>CM056720.1:82422835-84822835 GCA_029844215.1 Przewalskia tangutica | reverse complement strand
TTCGGCATAAAATGGAAGTACTTCAAGTTGTGTGTAACTTGCCTATGTTTGCGTGTGATAACCTTGTTGCGCAAGTACTGTATTTCTATACCACCGCGTCTCTCGATGGAGGGCCGGCTAATCTGTTATGTATGATTCTTTATCGAGTCCCATGGGATGGGCCGAGACACGTATTCCATCTGATTCTTTATCGAGTCCCATGGGATGGGCCGAGACACGTATTCCACCTGATTCTTTATCGAGTCCTATGGGATGGGCCGAGACACGTATTCCACCTGGTTCTTTATCGAGTCCCATGGGATGGGCCGAGACACGTATTCCACACGATTTATACCTAGACTGCCGGCAGTGAGGAATGAGTTCCACGGGCATGAGGGATGACTTTGAGGGCGTGAGTCCCTGACTTGACATGACTGCTTTTATATTTATGAACTGTAGTTTTGTTATCATAAATGTCTCCTGTTTTTAGATAGACTGTTATGATTTCATTCTGATATTTTCATTTCACATACTTGGTACTGTTATCGACCTCGCCCGAAGTGCGTTCATCTGCAGTAGAAGTACATCGGTTGTGGATCCTCGCCATGGATCACGATTCATGTTAGGAAGCCCCGTTTCTTGGAGGCTTATCTTTTGGTATGTTACCACAGTGCAGGTTCTTGTACATTCGTGGTATGGCGGGGCCCTATCCGTCATAGTTGTTGTCACTTCTTAAGTGCAGTAATCTTGTTGTAGCGAGTTTGTAAAAAGGATAAGCTGTTCGGGTTTTTATGTATATATACATAAGGCAAGCTATTTTAGTTGCTTTGTTTATTTATCATGTCTCTTGTTTCATGTTTATGTTTTGTTTCCACGATTTTCTCGATGTTGTATCACTAGGGTGCCGGTAGGCACGATCACGGGCCGGTTGGTCGTGACAAAAGTGGTATCGAGCGATTAATCGTCGGAAAGTGTCTGACATCGTATCTAGTAAGTCTTGATTATCGGTGTGTTGTGCACCACATCTATAATCAGGAGGCTACAGGATATTTAGGCTTGGTTTCCATTCTTCTCACTCTGAGATCGTGCCTTAGAGCTGTGTTATAAGTTGGACTCCCTCGGACGTATTCGTATGTACCAGTTATGCCTTCGCGCAAGGCAACCTGGGCCCAGATGGGCAACACAGCAAAGGGAGCTACGAGTAGAACACAGAGGGTTGCGAGGGCACAGGCTTGGTCATTACGAGATAGTACTTACGGCAGCGAGTTTTATGGCCGCGCTAGCCCCAGCAGAGTTTAGAGCGGCAGCAGTTTCTACGGAGGCCACGATACCTGAGCCTCCAGTTCCACGACTTGGAGCCGAGGATATGAGTTCAGGAGATGGCCCAGTTACTAGTGAGGCTGGTGGCTGGGAATGAGGACGGACGGGAGCCGGTGGTTCGGCGATGCGATGATTCACCTAGATCCGATGGTCCGAGACTTGGGATTTCTTGAGTTGCGATTCGCGAGTTCTATGGATAGGAGGCGAGGATGATCCTCGAGTGTCGTGCTAGTTTGGGAGATTGTTATGCTTGCGGCCAGCGGCCATTTGGTGAGAGTTGTCCAGGCAGGTATACGGATGTAGAGACTTCGACGCCGGGATCGGTGGCTGGTTCATCGCCTTATATAGCTAGGCGCCCTGCAGGGCAGGGTTATGGCTAGAGCGACAAAGAGGAAGTAAGGCAGTAGTTACAGAGATACCTTTAGCCCTTAAGAGACTTGGTTATGTTGTTATGGTGGGTACGTGTGAAGTGCTATACGGATAGCATTGTGTTAAGTGTGATTTAGAGAACATGATTAGTTGCAGAGGTAAGTTTGGGGTCATGGAAGGTGTGAACCTTAGAATATTATACGTGCAGACCTTAGATGCGAGGCCGTCTTGAGTAAAAGATTTTTGTTTACGATTGACCTTTGTCGGAGTGCATAGTATACATGGGGTAAAATTGGGTGGTAAGTCCCTGAGTGGTGTGAATTATATAAGGATAGTTATGATAAGAAGACCACTAGGTTTGCGTAACTTGATTAGTGATATTGTTCCGGATCGGGGAACAAGAGTTCGGCGCGGCAAATGGGTCGGGTTGAGGCAAGGTTGCGTGTCAACCCGCAGCCCGGTTTGGGGTGGGGTCAGTTCGAGGTGGTCCCGCCAGGTGGTAGGGTCACGAGGGTGCTAGGCCCAAGTTTAAATGCAGTTATGCGGGTTCGTGGATGCGTTCGACCAGAATCGGATCGTGAAGGCCGGGAATGGCCTTAAAGAAATTTGAGGCTAGTAAGATGACCAAGTTTGGAGGTAGTGACTCCAAGGTTTTGGAAAATGCAGCAATGACGGAAGTATGGTATGTGTACTAGAAAGAGTTCGGGTATACGAGAAAGGTACGACGAGTAAGAAAGGAAGCGAACATGTGTTAAGAGGATGGAAATGATCATTTTTTTGTGAAGTGAAGGTGCGAGGAGAGTATTCTTTGGACCAGGAGTGAGAGTTAGTGTTGTTTTACATCTTAGAGGTGATTCCTCGTTGGTTTGGATTTGGGTTTCGCGCGTATGTGATATTATGGCCATGTGTGGCATAATTGGTTTCGTAAGTATAGTAGTGAGGATTATACCGGCGCATGTATGTTTGGAGACTTAGAAGGAACATTCGGGACGAATGTTTCTAAGGGGAGAAGAATGTTACACCCCATAGTTCCAGGGTATGTATGCGAGGACGTACGTACGAGAATACGACATTAATATTTCAAAGGAAGAAAGATGTGATTTTTCGACGGAAAAGTTTCCGGATTTTGTGAAGGAAAAAGGTTCGTTAATGGGAATTGGATTCCCAGATTTGGTATTCGGACTTCTTGGAATATTAGAGAATTATGGAATTTTATTTAGGAATTGGTCACGTGGGGCCACGGGAGAAATTCTGATTTTGTGGGCCCACTTTGTTTTGAGATTTTGGCCTTTTGGATATTTTGGAAGATGAAATATTTTGGACGTATAGGAGGCGACACGTGTCACCCCTAGGTGGCTCTTGGCGAAATCCTCGACAAGTGGCGACAGTGGCCTTGTCTTGCAAGATATTTTAGTGTGGACAAGTGGCTTATGGGACCCACACACACTTGTCCCTAATCTCAACCACACACTTGCCTTCATCCTAGCCCTTGGTTGTCCTATATATACACTACTAGTTGATGAAAACTTCCACACTTAACCATTTGAGACTTGAACAAATACTCACTCCCTCGACCTGAGCTCTGGCCATGACCTAATTTCTTGAGCAAAATTTGTCCAACAATTCTTAAACTCTTAAGTGTTCTTCCCTAAGGTGTTAGGAAGATTGTGTACCAAAAGTTGGAAAAGATTTCACACCCCTAGCCTCTTTTTCATGCCTTGGCCGAAAGTTGCTAGTTGGAAACCCTAAGTGTTCTTCACTTTTTGGAGTTGAATCTTGAAGAGAAGTTGGTTAGGAGCTTCTATGGGTTGCTTGTAGAGGATTGGAACGTAAAGATTTGGAGATAAGACTTGCTTGGAACGACTTTAAGAACTTGGATATTCTTGGGCTATTTGAGGTAGTGAAACTTAAACCTCTTTGTGAATTGGTTATTATACATATATTATAGGTATATTATGGATTATATAATATATGGAGTAAAGTTTGGAGGATTTGGATCTTGTTAAGTTACTAACATGGAAATTGGCAAGAAAGCCACAAAATGGTAAAAACGTATCTTACTTGTGAAGAAGTAATTAGCAAAGTAACTATAACTTATATTAAGAATGGAATTATAAGTTGGATGACTAATGAGTAATTTGGATAAGTAAAATGGACAAAGTTGGCCAAGGACCCCAACTTAAGGACTGTATTTACTTTGGACTGTATTTACTTTGGACTGTATTTACATTTCTGTTAAGGGGAAGATTGTTCAATCGCGTTCCGTTTGGGCGTGTGATCCCCTTTTTAATTATTGTATTGTATTGTTATGAAGGCGTGATAGTAAACCGCGTTACCGGTTGGGCGCGTAATCCCCTTCTTTTACTTATTGTTATTATGAAGGCGTGATAGTAAACCGCGTTACCGTTTGGGCGTGTAATCTCCTTCTTTATGTTGTTTAATTATTACGCCTTATATATGGCATATAATTACGGTTAATCGGGCCTTGGAGAAAGATGGAAAAGTGAGTATAAACGGGGGAAGTGCTGCCCAATTTTTCGTAGAATTAGAGGGCTTTTTATTGGTATAAGTCTTCAATGGTAAGAATGGTTTGATAGAAGTACTATGACCATTTTAGGAGTGGAGTACTACGTGTGGCGTGATCTACTTGGCTTAAGGAGTAGCCGACGGGTTGAAGTACTTGGAGCGTTTTGCTATTTGTCGATAATCGTCGCGAGGTATGTGAACCTCTTCCTATCCTTTCTAGCATGATGTTTTGTAAACTATGTAGTACGGTAGACGTACATGTGCTAAATGAATTTGGTTGGTTTAAAACATAGGGTGTTATAATAGCTTTATGGGAAGTTAGTTATAACGACTCCATGTAGGTAAAAGAATGGTTTATTGATTGTAGAAGTTAAGAGACTTGATCTTGAAAGATAAGAGACTTAACTTAATTGACTTGATATATAACATTTTGTTAAAAATGTTGTAAAACTTCATTCGCGAGTAATGAGTACTTGATTTTAAAAGAATAATGTTTTACTGATTTCGGAAAAGAGAATAAGTGTCGAACAAACCACTGCAGCGTTAATAAAGGAAAATGTATTGACAAATAACTAATTGTTATTAAAACCAGTAGAAACCTCCATCTGCATAGAAGCTAAGATAAGACAAAATTGTATTACATTTCCTAGATCATGGCTGCTGTAACAAGATTGTTATAAACAAGAATAAACGGCTCACACATAAGACTTATGTTACTCAATTGTTTTAAAAGAGATTAAGACTATGAGTTATGAAACCTTTCTAAAATAAGAGACTTGAGCATTTGAAATTAGGCAAACTTGAACGTTGGAAAATAATGTGTTACTTGATTTTAAAAAGAAAGTGTTCTGGTTTACTTAAAAATGTGAGTCACTCTGTTTTTAATACTACGGGTATCGGGTGACCTTTATAAAATAATTGGATCTTTTTAAAGAATTTAACGTACGTAATACTTTGGGGGTTAGAACCTGGCCTTCGGCATAAAATGGAAGTACTTCAAGTTGTATGTAACTTGTCTATGTTTGCGTGTGATAGCCTTGTTGTGCAAGTACTGTATTTCTATACAACCGCGTCTCTCGATGGAGGGTCGGCTGATCTGTTATGTATGATTCTTTATCGAGTCCCATGGGATGGGCCGAGACACGTATTCCACCTGATTCTTTATCGAGTCCCATGGGATGGGCCGAGACACGTATTTCACCTGATTCTTTATCGAGTCCTATGGGATGGGCCGAGACACGTATTCCACCTGGTTCTTTATCGAGTCCCATGGGATGGGCCGAGACACGTATTCCACACGATTTATACCTAGGCTGGCGGTGAGGAAGGAGTTCCACGGGCGTGAGGATGACTTTGAGGCGTGAGTCCACGACTTGACATATCGCTTTTATATTTATGAGCTGTAGTTTTGTTATCATACATGTCTCTGTTTTTAGATAGACGTTATGATTTTATTCTGATATTTTGATTTCACATACTTGGTACTGTTGTCTTGACCTCGCCCGAGGCTGCGTTCATGCCGCGGTAGAGTACATCGGTTGTGGATCCTCGCCATAGGATCACGATTCGGCGTGTTAGGAAGCCCCGTTTCTTGAGGCTTATCTTTTGGTATGTTACCACGAGTGCAGAGGTTCTTATACATTCGTGGTATGGCGGGGCCCCGTCATAGTTGTTATCACTTCTTAGAAGTATGTAATCTTTGTTGTAGGCGAGTTTGTAAAAAGGATAATTGTTCGGGTTTTTATGTATATATCTGAGGCAAGCTGTTTTGGTTGCTTTGTTTATTTATCATGTCTCTTGTTTCATGTTTATGTTTTGTTTCCGCTGATTTTCTCTGATGTTGTATCACTACGGTGCCCGAGGTAAGGCACCAGTCACGGTCCCGGGTTCGGGTCGTGACAAAACCCTCATCTCTCCTTAACCTAGATATTTCGAAATCACCATAGCCAACAAGAACAAGATCAAAGTATTTTCTTTCCAAGATTAAGCACCCTTGCTTCATAAAAGAGTTAGAGAGAAGTTTCTCTCACTAAGGAAAACGCTCTCAATGTTTTCCCTTAGTTGCTCCTTCGGTTTTTCCATCTCCCCCCCTAAAATTAACCATTGATTCCCCACGGTTTGAAGCTTAATGTTCACAACATGAAAAAGACTAAACGTTACACACGTTCCAGCAATGATTCAGGAGGTTCAGGAAGTTCGATGAAGGCTAGAACCAAGAAAAAGAAAAAGAATGGCGGTAGTCCAACCATTGTTGAAGAAAATCTAATTCCGACAATTTCAGACCCAACGGTGTTAGTTCATGTCGCGCCAGATTTGTGTATCCCACTCGAGAATGTAGTAGATGATTCTATGCTGCAAAGGATACATGAATGGGGCAGAAATATAGAAATTGAGAGATTGGATATTAGTGAATTTGAAGGCGGAAAACTTCATGGTCCATCTGTAACCAATCCAGAAGTAATCTATCCTATTACTCCTCCTGAAGTGACCACGGTTGAAGTCCATGATACTGACCACACGCCTCCTGGGAAGAACCCTCTTGAAACTCCAGGCAAGAAGAGGCTCAATCCGATAGCCATCGACACCCCTTATGCTTCTAGGTTGGTCGATCCTATCACGGGTCAACTAAAAGACAAAGAGAACATTACGGAAGAGCAGGACAATCACGACATCACTAGTACCTCCACAGTACCTGGAAATTTACTCAGGCAAACCGGAAAAGGGGAAAAATCTGGGTCAGGAATTGCAATCGATGAAACTAGGCGTGATGGCATACTCGGGTCAAAACTGGGTATGGGCGCGGGTCAGAGGTTCAGGGCGGGTCGGACGGGTGTCCATGGGTCTAAGCACATTCCCGTTTTGCATGAATCAATATCAGTTGGGAGCATTGAAGAAACTTCTATTCCCAAAGAGTCTATCGCGGGTGCCAAGGCTTCAAACTTTAATGTAACGAGAACCAAAGAGCCTCCTCCTATTCCGGGTCGGGGCATGGGTCAGAATGTTAAGGCGGGTCAGGAGGGAGCCTATGAGACTATGAATATTCCCATTATGCAAGAATCAAGGTCAGTTGGTAGGAACGAAGAGATCTCTATCCCCAAGGAGTCTAACATTAATGTCGCACGAGCCGAGGCGTCACAATTTAATATTGCGGGTACCAAGGAGCCTTCTTCAATAACGGGACAATACTCTGATCAGAATGCCAAGACGTGTAAGGCGGAAGCCCATGGGTTAATGAATATTAACGTTATGCAAAGACCAAGGTCAAATGGTAGGAACGATGAGATCTCTATCCCCAAGGAGTCTAACATTAATGTCGCGGGAGCCGAGGCGTCACAATTTAATGTTGCGGGTACCAATGAGCCTTCTTCAATAACGGGACAACACACTGGTCAGAATACCAAGACGTGTGAGGCGGAAGTCCATGGATTAATGAATATTAATGTTATGCAAAGACCAAGGTCAGTTGTGAGAAACGAAGGGACTTCTATTTCCAAGGAGCCTAGGTACTCTATGAACATTAATAACACGGGAGCCAATGTGACAGAATTAAATGCCGCGGGAATCAATGAGTCTTCTAACTTTATGGGACAACAACCTCTGAATTCTTTAAGTGTCAATAATGAATCCTTCCCTACTTTAGCAAGTTTGCTTTGTGGAACCCATCACAGAACCCTCAACAACCCCTTCGCCTTTAATTCTACCTTGGGCACGGGTAGAGTCAATAACAACACCCCTCTCTCATCCAATACCTCTTCATTACTTTCTAAAATTCCTAAAACCTCATCACTTCTATCCTCCCTACCATCTATTCTTACCGAAACCCATAACACATTCCCTACCCTCCCTAATGGCATGCGAATCCTCTCACCTATTGCGGGCCCTAGTTCTTTTCCACCTACCCATCCCCCTCTGTCTATACCTCCAGAAATACCTTCTAATGACTTACCCACAAATACATCTTCAGAACAACATGAAACTCCACCCGTTAGAACAACACATAATACTATACCCCAGAATCATGGCAAAGGTCCCCTTCCTCCTAAGAAGACTTATGCTGGAGTCTTTGCGGGTACTAGGCTTGAAGCAAAGGGTATGAAGTTACAATTCATTGAACAACAAGGAGAGGAAATTGAAATAGAAGTTGAGGATGAAGTTCCATTCATTGAAACATGGGGATATTGCCTTATAGGTTGCTTCACGGGTCCTTTCCCGGGAAGAGAGACATTGAATACCATTGTGAAGGGATGGGGAGTGAAGTGTCGTATTATACCATATGGCAAAGGTTGGACTGTCTTCAAATTCATGACGGAGGAAGAACGCACAAATGTACTCCACGGTGGCCCTTATATGGTCTACGGGAAAACTATGATGCTTAAGCCTATTGATAAGGGAGTTCTAATAACCGATGATTTATTCATGGACATTCCAATTTGGGTCACCTTCCCTGACATTCCCCTTTCTATTTGGAGTGCAACATGCCTTAGCAAGATTGCTTCACGTGTAGGAAAACCTCTATACACTGATCAATTTACTAAGGAAAGGTCAAAAATGAACTATGCAAGAGTATTAGTGGAAGTTGATGTTAGCAAAGAACCGGTAATGGAATTTATTGTCAGGATGCCCGACAATAGAAGGTATACTCAAAGGGTGAACTATGAAAACTATCCGGACTTTTGCTATCATTGTGCAGCTTTTGGACATAATCACTTGAAGTGTAGAAAGCTGAGGGATGATGCCAACACTGAAGAAGCTCCTAAAAAACGCAATCCAGTGGTACCCCCTAGCAAAGAGGGAAGTTCTACTTGTCCGAATGCCAACAGAAATACGGGTGGAACCAACCCTCCTACCCCTTATCCACCACCCTCTCAACATCACGCAGTTGATGAAAACTTGATGGATACTAAAGACAGTGAGGAAACACCACCTCTTGTTCCCGGAAGTATGGGAAATGCTACGCATGCCGCGGTTCCTCCGGTTTTGGGTCACCATGGATCATCAAGCTTGCGGGATTCTCAAGTAGGGTCATCAAGGCTTCCACCACATCCTGGCATTGCGCATCATGATAGGAGGAGAAAGGAGACAAGGCAGACTGATTCTGAAGTGCCAATGAACCCGCAACCTTCATTGGATGGGGAACCTACAAGAGTGCTACGGATGATTTTAATCTTGCATCACGGTGCATAAATTTTGAACGCGGGGAACATAGCTTGGCTGAGACACATGTTATGGCTTCCAACAACAAAGAAGAGGGATGGAAGGAAGTAATCTCAAAGAAAAACACGGCGAAAGGTAGTGGTAAGGCAAAGGCAGCAAAGCGCGGAGGTGCTAACAAAACCTCTTTTGTTTCCTAATGAAAGTACTTTGTTGGAATGTCTGCGGTCTTTGCGGACAAAGGGATAGGGCAGCCACGCAAACTCTTATGTGTAGGCTCACAAAACAGCATGATGTGGCAATGGTTTGTCTATTGGAAACTAAATTCTCTCGGGCAAGGACGGAATCTTTTTCTACTCAAAGATTCAAAGCTTGGAATCTTTGCTCAAACTTAGATTTCATTGATGGCGGAAGAATGTTTTACTCGATCCTCCGAGTTTGTTGTGAAGTGCTTGGAATGGATTCTCAACATATCCATGTCCAGGCAAGATGTAATATAACACAAGTGTCCTTCCTTGCCACATTTGTGTACCCGGTTTATAGCATCCCGGATAGAAGGAAGCTTTGGCATCACCTTACTCACTTGGGCATTGGCATTGTTAAGCCTTGGATGATTATGGGAGATTTCAACACTTATTGCTACCCTCATGATAAGGCGGGGGGGTCCTCCTCTCACGCCTTATGCACTTAGGGATCTTGGAGAATTCAGGAATGCTCATGGACTAGAAGACACTCCTTCTTCCGGTTCCTTCTACACTTGGACGAATGGTACGATTTGTTCTAAGCTTGATAGAGTGATGATGAATCAACATTGGAGTGATTTGACCCTAGAATGCATGGCCAATTACTTGCCTATGGAACCTGTCTCGGACCACTGTCCCGTGATAGCTACGGTTATTACATCCTATAATTTTGGGAAACGGCCTTTCAAGTTCATGAATATGTGGCTATCTCATCCAGCCTTCGACAACATATTGACTTCATGCTGGAGACAAGACATAATGGGAACTGCTCAATTTGTTCTGGCCTCAAAATTGAAAGCCTTGAAGCAACCATTGCGGGTATTGAACATAAGTGATTTTGGAAGCATTGAACAAAGAGCAAATGGGGCAAACATTGAGTTTAAGGAGGCTATCAATGCGCATATGGAAGATCCCTTTGATGAGGAGCTAAAAGCCAAGGTTAAGTCCACAAAAGCTAAAGCAAACACCTTACTGGAAGCCGAGAGACACTTCATAAGGCAAAAGTCGAGGCAGAAACACTTGCTTGGAAGTGATAGATGCTCCAAATACTTCCACAACTTGATCAAGAGGAGTAATGTCAGGAACTCAATCAACTGCCTTGTCAAGGCCAATGGTACTATCACAACATCTCCCAGGGAAGTTAGAGAATTGCTTGTGGAATTTTACAAAGACCTTTTAGGCACATCCAGATCCACTACCAACTTTGATCTCGAAGTGTTCAACTCTGGCCCGAAGCTAAGTGAAGAGGATGGATTACAACTTTTGCATTTTATCTCCCCAAAGGAGATTTGGGAAGCCCTTTTCGATATAGGCAATGACAAGGCACCTGGCCCGGATGGTTTTTCGGCTGCCTTCTTCAAGGATAGATGGAGAGATGTGGGGCAAGACGTAGTAAGAAGTGTTCAAGAGTTCTTCTCATCCGGAGTTCTTTTGAAGCAGGTGAACCATACCATCATTACCCTCCTGCCCAAGACCGAACGGGATCCCAAGGTAAATGATTTTAGGCCTATTGGATTGACTAATGTGGTCTACAAGATCATAACAAAGATTTTAGCAAACAGAATGGCAAGGGTTCTTCCTACTCTTGTTGACAAATCTCAAGGGGCTTTTGTGAAAGGAAGAAACATGATGGATAATGTCTTTGTTGCACAAGAGCTTGTGAGAGGTTTTAATAGAGCCAGAGTCTCACCAAGGTGTATGCTTATGGTGGATCTTCGGAAAGCATTTGATACGGTCTCTTGGAGCTTACTTGAGTCGGTACTAAGAGGTCTCAAATTTCCGGACAGATTTGTAAGATGGATTATGGAATGTGTTAGCTCAACTTTTTTCTCTCTTTCAATCAACGGGGAGCTACATGGTTACTTCAAGGGTAAGCGCGGTCTAAGACAAGGTGATCCTATGTCCCCTTCGTTCTTTATGTTGTGCATAGAATACCTTTCAAGGATGCTAAAACTAAAGGCTACGGCAAGAGTTTTCTCCTATTATCCAAAGTGTAAGAGATTGGGCATTACTCACCTTGCATTCGCGGATGACCTCATGCTTTTTGCCAAAGGAGATGTATCTTCTGTTGGGATTCTTATGGAGTGTCTTGAAGAGTTGGAGGTTGTCTCAGGGTTAACTCTTAACCCATCTAAATCCAATGTCTACATAGCGGGAGTGCATGATACAGTGGGTTTCGGCATTGGAAGCTTTCCGATACGGTACTTGGGGATCCCTTTGTCCCCAATTTCAGTCTCGGTGGATCAGTTTGCTCTATTCACTAGTGCAATATCGGATTACATTCAGAAATGGGGGCATCAATCGCTATCTTATGCGGGTAAGCTGGAACTTATCAGGTCGGTCATTCAAGGGGTTGAGAGCTTTTGGTTCCGGGCACTTCCTATTCCCGCCACTGTCCTCAACAAGGTACGGTCTGCATGCATTCAGTTCTTATGGGGTGGGAAACCACCAAGAGTCGCTTGGGATGTCATCTGTTTGCCCCAATCCGAAGGAGGCTTGGGCCTTATGAACATCAAAGAATGGAACCATGCCTTGCTATCATGGACCATTTGGCAAACTCATACTGAGGCAGATTCCTTATGGGTCCAATGGATCAATAGCTACTATTTGAGAGGCCTATCATTTTGGGATTATGAGGTACGTCCTAGGGACTCCCCTTTATTCAAAAGAATTTATGGGATCCGCGACAAATTTGTTTCCATCTTTGGTAGCCAAGGCGACGCTATTGCCGGCTTGGAAAAGTGTTGTACCAACGGAAAAATTGATTCTAGCCTCGTGTATGATATCTTGCGCATTCCGCAAGATAAAAAGCTTTGGATGTCACAAATTTGGAAAGCCTTCATTCCTCCCAAGTTCTCTTTCACAGTATGGCTCACCTGTAGAAAGCGGTTAGCTACAAAAGACACTCTTTCCTATCTGAACTTGGAGGATAGGACTTGCGGGTTCTGCAAGCGTGCTAATGAGACAAGGGAGCACCTCTTCTTTACTTGCCCCTACACCCGCTGGATTTGGAAGAGCATAAAGGAATGGTTGGGTATTAGAAGAGAAATGACAACTGTTGAAAGTTATCTTAAGTGGATCAAGAAAGAACACCGTGGGACAGGCATCCGAGCCAAATCTATCTTGCTTGCCTTTTGCATAGTGGTCTATGAGATTTGGAGGACAAGAAATACATTGCTCTTTGAAGGCACAAGCATACCGGCAGAGGAGGTCATTCCAAAGATTAAAACAACATCTTATAGAGTTCTATATGACTTAATCCCCTCTTGTAAAGGCACCTTTTGAGTGACCACCACTCCCCCCCTCCATTTCTTGTTTATATTACGTTGAGGATTGAGAACCCTCAATGATTGATTGTAGCCACCTTTCTTTCCGTTATCAGTAATAATATTTGCATTTAGCTAAAAAAAAAAAAAAAAAAAAAAAAAAAAAAGATTAAGCACCCTTAACCCCTAAATCTAGGTTGGGCCGAAAATAGAATGAAACCCTAGGGGTTTTCCGTCAACTTTTTGAAAGCGAAACGTGAAGAGAAGTTGATCCTAAGGTTGTAGGGGATACATATATGTGATTGGAACTTGAATAAGTGGAGCGAAATGAAAACTGCAGACCAATAAAGACCAGACTGTTTTGGGGCGTTTTTGGGCAAAAAATGAGGTAAAAGCCCTTCTTCTTTTAAATTAATTGGATATTACTTATTGTTATAATGTATGGATGAACTTGTGTTAAAAATAATGAAGAATAAAAAGCGTTTGAGCCATTTTTGGGGCTAAAACCGATTTGGGACAGATTTGGTGTAAATGGAATTCGTTGGTTATTGTCGTTGTTATCTTCACCTATTGCATGTTATAATGGATTAATATTGTTGTTAATAAGTTGTTATAACTTATGTAGAAGTTTTGGAACTCGAATTGAAATAAAAAGGATTAAGGAAAGAGTTTTCAGATTTTAGTTGTTGGCCGTAGAATCTATAAAACTATTGGATATTGTCGTGCAGTTGTTATGGATTGTTTTAGGCGTGTTGTAATACTGTAAAATCAGCCCCTAGAATGCATGATTAATGTGGTAAAATGGCTAATGAAAGTCCTAAAGAATAGGGGTATAAAAAGGTGTAAAACACTTCACATTGTACCCTTAATATTGTAGAATTGTGGACTGTTTTGTGCCGAGGATTGTGGACTGTTTTGTATAGATTGTGGGGCAAAATTTTACACATCAAGTTAGGCATGTAATCCCCTTTGGTTAACTGTTGGTTGTGCCTTAAATGTGGCTTGTTGGTTGATGAATACGGGCCTTGGAAAAGGTGGAAAAGTATGTAGAAACAAAGGAAGTGCTGCCCAAATTTTCGTAGAATTAGAGGGAAATTATTTGGTATAGGTCTTACTATAGTAAGATTGAAATTTATAGAAGTGCTATCGTTATTATAGGTTGATGTACCACGTGTAACATATTCTACTTGGAGGGTGGAATAGCCAATGAGGTTAAAGTACATTGGAGCGTATTGCTACTTGTCGTTTGGGTTAGTCGCCAAC
This sequence comes from Przewalskia tangutica, assembly GCA_029844215.1. Classification (NCBI taxonomy): domain Eukaryota; kingdom Viridiplantae; phylum Streptophyta; class Magnoliopsida; order Solanales; family Solanaceae; genus Przewalskia; species Przewalskia tangutica. The sequence goes on along the minus strand of CM056720.1, from coordinate 84,808,719 downwards.
GAGGTATGTGAACTTCTTCCTTCTATCGACATGACTATCCTTGAAGTATATTTGCCTTGTTTTGGAGTATACATGACTTATTCTTGAAGTATACTTGCCTTGTTATTTGGAGTATACGTGACTTGTTTTCTTGAAGTACTTACCTTTTCATTAGGAAGTATTCATGTTATTGATTTTATTCTAAAGGTCTGTCTAAAATATTCCTAAGTTCTTACCATGTCTTATGGGGGATGTTGGTAAGAGTCGTTAGGATGTATTAGAAACAAGTATAACCTATTCACGGTTCAAATGAGTATTGATTTTCAAGATTATGAGACTTTGATTTAAAGTTATGAGACTTGATTTCCAAGGTTATGAGACTTGTTTTATTTAAATGATTATGAGACTTTATTTTTAGGTTATGGGACTTGATTTGAAATTTTGTGTGATTTGATTATATGAAGTATAAGTGAATTGATTTTGAAGTATATGATACTTGAATTTTAAAGATAAGAGACTTGGTTTATTTTGAAAGTTATAATACTCGAATTGAAAAGTACAAGCTTACTTGACTTTAAAAAGATAGGAGTAATGTCATTGGAAAAGAATGAGTTACTTGATTTAAAGGAATACATTTCTTAAATGTTGAAAGAAGAAGTGACTTGATTTTAAATAAGAGAAGTAACTTGATTTAAAGGTATAAGTTACTTGATTGATTCAAAGAGAATAAGTAACTTGATTTGAAAAGTATATGTTACTTAATTTAAAGAGTAGAAGTAACTTGATTTAAAAGGTATAAGTTACTTGATTTTGAAAAAGGGAGTTACTTGATTTAAAAAGTAAGTTCCTTGAGTTTTGAAAGAAGATGTGGCTTGATTTAAAGGCATATGTAACTTGGTTTTAATAGTGAAAGTGCTTTTGGGTTCAACTCCCTAAAAATTGCATGAAACAATTCTTTTATAAATAATAGACATACATAGTACTTTGGGTTCAAATCCCGTACATGATATGGTAGTGCTTTAGTTTTCTAAAATGAAAGTGTTATAACAGCTTTATGGAAAGTTTGTTATATCAAGGTTTGTGGAAAGTCAAGAGATGGTTTAAAATGTTGTAAGGAAATCATGGGAGAATGTTCATGGTTAAGTCCTTAATATAGTACATGATATGTGACACTTTGATTTTCAAAGATGTTTTAAAGTAATATGTGATGTCTATTGCCCTGATTTGTCAAACCATGTCTTAGAAAGATACTTAGTATGATAACTGTCTTGATGATGGTTACAAAATGATACATGTATTGGATTCTACTTCCTAGTGATACATGTAGTACTTGGGCTTTTCTAAAAATGGAAATTTAGTTTATAAAGTGAATGTACGACTCACATACATTGTTATAATGGACTTTAAACCTTAGTGATGCAAGTGTGATAGTTCCCTGGTGTTATAAAATGAAAGACTTGTTATTGTCTTGTTTGTTTTAAAAGGAAGACATGGTATTGTCTTGGTTATTTTAGAAAGGAAGACATGGTATTGTCTTGTTTGTTTTAAAAGGAATACATGGTATTGTCTTGGTTATTTCATAAAGGAAGGCATGGTATTGTCTTGTTTGTTTTAAAAAGAAGGCATGATATTGCCTTGGTTGATCAAAAAGATGGTGCCTTCATTTTGTCTAATAAGAGTTAAAGATTACTTAACTTGCATAAGTTGTTCATAATAGCCATTGGTGCTAGTGTTATGAGTATAATTGCGGGGTAAACCCCCAAGACATTATACATCCCCTGAGTATGATTGCGGGGTAAACCCCCAAGACATTATACATATTCCGTGGATTTTCTCCCCACGATGCGAGGAAACTACCTCATGAGAGTCAGTAGGGCTCATGCGGGTGAAATAGTCTCATGCGGGGGAAATAGTCCTATGCGAGGAAATTACCTCATGCGGGTCCACAAGACCTATGCGAGGAAATTACCTCATGCGGGTCCATAAGACCTATGTCACGACCCAACCCTGCTGACCGATGCTCTGCTCACCTCGGGCAACCCCAAGCATGCTGATCGTAAAGTAATCAAATAATATAAACAAGAAATGAATGAAGTATAAAAATGAATATTCAAAAAAAAGTTGTCTTTCAAAGATATATATATAATAATTATAATCTCAATCTTTTACAATCCAATTTACAAGGTCTGCATACACTGCAGAGAAGAATGATATGACAAACAATAATGATGTCATTCGCCACCCCCTCGTGCCGAATGTAAGCTACTTTGCACGCATAAAAGGGACTATAATACCGATGAGAAACCGACGAAGCTTCCCAAACGCTGGACCCCGAACCTAAGAGCGAAGATCATATCATCAACGCGCACTCTTGAACGCCAGACGAACGCAGCCCCGGCCGATAACAAACAAGTAGTACGCAATGAAAAAACGGTGAAATGAAATCAAGGTAGTTCATATAAAGCGTGAGACATGTATGATAACCAAAAATAACAAACTACAGCTCACAATAAATGTTTAGTCGTGGACCACGCTCAAAGCTATCACTACACTAAAATACAATCTGCGACTCTCAACACTCAATCATCAATCATGCCTCATCACCCCACCGCCCAACATGTCAGCAAGCACTGAGGAATACACAAACATACCAGTCTCCGTGTCAGGTTAATAAAACCGTACGTAAGCACGGTAAGTACGAATCCGTAAAACGTAAAACCTACGCCATGATTCTCAACAAGGTCATATGAGATCTGTCTAACTGCCTACGATCACATGCGATCGCGCCCTGCATCATAAGATCGAAATGCGCCAGGTTTAACGAATCCTTCAGCCCGCATATAAGCCACTCCTATGGCCGCAGATGCAGGTATGACGCAGGTAGGCTACTAGCAGCTTCCTGGCAACGCGCCGACTCGCAAATGGCTACGCAGATACCATAAAGGCCGCACAAACCATAAACAATCCCCGAACTCTCGAGCTCCGCATGCCAATATCACAGGTCCGCATGCAAGTTCAGGTCACATGCACTGAATCACGCACTACATGCACTACTCGCCCGTTATAACTCATCGAGGGCAAAACCTCCGAGGATAATCAAGAGCGAAAGTGATATAATACTCGCAACACAAATTGGACAATAAATAACATAAGGTCACAAAGTGGGAAACCCTTTATACAAACATACGCAGACACTACAACACACTAGCATCACAACATGCCTACTTATCAAACCATCTTACTAAACTTTCCGTAATCAATACAAGACTTCATAAAAAAAATCTATCTTGCTTAAGTCTATCTTCCTCTTGTCGTTATACCTAATAACCCATTAAGCTATAGTATAACAGCTGCTTTAAAACCAAGTTTTTCTTTTCTTTTCTAAACGGGTTAAACTCTCTTTTGAAAGTTATTCGCATTCAAATCAAACCAAAACAAGCTCAAAAAACAAAACAAGAAAACCAAAAAAACAAAAAAAATAACTTTTTTAGTTTTAAGTTCAGTATCTTTTAAACTTAAAGTAAGGTCTACTTTTAAAACCATTAAACTTAATTTCTTTAAAAAAAAAATCTCCTTTCCTAAAATCCTTTATTTTTAATAAAGTCATATTGCTAATAAGTCAGTTATAAATTCAAATCCAAATTCTAAAACCATTCTTATTATTCTTAAATCAAGACACACCCATTAATCATGAGTGACACCATTATTAACTGCGAGTGAATTTTAACTCCTTAATTTCATAACAAGTACTTAACTAACAAGGCACACTGTCAAGAGAATCAAAGGAAAATCAAAAAAAATCAACTTCCTCTTAACACGCACGCCAAGGTCAAATACTATGGCACAAAGCGACGATGGATCATGCTAGAAACATGGACGCAGGTGATTATACCGCATTACACATCGTACAATTGTACCAAAACGGGCATTTTAACCTCTCACCTTTTTTCCACCCTTCAAGCAGTAAGTAGCTTACTCATAAAAGCCCTAAAATATAAAGCAAAGATCATCGCCTATCAATCAACAGCTAGTCTTAAAGATTTATAAATCACAAGACTATTCTAGCAAAAATCCCCACCAACCCTCCCAAACCTCCTCCCTCTCTCAAACATACCAAACCACTAAACCAATAATGGTTACCGTACCAACTCAACCGACGCACATTCTACTCTCCACAAATATACTACACCTATAATAATAACAATAATACAATGTAATATCGCAAATATATAATTTACCTAATAATATCAACCTACAATGATTAACTACTACTACCACATAATTTAATATTACATTACCCTGATGTATCATTACCGATTCCAACAATATAATGGGACAAGTATATAAACATCCTCGAGCAACGTTCCCCTCCAACTCCCGACTTCAACCCTGGCTTAAAGAAACCCTTAGAAGTTTCCAACAACTCTCTCTTAACACTTCATCTAAGCTACGAAGATTTTTCTGTAGCTCGCTTTGCTTATCAAGATAATAAATAAGACTTCCTTTAACTTGAATACAATAACTCGAAATACAACCAGGATACTAGGCTAAGGGTATTTGGACTTGGCTCAATACTACACCACATTTACACGACACCTCGGGTGGGGAGAAAGCTGACGAGAAGATCAGATTAGGGGGGGAGGCCAAGACTTAACTCAGCGATGAAAGTATGGTAAAACAATGGGGCTAAGGAGGATCAAATCAAGTAATCTATGCAGTACAGCAAGTATAACTGGCACTAATGGCTACTAGTTGTAGTCCCAACTGGCTGGCTGGCAAACACAAGGATGGTTCACAAAAACGCCAAACGGTGTCCACCTAAACGCAAAACGCGGCTTTTCCACACCGCGGGTACGTCACAACCTGGTGAATCGGTCTCCCTTTACTCCGAAAAAACTCCGCATCCCCAAAATATCCGAATGCCAAAATCCGAAATAAACAAAAAATCCCACAAAATCAGAATTCTCACCGCCCCAATCCAAATAAAGCGACCAAAACTAATCCAAAATTATAATTTCAACACAATCATCTAACATTTCAAAAATCCTCATTAATGAAATTTTTCTAACATCAAAATTCTAACAGGGAATCCCACTTTTCACATTAAAAAATTATTCCTTTTAATCCTAGAAATTTTCCGTCGTACTTTACTCATACACTTATTAAAACATTCATACGTGTGTACATTCTTCCTTCCTTAGAAACATTCATCAATTCGCCCATATCAAGCATGATAATTCATCAAATATGCCATTGCTTTAAACTACATCAAAAAAGTCCACCACCACGTAAAACGTATAACTAAAAATCCACCCAAATCATACGAGAATCACCTCTAACATCTAACATTACAAACCTTCAAATATTTTCTACACTTACTCCATTCACTTTACACTTACAATGCATCACTACTATCACGCCACACCCACTCGCTTTCGCTTCTTACTCGTCGCACTTCCTTTTCAGCATACCCTAAATCTCTTCACAATCCTACCACATTTCCGCCATCGCCCAGCTTAGAAATCTCGCCATACCCTTCGGGTGGTACGAATCAGAAGGCTCACAAACAACTCAATTGCCATCACGTCGTCGACTATGGGCACGACTTCGAGCTGCCAAATTTCTTCTCAATCAATCCACTAATCAACCAACATGGAATAAGTAAGTGCCAATTGTAAATATCACCATCGAAATTCGACATCGAAATAAGAGCAATAAATCGACGGCACAACTCCGCTCTGCCAGCGAGCTACCCGAACAATTATGACAAATGCAACAGATAACCAATCTCCTCAACAACAAAAACAACTCGGTTCTACCCCCGAATCCAAACACGACCGCCCGGTGTGGCTAAGTCACTAATACTCACACTCAGCAGGAAATAACGCCCTTCGAAACCTCCTTAAAGAAAAACCGAAGCCGAACTACTCGCCGATCGTAAGAGCGAGTGAGGCAAGATCGTGCAACCTTACAACTTCCCCGATATAACATCTCATACTCCTGACGAAAGTACCCTACTCTGGACAAAAGACACGCCTAACTCCTCTCTATTCGGGTCCCACGCTTAAACTCTCTCTCGAATTTACGGTTAACTAAACTCCTCGCGACACTATACCTGATACCCCTATCATCTAGCCCGACCATCTCAGATAACACCACACTACTAAGTCACGAAGACTCGATACCATTTGGTCTCACACCCACACGTTCATCATCTACTCGCTACACCAACACAATTACCACATCACGCTGATTAAGCACACATTTCATCTAATGGCGTCCATGAAATCATCCACTCAACCACTCAATCATCCGATCCGAATTTCGGCTGTAATTAACACTGTGAAAATCATCCACTTACAACTACCTTTACTCCAAGGTCCTCCTATCGGCACAACAATTCCGCTCATTTTTTTAAACAATAATAAAATACTACAACATCCCATGTTTTCTAATCATACTAACACAACGTAATCAATCACATAAACTCGCCTGATACTCATCTATCACATACAAATCTCTCTCTAGATGATACCATCTAACGCCCACTTCCTTTGTCGCGGAATGCAATCCCGCCCCGTTGGCGCCCGCTGCATGCAAGATAGACAATGACCAGCCATCGATGGCCTGATATTTAGCCCTACATCCTCCAATAACGCGCTCGCTAACGCCTCCGAAATTGCCCTCGCATGATGGCAAAACAAGTGGGCCAAGAAGTAGCTCTTACCCGGCCAATGTGACTCTCCACAATGGCCACACCCAGCGTGTGGCCTATCCCAACACCAAGGCCTCTCAACCACCAACCTCTCAACCGACTGGTAGCAAGAAGATCCCACCCGTATGGAAGTTCCTAGACACAATCTCTACATGCCCTGACGCCACCGTAATCGCAGTGGACACCGCAAAGTAACCATTTCCCGGGATGACGATCTACCACATATGCGCTTCCACCATCAATCGAATCAATGAAATCCACTCATATAACCGCGAAACGAATAAATCCACCACCAGTAAAACCCGGAGGCTGTCCCAACAACCTGCGAGGAACGCCCGATCGGAAGGAGGCGAATACGCCGATCTCACAGAATTCGCCATTGAAGTTACCAAAGGACCGAAAGTATTCAAAGCGGACCGCGATGTAGTCCGGCCGATCTCACGCCTCACCACGATGCAAGCATGACGCTGGCAGCGGCATGTATCGCGCACCAAGAGCGTTCACTTAACAACTACTCTTGTATCGCCATAAGAAAATCGCCACAAAATCTTCTAACTCCTCGGCTGCCCCTTACCCAAGCTCACATAACGAGCCATTGCGTATAAATCTATATCAGATCGAACCGTCGCGAGGGAAAAACCAATAAGAAATGCTCTAAGATCACGAGCTCTCTCCTCGCGCCTATCAAGGTGTAAGAAAATGCCTATCCGCCCCGATCTCTTCATCTCGAAACAGAATAACAAAGTCAAGATCTTCTCCTCACACGATCTCCTGCTAACTGTGGGCGGATCAGAATCTACTACCACCGGCCCCCCCCGATCCTCAACACGGTACCACCTCGGGCAACTATCAACCACTGCCTCACCAAACTCATTCCGTCTCGTCAGACTCGCTAGTACCCGCCACTAAATTCTCAATCGCCATCTTGCTCCTCCTAAATACTCTTTAAGCGTGCTCGTATCGCGGCTCGCATCTACTGCGCACGCTTCTAAATCCCGACCCTTCTAATTCTTAACTCCCCGAATGAAGCTGCCTCTCCTAATGAATGGCGCGCGCCTCTAACCTTCTCGGCTGCTCAGCCCCTCTTCTCGGGCTTCCCTTGCCCCTTTCCTCTCGCTCTCTTCGCATGTAGAGTACACCCGGTGAAAAAGAATACGCTATATGGCTAACTACCGATAAACAGCCCAGCGCGCACGACCCAGAGTGAGACCAATGAAAACCACTCCTAAATATACTCGCTAATTTCTCTTGACAGTGGAGGCTCCGACACCGATAATCAAGACTCTACTAGATAGACTTACTATAGACGCACTTTCCCGAGGATTCCGAGCTTTACTGATATCAAACTTTTGTCAAATCCATCCTGCCCGTGGAGAATGAAACAAACTCAAAATCTAAGTAGCTATACATCGAGTAATCTAATATAAAATATAACACAAATAAATCTAGCAAACAGCTTAAAATGAGAAATCCATTTTTCAAAGATAAATATATATAAATACTAAATAACTCTGGCGTTAGATCTCTTTACGCCTCACAATGGGCATTTGGCTGCTGCACTCCCGATAACTAAGTTTCGTAACGACAAAACAAGAACGAGACCCCGAATGTAAGCACTACAACTGCAGGACTATACTTTCACCATAAGCTCTCTCTAAAGGAACCCAAACGCTCAATCGCCGACCCCAAGAATCAGAGAAATCAACACCGCGCATTTCACCAAGGACGTAACGCACTCAAGCGAGGTCGTACATAACGTACCATAACAGGTACTAACTGGAATAAATTTGAAACAATAGTAGTCTATATAAAGGTGAGACAGCGGGCAGTAGGATACAACAATGCACACAAATAAGCACTACAATAGCCCGACTCATATATAAAAGCATCACTAATACCGACGGCGGTCTTACGCTTCACAACATAAATCACGCCCGTGAATTTACAACATCCGCCGCGTCAAGGGAAGAAAAGCCTACCCACGAATATTACTAAAAGAAAGCAGATGACTAAGTAATAAAACCATCAGTCCTACTCGTCAGCATAGACCGCCTAGGTGGCACAGAAGCCGCACAAGATCACTAAATCCATGCATGAGATCTCGTTTCCCAAACATCGATCGCCGCCCGCAGCTCGCAAATCTAACGCCGTTCTATCTCCGAATCTCATTCAATCATAGATAGCCCGATCACGGCCTGTACGTAGGTAGATCAGACGGTGGTAGCCATCGCATAGCAAATTCAAAGTCCCGACTGCAAATCCGCATGAAGACATAGACCGATGACCATAAAGGTGCCATGCACCGCATTTCACTTCCCCAGTTCGCGACACTACCAAAAACCCTCAGAAGGTATTTCTCGACCAGCCCATGCATCTCGAGTATAAGCAATCATACATAAGCACTATCGTTAAACAACATAAGCACAAGCGGCACATAACCTCAACACAACAAAGCCAAGACACTAAAACACATAAGCACAATAAGGCCTTATCACTTATACAAATCTCACAATACTCTATAAAACACGATCACAAACAACATGTCTCTAAATCATAAAAAGGCTCGCACTTTCTCCTTCCTACAAGACTTTCATAAAAAAATAAAAAACTGTATATAATCTCTTTTAAAACGTTAGTAATATTTTCCTCAAAAGCTAGTATAAACACTTAAAACTTTAAAACCAAGACATAAACTTAAAAAAAGGTTTTTAACTCTTGAAATAAACCAATTTTTATTATTTTAACTCAATAGTACTTCTATATTTTTTAAACATTCTTATTTCCAATTTTCAAGTTTTAAAATCAAACATTAAAGTAAAAAACCTCCTTCAGGCAATATAATTTTTTAACCTCCTTAAAATCCTTTAAAACATATAACTCATACCAAGTTAATTAAATTATCAAAAAAAAGTCTTGCTTATAAATCGTTACTGCTTTATTAATTTTCTTTAAAAGACCACTTATTTTATAACTAGAGTTAACTATTAATTAAAATGAAACACACCAATTTTTTTTACGAGTGAGAATAACTTTATTTAACATAATCTTTAAAAACACAGCAAATAAATTCAACTTAATTTTACATCAAGCGTCAAGGTCACCTAAAGGAAAATTTATATCTTTCATGCACACGCCAAGAATCAAGTCACTAAATAGTAAGGTTATCGATCAATGCTTAAACGCTTCCAAAGAGGTCTTTCACTTTCGCATTTCTTTTATCGCATAAAGTAAAAACACCCCAGTGATTTCCAACTACCCGCTTCTTTTCGAATATTAGTCACACGCAGATCGTAGTACTTCAAATCCGCTTCGTTCCACCCCGCCTATCAACCTCTAGCTCAAGATCTCCTCAACCTCTAGACACAAGCAAAACTTCACTAAAATTCAAACCCAAACTCTCCCCGGGAACCATATACAAAATCCCTTCCTCAATTCTACATTACAACAAACCTACAATTTCGCAACCATACACGCTCAACCTGACAGTAAATTCTCCCTCCCACAATAATTAGTACTACCACTGTACTTCTACAACATGTAATAACATGCCGCAGATATTCCTTTATAATTCGACTTCCAATATATCTTATACTACAGATTACCTCATTATTAATAATTTCAATTAACTCCCGACGCCCATAGATCTACTCCGATAAGCCTCAAATTATCCAAGATTATAAGTTCACATCCCGAGCAACGTTACGATTATCTCCGATTATGTTTCCGCTTCCAAGAAACCCTTTAAATCCATTCCTCTTATCTTAACATCATCTAAGCTATGAAGATTTTTTGGTCCAACGCTTTTAAGTTAACTTATAATAAAGCAGATGATCCTTTTCTAGTATCAAATTTCTTACAACTAACTAAAATGAGGAGAAGAATGTATTTGGGACTTTATCAATACTTGAATGTCGACGAAAACAGCATGAAATAGATGGAAACAATATATTCAACAAAGTGGGAGTATTTTCCTACAGTTCTAAAGCTGATTAAATAGACATCAAACAATGGTATTTAACCATTTCTCAATGGGACGTTAATATGTAGTGCGGCGATGGGTAACAAAAAGTGCTGGTAGAAGTCACAATAACCAAGAATATTCTCCGGAATGCGCAGCGACGTGTATCAACACACGGCACCATAACTCCAATCGCCGCCACACACACGATCCGCACGTACCACAAAGAATGCCACTTTCCACAAAACCTTCCAAAAATCTCGCCTTCGTGACCAATAAAGTTGAAACTCACAATTTCAAGAATTCTCCTCGGGCATAAAATATTAAATTTCTAAATAAAATTCCACTCTCAAATATCCCAAAAGTTCTAATACCAACACAAAAATCCAAATTCACAATCTAACCCACGCGGACTCAAACGGGCCAAAATTCCATATTTCTCATCAAGCATCTTTCTTCCATTCCAACCACACGCGGGTGAAATAGTCCCAGGAGTAGGATTGCATAATGATACTACGGGCGGGTGGCCCTAGATTGATCATAAGCTTCCTAGTTTAAAGCAGTAAAGTTTACTCTACTTTTTAAAAAGGCACAGTGTACTGATATTTGAGTATTGTACTTTTTACATGCCGACGGTGATGTTGGAGTTCCACGAGCATGCTTCTGTGATATTATATGCTGAGGGCAGGTGTCCTTGATTTTGACATGGTTTTCATATGTGAAAGTGGTACGGTGTTATAGTAGTACAGTGATACAAGTTGGCTCTGATTGTTATATGACACGGTAGGATCTGGTATTTGATTTTCATACTTGCCCATGTCATTCTTTTGTACAATTATGATCTTGTTTATTGTACTGTATTTCCGTTCCATACTTGGTACCTGTTGTACTGACCTCCTTCGGGGGGCTGCGTTCATATCCGCAAGTCTAGGTACTCAGTTGTGAATCTGCGAGCTTAGGATCCTGGTTCAGCATTTTGAGATAGCTCCAATGTTCCGGAGCTTGTCATTATGGCTAGGTATATTCAGGAGTACGGCGGCGCCTTGTACCGGCACAGTTTTCTGTCCAAATTTTTAGAGGTCTGTATTCATATGTGGGCTGGACTGGCTAGAGTTGTATTTACATTGTTGAACAGTGTAGACCCTTTCGGGTGATTTTTTTTATGGCAGCCTTATCGGCTTTGCCTGTGTTTAAAAAAAAGAAGAGTATTATTTATCTTTCGCAGTTTATTATATTGTATGAATAGAAGGGTGCCCAGGTAGGGCACCGATGCTTGAGGTTCGGGCGTGTGAGTGGTATCGAGCGCTTAGTCCCTAATGTCTGACTGTATAGTAGAGTCTTGTTTATCGGTGTGTTGTGCACCACATTTATAAACAGGAGGCTATAGTACATTTAGGATTGGTTTCCCTTCTTCTCACTCTGAGATCGTGCGATAGAGATGTGTTGTTAGGGTAGTCTCTCCCTAACGTATAATTTTGATTGCAGCTATGAGAAAAGCAATAGTGACCCAGAAAGGATATAATGGATTGCGTATCCAGGTTAGTAAAAATTGTTGTATAGTTGGTATAATGATGTACATCTATACAGATATATGTATGAGGGTCATATGTGTGTTGCCTAGAATGATTATAGATTACCAAGATTGATAAAGCCTTAATAAATACTTGGAAGGTGTGAAATAGTTTGTTGAAACCTACCCATAGGCTTTATATATGTACTGATTTGGAATATCAGGAGGTAATGAATTGTCTAAGATTGTGATAGATTTTTAAGAGATCATGTTTAATTGATTTTATAACATACCATGTTGATAGATTAAGCCGTGTTGTACGCTTATGTGATATGTGTGGATAATATTGGTATAGAGTAAATAAAGTTGTTGTGATTAAGACAACAAGATTTTAAGATTTTGAGAAGCTACATTTTCCGTATGTGGGGACTGATAATGTAAGCTTGGAACATGGAATAATTGTGAACCTTAGAATATTGATAACCGCTGAGACCTTAGAGGTATAAGGCCTTCTCGGATAGTAAGATTTATTTTAGACCAAGAATGAGAATTAAGTGCGACAATGGGTTGGGTTGTGGGCTTATTGCGGGTCAACCTGAGCTCGAAATGGAGTGGGGTTAGTTGGAGGTGGTCCCGCTATGTGATAGGGTCACGAGGGTGCAAGGCCCAAGTTTAGTTAATCATTGTACGAGTTCGTGGACGTGTTCCATAAAAACCGGGTCGTGAGGGCCGAGAAAGGCCTTAACGAAAATTTAATCCAAGTATAATGACCAAGTTAGGATATAGTAACTCAAAGGATTAGAGAACAGAAGCAATATTTGAAATTATGTACGTGTACTAGAAAAGGTTTGGAAGTACGAGAAGAGTACGACAAGTAAGAAAAGGAGCGGACCAGTGTTAAAAGAATTGAAGTGTTATAGTATGAATAATGAAAGTACGAAAGGAGAATCCTTTTAGTCCATGAATGGGAGTTAATAGTGATGGTACTCACCTTAGATTTGATTCATCGTTTGTATTTGACTGACGTATATGCATGTGTGATATATTGTGGCCATATGTGGCATAATTGGTTTCGTAAGTATAGTAGTGAAGACTATACCGGTGCATGTGTAGTTGAAGACTTAGAAGGAACATTCGGGACGAATGTTTCTAAGGGGGGGTGGGGGGAGAATATTACACCCCGTATTTCCATAGCTACTAAGTGAGAACATGATTATAGAATTAAGATTGGAATGTCGAAAGGAAAGGATTTTTACATTTCTTTATACGGAATTTTTTTGAGATTAATGTGATGACAAGAATTAATTCTAGTAATTGAATTATTTCCAATAGAAGTATGGACTAAGTGTTAAATTATTAAGTCTTGGTGTTGTATGGTATAGGGCCATCGAAATTGTTGAGAAAAGTTGGCTAAGGGTGGGATATTATTTTTGTGAAGAGAATTCTTGACCAATAGGAGGAGAGCAAGTGCCCTCTCCACTTGTCTTGCAAAGACTCCACCTTAGTATATATAAATTTGGAACATAAGACCTTCATCCATACAAACCCTCATCTCTCCTTAACCTAGATATTTCTAAATCACCATAGCCAACAAGAACAGGATCAAAGTATTTTCTTTCCAAGATTAAGCACCCTTAACCCCTAAATCTAGGTTGGGCCAAAAATAGAATGAAACCCTAGGGGTTTTCCGTCAACTTTTTGGAAGCGAAACGTGAAGAGAAGTTGATCCTAAGGTTGTAGGGGATACATATATGTTATTGGAACTTGAAGAAGTGGAGCGAAACGAAAACTGCGGACAAATAAAGACCGGACTATTTTGGGACATTTTTGGGCAAAAAATGAGGTAAAAGTCCTTCTTCTTTTAATGTAATTGGATATTACTTATTTTTATAATGTATGGATGAACTTGTGTTAAAAAGAATGAAGAATAAAAAGCGTTTGAGCCATTTTTGGGGCTAAAACCGATTTGGGACAGATTTGGTGTAAATGGAATTCGTTGGTTATTGTCATTGTTATCTTCACCTATTGCATGTTATAATGGATTAATATTGTTGTTAATAAGTTGTTATAACTTATGTAGAAGTTTTGGAACTCGAATTGGAATAAAAAGGATTAAGGAAAGAGTATCGGATTATAGTTGTTGGTCGTAGAATCTATAAAACAGTTGGCTATTGTCGTGCAGTTTTTATGGATTGTTTTAGGCGTTTAGTAATGCTGGAAAATCAGCCCCTAACATGCATGATTAATGTGGTAAAATGGCTAATGAATGTCCCAAAAGCATAGGGGTATAAAAAGGGTGTAAAAGGCTTCACATTGTACCCTTAATATTGTAGAATTGTGGACTGTTTTTGTTACACCCCGTAATTCTAGGACATGTTTATAAGAACGTACGTAAGTGTCACGACCCGACCCCGGGCCCGCGACTGGTGCCCTACCTGGGCACCCCATTCAGGTATACATCATAGAATAGCAGCGGAACATACACAACTCATAAAAATACTTAGACATTAAACATCAACAGACTAGCCGATAAGGCCACCTTCCGTAAAATATACATAATCCAAATATAAAACAGTACATCTCTGTTCTTACAACCCAATCCACAAATATGACTACAGACCTCTAAGAATAACAACTGTGGCGGGACAGGGCCCCGCCATACCCCTGAATGTACATAAATCTACAACATCAGGGAAACCGTACCAAAAGACAACCCTCCGGAGAAATGGAGCTTCTGACACCTGATCAGTGATCCTAAGAATGAGGATCCACCACCTGCTTACCCCTACCTGCGTCATGAATTGTCACGACCCGAACCCGGGCTCGTGACTGGTGCCTTACCCCGGGCACCCTAGTGATACAACATCAGAGTAATCAGCGAAATATAAAACAAGACATGAAATAATGTGAAGTGAGAAACAGTTTATCTGAGAAAAGTTGCCCTTCGGCATATATATATATATATATAAACTTGAATCCGAACTGTTACATCCCTTTTACAACTCTGCCCACAACGATTACTGCACCTCAAGGATGATATAACAACAATGACGGACAGGGCCCGCCATACCACGAATGTAAGTACCTACAACGACAGGGACTATACCACCGATAAGCCTCCGAGAAACGAGCTTCCCAAACGCCGAATCGTGACCCTATGAGCGAGGATCAACATCGTGTACCTCTACTGCGGCATGAACGCAGCCCGAAGGAGGTCAAGATAACAGTACCAAGTATGTGAAATCGAAAATCAGTAAATGAAATCATAATAGTCTATATAAAATGTAAGACATGTATGATAACCAAACTACGATTCACAATAAATAAGTAGTCATGTCAAGTCGTGACTCACGCCTCAAAGTCATTACTCAAATATAACTATGGGTCTCACGCCCACAACATCAATCATGCCCGTGGAATACCTTCCTCACCGCCGTGATCTATGATATAAAAACACCAAGGAATACACATGAACACCGTGTCCACTGTGTTATAATAAAACCGTCGGGGTAAGTGCGAAGGCATACCGACTACTAAAACCTACGCACCAACAAGTCATAAATCGTATCACAAGGTCTTTCTAGACCGCCACATGATCGGCCGCCACTGCCCGCGATATCAAATGTGCGTGTCTAATCCGAACTTCCGCAACTCCGCATAGGCCACACACATAGGCGCATGAGGTATTCCGCATCGGGTAGGTACTCCGACATCGCCCCGACTCGCAGAGCCGCATGGCCATATAGACCGCATAGCCACATAGACCGCACACTAACTCGAACTCGCAGCTCGCATAGGTCCCTGGACCCGCGTAGGTATCCTCGAATCATAGTCCTGCATCGCTCGAGGTATACCGCGTCGGAGGCGACTTAACCCCGGTATCATGTCAAGGGGTGAGTGGTGCAATACTAACATAACGGCTTACCGTTAAACAACATAAGCACAACAAGGGAAACCCCTTTACACAAACATCACAAGACATTAACACACGTAGCATCCTAACATGTTTACTTATCAAATCAACAAGAAAGTATTACAAGGCTATCACAAACCAACATAGTCAAGTTATTCACACAAGGTACTTTCTATTTCATGTCAACAAGTTTGAGTTTTTATCCCCAAAGTACTTCATACATTAACTCTTTAAAAGATCAATTTCTTTCACAAAAGTCACACAATACCCGTAGTATAAAAATAGAGTGACTATCCTTTTACGTAAACCAAAACACTTCCCTTTGTAAAATCAATTAACAACATTCTTTTCCAAACGTTTCAAGTTTGCCTAATTTCAAATGCTCAAGTTTCTCATTTTCGAAAGGTTTCGTAGTTCATAGTCTTAATTACTTAATAATATAATTCTCTTTTAAACAATTTGAGAAACATATGCCTTATGTGTGAGTAGGTTATTCTTGTTCATAACAATCTTATTAAAGCAACCATGATCTAGGAAATGTAATATCATTTTGTCTCATCTTAGCTTCTATGCAGATGGAGGTTTCTATTGGTTTTAATAATACTTTATTAGTCAATACATTTCTCTTTATTAGCGCTGTTGTGGTTTGTTCGATACTTATTCTCATTTCCGAAATCAATATAAGGCGTTCATAAACAATTAAGTAAACCGTTCCTTTTATCTCTCTTAAGTCGTTATACCTAACTTCCCATAAAGCTAGTATAACTCTTAAGCTTTTAAAACCAAGTATTACTCTTCTTTCAAAAACAATTCTTAATTCTTTTGAAATACTTCAAGATTCTTATTATTCAGACTCAAGTCAAAAGACATCGCAGTAAAACCACGTTCAGTTAACACACGTACCTCTACCGTACTATATATATTCTTTTAAAATATCATGCTCAAGATGATAGGAAGAATCACATACCTCGCGACGATTATCGACAATTAGCAAAATGCTCCACGGCTATAACCCGGCTAGCCTTGTCCACCTTTCAAGTAGAACATGCTACTCGCAGAACATTCAACCTATAAAGGCCATATATGTTATGTTACACCCCGTAATTACAGGACATGTTTTAAGAACGTACGTAAGAACTCGCAAGTGTTAAATTAGAGACTTGTAAAAATTTAACGGAATTATGGAATTGTCGAAAAACGTATTATTGTGACGAATGGGAGGGCGACACGTGTAACCCCCCCTTATAGATGCCTTGGATGAAATTGGCATGGCCAATATGGTCATTGACCATAGTCCTAGATGGCAAGTCTTGCAAGTTGATTAGCTTGAGAAGTTTGACTAAGTCAAGGTCCCACAAGTCTTGATATTTGTTAAGAGATCATCCAAACCACCCAATTGTTCACATATTGACCCTCCATGCTTCTTTATAATACTAGTAGTAGTATGACTAGCTTAACACTTAGAAAAATTCACAAGAATTGAAGAGCAAGAAGCTCTCGGGTTCCCTCTCCTTCAAAAGGAAAAATTTTCGTTTCTTGTTCTTTAGGCTCCACACTTTAAACCAAGGTTCTTGAGGGTAGTGTAAGCATATCTCAATAGAAAAACCTTGAAACAAAATAGTTTACGGGTTAGTCGCAAAACAAAAACCTAAGGGTCTTTCTAGGTTTTGGATTGGAAGTTGAAGGAAAGTTGTTGGTATGGTTCTAAGGGTCTCAACGAGCGGATTGAAGTGTCTTGGAGAGGTTCTAAACTACTAGGAGCGACTTCGGATTGGAATTTGGATTAAGATTCGTTGAGGTATAATTTTGTCCTTTAATGTGTTACAAGATTATATATTTATATTGTTGTTGTTAGCTTTACGTGTTGCTAGCATGAAGTTGATATGTAGAAGTTTATAAGGATTGTGGATTGATTGTAGCATTGGAAATTCGGAATGTAATGTAAGCCATGTTAAGTTGGATTTCAATTTAGTCGTTATTAGAATCGTCGCATGTTATTGATTTGAAGATTGTGGTAGTTTTAACCAAATGCGACTTGATATCATGTTATGATTAACAAATTGGATTGAAATGGAAATTTGATAAGTATTGGTATGGTTGAACTCTAGGTGGTCGAATTTGGATTACTTTCTAAATTGTGAGCCAATTGGGGCTGTTTAGTTATTCATTTGTATTGGACTACCTTCTTTATTGTTGTGAGCCAATTGGGGATGTTTGGTTATTGTATTTCGGCCTTGAAAAAGGTGGCAAAGTGAGTAGAAACAAAGGAGGTGCTGTCCGATTTTCCGTAGAATTTAGCGACTTAGCACTTAGAATATTCTACGTTTGAATTAAGAGGTTAATGGACGTATTGTGGCCATTATAGGTTGAAGTACTTTGGAGCCTTTTTGCAACTTGTCGCTAGTCGTCGCGAGGTATGTGAACCTCTTCTTTCTTTGGCATGATCCTACGTGAAATCTCCATGTGATAGTATTTCAAGATTTCTTCTACTCTTAGAAGTTAAAGTATTTACATTGTCGAATCTAAGTTAAGAGTATGTTTAAATTGTCCTAAGTCCTTACTAGGTCTTATGGGAGACGTTGGTAAGAACGGTTAGGAAGTTATGAGATTTGATTTAAAGGCTATGTGTCTTGATTTGTTTAAAGTAAGTAAGTGGATTTTATGTTCGAAAATGACTTGAATTTATATGTGAAAAGGGGATTGATTTTAAAAGTGGAAGTTATATGATTTTAAGGGAATAAATTACTTGGTTTTGGAAGGTATGGAACTTTATATGTTTTTGTATAAGTAATTGGGCTTTAAAGGAAGTATGTTATGAAGTTTGAAGACTAAGAACTTTGATTGTCTTTTAAGGATTATGAAGTTTTAAGCGATACGATTCTTTTTAAGTATGTATGTACGTAGTATCTTTGGATCCCATTTTCCTAAATGTTGTAAGAATCAAAGTGACATAAGTTCTCTAAAATGAATGGTTGTTATAATAGCTTTATGGGAAGTTGTTATGACGACTTAAGAAGAAGTGAAAAGATGGTTTAAAAATGTTATGTAACGAATAGGCCGGATTACGTTATGAAATACACCGAGCCTACGAATAGGCCGGATTACGTTATGAAATACACCGAGCCTACGAATAGGCCGGATTACGTTATGAGATACACCGAGCCTACACATAGGCCAGATTACGCCATATTACCCCGAGCCTTCACATAGGTCGGGTTACGTCATCTTACACCGAGCCCCACAGGCGGGCCGGATTATGCTACATGATTCCACAGTACACCGAGCCCCACAGGCGGGCCGGATTATGCTACATGATTCCACAGTACACCGAGCCCCACAGGCGGGCCAGATTATGCTACATGATTCCACGACACCGAGCCCCAGGGCGGGCGGATTATGCCACATGATTTATGAGTACACCGTGTCCCGCAATGGGCGGACACGTTATCACGTATGGATAATCAAAGTAAGCTCCCAAATAAGTCCTCCCTAATGGCCGGATTATGTTATGTAAGATATGTAAGTTATGCGAAAAAGTGAAATAAACTCTTAAGTATGTATGTATGAATATGTCGTTAATTTTATTGAAAGAAGGAAATAGCGGTTAATATATGATTGATTTCGGAGTTAAAAGGACATTCTTTTATACGATACGATTTGGTTATTGCATTTTATTTACATTCCATACTGCAAATTTTTGTTGTCTTACCCGCCGAGTGCGTTCATGCCCGCAGGTTATAGGTACCCAGGTTGGTGATCCTTGCTCTTAGGATCTCTGTTCAGTTTTTGGAAAGAAGCTCCTTTCACTCCGGAGGCTTATCTTTTGGTACGGTTTCCCTGTTATGGTAGATTTATGTACATTCAGGGGTATGGCGGGGCCCTGTCCCGCCGCAGTTGTAATTCTTAGAGGTCTGTAGTCACATTTTGTGGGTCAGTTTGTAAAGGAAAGGAGGCAACTGCTTCGTTTATGTATGTATCGTTCGTGAAGGTAGCCTATCGGCTAACTTTGTTGATTTATTCGTTGTTTTATTTTATAAGTTTCATGTATGTTCCACTGATTTTCTCTGATGTATACCTGTAAGGGTGCCCAGGTAGGGCACCAGTCGCGGGCCCGGGGTCGGTTCGTGACATGTTATACCCCGTATTTCCAGAGTATATACGTGAGGGCGTACGTATAAAAATTTAAGCCTTAAGGTTGGCAAGGTTCGAAATTTGTACACAAGTACCGAAAAGAATCGTTTTTCGATGAAACGTTTTACTAGACTTGCGAGGGGAAAAATACGGCTTTGTCATTTATAATTTTTGCGGATTTTTCCGAGAGACGAAACATTTTGGACCAACGGGAGGGTGACATGTGTCACCCTCACATTGGGCGTGAATTGGGGCGGCAATGGGACGATTTGGAGCTTGTGGTTAGGTAGGATATTTGTGCAAGTTGGTGTGGTAGATGGATAAGGTACACATGGTTTAATCCTAGCCCTACACTTGCCTAACACTTGGATTGATCTTGGCCATTGGTTGGCCATTGCTTGACCTATAAATACCCCTCTAACTTGAAGACTTTCTTCATCCAAAAATCATTTCCAAGTCTTGAAATCCTCCCCTTTTGTGAGTTGTGTTCGTCAAGCCCCCCTTTTGAGAAGCCTTGGCCGAGAATACACCCCCCCTAGCCTAGTTGGTTTCGTATAATACCCCCCTTTTGTGGTATAGAAATACTCTCCTAGTATTGTTATAATGCCAAAATACTCTAGCCCTTATACCTTGTAGTACTTTCCAAAGTTACCTCTATACGTAGAGCCCGGAAAATACTATTATACTTCCTTTAGCCACTAAACGAAACCCTAAGGAAAATCTTCATAGCCGGTTGAAGTATTAAGTAGAAGTTGCGTAGAACTTCTAAGGGTTGTTTGGAGCGGGTTGGAGCACCCGGAGTAGGAGCTAAACGTCGCTCAGGATCGACATATATACTTGGATAATTTTTGGGCTTATCGAGGTAAATAATCCTATCCTTCTGTTGTAATTGGAATTACATACTGTAGTAGTAGAAATGAATATAAGACGTATAAGGATGGTATAAAAGAAGAGAATTGAACTGTAATAGAAGGATATTACAGAAAAGACTTGAATTGATATCACATCGAAAGAATATTAAAGAAAAGAAGACTGAACTGTACCTACATAGGACTGTATTTACAGTAGACTGATAACCTTTATTGGTTGAATGTTCTGCGAGTAGCATGTACTACTTGGAAGGTGGACAAGGCTAGCCGGATTATAGCCGTAGAGCGTTTTTCTAATAGTCGATAATCGTCGCGAGGTATGTGATTCTTCCTATACTCTTGAGCATGAAGTATTTTAAAGGAATATATATAGTACGGTAGACGTACGTGTGGCAATGTCTTTTGACTTAAGCCTGAATAATAAGAACCTTGAAGTATTTTAAAGGAATATATATAGTACGGTAGACGTACGTGTGGCAATGTCTTTTTGACTTAAGCCTGAATAATAAGAACCTTGAAGTATTTTAAAGGAATATATATAGTACGGTAGACGTACGTGTGTTAACTGAATGTAGTGTTACGGCAATGTCTTTTGACTTAAGCCTGAATAATAAAGAATCTTGAAGTATTTCGAAAGATTAAGAAACCGTTTTGAAAGAAGAGTAATACTTGGTTTTGAAAACATAAGAGTTATACTAGCTTTATGGGAAGTTAGGTATAACGTCTTAAGAGAGATAAAGAGAATGGTTTACTGATTTTTAGAAGTTAAGAGACTTGATCTTAAAAGATAAGAGACTTGACTTGAATGAATTAATATGAATTTTGTGTGAAACCTCATTCGTGAGTAATAAGTACTTGGTTTTTAAAAAAAGAGAGATGTTTTACTGATTTCGGAAATCAGAATGAGTATCGACAAACCACTGCAGCGTTAATAAAGGAAAATGTATTGAATAATGAAGTATTATTAAAACCAGTAGAAGCCTCCATCTGCATAGAAACTAAGATGAGACAAAATGATATTACATTTCCTAGATCATGGCTGCTTAATAAGATTGATTATAAACAAGAATAACCTACTCACATATAAGGCATATGTTTCTCAAATTGTTTAAAAGAGAATTATGTTTTAAAAGGATTAAAACTATGAACTACGAGACCTTTTCGAAAATGAGAAACTTGAGCATTTGAAATTAGGCAAACTTGAACGTTTGGAAAATAATGTTGTTACTTGATTTTACAAAGGAAAGCATTTTGGTTTACTTAAAAATGTGAGTCACTCTATTTTTAATACTACGGGTATCGGGTGACTTTTATAAAAGGAATGGATCTCTTTAAAAGGAATTTAACGTACGTAGTACTTTAGGGTTAAAACCCGGACTTGATATAAATGAAAGTACCTTGAGTTGTGTATAACTTGCCTATGCTTGTTGTCGTGTAACTTGCCTATGCTTGTTGTGATAGCCTTTTTTGTGCAAGAATTGTGTTTCTACTCTGGCGTCTCTCGATGGAGGCGGTTGACTTGTTGAGAACTTACTTGGGCGTCTTGGCGATGTGGAAGATTCCACCGTATGCTTCCATTATTATTGTTACATGGGTATGTCTACACCGATGATGGATTTTGTGGACATGTGACCATTATGGTTATTTATGGCGAAAGATCGTGACTTACGGTTGTGATCGGGTGCGTAGCTGTTTACTTGCCCCGCCGGCACGTGGCGCAGTGGATCTGGTATAGGTTATTGCACTTGCCACGCGTGTCGCCTTCACGGCAAAGTATCGTGACTTACGGTTGTGATCGGTGCTTAGCCGATTCACTTGCCCCGTCGCCACGTGGCGCAGGAGGCGGTGGTGGCTGGTGCACTTGCCACGCGTGTCGGCCAGCGAGTCGGTGTTTGGATGGAGCCGTGACTTACGGTTGTGATCTGGTGCGTGGCGATTCACTTGCCCCGTCGCCTACGTGGCGCGGTGAGGAGGCGGTGGAGGCTATTGCACTTGCCACGCGTGTCGACCGTGATATGATTATGCGGTATTATTGGTACGGTCGGCTCTGGTAGGTATACTTGCCGTCACGGTTTTATGACACAGTGGGACACGGTGTTCATGTATACTCCTTGGTGTTGTTATATCATAGGCAGCGGTGAGAAAGGAATTCCACGGGCACGAGTGATGATTTGGAGGGCGTGAGTCCCTGAATTGATATAACTGTTATATGTGTGTACTGTAGTTTGGTTATCATACATGTCTCCTGCTTTATATAGACTATTATGATTTCGTTCTGATATTCTGATTTCACATACTTGGTACTGTTATCTTGACCTCGCCGGGGCTGCGTTCATGCCGCAGTAGAGGTACATCGACCGTCGATCCCGCTTTAGGATCACATTTCAGCGTGTTGGGAAGCTCCGTTCCTTCGAGGCTTATCTTTGGTATGTTACCACAGTCTGCAGGTTCTTGTACATTCGGGGTATGGCGGGGCCTGTCGTCATAGTTGTTGTAAAAATCTTAGAGGTCTGTAGCACTGTTGTGGGCAGGGTTGTAAGGATTGTAACTGTTCAAAGGTCGATATATATATAAATGCTGAAAGGCAACCGTTTTGGTTGGCCTATTTTCTTTCATCTTGATCTATATCTATTTATATGTTTAAGTTTTCATTTCCGCTGGTTTTTCTCTGATGTTGTATCACTAGGGTGCCCGGGGTAAGACACCAGTCACGGGCCCGGGTTCGGGTCGTGACAAAAGTGGTATCAGAGCAGTTAGTCCTCGGAAAGTGTCTACAGACCGTGTCTAGTAGAGTCTTGATTATCGATGTGTTGTGCACCACATCTATAATCAGGAGGCTATAGGACATTTAGGATTGGTTTCCATTTCTTCTCATTCTGAGATCGTGCCTTAGAGCTGTATGATAAGTTGGACCCCTCTGACGTATTTCGTTTTTACCAGTTATGCCTCCGCGCAAGGCAACCCGCCCGAAGCGGCAAAGCGGCGAGGGAGCTGCGAGTAGAGCAGCAGTCTCTACAGAGACCACAGTACCTGAGCCTCCAGTCCCACAGTCTGGAGCAGAAGAGATGGGTTACAAGGAGTGGGCCCAGTTAATGGCCAGGGTTGTGGCCAGACTTGAGGACAGACTGGACGCAGCAGTTCCAGTAGCACCAGTGGTTCACCCTAGATCAGATAGTTTGAGGCTACGGGATTTTCTGAGTTGTAGGCCGCCAGAGTTTTATGGGTCGAGGCCTGAGGATGATCCGCAGGAGTTCATCCGGCGATTCTGACGGATCGTAGAGTGATCAAGGCATCGAGACCGAGTCGGTGGTCTAGGTTCGCATCGGCCGCGTGATACCGCAGCCAATGATCGTTTGATTCGTGGGAGCCGTCGGGAGAGAATGCACTTCCGGCT
This sequence comes from Przewalskia tangutica, assembly GCA_029844215.1. Lineage (NCBI taxonomy): Eukaryota > Viridiplantae > Streptophyta > Magnoliopsida > Solanales > Solanaceae > Przewalskia > Przewalskia tangutica. The sequence continues at coordinate 84,784,250 of CM056720.1, read as the reverse complement.
ATATGGGACGAGTTCTCGGGGCATTTCTTGCACATTTCTTGCCTCGCGGATGAGGAGGGCTCGGTAGATTTTTGGTGTTGCGGCCCGCGCAGTGCGGTTCGGGAGTACAATGTGAGTTCGACTCATCGGCGATGCGTCCCGCGTTAGTAGCTAGTATGGAGGATCGAGTGCACCGATATGTTCTGAGGCTCGATGATTACCTAGCAAAAGTTGTTCGTGTAGCTCTTCACCGGCATGGACATTGCCCGCGTGCAGCTTATGCACCGGGATGTGAGGCGGAGAAATCGACGGAATGACCAAGATCGCGAAGAGGGCGAATAGCGAGGTCCTTTGGTGACTTTCGAGGCGGACCGCCTCGGCCAGAGCCGATTATGCGCCAACGCCAGTACCAAGTGGTCCCCCACCGTCGTCGGGACGTTTGGGATATTCAGGAGCAGGTCAGGGCTCCCAGGGTTCAGATTTTCAGGGGAGTAGGAGTGCTCGCCGGATGAGACCACCCGTATCTCAGTGTGACCGTTGTGGTAAAGCCCATAGAGGGGAATGTCGTACTGGTTTGGGAGATTGCTATACTTGCGGCCGACAGGGCCATTTGACGGTAGACTGTCCGACCAGGGGTAGCACTGGTGGGATAGCATAGACTACTAGATCAGTTGCGGGTTCCTCACCTTCCATGGCTAGGCAGGATGTTCATACACCGGCAGGCCACGGTAGAGGTCGCGGTGGAGGTTCCCAGTTTTAGCGGTCCTTTGAACCGCCTATTTTTCAGGTATATCCTTAACCCTCTAGAGTTTTGTATGTTTTATTGTATGTTGATGTGTTTAGTGTTATGTTCGGATAGCTTTGTGCTAAAATGTGAGTTATAAGCCTAGTTAGTGAAAAAGGGGTAAGCTTGGGGGTGAGAAAATGATGAACCTTAGAATATTACAGTTGAGACCTTAGATGTAAGGCCGTCTTGAGTACAAGATTTTGCGGGTGATCTTTGTCAGAATGTATAAGTGTACGTGGAGTAATGGTGGGAAAATTCTTTGGGTGATGTAAAATGGAAGTGGTAGCTTTCATGACCTGTATAGGTAAGATTGTTCCGGATCGGGAAACAAGAGCTTGATGCGTTAAGTGGGTTCGGGCCATGTTGCGGGCCAACCCGCGGCCTGTTTCGAGGTGGGGTCAGCTCTGGGTGGTCCCGCCAGGTGGTAGGGTCACGAGGGTGCTAGGCCCAAGTTTAGATGACCATCGTATGAGTTCGTGGATGCGTTCGACCAGAAGCGGATCGTGAAGGCCGGGAATGGCCTTAAGGGAGATTGAGGCTAGTAAGATAACCAAGTTTGGAGGTGGTGACTCCAAAGTTTTGGGAACTGAAGCGATGACTGAAGTGTGGTACGTATACTAGAAGAGTTCAAGTGTTCGAGAAGAACACGATGAGTAAGGAAGGAAGAGAACGTGTGTTATTTCGTGGCCAGGTGTGGCGTTGGCAGCTTGTTAGAAGAACTTTATCGTTATCCGTCTTGAGAAGGAACATTCAGGAAGAATGTTTCTAAGGAGGGGAGAATGTTATACCCCGTATTTCCAGAGTATGTACGTGAGGGCGTACGTATAAAAATTTAAGCCTTAAGGTTGGCAAGGTTCGAAATTTGTACACAAGTACCGAAAAGAATCGTTTTTCGACGAAACGTTTTACTAGACTTGCGAGGGGAAAAATACGGCTTTGTCATTTATAATTTTTGCGGATTTTTCCGAGAGACGAAATATTTTGGACCAACGGGAGGGTGACATGTGTCACCCTCACATTGGGCGTGAATTGGGGCGGCAATGGGACGATTTGGAGCTTGTGGTTAGGTAGGATATTTGTGCAAGTTGGTGTGATAGATGGATAAGGTACACATGGTTTAATCCTAGCCCTACACTTGCCTAACACTTGGATTGATCTTGGTCATTGGTTGGCCATTGCTTGACCTATAAATACCCCTCTAACTTGAAGACTTTCTTCATCCAAAAATCATTTCCAAGTCTTGAAATCCCTCCCCCTTTTGTGAGTTGTGTTCGTCAAGCCCCCACTTTGAGAAGCCTTGGCCGAGAATACACCCCCCCTAGCCTAGTTGGTTTCGTATAATACCCCCCTTTTGTGGTATAGAAATACTCTCCTAGTATTGTTATAATGCCAAAATACTCTAGCCCTTATACCTTGTAGTACTTTCCAAAGTTACCTCTATACGTAGAGCCCGGAAAATACTATTATACTTCCTTTAGCCACTAAACGAAACCCTAAGGAAAATCTTCATAGCCGGTTGAAGTATTAAGTAGAAGTTGAAAAGAACTTCTAAGGGTTGTTTGGAGCGGGTTGGAGCACCCGGAGTAGGAGCTAAACGTCGCTCAGGATCGACATATATACTTGGATAATTTTTGGGCTTATCGAGGTAAATAATCCTATCCTTCTGTTGTAATTGGAATTACATACTGTAGTAGTAGAAATGAATATAAGACGTATAAGGATGGTATAAAAGAAGAGAATTGAACTGTAATAGAAGGATATTACAGAAAAGACTTGAATTGATATCACATCGGAAGAATATTAAAGAAAAGAAGACTGAACTGTTCCTACATAGGACTGTATTTACAGTAGACTGATAACCTTTATTGGTTGAATGTTCTGCGAGTAGCATGTACTACTTGGAAGGTGGACAAGGCTAGCCGGATTATAGCCGTGGAGCGTTTTGCTAATAGTCGATAATCGTCGCGAGGTATGTGATTCTTCCTATACTCTTGAGCATGAAGTATTTTAAAGGAATATATATAGTACGGTAGACGTACGTGTGGCAATGTCTTTTGACTTAAGCCTGAATAATAAGAACCTTGAAGTATTTTAAAGGAATATATATAGTACGGTAGACGTACGTGTGGCAATGTCTTTTGACTTAAGGCTGAATAATAAGAACTCAAGTATTTTAAAGGAATATATATAGTACGGTGACGTCGTGTGTTAATCGAATGTAGTGTTACGGCAATGTCTTTTGACTTAAGCCTGAATAATAAAGAATCTTGAAGTATTTCGAAAGATTAAGAAACCATTTTGAAAGAAGAGTAATACTTGGTTTTGAAAACATAAGAGTTATACTAGCTTTATGGGAAGTTAGGTATAACGTCTTAAGAGAGATAAAGAGAATGGTTTACTGATTTTTAGAAGTTAAGAGACTTGATCTTAAAAGATAAGAGACTTGACTTGAATGAATTAATATGAATTTTGTGTGAAACCTCATTCGTGAGTAATAAGTACTTGGTTTTTAAAAAAAGAGAGATGTTTTACTGATTTCGGAAATCAGAATGAGTATCGACAAACCACTGCAGCGTTAATAAAGGAAAATGTATTGAATAATGAAGTATTATTAAAACCAGTAGAAGCCTCCATCTGCATAGAAACTAAGATGAGACAAAATGATATTACATTTCCTAGATCATGGCTGCTTAATAAGATTGATTATAAACAAGAATAACCTACTCACATATAAGGCATATGTTTCTCAAATTGTTTAAAAGAGAATTATGTTTTAAAAGGATTAAAACTATGAACTACGAGACCTTTTCGAAAATGAGAAACTTGAGCATTTGAAATTAGGCAAACTTGAACGTTTGGAAAATAATGTTGTTACTTGATTTTACAAAGGAAAGCATTTTGGTTTACTTAAAAATGTGAGTCACTCTATTTTTAATACTACGGGTATCGGGTGACTTTTATAAAAGGAATGGATCTCTTTAAAAGGAATTTAACGTACGTAGTACTTTAGGGTTAAAACCCGGACTTGATATAAATGAAAGTACCTTGAGTTGTGTATAACTTGCCTATGCTTGTTGTTGTGTAACTTGCCTATGCTTGTTGTCGTGTAACTTGCCTATGCTTGTTGTGATAGCCTTTGTTGTGCAAGAATTGTGTTTCTATACTACCGCGTCTCTCGATGGAGGGCCGGTTGACTTGTTGAGAACTTACTTGGACGTACTGGCAGTGACGGAAGATTCCACGGGTATGCTTCCATTATTATTGTTACATGGGCATGTCTACACCGATGATGGATTCTGTGGACATGTGACCATTATGGTTATTTATGGCGAAGTATCGTGACTTACGGTTGTGATCGGGTGCGTAGCCTGTTTACTTGCCCCCGTCAGCTACGTGACGCAGGTGGATCTGGTATAGGTTATTGCACTTGCCACGTGTCAGCTTCGCGGCGAAGTATCGTGACTTACGGTTGTGATCTGGTGCTTAGCCGATTCACTTGCCCCCGTCAGCTACGTGGCGCAGGGAGGAGCTGGTGGAGGCTAGTGCACTTGCCACGTGTCGACCGCGAGTCGGTGTTTGGATGGAGCCGTGACTTACGGTTGTGATCTGGTGCGTGGCGATTCACTTGCCCCGTCACCACGTGGCGCAGGAGGAGGCTGGTGGAGGCTATTGCACTTGCCACGTGTCGCCTTCATGATATGATTGTACAATATTATTGTACGGTCGGATCGGTAGTTATACTTTCCGTCACGGTTTTATGACACAAGTGGGACTCGTGTTCATGTATACTCATTGGTGTTGTTATATCATAGATCGCGGTGAGGAAGGAATTCCACGCACAGTGATGATTTGGAGCGTGAGTCCACGACTTGATATAATCGTTATATGTGTGTCTTGTAGTTTGGTTATCATACATGTCTCTGCTTTATATAGACTATTATGATTTCGTTTACGATTCTGATTTCACATACTTGGTACCGTTGTCTTGACCTCCTTCTGAAGCTGCGTTCATCCGCAGTAGAGTACATCACCGTCGATCCCGCTTTTAGGATCACATTTCACGTGTTGGGAAGCTCCGTTCCTTGAGGCTTATCTTTGGTATGTTACCCGAGTCCAGAGGTTCTTGTACATTCGGGGTATGGTGGGGCCCTGTCCGTCATAGTTGTTGTAAAAATCTTAGAGTCTGTGCAGCCTTTGTTGTGGCGGGGTTGTAAGGATTATCGCTCAAAGGTCGATATATATATAAATCTTTGAAAAGGCAACCGCTTTGGTTGGCCTATTTTCTTTCATCTTGATCTATATCTATTTATATGTTTGTTTTCATTTCATTGGTTTTCTCGATGTTGTATCACTAGGGTGCGGGGTAAGGCACCGATCCACGCCCGGTTCGGGTCGTGACAATATACGTGTCACGACCCGAACCCGGACCCGTGACTGGTGTCTTACCCCGGACACCCTAGTGATACAACATCAGAGTAATCAGCGGAACATAAAGCAATAACATGAAGTATGAAGTACAAATCGAAAACTTGCCTTTCGCATATATAAATCAATTTAAATCCGACGATTACATCCATATACAACTCGCCACAACAAGATTACTGCACTTCAAGAGTGACATTAACAATGGCGGGACGGGGCCGCCATACCACGAATGTAGCACTACTACGACAGGACTATACCACCGATAAGCCTCCGAGAACGAGCTTCCCAAACGCCGAATCAGGACTGGAGCTAGGATCAATGACTGTGTACTCAACTCGCGGCGTGAACGCACTCGGCGAGGTCAAGATACAAGTATGTGAAACAAAATATTGTAAATGAAATCATAGCGATCATATAAAACGAGAGACATGTATGATAACCAAACTACAGTTCACGATAAATAAGCAGTCATGTAAGTCAGGGACTCACGCCCTCAGAGTCATCACTCAAATATAACCATGGGTCTCACGCCCACAACATCAATCATGCCTGTGGAATACCTTCCTCACGCTGCTGCGATCATGATGAAAAGCACCAAGGAATACATACGAACAGCAGGTCCACTGTGTCCAAATAAACGATGCAGGTAAGTGCGAAGGCATAGCCGACTACTAACACCCAGTACTAACAAGGTCATAAATCGTATCATGATATCTGTCTGCACCGCCACTGATCAAAGCCGTCACTCGCCTGCAGATCAAATGTGCGCGTCTAGCCACTGAACTTCGCAGCTCGCGCATAGGCCACTCCGATGGCCCGCGTGAGGTATTCCCGCATCGAGGGTAGCTACTCCCGACAACGTCGACTCGCATCCGCATGGCCACATAGACCGCATGACCATAAAGGCCGCACACTAACGAACTCGTAGCTCGCGATAGGCCCCAGACCGCGTGAGGTATTCTCGAATCATGGTCCTGCATCACGAAGTCTACCGCGTCGGAGGCGGCTTAACCCCGGAAACATGTCAAGAGGTGAGTGATGTAATACTAGCATCACGGCTTATCGTTAAACAACATAAGCACAATAAGGGGAAACCCCTTTTACACAAATATCACAGAATACTAACACACGTAGCATCCTAATATGTTTACTTATCAAATCAACAAGAAGGTATTACAAGGCTATCACAACCCAATACAATCAAGTTATTCACACATAAGGTACTTTCTACTATATGATTAACAAGATCGGGTTTCTATCCCCAAAGTACTTTATACATTAACTCATTAAAGATCCGTTCCTTTCACAAAAAGTCACACAATACCCGTAGTATAAGAAATAGAGTGACTATCTTTTAAAGAGATTCAAAACACTACTCTTTGTAAATTCAAGTAACAACATTCTTTTTCAAACGTTCAAGTTTGCCTAATTTCAATTACTCAAGTTTCTCATATTCGAAAGGTTTTGTAGTTCATAGCATAAATCACTTAATAATATAATTCTCTTTTAAAACAATTTGAGAAACATATACCTTATATGTGAGTAGGTTATTCTTGTTTATAACAATCTTATAACAGCAGCCATGATCTAGGAAATGTAATATCATTTTGTCTCATCTTAGCTTCTATGCAGATGGAAGTTTCTACTGGTTTTAATAATACTTGATTAGTCAATACATTTCCCTTTATTAGCGCTGCTGTGGTTTGTTCGATACTTATTCTCATTTCCGAAATCAGTAAAACATTATTCTTTAAAATCAAGTACTCATTACTCGCGAATGAGGTTTTACAACATTTTTAACAAAATGTTACACATCAAGTCAATTAGGTTAAGTCTCTTAACTTCTATAATAAATAAACCATTCTGTTACTTTACCTACATGAGTCGTTATAACTAACTTCCCATAAAACTATTATAACACCCTATGTTTTGAACCAACCCAACTCATTTAGCACGTATGACGTCTCACCGCACTACATAGTTTACAAAACATCATGCTGAAGGATAGGAAGAGGTTCACATACCTCGCGACGATTATCGACAATTAGCAATACGCTCCACAAGATCAGAACCGCTAGCCTTTCCACTCTTCAAGTAGAATACGCTACTCGTAGTACTTCCACCTATATAGGCCACAAATGTCTATTAACACTCGGTTCCATATTCTACAGAAAATTCGGCAGCATCTCCCCCCCCCGCAACAGCGTAAATCTCCTCCTCAATCGAGGCCGGCTACCAAGCCAACCAGGGGGGGGGGGTTTATACGTCTAACCGGACGTATACAATTCTACAACACAGTAATACCACACAAGTCTACTGTAATACAATCCTATGTAATTACGATTCATTCTTCTTTATTCAGGCTTAAGTCCAAAGACATTGCCGCAAAGCTATGTTCAGATCTATATATAGTATACTTCAACTATATAATCCTACAACATGTAATTTCCAATTACAACAAGGGGACAAGAATATTTACCTCGATAAGCCCAAAATTATCCAAGCATAAAGTCGATCCTGAGCAACGTTTAGCTCCTACTCCGGGTGCTCCAACCCGCTCCAAACAACCCCTAGAAGTTCTACGCAACTTCTTCTTAATACTCCAACTAACTATGGAGATTTTCCTTAGGGTTTCGGTTTGAGACAAAAAGGACATAAGGTAGTATTTCCGGGCTCTACGTATAGAGATATCTTTGGAATACTACAAGGTATACGGCTAAGGTAATTTGGGTATAGTAACAATACTTGGAGAGTATTTCTACCAAGAGGGGGGGTGTATTCTACGAGAACAACAAGGCAAGGGGGGGTACCCCCACGGCTTAACCCTAAAGGAAGGGGGGGTGGGTCTCGGCCACACCACAAGGAGGGGGGTGCTACTCTCGGCGAGGGCCTCGAGAGGGAGGGCTTTCAAGACTTGAGGGAGTGAGGAGTGGATGAAGAAAACTCATCAAAGGGAGGGGTATTTATAGGGAAACCAAGGGCCAAGATCTAGCCAAGTGGGGGGCAAGTGGAGGGCCAAGATATGCCCAAGTGCCCCCTAGACCCTACTCCTTAAAACCCTCACAAATATCTACACAAATATCTACCATCAACTTGCCCATTCAATCGGCCCTAAGCCGCCCTCAAGTCCACCAATGAGAGGGTGCCAAGTGTTGCCCTCTCGTTGGTCCAAAACATTTCGTCTCCCGGAAAAATCCGCAAAAATACTAAATGACATAGCCGTAATTTACCCTCCGCAAGTTAGGTAGAACGTTTCGTCGAAAATCGACTCTAACCAAAGGTGTTGTGCACAAAGTGAAAATCGGCCAAGCCCACTTAGGGGGAGGTGACACGTGTCGCCCTCCTACACGTCCAAAATAATTCATCTTCCGAAAATATCCATAATGGCCAAAATCTCAAAAACAAAGCGGGCCCCACAAGACCGTAAATTTCTCCCGTGGGCCCCACGTGACCATTTCCGGAAATAAAATTCCATAATTCTCAAATATTCTAAGAAGTCCGAATACTAAATCTGGGAATCCAATTCCCATTAACGAACCTTTTTCTTTTACAAAAACCGGAAACTTTTCCGTCGAAAAATCACATCTTCCTTTCTTTCCAATATTTCTGTCGTATTCTCGTACGTACGTCCTCACATACATACCCTGGAACTACGGGGTATAACATTCTTCCCCCCTTAGAAACATTCGTCCCGAATGTTCCTTCTAAGTCTCCAACCAAACGTGCGCCAGTACAGTCTTCACTACTATACTTACGAAACAAACCTGCCATACCTGGCCACAGAAACACCCGCACAAATACCTCCATCCAAGTCCACGAGGAAACACCTCTAACATCACAAAAGCCCTTACCCGAAGTCTAAAATATACTTCCTTCGCACCTCCTTCTTACAAAAGGAATGATCACATCTATGCTCGCCATACATGCTCGCTTCTTCCCTTACGTGTCGTACCCTTCTTGTACCCTCGAACTCTTTCTCATAACCTACCACATTTCTGTTGAACAAGTATAAACCAACTATCTGAATCCTTGCCAACATCGAACCAATCGATCGGCAACTTACACTTCCGCCCCTTAAGGCTTCATAAGGCAAAAACCGAATACTGAAATGGTAGCTATAAAACACTTCCTTAACAGGAGACAACAATCCTCACAAGTACCACGAAATTCAAACAGCCCGGCGAGGCGAATGCGTCTGAGGAGACTCACCGAGTCCCTATCTGCTGGTAAAACTCCTAAAACGAAATAGCTACAACTCGGGCTTCACTGCCCATAAGGTGAAGGTAGGCACCTCGTGCAACCTTACCACCTTCTTAAAACAACATCGCGCATAACCTGCGAGTAAATCTGGCGAATCAAGGACAAGATGGGCTGACTCATCGCCCGCCTCCTGGTCGAACGCATCCACGCACTCGTACGATGGTTCACTAAACTTGGGCCTAACACCCTCGTGATCCTCCCACAAAGCGGGACCACCACAAACTGACCTCACCATAAACAGTCGCGGGTTGACCGCAACATGGCCTCAACCCGACCCGACAACGCGCACATACCACTTTTGTCACTTTGCCGCGAGGTTCTAGTGTCACTCCGGCGACCCAACAAATGGTACCGGGCTGCATGCGATCCCTGAGGCATGAACCTTCTCAGGACGTGCCATACGGAGAGCCACGGTTCGGGTCTGTTCCCGCGTGAGATGCTCTGGCCTCTTTATACGCCACCCCGATCCTAGCATCTCACTAATCCACGTTACGAAAACCTAGCGGTCTTCTTAGCTTAACTACCCTCTTTCCTTCCACACTACTCAGGGACTTATCACACAACATATCCCACGTGCACTATGCACTCTGATAAGGGTCAAACATAAAACACCTTTAAGGTCTCTACGTATAAGACTCTAGGGTTCACACTTATGTTATCAGAACATAATACTTAAGATATACTCATCTTACACGTACTAATCTCTAGAGGGTTAAGGATATACCTGTATCTCTTCGCTTCACCCTGTCGTTCTAGTCAAACCTACCCCGTAGGGCGCATAGCTAGGGAAGATGACGAACTACCCACCGATCCTGAAGGCTGAGTCCTCTTACTAGGACATCCTTTCGACACATGGCCCTGACGGCCGCCAGTAAAACAAGTACCAACTACAAGACGACATTCCCCGGGATGACGTCTGCCACACTGTGAACACGGGGGAAAACTAAATCCGGCTGGCTGGACGTGTAGCTGTGAACCTAAGCTCCGAGCTCGACCCAACTCCCCGCAGCCCGAACGTTACGAACCCCGGAAGACCTCTGCAGACTTGGATGAGCATATTCTAATCTGCTGGTGAGGTGACTTGACTCGAAAGTTACCAAAGGACCTTGCTGTTCTAGCCCTCTTCTGCTGTCCTTGGTTAACCCGTCGATCTCTACGTTTCTTGGCTTGCTGCGCATAAGCCCGCATACGTGCCATGCCGCCTAATCAAGAATTACTCTTGCACGACCCTCTCTTAGATATTCGTCAAGACACGTGGTACATCGGTATACTCTCTGGTAGCCAACTCCATAGCTAGTAACAGGGTCGCCTCTTTGCAATCTATATTCTTTGTTCCCGGTCGTCGAACTGAAGGTTCAAATGTCATGGCCGCAGATGGAATCGCCGCGTGCTAAACTTCTGGGTGGGGATGTCGCAGAACTCCCAATGAAGCACCACCCTGTGTGATGATTTGGGCTTGTGCCTCGTAACCCTCGCATCAACTCAGCGGCTCCTCGCGCCTTGCCCACTGGGCTTGGGTTGCCTTACACGGAGGCATAACGATGCGGAAAGAAATACGTTTAGAGGGTCCAACTTATAGCACAGCTCTAAGGCACGATCTCAGAGTGAGAAGAATGGAAACCAATCCTAAATATCCTATAGCCTCCTGATTATTGGTGTGGTGCACAACACACCGATAATAAAGACTCTACTGGATACGGTCTGTAGACACTTTCCGAGGATTAACTGCTCTGATACCACTTTTGTCACGACCCGAACCCGGGCCCGTGACTGGTGTCTTACCCCGGACACCCTAGTGATACAACATCAGAGTAATCAGCGGAACATAAAGCAATAACATGAAGTATGAAGTACAAATCTGAGAAAACTTGCCTTTCGGCATATATAAATCAATTTAAATCCGAACAGTTACATCCCATATACAACTCTGCCCACAACAATACTACAGACCTCTAAGAGTGACATGACAACAATGGCGGAACAGGGCCCCGCCATACCCCTGAATGTAAGCACCTACTACGACAGGGGACTATACCACTGATAAGCCTCCGGAGAAACGGAGCTTCCCAAACGCTGAATCGTGACCACGGAGCTAGGATCAATGATCGGTGTACCTCAACTGGCGTGAACGCGCAGCCCGGCGAGGTCAAGACAACAGTACCAAGTATGTGGCCGAAAATATCGTAAATGAAATCATAGCGATCATATAAAGCAGAGACATGTATGATAACCAAACTACGATTCACATAAATAAGCGATCATGTCAAGTCGGGACTCACGCCTCAAAGTCATCACTCAAATATAACCACGGGTCTCACGCCCACAACATCAATCATGCCCGTGGAATACCTTCCTCCGGCGATCTATGATAGAAAAGTACCAAGGAATACACATGAACAGCAGTCCCACTGTGTCCAAATAAACAAGATGCAGGGTAAATACGAGGCATAGCCGACTACTAACACCAGCAGACTAACAAGGTCATAAATCGTATCATAGTATCTGTCTGCCACCGATCAAAGCCCGGTCACTCGCGCAGATATCAAATGTGCGCGTGTAGCCCTCGAACTTCCCCGCACTCGCATAGGCCACTCAGATGGCCCGCATGAGGTATTCCGCGTCGAGGGTAGCTACTCCGGCAACGCCCCGACTCGCACCGCATGGCCACATAACCGCATGACCATAAAGGCCGCACACTAACTCGAACTCGTAGCTCGCATAGCCCCAGACCGCGTGAGGTATTCTCGAATCATGGTCCTGCATCACTGAGTCTACCCGCGTCGGAGGCGCTAACCCGGAAACATGTCAAGAGGTGAGTGATGTAATACTAGCACCACGGCACCGTTAAACAACATAAGCACAACAAGGAAACCCTTTACACAAATATCACAGAATACTAACACACGTAGCATCCTAATATGTTTACTTATCAAATCAACAAGAAGGTATTACAAGGCTATCACAACCCAATACAATCAAGTTATTCACACATAAGGTACTTTCTACTATATGATTAACAAGATCGGGTTTCTATCCCCAAAGTACTTTATACATTAACTCATTAAAGATCCGTTCCTTTCACAAAAAGTCACACAATACCCGTAGTATAAGAAATAGAGTGACTATCTTTTAAAGTGATTCAAAACACTACTCTTTGTAAATTCAAGTAACAACATTCTTTTCCAAACGTTCAAGTTTGCCTAATTTCAATTACTCAAGTTTCTCATTTTCGAAAGGTTTTGTAGTTCATAGCATAAATCACTTAATAATATAATTCTCTTTTAAAACAATTTGAGAAACATATACCTTATATGTGAGTAGGTTATTCTTGTTTATAACAATCTTATAACAGCAGCCATGATCTAGGAAATGTAATATCATTTTGTCTCATCTTAGCTTCTATGCAGATGGAAGTTTCTACTGGTTTTAATAATACTTGATTAGTCAATACATTTCCCTTTATTAGCGCTGCTGTGGTTTGTTCGATACTTATTCTCATTTCCGAAATCAGTAAAACATTATTCTTTAAAATCAAGTACTCATTACTCGCGAATGAGGTTTTACAACATTTTTAACAAAATGTTACACATCAAGTCAATTAGGTTAAGTCTCTTAACTTCTACAATAAATAAACCATTCTGTTACCTACATAGAGTCGTTATAACTAACTTCCCATAAAACTATTATAACACCCTATGTTTTGAACCAACCAAACTCATTTAGCACGTATCGTCTCACTGCATTACATAGTTTACAAAACATCACGCTAGAAGGATAGGAAGAGGTTCACATACCTCGCGACAATTATCGACAATTAGCAATACGCTCCACAGTACTGTAACCCTGCTAGCCTTTCCACTCTTCAAGTAGAATACGCTACTCGTAGTACTTCCACCTATATAGGCCACAAATGTCTATTAACACTCGATTCCATATTCTACGTAAAATTCAAGATCTTCCCCGCATGTGGCGTAAATCTCCTCTCAATCGAGGCTGCAAGCCAACCGGTGGGTTTTATACGTCTAACCGGACGTATACAATTCTACAACACAGTAATACCACACAAGTCTACTGTAATACAATCCTATGTAATTACAGTTCAGTTCTCTTCTTTATTCAGGCTTAAGTCCAAAGACATTGCCGCAAAGCTATGTTCAGATCTATATATAGTATACTTCAACTATATAATCCTACAACATGTAATTTCCAATTACAACAAGGGGACAAGAATATTTACCTCGATAAGCCCAAAATTATCCAAGCATAAAGTCGATCCTGAGCAACGTTTAGCTCCTACTCCGGGTGCTCCAACCCGCTCCAAACAACCCCTAGAAGTTCTACGCAACTTCTTCTTAATACTCCAACTAACTATGGAGATTTTCCTTAGGGTTTCGGTTTGAGACAAAAAGGACATAAGGTAGTATTTCCGGGCTCTACGTATAGAGATATCTTTGGAATACTACAAGGTATACGGCTAAGGTAATTTGGGTATAGTAACAATACTGAGAGTATTTCTACCAAGAGGGGTGTATTCTACGAGAACAACAAGGCAAGGGGTACCCACGCTTAACCCTAAAGGAAGGGGTGGGTCTCGCCACACCATAAGGGGGTGCTACTCTGGCATGGGGGCCTCACGAGAAAGGGGGAGGGCTTTCAAGACTTGAGGGAGTGAGGAGTGGATGAAGAAAACTCATCAAAGGGAGGGGTATTTATAGGGAAACCAAGGGCCAAGATCTAGCCAAGTGGGGGGGCAAGTGGAGGGCCAAGATATGCCCAAGTGCCCCCTAGACCCTACTCCTTAAAACCCTCACAAATATCTACACAAATATCTACCATCAACTTGCCCATTCAATCGGCCCTAAGCCGCCCTCAAGTCCACCAATGAGAGGGTGCCAAGTGTTGCCCTCTCGTTGGTCCAAAACATTTCGTCTCCCGGAAAAATCCGCAAAAATACTAAATGACATAGCCGTAATTTACCCTCCGCAAGTTAGGTAGAACGTTTCGTCGAAAAACGACTCTAACCGGGTGTTGTGCACAAAGTGAAAATCGGCCAAGCCCACTTAGGGGGAGGTGAAACGTGTCGCCCTCCTACACGTCCAAAATAATTCATCTTCCGAAAATATCCATAATGGCCAAAATCTCAAAAACAAAGCGGGCCCCACAATACCGTAAATTTCTCCCGTGGGCCCCACGTGACCATTTCCGGAAATAAAATTCCATAATTCTCAAATATTCTAAGAAGTCCGAATAATAAATCTGGGAATCCAATTCCCATTAACGAACCTTTTTCTTTTACAAAAACCGGAAACTTTTCCGTCGAAAAATCACATCTTCCTTTCTTCCCAATATTTCTGTCGTATTCTCGTACGTACGTCCTCACATACATACCCTGGAACTACGGGGTATAACATTCTTCACCCCTTAGAAACATTCGTCCCGAATGTTCCTTCTAAGTCTCCAACCAAACGTGCGCCAGTACAGTCTTCACTACTATACTTACGAAACAAACCTGCCTACCTGGCCACAGAAACACCCGCACAAATACCTCCATCCAAGTCCACGAGGAAACACCTCTAACATCACAAAAGCCCTTACCCGAAGTCTAAAATATACTTCCTTCGCACCTCCTTCTTACAAAAGGAATGATCACATCTATGCTCGCCATACATGCTCGCTTTTTCCCTTACGTGTCGTACCCTTCTTGTACCCTCGAACTCTTTCTCATAACCTACCACATTTCTGTTGAACAAGTATAAACCAACTATCTGAATCCTTGCCAACATCGAACCAATCGATCGGCAACTTACACTTCCGCCCCTTAAGGCTTCATAAGGCAAAAACCGAATACTGAAATGGTAGCTATAAAACACTTCCTTAACAGGAGACAACAATCCTCACAAGTACCCCTGAAATCCAAACACTGGCCCGAGGGCGAATGCGATACGGAGACTCACCGGAGTCCCTATCCTGCCTGGTAAAACTCCCAGAAAACGAAATAGCCACAACCTGGGCTTCACTGTCTGCCATAAGGTGAAGGTAGGCACCTCGTTCAACCTTACAACCTTCTTAAAACAACATCTCGCATAACCCTCTGCCGAGTAAACAGTCCTAACTGAAGGACAAGATGGGCTGACCTCATCGGCCCGACTACTGGTCGAACGCATCCACGAACTCGTACGATGGTTAACTAAACTTGGGCCTAACACCCTCGTGATCCTACCACAAAGCGGGACCACCACAAACTGACCTCACCATAAAACAGGTCGCGGGTTGACCCGCAACATGGCCTCAACCCGACCCGACAACGCGCATACCACTTTTGTCACTTTGCCGCGAGGTTCTAGTGTCACTCCGGCGACCCAACAAATGGTACCGGGCTGCATGCGATCCCTGAGGCATGAACCTTCTCAGGACGTGCCATACGGAGAGCCACGGTTCGGGTCTGTTCCCGCGTGAGATGCTCTGGCCTCTTTATACGCTCAGCCCCCCGATCCGGTACAATCTCACTAATCCACGTTACGAAAACCTAGCGGTCTTCTTAGCTCAACTACCCTCTTTCCTTCCACACTACTCAGGGACTTATCACACAACATATCCCACGTGCACTATGCACTCTGATAAGGGTCAAACATAAAACACCTCTAAGGTCTCTACGTATAAGACTCTAGGGTTCACACTTATGTTATCAGAACATAATACTTAAGATATACTCATCTTACACGTACTAATCTCTAGAGGGTTAAGGATATACCTGTATCTACTGCTTCACTCCCCTCTGTCGTTCTAGTCAAACCTACCCCGTAGGGCGCATAGCTAGGGAAGATGACGAACTACCCACCGATCCTGAAGGCTGAGTCCTCTTACTAGGACATCCTTTCGACACATGGCCGACGGCGCGGTAAAACAAGTACCAACTACAAGACGACATTCCCGGGATGGCGTCAGCACACCGTGAACACGGGGAAAACTAAATCGGTGGTGGAACTACGTGTAGCTGCGGAACCTAAGCTCGAGCTCGACCAACTCCTGCATACCGAACGTTACAACCCCGTGGAAGACCTCTGCAGCGGTGGATGAGCATATTCTAATCTTTGGTGAGGTGACTTGACTCGAAAGTTACCAAGGACGCTGTTTCTAGCCTCTTCTGCGTCCTGGTTAACCGTCGATCTCTACGTTTCTTGGCTTGCTGCGCATAAGCCCGCATACGTGCCATGCTCAAGCCTAACTGAAGAATTACTCTTGCACGACCCTCTCTTAGATATTCGTCAAGACTCGTGGTACATCGGTATACTCTCTGGTAGCCAACTCCATAGCTAGTAACAGGGTCGCCTCTTTGCAATCTATATTCTTTGTTCCCGGTCGTGGAACTGAAGGTTCAAATGTCATGGCCGCAGTAGGAACTGCTGCCGCTGTGCTAAACTCTGCTGGGGCTGGTGATGTCGCAGAACTCCCCAAATGAAGCACCACCCCAGGTGATGATTTGGGCTTGTGCCCTCGTAACCCTCTGTACTCAACTCGCAGCTCCCTCGGCTGCCTTGCCCACCTGGGCTCGGGTTGCCTTACACGGAGGCATAACGGTACGGGAAAGAAATACGTTAGAGGGGTCCAACTTATAGCACAGCTCTAAGGCACGATCTCAGAGTGAGAAGAATGGAAACCAATCCTAAATATCCTATAGCCTCCTGATTATTGGTGTGGTGCACAACACACCGATAATCAAGACTCTACTGGATACGGTCTGTAGACACTTTCCGAGGATTAACTGCTCTGATACCACTTTTGTCACGACCCGAACCCGGGCCCGTGACTGGTGTCTTACCCCGGACACCCTAGTGATACAACATCAGAGTAATCAGCGGAACATAAAGCAATAACATGAAATAACATGAAGTATGAAGTACAAATCTGAGAAAACTTGCCTTTCGGCATATATAAATCAATTTAAATCGACGATTACATCATATACAACTCGCCCAACAATACTACGGACCTCTAAGAGTGACATGACAACAATGGCGGGACGGGGCCCGCCATACCCGAATGTAAGCACCTACTACGACGGGGACTATACCATCAGGATAAGCCTCCGAGAAACGGAGCTTCCCAAACGCTGACCTCGAGCTAGGATCAATGATCGTGTACCTCAACTCGCGGCATGACGCAGCAGCCCCGAAGGAGGTCGATAACAGTACCAAGTATGTGGCAAAATATCAGAAATGAAATCATAGCGATCTATATAAAACAGAGACATGTATGATAACCAAACTACGCTCACAATAAATAAGCGATCATGTCAAGTCGTGACACACGCCCTCAAAGTCATCACTCAAATATAACCATGGGTCTCACGCCCAACATCAATCATGCGTGGAATACCTTCCCGCCATAGCCTATGATAGAAAAGCACCAAGGAATACACATGAACAAAGGTCCACGTGTCCAAATAAAACGATGCGAGGGTAAGTGCGAAGGCATAGCGACTACTAACACCTACAAGACTAACAAGGTCATAAAGCGTATCATAGTATCTGTCTGGGCCGTCACACGATCAAAGTGGTCACTCGCGCGAGATCAAATGTGCGCGTGTAGCCCTCGAACTTCCGCGACTCGCATAGGCCACTCCGATGGCCGCATGAGGTATTCCCGCATCGAGGGTAGCTACTCCGGCAACGCCCCGACTCGCATCGCGTGGCACATAGACCGCGTGACCATAAAGGCCGCACACTAACTCGAACTCGTAGCTCGCATAGGCCCCGGGACCGCGTGAGGTATTCTCGAATCATGGTCCTGCATCGCCGAGTCTACCCGCGACGGAGGCGCTTAACCCGGAAACATGTCAAGAGGTGGTGATGTAATACTAGCACCACTGCGGCACTGCTAAACAACATAAGCACAACAAGGGAAACCCTTTACACAACTATCACGAATACTAACACACGTAGCATCCTAATATGTTTACTTATCAAATCAACAAGAAGGTATTACAAGGCTATCACAACCCAATACAATCAAGTTATTCACACATAAGGTACTTTCTACTATATGATTAACAAGATCGGGTTTCTATCCCCAAAGTACTTTATACATTAACTCATTAAAGATCCGTTCCTTTCACAAAAAGTCACACAATACCCGTAGTATAAGAAATAGAGTGACTATCTTTTAAAGTGATTCAAAACACTACTCTTTGTAAATTCAAGTAACAACATTCTTTTCCAAACGTTCAAGTTTGCCTAATTTCAATTACTCAAGTTTCTCATTTTCGAAAGGTTTTGTAGTTCATAGCATAAATCACTTAATAATATAATTCTCTTTTAAAACAATTTGAGAAACATATACCTTATATGTGAGTAGGTTATTCTTGTTTATAACAATCTTATAACAGCAGCCATGATCTAGGAAATGTAATATCATTTTGTCTCATCTTAGCTTCTATGCAGATGGAAGTTTCTACTGGTTTTAATAATACTTGATTAGTCAATACATTTCCCTTTATTAGCGCTGTTGTGGTTTGTTCGATACTTATTCTCATTTCCGAAATCAGTAAAACATTATTCTTTAAAATCAAGTACTCATTACTCGCGAATGAGGTTTTACAACATTTTTAACAAAATGTTACACATCAAGTCAATTAGGTTAAGTCTCTTAACTTCTACAATAAATAAACCATTCTGTTACCTACATAGAGTCGTTATAACTAACTTCCCATAAAACTATTATAACACCCTATGTTTTGAACCAACCCAACTCATTTAGCACATGTACGTCTACCGTACTACATAGTTTACAAAACATCATGCTAGAAGGATAGGAAGAGGTTCACATACCTCGCGACAATTATCGACAATTAGCAATACGCTCCACAGTACTGTAACCCTGCTAGCCTTTCCACTCTTCAAGTAGAATACGCTACTCGTAGTACTTCCACCTATATAGGCCACAAATGTCTATTAACACTCGATTCCATATTCTACAGAAAATTCTAAGACATCTTCCCGCAAACAGAAATCTCCTCTCAATCGAGGCTACCAAGCCAACCAGGGGGTTTATACGCCTAACCTGACGTATACAATTCTACAACACAAGAATACCACAAGTCTCATCAGAATACAATCCTATGTAATTACAGTTCAGTTCTCTTCTTTATTCAGGCTTAAGTCCAAAGACATTGCCGCAAAGCTATGTTCAGATCTATATAT
Organism: Przewalskia tangutica; assembly: GCA_029844215.1. Classification (NCBI taxonomy): domain Eukaryota; kingdom Viridiplantae; phylum Streptophyta; class Magnoliopsida; order Solanales; family Solanaceae; genus Przewalskia; species Przewalskia tangutica. The sequence goes on along the minus strand of CM056720.1, from coordinate 84,764,600 downwards.
AGTATACTTCAACTATATAATCCTACAACATGTAATTTCCAATTACAACAAGGGGACAAGAATATTTACCTCGATAAGCCCAAAATTATCCAAGCATAAAGTCGATCCTGAGCAACGTTTAGCTCCTACTCCGGGTGCTCCAACCCGCTCCAAACAACCCCTAGAAGTTCTACGCAACTTCTTCTTAATACTCCAACTAACTATGGAGATTTTCCTTAGGGTTTCGGTTTGAGACAAAAAGGACATAAGGTAGTATTTCCGGGCTCTACGTATAGAGATATCTTTGGAATACTACAAGGTATACGGCTAAGGTAATTTGGGTATAGTAACAATACTGAGAGTATTTCTACCAAGAGTGGTGTATTCTACGAGAACAACAAGGCAAGTGGGGTACTTACCGGCTTAACCTAAGGAAGGGGGTGGGTCTCGCCACACCATAAGGAGAGGTGCTACTCGGCCAAGGTGGGCCTCACGAGAAAGGGGGAGGGCTTTCAAGACTTGAGGGAGTGAGGAGTGGATGAAGAAAACTCATCAAAGGGAGTGGTATTTATAGGGAAACCAAGGGCCAAGATCTAGCCAAGTGGGGGGCAAGTGGAGGGCCAAGATATGCCCAAGTGCCCCCTAGACCCTACTCCTTAAAACCCTCACAAATATCTACACAAATATCTACCATCAACTTGCCCATTCAATCGGCCCTAGCGCCTCAAGTCCACCACTGAGAGGGTGCCAAGCGTTGCCCTCTCGTTGGTCAAAAACATTTCGTCTCCCGTAAAAATCCGCAAAAATAATAAATTACATCGCCGTAATTTCCCCTCCGCACGTTTGGTATAACGTTTCGTCGAAAAACGACTCTAACCGGGTGTTGTGCACAAAGTGAAAATCGGCCAAGCCCACTTGGGGAGGTGAAACGTGTCGCCTCCTACACGTCAAAATAATTCATCTTCCAAAATATCCATAATGGCCAAAATCTCAAAAACAAAGCGGGCCCAATACCAGAATTTCTCCGTGGCCCCACGTGACCATTTCCGAAATAAAATTCCATAATTCTCAAATATTCTAAGAAGTCCGAATAATAAATGGGAATCCAATTCCATTAACGAACCTTTTTCTTTTACAAAAACCGAAACTTTTCCGTGAAAAATCACATCTTCCTTTCTTCCCAATATTTACGTATTCTCGCACGTGCGTCCTCACATACATACCACGGAACTACGGGTATAACATTCTTCACCCTTGAAACATTCGTCCGAATGTTCCTTCTAAGTCTCCAACCAAACGTGCGCCAAGATGCCTTCACTACTATACTTACGAAACAAACCGCCTACCCGCCACGAAACACCCGCACAAATACCTCCATCCAAGTCCACGAGAAACACCTCTAACATCACAAAAGCCCTTACCAAGTCTAAAATATACTTCCTTCGCCTCCTTCTTACAAAGGAATGATCACATCTATGCTCGCCATACATGCTCGCTTTTTCCACGTGTCGCACTTTCTTCTTCGAACTCTTTCTCTCATAACCTACCACATTTCGTTGAACAAGTATAAACCAACTATCTCAATCCTTGCCAACATCGAACCAATCGATCGGCAACTTACACTTCCGCCCCTTAAGGCTTCATAAGGCAAAAACCGAATACTGAAATGGTAGCTATAAAACACTTCCTTAACAGGAGACAACAATCCTCACAAATACCCCTGAAATCCAAACATCGGCGGGGCGAACGCGATCTGAGACTCACCGGAGTCCCTATCCTGCCTGGTAAAACTCCCAGAAAACGAAATAGCCACAACCTGGGCTTCACTGCCTGCCATAAGGTGAAGGTAGGCACCTCGTGCAACCTTACAACCTTCTTAAAACAACATCTCGCATAACCCTCTGCCGAGTAAACAGTCCTAACTGAAGGACAAGATGGGCTGACCTCATCGGCCCGACTACTGGTCGAACGCATCCACGAACTCGTACGATGGTTAACTAAACTTGGGCCTAACACCCTCGTGATCCTACCACAAAGCGGGACCACCACAAACTGACCTCACCATAAAACAGGTCGCGGGTTGACCCGCAACATGGCCTCAACCCGACCCGACAACGCGAATACCACTTTTGTCACTTTGCCGCGAGGTTCTAGTGTCACTCCGGCGACCCGACAAATGGTACCGGACTGCATGCGATCCCTGAGGAATGAACCTTCTCAGGACGTGCCATACGGAGAGCCACGGTTCGGGTCTGTTCCCGCGTGAGATGCTCTGGCCTCTTTATACGCTCAGCCCCCCGATCCGGTACAATCTCACTAATCCACGTTACGAAAACCTAGCGGTCTTCTTAGCTCAACTACCCTCTTTCCTTCCACACTACTCAGGGACTTATCACACAACATATCCCACGTGCACTATGCACTCTGATAAGGGTCAAACATAAAACACCTCTAAGGTCTCTACGTATAAGACTCTAGGGTTCACACTTATGTTATCAGAACATAATACTTAAGATATACTCATCTTACACGTACTAATCTCTAGAGGGTTAAGGATATACCTGTATCTACTGCTTCACTCCCCTCTGTCGTTCTAGTCAAACCTACCCCGTAGGCAGCTAGGAAGATGACGAACTACCCACCGATCTCTGAAGGTGAGTCCTCTTACTAGGACATCCTTTCGACATGTACGACGCGCCGAGAAAACAAGTACCAACTACAAGACGACATTCCCCGGGATGACGTCTGTCACACTGTGAACACGGGGGAAAACTAAATCCGGCTGGCTGGAACCTACGTGTAGCTGTGAACCGGAAGCTCTGGAGCTCTGACCAACTCCTGCATACCCGAGCGTTAGAACCTGGAAGACCTCTGCTGGTGGATGAGCATATTCTAATCTGGTGAGGTGACTTGACTCGAAAGTTACCAAAGGACCTTCTTTGTTCTAGCCTCTTCTGTGTCCTTGGTTAACCTGTCGATCTACGTTTCTTGGCTTCACTGCGCATAAGCCCGCATACGTGCCATGCTCAAGCCTAATCAAGAATTACTCTTGCACGACCTCTCTTAGATATTCGTCAAGACTCGGTACATCGGTATACTCTCGGTAGCCAACTCCATAGCTAATGTGGTCGCCTCTTTGCAATCTATATTCTTTGTTCTCGTGGGCCCGAAGGTTCAAATGTCATGGCGCGATGAGGCTCGCTGCCAGTGCTAAACTCTGCTTGGGGATGTCGCAGAACTCCCCAAATGAAGCACCACCCGGTGATGATTTGGGCTTGTGCCTCGTAACCCTCAGACTCGACTCGCGGCTCCCTTGCCCACTGGCTTGGGTTGCCTTACGGAGGCATACCCGCAGTGCGGGAAAGAAATACGTTAGAGGGTCCAACTTATAGCACAACTCTAAGGCACGATCTCGAGTGAGAAGAATGGAAACCAATCCTAAATATCCTATAGCCTCACGATTATTGGTGTGGTGCACAACACACCGATAATAAAGACTTCATGGATACGATCAGAGACACTTTCCGAGCATTAATCGCTCGATACCACTTTTGTCACGACCGAACCGGGCGTGGATCGTGTCTTACCGGACACCCTAGTGATACAACATCGAGTAATCGGTGAACATAAAGCAATAACATGAAATAACATGAAGTATGAAGTACAAATCGAGAAAACTTGCCTTTCGGCATATATAAATCAATTTAAATCCGACGATTACATCCCATATACAACTCGCCTGGCGGTACTACTGGACCTCTAAGAGTGACATGACAACAATGGCGGGACGGGGCCCGCCATACCACGAATGTAAGCACCTACTACGGCGGGGACTATACCGATAAGCCTCGAGAAACGGAGCTTCCCAACGAATCGTGACCACGGGAGCTAGGATCAATATCGTGTACCTCAACTGCGGCATGAGCGCACTCGAAGGAGGTCGATCTGGCGGTACCAAGTATGTGGCCCGAAAATCGTAAATAAAATCATAGCGATCTATAAAGCAGAGACATGTATGATAACCAAACTACGATTCACAATAAATAAGCAAATATGTCAAGTCGTGACTCACGCCTCAAAGTCATCACTCAAATATAACCATGGGTCTCACGCCACAACATCAATGCGTGGAATACCTTCATCACTGGCGATCATGATATAAAAGCACCAAGGAATACAGATGAGCAGCAGTCCCGCTGTGTCCAAATAAACGATGCAGTGGTAAATCTGAAGGCATAGCCGACTACTAACACCACGGCATTAACAAGGTCATAAATCAGATCATAGTATCTGCATCACACTGATCAAAGCGGTCACTCGCGCAGATATCAAATGTCGCGTCTAGCCTCGAACTTCCGCGGCTCGCATAGGCCACTCAGATGGCCCGCGTGAGGTATTCCGCGTCGGTAGCTACTCCGGCAACGCCCGGACTCGCATCCGCGTGGCCACATAGACCGCGTGACCACAAAGGCGCGCTAACACTGAACTCTCGTAGCTCGCGTAGGCCCCGGGACCCGCATGAGGTATTCTCGAATCATGGTCCTGCATCGCCGAGTCTACCCGCGTCGGAGGCGACAACCCGGAAACATGTCAAGAGGTGAGTGATGTAATACTAGCACCACGGCCACCGTTAAACAACATAAGCACAACAAGGGGAAACCCCTTTTACACAAATATCACAGAATACTAACACACGTAGCATCCTAATATGTTTACTTATCAAATCAACAAGAAGGTATTACAAAGCTATCACAACCCAATACAACCAAGTTATTCACACATAAGGTACTTTCTACTATATGATTAACAAGATCGGGTTTCTATCCCCAAAGTACTTTATACATTAACTCATTAAAGATCCGTTCCTTTCACAAAAAGTCACACAATACCCGTAGTATAAGAAATAGAGTGACTATCTTTTAAAGTGATTCAAAACACTACTCTTTGTAAATTCAAGTAACAACATTCTTTTCCAAACGTTCAAGTTTGCCTAATTTCAATTACTCAAGTTTCTCATTTTCGAAAGGTTTTGTAGTTCATAGCATAAATCACTTAATAATATAATTCTCTTTTAAAACAATTTGAGAAACATATACCTTATATGTGAGTAGGTTATTCTTGTTTATAACAATCTTATAACAATCTTATAACAGCAGCCATGATCTAGGAAATGTAATATCATTTTGTCTCATCTTAGCTTCTATGCAGATGGAAGTTTCTACTGGTTTTAATAATACTTGATTAGTCAATACATTTCCCTTTATTAGCGCTGCTGTGGTTTGTTCGATACTTATTCTCATTTCCGAAATCAGTAAAACATTATTCTTTAAAATCAAGTACTCATTACTCGCGAATGAGGTTTTACAACATTTTTAACAAAATGTTACACATCAAGTCAATTAGGTTAAGTCTCTTAACTTCTACAATAAATAAACCATTCTGTTACCTACATAGAGTCGTTATAACTAACTTCCCATAAAACTATTATAACACCCTATGTTTTGAACCAACCCAACTCATTTAGCACATGTACGTCTACCGTACTACATAGTTTACAAAACATCATGCTAGAAGGATAGGAAGAGGTTCACATACCTCGCGACAATTATCGACAATTAGCAATACGCTCCACAGTACTGTAACCCTGCTAGCCTTTCCACTCTTCAAGTAGAATACGCTACTGCAGTACTTCCACCTATAGGCCACAAATGTCTATTAACACTCGATTCCATATTCTACGTAAAATTGGCAAAGATCTTTGTCACGACCCAGGCCCGCGATCGTGCCCTACCCGTCACCCTTACAGTATACATCGAGATAATCAGGAACATACATGAAACTTATAAAATAAACAATGAAATAAAACAACAAAGTTAGCCGATAGGGCTACCTTCCCGACATATATACATATACATAAACAAATGAGTTCCATCCCTTTTTCCTTTTACAAACCGACCCACAACATGTGACTACAGCACTTAAGAGTTTTAACGTAACAATCGTGGCGGGACGGGGCCCGCCATACCACGAATGTACATAAATCTACCACATCGTGAAACCGTACACAAGATAAGCCTCCGAGCAATTGGAGCTTTCTCCCAAAATCAACCGAGATCCTACTAGCAGAATCACCAACTGTGCACCTAATACTGCGGGCATTTAACGCAGCCCCGAAAGGGTCGATAACAAACCGAGTATGGAGCAAATAAGGTGCAACAATCATATCATAATCGCATAAAAGAATGTCATATAAACTCCGAAATCAATCGTATAATTACCGCTCCTTTCCTTCTTTCAATAAGATTTAACAACATGTTCTTACCTACATACTTAAGAGATTAATCAAGTTTTATTCCACATAACTTACTTATCTTACTTAACATAATCCGCCCATTTGTGGGACACGGTGTCTTGACGAATCATGTGACATAATCCGCCCGCTGTGGGGCTCGGTGTCTTGTGGAATCATGTAGCATAATCCGCCCGCTGTGGAGCTCGGTGTCTTGTGGAATCACGTAGCATAATCCGCCCGCTGTGGAGCTCGGTGTCTTGTGGAATCATGTAGCATAATCCGCCCGCCGTGGAGCTCGGTGTAAGATGACGTAACGGCTATGTGTAGGCTCGGGTAATATGGCGTGTCCGCCTATGAGTAGGCTCGGTGTATCTCATAACGTAATCCGCCTATTTGTAGGCTCGTGTATTTCATAACGTGTCCGCCTATTTGTAGGCTCGTGTATTTTCCTTACATAACCTTTTACATCGTATAATTACTTCTTCTTAAGTCGTCATAACAACTTCCCATAAAGCTATTATAACGTTCTTTCATGTTAGGGAACTTAAGGCATTTAATTCTTGCAACATTAGGAAAACTAAACTAACCATACTACGTACATACGTGCTTAAAAGAATCATAAAACTTCTTCTTTTAAAACTCAAGTCACATACTCTTTAAAATCATGTCACAATACTTTAGAAATCAAGTCCACAACAAAAAAATAAAGTTTCATAATCCTTAGAAGACAACCAAAGTTCATAGTCTTAAAACCTTATAACGTACATTCTTTAAAGTCCACTTACTTATACTTATAAACAAATATACAAAATTTCATACACTTCCTAAAACCAAGTAACTTATTCTCTTAAAACCATATAACATCCACTTTTAAAATCGATCCCCTTTTCACATATAAATTATAGTCATTTTCGAACAACAAAATCCACTTACTTACTTTAAATAAAATCAAGATACATAGCTTTGAGTCAAATCTCATAATTTCCTAATCCTTTCTTACCAACACCTCCCATAAGGCTTGGTAAAGACTTAGGATAACTTTGACATAAACTTAACATAGAGTAAATCACACGACTACCTCTTAACTTCTAAGAGTAGGAGGAAACATGAAATAATATCACGTGGATATTTCATACGTAGGATCATGCCAAAGAAGAAGAGGTTCACATACCTCGCGACGATTGTCGACAAGTAGCAAAATGCTCCCAAGTACTTCAACCTTGAGCTATTCCATTCTTCAAGTAGGATACGCTAAACTTAGTACTTCAACCTATCATGGCCACAATACGTCCATTAACCTCTTACTTTAAACGTAGAATATCCTAAGTGTCAAGTCACTAAATTCTACGGAAAATCGGACAGCACCTCCTTTGTTTTTACTTACTTTGCCACCTTTTTCAAGGCCGAATACAATAACCAAACAGCCCCAATTGGCTCACAACAATATAGAAGGTAGTCCAGTACAAATGAATAACTAAACAGCCCCATTTGGCTCACAATTTATAAGGTAGTCTAATATAAATGAATAACAAACTAATACAAACTACAAGTCCAAATTCGGCCACCTTGAGTTCAACAATACTAATTCTTATCAAAATTCCGTTTCAATCCAAATGTTAACATAACATGATATCAAGTCGCATTTGATTAAAACTACCACAATCTTCAAATCAATAACATGCGACGATTCTAATAACGACTAAATTGAAATCCAACTTAACATGGCTTACATTACATTCCGGATTTCCAAGGCTTACAATCAATCCATAATCCTTATAAACTTCTACATATCAACTTCATGCTAGCAACACGTAAAGCTAACAACAACAATAAAAATATATACTCTTGTAACACTTTCAAAGAACAAGATTATACCTCAACGAATCTCAATCCAATCTTCAAATCCGAAGTCGCTCCTTAGCAACCTAGAGCCTCTTCAAGACACCTCAATCCACTCCTTGAGACCCTTAGAACAACCCCAACAATTTCCTTCAAAGTTCTAAACAAAACCTAGAAAGACGACTAGGTTTTTGCTTTGCGACTAATACGAAAACTCTCTTTTTCCGGGATTTTTCTATTGAGATACACTTACTTAACACTCATGAACCTTGGTTTAAAGTGTGGAGCTTATTGGACAAGAAACAAAAAAATTTCTTCCTTTCCAAGAGGGAACCCGAGAGCCTCACTTGAGTTCTTCAAATTTTTCTTGAAATTTGGCCAAGTATGGAGCTCTCTCTCTTGCTACTAGTACCCTTATATAAACACATGGAGGGCTAAGATGTGAACAATTGGGTGGTGTGGATGAGGTCTTAACAATTATCAAGGCTAGTGGTCCCCTTGACTAAGTCAAACATGTCAAGCTTTCAAGTTGCAAGACTTGTTTTGCTAACAAGGTCAAATGACCTCGTGCCCTTGTCCAATTCGTCCAAGCTCACTTAAGGGGGTGACACGTGTCGCCTCCCATACGTCACAATAAAACGCTTCAAAATTTCCTCCTTCCGATAAATTTTACAAGTCTCAAAATCTTAACATTGAGAGTTCTTACGTACGTTCTAAAACATGTCCTGCAAATACGGGGTGTAACATTCTTCCCCCCTTAGAAACATTCGTCCCCGAATGTTCTTTCTGGTCAAACTTATAATTAGCGACATAGTTTCCTTTCACAATCGACATACTAACAATGCCACAAATGGCTCCTAGTACCTCGCATGCTTATCCGTCCATCATAAGCCCAAAAGAGATTATCTTTCGCACTTCCAACTCCTTCTAACATATACATAGTCTCAATACAAATTGCTCATGAAACTTAAACATACCACAACTTTATCATGCATACAAATTTCTAAAGGGTCGAAGATATACGAAATCATATAGACGGTTCAAAAAGACCGCTAAATCGGGAACTTCCATCACGACCTGCGCCACGGCTGCCGTGTGTGAACATCCTGCCTAGCTCTGAAGGAGACGAACCAAGAATCGATCCAAAGATCGTGATATCCTCCCGAAGCTCTCCTACTAGGACAATCCTCAACATATGTCCTCGACGCCACAGTAAAGCAGCACGATGGCGGCGACATTCCCATGGTGATGTCGGCCCGCTGTATGCACCGAGGGAAAAGTGGCCCCGATCGCTTAGAACCCATGTGCGCATCTGAATCCAAGCTCGAGCTCGACCGGCTCCCGAATTACGGTGATCTAACCCCGCCGTAAAATCGGGAAGGAGCACTCTGTCTTGAACTGTGAATCAGACCTATCCTGCTGAGGCTCTCCACCTCGAAAATCACCACTCAACCCTGCTTTAGCCTCTTGGGTGGCCTTGGTCTGGTCGGTCCTCTCTCTCCTGTCCTCAATCCTCGTGCATAGGATCGCATCCTAGCAATGTCCATACCGGGTGAAGAGCCACCCCAAACATGCGGTAATCATATGACGGTCTAGCCCATCACGTAATGATGAACTCTATCCGTCATGCCGCCTACTATAGTGTGTGCATGCACGGCCAAGAGTCAAACTCAGTGTACTCTCTAATAGTCCCGCCATTACGCCTCAAAGTCAAGAACCTATCTACCGGGCTCTCATCTCGGGAGGCAAAAGTGATTCATGAAGGCCTCAGAACTCTTCCCAAACACCGGAAGAGCATCCCCACCTCTCGAAAGCAACCACGACTCAAACTTCAACGCAATATCGCGTAACCGAAGAGGCTAACACAACCGACTCAGATCCGAGGCCCTAAGCACTGCATAGTCCGTAGTGCCGAACGAACTCTTGAGATCTTCCTCGATCTCGAACCATAAAACTCGTGGACTACAACCGAAAATCCCGTATCCTCAAACCGCTCGCTTAGGTTAGCCGCTCGCTCCGTGCCGCCTACCACTATGCTAGTCAAAAGCCCGACCGCTCTCCATAATCCCTAACCGCCTCGGCCGCGGAATCGGGGCTCGCACGGAACCTCGAGCTACCGCTGCCGGCCTCTCTGTCGCGGGCGTGGTGAACTGCCGACCCGCCATTACTACTCGGGCATAGTCTGCGTGCCCGACTCTGGTAACTCTCACGCACCACCGCGCCTCGCCACGCTTTGCCCTTCGGGCCCCGGTCGCTCCGTGGAGGCATAGCTGATTCACATACATAAGAATACGTCGGAGGATTCAACCTAATAAGACAAATCTCATCGCACGATCTCGTAGAGAGAATAATGGAAACTAATCCTAAATGTCCCGCACTCTCCGATTATAGATGTGGTGCACAACACACCGATAATCAAGACTCTACTAGACACGGTCTGTAGACACTTTCCGAGGACTAACTGCTCTGATACCACTTTTGTCACGACCACTCGGGCCCGCGATCGTGCCCTACCCGCACCCTTACAGTATACATCGAGATAATCACGAACATACATGAAACTTATAAAATAAACAACAGAAATAAAACAACAGGTTAGCCGATAGGGCTACCTTCCTGGACATATATACATATACATAAACAACAGCAGTTCCATCCCTTTTTCCATTTACAAACCGACCCACAACATGTGACTACATACCTCTAAGAGTTTTAACGTAACAACTGTGGCGGGACAGGGCCCCGCCATACCCCTGAATGTACATAAATCTCACACATCGTGAAACCGGACCACAAGATAAGCCTCCGGAGCAATTGGAGCTTTCTCCCAACACTGAACCGAGATCCTACTAGCAAGAATCACCAACTCTGCACCTAATACTGCGGCATTTAACGCACTTCGGCGGGTCGCATAACAAAAATTTGAGTATGGAATGTAAATAAGGTGCAACAATCATATCATAACCGCATAAAAGAATGTCATATAAACTCAAATCAATCGTATAATTACCGCCTTTCCTTCTTTCAATAAGATTTAACAACATGTTCTTACCTACATACTTAAGAGATTAATCAAGTTTTATTCCACATAACTTACTTATCTTACTTAACATAATCCGCCCATTTGTGGGACACGGTGTCTTTAATCATGTGACATAATCCGCCCGCCGCGGGCTCGTGTCTCGTGGAATCATGTAGCATAATCCGCCCGCTGTGAGCTCGGTGTCTTTGTGGAATCATGTAGCATAATCCGCCCGCTGTGGAGCTCTTGCATTGTGGAATCATGTAGCATAATCCCGCCCGTGGAGCTCGGTGTAAGATGACGTAACCCGGCCTATGTGTAGGCTCGGGGTAATATGGCGTAATCCGGCCTATGAGTAGGCTCGGTGTATCTCATAACGTAATCCGGCCTATTTGTAGGCTCGGTGTATTTCATAACGTAATCCGGCCTATTTGTAGGCTCGGTGTATTTTCCTTACATAACCTTTTACATCGTATAATTACTTCTTCTTAAGTCGTCATAACAACTTCCCATAAAGCTATTATAACGTTCTTTCATGTTAGAGAACTTAAGGCATTTAATTCTTGCAACATTAGGGAAAACTAAACCCAACCATACTACGTACATACGTACTTAAAAGAATCATAAAACTTCTTCTTTTTAAAACTCAAGTCACATACTCTTTAAAATCATGTCGTCAATACTTTAGAAATCAAGTCCACAACAAAAAAAAAATAAAGTTTCATAATCCTTAGAAGACAACCAAAGTTCATAGTCTTAAAACCTTATAACGTACATTCTTTAAAGTCCACTTACTTATACTTATAAACAAATATACAAAATTTCATACACTTCCTAAAACCAAGTAACTTATTCTCTTAAAACCATATAACATCCACTTTTAAAATCGATCCCCTTTTCACATATAAATTATAGTCATTTTCAAACAACAAAATCCACTTACTTACTTTAAATAAAATCAAGATACATAGCTTTGAGTCAAATCTCATAATTTCCTAATCCTTTCTTACCAACACCTCCCATAAGGCTTGGTAAAGACTTAGGATAACTTTGACATAAACTTAACATAGAGTAAATCACACGACTACCTCTTAACTTCTAAGAGTAGGAGGAAACATGAAATAATATCAGGTCGATATTTCATACGTAGGATCATGCCAAAGAAGAAGAGGTTCACATACCTCGCGACGATTGTCGACAAGTAGCAAAATGCTCCCAAGTACTTCAACCTTGAGCTATTCCATTCTTCAAGTAGGATACGCTAAACTTAGTACTTCAACCTATCGTGGCCACAATACGTCCATTAACCTCTTACTTTAAACGTAGAATATCCTAAGTGTCAAGTCACTAAATTCTACGGAAAATCGGACAAAGACCTCCTTTGTTTTTACTTACTTTGCCACCTTTTCAAGGCCGAATACAATAACCAAACAGCCCCAATTGGCTCACAACAATATAGAAGGTAGTCCAAGACAAATGAATAACTAAATGACCCATTTGGCTCACAATTTAGAAGGTAGTCTAATATAAATGAATAACAAACTAATACAAACTACAAGTCCAAATTCGGCCACCTTGAGTTCAACAATACTAATTCTTATCAAAATTCCGTTTCAATCCAAATGTTAACATAACATGATATCAAGTCGCATTTGATTAAAACTACCACAATCTTCAAATCAATAACATGCGACGATTCTAATAACGACTAAATTGAAATCCAACTTAACATGGCTTACATTACATTCCGGATTTCCAAGGCTTACAATCAATCCATAATCCTTATAAACTTCTACATATCAACTTCATGCTAGCAACACGTAAAGCTAACAACAACAATAAAAATATATACTCTTGTAACACTTTCAAAGAACAAGATTATACCTCAACGAATCTCAATCCAATCTTCAAATCCGAAGTCGCTCCTTAGCAACCTAGAGCCTCTTCAAGACACCTCAATCCACTCCTTGAGACCCTTAGAACAACCCCAACAATTTCCTTCAAAGTTCTAAACAAAACCTAGAAAGACGACTAGGTTTTTGCTTTGCGACTAATACGAAAACTCTCTTTTTCCGGGATTTTTCTATTGAGATACACTTACTTAACACTCATGAACCTTGGTTTAAAGTGTGGAGCTTATTGGACAAGAAACAAAAAATTTTCTTCCTTTCCAAGAGGGAACCCGAGAGCCTCACTGAGTTCTTCAAATTTTTCTTGAAATTTGGCTAAGTATGGAGCTCTCTTGCTACTAGTACCCTTTATATAACAAATGGAGGCTAAGATGTGAACAATTGGGTGGTGTGGATGAGGTCTTAAAATTATCAAGGCTAGTGGTCCCCTTGACTAAGTCAAACATGTCAAGCTTTCAAGTTGCAAGACTTGTTTTGCTAACAAGTGGTCAATGACCTGTGCCCTTGTCCAATTCGTCCAAGCTCACTTAAGGGGGGTGACACGTGTCGCCCTCCCATACGTCACAATAAAACGTTTTCCGAAAATTTCATAATTCCGATAAATTTTACAAGTCTCAAAATCTTAACATTGAGAGTTCTTACGTACGTTCTAAAACATGTCCTGCAAATACGGTGTAACAATCTTCCCGCAACACTTGTGGCGTAAATCTCCTCCTCAATCGAGGCCGGCTACCAAGCCAACCAGGGGGGGGGGGGTTATACGTCTAACCGGACGTATACAATTCTACAACACAGTAATACCACACAAGTCTCATCAGAATACAATCCTATGTAATTACAGCTTTCTTCTTTATTCAGGCTTAAGTCCAAAGACATTGCCGCAAAGCTATGTTCAGATCTATATATAGTATACTTCAACTATATAATCCTACAACATGTAATTTCCAATTACAACAAGGGGACAAGAATATTTACCTCGATAAGCCCAAAATTATCCAAGCATAAAGTCGATCCTGAGCAACGTTTAGCTCCTACTCCGGGTGCTCAACCCGTTCCAAACAACCCCTAGAAGTTCTACGCAACTTCTTCTTAATACTCCAACTAACTATGGAGATTTTCCTTAGGGTTTCGGTTTGAGACAAAAAGGACATAAGGTAGTATTTCCTGCTCTACGATAGAGATCTCTTTGGAATACTACAAGGTATACGACTAAGGTAATTTGGGTATAGTAACAATACTTGGAGAGTATTTCTACCAAGAGGGGGGGTGTATTCTACGAGAACAACAAGGCAAGTGGGGTACCTCACGCTTAACCCTAAAGGAAGGGGTGGGTCTCGCCACACCATAAGGAGGGGTGCTACTCTGCCAGGGGCCTCACGAGAAAGGGAGGGCTTTGAGACTTGAGGAGTGAGAGTGGATGAAGAAAACTCATCAAAGGAGGGGTATTTATAGGAAACCAAGGGCCAAGATCTAGCCAAGTGGGGCAAGTGGAGGCCAAGATATGCCCAAGTGCCCCTAGACCCTACTCCTTAAAACCTCACAAATATCTACACAAATATCTACCATCAACTGGCCCATTCAATCGGCCCTAAGCCGCCCTCAAGTCCACCAATGAGAGGGTGCCAAGTGTTTCCCTATCGTTGGTCCAAAACATTTCGTCTCCCGGAAAAATCCGCAAAAATACTAAATGACATAGCCGTAATTTACCCTCCGCAAGTTAGGTAGAACGTTTCGTCGAAAAACGACTCTAACCGGGTGTGGTGCACAAAGTGAAAATCGGCCAAGCCCACTTAGGGGGAGGTGACACGTGTCGCCCTCCTACACGTCCAATATAATTCATCTTCCGAAAATATCCATAATGGCCAAAATCTCAAAAACAAAGCGGGCCCCACAAGACCGTAAATTTCTCCCGTGGGCCCCACGTGACAATTTCCGGAAATAAAATTCCATAATTCTCTAATATTCTAAGAAGTCCGAATACTAAATCTGGGAATCCAATTCCCATTAACGAACCTTTTTCTTTTACAAAAACCGGAAACTTTTCCGTCGAAAAATCACATCTTCCTTTCTTCCCAATATTTCTGTCGTATTCTCGTACGTACGTCCTCACATACATACCCTGGAACTACGGGGTATAACAATACGTCTATCAACGTCTAGACTACTCTGTAGAATATTCTAAGCAGGGGGTTCTCTATTCTACGGAAAATCGGGCAGCACTTCCCTACCCGTTAAACTACACAAGTCTACTGCAAATACAGTCCTATGTAAGTACAGTTTAATCATCTTCTTTAATATTCTTCTGATGTGATTTCAGTTCAATTCTCTTCTGTAATATCCTTCTATTACAGTTCAATTCTCTTCTGTAATATCCTTCTATGTATCTTATATTCATTTCTATACTACTACAGTATGTAATTTCCAATTACAATAGAAGGACAAGAGTATTTACCTCGATAAGCCCAAAATTATCCAAGTTTAATGTTGATCCTGAGCAACGTTTAGCTCCTAATCTGGGTGCTCCAACCCGCTCCAAACAACCCTTAGAAGTTCTACGCAACTTCTTCTTAATACTTCAACCAACTGTGAAGATTTTCCTTAGGGTTTCGTTTTGTGGTGAAGGAAGTATAGTAGTATTTTTGGGCTTTTAGTATAGGGGTAACCTTGGAATACTACAAGGTATTTGGGCCAAGGTATTTTGGAATAGTAATAATACTTAGAGAGTATTTTCTACCAGGGGTATGTTTGGACGAGAGCAACTCTCAAGAGGGGGATTTTCAAGACTTAGAAATGTTTTAGGGATGAAGAAGTCTTCAACTCGAGGTATTTATAGGCCAATCAATGGCCAAGATTAAGACAAGTGGTGGGCAAGTGGAGGGTGAGGATTTGGACAAGTGTTGTGTGGGTCCCACTTACTCATCTACCACACAAATATCCTACCAAACATTGACCAAATGTTTTAGGCACAAAAATGAAAAACGTGCCAAAGGAAGCCCACATTTCCGGCCCACTGAGGGTGACAAGTGTCGCCCTCTCGTTGGTCCAAAATATTTTATCTCTCGGAAAAATCCGCAAAAATTATTAATGTTGCAACCGTAATTTTCCCTTCGCAAAGTTTGGAAAACGTTTCGTCGGAAAACAATTATTTTCGGTAGTTGTGCACAAATTTTGTCCCTTGCCTAACTTAAGGCTTAACTTTTGTACGTACGTCCTCACGTACATACTCTGGAAATATGGGGTATAACATTCTCCCCTCCTTAGAAACATTCGTCCCGAATGTTCCTTCTAAGTCTCAAAAACATACATGCGCCAGTATAGTCTTCACTACTATACTTACGAAAACAATCATGCCACACCTGGCGATAAAATAACACACGCGCAAATACTTAATCCAAGTCCACGAGGAATCACCTCTAACATCACAAAAGCTCCCACCCAAAGTCTAAAATATACTCCCTTCGCACTTTCACTTTACAAAAGAAATGATCACATCTATGTTCTTAACACATGCTCGCTTTTTCCCTTACTAGTCGTACCCTTCTCGTACACTCGAACTCTTTCTCATAACTTACCACATTTCTGCTACTGCTTCAGTTTCCAAAATCTCGGGGTTACTATCTCCAACTTGGCCATCATTAACTGGGAACACTCTGGATGGATCTCTGATACTTTTCCGAACATAACAACATGAAAGACCGGACATACTGCCTCCTACGTCGGACGACAAAGCTAACATATAGGCAACCTGGCCTATTCTTCACATGACCTGAAAAGGCCCAAAGTAACTCGGGCTAAGTTTCCTCTGTTGTCCAAAACTCGTCACACCCTTTCGGGGGTGGTACCTTCAAGAAGACCCATCGTTAACCTGAACTCCAAGCGTCGTCGCCGATTATCCGCACGACTTCTGTTGACTCTGAGCTGCCAATAACCTCTTCTGGATAAGCTTCACCCTATCCACATCCTGCTGAAACAAGTATGAACCAACTATCTGAACCTTGCCAACATCGAACCAATCGACCGACAACTTACACTTCCGCCCCTACAAGGCGTCATAAGGCGATATCCGAATACTGAAATGGTAGCTATAAAACACTCCCTCAACAGGAGGCAACAATCCTCACAGCTACCCCTGAAATCCAAACACTGGCCCGAGGGCGAATGCGATACTGAGACTCACCTGAGTTCCTAACCCTGCCTGGTAAAACCTCCAGAAAAGAAACAGCCGTAAACTGGGCTCCACTGCCTGTCATAAGGTGAAAGTAGGCACCTCGTGCAGCCTTACAACCTTCCTGATATAACATCTCGCATAACCCTCTGCCGAGTAAACGGTCCTGACTGAAAGACAAGATGGGCTGACCTCATCGGCCCGACTACTGGTCGAACGCATCCACGAACTCGTACGCTGGTTAACTAAACTTGGGCCTAACACCCTCGTGACCCCACCACCTGGCGGGACCACCTCGAATTGACCCCACCTCAAACCGGGCTGCGGGTTGACCCGCGACATGGCCTCAACCCGACCCACTTCGCGCCAAGCTCTTGTTCCGTGAACTGGAACAATCTCACTAATCATGTTACGAAAACCTAGTGGTCATTCTTAGCTCAACTACCCTCTTTTATTTCATACCACTCCAGGACTTATCACAGAAACATATCTCACGTGTACTATGCACTCCGATAAGGGTCAAACATAAAAATATAAATCTTTTACTCGAGATGGCCTTGCCTCTAAGGTCTCCACGTATAACATTCTAAGGCTCACACTTTCCCTTATCCCCAATCTTACCCTTTTAACTAACCATGATTTCTAATCACAATTAACACAATGCTATTTGAACATAACACTTAAGATATACTCATCTTATCACACATACCCATCTCTAGAGGGTTAAGGATATACCTGTATCTACTGCTTCACTCCCCTTTATCGTTCTAATCAATACTGCCCTGTTGGGCGCATAGTTAGGGGAGGTGATGAACTAGCCACTGATCCTGAAGGCTGAGTCTCTACATCCGCGCCACCTCTGGTCGGACAATTTCTCGCAAAATGGCCCTGCTGGCCGCAAGCATAACAAGATGTCGAAGAAGTACGACACTCCCCATAATGACACTTACCACAACGGCCACACCGAGGTGGGGGTGGCCTCCTCTGGCTAGCACCCCTTCCTCTCCGAACCACTGAATCCGCAACTGATCTGGTAGGCTGAGTCCTCCTACCTACATCCCTCCTACTAGGACATCCTATCGACATATGGCCCTGACGGCCGCAGGTAAAACAAGCACCAACAAAAAGATGACATTCCCGGGATGGCGCTGCTACACCGTGAACACTGGGAAAATCAATTCGCTGGCCGGAACCTACATGTATCTGTGAACCAGAAGCCCTGGAGTTCTGACCAACTCCTACATACCCCGAACGTCCTTAAGTCTGTGGAGGACCACTGCTCGCGGAGGCGCATAACCGCCTCACGAGAAGGTCCGCCGAAAGTTACCAAAGGCCCCGCCGACCGCCCTCTTCTCGTGATCTTGGTTAACTCGTCGATCCTACGTTTCTCGGCTCAAGCGCATAAGCCCGCATACGTGCCATGCTCAAGCTTCATCAAGAGCTACTTGCACAACCCTCTCTTAGATAGTCATCAAGACCCGTGATAAATCGATACATAATGTACTCTCTGGTTGCTAACTCCCTAGCTAGTAATAGGGTCGTCTCTTTGCAATCTATTCTTTCTGCTACTGGTCATGGAACTGAATGTGTAAATGTCATGGCCGCAGAGGGAATCGCCGCCGTGCTAAACTCTGTTGGGGCTGGCGATGTCGCAGAACTCCCCGAATGAAGCACCACCCTAGGTGATGATTGGGCCTGTGCCCTCGTAACCCTCAGGTTTCTACTCGCAGCCTCGGGTTTTACCTTCAGGCCCGGTTGCCTTACGCGAGGCATAATCGTGCGGAAAGTAATACGTTAGAGGTCCAACTTATAACACGACTCTAAGCACGATCTCGAGTGAGAAGAATGGAAACCAATCCTAAATATCCTATAGCCTCGATTATTGGTGGTGCACAACACACCGATAATCAAGACTTACTAGATACGGTCTGTAGACACTTTTCGAGGATTAATCGCTTCGATACCACTTTTGTCACGACCGAACTTCGGGCGTGGATCGTGCCTTACCTCGCACCCTAGTGATACAACATCAGAGTAATCAACGGAATATAAAACAAGACATGAAATAATGTGAAGTGAGAAACAATTTATCTGAGAAAAGTTGCCGCCGCATATATATATATATAAAACTTGAATCCGAACAGCTATATCCTTTTACAACTCGCCACAACGGATTACTACGCACTTAAGGATGATATAACAACAATGACGGGACAGGGCCCCGCCAAAACCCTGAATCTAAGTACCTACAACTATAGGGGACTATACCACTGATAATCCTACGGAGAAACCGAGCTTCCCAAACGCCAATCATGACTCACATGGCGAGGATCAACACCGTGTACCTCTACTGCGCAGATGAACACGGCCCGAGCGTGGTCGATAACAAAGCAAGTATGTGAAACTGAAAATACTGTAAATGAAATCATAATAGTCAATATAAAACAGAAGACATGTCTGATAACCAAAATACAGTTCACAATAAATAAGCAGTCATGTCAAGTCAGGGACTCACGCCCTCAAAGTCATCACTCAAATATAACTATGGGTCTCACGCCCACAACATCAATCATGCCCGTGGAATACCTTCCTCACTGCCGGCAGTCTATGATATAAAAGCACCAAGGAATACACATGAACACCAGGTCCCACCTGTGTCATAATAAAACCGTACGGGGTAAGTACGAAGGCATAGCCGACTACTAAAACCCACAGTACCAACAAGTCATAAACTGTATCACAAGGTCTTTCTAGACCGCCACATGATCGAAGCTGGCCACTCGCCCGCAGTATCAAATGTGCGCGTCTAATCCTGGAACTTCCCGCAGCTCCGCATAGGCCACACACATAGGCCCGCATGAGGTATTCCCCGCATCGAGGGTAGCTACTCCCCGGCATCGTCCTGGACTCGCAGTCCGCATGGCCACATAGACCGCATGGCCATATAGACCGCACACTAACACGAACTCGCAGCCTCGCATAGGTCCTGGACCCGCATGAGGTATTCTCGAATCATAGTCCCAGACTGCCTGAGGTATACCCCGCATCGGAGGGCAGCTTAACCCCGGTATCATGTCAAGGGGTGAGTGGTGCAATACTAACATAACGGCTTACCGTTAAACAACATAAGCACAACAAGGGAAACCCCTTTACACAAACATCACAAGACACTAACACACGTAGCATCCTAACATGTTTACTTATCAAATCAACAAGAAAGTATTACAAGGCTATCACAAACCAACATAGTCAAGTTATTCACACAAGGTACTTTCTATTTCATGTCAACAAGTTTGGGTTTTTATCCCCAAAGTACTTCATACATTAACTCTTTAAAAGATCCATTTCTTTCACAAAAGTCACACAATACCCGTAGTATAAAAATAGAGTGACTATCCTTTTAAGTAAACCAAAACACTTCCCTTTGTAAAATCAATTAACAACATTCTTTTCCAAACGTTTCAAGTTTGCCTAATTTCAAATGCTCAAGTTTCTCATTTTCGAAAGGTTTCGTAGTTCATAGTCTTAATTACTTAATAATATAATTCTCTTTTAAACAATTTGAGAAACATATGCCTTATGTGTGAGTAGGTTATTCTTGTTCATAACAATCTTATTAAAGCAGCCATGATCTAGGAAATGTAATATCATTTTGTCTCATCTTAGCTTCTATACAGATGGAGGTTTCTACTGGTTTTAATAATACATTATTAGTCAATACATTTCTCTTTATTAGCGCTGCTGTGGTTTGTTCGATACTTATTCTCATTTCCGAAATCAATATAAGGTATTCATAAACAATTAAGTAAACCATTCATTTTATCTCTCTTAAGTCGTTATACCTAACTTACCATAAAGCTAGTATAACTTTTAAGCTTATAAAACCAAGTATTACTCTTCTTTCAAAAACGATTCTTAATTCTTTTGAAATACTTCAAGATTCTTATTATTCAGACTCAAGTCAAAAGACATCGCAGTAAAACCACGTTCAGTTAACACACGTACGTCTACCATACTATATATATTCTTTTAAAATATCATGCTCAAGAGGATAGGAAGAATCACATACCTCGCGACGATTATCGACAATTAGCAAAACGCTCCACGGCTATAACCCGGCTAGCCTTGTCCACCTTTCAAGTAGAACATGCTACTCGCAGAACATTCAACCTATAAAGGCCATATACGTCTATCAACGTCTAGACTACTCTGTAGAATATTCTAAGCAGGGGGTTCTCTATTCTACGGAAAATCGGGCAGCACTTCCCAACCCGTTAAACTACACAAGTCTACTGCAAATACAGTCCTATGTAAGTACAGTTTAATCATCTTCTTTAATATTCTTCTGATGTGATTTCAGTTCAATTCTCTTCTGTAATATCCTTCTATTACAGTTCAATTCTCTTCTGTAATATCCTTCTATGTATCTTATATTCATTTCTATACTACTACAGTATGTAATTTCCAATTACAATAGAAGGACAAGAGTATTTACCTCGGTAAGCCCAAAATTATCCAAGTTTAATGTCGATCCTGAGCAACGTTTAGCTCCTACTCTGGGTGCTACAACCCGCTCCAAACAACCCTTAGAAGTTCTACGCAACTTCTTCTTAATACTTCAACCAACTGTGAAGATTTTCCTTAGGGTTTCGTTTTGTGACTGAAGGGAAGTATTGTAGTATTTCTGGGCTTTTAGTATAGGGGTAACCTTGGAATACTACAAGGTATTTGGGCCAAGGTATTTTGGAATAGTAACAATACTTGGAGAGTATTTTCTACCAAGGGGGGGTATGTTTGGACGAGAGCAACTCTCAAGAGGGGGGGGGGGGGGGGATTTTCAAGACTTAGAAATGTTTTAGGGATGAAGAAGTCTTCAACTCAAGGGGGGGTATTTATAGGCCAATCAATGGCCAAGATTAAGACAAGTGGTGGGAAAGTGGAGGGTGAGGATTTGGACAGGTGTTGTGTGGGTCCCACTTACTCATCTACCACACAAATATCCTACCAAACATTGACCAAATGTTTTAGGCACAAAAAATGAAAAAAACGTGCCAAAGGAAGCCCACAATTTCCGTCCACTTGAGGGTGACAAGTGTCGCCCTCTCGTTGGTCCAAAATATTTTATCTCTCGGAAAAATCCGCAAAAATTATTAATGTTGCAACCGTAATTTTCCCTTCGCAAAGTTTGGAAAACGTTTCGTCGGAAAACAATTCTTTTCGGTAGTTGTGCACAAATTTTGTCCTTTGCCTAACTTAAGGCTTAACTTTTGTACGTACGTCCTCACGTACATACTCTGAAAATACGGGGTATAACATGAATGCAGCCCCCGGAGGAAAGGGGGTCAGTACACAATATGTACCAAGTATGTAAAACTGGAAAATACTGCAATTTACATCATTAAGTCTAAAAGAAAGCTGGAGACATGTATGATAATCAAATTACAGTACACTGTGCCTTACTAACAATGAGAGTAAACAAGTGTATACTTTACTGCATAAAAATAGGAGGCTCATGATCAAAGTAGGGTCACCCGCCCGTAGTATCATTAAGCAATCCTACTCCTGGGACTATTTCACTCGCATAGGTCCTGTGGACCCGCAATGAGGTCATCCGCCTCGCATGAGACTATTTCACCCGCATAGGACTATTTCACCCGCATGGGCCCGGTGGGCCCGCAATGAGTACAAACGCCGCACTCGCATCATGGGTAGAAAATCCATGGAATAAGTAGTAACCCGGGGGTTTACCCCGCAAGAATAACATAACCTAGCACAACCGACTATCATACGTAACATAAGCTCTACCGGCTTATCATACATAACATAAGCACCATCGGCTTATCATACATAATATAAGCAAGTTAAGAAATCCCCTAACTTCTTATTAGCTTTGTTCATATACACTCTCATTTTAGTTTACTTAAGGCACTAACATGTCATTATAAAATCCGGGAATTTAACCCAAAGTACTATGTACTTCTATTCTTTTAAAAAGACTCTTTTTCATATAAAACTTCCAAGATACTAATAACCGTAGTATCAAGTCATATGTACTTTTCAAAACAAGTCACAATACCTTTTAGAAATATATTTATAGGCTTCTAAACCAAGTGACTTTTTACTTTAAAACGTTAAGCAATTGATGCCTTTAAATCAATTTGTCTTTCTTCATTTCAAGTCATTTATCTTTGTTTACATTACTAGAGTAAACCATTCTTTTAACTTTCCATAAAGCCATTATAACCAACTTCCCATAAAGCCGTTATACTAACTTTATGCTTTAGACACTTACATTCTTCTTTATAACCAAGAGACTTAAACTTTCCAAAAACCATGTATCATATACTTTCAAAAAGTACTTCAAGTCTCTTAACTTTAGAAACTAAGATATCCTTAATATTTAAAACAAGTGAGTTAATTCCCTAACTCAACCAACTTGTACATTCTTAAAACAAGTCAAGGATATCAAATGAAACTAGATTCATCAAAATCTCGTACGTCTGCCGTACTATATATTTACAACTACTCATGCTCAAGAGATAGGAAAGTTCCAGATACCTCTTCGGTTCAATCCACTTGCTAAGTCCAATATGTCGTACGTAGTATGTCAACCTATAATGACCATAATACGTCTATTAACTTCTAACTTCAAACGTAGAATATTCTAAGTGCAAAGTCACTAAATTCTACGGAAAATCGGACAACACTTCCTTTGTTTCTACATACTTTTCCACCTTTTTCAAGGCCCAAATTCAATAACAAAACATGCCCCATTTAAAGCTCAACAATGTAGTTAACAATAGGGGATTACACACCTAACAAAATGTGTAAAATTCCGCCCCACAATTGATATCAAACTAGTCCAAAAAGGCAATGCCCTTCACGGCCAATAGGTGTAACAACATATCATCCTTTCCAATTCGTTTTCAATTCAAGTTGTTTAGTATAACATGTTATAAAGCCGAAATCGATTATAACAACTACAATATTCAAGTAGATAACATGTGACGATTCTAATTATCGACCAAATTGTATTTCAATTTCAAATGGCTCACAATGTCATTTTGGATTTAGGCTTCCACTATCCATATCACTTATCAATCTTCAATACATATACCTCATGCTAGTTAAAATGTAAGGCTACAACAATATGTAATCTTATAACACTTAAGAGAACAAGATTGTTACCTTGACGTGCCTTAATCCAAATTCAAGATCCGAAGTCGCTCCCTAGCAACTTCCTCTCCTTGACACTCCAATCCTCCACTTGAAGCCCTTAGAAGATCACAAACATCTTTCCTTTAATTTCCAATCCAAACCTATGAAAGCGACTTAGGTTTTCACCTTGTGACTAATACAAAAACGACACTTTCCTGGGATCTTTCTATTGAGATACCCTTAAAATACCCTTAGGAACCTTGGTTTAAAGTGTGGAGATTATTAAACAACAAACGAAAAATTTTCTCCTTGAAACCCTATCAAACCCGAGAGAAACATTAGAGACTTCAAGGTTTCTTGAATTTTTTTCTATGTATGGGAACTAGTCTTGCTAGTAGTAAGCTTATATAACCATATGGAAGGTCAATATTAGAACAATTGGGTGGCTTGGTGTCACGACCCGTTCCGGGGCCCGTGACTGGTGCCTTACCCGGGCACCCAAGCAGTCATACATCAGAGAAAATCAGCGGAAATATAAAACAAGACATGAAACAGTTGTAAAATGAGACACAATTTATCTGATGAAAAGCTTGCCTTTCGGCATATATATATAACCCAAGTTTTTGCAGTTACATCCCAGTACTGCAGACTACAGACCCTAAGGAAGTAAACAACTATGGCGGGACGAGGCCCGCCATACTGATGAACAAAACTAATTACAATAGGAGAGCATACCCAGCGGTAGAGCCTCGGAGAAGATGGAGCTCACACCAACGCATGAAAACATCCTAAGGATGCGGATCTAGCACTGATTGCCCACCTGCGGCATGAGCGCGGCCCCGAAGAGGTCGATCTGTGAGTACTAAGTATGCGAAGCGTAAAGTACTTAAATGAAAACATATCATTTTAAAACCGGTTTACAAATATGTATGAAACAACCGAGAAACGCGCATAGTGCACATCACAAACAAGAGCAACAATAGGTAAGCTATAGCGAGTCTTTTCTAGTGCGAATGATCGAGCGAGGCCAATTGCGTAGTATCACCATGCAAGCCTAATCACGGACTCCGTAGTCCGCATAGGCCACTCACATAGGCGCATAGGGTACATAACCCCGCGTCGAGGGTAGCTACTCCTCGGCATCGTCACGGACTCGTAGTCGCGCGTGGCCACATAGACCGCGTGAGGTATAACCCGCATCACTAACACGGAACTCCGTAGCTCGCATAGGTCCCTGGACCGCGTGAGGTATTCTCGAATCATGGTCCCGCATCGCTGAGTCTACCCGAATCGGAGGCGACAACCCCGGTAATATGTCAAGAGAGGTGAGTGATATTACACTAACATAACGACATCGTTAAACAACATAAGCACAACAAGAATACTCTCTTATACAAGCGTCACAAGACACTAACACACATAGCATCGTATGCTACTTATCAAACCATTTTATTATTCTTTTCACAATTCAATATAAGTGCATTATAAACACATAGGCAAATTGTTTCTTTTATCATTCTTAAGTGGTTATACTTAACTTCCCATAAAGCTAGTATAACTCTTAAGCACATTTAAAACCAATTAGTTCTCTTACATTAAAAATGATTGATATTCTTTTGAAATGCTTTTAGATCTTTATTATTCGGGCTTAAGCGTGAGGCATTCCGTAAGTATTATTCGAGCTTAAGTCAAAGACATTCGTGGTAGTTATTATTCGGTTAACACATGCGTCTACCGTACTACATATATATTGTAAAATATCATGCTTTAGGAAGAATCACATACCTTCTCGTGAAAACCACGCCAAGTTGAATATGTCGCGCAGAGAATCGACATAATAGCGGACACGTCTATCAACGTTGGACTACTTTGTAAACGATTCTAAGCAGAGAGTTCTATATCCTACGGAAAATTGGCGACACTTCCCTACCGGTGAGCTACTCAAGTCTCTGTGAAAAGCGATCACATGTAAATCTGATTCGGTTATTCTTCTTTTAAAACCCTTCTACTGTGATATGATTCAATTCTATTCTTTAATATCCTTCTAAGTATTTATACTTATTTCTATACTTCTACGATGTATTCTCTAATTACAAAGAAGGACAAGTTCATTACCTCGGTAAGCCCAATAATATCCTAGATAAAAGTCGCGCTGAGCAAGGTTTAGCTCTAGGTTATGCGCTCAGGTAGCTCAAGAAACCTTAGAAGTTCTTCACAACTTCTACTAAGGACTAAGGGATTTGGGCTAGGGTATTTTGGGCATTATAACAATACTAGAAGGAAACTTTTCTACCAAGGGAGGGGGGTAGATTTCGGCTAGGCTAGGGGGAGGGGCCCTCGGCCAAACTCTACTCAAGGGGGGGAAAGGTGTTTGGACGAAATGGCTTTAAGGGAGAGGAGAGGATTTTTAGACTTGGAAAGCTTTTGTGGATGAAGAACTCTTCATCACAAGAGGTATTTATAGGTCAGGATGGCCAACGAGGGCGAGATTTTGTGAGTGCTAGGCAAGTGTAAGGCCAAGATTAGGGCAAGTGTGTTATACCCCGTATTTCCTGAGTATGTACGTGTGGACGTACGTACGAAATTTGAGCCTTAAGTTAGGCATAGGACCGAAATTTGGGCACAAGTGCCGAATAGAGTCGTTTTTCGACGAAAAGTTTACAAAGCTTTAGTATGGAAAAATACGGCTATGTGCTTTATAATTTTTTGGGATTTTTACGAGAGACGAAACATTTTGGACCAACGGGAGGGTGACATGTGTCACCCTCACATTGGAAGCAAGTGGGGTGGCTTGGACGATTGGGCGTCCAAGAGGGACGGTTGGCCTTGGCCGATTGGTCCCTTGATTTGTGCCTTGCTTTGTGGCTTGTTTTGTGGCTTGTTTTGTGGAGTGTTTTGTGGAGTAGGGTTAGGGTGCACTTGGCTTGATCTTGGCCTTACACTTGCCTTGCACATGGCTTGATCTTGGCCATTGGTTGGCTTTTGGTTTTGCTATAAATACCCCCCCTTGGCTTGAAGACTTCATTCATCCAAATATGTTCCAAGTCTTGCTATCCTTCCTCTCCTCTTGTTTGACTCTCGCCCAAGAGCCCTCCCTAGTAAAGGCCCTTGTGGCCGAGCCTCCTCCCCCTTGTGGTGCTAGCGGTACCCCTAGCCTAGTGGTTTTCGTATAATACACCCCCCCTCTTGGTAGAAATACTTCTCCAAGTATTGTTATAATGCCCAAAATACCTTAGCCTTTACCTTGTTGTATTCCAAAAGTTACCTCCATACGTAGAGCCCGGAAATACTACCTTTTGTCCTTTTAGTCGCAAACCAAAACCCTAAGGAAATCTTCATTATTGGTTGAAGTATTTAAGTAGAAGTTGGTTAGAACTTCTAAGGGTTGTTTGGAGCGGATTGGAGCGCACGGAGTAGGAGCTAAACCTTGCTCAGGATCGACATTATAACTTGGATAATTTTGGGCTTATCGAGGTAAATATCTTGACCTTCTATTGTAATTGGAAATTACATGTTGTAGGAATATATAGTTAAAGTATACTATATATAGAATTGAACATAGTTGTGCGGCAATGTCTTTTGACTTAAGCTGAATTTAAAGAAGAGAATGAATCAGAATTACATAGGATCAGACATGAGACTTGTGTAGCATTACTGTATAGTAGAATTGTACACGTCCGGTTAGACGTGTTAACCCCCCCTGGTTGGCTTGATAGCCGGCCTCGATAAAGGAGGAGATTTACGCTGTTGCGGGGGGGGAGGTGCTGCCGAATTTTCTGTAGAATATGGAACGATGAGATCTAGATGTTAATAAGCGCCTTGTGGCCTTATAGGTTGAAGTACTACGTGTGGTGCAATCTACGTGGCTTAAGGAGTAGCCGACGGTTTGAAGTACTTGGAGCGTTTTGCTATTAGTCGATACTCGTCGCGAGGTATGTGAACCTCTTCCTATCTGTTCTAGCATGATATGTGTATAACTATGTAGTACGGTAGACGTACATGTGTTTAATGTATTTGATTGGTTTGAAACATAAAGTGTTATAACGGCTTTATGGGTAGTTGGTTATAACAGCTTTATGTAGGTAAGAAAATGCTTTGTGGTTTCAAAGGGTAGCTGATTTGACTTATAACGGATTTGATGTGTAGTAATAAAGAACTTGAAGTGTTTCAAAAAGACCTTTTTGAAAGGAGAGTAATACTTGGCTTTGAAAACATAAGAGTTGTACTAGCTTTATGGGAAGTTAGGTATAACGTCTTAAGAGTGATAAAAATAATGTTTCTTGATTTCTAAATCGAATGAGTATCGACAAACCAACGCAGTTAATAAAGGAAAATGTATTGAATAATGAAGTATGGTATTAAAACCAATAAACCTCCATCTACATGAAGCTAAGATAAGACAAAATGATATTACATTTCCTAGATCATGGCTGCTTAATAAGATTAATTATAAACAAGAATAACCTACTCACATATAAGACATATGTTTCTCAAAACGTTTAAAGGAGAATTATGTTTTAAAGGATTTAAAACTATGAACTACGAAACCTTTTCTAAAATGAGAAACTTGAGCTTTTGAAATTAGGCAAACTTGAACGTTTGGAAAATAAGGTTGTTACTTGATTTTACAAAGGAAAGCATTTTGGTTTACTTAACAATGTTAGTCACTCTATTTTTATACTACGGGTATCGGGTGACCTTCGTAAAAGAAATGGATCTTTAAAAGGAATTTAACGTACGTAATACTTTAGGGTTAAAATCCGGACTTTGACATAAAATGAAAGTACCTTGAGTTGTGTGTAACTTGCTTATGCTTGTTGTTATGAAACTTGACCATGTTACGTGATAGCCTTGTTGCAAGTCGTGTTCTACTCAACTACCTGTTCATCCGGAAATGTATTTCACTTGACTACCGGTTCATCCGGGAATGTATTTCACTTGATTACCGGTTCATCCGGGAATGTATTTCACTTGATTACCGGTTCATCCGGGAATGTATTTCACTTGATTACCGGTTCATCCGGGAATGTATTTCACTTGATTACCGGTTCATCCGGGAATGTATTCCACTCGACTACCGGTTCATGGGATTAACCGGAAATGTATTCCACACGTTTCTATATTAGGTCCATAAGATGGGCCGAGACCTGTTTTACGTATCACATGATTTGTACCTAGACTGCCGGCAGTGAGGAAGGAGTTCCACGGCGTGAGGATGACTTTGAGGCGTGAGTCCACGACTTGACATATCGCTTTTATGTTGTGAATCGTAGTTTGTTATCATACATGTCTCTCGCTTTATATAGACTATTATGATTGCATTTACTGATTTTCTGATTTCACATACTTGGTACTATTGTGCGACCTCCTTCTGGGCTGCGTTCATGCCGCAGTAAAGGTACATCGACGCCGATCCCCGCTTATAGGATCACATTTCACGTGTTGGAAGCTCCGCTTTCTGAGGCTTATCTTTTGGTATGTTACCACAGTGCAGTAGATTCTTATACATTCGGGGTATGGCGGCCCTGTCCGTCATAGCATTGTAAATCTTAAGTGCAGCAATGTGGCGGGGTTTGTAAAAGGATAAGCTCGGGTATTTATGTACATATGATGAAGGCAACTGTTTTGGTTGGCCTGTTTATTTATCCTTTCTCTTAATTCATGTTCATGTTTTTATTTCCGCTGATTTTCTCTGATGTTGTATCACTAGGGTGCCCGGGGTAAGGCACCAGTCACGGGCCCGGGTTCGGGTCGTGACAAAGTGTACCTAGCCAACTTGCACACAAAATATCCTACCAACTCCTTGACTTGTGCAAAGGCACAAAAAACGTGCAACTCTATGTCCAATTCGTCCAATGGACGATTTCAAGTCCACCAATTTGAGGGTGCCAAGTGTCGCCCTCCCGTTGGTCCAAAATGTTTCGTCTCTCGGAAAAATCCGCAAAAATACTAAATGACATAGCCGAATTTTCCCTACGAAAGTTAGGGAAACGTTTCGTCGAAAACGATTCTTTTAGTGAGTTGTGCACAAATAAAAACGTCCAAGGCTTAAACTTTTAAGGCCAAACTTTCGTACGTACGCCCTTACGTACATACTCCGGAAATACGGGGTATAACATTCTCCCCTCCTTAGAAACATTCGTCCCGAATGTTCCTTCCCAAGACAGTTATCGATAAAGCTCAAACAGTTTGCAAGTGCCACACATGGCCACAATATAACACTTAACAATTTACGAAAATTAAACCAGCAAATAGGAAAGTAAGTTACCTGGAGGTGTGGGGAATAAGTGAGGATACCTCCGCCTCATGTCCTCCTCAGCTTCCCACGTCATCTCCTCCCTAAGCTCGTTCCGCCACAAGACTTTGACGGAAGCCACATCCTTGGTCCGCAGACGCCTAACCTGACGATCGACTATCGTTATGGGAATCTCCTCATATGATAACCCCTCGGTCACCTGGACATCGTCAATCGGGTGCACCCTATATGGATCCCCGATACATCTCCTCAGCATAGATACGTGAAACACCGGATGCACTGCCTCCAGATCGGACGGCAGATCCAACTCGTAGGCAACCTTGCCTACCTCGCGACAATCAAACGCCCAATATACCTTGGTGAGTTTCTTCCCGAATCTCATCACACCCTTCATGGGTGACACATTTAGGAAAACCCAATCATGAACCTCGAACTCCAGATGCCGACGACGATGATCTGCATACGACTTCTGTCGACTCAGCCGCCGATAGCCGCCTCGGATAAGCTTCACCTTATCCACTCGCTGCGCCAAATATGGTCCCACTAGCCGCACTCGCCCACATCGAACCAACCTATAGGCGATCTGCACTTCCTCCCATACAAGGCCTCATAAGGCGCCATCTGAATATTGGAGTGGTAGCTATTATTGTACGCGAACTCAACTAGAGGCAAATGATCCTCCCAGCTACCCCTGAAGTCGATAACACAGGCTCGCGGATATCCTCGAGTCCGATAGTGCGCCGCCCGTCCGTCTCTCGTGGATGGAATGCGATTTCGAGCTCACCGTCCCTAAACCTCTCGAAAGACCTCCGAAGTTAGCCAAATCGCTCCTCTATCCGATATGATCGAAATAGGGACTCCATGCGATCGACGATCTCTGATGTAAAGTCGGCATAATCCTCGATCGAAAAGTCGCCCTGACGGAAGAAAGTGGGCTGATTTCACACCGTCGACGATAACCCATATAGAATCATGTCTCTCCGAAAGTGCGAGGTAATCCTGTGATGAAGTCCATGTTGATTACCTCCACTTCCGTGTCGATCTCTATCTCCTGCAACAAACCACCGGGCCTCAGTGCTCTACCTTACTGCGGACAACACGGCATCGAGCTATGAACTCGCAACGTCCTCTTCAAGCCATCCCACCAATACACGATCTAAGGTCGTAGTACATCTTGGTCGACCTGGATGGATAGAGTAACGCTACCGTGTGCTTCCCAAGAACTCGCCAAGTCCTCAAACATCCGAACACACAACTCGCCTCAAACCTTAGCACCCCATCGTGCTACCTCGAGGACCCTTGCCCTCACAAAGAGTTGTATCACGATAACGTGTCAAAACTGAATCCTCGAACTGTTGCCTCTTCACCTCCTCGACGATGGAAGACTCGGCAACCTCACGAACTCGAACCCCACTGCTATCAGAATCAATCAAACGGACACCAAGGCTCGCTAATCGATGCAAATCACGAACCATGTCCCTCCTCTCTAGCCGCACATCCGATAGGCTCCCATCGACCTACGACTAAGGCATCCGCCACAACATTGGCTTTTCGGGTGGTACAGATATCAACATCGTAATCCTTGCAACTCTAACCACCGTCTCGCCGTAAGTTCGGCTCCTCTGGTGAAGATATACCGAGGCTCTTGTGGTCAGTATAAATATCCACGTGAACCCCATACAAATAGTGCCTCGCATCTTCAAAGCGTGAATCACCGCCGCGACTCCAAATCATGGGTGGGGTAGTTCCTCCGTGTTTCTTCACGGGATGCATACGCTATAACCCCGCCATGCCGCATCAACACACATCCCAACCCGATGCACGACGCATCACAATACACGCATATAACCGTCTGGACCTCGGAAGAGTAAGAACGGGCGGTCGTCCTCTTTCAAAGAATGGAAACCCTACTCACAAGCATCACCATCAAACTTGTGCCGCTCGAGTCACCCTAGTCAATGGTGCAGATAGAAGCAAACTTCTACGAACCGATAATATCCTGCAAGGCCCGAAATGCGAACCTCTCGGAGTAGTAGGTCTAGGCCAAGTCCCGATCGCCGATCTTGGCCGTATCCACT
Source organism: Przewalskia tangutica (assembly GCA_029844215.1). Lineage (NCBI taxonomy): Eukaryota > Viridiplantae > Streptophyta > Magnoliopsida > Solanales > Solanaceae > Przewalskia > Przewalskia tangutica. Next base: position 84,731,901 of record CM056720.1, on the reverse strand, counting down.
GAATGCCATCACCCGGCAATATGCCCAAGAAAAGCCACCAAGTCAACCAAAACTCACATTTGGAAAACTTGGCGACAATCACTGGTCTGGAGAAGCGTCACAAGATCGCCTCAAATGCTCGCGTGCTCCCGCTCTGGCGAGAATAAACCATGATATCATCAATGAACACTATCACAAACGTGTCCAAAAATGGTTTGAACACTCGGTTCATCAAATCCATGAATACCACGAGCATTGGTCAACCCAAAAGACATGACCTGAACTCATAATGCCCGCATCGGTCCGAATGCGATCCTGTGGACATCCACCTCTCTCGACTACTGATGATAGCCCGATCGCGGTCAATCTTGAGAAACATCTCGCGCTCTGCAATCGGGTCGAACAAATCATCAATCCTGGAAGGGGGTATTCGTTCTTAATGGTCACCTTGTTGTGCACCGTCGTAATCAACACACATGCGCAGGCCCCGTCCTTCTTCTTCACGAACAATACCTGCGCTCCTGGGAGAAACACTAGGCACGATGAAGCCGCTTCTCCAAAGAAATCCCTAAGGCGATCCTTCAACTCTCTCAACTCGCAGTGCCATTCGTAAGCGGAATGGAAATAGGCCGAGTGTCCGCAATATGTCTATACAAAACTCAATCTCCTCTCGGGAGGATACCCGGAGGTCGCTCGAAACACGCCTGGGAACTCTTCGACCACTGGAATCGACGGAAAATCTGTACCGCAGCCTTCAAATATCAAACACCCAACGAGATGGTAGATATACCCTTCTGCACCATCTTCCTAGCCTTGAGGTAGGAAATAAACCTACCCTCGGCGATACCGTGCTCCGCTCCCACTCAACAACCGGCTCGTCAGAAAACTGGAACGGTACTAATCTCTCTCTTAAGTCTACATTGGCGTAGCAAGAAGCTAGCCAATCCATCCCCATGATCACGTCGAAGTCAATCATCTCCAACTCTATCAAGTCGCCAGGTCCGACGATCAAATGGTCACAGGACAAACTCTATATACCCGCCGAGCTACCACCGAATCACCCATGGCGTAGCTACCTCGAAAGTGGTCTATGGACTCGGGCTCTATCCCTATCCTACTAGCAACAAGGAGATATATGGGCAGTAGAACCGGATCTATCAAAGCATACACATCAAACCCGAACCGATAAGGTACCGTGACGACATCGGTGAGGCCTCACGATCTGTCGGTGGACAAAGCATAAATGCGGTCGAGGACCGCTGAATCGGGACCCGCGCCACGACCTGCCGCGACCTTTGGTCCATGAGTACCTTGCCCTCCAGCGCGTAGGCTGTCGGGATGAAGAAGACCCGCGAAAGAACACAAGGTGACCTACCATCAAGACGCCTTGCCCTTGGGACAGTTCCTCGCATAGTGACCTGCCGCCACAATCAAACAAGCTCGTAGCACCACAACTCCCGTGGGATCTATCGCACCGCCACACCGAGGTGGTCCCGTCGCCGCACCTCGCTGCTCGACGTCCCAAGTCCTGGGCCCTGATGCGCCTCGAATATCCTAGTCTTGGCCGAGGACGCAGGAGTGCTCGAGCCGCCGTGGTGCAAATCTAGGCCGAGGCCGCCACCACGATAGCCACCAAAAGACCGCCGTCTGGTCTTCTTCATTGTTGTCACAACCCGTCGGTCTCTACGCCTCACATCCAAGAGCATGAGCTGCATGCGGTAATGTCCATACGGTGAAGAGAAACACCCGCATATGACTTCGGCCATATAATCATCTAGCGGTGGCGTGGCGGTGCACCCTATCCTCCATATCGCTACCAACGCCGGGACATATCGAGCCAATGAATCAAACTCGACATTATACTCCCGACAGCGGTCCTCTCTCGCCTCGTGAAAAAATCTATCACCCAGCGCCTCCTCATCTGTGGAAGCAAGAAGTGAGTGAGAAAGCCTCCGAGAACTCATCCCAGTAGCGAGGGACGCGTTTCTCCCGGATAACTCCCGTGAATCAAACCAATCATTGCGGTATCACGCACTATGTGAACCAAAGATCACGGACTCGGTCTCCGACGCCCGATCACTCTCGAGAATCCTCAGAGGCGACGGATGAACTCCTGCGGATCATCCTCGGCCTCGACCCATAAAACTCGGGCGGCTACAACTCGTGAAGTCTCGTAGCCTCAAACTCTCTCGCCTCGGTGAACCATGGGTACGACTGGGCTGGACTGAACCGATGCATCCACTGTCCTCATGTGCGCCACGATCTGGCCTGGCAAGGGCCATCTCTCAGTACCCTAACTCTCCGCCCGTGGAGCCGGGAGGTGTGTGGTGCGTGGTCTGTTGGGCCGGGCGGCGTCGTAGAACTCGCCGTCTCTGGTATAGGCCCAGGAGCCCTCGTGACTCTAGGTGTCCCACTAGCGACTCCTGCCGCCTTGCCCTTCGGGCCCGGTTTTACGTGGAGGCATAATCACATGTAAAAGGAATACGTTAGAGGGTCCAACTTTAACACCTCTAAAGCACGATCTCAGTGAGAAGAATGGAAACCAATCCTAAATATCCTATAGCCTCCTGATTATTGGTGTGGTGCACAACACACCGATAATCAAGACTCTACTAGATACGGCCTGTAGACACTTTCCGAGGATTAACTGCTCTGATACCACTTTTGTCACGACCCGTTCCGGGGCCCGTGACTGGTGCCTTACCCGGGCACCCAAGCAGTCATACATCAGAGAAAATCAGCGGAAATATAAAACAAGACATGAAACAGTTGTAAATGAGACACAGTTTATCTGATGAAAAGCTTGCCTTTTGGCATATATATATAACCCAAGTTTTTTGATTACATCCCAAGCTGCATAACAGACTACGCACTTAAGGAAGTAAACAACTATGGCGGACAGGCCCCGCCATACCCTGACTGAACAAAACTAATTACACCAGGGAGAGCATACCCAACAGTAGAGCCTCCGGAGAAGATGTAGCTCCTGACACCAACGCAAAAGATCCTAAGGATGCGGATCTAGCACTGCTGCCCTTACCGCGGCATGAACGCACCCGAAGGAGGTCGAGACAACAGTACTAAGTATGCGAAATCAGAAGTACTTAAATGAAAACATATCATTTTAAAACCGGTTTACAAATATGTATGAAACAACCAAGGAAACCGCATAGTGCCACATCACAAACAAGAGCAACAATAGGTAAAGCAGAATGTGCCTTTTCTAGGCTGCGAATGATCAAGCGGGCCAATTGCCCGTAGTATCACCATGCAAGCCTAATCACGACTCCAGAGTCCGCATAGGCCACTCACATAGGCCCGCATAGGGTACATAACCCCGCATCGAGGGTAGCTACTCCTCGGCATCGTCCTGGACTCGTAGTCCGCATGGCCACATAGACCGCATGAGGTATAACCCCGTATCACTAACCTGGAACTCCCGTAGCTCCGCATAGGTCCCCTGGACCCGCATGAGGTATTCTCGAATCATGGTCCCAGACCGCCTGAGTCTACCCCGCATCGGAGGGCAGCTTAACCCCCGGTAATATGTCAAGAGGTGAGTGATATTACACTAACATAACAGCTTATCAATAAACAACATAAGCACAACAAGAATACTCTCTTATACAAACGTCACAAGACACTAACACACATAGCATCATGTGTACTTATCAAACCATCTTATTATTCTTTTCACAATTCAATATAAGTCTGTTATAAACACATAGGCAAACTGTTTCTTTTATCATTCTTAAGTGGTTATACTTAACTTCCCATAAAGCTAGTATAACTCTTAAGCTTCGCTTTAAAACCAATTAGTTCTCTTCATTAAAAATGATTCGATTCTTTTGAAATGCTTTCGGATCTTTATTATTCAAAGCTTAAGCCGTGAGGCATTCCGTAAGTATTATTCAGCTTAAGTCAAAGACATTGCCGTAGTTATTATTCGATTAACACATGTACGTCACCGCTACATATATATTGTAAAATATCATGCTTTAGGAAGAATCACATACCATCTCAATGAAAACCACCGCCAAGTTGAATATGTCGCGCAGAGAATCACCTATAATAGCCGACACGTCTATCAGCGCTCGCACTACTTTGTAAACAGCTTCAAACAGAGGGTTCTATATCCTACGGAAAATTGGGCAAGACTTCCCTACCCGGTGAGCTACTCAAGTTCATCGTGAAAACAATTCTATGTAAGTCTGATTATTCTTCTTTTAAAGGCTTCTCCTGTGATTACAGTTCAATTCTATTGTTTAATATCCTTGTAAGTATTTATACTTATTTCTATACTTCTACGATGTATTCTCTAATTACAAAAGAAGGACAAGTTCATTACCTCGGTAAGCCCAATAATATCCTAGATAAAAGTCGCACTGAGCAAGGTTTAGCTCCTAGGTTGTGCGCTCCAGAGTCTAAGAAACCTTAGAAGTTCTTCACAACTTCTACTAAGGACTAAGGGATTTGGGCTAGGGTATTTTGGGCATTATAACAATACTAGAAGGCAACGTTTCTACCAAGGGAGGGGGGGTAGATTTCGGCTAGGCTAGGGGGGGCCCTCGGCCAAACTCTACTCAAGGGGGGGAAAGGTGTTATACCCCGTATTTCCAGAGTATGTACGTGAGGACGTACGTAGAAAAGTTTGAGCCTTAAAGTTAGGCAAGGACGAAATTTTGTGCACAACTACCAAAAAGAATCGTTTTTCGACGAAACGTTTTACAAAACTTGCGAAGGGAAAATTATGGCTATGTCATTTATATTTTTTGCGGATTTTTCCGAGAGATGAAATATTTTGGACCAACGGGAGGGTGACATGTGTCACCCTCAAAGTGGACGGCAAAGGGCCATTCTTGGCACGTTTTTGTTGCCTTGGAGTAGGTAGGATATTTTTTAGATATTTTGTGTAGTTGATGAGCAAGTGGGACCCACAAACACTTGTCCAAATCTTGACCTTACACTTGCCTACCACTTGGCTTGATCTTGGCCTTTGATTTCCCTATAAATACCCCCCTAACTTGAAGGTTTTCTTCATCCCTCAAATGACTTCTAAGTCTTGCAAATCCCTCTCCCCTTTAGTTGAGGCTCTCGTCCAAGATTCCCCCTCCCCCTTTGAGTGGCCCTTGGCCGAGACACACCCCCCCCCTTGCCTAGTTGTTCTCGTAAAATACACCCCACCTTGGTAGAAAATACTCTCCAAGTATTGTTACTATTCCAAAATACCTTGGTCCAAATACCTTGTAGTATTCCAAGGTTACACCTATACTAAAAGCCCAGAAATACTATTATACTTCCCTTCAGTCACAAAAACGAAACCCTAAGGAAAATCTTCATAGCCGGTTGAAGTTTTAAGAAGAAGTTGCTTAGAACTTCTAAGGGCTGTTTGGAGGGGGCTGGAGCACCCAGAGTAGGAGCTAAACGTTGTTCAGGATCGACATTTAAACTTGGATAATTTTGGGCTTACCGAGGTAAATACTCTTGACCTTCTATTGTAATTGGAAATTACATACTGTAGTTGTATAGAAATGAATATAAGATTCACAGAAGAGAATTGAACTGTAATATAAGGATATTACAGAAAAGACTTGAACTGAAATCACATAAGAAGAATATTAAAGAAGAAGATTAATCTGTACTTACATAGGACTGTATTTACAGTAGACTTGTGTAGCTTAACGGGTAGGGAAGTGATGTCCGATTTTCCGTAGAATAGAGAACCTACTGCTTAGAATATTCTACAGAGTAGTCTAGAAGTTGATAGACGTATATGGCCTTTATAGGTTGAATGTTCTGCAAGTAGCATGTACTACTTGAAAGGCGGACAAGGCTAGCCGGGTTATAACCGTGGAGCGTTTTGCTAATAGTCGATAATCGTCGCGAGGTATGTGATTCTTCCTATCCTCTTGAGCATGATATTTTAAAAGAATATATATATAGTACGGTAGACGTACGTGTGTTAACTGAACGTAGTTTTACGGCAATGTCTTTTGACTTAAGCCTGAATAATAAGAATCTTGAAGTATTTCTGTTATACCCCGTAGTTGCAGGGTATGTATGTGAGGACGTACGTACGAGAGTACGACAGAAATTTTGAAAAGAAAGAAAGATGTGAGTTTTCAACGGAAAAGTTTCCGGTAATTTGTGAAGAAAAAGGTTCGTTAATGAGAATTGGTTTCCCAGATTTGGTATATGGGCTTCTTAAATTATATTAGAATTTTGAGATTTTATTTTCGGAAATGGTCACGTGGGGCCCACGGGAGAAATTTACGGTTTTGTGGGGCCCGCTTTGTTTTTGAGATTTCCAGTATTTTGGATATTTTCGGAAGACGAAATATTCTGGGCGAATCGGGGGGCGACACGTGTCACCACCATGTGGCACCCTTGGCCGAATTTACCTTTGTGCACAACACCCGGTTAGAGTCGTTTTTCGACGAAACGTTTTGCGTAACTTGCGAAGGGAAAATTCCGGCTATGTCATTTTGTATTTTTGCGGATTTTTCCGAGCGGCGGAACATTTTGGACCAACGGGAGGGTGACATGTCACCCTCACATTGGAAGCAAGTGGGCGTAACTGGGCGTTTAGGGTGTCAGTGGGAAGATATTTTTGGTAGATATTTGTGAGGGTTTTAAGGAGTAGGGACTAGGGGCACTTGGGCATATCTTGGCCTTACACTTGCCTTGCACATGGCTTGATCTTGGCCTTTGGTTGGACTTTGGTTTTCCTATAAATACCCCCCTAAGCTTGAAGACTTCTTCATCCAAAATCTTCCAAGTCTTGAGTCCCTCTCCCTCCCTTTGTGTGTTCTCGCCCTAAGCCTTCCCCTCCCCTCGAGTGGCCTTGTGGCCGAGAGCCTCCCCTCCCCTGTGGTGCTAGGCATGGGTACCCCTAGCCTAGTTGTTTTCGTATAATACCCTCCTCAGTGGTATTGAAATACTTCTCCAAGTATTGTTATAATGCCCAAAATACCTTAGCCTTTACCTTGTTGTATTCCAAAGTTACCTCTATCGTAGAGCAGGAAATACTACCTTTGTCCTTTTAGTCTCAAACCGAAACCCTAAGGAAATCTTCATAGTTGGTTGAAGTATTTGAGTAGAAGTTGATTAAGAACTTCTAAGGGTTGTTTGGAGCGGATTGGAGCGCACGGAGTAGAGCTAAACCTTGCTCGGGATCGACATTATAACTTGGATAATTTTGGGCTTATCGAGGTAAATATTCTTGTCCCCTTATCAGAATCGAGATTACATGTTGTAGGAATATATAGTTGAAGTATACTATATGTGTAGAATCAACTTTGTATTTGGCAATGTCTTTTAACTTAAGCCCAAGAGTAAAGAAAAGAATCTAGGTATTTACATAGATTGTATTGCAGTAGACTTGTGTAGTATTCTTGAGTAGAATTGTACACGTCCTTAGGCGTGTAAACCCCGGTTGGCTTGGTAGCCGGCCTCGATAGAGGAGAGATTTACGCTGTTGGGGAGGTCTTTGCGAATTTTCTGTAGAGAAATGGAACCTTGTGTTTTGAAGTTAATAGACGTTTGTGACCTTTCTAGGTGAAAGTACTAAGAGTAGCGTATTCTACTTGAGGAGTGGAAAGGGCTAGCAAGGTTGTAGTACTTGGAGCATTTTGCTTATTGTCGATACTGTCGCGAGGTATGTGAACCTCTTCCTATCTGTTCTAGCATGATATGTGTAGCTATGTAGTGCGGTGGACGTCTGGTGCTAAGTGTATTTGTTTGGTTTAAACATAAAGTGTTATAACGGCTTTATGGGAAGTTAGTTATAATGACTTTATGTAGGTAAGAAAATGGTTTACTGATGTTAGAAGTTAAGAGACTTGATCTTATAAGATAAGAGACTTAACTTATTTGTTAATGTGGATGTTGTGTGAAACCTCATTCGTGAGTAATGAGTACTTGGTTTTTAAAGGGATAATGTTTTACTGATTTGAATCGAATGTGTATCGAGGACCATTGCAGCGTTAATAAAGGAAAATGTATTGAATAATGATGTTGTATTAAAACCGGAGAAACCTCCATCCGCATAGAAGCTAAGATGAGACAAAATGATATTACATTTTCTAGATCATGGCCTTTTGTAATAAGATCGTTATAAACAAGAATAAACTACTCACATATATGACATATGTTACTCAATTGTTTTAAACGAGATTTAGACTATGAGTTATGAAACCTTTCTAAAATAAGTGACTTGAGCATTTGAAATTAGGCAAATTTGAACGTTTGGAAAATAATGTTGTTACTTGATTTTACAAAAGGGGAAGTGTCTTGTTTACTTAAAAAGATAGTCACGATTTTTATACTACGGGTATTGTGTGGCTTATGTGAAAGTACTTTGAGTTGTGTGAAACTTGCCTATGCTTGTGATGATAGCCTTTGTTGTACAATTGTTGTATTTACGTATTACCGCTCTCGATAGAGGTCGGTTGACTTGTTGAGAACTTACTTGGACATGCGGCGGTGATGGAGAAATTCCGCAGTGCGTTCGCTGATTGTGTTACTTTTGCTAATCGCTTTGGACATACCGACACGACGCGCGTAGCGCACGTATGCTTCCGTGTTGATCTTCGCTTTATTGTTTCCCTTTGGGCATACGACCACGATCGTGAGCGCGGGTATGTTTCCATTTGGAATCTTTGTCTTATTGTTTCCTTTTGGACATATCGACACGACGCGTAGCGCACGTATGCTTCCATTTTGATTCTTTGTCTTGTGGTTCCCTTTTGGACATACCGACACGATCGTAGCGCACGTATGCTTCCATTTGAATTGTTAATACACTTTGGCATCGGTAGGACTTGGTGTCTTGGTGTACTTCGTGTTATCATATCATGCTCACCGTGATGAGAAGGCATTCCACGCATGATTGATGTGAGGCGTGAGACTGACTTGATATAAGCGATATATGTGTATCGTAGTTTGGTTATCATTCATGTCTCCCGCTTTATATAGATCGCTATGATTTCATTTACTGATTTTACAGCTTCACATACTTGGTACTGTTGTCTCGACCTCCTTGAAGCGTTCATGCCGCAGTAGAGGTACATCGGTCGTGGATCCTCGCTCTTAGGATCTCGCCAACGTATTGGGAAGCTCAGTTACTCCGTAGGCTTATCTTTTGGTATGTGTTCCCTTAGTTGTAGGTTCTTGTACATTCAGGGGTATGGCGGGCCCTGTCCCGTCATAGTTGTTGTAAATCTTAAGTCCATGTAATCTTGTTGTGGCGGGGTTTGTGAAAAGGATTAAACTATTCGTTTTGAAAGAGTTGTATTTATATATGTTATTGGAAGGTAACAGTTGGGTTGGCTGTTTATGATCATATATCTTGTTTCTTGTTTAAAGTTTTATTTTCCGGGTTTTCTCGATGTTGTGTCACTAGGGTGCCCGGTAAGGCACCGATCATGCCCCGAACGGGTCGTTACAAAAGTGGTATCGGAGCGATTAATCCTCGGAAAGTGTCTATGACCGTGTCTAGTAGTAGTCTTGATTATCGGTGTGTTGTGCACCACATCTATAATCGTGAGGCTATAGGACATTTAGGATTGGTTTCCATTCTTCTCATTACGAGATCGTGCCTTAGAGTCGTGTTGTAAGTTGGACCCTCCGACGTATCTCGTTTTTACCGCTATGCCTCCGCTGCAGTGCAACCAGAGCCGGAAGGCAAGGCAGCCTAGGGAGGCGCTAGTGAGATACTGAGGAGTACGAGGCGCAGCGATGCAGACTGAGATTGTGCTTGACGGCGAGTTTTGCGACGCCACACCAAAGAGTTTAGAGTCGCAGCAGCTGGTCAGCCGAGACCACAATACTGAGCCTCCGCCTCACACCGAGCGGATGAGACGGGCAGGAGATGGCCCGATTCTTGGCCGTGGTCGTGGCGTGCATGAGGATAGGCCGGATCACGGCCTGGGCCGAGTAGCACGGTGGTTCACCCCGAGCGAATAGTTTGAGGCTACGGACTTTCCGAGTTGTAGCCCGCCGAGTTTTATGGGTCGAGGCACGAGGATGATCCGCAGGAGTTCATCCGGCGCTACGCGTCGTGAGTGATCAAGGCTTCGAGACCGAGTCGGTGGTCTTAGGTTCGCATCGGCCGCGTGATACCGCAATGATCGGGTTTGATTCGTGGGAGTTGTCGGGAGAGCATGCGCTCAGCAATATGGGACGAGTTCTCGAGGCATTCCTCACTCACTTCTTGCCTCCGCATGGCGAGGGCACGGCCGGCAGATTTATGATGCCGAGGCGAAGCGCGCGTATTCGGGAGTACAACGTGGAGTTTGACTCGTTGGCTCGGTATGTCCCCGCTTTAGTGGCAACCATGGAGGATAGATTGCACCGCTACGCCACCGGCTAGATGATTACTTGACAGAGGCTTGTTCGGTGTAGCTCTTCACCGCATGGACATTGCCCGCACGCAGCTCATGACCGGATGTGAGGCACGAGAAATCGACGGAATGACCGTGGTCGCAAAAGAGGCCGCGAGCAGGTCCTTTGGTGACTTTCGAGGCGCATCGCCGCCAGCCAGACTAGTTATGCGCCTCCGCCAGCATAGTGGTCCTCCACAATCTTCAAGGCATCCAGAGTGTTCGTGAGCAGTCGTGGCTCCAAGGGTTCAGATTTTCGGGAGAGCGGGTGTTAGCCAACCAAGCCACCCCTACCTCGTTAGGACTGTGGTAGACTCCACGATGGGAGTGTCGTGCTAGTCCGGAGTTTGTTTTACATGCGACAGGCCATTTTGGGAGAAACTGTCTCGACTGTGGGTAGCACTGTAGGATAGCACAAAGCACGAGATCGCCTATGGTTCTTCACCTTCCACAACTAGGCAGATGTTCATACACCGGCGGCCACGGTAGAGGTCGCGGTGGAAGTTCCTGATCTTAGCGGTCCTTTGAACCGCCTATTTTCGTATATCTTTAACCTCTAGAGACTTGTATGTATTGATGTTAAGATAATGTGTTAAGTGTTATGTTCGGATAGCTTTGTGCTAATATGTGATTGAGAAACTGGTGAGTGTAGAAGGGTAAGCTGGGGCATGGAAGTGTGAACCTTAGACTATTTCACGATTGAGACCTTAGAGGTAGGGTCGTCATGAGTAAAAGATTTATTTTATGTTTGACCTTTATCAGAGTGCGTAGTATACGTGGGATTTATTTGTGTGATAAGTCCACGGTAGTGCGAGATGGAAGTGTTAGCTTTCATGGCGTGTGTTGGTTAGATTGTTCGTGTCGGGAACAAGAATGTGGCGCGGTGTGGGGTTGGGTTGAGGACCATTTGAGGGTCAACCCGCGACCGGTTGTGGTGGGCCGAGGTGGTTCCGCCAGGTGGTAGGGTCACGAGGATGCTGGGCCCCAGTTTAGGTGACCATCGTATGAGTTCGTGGATACGTTCTACCAGAATCGGTTCGTGAAGGCCGGGAATGGCCTTAAGGGGGATCGAAGTTAGTAAGATGACCAAGTTTGAGGTAGTAACTCCAAAGGTTGGAAACGAAGCATTGACGGAAGTGTGAGTACGGATACTAGAAAGAGTTCGAGTGTTCGGAAGGGTACAACGAGTTAGGAGAAGAGAACGTGTGTTAGTTCGTGGCGAGATGTGGCGTCGGCAACTTGTTAGAGGAACTTTATCGTTATCCGATTGAGAAGGAACATTCGGGACGAATGTTTCTCGGGAGGAGAATGTTATACCCCGTAGTTGCAGGTATGTATGTGAGGACGCACGCATGCGAGTGCAGCGTAAATTTTGAAAAGAAAGAAAGATGTGAGTTTTCAACGGAAAAGTTTCCGTAATTTGTGAAGAAAAGGTTCGTTAATGAGAATTGGTTTCCCAGTTTGGTATATGGGCTTCTTAAATTATATTAGAATTTTGAGATTTTATTTTCGGAAATGGTCACGGGGCCCACGGAGAAATTTATTTTGTGGGCCCGCTTTGTTTTTGAGATTTCCGGTATTTTGGATATTTTCGAAGACGAAATATTCAGGCGAATCGGGGCGACACGTGTCACCCCATGTGGCACCCTTGGCGAATTTACCTTTGTGCACAACACGGTTAGAGTCGTTTTTCGGCGAAGCGTTTGCGTAACTGCGAAGGAAAATTCCGGCTATGTCGTTTTGTATTTTTGCGGATTTTTCTGAGCGGCGGAACATTTTGGACCAACGGGAGGGTGACATGTGTCACCCTCACATTGGAAGCAAGTGGGGGCGGTAACTTGGACGTTTAGGGTGTCAAGTGGGAAGATATTTTTGGTAGATATTTGTGAGGGTTTTAAGGAGTAGGGACTAGGGGGCACTTGGGCATATCTTGGCCTTACACTTGCCTTGCACATGGCTTGATCTTGGCCATTGGTTGGCCTTTGGTTTTCCTATAAATACCCCCCTAAGCTTGAAGACTTCTTCATCCAAAATCTTCCAAGTCTTGAGTCCCTCTCCCTCCCTTTGTGTGTGTTCTCGTCCTAAGCCTTCCCCCTCCCCCCCTTGAGTGGCCTTGTGGCCGAGAGCCTCCCCCTCCCCCCTTTGTGGTGCTAGCCGTGGGGTACCCCCCCCTAGCCTAGTTGTTTTCGTATAATACCCCTCCCTTGTGGTATTGAAATACTTCTCCAAGTATTGTTATAATGCCCAAAATACCTTAGCCTTTACCTTGTTGTATTCCAAAAGTTACCTCTATACGTAGAGCCCGGAAATACTACCTTTTGTCCTTTTAGTCTCAAACCGAAACCCTAAGGAAATCTTCATAGTTGGTTGAAGTATTTGAGTAGAAGTTGGTTAAGAACTTCTAGGGTTGTTTGGAGGCGGATTGAGCGCACGGAGTAGAGCTAAACCTTGCTCGGGATCGACATTATAACTTGGATAATTTTAGGCTTATCGAGGTAAATATTCTTGTCCCTTATTGTAATTGGAGATTACATGTTGTAGGAATATATAGTTGAAGTATACTATATGTAGAATGAACTTTGTATTTGGCAATGTCTTTTGACTTAAGCTGAAGAGTAAAGAAAAGAATCAATCAGATACATAGGGTATCAGACGGAGACTTGTGTAGTATTGTGAGTAGAATTGTACACGTCCCGTTAGACGTAAACCCCTGGTTGGCTTGGTAGCCGGCCTCGATAGAGAGGAGATTTACGCTGTTGCGGGGAGGAGAGTCTTGAATTTTCTGAGAGAAATGGAACCTTGTGTTTTGAAGTTAATAGGCGTTTGTGACCTTTCTAGGTGAAAGTACTAAGAGTAGCGTATTCTACTGCGAGTGGAAAGGGCTAGCAGGTTGTAGTACTTGGAGCATTTTGCTTATTGTCGATACTCGCCGCGAGGTATGTGAACCTCTTCCTATCTGTTCTAGCATGATATGTGTGTAGCTATGTAGTACGGTGGACGTACAGGTGCTAAGTGTATTTGTTTGGTTTAAACATAAAGTGTTATAACGGCTTTATGGGAAGTTGGTTATAACAGCTTTATGTAGGTAAGAAAATGGTTTACTGATGTTAGAAGTTAAGAGACTTGATCTTATAAGATAAGAGACTTAACTTATTTGTTAATGTGGATGTTGTGTGAAACATCATTCGTGAGTAATGAGTACTTGGTTTTTAAAGGGATAATGTTTTACTGATTTCGGAAATCAGAATGTGTATCGACAGACCATTGCAGCGTTAATAAAGGAAAATGTATTGAATAATGATGTGTTGTATTAAAACCAGTAGAAACCTCCATCTGCATAGAAGCTAAGATGAGACAAAATGATATTACATTTTCTAGATCATGGTCAGTAATAAGATCGTTATAAACAAGAATAAACTACTCACATATATGACATATGTTACTCAATTGTTTTAAAAGAGATTAAGACTATGAGTTATGAAACCTTTCTAAAATAAGTGACTTGAGCATTTGAAATTAGGCAAATTTGAACGTTTGGAAAATAATGTTGTTACTTGATTTTACAAAAGGAAGTGTCTTGTTTACTTAAAAAGATAGTCACGATTTTTATACTACGTATTGTGTGGCTTATGTGAAAGTACTTTGAGTTGTGTGAAACTTGCCTATGCTTGTGATGATAGCCTTTGTTGTGCAATTGTTGTATTTCTGTGTTACCGCGTCTCTCGATGGAGGGTCGGTTGACTTGTTGAGAACTTACTTGGGCGTGCCGGCAGTGACGGAGAAATTCCACGCACGCCTCGCTGATTGTGTTACTTTGCTAATCGCTTTGGACATACCGACACGACGCGTAGCGCATCGTATGCTTCCATGTTGATATTGCTTTATTGTTTCCTTTGGGCATCTTGACCGCGATGCGTGGCGCGGGTATGTTTCCATTTGGAATGCTGTCTTATTGTTTCCTTTTGGACATACCGACACGATCGTAGCGCGGGTATCTTCCATTTTGATTGCCGTCTTGTGGTTCCCTTTTGGACATACCGACACGATCGTAGCGCACGTATGCTTCCATTTGAATTGTTAATACTGACTTTGGCATCGGTAGGACTTGGTGTGCTGTGTACTTCGGTGTTATCATATCATGCTGCCGGTGAGGAAGGCATTCCACGCATGATTGATGTGAGGGCGAGACCACGACTGATATAAGCGATATATGTGTATCGTAGTTTGGTTATCATTCATGTCTCTCGCTTTATATAGATCGCTATGATTTCATTTCTGATTTTACGCTTCACATACTTGGTACTTGTTATCTTGACCTCTTCGGGCCGCGTTCATGCCGCAGTAGAGGTACATCGGCCGTGGATCCTCGCTCTTAGGATCTCGCTCAACAGATTGGGAAGCTCCGTTACTCCGGAGGCTTATCTTATGCTATGTGTTACCTGAGTATTAGCTTCATGTACATACAGGGGTATGGCTGGCCCCTGTCCCGTCATAGTTGTTGTAAATCTTAGAGGTCCGTAGAAAATCTTTGTGTGGGGGGGTTTGTGAAAAGGATTAAACTGTTCGTTTTGAAAGAGTTGTATTTATATATGTTATTGGAAGGTAACCGTTGGGTTGGCCTGTTTTATGATCATATATCTTGTTTCTTGTTTAAAGTTTTATTTTCCGCTGGTTTTCTCTGATGTTGTGTCACTAGGGTGCCCGGGGTAAGGCACCAGTAACGGGCCCCGGAACGGGTCGTTACAATTTCAAAAGAATTAAGAAACCTTTTTGAAAGAAGAGTAATACTTGGTTTTAAAAGCTTAAGAGTTATACTAGCTTTATGGAAAGTTAGGTATAACGACTTAAGAGAGATAAAAAGAATGGTTTATTGATTTTAGAAGTTAAGAGACTTGATCTTAAAAGATAAGAGACTTAACTTAATTAATATGAATTTTGTTAAAATATGTGAAACCTCATTCGTGAGTAATGAGTACTTGGTTTTTTAAAAAGGAATAATGTTTTACTGATTTCGGAAATCAGAATAAGTATCGAACAAACCACTGCAGCGTTAATAAAGGGAAATGTATTGACTAATTAAGTATTATTAAAACCAGTAGAAACCTCCATCCTGCATGTAAGCTAAGATGAGACAAAATGATATTACATTTCCTAGATCACGGTTGCTTTAATAAGATTGTTATAAACAAGAATAACCTATTCACATATAAGGCATATGTTTCTCAAAATTGTTTTAAAGTTAAAACTATGAACTACTGAAACCTTTGAAAATGAGAAACTTGAGCATTTGAAATTAGGCAAACTTGAGCGTTTGGAAAATAATGTTGTTACTTGATTTACAAAGGAAGTGTTTTGGTTTACTTAAAAGATAGTCACTCTATTTTTATACTACGGGTATTGATCGACTTACGTGAAAGAAACGGATCTTTAAAGAGTTAATGTATGAAGTACCTTGGGGATAAAAACCGAACTTGTTGACATATAGTAACGCACTCGTGTGAATAACTTGATTGTGTTGGTTTGTGATAGTGTTGTAATACTTCCTTGTTGATTGATAATTAAACATGTTAGGAAGCTACGTGTGTTAGTGTCTTGTGATGTTTGTGTGAAGGGGTTTCCCTCGTTGTGCTTATGTTGTCTAACGTAAGCCGTTATGTTAGTATTACATCACTCACCTCTTGACATGATTCCGGGGGTTAAGGCGTCCTCCGTCTGGGGTAGACTCGGTGATGCAGGACCATGATTCGAGAATACCTCATGCGGGTCCCGGGGGCCTATGCGGAGCTACGAGAGTTCCAGGTTAGTGTGCGGCCTTTGTGGTCATGCGGTCTATGTGGCCATGCGGACTGCGAGTCCAGGACGATGCCGGGGAGTAGCTACCCTCGATGCGAGGAATACCTTATGCGGGCCTATGAGGGTGGCTTTATGCGAGTGCGGGAAGTTCGGGACTAGACGCGCATTAGATCTGCGTGGGCGAGTGGCGGCCGATCATGTGGTGGTCTAGACAGATCTCATGATACGATTTATGACCACTGTTAGTGCTGTAGGTTTTAGTAGTCGGCTATGCCTTCGTAATTACCCCGTACGGTTTTATTAGGACACAGGTGGGACCTGGTGTTCATGTGTATTCCTTGGTGCTTTTATATCATAGACTGCCGGCAGTGAGGAAGGTATTCCACGGGCATGATGGATGTTGTGGGCGTGAGACCCATGGCTATATTTGAGTAATGACTTTGAGGGCGTGAGTCACGACTTGACATTCGCCTATATTATTGTGAATCGTAGTTTGGTTATCATACATGTCTCGCTTTATATAGACTAATATGATTTCATTTCTGATATTTTGATATCACATACTTGGTACTGTTGTCTTGACCTCGCCCTTGAAGCTGCGTTCATGCCGCAGTAGAAGTACACCATCGTCGATCCTCGCTCTTAGGATCACGGTTCAGCGTTTGGGAAGCTCCGTTTCTCGGAGGCTTATCGGTGGTATAGTCCTGTCGGTGTAGTACTTACATTCGGGGTATGGCGGAACCCTGTCGCCATTGTTGTCATATCATTCTTAGAGGTGCATGAAATCTTGTTGTGGGCAAAGTTGTAAAAAGGATGTAACTTCGGTTTTAAGTTTATATATATATGTCGTAAGGCAAGTTTTCTCGAATAAGCTTTCACATTTCATATTATATCATGTCTTGTTTATGTTCCGTGATTACTCGATGTATGTCTACTTGGGTGCGGGTAAGGCACGATCCGAGCCCGGTTGGTCGTGACAAAAGTGGTATCGGAGAAGTTAATCCTCGGAAAGTGTCTCTGAACCGTATCTAGTAAGTCTTGATTATCGGTGTGTTGTGCACCACACCAATAATCGAGGAGGCTATAGGATATTTAGGATTGGTTTCCATTCTTCTCACTCTGAGATCGTGCTTAGAGGCGTGTTATAAGTTGGACCTCTAACGTATTTCTTTCCACCGTTATGCCTCGCGTAAAGCTGTGCCCGTGAAGGGCAAAGCGGCCGGAGGCTGCGGCAATCTGAGAGGATTACGAGGGCACAGCCCAATCATCACAGGGTGGTGCTTCATTCGGGAGTTCTGCGACATCGCCCGGCCAATGAGTCTAGCACAGCGGCGATTCCTCTGCGGCCATGATATTTGAACCTTCGTTCCACGACGATTCTGGAAAGTATAGATTGCAAAGGCGACCACTGTTACTAGTTATGGATTTAGCAACCGAGTATATTATGTAATGCATGTACGCGAGTCTTGATGAATATCTAAGAGAGGTTATGCGAGTAGCTCTCGATCGGCGCATGAGCACGGCTGCGTCTGAGCTTATGCGCGTGGCCAGAAGCGTAGAGATCGACAGTTAATAAGGGCGGTAGAAGAAGGCCCGATCGGCATGATCCTTTGGTAACTTTCAAGGTAAACCGCCTCAGCAGCAGATTAAATATGCACATCCACCAGTGCAGAGTGGTCCTCCACCGGGTTCAGGACGTTCGGGGTATCACGGGAGTTGGTCGAGCTCGAGCTGCTGGTTCGCAAATACACGTAGGTTCGGCCCGGCCGGATTGATTTTCCTCGGTATTCACACGATGTGCGACGTCATCCCGGGGAATGTCTTCTTTTGTTGGTGCTCGTTTCTCCGGCGGCCGTCAGGGCCATGTGTCGAAAGGATGTCCTAGTAGGAGGACTCGGCTACGAATCGATTCTGCGGTCGATGGTTCGGAGAGGAAGGGTGTTAGCTAGAGAGGCGACCCCACGCCGGTGTGGCGTTGTGGTAGATGTCATTGTGGGGAGTGTCGTACTTCTTCGACAGCTTGTTTTGCTTGCGGCCAGCAGGGCCATTTTACGAGAAATTGTCTGACCAGAAGTGTAACGGATGTAGAGACTCGACGCCGAGATCGGTGGCTAGTTCGTCACGCCCAGCTATCGCCCAATAGAGGCGGGGATTGTTTAGAACGACAGAGGGGAGTGAAGCGGTAGATACAGGTATATTTTTAACCCTCTAGAGATTAGTATGTGTGATAAGATGAGTATATCTTAAGTGTTATGTTCAGATAACATAAGTGTAAATTTTGATTAGAAATCATGTTAGGGATAAGGGTAAGATTGGGAATAGGGAAAGTGTGAGCCTTAGAGTTTTACACGTGGAGACCTTAGAGGCAAGGCCATCTCGAGTAAGAGATTAATATTTTTATGTTTGACCCTTATCGGAGTGCATAGTATAAGTGGGATATATTTGTGTAATAAGTCCCTGAGTAGTGTGAAATGAAAGAGGGTAGTTGAGCTAAGAAGACGACTAGGTTTTCGTAACTTGATTAGTGAGATTGTTCCGGATCGGGGAGCAAGTGTTTGGCGCGATAGCGGGTCGGGTTGCGAACCGATTGCGGGTCAACCCGCGGCCTATATGGTGGTAGGGTCAGTTTGGGGTGGTCCCGCTTTGTGATAGGGTAACAAGGGTGTTAGGCCCAAGTTTAATTAACCAGCATACGAGTTTGTGGATGCGTTCGACCAGTAGTCGGGCCGATGGCGTCGACCATCGTGTCTTCGATCGGGACCGTTTACTCGGCGGATGATATAGCGAGAAGGTTGTAAGGCTGCGCGAAGTGCCTACTTTCACCTTATGACGATGGAGCCAGTTCACGGCTATTTCGTTTTGGAAGTATTACGAGCGGGGTTAGGAACTCGGGTGAGTCTCCATATCGCGCATTCATCCTTGGGCGGTGTTTGGATTTGAGGGTAGTGTGAGGATTGTTGCCTCCTGCGAGTGTTTTAGCTACCATTTCGGTGTTCGGATATTGCCTTATGACGCCTTGTAGGGCGGAAGTGTAAGTTGCGGTCGATTGGTTCGATGTTGGCAAGGTTCGGATAGTTGGTTCATACTTGTTTGACGGGATGTGGATAGGGTAAAGCTTATCCGTAAGAGGTTATTGGCGGCTCGAGTCAGCGAAGTCGTGCGGATAATCGGCGACGACGCTTGGAGTTCAGGTAGACGGTGGGTCTTCTTGAAGGTACCACCCCGGAAAGAGTGTGACGAGTTTTGGGAAACAGAGGAAACTTAGCCCGAGTTACTTTGGGCCTTTTCAGATCATGTGAAGAATAGGCTAGGTTGCCTATAAGTTAGCATTGCCATCCGACTTAGGAAGCAGTACGTCCGGTCTTTCGTATTGCTAGGTTCGAAAAAGTATCGGAGATCCATCCAGTGTTCGATTAATGATGACCAAGATGGAGATGATAGCCCCGAGATTTGGAAACTGAAGCAGTAACAGAAATATGGTAGGTTATGAGAAAGAGTTCGAGTGTACGAGAAGGGTACGACGAGTAAGGGAAGAAGTGAACATGTGTTAAGAAAATAGAAGTGATCGTTTCTTAAGGGAGTATCGTTTAGACTTTGGGTGGAAGCTTTTGTGATGTTAAAGGTAATTCCTCTTAGACTTGGATTAAGTATTGGAGCGTGTGTTATTTTGTGGCCATGTGTGACATTGGCAACTTGTTTAAGTTAAGAGGAACTTCATCGTTATCCGTCTGAAGGAACATTCGGGACGAATGTTTCTAAGGAAGGGAGAATGTTATACCGTATTTCGGAGTATGCGTGAGGGCGTGCGTAGAAAAGTTTGAGCCTTAAAGTTAGGCAAGGACGAAATTTTGTGCACAACTACCAAAAGAATCGTTTTTTTTCGAAACGTTTTACAAAACTGCGAAGGAAAATTACGGCTATGTCATTTATATTTTTTGCGGATTTTTCCGAGAGATGAAATATTTTGGACCAACGGGAGGGTGACATGTGTCACCCTCAAAGTGGACGGCAAAGGGTCATTCTTGGCACGTTTTTGTTGCCTTGGAGTAGGTAGGATAGTTTTTAGATATTTTGTGTAGTTGATGAGCAAGTGGGACCCACAAACACTTGTCCAAATCTTGACCTTACACTTGTCTACCACTTGGCTTGATCTTGGCCTTTGATTTACCTATAAATACCCCCCTAACTTGAAGGTTTTCTTCATCCCTCAAATGACTTCTAAGTCTTGCAAATCCCTCTCCCCTTTAGTTGAGGCTCTCGTCCAAGATTCCCCCTCCCCCTTTGAGTGGCCCTTGGCCGAGACACACCCCCCCTCCCCCTTGCCTAGTTGTTCTCGTAAAATACACCCCCACCTTGGTAGAAAATACTCTCCAAGTATTGTTACTATTCCAAAATACCTTGGTCCAAATACCTTGTAGTATTCCAAGGTTACACCTATACTAAAAGCCCAGAAATACTATTATACTTCCCTTCAGTCACAAAAACGCACCCCTAAGGACAATCTTCCTAGCCGGTTGAAGTATTAAGACGAAGTTGCCTAGATCGTCTACGGGGTGTTTGGAGCGGGTTGGAGCACCCAGAGTAGGAGCTAAACGTTGTTCAGGATCGACATTTAAACTTGGATAATTTTGGGCTTACAAGGGTAAATACTCTTGACCTTCTATTGTAATTGGAAATTACATCGTAGTTGTATAGAAATGAATATAAGATTCTGGAAGAGAATTGAAGCGTAATATAAGGATATTCTGAGAAAGACTTGAGAAATCACATAAGAAGAATATTAAAGAAGAAGATTAATCTGTACTTACATGGGAATTTGTATTCTGATGGCTTGTGTAGCTTAACGGGTAGGGACGTGATGTCCGATTTTCCGTAGAATAGAGAACCTACTGCTTAGAATATTCTACAGAGTAGTCTAGAAGTTGATAGACGTATATGGCCTTTATAGGTTGAATGTTACGCAAGTAGCATGTACTACTTGAAAGGCGGACAAGGCTAGCGGGTTATAGCCGTGGGCGTTTTGCTAATAGTCGATAATCGTCGCGAGGTATGTGATTCTTCCTATCCTCTTGAGCATGATATTTTAAAAGAATATATATATAGTACGGTGAGACGTCGTGTGTTAGCGAGCGTAGTTTTACGGCAATGTCTTTTGACTTAAGCCTGAATAATAAGAATCTTGAAGTATTTCAAAAGAATTAAGAAACCTTTTTGAAAGAAGAGTAATACTTGGTTTTAAAAGCTTAAGAGTTATACTAGCTTTATGGAAAGTTAGGTATAACGACTTAAGAGAGATAAAAAGAATGGTTTATTGATTTTAGAAGTTAAGAGACTTGATCTTAAAAGATAAGAGACTCAACTTAATTAATATGAATTTTGTTAAAATATGTGAAACCTCGTTCGTGAGTAATGAGTACTTGGTTTTAAAAGGAATAATGTTTCTTGATTTGGAAATCGAATAAGTATCGAACAAACCAACTGCAGCGTTAATAAAGGGAAATGTATTGACTAATTAAGTATTATTAAAACCAGTAGAAACCTCCATCTGCATAGAAGCTAAGATGAGACAAAATGATATTACATTTCCTAGATCATGGCTGCTTTAATAAGATTGTTATAAACAAGAATAACCTATTCACATATAAGGCATATGTTTCTCAAAATTGTTTTAAAGGATTAAAACTATGAACTACGAAACCTTTCGAAAATGAGAAACTTGAGCATTTGAAATTAGGCAAACTTGAACGTTTGGAAAATAATGTTGTTACTTGATTTACAAAGGGAAGTGTTTTGGTTTACTTAAAAAGATAGTCACTCTATTTTTATACTACGGGTATTGAATGACTTCTGTGAAAGAAACAGATCTTTTAAAGAGTTAATGTATGAAGTACCTTGGGGATAAAAACCCGAACTTGTTGACATATAGTAGAACGTACCTCGTGTGAATAACTTGATTGTGTTAGTTTGTGATAGTGTTGTAATACTTCCTTGTTGATTGATAATTAAACATGTTAGGATGCTACGTGTGTTAGTGTCTTGTGATGTTTGTGTGAAGGGGTTTCCCTCGTTGTGCTTATGTTGTCTAACGTAAGCCGTTATGTTAGTATTACATCACTCACCTCTTGACATGATTCCGGGGGTTAAGCTGTCCTCCGATGCGGGGTAGACTCAGGCGGTCTGGGACCATGATTCGAGAATACCTCATGCGGGTCTGGGGCCTATGCGGAGCTCTGAGAGTTCGGTGTTAGTGTGCGGCCTTTGTGGTCATGCGGTCTATGTGGCCATGCGGACTGCGAGTCCAGGACGATGCCGGGGAGTAGCTACCCTCGATGCGAGGAATACCTTATGCGGGCCTATGAGGGTGGCCTATGCGGAGCTGCGGGAAGTTCCAGGACTAGCGCGCATTAGATCTGCGAGCGAGTGGCGGCCGATCATGTGGTGGTCTAGCAGATCTCATGATCTGATTTATGACCACTGTTAGTGCTGTGGGTTTTAGTAGTCGGTTATGCCTTCGTACTTACCGTGCGGTTTTATTAGGACACATGTGGGACACGGTGTTCATGTGTATTCCTTGGTGCTTTTATATCATAGGCTGGCGGTGAGGAAGGTATTCCACGGGCATGATTGATGTTGTGGCGTGAGACCCGTAGTTATATTTGAGTGATGACTTTGAGGCGTGAGTCACGACTTGACATATTGCCTATATTATTGTGTGAGCGTAGTTTGGTTATCATACATGTCTCTCTGCTTTATATAGACTAATATGATTTCATTCTGATATTTTGATATCACATACTTAGTACTGTTATCTTGACCTCCTTGGGCTGCGTTCATGCCGCGGTAGAAACGCGATCATCGATCCTCGCTCTTAGGATCACGATTCGGCGTTTGGGAAGCTCCGTTTCTCGGAGGCTTATCGATGGTATAGTCCTGTCGGTGTAGGTACTTACATTCGAGGTATGGCGGGAACCTGTCCGCCATTGTTATCATATCATTCTTAAGTGCATGTAATCTTGTTGTGGGCAGAGTTGTAAAAAGGATGTAACTGTTCGGTTTTAAGTTTATATATATATGTCGTAAGGCAAGTTTTCTCAGATAACTGTTTCACATTTCATATTATATCATGTCTTGTTTTATGTTCCGCTGATTACTCTGATGTATGTCTACTTGGGTGCCCGGGGTAAGGCACCAGTCACGGGCCCGGGTTCGGGTCGTGACAAAAGTGGTATCAGAGCAGTTAATCCTCGGAAAGTGTCTACAGACCGTATCTAGTAGAGTCTTGATTATCGGTGTGTTGTGCACCACACCAATAATCAGGAGGCTATAAGATATTTAGGATTGGTTTCCATTCTTCTCACTCTGAGATCGTGCTTAGAGTTGTGTTATAAGTTGGACCCTCTAACGTATTTCTTTCCACTGCTATGCCTCGCGTAAAGCAACCCGAGCCTGGAAGGGCAAAGCGTGAGGCTGCGGCAATCTGAGAGGATTACGAGGGCGAGCCCAATCATCACTGAGGTGGTGCTTCATTCGGGAGTTCTGCGACATCGCCACGGCCCAAGTCTGCAGCGGCGGCGATTCCTCTGCGGCCATGATATTTGAACCTTCAGGTCCACGACCAGTTACGGAAAGTATAGATTGCAAAGAGACGACCCTGTTACTAGTTATGGATTTAGCAACCGAGTATATTATATGCGATGTCTGCGAGTCTTGATGAATATCTAAGAGAGGTTATGCAGAGTAGCTCTCGATCGAGGCATGAGCACGGCTGCGTCTGAGCTTATGCGCGGCGAGAAAGCGTGAGATCGGCAGTTAATAAAGGGCGGCCAGAAGGCGTCGGCATGATCCTTTGGTAACTTTCAAGGCAAACCGCCTCAGCAGCAGATTAAATATGCACATCCACCAGTGCAGAGTGGTCCTCCACCGGGTTCAGGACGTTCGGGGTATGCAGGAGTTGGTCAGAGCTCCAGGGCTGCTGGTTCGCAAATACACGTAGGTTCCAGCCAGCCGGATTCAGTTTTCCCTCAGTATTCACAGTGTGACGTCGTCGGGAATGTCGTCTTTTGTTGGTGCTCGTTTCTGCGGCCGTCGAGGCCCGTGTGTCGAAAGGATGTCCTAGTAGGAGGACTCGACCTACGGTCGATTCGCGGTCGATGGTTCGGAGAGGAAAGGGTGTTAGCTAGAGGCGACCCCACCGGTGTGGCCGTTGTGGTAGATGTCATTGTGGGGAGTGTCGTACTTCTTCGACAGCTTGTTTTGCTTGCGGCCAGCAGGGCCATTTTACGAGAAATTGTCTGACCAGAAGTGGAACGGATGTAGAGACTCAGCCTTCAGGATCAGTGGCTAGTTCGTCACCTTCCTTAGCTATGCGCCCAATAGGGCAGGATTGTTTAGAACGACAGAGGGGAGTGAAGCGGTAGATACAGGTATATTTTTAACCCTCTAGAGATTAGTATGTGTGATAAGATGAGTATATCTTAAGTGTTATGTTCAGATAACATAAGTGTAAATTTTGATTAGAAATCATGGTTAGGGATAAGGGTAAGATTGGGAATAGGGAAAGTGTGAGCCTTAGAGTTTTACACGTGGAGACCTTAGAGGCAAGGCCATCTCGAGTAAGAGATTAATATTTTTATGTTTGACCCTTATCGGAGTGCATAGTATAAGTGGGATATATTTGTGTAATAAGTCCCTGAGTAGTGTGAAATGAAAGAGGGTAGTTGAGCTAAGAAGACCGCTAGGTTTTCGTAACTTGATTAGTGAGATTGTTCCGGATCGGGGAGCAAGTGTTTGGCGCGATAGCGGGTTGGGTTGCGAACCGATTACGGGTCAACCAGCGGCCTGTATGGTGGTAGGGTCAGTTTGGGGTGGTCCCGCTTTGTGATAGGGTCACAAGGGTGTTAGGCCCGAGTTTAATTAACCAGCGTACGAGTTTGTGGATGCGTTCGACCCGATGGTCGGGCGATGGCGTCGACCCGTCGTCGTGTCTTCGATCGGGACCGTTTACTCGGCAGTGATGATATAGCAGAAAGGTTGTAAGGCTGCACGAAGTGCCTACTTTCACCTTATGACAGGCAGTGGAGCCCAGGTTACGGCTATTTCGTTTTCTGGAAGTATTACCAGGCAGGGTTAGGAACTCAGGTGAGTCTCCATATCGCATTCATCCTTGGGCCAGTGTTTGGATTTCAGGGGTAGCTGTGAGGATTGTTGCCTCTGCGAGGAGTGTTTTAGCTACCATTTCAGTGTTCGGATATTGCCTTATGACGCCTTGTAGGGGCGGAAGTGTAAGTTGCCGGTCGATTGGTTCGATGTTGGCAAGGTTCAGATAGTTGGTTCATACTTGTTTCGACAAGATGTGGATAGGGTAAAGCTTATCCAGAAGAGGTTATTGGCAGCTCAGAGTCAACAGAAGTCGTGCGGATAATCGGCGACGACGCTTGGAGTTGGTGAAGCGGTGGGTCTTCTTGAAGGTACCACCGGAAATGGTGTGACGAGTTTTGGGAAGCGAGAAACTTAGCGAGTTACTTTGGGCCTTTTGGATCATGTGAAGAATAGGCTAGGTTGCACATAAGTTAGCATTGCCGTCCGACTTAGGAAGCGATGCGTCCGGTCTTTCGTATTGCTAGGTTCGAAAAGTATCGGAGATCCGTCAGTGTTCCCGATTAATGATGACCAAGTTGGAGATGATAGCCCGAGATTTGGAAAGCAAGCGATATGAAATATGGTAGGTTATGAGAAAGAGTTCGAATGTATGCGAGAAAGTCTGACAGTAAGGAAGAAGTGAACATGTGTTAAGAAAATAGAAGTGATCGTTTCTTCAGGGAGTATCGTTTAGACTTTGGGTGGAAGCTTTTGTGATGTTAAAGGTAATTCCTCTTAGACTTGGATTAAGTATTGGAGCGTGTGTTATTTTGTGGCCATGTGTGACATTGGCAACTTGTTTAAGTTAAGAGGAACTTCATCGTTATCCGTCTGAAGGAACATTCGGGACGAATGTTTCTAAGGAAGGGAGAATGTTATACCCCGTATTTCCAGAGTATGTACGTGAGGACGTACGTAGAAAAGTTTGAGCCTTAAAGTTAGGCAAGAACGAAATTTTGTGCACAACTACCAAAAAGAATCGTTTTTCGACGAAACGTTTTACAAAACTTGCGAAGGGAAAATTACGGCTATGTCATTTATATTTTTTGCGGATTTTTCCGAGAGATGAAATATTTTGGACCAACGGGAGGGTGACATGTGTCACCCTCAAAGTGGACGGCAAAGGGCCATTCTTGGCACGTTTTTGTTGCCTTGGAGTAGGTAGGATAGTTTTTAGATATTTTGTGTAGTTGATGAGCAAGTGGGACCCACAAACACTTGTCCAAATCTTGACCTTACACTTGTCTACCACTTGGCTTGATCTTGGCCTTTGATTTCCCTATAAATACCCCCCTAACTTGAAGGTTTTCTTCATCCCTCAAATGACTTCTAAGTCTTGCAAATCCCTCTCCCCTTTAGTTGAGGCTCTCGTCCAAGAGTCCCCCTCCCCCTTTGAGTGGCCCTTGGCCGAGACACACCCCCCCCCTTGCCTAGTTGTTCTCGTAAAATACACCCCCACCTTGGTAGAAAATACTCTCCAAGTATTGTTACTATTCCAAAATACCTTGGTCCAAATACCTTGTAGTATTCCAAGGTTACACCTATACTAAAATCCCAGAAATACTATTATACTTCCCTTCAGTCACAAAAACGAAACCCTAAGGAAAATCTTCATAGCCGGTTGAAGTTTTAAGAAGAAGTTGCTTAGAACTTCTAAGGGTTGTTTGGAGCGGGTTGGAGCACCCAGAGTAGGAGCTAAACGTTGTTCAGGATCGACATTTAAACTTGGATAATTTTGGGCTTACCGAGGTAAATACTCTTGACCTTCTATTGTAATTGGAAATTACATACTGTAGTTGTATAGAAATGAATATAAGATTCACAGAAGAGAATTGAACTGTAATATAAGGATATTACAGAAAAGACTTGAACTGAAATCACATCAGAAGAATATTAAAGAAGAAGATTAATCTGTACTTACATAGGACTGTATTTACAGTAGACTTGTGTAGCTTAACGGGTAGGGAAGTGATGTCCGATTTTCCGTAGAATAGAGAACCTACTGCTTAGAATATTCTACAGAGTAGTCTAGAAGTTGATAGACGTATATGTCACACCCCGAAAATCGGGCCCGTGACTGGTGCCTTACCCCGGGCACCCTAGCGATACATACATCAGAGAAAAATCAGCGGAACATAAAACATGAGTCATTATACAAGAGATATAATAAATAAACAGGCCAACCAAAACAGTTGCCTTCAGTATATACATAAAACCTGAACAGTTTAATCCTTTTACAACCCTGCCCACAACAGTACTACAGACCTCTAAGATATACAATGACTATGACGGGACAGGGCCCCGCCATACCCCTGAATGTACAAGAACTTACAACTCAGGGAACACCTACCAAAAGATAAGCCTCCGGAGAAAACGGAGCTTCAAATCGCTTGAACTGATCCTAAGGCGAGGATCCACGACCGATGTACCTCTACTGCGGCGTGAACGCGGCCCCGAAGGAGGTCGGACAACAGTACCAAGTATGTGAAATCGTATAATGTAAATGAAATCATACTAGTCTATATAAAGCGAGAGACATGTATGATAACCAAACTCTGATTCACAACATAAAATCATCACTCCAATATAACTATGGGTCTCACGCCCACAACATCAATCGTGGTCGTCACGGCCGCATGCCCCGAATCTTGCCGGTGTAGACATGTCCATGTGACCTCAACAACAAGACAAAGAATCCATGGAAGATACCCGTGCGCTACGCATCGTGTCGATGTCCAAAGGAAACAATAAGACAACTTTCCAAATGGACGATACCCGCGCGCGATCGTGTCGGTATGTCGAGGGAAACAATAGACGGCATTCCAAATGGACGCATACCCGTGCGCTACGCATCGTGTCAGTATGTCCAAAAGGAAATCACAAGGCGATAATCAAATTGGAAACATACCCGTGAGCTACGCATCGTGTCAGTATATCCAAAGCGATTAACCACAAGACCTTAACCAAATGGAAGCATACCCGCGCCACGCATCGTGTCGATGTCCAAAGTGATTAACAACAATAATACTATCAACGAACGCATTGTGGAATTTCTCCGTCACCGCCGACGCCCAAGTAAGTTCTCAACAAGTCAACCGACCTCCATCGAGACGCCAGAACACGAAATACAACGCTTTGCACAACAAAGGTTATCCCGATAAGCATAGCCAATCTTCACCACAACAAGCATAGTAAAGTTTCACAACAACACAAAGTAGTTTCATTTTATACCAAACTCCGGGGTTTTAACCCCAAAGTACTACATACGTAAGTTCTTTTAATCTAGATCCATTTCTTTTATAAAAGTCACCCGATACGTAGTATTAGAATGACCAACCCACCTTCCTTTTCAAAACCAAGTAACAACATTCTTTTCCTAAGTTCCGGTTTGCCTAGTTTCAATTACTCAAGCTTCTCATTTTCAAATGGTTTCATAGTTCCCAAACTTAATCACTTGATTCCTTTTAGAACAATTAAGTAACATATGTCATATACGCAGTAGTTTATTCTTGTTTATAATGATCTTATTACAAAGCATGATCTAGAAAATGTAATATCATTTTGTCTCATCTTAGCTTCATGCGGATGGAGGTTTCTACTGGTTTTAATACAACACATCATTATTCAATACATTTTCCTTTATTAACGCTGCAATGGTCTGTCGATACACATTCGATTCCGAAATCAAGAAACATTATCCCTTTAGAAACCAAGTACTCATTACTCACGAATGAGGTTTCACACAAACATCCACATTAAAACAAATAAGTTAAGTCTCTTATCTTATAAGATCAAGTCTCTTAACTTCTAACATCAGTAAACCATTTTCACCTACATAAGGTCGTTATAACTAACTTCCCATAAAGCTATTATAACACCCTATGTTTTAAACCAACCAAATCACTTAGCACATGTACGTCTACCGTACTACATAGTTCACAACAATCATGCTAGAAAAGATAGGAAGAGGTTCACATACCTCGCGACGATTTATCGACAATAAGCAAAATGCTCCAAGTACTACAACCTTGCTAGCCCTTTCCACTCCTCGAGTAGAATACGCTACTCTTAGTACTTTCACCTATAAAGGTCACAAACGTCTATTAACCCCAAAACATAAGTTTCTATCTTTCTATAGAAAATTCGGCAGCACCTCCCCCCCCCGCAACAGCGTAAATCTCCTCCTCTATCGAGGCCGGCTACCAAGCCAACCAGGGGGGGGGGTTTACACGTCTAACCGGACGTGTACAATTCTACACAAGCCTACTGCAATACAGTCCTATGTAAATACAGTTTAGTTCAGTTCTTAATTCTTCAGGCTTAAGTCAAAAGACATTGCCGAATACTAAGTATAGTTCCATATATAGTATACTTCAACTATATATCCTAACAAACATGTAATTTCCAATTACAATAGAGGGACAAGATAATTACCTCGATAAGCCCAAAATTATCCGAGTTTAATGTCGCTCCTGAGCAAGGTTTAGCTCCACTCCGTGCGCTCCAAACCACTCCAAACAACCCTTAGAAGTTCTAACCAACTTCTACTCAAATACTTCAACCAACTATGAAGATTTCTTGGGGTTTCTGGTTTGAGACTAAAAGGACAAAAGGTAGTATTTCCTGACTCACGAAAGAGGGATCTTTGGAATACTACAAGGTACAAGGCTAAGGTATTTTGGGCATTATACCAATACTAGGGGAGTATTTCTATACCACAACAAGGGGTATTATAAGAAAACAACTAGGCTAGGGGTACCCCGGCTAGCACCACAAAGGGGACCTTCTCGCCAAAGGCCACAAGGAGGAGGGGAGAGGCTTAGGACGAGAGCTACTAGAGGAGGGAGGGGCATTTCAAGACTTAGACAAAGTGAGGAGTGAATGAATAAGTCTTCACAAGGGAGGGTATTTATAGCAAACCCAAAGGCCAACCAATGGCCAAGATCTAGCCAAGTGCAAGGCAAGTGTAAGGCCAAGATCAAGCCAAGTGCACCCTAGACCCTACTCCTTAAAACCTCACAAATATCTACACAAATATCAAGCCCAACTTGCCTTGTTTCGCCAAGTGCCGCCCCACTTGTCTCCATTGTGAGGGTGACACATGTCCCCCTCCCGTTGGTCCGGAATGTGTCGTCTCTCGGAACAATCCGCAAAAAACAAAACGACATAGCCGAATTTTCCTTCGCAAGTTACGCAAAACGTTTCGTCGAAAACGACTTAACCGTGTTGTGCCCAAATGTAAAATCGCCAAGGTGCCACATGGGGTGACACGTGTCGCCCCCGATTCGCCAAAATATTTCGTCTTTCGAAAATATCCAATTTACCGGAAATCTCAAAAACAAAGCGGGCCCCACAAAACCGTAAATTTCTCCCGTGGGCCCCACGTGACCATTTCCGAAAATAAAATTCCATAATTCTCTAATATTCCAGGAAGTCCGAATACCAAATCGGAATCAATTCCCATTAACGAACCTTTTTCCTTCACAAAACCGGAAACTTTTCCGTGGAAAAATCACCTCTTCTTCCTTTCCAATCTTTTCTCGCCAGATTCTCGCACGCACGTCCTCGCATACATACTCCGGAAATACGGGTATAACATTCTCCCCTCCTTAGAAACATTCGTCCCGAATGTTCCTTCACAAGACGGATATCGAAGAAGCTCTTCTAACAAATTGCCAACGCCACAGCTTGGTCACGAAATAACACACGTTATCTTCCTTCCTTACTCGTCGTGCCCTTCTCGAACACTTGAACTCTTCTAGCATACGTACCACACTTCAGTCATCGCCTGGTTCCCAAAACCTTGAGTCACCACCTCCAAACTTGGTCATCTTACTAACCTCAAACTTCCTTAAGGCCATTCCCGGCCTTACGAACCGCTTCTGGTCGAACGCGTCCACGAACTCATACGATGATCATACAAACTTGGGCCTAGCATCCTCGTGACCCTACCACCGCGGGACCACCTAACCGACCCACTTAATCCGGCTACGGGTTGACCCAGTATCACGTCCTCAACCCGACCCATAACTGCCAAACTCTTGTTCCCGATCCGAACAATCTTACTAATTCACATCATGAAAGCTACCACTTCCATCTCACACTACCCACGGACTTATCACACAAATAAATCCCGTATACTACTACTCGATAAAAGTCAAACATAAAACGAATCTTTAATCTCAAGACGACCTTACCCAAGGTCTCGCCGTGACATAGTCTAAGGTTCATACTTACCATGCCCCCATACGTAACCTCCCAACTAAACATGTTTTCAAACTCACAATATCACAATGCTATCCGTACATAGCACACAATAATGAGATCATCATAACAAGCATACCAAAACTCTAGAGGTTAAGGATATACCAAGCTACCGCTTCCACTCTAATCATAGGCCTCACGCAGGCGATAGTCAGAAGGTGATAAACCAGCCACGATCTGAAGGTGAGTCGTAACATCCGCGCTTCCCTTGGTGGACGGCCTCGAACAAGGACCCTGCTGGCCGCATGCAAAACAAACTCCCAATCTAGCACGACACTCTCCAAAATGGAGTCTACCACAATGGTCACAACGAGGTAGGGGTGGCTTCACCGTTAACACCCCGCTCGCAAAATCAACCTCGAGCCCCGACCGCCTCAAGACGGTGGAGGACCACTGCATCGGTGGGGGTATATAACTAGCTCGCCGCCGAGGCGGTCCGCCTCGAAAGCCACCAAAGGACCCCGCCCCGCCTCTTCTGGCTGATCCAGTCATTCCGTCGACCCTCCGTGCCTCACATCCTAGTGCATGAGCTCGCACGGGCAATGTCCATGCCCTGAAGAGAAACACCCGCACAAGACTCGGCCATATAATCATCAAGCCCGGTGACGTAGCGATGCACCCTATCCTCCATATCTGCAACTAGCGCAGGGACATATCGAGCCAAAGAATCGAACTCGACATTGTACTCCTCGACATGCGCCTGCTCATCTCGAGAACAAAAATGCGTACCGTGCCCTCCTCATCCGCGAGGCGAAGTGCGTGAGAAAGCCCCAAAACTCATCCCATATCCGCTGAGTGCATGCTCTCCCGAAAGCTCCCATGAATCAAACCAATCGATCATGTATCACGCACCGACGCGAACCAAAGGTCACGCACTCGGTCTCAAGCCTTGATCACCCGCGTGATCCGTCAGAATCGCCGGATGAACTCCTCGGATCATCCTCGAGCCTCGACCAGTAAAACTCGCGGGCTACAACTCGTAAAGTCCCGTAGCCTCAAACTATCTCGGGGTGAACCATCGGTGCATCTGAACCGGAATCGCCGCGATCCACTGCCCTCATATCTGCCACAACCCCGCCAACAATCGGGCCATCTCTCAGTAACCCATCTCTCCGCCGCCTGCATCGTGGACCTGAGGCTCTGTATCAGAGTCTCATCGCCCACGGCCGCGCTCTAAACTCTGGCCGGGCGGCATCGCGAAACCCGCCGTTCAAGCACAACCTCGTACTGTCTGGCTCGCGCTCGTACTCTCTGATCTCACTAGCGACCCTCGCCGCTTGCCCTTCTGGGCTCTGGTTGCCTTGCGCGGAGGCATAACTGGTAAAAACTAGATACGTCAGAGGGGTACAACTTACAACACATCTCTAAGGCACGATCTTGGAATGAGAAGAATGGAAACCAATCCTAAATGTCCTATAGCCTCCTGATTATAGATGTGGTGCACAACACACCGATAATCAAGACTTACTGTAGACACGGTTCAGACACTTTCCGAGGATTAATCGCTCACGATACCACTATGTCACACCTCAAAATCGGGCGTGGATCGTGCCTTACCCTGCACCCTAGCGATACATACATCGAGAAAAATCAGCGGAACATAAAACATGAGTCATTATACAAGAGATATAATAAATAAACAAAGCAACCAAAACGGTTGCCTTAGTATATACATAAAACTCAAACGATTTAATCCTTTACAACCCCGCCACAACAAGTACTGCACTTAAGATATACAATGACTATGACGGGACAGGGCCCCGCCATACCCCTGAATGTACAAGAACTTACAACTCAGGGAACACCTACCAAAAGATAAGCCTCCGGAGAAAACGGAGCTTCAAATGCGCTGAACTGTGATCCTAAGAGCGAGGATCCACGACCGATGTACCTACCGCAAGATGAACGCACTTCAAGGAGGTCGATAACAGTACTAAGTATGTGAAACTGCATAATGTCAGAATGAAATCATACTAGTCTATATAAAGCAGAGACATGTATGATAACCAAACTACGCTGATTCACAACATAAAACAGTCATCACTCCAATATAACTATGGGTCTCACGCCCACAACATCAATCAGGGTCGCATCATGGCCGCATGCCCCCGGAATACTGCATCGGTGTAGACATGTCCATGTGACCTCAACAACAAGACAGCAATCCAGATGGAAGCATACCCGTGCGCTACGCATCGCGGTCGATGTCCAAAGGGAAACAATAAGACAACTTTCCAAATGGACGATACCCGCAGCGCTACGATCGTCGTGTCGATGTCCAGAGGGAAACAATAGACGGCATTCCAAATGGACGATACCCGTGCGCTTACGATCGTGTCGGTATGTCCAAAAGGAAATCACAAGGCGATAATCAAATGGAAACATACCCGCGCGCCACGATCGTGTCGAGATATCCAAAGCGATTAACCACAAGACATCAATCAATATGGAAGCATACCCGTGCGCTACGCATCGTGTCAGTATGTCCAAAGTGATTAACAACAATAATACTATCAACAGAACGCACTGTGGAATTTCTCCGCCACACGCCAGACGCCCAAGTAAGTTCTCAACAAGTCAACCGACCTCCATCGAGACGCCAGAATACGTAAATACAACGCTTTGCACAACAAAGGTTATCCCAATAAGCATAGCCAAGCTTCACAACAACAAGCATAGGCAAGTTTCACAACAACACAAAGTACTTTCATTTTATACCAAAGTCCGGGGTTTTAACCCCAAAGTACTACATACGTAAGTTCTTTTAAAAGAGATCCATTTCTTTTATAAAAGTCACCCGATACCCGTAGTATTAGAATGACCAACCCACCTTCCTTTTCAAAACCAAGTAACAACATTCTTTTCCTAAGTTCCAGTTTGCCTAGTTTCAATTACTCAAGCTTCTCATTTTCAAATGGTTTCATAGTTCCCAAACTTAATCACTTGATTCCTTTTTAGAACAATTAAGTAACATATGTCATATACGCGAGTAGTTTATTCTTGTTTATAATGATCTTATTACAGCAGCCATGATCTAGAAAATGTAATATCATTTTGTCTCATCTTAGCTTCTATGCAGATGGAGGTTTCTACTGGTTTTAATACAACACATCATTATTCAATACATTTTCCTTTATTAACGCCGCAATGGTGCAGCCGATACACATTCCGATTCCGAAATCAAGAAACATTATCCCTTTAAAAACCAAGTACTCATTACTCACGAATGAGGTTTCACACAAACATCCACATTAAAACAAATAAGTTAAGTCTCTTATCTTATAAGATCAAGTCTCTTAACTTCTAACATCAGTAAACCATTTTCACCTACATAAGGTCGTTATAACTAACTTCCCATAAAGCTATTATAACACCCTATGTTTTAAACCAACCAAATCACTTAGCACATGTACGTCTACCGTACTACATAGTTCACAACAATCATGC
This sequence comes from Przewalskia tangutica, assembly GCA_029844215.1. NCBI lineage: Eukaryota > Viridiplantae > Streptophyta > Magnoliopsida > Solanales > Solanaceae > Przewalskia > Przewalskia tangutica. The sequence goes on along the minus strand of CM056720.1, from coordinate 84,696,898 downwards.
TAGAAAAGATAGGAAGAGGTTCACATACCTCGCGACGATTTATCGACAATAAGCAAAATGCTCCAAGTACTACAACCTTGCTAGCCCTTTCCACTCCTCGAGTAGAATACGCTACTCTTAGCACTTTCACCTATAAAGGTCACAAACGTCTATTAACCCCAAAACACAAGTTTCTATCTTTCTATAGAAAATTCGCAAAGACTCTCCCCGCAACAACAGAAATCTCCTCCTCTATCGAGGCCGCCACCAAGCCAACTGTGGGGCTTTACACGTCTAACCGGACGTGTACAATTCTACACAAGCCTACTGCAATACAGTCCTATGTAAATACAGTTTAGTTCAGTTCTTAATTCTTCAGGCTTAAGTCAAAAGACATTGCCGAATACTAAGTATAGTTCCATATATAGTATACTTCAACTATATATCCTAACAAACATGTAATTTCCAATTACAATAGAGGGACAAGATAATTACCTCGATAAGCCCAAAATTATCCGAGTTTAATGTCGCTCCTGAGCAAGGTTTAGCTCCACTCCGTGCGCTCCAAACCACTCCAAACAACCCTTAGAAGTTCTAACCAACTTCTACTCAAATACTTCAACCAACTATGAAGATTTCCTTAGGGTTGCCGTTTGAGACTATAAAGGACAAAAGCTAGAATTTCCGGACTCTACGAAAGAGGTATCTTGGAATACTACAAGGTACAAGGCTAAGGTATTTTGGGCATTATAACAATACTAGGGAGTATTTCTATACCACAACAAGTGGTATTATACGAAACAACTAGGCTAGTGGGTACCCCACTCGCACCACAAAGGGGGGGGGACCCTTCTCGGCCAAAGGCCACAAGGAGGAGGGAGGGGGAGAGGCTTAGGACGAGAGCTACTAGAGGGAGGGGAGGGATTTCAAGACTTAGACAAAGTGAGGAGTGAATGAATAAGTCTTCACAAGGGAGGGGTATTTATAGCAAACCCAAAGGCCAACCAATGGCCAAGATCTAGCCAAGTGCAAGGCAAGTGTAAGGCCAAGATCAAGCCAAGTGCACCCTAGACCCTACTCCTTAAAACCCTCACAAATATCTACACAAATATCAAGCCCAACTTGCCCTTGTTTCCAAGTCACGCCCACTTGTCTCCATTGTGAGGGTGACACGCCACCCTCCCGTTGGTCCGTATCGTTTCGCCTCTGAAAAATCCGCAAAAACAAAACGACATAGCCGAATTTTCCTTCGCAAGTTACGCAAAACGCTTCGTTTAAAAACGACTTAACCTGGCAGGCCCAAATGTAAAATCGCCAAGGGTGCCACGGGGTGACACGTGTCGCCCGATTCGCCCAAAATATTTCGTCTTCCAAAATATCCAATTTACCGAAATCTCAAAACAAAGCGGGCCCACAAAATCAGAATTTCTCCCGTGGGCCCCACGTGACCATTTCCGAAAATAAAATTCCATAATTCTCTAATATTCCAGGAAGTCCGAATACCAAATCTGGGAATCCAATTCCCATTAACGAACCTTTTTCCTTCACAAAAACCGGAAACTTTTCCGTGGAAAAATCACCTCTTTCTTCCTTTCCAATCTTTCTGCCGTATTCTCGTACGTACGTCCTCGCATACATACTCTGGAAATACGGGGTATAACAGTATATGGCCTTTATAGGTTGAATGTTCTGCAAGTAGCATGTACTACTTGAAAGGCGGACAAGGCTAGCCGGGTTATAACCGTGGAGCGTTTTGCTAATAGTCGATAATCGTCGCGAGGTATGTGATTCTTCCTATCCTCTTGAGCATGATATTTTAAAAGAATATATATATAGTACGGTAGACGTACGTGTGTTAACTGAACGTAGTTTTACGGCAATGTCTTTTGACTTAAGCCTGAATAATAAGAATCTTGAAGTATTTCAAAAGAATTAAGAAACCTTTTTGAAAGAAGAGTAATACTTGGTTTTAAAAGCTTAAGAGTTATACTAGATTTATGGAAAGTTAGGTATAACGACTTAAGAGAGATAAAAAGAATGGTTTATTGATTTTAGAAGTTAAGAGACTTGATCTTAAAAGATAAGAGACTTAACTTAATTAATATGAATTTTGTTAAAATATGTGAAACCTCATTCGTGAGTAATGAGTACTTGGTTTTTTAAAAAGGAATAATGTTTTACTGATTTCGGAAATCAGAATAAGTATCGAACAAACCACTGCCGCGTTAATAAAGGGAAATGTATTGACTAATTAAGTATTATTAAAACCAGTAGAAACCTCCATCTGCATAGAAGCTAAGATGAGACAAAATGATATTACATTTCCTAGATCATGGCTGCTTTAATAAGATTGTTATAAACAAGAATAACCTATTCACATATAAGGCATATGTTTCTCAAAATTGTTTTAAAGGATTAAAACTATGAACTACGAAACCTTTCGAAAATGAGAAACTTGAGCATTTGAAATTAGGCAAACTTGAACGTTTGGAAAATAATGTTGTTACTTGATTTACAAAGGGAAGTGTTTTGGTTTACTTAAAAAGATAGTCACTCTATTTTTATACTACGGGTATTGAATGACTTCTGTGAAAGAAACGGATCTTTTAAAGAGTTAATGTATGAAGTACCTTGGGGATAAAAACCCGAACTTGTTGACATATAGTAACGCACTCGTGTGAATAACTTGATTGTGTTAGTTTGTGATAGTGTTGTAATACTTCCTTGTTGATTGATAATTAAACATGTTAGGATGCTACGTGTGTTAGTGTCTTGTGATGTTTGTGTGAAGGGTTTTCCTCACAGGCTTATGTTGTCTAACGTAGTCGTTATGTTAGTATTACATCACTCACCTCTTGACATGATTCCGGTTAAGGCCGTCCGACGCGGGTAGACTCAGTGATGCAGGACCATGATTCGAGAATACCTCACGCGGTCCCGGCCTGGCGCGAGCTACGAGTTCCGTGTTAGTGTGCGGCCTTTGTGGTCATGCGGATATGTGGCCACGCGATCGCGAGTCCAGGCGATGCCGGGAGTAGCCCTCGATGCGAGGAATACCTTACGCGCCTATGAGGGTGGCTTTGCGAGTCATGGAAGTTCCGTGACTAGACGCGACATTAGATCTCGCGCGAGTGGCGGCTTCGATCATGTGGTGGTCTAGACAGATCTCATGATACAGTTTATGACCCTGTTGGTACTGTGGGTTTTAGTAGTCGGTTATGCCTTCGTACTTACCCCGTACGGTTTTATTAGGACACAGGTGGGACCTGGTGTTCATGTGTATTCCTTGGTGCTTTTATATCATGGGATCACAGCATGGCGAAGGTATTCCACGCATGATTGATGTTGTGGGCGTGAGACCCATAGTTATATTTGAGTGATGACTTTGAGGGCGTGAGTCCCTGACTTGACATGACTGCCTATATTATTGTGAACTGTAGTTTGGTTATCATACATGTCTCCTGCTTTATATAGACTAATATGATTTCATTTACAGTATTTTCAGTATCACATACTTGGTACCTGTTATCGACCTCTTCGGGCGCGTTCGCCGCAGTAGGTACACCGCGATCGATCCTCGCTCTTAGGATCACAGTTCAGCGTTGGAAGCCCGTTTCTCGGAGGCTTATCGGTGGTATAGTCCCCGGTGTAGGTACTTACATTGTGGTACGGGCGGCCCCGTCCCGCCATTGTTGTCATATCATTCTTAGGTGCAGTAATCACTGTGGGCAAAGTTGTAAAAAGGATGTAATCGTTTCGGTTTAAGTTTATATATATATGTCGTAAGGCAAGTTTTCTCGTATAATCGTTTCACATTTCATATTATATCATGTCTTGTTTTATGTTCGCTGACACTCGATGTATGTCTACTGGGTGCTAAGACACAAGTCACGCCCGGTTCGGTCGTGACAAAAGGTGTTTGGACGAAATGGCTTTAAGGAGGGAGAGGATTTTAGACTTGGAAAGCTTTTGTGGATGAAGAACTCTTCATCACAAGAGGGTATTTATAGGTCAGGGATGGCCAACCAGGCCAAGATTTAGCCTAGGCAAGTGTAAGACCAAGATTAGGGCAAGTGTACCTAGCCAACTTGCACACAAAATATCCTACCAACTCCTTGACTTGTGCAAAGGCACAAAAAACGTGCAACTCTATGTCCAATTCGTCCAATGGACGATTTCAAGTCCACCAATTGGAGGGTGCCAAGTGTCGCCCTCCCGTTGGTCCAAAATGTTTCGTCTCTCGGAAAAATCCGCAAAAATACTAAATGACATAGCCGGAATTTTCCCTACGAAAGTCGTGGAAACGCTTTTCGAAAACGATTCTTTTAGTGAGTTGTGCACAAATAAAAACGTCCAAGGCTTAAACTTTTAAGGCCAAACTTTCGTACGTACGCCCTTACGTACATACTCCGGAAATACGGGGTATAACACTTGGATGCATTTTCTTAAAAGATCAAGCCAAGTGGCCCTTGGACTTAGTCAATAATATCAAGCTCTTAGACTAGCAAGACTAGGTCATCTTAACATTTGCCAAATGGCCATTTTAACCTTGGTCCATTCGACTATGGACATCTAAGGGGGGGGTAACACATGTCACCCTCCCGTTCGTCGCAATATTTCGTTTCCCGACATTTCCATAATTCCGATAAATTTTACTAGTCTCAAATCTTAACATTTTTGAGTTCTTACGTACGTTCTTATAAACATGTCCTGGAATTACGGGGTGTAACAGTAAGAACTCAAAGACGTTAAGGTTTGAGACTAGTAAATATTTATCGGAATTATGAAATTGTCGGGAAACGAAATACTGCGATGAAGTGGGAGGGTGACACGTGTCACCCCCCTTAGAAGGTCTTGGACGTTTAGACCAAGTCTAGAATGGTCAAATGACCAAGGCAAAGATGATCAAGTCTTGCAAAGCCCAAGCTTGACATTATTGACTAAGTCAAAGAGCCCACTTGGCTTGATATTTAAATCCCATTCATCCAAGCCACACATTTGTTCTAATCTAAACCCTCCAGGATGTTATATAACCACACTAGTAGCAAGACAAGCTTCCCACACTTAGAAAGTTTTTTCAAGAAAGACTTGTGCAAGTCTTGTAGCTCTCGGGTTTGCCCTACTTTTCAAGGCAAAAATTTTCGTTTGTTGTCCACAATTCACAATACTTTAAACCAAAGTTTCTAAGGGTATTGTAAGGATATCTCAATAGAAATATCTCGGAAAAATGACGTTTTTACGTTAGTCGCAAGGAGAAAACCTAAGGTGTTCTTCAACTTTGAAGTTGAAACTTGAAGAGGAGTTCTTCACAAGCTTCTAAGGGTTACTTGGAGTGGATTGGAACGTCGAAAAGAGGAGCTAAAGTTGCTACGGATCGACTTTAGGTTTTGGATCGTATTTGGACTTAAAAGAGGTATTAATCCCCGTCTTGCTATTATAATTCAAGATTTCATGTTGTAGTAGTTGATAGATGATCATGTGATATTATAATGAATATTTATAAGTGTTATGGATATTGGAACCACTAATCTGAAACAAGCATGTTTAGCCTTTGAGATTGTAATTCAATTTAGTTACTAGTTTAGTCGTCGCATGTTATCTAAAGAGTTGATTAAAGTGGTTATAATTGTTACAACTAGTTGTGACTATATGACATGTTAGACGTAACAACTTGGATTGAAAAGGAATTGGATAAGACTTTGTAGTATGATACAGTATAGCCGAGAATGGCATGGAATTATTGGATTGTTTTGTATTATTGTGGGGCAGAATTTTACACGTCTTGTTAAGGCATGTAATCCCCTTTGGATAGATGAATTGTTGGGCCTTAAATGTGGCATGTTTGGTTGTTAAATTCGGGCCTTGAAAAGGGTGGAAAAGTGCGTAGAAACAAAGGAAGTGCTGTCCGATTTTCCGTAGAATTTGGTGACTTTACACTTAGAATATTCTACGTTTGAAGCTAGAGGTTAATAGACATATTATGGCCATTATAGGTGGAAGTACTACGTATAGCGTATTCTACTTAAAGGATGGAATAGCTATCAAGGTTGAAGTACTTTGGAGCATTTTGCTACTTGTCGATAATCGTCGCGAGGTATGTGAAACTCTTCCTTCTTTTGGCATGTTCTATGTGTGAAATATACATGTGGTATTATTTCATGATTCCTTATACTCTTAGAAGTTAAGAGATACATATGTTGATTTACTCTATGAAAAAGGTAGGTCTATGTTATCCTAAGTTCTTACCAAGTCTTATGGGGGATGTTGGTAAGATTCGTTAGGAAGTATTTGAAGTCGAGTTGACTTTGCTAATTTACTGCACGAATGAGAATAAGTATCGAACAAGCCATTGCAGCATTAATAAAAGAAAATGTATCGACAATCAATTATATTAAAATGAGTAGAATTCTCCATCTGCATAGAAACTAAGATAAGACAAAATTGTATTACATTTTCTAGATCATGGTTGCTTTAATATGATCGGTATAAACGAGTATAACTTATTCTCAACTCATAAAAGTATATGTTACTTAAATTAAAAGAGTTTATGCTATAAGTTTTAAGACTATGGTTGCCATGAATTATTTCAAAGGTTAAGCGACTTGATTTCAAAAGCGAATGTAACTTGAGTTTTTAAAAGAAGAAGTTTATGGATTTAAAAAGAGAAGCAGTTTTATGATTCTTTTTAAGTATGTATGTACGTAGTACTTTTGAGTTTAATTTTTCCTAATGTAAAGAGAAATAAAAGTGCCTTAAGTTTTGTAAAGTGAAAGGTTGTTATAATAGCTTTATGGGATGTTGTTATCACGACTTAATAAGAAAGGAAAATATGATTTAAAATGTTATGTAAAGATGACTTAATCACGTCCCAGGAATGGGCCGGACATTAGACCTTTATGGGCAGACTATATGACTTTATCGCGCCCCGTGAACGGGCAAGATACCTTATGGGGCGACTATATGACTTTATCGAGTCCCGTGAATATGCCGGCAAGATACCTTATGCGCACTATATGACTTTATCGCATCCCGTGAACGGGCGCAAAGATACCTTCTCGCGCACTATATGACTTTATTGAATCCCATGAATGGGTCGGGCAGTATACCTTTATGGGCAGACTATATGACTTTATCGCCCCGTGAACGGGTCGGGCAAGATACCTTATGGACGACTATATGACTTTATCGCGCCCCGTGAATGGGCCGCAAGACACCTTTACGGGCAAACTTACATGATTTTATCGCGTCCCGTAATGGGCGGCAAGATACCTTCGTGTGAAGATTTTTATGACCGCCGTGTCCGCAAATGGGCCGGGTTACATTATCACGTATGGATAGTCAAAGTTAACTCCAAAATGAGGCGTCCCTCCATAAAGGGCCGGATTATGTTATGCAAGATACGTAAGTTATATGTTTATGAACTCGATGATTTTTCCTAAGTATGTACGTAAGAATTTGACTATAACTCTTATTGAAAAACGGGAAAAGATAATAAAGTGCGATTAAGTTCATGAGATTGTAATGACACAGAGGATCCGTATTTACTTTTTTATACTTGCCACCGCCATTCTCACACGTTATGATTTGTTTATCGACCTTATTTACATTCCATACTCTGCACTGTTATACCGACTTTCGGCCGCGTTCATGCCCGCAGTATTAGGTACACTAATGTCGTGATCCTGATCTTAGGATCTCGTCATTTTGGGAAAAGCTCTATTTACTCCGAGGCTTATCTTTTGCAAGGTTTCCGAGGTTGATTCATGTATATTCAGGGGTATGGCGGGGCCCTGTCCCATCACAGTTGTTATGTTAAAACTCTTAGAGGTCTATAGTCATATCTTGTGGGTCGGTTTATAAAGAAGAAGGATTTAACTGTGTTTGGTTATATATGTATATGCGTCCAGGGAGGTAGCCTTATCGGCTAACCTGTTGTTTATTTCTTGTTGATTTATTTTATAAGTTTCATATATGTTCTGCTGATTATCTCGATGATACTATAAGCGGTGCCTGTGTAGGGCACCGCCATGCCCGGTCGGTCGTGACAAAAGTGGTATCAGTAGTTAGTCCTCTGAAAGTGTCTGCATCGTGTCAGTAGTCTCGTTATCGGTGTGTTGTGCACCACATCTATAACCAGGAGGCTGCAGGACATTTAGGATTGGTTTCCATTCTTCTAACTCTGAGATCGTGCAGTAAAGTTGTGTTATTAGGTTGATCCGTCTCTAACGTATTCTCATGTATATGAATCAGCTATGCCTCCACTGGCGCACCGGGCCAAGAAGGCAAAGCAGCAGAGCCGCTAGTGGTACACGAGGGTTACCGATGACTCGGGCTAGATTATGCCCGAGGTCAGGCTCGCGGGCGATTCGGTTATGCCGACAGACAGAGGATCCGAGAACAGCCGCAGCTCCAGAGGTTCCGATACCCGAGCCTGTGTCCGCAATGTGCCAAGTGTAGGTGTAGATTATGGAGAGTATATTAGGTTATTGACTAGTATAGTGGTAGGGCAATGATGCGAGCGTGTAGCTAACCCTGTGAGCCGGCTGAGGATTCAGGATTTTCCGGTCAGAGTCCACCCGAGTTCTATGGTTCGAGATCTGAGGAGGATCCTCAGGAGTTTATTCGGCAGATACAGCGGACTATGCAGGTACTTAGGGATTCGTAGACTGAGTCGGTGGTGCTATCTTCTTACCGGTTACGCGATATTGCATTGAACTGGTTTGAGCCGCGGAACTGCCGAGAGGCGCGTGCTCTTCCAATTTGGGATGAGTTCACAGAGGCCTTTCTTGATTACTTTTTGTCTCCTGAGATGAGGAGAGCCCGTGTTGATAGGTTCTTGTCATTGAGGCAGAATGGGAGGACCATCAGGGAGTACAACATGGAGTTTGACTCGTTGGCCAGGTATACACAAACTATTGTGGCTGACATGGTTGATAGAGTTCATCGCTATGTTATGGGGCTAGACCGCTATATGATCACCGCTGCACAGAGCCGCCCTTCAAAGTATGGATATTGCCAAGATGTAGGCATATGCACAGGGGATTGAGGACAGGGAGAGAGCGGACAAGCCAGACCAAGGCCAGCCCAAGAGGGCCAGGACGGCAGGGTTTCAGGGAAATTTTCGAGGCGGACAACCTCAGCAGCAGGCTAGGTCTACATTTCAGCCAGCACCGAGTGCTCCTCCACAGTTTTCCGGCGGGGGTTTTACAACCCCGGGAATGCAGGGGCCAGTCAGATCTCTAGAGCTTCAGGGTCTCAGGGAGATGGGGGTTCCATCCGAGGCCACTTTTGCCTCAATGCACCTAAACAGGTTCCATTCTGTGTCGCGCGCAGACGGTGCTTGTTTTTCTTGTAGTCGCTCAGGCCATATGTTAAGAGAGTGTCCTTATAGGTGGCACCGCGGGACAGATAGCCATCGATCAGGCCATGGTCTTCGCCGATAGCTAGGCAGATGTTCATACACTCCAGCCGCGCAGGTCGTGGAAGTTCCCAGTTTTAGCGGTCCTTTGAACCGCCTATATGATTTCAGGTATATCTTTGACCTTTTAGAGACTTGTATGTATGATAAGGTTGTTGTATGTTTAAATATCATGAACGGATAATATTGAGATTATGTACGTATGCTAGAATAAGTTTGGAAGTACAAAAAAATAATCCTTTTAGGCCATGAATGAGAGTAAATAGTGATGGTGCACACTTTGGATTTGTTTTCTCGTTTGGCTTATGATGGATGGATACGCATGTGCGATATATTAGGGCCATATGTGGCATAATTAGGTTTCATTAAGTGTAGTTTTATGAGACTATGCCGAGAAATGTTATATTTTTGTATGATTTCTCTTGCACTGCATTAGAAGTAAAAGCTTTCACAAGGGAGCTGTCAGATAGCCAATCTCTATGAGCTGAATGATGTCACTCGATTGTTGAGCTCCGAAAGAACATTCGGGGACTAATGTTTCTAAGGAGGGAAGAATGTTACACCCCGTAATTCCAGGATATGTTTATAAGAACGTATGTAAGAACTCAAAGACGTTAAGGTTTGAGACTAGTAAAAATTTATAGGAATTATAGAATTGTCGGAAAATGAAATACTACGACGAATGGGAGGGTGACACGTATCACCCCCCCTTAGAAGGTCTTGGACGTTTAGAACAAGGCTAGAATGGTCAAATGACCAAGACAAAGATGATCAAGTCTTGCAAAGCCCAAGCTTGACATTATTGACTAAGTCAAAGAGCCCACTTGGCTTGATCTTTAAATCTCATTCATCCAAGCCACACATTTGTTCTAATCTAGACCCTCCATGATGTTATATAACCACACTAGTAGCAAGACAAGCTTCCCACACTTAGAAAAAAATTTCAAGAAAGACTTGTGCAAGTCTTGTAGCTCTCGGGTTTGCCCTACTTTTCAAGACAGTTTTTTTTGCTTGTTGTCCACAATTCACAATACTTTAAACCAAGGTTCCTAAGGGTATTGTAAGGATATCTCAATAGAAAGATCTCGGAAAAACGACATTTTTACGTTAGTCGCAAGGCGAAAACCTAAGGTGTTCTTCATCTTTGAAGTTGAAACTTGAAGAGGAGTTCTTCACAAGCTTCTAAGGGTTACTTGGAGTGGATTGGAACGTCGAAAAGAGGAGCTAAATATTCTACGGATCGACTTTAGGTTTTGGATCGTATTTGGACTTAAAAGAGGTATTAATCCCCGTCTTGCTATTATAATTCAAGATTTCATGTTGTAGTAGTTGATAAATGAGCATGTGATATTATAATGAAGATTTATAAGTGTTATGGATATTGGAACCACTAATCCGAAACTAGCATGTTTAGCCTTTGAGATTGTAATTCAATTTAGTTACTAGTTTAGTCGTCGCATGTTATCTAAAGAGTTGATTAAAGTGATTATAATTGTTACAACTAGTTGTGACTATATGACATGTTAGACGTAACAACTTGGATTGAAAAGGAATTGGATAAGACTTTGTAGTATGATACATTATAGCCGAGAATGGCATGGAATTATTGGATTGTTTTGTATTATTGTGGGGCAGAATTTTACACGTCCTTTTAAGGCATGTAATCCCCTTTGGATAGCTGAATTGTTGGGCCTTAAATGTGGCATGTTTGGTTGTTAAATTCGGGCCTTGAAAAAGGTGGAAAAGTGCGTAGAAACAAAGGAAGTGCTGTCTGATTTTCCGTAGAATTTGGTGACTTTACACTTAGAATATTCTACGTTTGGTTTAGAGGTTAATGACGTACATGGCTATTTGTAACGACCGTTCGCCAGTGGTCTGCATCGTGCCTTACCCGGCACCCTAGTGATACATACATCGAGAAAATCATGGAACATAAAACATAGTCTTTTAACAAAGATATAATAAATAAGCGAGCCAACCAAAAGCTTGCCTTGAAGATATACATGCTGAACAGTTTAATCCTTTTACAACCCCGCCACAACAAGATTACTGAGACCTAAGATATCTGATGACTATGACGGACAGTGGGCCGCCATACCTCGAATGTACAAGAACCTGCAACTCAGGAACACCTACCAAAGATAAGCCTCGAGAAACGGAGCTTCAAATGCTGACTGTGATCCTGTGAGCGAGGATCTACGACCGTGTACCTCTACTGCGGCATGACGCAGCCCCGAGGTCGATAACAGTACCAAGTATGTGAAACCATGCAATGTAAATGAAATCATACTAGTCTATATAAAGCGGGAGACATGTATGATAACCAAACTACGATTCACAACCTAAAACGATCATCACTCCGATATAACTAGGGTCTCACGCCCACAACATCAATCGAGTCGATCATGGCGCGTGCCCCGGAATCGTGCGTCGGTGTAGACATGTCCATGTGACCTCAACAACAAGACAATCCAGATGGAAGCATACCCGTGCGCTCACGATCGTGTCGGTATGTCCAAAGGGAAACAATAAGACAACTTTCCAAATGGGACGATACCCGCGCCACGCATCGTGGTATGTCCAGAGGGAAACAATAAAACGACATTCCAAATGGGACGATACCCGCGCGCTACGCGTCGGTCGATGTCAAAGGAAATCACAAAGCGATAATCAAAATGGAAACATACCCGCGTGCGCTACGCATCGTGTCGATATATCAGCGATTATCCACAAGACCTTAACCAAAATGGAAGCATACCCGCAGCGCTACGATCGTGTCGATATGTCCAAAGCGATTAACAACAATAATACTATCAGCGGACGCGTGCGTGGAATTTCTCCGTCGCTGCACATCCAATTAAGTTCTCAACGATCAACCGACCTCTATCGAGACGCGGTAACACGGCACAACGATTGTACAATAAAGGCCATCATCACGAGCATAGGCAAGTTTCACAACAACAAGCATAGGCAAGTTTCACAACAACAAGCATAAAGCAGTTTCACACAACTCAAAGTACTTTCATTTTATGCCAAAGTCCGGTTTTTAACCCAAAGTACTACATCGTTAAGTTCTTTAAAGAGATCCATTACTTTTATAAAAGTCACGATACCGTAGTATTAGAATGACCAACCACCTTCCTTTTTCAAAATCAAGTAACAACATTCTTTTCCTAAGTTCGGTTGCCTAGTTTCAATTACTCAAGCTTCTCATTTTCAAATGGTTTCATAGTTCCCAAACTTAATCACTTGATTCCTTTTAGAACAATTGAGTAACATATGCCATATATGTGAGTAGTTTATTCTTTGTTTATAACGATCTTATTACTGACCATGATCTAGAAAATGTAATATCATTTTGTCTCATCTTAGCTTCTATGCAGATGGAGGTTTCTCCGGTTTTAATACAACACATCATTATTCAATACATTTTCCTTTATTAACTGCTGCAATGGTGCGTCGATACATTCGATTCGAAATCGTAAAACATTATTCCTTTAAAAACCAAGTACTCATTACTCACGAATGAGGTTTCACACAACATTCACATTAAAACAAATAAGTTAAGTCTCTTATCTTATAAGATCAAGTCTCTTAACTTCTAACATCGATAAACCATTTTCACTTACATAAGGTCGTTATAACTAACTTCCCATAAAGCTATTATAACACCCTATGTTTTAAACCAACCAAATCACTTAGCACGTATGCGTCTACCGTACTACATAGTTCACAACAATCATGCTAGAAAAGATAGGAAGAGGTTCACATACCTCGCGAAGATTTATCGACAATAAGCAAAATGCTCCAAGTACTACAACGCACTAGCTCTTTCCACTCCTCGGTAGAATACGCTACTCTCGATTTTCACCTATAAAGGTCACAAACGTCTATTAACCCCAAACACAAGTTTTCTATCTTCTATAGAAAATTCGGCAAACCTCCCATGACAGCGTAAATCTCTCACTCTATCGAGGCTACAAGCCAACCGGTGGGGTTTACGTCTAGCGGGCGTGTACAATTCTACACAAGTCTCTTTGTCGATCCTATGTAAATACGATTCGGTTCTTAATTCTTGGGCTTAAGTCAAAAGACATTGCGAATACTAAGTATAGTTCCATATATAGTATACTTCAACTATATATCCTAACAAACATGTAATTTCCAATTACAATAGAGGAGACAGATAATTACCTCGATAAGCCCAAAATTATCCGAGTTTAATGTCGCTCTGAGCAAGGTTTAGCTCCACTCGTGCGCTCAAACCACTCCAAACAACCCTTAGAAGTTCTAACCAACTTCTACTCACATCTTGACCAACGATGAAGATTTCCTTAGGGTTGCGGTTTGAGACTAAAAGGACAAAAGGTAGTATTTAGGACTCTACGCAAAGAGTATCTTTGGAATACTACAAGGTACAAGGCTACGGCATTTTGGGCATTATAACCATACGAGGGGCGTATTTCTAGACCACAACCAGGGGTATTATCCGCAAACAACTAGGCTAGGGGTACCCACTGGCTAGACCTCACAAGGGGAGGAGACCTCGCCAAAGGCCAATTTCAAGGGGTAGAGGAGCTCTTGGACGAGAGTCAACAAGAGGGAGGGGAGGGATTCAAGACTTGGAAACATTTGTGGATGAATGAAGTCTTCACAACGGGGGGGGTATTTATAGCAAACCCAAATGCCAACCAATGGCCAAGATCAAGCCATGTGCAAGGCAAGTGTAAGGCCTTGATCAAGCCAAGTGCACCCTAACCCCTACTCCACAAAACATTGCACCAAACAAGCCACAAACAAGGCCAAAACAAGTCACAAAACACGGAACCAATAGGCACAAAAACGTGAGCCACAAAGACAATCCAATTCGTGAATCCTCTTCCACTTGGACGCCCACTTGCTTCCAATGTGAGGGTGACACATGTCACCCTCCCGTTGGTCCAACATGTTTCGTCTCTCGGAAAAATCCGCAAAAAATACAAAACGACATAGCCGGAATTTTCCCTACGAAAGCTGTGGAAACGTTTCGTCGGAAAACGACTCTAGTCGGCACTTGTGCCCAAATGTAACTTTGGCCAAGCCACCTAGGCGGGGGTGACACGTGTCACCCTCCGAGTGGCCCTGAAAATCGTCTTTCGAAAAAAACCACAATGGCCAAAATCTACAAAACAAAGTGGGCCCACAAAATAAATTTCTCCCGTGGGCCCCACGTGACCATTTCCGAAATAAAATTCCATAATTCTCTAATATTCCAGGAAGTCCGAATACCAAATCTGGGAATCCAATTCCCATTAACGAACCTTTTCCTTCACAAATAACCGGAAACTTTTCCGTCGAAAACTCACATCTTTCTTTCTTTTCAAAATTTCTGCCGTACTCTCGTACGTACGTCCTCACATACATACCTTGCAACTACGGGGTATAACATTCTCCCCTCCTTAGAAACATTCGTCCCGAATGTTCCTTCTCAAGACGGATATCGATGAAGTTCCTCTAACAAATTGTCAACGCCACAGCTTGGCCACGAAATAACACACGTCCTCTTCTTTCCTTACTCGTCGTGCCCTTCTCGAACACTTGAACTCTCCCAGTACGTACCATACTTCAGTCATTACTTCCGTTCCCGAAAATCTCTGGAGTCACTACCTCCAAACTTGGCCATCTTACCAACCTCAAACTTCCTTAAGGCCATTCCCGGCCTTTACGAACCGCTTCTGGTCGAACGCGTCCACGAACTCATACGTTGGTCACACAAACTTGGGCCTAGCATCCTCGTGACCCTACCACCTGGCGGGACCACCCAGAACTGACCCCACCCCAAACCGGGTTACGGGTTGACCCGTATTACGTCCTCAACCCGACCTTGCGCCAAACTCTTGTTCCCCGATCCGGAACAATCTTACTAATTCACATCATGAAAGCTACCACTTCCATCTCACACTACCCACGGACTTATCACACAAATAAAACCCACGTATACTACTACCCTGATAAGGGTCAACAATAAATCTTTAACTCAAGACGACGCACCCTAAGGTCGATCGTGACATAGTCTAAGGTTCATACTTACCATGCCTCCATACGTATCCTTCCAACTAACCATGCATTCTAACTCACACATATCACAATGCTATCCGTACATAGCACACAATAATGAGATCATCATAACAAGCATACCAAAACTCTAGAGGGTTAAGGATATACCTGAAGCTACCGCTCACTCTAATCATAGGCACGCCTGCAGTATGCGTAGAAGGTGATAAACCAGCCACAGATCCTGAAGGCTGAGTCGTAACATCCGCGCTTCCCTTGGTAGGACAGTTCCTCGCAAAATGGCCCTGCTGGCCGCATGCAAAACAAACTCCCAATCTAGCACGACACTCTCCAAAATGGAGTCTACCACAATGGTCACAACGAGGTAGGGGTGGCTTCAGCTGGTTAACACCCCTGCTCTGCCGAAAATCTGAACCCTTGGAGCCCTGACCTGCTCCTGAAGACGGTGGAGGACCACTCTGTACCGGTGGGGGTATATAACTAGCCTGCTGCTGAGGCGGTCCGCCTCGAAAGCCACCAAAGGACCCTGCCGTCCTGGCCCTCTTCTGCTGATCCAGGTCATTCCGTCGACCCCTCCGTGCCTCACATCCTAGTGCATGAGCCTGCATGCGGGCAATGTCCATGCCCGGCTGAAGAGAAACACCCGCACAAGATTCGGCCATATAATCATCAAGCCGGTGGCGTGGCGATGCACTCCTATCCTCCATATCTCGCACTAGCGCGAGGACATATCGAGCGAAAGAATCAAACTCGACATTGTACTCCGGCGATCGCCCTCTGTCTCGATAACAAAAATCTACCGGCGTGCCCTCCTCATCTGCGGAGGCAAGAAGTGCGTGAGGAAAGCCCCCGAAAACTCATCCCATACTGCTGGAGGTGCATGCTCTCCCCGAGAAAGCTCCCATGAATCAAACCAATCGACTGCGGTATCACGCAGCCGATGCGAACCAAAGGTCACAGACTCGGTCTCTGAAGCCTTGATCACCCGCATGATCCGCTGTAACTGCCGGATGAACTCCTGCGGATCATCCTCCGGTCTCGACCCATAAAACTCTGGCGGGCTACAACTCAGAAAGTCCCGTAGCCTCAAACTATCTGCTCGGGGGTGAACCACTGGTGCTCGAACCGAATCGCCAGATCCACTGCGTCGCTCCTCATATCGGCCACAACCACCGCCAATAATCGCCATCTCTTGTGACCCATCTCCCGCTCTGCATCGTGGGATGGAGGCTCGTGTATCGCGGTCTCGGGCAGCCCGCTGCGGCTCTAACTCTCTTTGGATCGGCGGCGTCGCGAAACCCGCCGTCTGAAGCACAACCTCAGGTACTGTCTGGGCCTGCGCCCTCGTACTCCTCTGTATCTCACTAGCAGCACCCTCGGCTGCCTTGCCCTTCTGGGCTCTGGTTGCCTTGCGCGGAGGCATAACTGGTAAAAACGAGATACGTCAGAGGGGTACAACTTACAACACAGATCTAAGGCACGATCTCGGAATGAGAAGAATGGAAACCAATCCTAAATGTCCTGTAGCCTCCTGATTATAGATGTGGTGCACAACACACCGATAATCAAGACTCTACTAGACGGTGCAGAGACACTTTCGAGGATTAACCGCTCGATACCACTTTTGTAACGACCGTTCGGGGCCATCGTGCCTTACCCGGGCACCCTAGTGATACATACATCGTAGAAAATCACGGAACATAAAACATGAGTCTTTTAACAAAAGATATAATAAATAAGCGAGCAACCAAAATTTGCCTTCGATATACATAACACGAGCAGTTTAATCCTTTTACAACCCCGCCCACACACAGATTTCTGCACTCTAAGATATACAATGACTATGACGGACGGGGCCCGCCATACCCCGAATGTACAAGAACCTACAACTCGGGAACACCTACTAAAAGATAAGCCTCAGAAACGGGCTTCAAATGCGTTGAATTGTGATCCTATGAGCGAGGATCTACGATCGATGTACCTCTACTGCGGCATGAACGCAGCCCGAAGGAGGTCGATAACAGTACCAAGTATGTGAAATGCAATCACAGTAAATGAAATCATACTAGTCTATATAAAGCGAGAGACATGTATGATAACCAAACTGATTCACAACCTAAAATACCATCACTCCAATATAACTAGGGGTCTCACGCCCACAACATCAATCAGGGTCGCATCATGGCCGCATGCCCCCGGAATACTGCATCGGTGTAGACATGTCCATGTGACCTCAACAACAAGACGAGAATCCAGATGGAAGCATACGTCGCTACGCGCATCGTGTCGGTATGTCCAAAGGAAACAATAAGACAACTTTCCAAATGGACGCATACCCGTGCGCTACGCATCGTGTCAGTATGTCCAGAGGGAAACAATAAGACAGCATTCCAAATGGACGCATACCCGTGCGCTACGCATCGTGTCAGTATGTCCAAAAAGGAAATCACAAGGCGATAATCAAAATGGAAACATACCCGTGCGCTACGCGCGTGTGATATCCAAAGCGATTATCCACAGACCTTAACCAAAATGGAAGCATACGTGCGCTACGCATCGTGTCGGTATGTCCAGCGATTAACAACAATAATACTATCAGCGAGGGCGTGCGGTGGAATTTCTCGTCCACACCGCGACATCCAATTAAGTTCTCAACCAGTCAACCGACCCTCTATCGAGAGACGCGGTAACACAGAAACACAACGATTGTACAATAAAGGCCATCATCACGAGCATAGGCAAGTTTCACAACAACAAGCATAGGCAAGTTTCACAACAACAAGCATAGGCAAGTTTCACACAACTCAAAGTACTTTCATTTTATGCCAAAGTCCGGGTTTTTTAACCCCAAAGTACTACATACGTTAAGTTCTTTAAAAAGAGATCCATTACTTTTTATAAAAGTCACCCGATACCCGTAGTATTAGAATGACCAACCCACCTTCCTTTTTCAAAATCAAGTAACAACATTCTTTTCCTAAGTTCCAGTTTGCCTAGTTTCAATTACTCAAGCTTCTCATTTTCAAATGGTTTCATAGTTCCCAAACTTAATCACTTGATTCCTTTTTAGAACAATTGAGTAACATATGCCATATATGTGAGTAGTTTATTCTTTGTTTATAACGATCTTATTACAGCAGCCATGATCTAGAAAATGTAATATCATTTTGTCTCATCTTAGCTTCTATGCAGATGGAGGTTTCTCTTGGTTTTAATACAACACATCATTATTCAATACATTTTCCTTTATTAACGCTGCAATGGTGCTGCCGATCCACATTCTGATTCCCGAAATCAGTAAAACATTATTCCTTTAAAAACCAAGTACTCATTACTCACGAATGAGGTTTCACACAACATTCACATTAAAACAAATAAGTTAAGTCTCTTATCTTATAAGATCAAGTCTCTTAACTTCTAACATTGATAAACCATTTTCACTTACATAAGGTCGTTATAACTAACTTCCCATAAAGCTATTATAACACCTATGTTTTAAACCAACCAAATCACTTAGCACATGCGTCTACCGTACTACATAGTTCACAACAATCATGCTAGAAAAGATAGGAAGAGGTTCACATACCTCGCGAAGATTTATCGACAATAAGCAAAATGCTCCAAGTACTACAACCTTGCTAGCCGCTTTCCACTCCTCGAGTAGAATCGCTACTCTCGATTTCACCTATAAAGGTCACAAACGTCTATTAACCCCAAAACACAAGTTTTCTATCTTACATAGAAAATTCGGCACCTCCCCGCAACAGCGTAAATCTCCTCTCTATCGAGGCCGGCTGCAAGCCAACCGGGGTTTACACGCCTAACGGGCGTGTACAATTCTACACAAGTCTCATTGCAATACACCCTATGTAAATACAGTTCGATTCTTAATTCTTGGGCTTAAGTCAAAAGACATTGCGAATACTAAGTATAGTTCCATATATAGTATACTTCAACTATATATCCTAACAAACATGTAATTTCCAATTACAATAGAGGACAAGATAATTACCTCGATAAGCCCAAAATTATCCGAGTTTAATGTCGCTCACGAGCAAGGTTTAGCTCCACTCAGTGCGCTCAAACCACTCAAACAACCCTTAGAAGTTCTAACCAACTTCTACTCACATACTTGAACCAACGATGAAGATTTCCTTGGGTTTCGGTTTGAGACTAAAGGACAAAAGGTAGTATTTCAGGACTCTACGCAGAGGTATCTTTGGAATACTACAAGGTACAAGGCTAAGGCATTTTGGGCATTATAACAATACTAGGGGAGTATTTCTATACCACAACAAGGGGTATTATACGAAAACAACTAGGCTAGGGGTACCCAGCTGGGACCTCAAGAGGAGGAGACCTCGGCCAAAGGCCACTTTCAAGGGAGAGGAGCTCTTGGACGAGAGTCAACAAGAGGAGGAGGGATTCAAGACTTGGAAACATTTGTGGATGAATGAAGTCTTCACAAAGGGGGGGTATTTATAGCAAACCCAAATGCCAACCAATGGCCAAGATCAAGCCATGTGCAAGGCAAGTGTAAGGCCTTGATCAAGCCAAGTGCACCCTAACCCCTACTCCACAAAACATTGCACCAAACAAGCCACAAAACAAGGCCAAAACAAGGCACAAAACAAGGAACCAATAGGGCCAAAACGTGAGCCACAAAGACAATCGATTCGTGAATCCTCTTCCACTGGCGCCCACTTGCTTCCAATGTGAGGGTGACACATGTCACCCTCCGTTGGTCCAACATGTTTCGTCTCTCGGAAAAATCCGCAAAATACAAAAGCGACATAGCGGAATTTTCCCTACGAAAGGCTGGAAAGCGTTCGTCGAAACGACTCTGCAGTCGGCGTTGTGCCCAAATGAAACTTTGGCCAAGCCACCTAGGCGGGGGTGACACGTGTCACCCTCCTATTGGCCCTCAAAAACGTCTTTCGAAAAAAAACCACAATGGCCAAAATCTCGAAAACAAAGTGGGCCACAAAACCAGTAAATTTCTCCATGGGCCCACGTGACCATTTCAGAAAATAAAATTCCATAATTCTCTAATATTCCGAAGTCCGAATACCAAATGGGAATCAATTCCCATTAACGAACCTTTTCCTTCACAAATAACCGGAAACTTTTCCGTCGAAAACTCACATCTTTCTTTCTTTTCAAAATTTCTGCCGTACTCTCGTACGTACGTCCTCACATACATACCTTGCAACTACGGGGTATAACACTATTATAGGTTGAAGTACTTCGTATAGCATATTCTAATTAAAGGATGGAATAGCTATCAAGGTTGAAGTACTTTGGAGCATTTTGCTACTTGTCGATAATCGTCGCGAGGTATGTGAACCTCTTCCTTCTTTTGGCATTTTCCATGTGTGAACTATACACGTGGTATTATTTCATGATTACTTATACTCTTAGAAGTTAAGAGGTACGTATGTTGATTTACTCTATGAAAAAGGTAGGTCTAAGTTATCCTAAGTTCTTACCAAGTCTTATGGGGGATGTTGGTAAGAGTCGTTAGGAAGTATTTGGAGTCGAGTTGACTTTGCTAATTTCGCATTTAATAAGAATAAGTATCGAACAAGCCATTACAGCGTTAATAAAAGAAAATGTATCGACAATCAATTATATTAAAATGAGTAGAATTCTCCATCTGCATAGAAACTAAGATAAAACAAAATTGTATTACATTTTCTAGATCATGGTTGCTTTAATAAGATCGTTATAAACGAGTATAACCTATTCACAACTCATAAAAGTATATGTTTCTTAAATTAAAAGAGTTTATGTTATGAAGTTTTAAGACTATGAACCTTGATTTCTAAAAAGGATATGAGACTTTATTTTTCAAGTTATGGGACTTGATTCTTAAAGGAAGGAGTGACTTGATTTAAAAAGTTTGGTTGCCATGAATTATTTCAAAGGTTAAGCGGCTTGATTTCAAAAGCGAATGTAACTTGAGTTTTTAAAAGAAGAAGTTTATGGATTTAAAAAGAGAAGCAGTTTTATGATTCTTTTTAAGTATGTATGTACGTAGTACTTTTGAGTTTAATTTTTCCTAATGTAAAAAGAAATAAAAGTGCCTTAAGTTCTGTAAAGTGAAAGGTTGTTATAATAGCTTTATGGGATGTTGTTATCACGACTTAATAAGAAAGGAAAATATGATTTAAAATGTTATGTAAAGATGACTTAATCACGTCCCAGGAATGGGCCGGACATTAGACCTTTATGGGCAGACTATATGACTTTATCGCATCCCAGGAATGGGCCGGGCACCTTTATGGGCAGACTATATGACTTTATCGCGTCCCAGGAATTGGCCGGGAAGTATACCTTTATGGGGAGACTATATGACTTTATCGCGTCCTAGGAATGGGTCGGGCAGTACACCTTTATGGGCAGACTTACATGACTTTATCGCGTCCCAGAAGGGGCCGGGCAGTATACCTTCGTGGGAAGATTTTTTATGAATTCGATGTGTCCCGCAAATGGGCCGGGTTACATTATCACGTATGGATAATCAAAGTGAACTCCAAAATGAGGCGTCCCTCCATAAAGGACCGGATTATGTTATGCAAGATACGTAAGTTATATGTTTATGAACTCGATGATTTTTCCTAAGTATGTACGTAAGAATTTGACTATAACTCTTATTGAAAAATGGAAAAAGATAATAAAGTGCGATTAAGTTCACGAGATTGTAATGACACGTAGGATCTGGTATATACTTTTTTTATACTTGCCCCTGTCATTATTCTGATTATGATTTGTTTTATCGCACTTATTTACATTCCATACTAATTTTTGTTGTACCGACCCCCTTCGGGGGGCTGCGTTCATGCCCGCAGGTATTAGGTACACAGGTTGGTGATCCTTGCTCTTAGGATCTCAGTTCAGTTTTGGGAAAAAGCTCCATTTACTCCGGAGGCTTATATTTTGGTACGGTTTCCCTGAGGTTGTAGATTCATGTATATTCAGGGGTATGGCGGGGCCCTGTCCCATCACAATTGTTATGTTAAAACTCTTAGAGGTCTGTAGTCATATCTTGTGGGTCGGTTTGTAAAGAAGAAGAATGTAACTGCGTTTGGTTATGTATGTATATGCGTCCAGGGAGGTAGCCTTATCGGCTAACCTGTTGTTTATTTCTTGTTGATTTATTTTATAAGTTTCATGTATGTTCCACTGATTATCTCTGATGTATACTTGTAAGGGTGCCCAGGTAGGGCACCAGTCGCGGGCCCGGGGTCGGGTCTTGACAGTTTTGTGCCGAGGATTGTGGACTATTTTGTATAGATTGTGGGGCAGAATTTTACACGTCAAGTTAGGCATGTAATCCCCTTTGGTTAACTGTTGGTTGTGCCTTAAATGTGGCTTGTTGGATGATGAATACGGGCCTTGGAAAAGGTGAAAAAGTATGTAGAAACAAAGGAAGTGCTGCCCAAATTTCCGTAGAATTAGAGGGAAAATATTTGGTATAAGTCTTACTATAGTAAGCTTGAAATTGATAGAAGTGCTATCGTTATTATAGGTTGAAGTACTACGTGTAGCATATTCTACTTGGAGGGTGGAATAGCCAATGAGGTTAAAGTATATTGGAGTGTATTGTTACTTGTTGTTTGGGTTAGTCGCCAACGAGGTATGTGAACTTCTTCCTTCTATCGACATGACTATCCTTGAAGTATACTTGCCTTGTTTTGGAGTATACCTGACTTATTCTTGAAGTATACTTGTCTTGTTATTTGGAGTATACGTGACGTGTTTTCTTGAAGTACTTACCTTGTCATTAGGAAGTATTCATGTTATTGATTTTATGCTAAAGGCATGTCTAAAAGATTCCTAAGTTCTTACCATGTCTTATGGGGGATGTTGGTAAGAGTCGTTAGGAAGTATTAGAAACAAGTATAACCTATTTACGGTTCAAATGAGTATTGATTTTCAAGATTATGAGACTTTGATTTAAAGTTATGAGACTTGATTTCCAAGGTTATGAGACTTGTTTTATTTAAATGATTATGAGACTTTATTTTCAAGTTATGGGACTTGATTTGAAAGTTTGTGTGATTTGATTATATGAAGTATAAGTGAATTGATTTTGAAGTATATGATACTTGAATTTTAAAGATAAGAGACTTGGTTTATTTTGAAAGTTATAATACTTGAATTGAAAAGTACAAGCTTACTTGACTTTAAAAAGATAGGAGTAACGTCATTGAAAAAGAATGAGTTACTTCATTTAAAGGAATAATTTTCTTAAATGTTGAAAGAAGAAGTGACTTGATTTTAAAGAAGAGAAGTAACTTGATTTAAAGGTATAAGTTACTTGATTGATTCAAAGAGAATAAGTAACTTGATTTGAAAAGTATATGTTACTTAATTTAAAGAGTAGAAGTAACTTGATTTAAAAGGTATAAGTTACTTGATTTTGAAAAAGGGAGTTACTTGATTTAAAAAGTAAGTTCCTTGAGTTTTGAAAGAAGACGTGGCTTGATTTAAAGGCATAAGTAACTTGGTTTTAATAGTGAAAGTGCTTTTGGGTTCAACTCCCTAAACATTACATGAAACAATTCTTTTATAAAGAATAGACGTACATAGTACTTTGAGTTCAAATCCCGTACATGATATGGTAGTGCTTTAGTTTTCTAAAATGAAAGTGTTATAACGGCTTTATGGGAAGTTTGTTATAACAAGGTTTGTAGAAAGCCAAGAGATGGTTTAAAATGTTGTAAGGAAATCATGGGAGAATGTCCATGGTTAAGTCCTTAATATAATACATGATATGTGGCACTTTGATTTTCAAAGATGTTTTAAAGTAATACGTGATGTCTATTGCCCTGATTTGTCAAACCATGTCTTAGAAAGATACTTAGTATGATAAGTGTCTTGATGATGGTTAAAAAATGATACTTGTATTGGATTCTACTTCCTAGTGATACATGTAGTACTTGGGCTTTTCTAAAAATGGAAATTTAGTTTATAAAGTGAATGTACGACTCACGTACATTGTTGTAATGGACTTTAATCCTTAGTGATGCAAGTGTGATAGTGCCTTGGTGTTATAAAATGAAAGACTTGTTAGTGTCTTGATTGTTTTAAAAGGAAGGCATGGTATTGTCTTGGTTATTTTAGAAAGGAAGACAAGGTATTGTCTTGTTTGTTTTAAAAAGAATACATGGTATTGTCATGGTTATTTCATAAAGGAAGGCATGGTATTGTCTTGTTTGTTTTAAAAGGAAGGCATGGTATTGCCTTGGTTGTTAAAAAAGATGGTGCCTCATTTTGTCTAATGAGAGTTAAAGATTACTTAACTTGCATAAGTTGTTCATGATAGCCATTGGTGCTAGTGTTATGAGTATAATTGCGGGGTAAACCCCCAAGACATTATACATCCCCTGAGTATGATTGTGGGGTAAACCCCCAAGACATTATACATATTCCATGGATTTGCTCCCCACGATGCGAGGAAACTACCTCATGTGAATCCGTACGGCTCATGCGGGTGAAATAGTCCCATGCGGGTGAAATAGTCCTATGCGAGGAAATTACCTCATACGGGTCCACAAGTCCTATGCGGGTGAAATAGTCTTATTCGAGGAAATTACCTCATGCGGGTCCACAAGACCTATGCGGGTGAAATAATCCCAGGAGTAGGATTGCATAATAATACTACGGGCGGGTGGCCCTAGATTGATCATAAACTTCATAGTTTAAAGCGATAAAGTTTACTCTATTTTTTAAAAAGGCACAGTGTACTGATATTTGAGTATTGTACTTTTTACATGTCCACGGTGATGTTGGAATTCCACGGGCATGCTT
Source organism: Przewalskia tangutica (assembly GCA_029844215.1). Lineage (NCBI taxonomy): Eukaryota > Viridiplantae > Streptophyta > Magnoliopsida > Solanales > Solanaceae > Przewalskia > Przewalskia tangutica. The sequence continues at coordinate 84,671,631 of CM056720.1, read as the reverse complement.
ATCTGATGATGGTGGTATATTATACTTGTTACATGCTGACAGTGATGTTGTATTCCACGAGCATGCTTCTGTGATATTATATGCTGAGGGCAGGTGTCCTTGATTTTGACATGGCTTTCATATGTGAAAGTGGTACGGTGTTATAGTAATACAGTGATACAAGTTGGCTCTGATTGTTATATGACACGGTAGGATCTGGTATTTTATTTTCATACTTGCCCCTGTCATTCTTTTGTACAGTTATGATCTTGTTTCAGATCGTATTTTCGCTTTCATACTTGGTACTTATGCGACTTCGCCCGGGGTTGCGTTCATATCCGCAGGTCTAGGTACTCAGTTGTGGATCCGCGAGCTTAGGATCCTGGTTCAGCATTTTGAGATGGCTCCAATGTTCCGGAGCGTGTCATTATGGTTAGGTATATTTAGGGGTACGGCGGGGCCTTGTCCCGTCACAGTTTACTGTCCAAATTCTTAGAGGTCTGTATTCATATGTGGGATGGACTGACTAGAGTTGTGTTTACATTGTTGAACAGTGTATACCCTTTCGGGTGATCTTTATTATGGCAGCCTTATCGACTTTGCCTGTGTTTAAAAAGATAAAGTGTTATTTATCTTCTGCGGTTTATTATGTTGTATGAATAGAAGGGTGTCCAGGTAGGGCACCAGTCGCGGTCCCGAGGTTCGGGGCGTGACACTTACCCCGACCTGCGGTATGAACGCAGCCCCCCGAAGGGGGTCAGTACAACAGGTACCGAATATGGAACGAAAATAAGGTACATTAAACAAATCATAACTGTACAAAAGAATGACAGGGCAAGTATAAAAAGTAAATACCAGATCCTACCGTATCATTACAACTCATGAACTTAATCGCACATTATTATCTTTTCCCATTTTCAATAAGAGTTATAATCAATTTCTTACATACATACTTAGGAAAATTATCAAGTTCATAAAGATATAACTTACGTATCTTGCATAACATAACCCGGCCCTTTATGGAGGGACGTCTCATTTTGGAGTTCACTCTGATTATCCATACGTGATAACGTAACCCGGCCCATTTACGGGACACGGTGAAATCATAAGAAGCCTTCCCACGAAAGTATACTGCCCGAACCATTCTGGGATGCGGTAAAGCGACATAAGTCTACCCATAAAGGTATACTGCCCGGCCCATTCTGGGACGTGGTAAAGTCACATAAGTCTGCCAACTCTAAATCATGGGTGGGGTAGTTCCTCTCGTGTTTCTTAAGCTGTCGGGATGCGTACGCTATAACTCTACCCTGCTGCATCAACACACATCCCAGCCCGATGCCTGACGCATCACAATACACGACATAACCATCTGGACCCTCTGGAAGAGTAAGAACGGGGGCGGTCGTCAGTCTCTCTTTCAGCAACTGGAAACCCTGCTCACAAGCATCAGTCCACTGAAACTTAGCTGCCTTCTGAGTCAGCCTAGTCAATGGGGCAGAGATAGAAGCAAACTTCTCTACGAACCGCCGATAATAACCTGCGAGGCCCAGAAAGCTGCGAACCTCTGTCGGAGTAGTAGGTCTAGGCCAAGTCCTGACTGCCTCGATCTTGGCCGTATCCACTCGAATGCCATCAGCCCCGACAATATGCCCAAGAAAAGCCACCGAAGTCAACCAAAACTCACATTTGGAAAACTTGGCGTATAACTGCTGGAGAATCACAAGACAGCTCAAATGCTCCGCATGCTCTCGCTCTGGCGAGAATAAACCAAGATATCATCAATGAACACTATCACAAACCTGTCCAAACATCGTTTGAACCCACGGTTCATCAAATCCATGAATCTGGCGAGCATTGGTCAACCAAAGACATGACCACTGAACTCATAATGCGTCTGGGTCCGAATGCGATCTAGGGACATCCACCTCTCTGACTCGCACCTGATGATAGCCCGACCGTAGATCAATTTTGGAGAAGCATCTCGCACCCTGCAACTGGTCGAACAAATCATCAATCCTGGGAAGGGGGTATCTGTTCTTAATGGTCACCTTGTTTGCACATGTAATCAACACATGCGCAGCGTCGATCCTTCTTCACGAACAATACCGGCGCTCCCCAGGGAGAAACACTAGGCCTGATGAAGCCCTTCTCTAGCAAATCCCTAAGCTGATCCTTCAACTCTCTCAACTCGGCAGGTGCCATTCTGTATGGCGGAATGGAAATAGGCCGAGTATCTGGCAATATGTCTATACAAAACTCAATCTCCCTCTCAGGAGGGATACAGAGGTCGTGCGGAAATACGTCGGGAACTCTCGACTACGGGCCCGATGAAAATGCACCGCTGCGACCTCGATGTCAAACACCCGAACGAGATGGTAGATATACCCGCCTGACCATCTTCCTAGCCTTGAGGTAAGAAATAAACTTACCCGCCAGCGTCTGATGTTCCCTCACTCAACAACCGGCTCCTCGGAAGCTGAACCGTGCTACTTTCTCTGCGGTCTACATTGGCGTAGCAAGAGGCTAGCCAATCCATACCCATGATCACGTCGAAATCAATCATATCCAACTCTATCAAGTCGGCTAGGGTCCGACGACTGTAAATGGTCACTGGACAAGCCCTATATACCCGCCGAGCTACCACCGAATCACCCACTGGCGTAGCTACCTCGAAAGGGTCTATGGACTCGAGCTATCCCTATCCTACTAGCAACAAGGGGAGATATATAGGACAGAGTAGAACCAGATCTATCAAGGCATACACATCATAATCGGAGACTGATAAGGTACCTGTGACGACATCAGGTGAGGCCTCCTGATCCTGCCGGCTGGACAAGGCATAAATGCGGTTCTGAGGACCGCTAGAACTGGGACCCGAGCCACGACCTCTGCCGCGACCTGCTGACCCATGAGTACCACGCCTCCGGCGAGTAGCGTAGGAGATGATGAAGCGGCAACGAGAACGAAGGTGAGCCTACCACCGCGCCCGGTCGGACAATCCGCAAAGTGACCTGCGCCACAATCGTAACAAGCTCCCAAAGCGATACCACACTTCGTAATGGGATCTGCGTCGGCCACACGGGTGGTCCCGATCGGCGATACCTGCTACTCGACGGGCGTCAAGCCACAGGGCCTGGTGCGCCCTCGAATACTCTGGTTGTCTTGAGGGCGGTGCGAGTGCTCTGGTGGCCGTGGTGCAAATCTAGGCTAACTGCGAGGCCGCCACCACGATAGCCACCGAAGACCCTCCGTCCCGCCTCTTCTGCTTGTCTGTCAACTCGTCGGCCTGCGCTCGCCGCATCCAAGAGCATGATCTGCATTCGAAATGTCCATACCGGTGAAGAGAAACACTGCACATGACTCGTCCATATAATCATCTAGCCCGGTGACGTAGCGGTGCACCCTATCCTCCATATCTGCTACTAACGCGGGACATATCGAGCGATGAATCAAACTCGACATTGTACTCACGACGGTCGTCCTCTGCGCCTCGCCGGTAAAAATCTATCACCGCGCCTCTCCATCTGTGGAGGTAAGAAGTGAGTGAGAAAGCCTCGAGAACTCATCCCGTGTAGGCGGGGGCGTGCTCTCCCGGGATAACTCCCGTGAATCAAACCAATCGATCGCGGTATCACGCGACTTATGTGAACCAAAGATCACGGACTCGGTCTCGGCATGCGATCACTCTCGAGAATCCTCTGTAGTCGACGGATGAACTCCTGCGGATCATCCTCCGGCCTCGACAGTAAAACTCGGCGGGCTCTGACTCGTGAAGTCGTAGCCTCAAACTTCTGCGCCTCGGGTGAACCGCGAATCGGCCCGGGTGGGGCTGAAGCTAGCGTCGGCTGTCCTCGTATGCGCCACGATCCCGCGATGGCGGGCCATCTCTCTGTAACCCATCTCATACGCTCAAGGCCGTGGGATGGAGGTGTAGTCTTGTAGTCTCTCTTTGGGATGGCGGCGTCGTAGAACTTCGCCGTCTGCAGTATAGACCGGGCGAGCCCTCGTGACTCTAGGTGTCCCACTAGCAGTGCCTTGCCCTTCGGGCGGGTTGCCTTACGTGGAGGCATAGCTATTCTGAGAAAGGAATACGTTAGAGGGTCCAACTTTAACACACTCTAAAGCACGATCTCGAGTGAGAAGAATGGAAACCAATCCTAAATATCCTATAGCCTCACGATTATTGGTGTGGTGCACAACACATCGATAATCAAGACTACTAGATCGATGCATAGACACTTTCCGAGGATTAACTGCTCTGATACCACTTTTGTCACGACCCGTTACGGGGCCCGTGACTGGTGCATTACCCGGGCACCCAAGTAGTCATACATCAGAGAAAATCAGCGGAATATAAAACAAGACATGAAATAATTGTAAATGATACACAGTTTCTGAGAAAAGGGTTGCCTTTCGGCATATATACATAAACCAAGGTTTGCGATTACATCCCAGTATAACATGACTACGACCTCTAAGGAAATAAATAACTATGGCGGACAGGGCCCGCCATACCGACTTATGCAAAACTATCTACAACGGGGAGATCATACCCCAAAAGTAGAGCCTCCGAGAAGATGGAGCTCGACACTCACGCAAAGAGATCCTAAGGATGTGGATCTAGCACTGCTTGCCTTACCGCGGCATGAGCGGCCCCCGAAGGAGGTCGATAACAGTACTAAGTATGTGAAGCGTAAAGTACTTAAATGAAATCATATCATTTTAAAACCGGTTTACAAATATGTATGAAACAATCAGAAACCGCACATAGTGCTACATCACAAACAAGAGCAACAATAGGTAAACGTGTGTCTTTTCTAGGTTGCGAATGATCGAGCGGGCCAATTGCGTAGTATCACCATGCAAGCCTAATCACGGACTCCGTAGTCCGCATGGCCACTCACGTAGGCCCGCATAGGGTATATAACCCGCGTCGAGGGTAGCTACTCCTCGGCATCGTCTGGACTCGTTGTCCGCATGGCCACATAGACCGCATGAGGCATAACCCCGCATACTAACCTGGAACTCTCGTAGCTCCGCATAGGCCCCCTGGACCCGCATGAGGTATTCTCGAATCATGGTCCCAGACCGCCTGAGTCTACCCCGCATCGGAGGGCAGCTTAACCCCCGGTATCATCTCAAGAGGTGAGTGATATAGTACTAACATAACAACTTATAGTTTAAACAACATAAGCATAAGTAAGACTGACCTCTTTACACAAACGTTACAAGTCACTACCACACATAGCATCATATCATGTCTACTTATCAAACCATTTTATTATTCTTTCATAAATCAATATAAGTCTGTTATAAACACATAAGTAAACTGTTCCTTTTATCATTCTTAAGTTGTTATACCTAACTTCCCATAAAGCTAGTATAACTCTTAAGCTTGATGTTTAAAAACCAATTAGTTTTCTTCTGTAAGAAAATGATTCAATATTCTTTTGAAATGTTTTAAGATCCTTATTATTCAGGCTTAAGTCGCAAGACATTGCCGTAAGTATTATTCAGGCTTAAGTCGAAAGACATTGCCGTAGTTATTATTCAGTTAACACATGTACGTCTACCGTACTATAGATATTTTAAAATATCATGCTTTAGGAAGAATCACATACCTTCTCGGCGAAAACCTCCTGCCAAGTTGAATATGACGCGTGCAGAGAATCAGCCTATAATAGTCACATACATCTCTCAAAGTCTAGACTACTCTGAAGGTCATTCTAAACAGAGGGTTCACAATTCTACGGAAAGTCGGGCAGCACTTCCCTACCCGGTGAGCTACTCAAGTCTACTGTGAAAACAGTCCTAAGTAAGTATAGTTCAATTATTCTTCTTTTAAACCCTTCTACTGTGATAACAGTTCAATTCTATTCTGTAATATTCTTCTAAGTATTTAATACTTATTCTATACTTCTACAGTATGAATTCTCTAATTACTAAAGAAGGATGAGTTTATTTACCTCGGTAAGCCCAATAATATCCTAGATAAAAGTCGCGTCTGAGCAAGGTTTAGCTCCTAAGTTGTACGCTCGGTGGCTCAGAAACCTTAGAAGTTCTTCACAACTTCTACTAAGGACTAAGGGATTTGGGCTAGGTATTTTGGGCATTATAACAATACTAGAGGCAAATTTTCTACCAAGGGAGGGGTAGATTTCGGCTAGGCTAGGGGTAGCCTCGCAGCTTCTCGAAGGGGAAGGTGTTGGATGAAACAAGCTCGAGGGAGAGGAGGATTTTCAAGACTTGGAAAGGAATTTGTGGATGAAGAACTCTTCATCTTAAGGGTATTTATAGGTCAAGCCATGACCAACCAAGGGTCAAGATGATGCCAAGTGCAAGGCAAGTGTAGGGTGAAGATTTAGGCAAGTGTCCATTCTATCTACTACACACAAATATCCTACCAACTCCTTGACTTGTGCAAAGGCACAAAAAACGTGCCATCCATAGTCCAATTCGTCCAATGGACGATTCAAGTCCATCAATTGGAGGGTGACAAGTGTCGCCCTCCCGTTGGTCCAAAATGTTTCGTCTCTCGGAAAAATCCGCAAAAATTAGAAATGGCATAGCCGGAATTTTCCCTATGGAAGCTGTGGAAACGTTTCGTCGGAAAATGATTCTTTTAGCGAGTTGTGCACAATTTTCGAACTTGGCCTAACTTTAAGGCTAAACTTTCGTACGTACGCCCTCACGTACATACTCCGGAAATACGGGGTATAACACCAATAGCCAATATAATTATCAAACTTCATACTATATATCTCATGCTTGCTAATAACCATAGCTACAACAACACGTAATCTCAATTACTAAAAACGACAAGAATTATACCTTTATAAGCCCTAAAAAATTCCAAGATTCAAAGTCGCGCCTTAGCAAATTCTTAGCTCCTTTCCTTATGTTCCAATCCGGTTCAAGCACTCCTTAGAAGCCTATGAAGAACCCATCTTCAAGTTCCAACTTCAAAGTTGAAGAACTCCTTAAGTTTCCGCCTTGTGACTAATACGAAAACGCCGTTTTTCCGAAATCTTTCTATTGAGATATCCTTACAATACCCTTAGGGACATTGGGTTAAAGTCTTGTGAACAAAGGATCAAAACTACAAAAATTTTGTGTGTGGGAGATGTCAAACCCGAGAGCAACTTTCAACAAGAACAAGTTCTCTAATTTTTTTCTAAGTGTTCAAGACTAGTCTTGCACTAGTGTAGTGAATATATAACACAATGGAGGTCTTGGATTAGTACACTTGTGGTCTAGGATGAAGGACAATTAATGTAAAGCCAAGTGGACAAGTTGACTTGGTCAACAATCTCAAGCTAGCAAAAGTTGATCTTTCTTGATGGTAAATGACCATTCTACCCTTACAATTTTCGACCAAGACCATGTGTGGGGGGTGCTACGTGTCGCCCTCTCATTCTTCCATAAAATTCCGTAACCCTCGTGGGCCCCGCAAAACGTAAAATTCCTCGGGTGGGCCCCACGTGACCAAATCCGTAAAAAATAAATTTCCATAATATTAATAAGTTCCATACTCTTCAAATAATACATTTTGAGAATCCAATTCTCATCAACGAACATTTTTCCTTTCCGACGTTCGGAAGATTTTCCGCCGGAAAAATAATTCTTCCTTTCGTACTAATTTCCAAGTCTTGATTCCTTACATACATTCTCTTATACATGTCCTGGACTTTCGGGATGTAACACATATATGGGTTGGACTGGCTAGAGTTGTATTTACATTATTGAATAGTGTAGACCCTTTTGGGTGATTTATATTATGGAAGCCTTATCGGCTTTACCTTTGTTTTAAGAAAAAAAATTGAGTGTTATTTATCTTCCGCGGTTTATTGTGTTGTATGAATAGAAGGGTGCCCAGGTAGGGCACCAGTCGCGGGCCCGGGGTTCGGGGCGTGACAATTGTCTTGGTTATTTCATAAAGGAAAACATGGTATTGTCTTGTTTGTTTTAAAAGGAAGCCATGATATTGCCTTGGTTGTTCAAAAATATGGTGCCTTCATTTTGTGTAATAAGAGTTAAAGATTACTTAACTTGCATATGTTGTTCATGATAGCCATTAGTGCTAGTGTTATAAGTATAATTGCGGGGTAAACCCCCAAGACATTAAACATCTCCTGAGTATAACACGGGGTAAACCCCCAAGACATTATACATATTCCGTGGATTTGCTCCCCATGATGCGAGTATGGCGTATATGCTCATACGAGTCCGTAGGGCTCATGCTGGTGAAATAGTCCTATGAGGGTGAAATAGTCTTATGCGAGGAAATTACCTCATGCGGATTCACATGACCTATGCGGGTGACATAGTCCCAGGATTAGGATTTCATAATGATACGACGGGCGGGTGACCCTAGATTGATCATAAGCTTCCCAGTTTAAAGCGGTAATGTTTACTCTACTTTTTAAAAAAGCACAGTGTACTGATATTTGAGTATTATACTTGTTACATGCTGACAGTGATGTTTTATCCCACGAGCATTCTTCTGTGATATTATATGCTGAGGGCAGGTGTCCCTGGTTTTGACATGGCTTTCATATGTGAAAGTGGTACGGTGTTATAGTAGTACAGTGATACAAGGTACAATTGGCTCTGATTGTTATATGACACGGTAGGATCTGGTATTTTATTTTCATACTTGCCCTTGCCATTCTTTTGTACAGTTATGATCTTGTTTACTGTACTATATTTCCGTTCCATACTTGGTACATGTTGTACTGACCCCCTTCGGGGGGCTGCGTTCCTGTCCGCAGGTCTAGGTACTCAGTTCTGGATTCGCGAGCTTAGGATCCTGGTTTAGTATTTTGAGATGGCTCCAATGTTCCGGAGCTTGTCATTATGGTTAAGTATACTCAGAGGTACGGCGGGGCCTTGTCCCGTCATAGTTGTCATCAAAATCTTAGAGGTTTGTATTCATATATGGGCTGGACTGACTAGAGTTGTATTTATATTATTGAACAGTGTAGACCCTTTCGGGTGTGATTTATTATTATGGCAGCCTTATCGGCTTTGCTTGTATCTAATGAAAACAAAAAGAGTGTTATTTATCTTTCGCGGTTTATTGTGTTGTATGAATATAAATGTGTCAATAGAGCACCAGTCGCGGGCCCGGGGTTCGGGGCGTGACAGAGTGGTATCAGAGTAGTTAGTCCTCGGAATGTCTACAGACCGCGTATAGTAGAGTCTTGTTTATCGGTGTGTTGTGCACCACATCTATAAACAGGAGGCTATAGTACATTTAGGATTGGTTTCCCTTCTTCTCACTCTGAGATCGTACGATAGAGCTGTGTTGTTAGGGTAGTCTCTCCCTAACATATTATTTTGATTGCAGCTTTGAGAAAGACAACAGTTACCCAGCAAGGATATTATGGATTGCGTATCCAGGTTGGTAAAATTGTTGTATAGTTGGTATAATGATGTACATCTATACGGATATATATATGAGGGTCATATGTGTGTTTCCTATATTGATTATAGATTACCAAGAATTGGTAAAACCTTAATAAATACTTGAAAGGTGTGAAACAGTTTGTTGAAACCTACCCATAGGCTTTATATATGTACTGATTTGGAATATCAGGAGGTAATGAATTGTCTAAGATTGTGATAGACTCTTATGAGATCATGTTTAATTGATTTGATAACATACCATGTTGATAGATTAAGCTGTGTTGTACGCTTACGTGATATGTGTGGATAATATTGGTAAGGAGTAAATAAAGTTGTTGTGATTAAGACAACAAGATTTTAAGATTTTGAGAAGCTACATTTCCCGTATGTGGGGACTGATAATGTAAGCTTGGAACATAGAATAATTGTGAACCTTAGAATATTGATAACCGTTGAGACCTTAGAGGTATAAGGCCTTCTCGGGTAGTAAGATTTATTTCAGACCAAGAATGAGAATTAAGTGCGACAATAGGTCGGGTTGTGGGCTGATTTCGGGTCAACCCGTAGCTCGAAATGGAGTGGGGTCAGTTGGAGTTGGTCCCGCTATGTGATAGGGTCACGAGGGTGCAAGGCCCAAGTTTTGTTAATCGTTGTACGAGTTAGTGGACGCGTTCCACCAAAACCGGGTCGTGAGGGCCGAGCAGGGCCTTAACGGAAATTTAATCCAAGTATAATGACTAAGTTAGGATATAGTAACTCCAAGGATTGGAAAACAGAAGCAATATTTGAAATTATGTACATGTACTAGAAAAGTTTTGGAAGTACGAGAAGAGTACGACAAGTAAGAAAATGAGCGGACAAGTGTTAAAAGAATTGAAGTGTTATAGTATGAATAATGAAAGTACGAAAGGAGAATCCTTTTAGGCCATGAATGGGAGTTAATAGTGATGATACTCACCTTAGATTTGATTCATCATTTGGCTTTGACTGACGTATATGCATGTGTGATATATTGTGGCCATATGTGGCATAATTGGTTTCGTAAGTATAGTAGTGAAAAGGTATACGTGTGTAGTTGAAGACTTAGAAGGAACATTCGGAACGAATGTTTCTATGGTGGGGAGAATGTTACACCCCGTATTTACATAGCTACTAAGTGAGAACATGATTATAGAATTAAGATTGGAATGTCGAAAGGAAAGGATTTTTACATTTCCTTATACGGAATTTTTTTGAGATTAATGTGATGACAAGAATTAATTCTAGTAATTGAATTCTTTCCAATAGAAGTATGGACTAAGTGTTAAATTATTAAGTCTTGGTGTTGTATGGTATAGGGCCATCGAAATTGTTGAGAAAAGTTGGCTAAGGGTGGGATATTAGTTTTGTGAAGAGAATTCTTGACCAATAGGAGGAGAGCAAGTGCCCTCTCCACTTGTCTTGCAAAGACTCCACCTTAGTATATATTGATAAGTCTTGATAACTTGGAACATAAGACCTTCATCCATACAAACCCTCATCTCTCCTTAACCTAGATATTTCGAAATCACCATAGCCAACAAGAACAAGATCAAAGTATTTTCTTTCCAAGATTAAGCACCCTTACCCCTAAATCTAGGTTGGGCCGAAAATAGAATGAAACCCTAGGGGTTTCCGTCGACTTTTTGGAAGCGAAATGTGAAGAGAAATGTTACACCCCGTAATTTTAGGATATGTTTAAAGAGAATGCACGTAAGGAATCAGGACTTTAAAGATTGGTACGAAAGGAAGAATTGTTTTTCCAAGGGAAATCTTCCGAACTTCGGAGAGGAAAAATTTCCGTTGATGAGAATTAGATTCTCAAAAGGTGTTATTTGAGACGTGTGGAATTTATTAGAATTGTGGGAATTTATTTACGGTTTTGGTCACGTAGGGGCCCACCCGGGAAATTTTACGTTTTTGTGGGGCCCACGAGGTTTCCGATATTTTGACGAATTATGGAATATTTTAGACCAATAGGAGGGCGACACGTGTCACCCCCCCCACACACACACATGGGCTTGGTCGAAATTGACCAAGGTTAAGTAGTCAAGTGACTAAGGTTAAATGGATAATCAAGCTTGAGGTAATTGACCAAGTCAACTAGTCAAAGTTGACACAAGATATTTAATTGACCCAATCCTAGCCACACATTTGTTTTGATCTCACCCCTTGGTTGTAGTATATATCCACATTACTAGTACAAGACTAGACAAATCCAACACTTAAAAAAAATCAAGAAACTTTAGTGTGCAAAGAGAGGCTCTCGGCCAAGGCTCCTTTAGGAGAGAAATTTTTTGCAATCTTGCTTCATAAATCTCAATATTCAAACCCAAGATCCCTAAAGGTATTCTAAGGATATCTCAACACAAAAATCCCGGAAAAACTACGTTTTTACATTAGTCGCAACATGAAAACCTAAGGGGGTTTTCATAGTTGGAGTTAGAACTTGAAGAGGAATTATTCACAAGATTCTAAGGGTTGAAAATAGCGGATTGGAACGTCGAAAAGAGGATCTAAAGTTGCTAGGATCGACTTTAGGTTTTGGATTGTATTTGGGCTTAAAGAGGTAATAATCTCCGTCTTGCTATTGTAATTCAACATTCCATGTTGTAGTAGTTGATAGACGAGCATGTGATATTATGGAATGAAGGTTTATAATTGTTATGGAATTTGGAAGCCTTAAATTCGAGACCTAGCATGCTTAGCCATTGAAATTGTAATTTATTTAGTTGTTAGTTACGATCGTCGCATGTTATATAAGAAGGGGATTATAGTTGTTATAATTGATTGCGACTATATAACATGTTAGAATAACAACTTGAATTGGAAAAGAATAGAAGTGGTGTTATCCTTGTGATTGCCGAAAATGGCCAAGAATATTGGACAGTTTTACTTTAATTGTAGGGCAGAATTTTACACGTCCTGTTAGGTGTGTAATCCCCTTTGGTTAGCTGAATTGTTGAGACTTAAATGTGGCTTGTTGGTTGATGGATGTGGGCCTTAGAAAAGGTGGAAAAGTACGTAGACACAAAGGAAGTGCTGCCCGATTTTCCGTAGAATTAGAGGGCAATTATTTGGTATAAGTCTTACAATACTAAGTATGATATTGATAGAAGTACTATGGCCATTTTAGGTTGAAGTACTACGTGTATCAGAGTCTACTTGGCTTAGGGAATAGCCGATGAAGTTGAAGTACTTTGGAGCATTTTGCTACTTGTATTAGTTAGTCGTCACGAGGTATGTGAACTTCTTCTTTCTATAGACATGAGTATTTTTATGGTATACTTGCCTTGTTGTTAGAAGTATACATGAACTTACGATTATTGAAGGATTTTATGTTAAGTGCCCATGGAGGTACTTGTAATTGGTTTAGTGTGGTGGTCAGGGCCACGACTCTCCAAATAATTTCAGGAAAATGTGCAAAGCAAGAATAAGATAAGTACGAGTGCTGCCTGCGAAAAACATAAGACATCGTTGGTAGGTGTTGAAAATCTGTATGATTATAAGGTGGCGCTTGATGATCAAGATTAGTAAAGGAAGATAAGCTCTCTCTCCCACGTAAAATGATGTTTTTACATATTATAGGGTTATGTGTACTCATGTTATTAGGCGATGGATGTGGGACTGGTAAGATCTTCAGTGTCGTCATGCCATAGGTTACAGTTTTAGATAACCGTGGGAAAAGTATTGTGTTGAGGCAATTGAGGATTATGCGAGATTATATATATATATCAGGAAGAGTATGAGACTGCACGGGGTTCCTACATTCATTTATGACAGACAGATGAGCCAAATTTACGGCTAGCTTCTGGAGGTTTTTCCAGAAGGGATTGGGGACACAGGTGAGTCTCAGTGTTGTATTTCACCATCAGACCGACGGACAGGCAGGGAAAGTTATCCAGACACTTGATGATAGGTTGCGGGCCTGTGTTATTGATTTCAGGGGTAGCTGGGAGGATCTTTTGCCTCTCGTTGAGTTGCGTATAATACCCGTTACCATTCAAGTATTCAGATGGCCCTGTATGAGGCCTTGTATGAAAGATAGTGTAGGATCGCCGATTGGTTGGTTCAACGTAGGCGAGGTTCATATAAGTAGCCCAGACTTGATTCAGCGGGCTGTGGATAAGGCGAAGCTTATCCAGCAAAGATTATTAGTAAGCTCAGAGTCAGCAGAAGCTTTATGCAGATAACCGACGTCGACACTTGGAGTTCAGGTTGACGTTTTAGTATAAGTATTGTTATGTGGCCATGGGTGGCATATTTTGTATGAAGGGTGTAGTAAAAGGAGACTATGTCGCTATCTATTAGATTGACTCCGAAAGAACATTCGGGGACGAATGTTTCTAAGGGGGGAAGAATTTTACACCCCGTAATTCCGTGATACATGTCACGACCAACCCGCCCGTGGATCGTGCCTTACCGGGCATCCAAGTAGACATACATCGAGTAATCGGAATATAAAACAAGACATGAAATATGAAACAGCTTATTCGAGAAAAGTTGCCTTCGAATATATATATAAAAACTTAAATCCAATTACATCCCTTTTACAACTCGCCACAACAGATTACATACCTCTAAGAATGATATGACAACAATGGCGACAGGGCCTCGCCATACCCTGAATGTAAGTACCTACAACGACGGACTATACCACCGATAAGCCTCCGAGAAACGGAGCTTCCCAAACGCCGAATCGTGACCCTATGAGCGAGGATCAACAATCGTGTATTTACCGCGGATTTAACGCACTTCGCCAAGCGAGGTCGATAACAGTACCAAGTATGTGAAATCAAAATATTGTAAATGAAATCATAGTAGTCTATATAAAGCAGAGACATGTATGATAACCAAACTACGATTCACAATAAATAAGCAAATATGTCAAGTCGTGACTCACGCCTCAAAGTCATCACTCAAATATAACTATGGATCTCATGCCCACAACATCAATCATGCCCGTGGAATACCTTCCTCATCGCCAGCCTATGATATAAAAGCACCAAGGAATACACATGAACACCGTGTCCCACTGTGTCATAATAAAACCGTACGGTAAGTACGAAGGCATAGCCGACTACTAAAACCCACGTACCAACAGGTCATAAATCAGATCACGAGGTCTGTCTAGACCGCCACATGATCGGCCGCCACTCGCCGCAGATCAAATGTCGCGCCTAATCCTCGAACTTCCCGCAGCTCGCATGAGCCACTCACATAGCCCGCATGAGGTTCCTCGCATCGAGGTAGCTACTCCCGACAACGCCCCGACTCGCAGTCCGCATGGCCACATAGACCGCATGACCACAAAGGCCGCACACTAACACCGAACTCGTAGCTCCGCATAGGTCCCCTGGACCCGCATGAGGTATTCTCGAATCATGGTCCCAGACCGCCTGAGTCTACCCCGCATCGTAGGGCAGCTTAACCCCCGGTATCATGTCAAGAGGTGAGTTATATAATACTAACACAACAGCTTATCGTTAAACAACATAAGCGCAACAAGGGAAACCCCTTTACACAAACATCACAAGATACTAACACACGTAGCATCCTAACGTGTTTACTTATCAAATCAACAAGAAAGTATTTCAAGGCTATCACAAACCAACACAATCAAGTTATTCACACAAGGTACTTTCTACTTTATGTTAACAAGTTCGGGTTTTTATCCCCAAAGTACTTCATACATTAACTCTTTAAAAGATCCGTTTCTTTCACAGAAGTCACACAATACCCGTAGTATAAAAATAAAGTGACTATCTTTTTAAGTAAACCAAAACACTTCTCTTTGTAAAATCAAGTAACAACATTCTTTTCAAACGTTCAAGTTTGCCTAATTTCAAATACTCAAGTTTCTCATTTTCGAAAGGTTTCGTAGTTCATAGTCTTAATCACTTAAGAATATAAATCTCTTTTAAAACAATTTGAGAAACATATGCCTTATGTGTGAGTAGGTTATTCTTGTTCATAACAATCTTATTAAAGCAGCCATGATCTAGGAAATGTAATATCATTTTGTCTCATCTTAGCTTCTATGCAGATGGAGGTTTCTACTGGTTTTAATAATACTTAATTAGTCAATACATTTCCCTTTATTAGCACTGCAGTGGTTTGTTCGATACTTATTCTGATTTCCGAAATCAGTAAAACATTATTCCTTTAAAAAAACAAGTACTCATTACTCACGAATGAGGTTTCACACTTTTTAACAAAATTCATATTAATTTAATTAAGTCAAGTCTCTTATCTTTTAAGATCAAGTCTCTTAACTTCTAATATCAATAAACCATTCTTTTTATCTCTCTTAAGTCGTTATACCTAACTTCCCATAAAGCTAGTATAACTCTTAAGCTTTTTTAAAACCAAGCATTACTCTTCTTTCAAAAAGGTTTCTTAATTCTTTTGAAAGACTTCAAGATTCTTATTATTTAGACTCCAGTCAAAAGACATCGCAGTAATAACCACGTTCAGTTAACACACGTACGTATACCGTACTATATATATTCTTTTAAAATATCATGCTCAAGAGGATAGGAAGAATCACATACCTCGCGACGATTATCGACTATCAGCAAAATGCTCCACCGCTATAACCCGGCTAGCCTTTTTCCACCCTTCGAGTAGAATACGCTACTCGCAGAACTTTCAACCTATAAAGGCCATATACGTCTATCAACGTCTAGACTACTATGTAGAATAAATCTAGATACAAGATTCTACGGAAAATTGGGCAGCACTTCCCTACCCGTCAAACTTCACAAGTCTCATCAGAATACAGTCCCTATGTAAGTAGTTCAATCTTCTTCCTGTAATATCCTTCTATTACAGCTCAATCTTCTTCTCAGAATATCCTTCTATTACAGTTCAATTCTCTTCTGTAATATCCTTCTAGGTGTCTTATATTCATTTCTATACTACTACAGTATGTAATTTCCAATTACAATAGAAGGACAAGAGTATTTACCTCAATAAGCCCAAAATTATCCAATGTTTAAATGTCGATCCTGAGCAACGTTTAGCTCCTACTCTGGGCGCTCCAACCCGCTCCAAACAACCCTTAGAAGTTCCCAAACAACTTCTACTTAGCACTTCAACCAACTATGAAGATTTTCCTTAGGGTTTTGTTCTGAGACTAAAAGGACATAAGGTAGTATTTTCGGGCTCTACGTATAGAGGTAACTTTGGAATACTACAAGGTATAAGGCTAAGGTATTTGGAATAGTAACAATACTTGGAGAGTATTTTCTACCAAGAGGGAGGGGTATTTTACGAGAGCTTCAAGGTAGGGGGGGGTACCCTCGGCTAGCACTACTAGGAAGGGGGGTACCTCTCGGCCAAAAGGCCTCTCAAGGGGGAGGGGGCTCTTTGGCCGAGAGCCTCCAAAAGGGGAGAAAGTGGTTTTCAAGACTTAGAAATTTTTGACGAAGAAGTCTTCAACAAAGGGGGGTATTTATAGGCCAATCAATGACCAAGATTAAGACAAGTGGTGGGCAAGTGTAGGGTCAAGATTTGGACAAGTGTTTGTGGGGCCCACTTGTTCATCAACTACACAAAATATCTACAAAATATCCTACCTAACCCTTTGTTATACCCCGTATTTTCAGAGTATGTACGTAAGGACGTACGTAGAAAATTTGAAACTTATACTAAGGCTTGGCCGAATTAATTTTGTTCACAACACCCGTTTAGAGTCGTTTTTCGACGAAACGCTTTCACTTTCGTAGGGAATTTCCGGCTATGTCATTTTTAATTTTTGCGGATTTTTCCGAGAGACGAAGCGTGTTGGGCCAACAAGAGGGCGCCACATGCCACCCTCCCATTGGCTGACGTAAGGGCTCGGCTTGGACGAAATGGAGAGGTGTAGTTGGTAGGATATTTTGTGTGTTAGTTGGTCAAGGACACATGGGTGAATCTTGGCCCTACACTTGCCTTGCACTTGGCAAGATCTTGGCCATTGGTTGGCTTTCACTTGACCTATAAATACCCCTTCCCTTTGAAGACTTCTTCATCCAAAAAAATCTCTAAGTCTTGAGAGCTCCCCCTCCCCATTTCGTGAGGCCCCCTTTGTTATACCCCGTAGTTCCAGGGTATGTATGCGAGGACGTACGTACGAGAATACGACAGAAAGATTGGAAAGGAAGAAAGAGGTGATTTTTCCACTAAAAGTTTCCGCTTTTGTGAAGGAAAAGGTTCGTTAATGGGAATTGGATTCCCGATTTGGTATTCGGACTTCCGAATATTAGAGAATTATGGAATTTTATTTTCTGAATGGTCACGTGGGCCCACGGAGAAATTTACTGGTTTTGGGCCCACTTTGTTTTCTAGATTTTGGCCATTGTGGATATTTTCTAAGATGTTTTATTTTGGGCCAATAGGAGGGTGACACGTGTCACCCCGCCTAGGTGGCTTGGCCGAATGGCATTTGGGGCACAAGCGTCGACAGAGTCGTTCGACTAAACGCTTTACATAACTCATGTAGGGAAAATTCCGCTATGTCTTTTCTTATTTTTATGGATTTTTCCGAGAGATGAAATGTTTTGGACCAACGAGAGGGCGACACTTGTCACCCTCAAGTTGGTGGAGTTGACGGCCACCTCGACGTTTGAAAGTCAAGTTGGTGAGATATTTTGTGAGGATTTGTGGAGTAGGGACTAGGGGCACTTGGGCACATCTTGGCCCTACACTTGCATAGCACTTGGCTAGATCTTGGCCCTTGGTTGGCCTTTGCTTACCCTATAAATACCCTCCCTTTGAAGACTTCTTCATCCTCAAATCTCTAAGTCTCGAGAACCCCTCTCCTCCTCTTGTTGACTCTCGCCCAAGAGCCTCCTCCCCTTTCACGTGGCCTTGTGGCCGAGAGCACCCTCTCCCTTCCTAGTAGGCTTCTGGCCGAGAGCACCCCTACCTGGGTGTTCTCGGGTACCCCTTGGTTGAGAAATACTCTCAAAAGTATTGTTATAATGCCATACTACGTTAGCCTTATACCTTGTAGTATTCTAAGGGTATATCTATACGAAAAGCCCAGAACTACTATCATACTTCCCTTCAGTCACAAACCCGAAACCCTAAGTAAAATCTCCATGGTTAGTCGAGTGCTTGGTAGAAGTTGGTTAGAACTTCTAAGGGTTGTTTGGAGCGACGAGCACCCTGTAGGAGCGAAACATTGCTAAGGATCGACTTTAAACTCGGATAATTATGGGCTTATCGAGGTAATTATCTTGTCCCCTATTGTAATTGGATATTACATGTTGTTAGAATATATAGTTGAAGTATACTATATATGTAATCGAACGTAGTTGTTGGCAATGTCTTTTGACTTAAGCTCAAGAATAAGGAATCGAATCAATTGTAATTACATAGATCAGACATGAGACTTGTGTAGTATTACGGTATAGTAGAATTGTACCCGTCGTTAGATGTATAACCCCCGGTTGGCTTGGTAGCACTCGATAGAGGAGAGATTTACGCTGTGGCGGGGGAGGTGCCGAATTTTCAGAGAATGTTCTACGATGAGATCTAAATGTTAATGCGCCTTGTGGCCTTATAGGTTGATGTACTACGTGTGGCGCGATCTACGTGGCTTAAGGAGTAGCCGACGCTTGGAAGTACTTGAGCGCTTTGCTATGAGTCGATACTGCCGCGAGGTATGTGAACCTCTTCCTATCTCTTCTAGCATGATATGTGTGAACTATGTAGTACCAGACGATACGTGCTAAATGTGTTTGAGTGGTTTAAAACATAAAGTGTTATAACGCTTTATGGGAAGTTGGTTATAACACTTTATGTTAGTAAGAAAATACATGTGGTTTTTAAAAGGTAAATCGATTTGAACTATAACTGGCTTGTTATATGATAAGAAAGAACTTGAAGTATTTCAAAAGTTTTTTGAATCATTTTGAAAGGAGAAGTAATACTTGGTGTTTGAAAACTTAAGAGTTATACTAGCTTTATGGGAAGTTAGGTATAACGGCTTAAGAATGCTTTACTGATTTCGGAAATCAGAATGTGTATCGACAAACCATCGCAAATACATTAAAAGGAAATGTTTTGAATAATTAAGTATTATTAAACCAAGAGAAACTTCCATCCGCATAGAAGCTAAGATGAGACAAAATGATATTTCCTAGCTCATGGCTGCTGTAATAAGATTGTTATAAACAAGAATGTCCTACTCACATATAAGGCTTATGTTTCTCCGATTGTTTAAAAGAGAATTATATTATTCTTAAATGAATAAAACTATGAACTACGAAACCTTTCTAAAATAAGAAACGTGAACATTTGATATTAGGCAAACTTGGACGTTTGGAAAATAATGTTGTTACTTGAATTTACAAAGGTAAGAGTTTTGGTTTTCTTAAAAGGATAGTCACTCTATTTTTTACTACGTATCAGGTGACTTATGTGAAAGAAACAGATCTTTTAAAGATTTAATGTGAAGTACTTTGGGGTTAGATAATTCAACTTGTTAGTAGAAAGTACCTTGTGTGAATACTCTATTGTATTGGTTCGTGATAGCCTTGTAAATACTTTCTTGTTGATTTGAGAAGTAAACATGTTGGGATGCTACGTGTGTTAGTATCTTGTGATGTTAGTGTAAAGGGGTTTTCCCTCGATCGCGCTTATGTTGTTTAACTATCAGCCGTTATGTTGGTATTGTACCACTCACCTTGACTTGTGTTCCGAGGTTAAGCCGCCTCCGATACGGTAGACTCGGTCCGGGACCATGATTCGAGAATACCATGCGGGTCCGTGGATCCACGCGAGCTACGGAGCTCTGTGTTAGTGTGCGCCCTTGTGGTCACGCGTCTCAGGCTACGCGGATCGCGAGTCCAGGGACGCCGGGAGTAGCTACCGATGCGGGTTATACCTCACGCGCCTATCTGACCGCCTACGCGGAGTCGCGGAGAGTTCCGTGGCTAGACGCGCACATTTGATATCGCGCGCAGTGACCAGCCTTTTATCATGTGACGGCCAGACAGATATCATGACACGCCTTATGACCTTGTTGGTACCGCTGGTGTTAGTAGTCGGCCATGCCTTCGCATTTACCACCGCATCGCTTTATTAGGACACAGTGGGACCCGTGTTCATATGTATTCCTCGTGCCAGATATCATAAATCGCTGGCGGTGAGGAAGGTATCCCACGCACGATTGACGTGGCGGCGTGAGACCCATTGTTAAAATTGAGTGATGACTTGAGGCGCGAGTCCCCGACTTGACATGATCGCTATTTATGGTGAATCGTAGTTTGGTTATCATACATGTCTCCCGCTTTGTATAGACTACTATGATTTCATTTACGATTTATTTTTAGTTTCACATACTTGCACTGTCAGATCGACCTCCTTCTGGGCCGAGTTCATGCCGCAGTAAAGGTACACCGCCGATCCTCGCTCTTGGTCACAACACTGGGAAGCTCCGCTTTCTCCGAGGCTTATTCGCATAGTCCTCGTTGTAGGTGCTACATTCGTGGTATGACGGCCCCGCCCCGCCGTTGTTGTCGATCATTTCTGTAGGTCCAGAGTAATCGCTGCGTGGTTTGTAAAAGGATTAAACTGCTCATTTGTAAAAAGTGGTTATTTATATATGCCGAAAGGCAAGTTTTCCTCGACATCGCTTTGTACTTCACTTGTTCATGATGTGTTTTATGTTCCATCGACACTGATGTTGTGTCACTAGGGTGCCCGGTAAGGCACGATCACGCCCCGAACGTCGTGACAAAAGTGGTATCGAGCGCTTAATCCTGGAAAGTGTCTACGCATCGTATCCGAGAGTCTTGATTATCGCAGTTGTGCACCACGCCAATAATCGAGGCTATAGGATATTTAGGATTGGTTTCTATTCTTCTCACTCCGAGATCGTGCCTTAGAGCCGTGTGTAAGTTGGACCTCTAACGATTTCTTTCCCTTATCGCTATGCCTCCGCGTAGGCAACCCGCCCAGAGGCGCGCAAGGCGGAGCCGCGAGTTGAGTTCGGAGGGTCATGGGCACAAGCCCAATTATCACCTTGGATGGTGCTTCATTCGGGATTTCGCGACGCCACTAGCCCCGCAGAAGTTTAGCACGCGCAGCAGCCTCATCGCGCCATAATATTTGAACCTTCGCCCACGATCGGGAACAGAGAATATAGATTGCGCAGAGACGCACTCACATTAGCTATGGACGTGGCTACCAGAGAAAATACCGATGTACCGCGAGTCTTGATGACTATCTAAAGAGAGGTTGTACAAGAGTAATTCTTCAACTAGGCGAGCATGGCCTATGAACGGCTTATACGCAGCAGTCGAGAAACGTAGATCGACGCGTTAACGGGCGACATCGTAAGGGGCCAGAGCAACTAGGTCCTTTGGTAACTTCAAGGCAAGTCGCCTCACCACAGATTAGATTATGCACATCCGCCAGCAAAGAGGTCCCCACGGATTCAAGACGCTCGGTACGCAGGAGTTGGTCAGACTCTGTGGTTTTCGATTCATCAGGCGATGCACGCCATCCCGGAATGTCGCTTTTTAGATTGATACTTGTTGCACTGTGGCCGTCGTGGCCATATGTCGAATAGGTGACCTAGTAGAAGGATTTTGTCTTCGCATCGCGGGTAGTTCGTCACCTTCCTTAATCCATGCGCCTACGGGCAGTTCGATTAGAACGACATGGAGTGAAGCAAGAGACGCAGCATATCCTAAACCCTCTAGAATTTTGTTTATGTGATAAGGTGAGTATACCTTAAGTGCTATGTTCTCGTAGCGATGTTAGTTGTGATTAGAAATCATGGTTGTTTAACCGAGTAAGATGTCAGGGATAGAGAAAGTGCGAGTTTTAGAGTTTTTACGCAGAGACCTTAGAGGTAAGGCCATCTCGAGTAAAAGACGATATTATGTTTGACCCTTATAGGAGTGCATAGTGCACGCGAGCTATGTTCGTGGGATAAGTCCCTGAGTAGTGTGGAAGGACAGAGGGTAGTTGAGCTAAGAAGACCGCTAGGTTTTCGTAACGTGTTTTGAGAGATTGTTCCTTCGGGGAGATAGTATTTTGCGCCTTGCCGGCCTGTTGAGGCCACGCTGCGGGTCAACCCGCCGCATGTTTGGTGGTGCGGGTCCGGTTGTGGTGGTCCCGCCTTGTGGAAGGGCCACGAGGTGTTAGGCCCAAGTTTAGTTAACCAACAGACGAGTTCGTGGACGCGTCGACCGCTGGTCGGTCGACGGGGCAGCCCATCGTGTTCTTCGGCGGACCGCTCACTCTGGCAGATGTTGATTTATCGAAGGTTGTAAGGCTGCGACGGTGCCTACCTTCACCTTATGGCGCATGTGGAGCCCGTGTTACTACTGCTTTTGTTTCCGGAAGTTTTACCAGCAGGTTAAGGACTCGTGAGTCTCAGACCGCATTCGCCTCGCCGCGATGTGGAATTCGCGGTAGTTGTGAAGATTGTTGTCTCCTGGAGGGAGCGCTTAAGCTACCATTTCGGTGTTCTGAGGTCGCCATGAAGACTTGCAGGCGGAAGTGTTAGTTGCCGGTCGAGTGGTTCGATGTTGGCATGGTTCAGATAGTTGGTTCAGTCTTGTTCCAGCAGATCGTGGATAGTGAGAAGCTTGTCTGAAGAAGTTCCGCAGCTCGAGGAATCGTGGATAATCGGCGACGACGCCAGAGTTCGTGCCGACGGTCGGTCTTCTTGAAAGTACCACCGACAGGTGTGACGAGTTTGGATACTAAAGCGATCGTAAATGGT
Organism: Przewalskia tangutica; assembly: GCA_029844215.1. Classification (NCBI taxonomy): domain Eukaryota; kingdom Viridiplantae; phylum Streptophyta; class Magnoliopsida; order Solanales; family Solanaceae; genus Przewalskia; species Przewalskia tangutica. The sequence continues at coordinate 84,648,497 of CM056720.1, read as the reverse complement.
AAGAATTCGAGTGTACGACATTCTGATCGCAGCGTTCCGGCACCATTTGTTGGGTCGTCGGAGCTAGGCTCGCGCAAAGTGACAAAAGTGTATTTGTGGTGATGTTAGAGGTGTTTCCTCGTAGACTTGGATATAAGTATGTTGCGCAGTATTTCGTGGCCACCGTGGCAGATTGTTTCGTAAGTATAGTAGTGAAGACTATATCGCACGTGTTCGCTTGAGACTTAGAAGGAACATTCGGACGAATGTTTCTGCGGAAGAATGTTATACCCGTAGTTCCGTGGTATGTATGCGAGGACGCACGACGAGAATAATGGCTGAAAGATTGGAAAGGAAGAAAGAGGTGATTTTTCCACTAAAAGTTTCCGGTTTTGTGAAGGAAAAAGGTTCGTTAACGGAATTGGATTCCCGATTTGGTATTCGACTTCTGGAATATTAGAGAATTATGGAATTTTATTTTCGAATGGTCACGCTGGGCCCACGGAGAAATTTACGCTTTGTGGGCCCACTTTGTTTTCTAGATTTTGGCCATTGTGGATATTTTCTAAGATGTTTTATTTTGGGCCAATAGGAGGGTGACACGTGTCACCCCGCCAGTGGCTTGGCCGAATGGCATTTGGGCACAAGTGCCGACAGAGTCGTTTTCGACTAAACGCTTTACATAACTTGCAGGGAAAAATACCGCTAGGTCTTTTCTTATTTTTTCGGATTTTTTACGAGAGATGAAATTTTTTTGACCAACGAGAGGGCGACACTTGTCACCTCAAGTTGGTGGAGTCGACTACCACCCTCGACGCCAGCGGTCAAGTTGGTGAGATATTTTGTGAGGATTTGTGAGTAGGACTAGGGGCACTTGGCACATCTTGGCCCTACACTTGCATAGCACTTGGCTAGATCTTGGCCCTTGGTTGGCCTTTGCTTACCCTATAAATACCCCCCTCCCTTTGAAGACTTCTTCATCTCTCAAATCTCTAAGTCTTGAGAACCCCCTCTCCTCCCTCTTGTTGACTCTCGCCCAAGAGCCTCCTCCCCTTTCACGTGGCCTTGTGGCCGAGAGCACCCTCTCCCTTCCTAAGAGTTCTTTCCCGAGAGCACCCCCTACCTTGGGTGTTCTCAAGTACCCCTTGGTTGAGAAATACTCAAAAGTATTGTTATAATGCCCTAATACCTTAGCCTTATACCTTGTAGTATTCTAAGGTTATATCTATACTAAAAGCCCGTAAATACTATCATACTTCCCACACTACAAAACCGAAACCCTAAGGAAAATCTCCATGGTTAGTCGAGTGCTTGGTAGAAGTTGGTTAGAACTTCTAAGGGTTGTTTGGAGCGACGAGCACCGGCAGTGAGCGAAACATTGCTAGGATCGACTTTAAACTCGGATAATTATGGGCTTATCGAGGTAATTATCTTGTCCCCTATTGTAATCGGATATAACATGTTGTTAGAATATATAGTTGAAGTATACTATATATAGAACTGAACGTAGTTGTTGGCAATGTCTTTTGACTTAAGCCTCAAGAATAATGAACTGAACTGAACTGTAATTACATAGGACTGTATTACAGTAGACTTGTGTAGTATTACAGATAGTAGAATTGTACCCGTCGTTAGATGTATAACCCCGGTTGGCTTCGTAGCCGCCTCGATAGAGGAGAGATTTACGCCGTGGCGGGGAGCAGGCCGAATTTTCTGGTAGAATGTTCTACGATGAGATCTAAATGTTAATAAGCGCTGTGGCCTTATAGGTTGATGTACTACGTGTGGCGCGATCTACGTGGCTTAAGGAGTAGCCGACGCTGGAAGTACTTGAGCGCTTTGCTATGAGTCGATACTGCCGCGAGGTATGTGAACCTCTTCCTATCTCTTCTAGCATGATACGTGTGAACTATGTACGGTGACGCATACGTGCTAAATGTGTTTGAGTGGTTTAAAACATAAAGTGTTATAACGGCTTTATGGGAAGTTGGTTATAATACTTTATGTTAGTAAGAAAATACATGTGGTTTTTAAAAGGTAATCGATTTGAACTATAATCGGCTTGTTATATGATAAGAAAGAACTTGAAGTATTTCAAAAGTTTTTGAATCATTTTGAAAGGAGAAGTAATACTTGGTGTTTGAAAACTTAAGAGTTATACTAGCTTTATGGGAAGTTAGGTATAACGGCTTAAGAATGCTTTCTTGATTTCGGAAATCGTAATGTGTATCGACAAACCATCGCAGTTACATTAAAAGGAAATGTTTTGAATAATTAAGTATTATTAAAACTAAAGAGAAACTTCCATCCGCATGTAAGCTAAGATGAGACAAATGATATTTCCTAGCTCATGGTCATTGTAATAAGATTGTTATAAACAAGAATGTCCTACTCACATATAAGGCTTATGTTTCTCCGATTGTTTAAAAGAGAATTATATTATTCTTAAATGAATAAAACTATGAACTACTTAAACCTTTCTAAAATAAGAAACGTGAACATTTGATATTAGGCAAACTGGACGCTTGGAAAATAATGTTGTTACTTGAATTTACAAAGGTAAGAGTTTTGGTTTTCTTAAAAGGATAGTCACTCTATTTTTTACTACGTATTGTGTGACTTATGTGAAAGAAACAGATCTTTTAAAGATTTAATGTGTGAAGTACTTTGGGGTTAGATAATTCAACTTGTTAGTAGAAAGTACCTGTGTGAATACTCTATTGTATTGGTTCGTGATAGCCTTGTAAATACTTTCTTGTTGATTTGAGAAGTAAACATGTTGGGATGCTACGTGTGTTAGTATCTTGTGATGTTAGTGTAAAGGGTTTTTCCTCGATCGCGCTTTAAAGTTGTTTGACTATCACCGTTATGCTGGTATTGTACCACTCACTGACTTGTGTTCCGAGGTTGCCGCCTCCGACGCGGTAGACTCAGCGTCCGGGACCATGATTCGAGAATACCTCACGCGGGTCCAGGGATCCATGCGGAGCTACGAGCTCCGTGTTAGTGTGCGCCCTTGTGGTCACGCGGTCCTTGTGGCACGCGATCGCGAGTCCGTGATCGACGCCGGAGTAGCCACCTCGATGCGGGTTATACCTCACGCGCCTATCTCGACCGCCTACGCGAGTCGCGGAGAGTTCTGTGGCTAGACGCGCACATTTGATATCGCGGCGAGTGACCGGCTTTTATCATGTGACGGCCTAGACAGATATCATGACACAAACTTATGACCTTGTTGGTACTGCTGGCGTTAGTAGCCTGGCTATGCCTTCGCATTACCTGCACTGCTTTATTAGGACACAGTGGGACTCGTGTTCATATGTATTCCTTGGTGCTTGTATATCATAAATCGGCGGTGAGAAGGTATCCCACCGCACGATTGATGTGGTGGCGTGAGACCCATTGTTAAAATTGAGTGATGACTGAGGCGTGAGTCCTCGACTTGACATGATCGCTATTTATGGTGAATCAGTAGTTTCGTTATCATACATGTCTCCCGCTTTGTATAGACTACTATGATTTCATTTACGATTTATTTTTAGTTTCACATACTGCACTTTTGATCGACTCCTTCGGGGCTGCGCTCATGCCGCAGTAAAGGTACACCGCCGTTGATCCTCGCCTAGTGGTCACGTCATTTGGGAAGCTCCGCTTTCTCCGAGGCTTATTCGTATAGTCCCCGCTGTTGTAGGTGCTTACATTCGTGGTATGACGGCCCCGCCCCGTCGTCGTTGTCGTATCATTTCTGTGAGGTCTCAGAAATCGCAAGTGTGGTTTGTAAAAAGGATTAAACTGCTCATTTGTAAAAAGTGGTTATTTATATACGAAGGCAAGTTTTCTCAGACATCGCTTTGTACTTCACTTGTTCATGATGTGTTTTATGTTCCGCCGATTACTGATGTTGTGTCACTAGGTGCCCGGTAAGGCACCTACCACGCCCCGAACGGTCGTGACACCCTTGGCCGAGAGTAGCGCTCCTAGTGTGGCCGTGGGTACCCCTAGCCTAGTTGCTTTCAGATAATACCCCTTTGTGGTGTAGAAATACTCTCAAAAGTATTGTTATAATGCCCAAATTACCTTAGCCGTATACCTTGTTGTATTCTAAGGTTATACCTATACGAAATGCCTAAATACTATTATACTCCACTACCACAAACCGAAACCCTAGGGAAAATCTCCATAGTCCGTTGGAGTATTGTGTAGAAGTTAGTTAGAACTTCTAAGGGTGGTTTAGAGCGGGTTGAGCGCTGAGTCGAGCTAAACGATTACCAGATCGACTTTAACTAGGATAATTATGGGCTTATCGAGGTAATTATCTTGTCCTCTATTGTAATTGGAAATTACATATTGTTAGAATATATAGTTGAAGTATACTATATATAGAATCAACGTAGTTATCGCAATGTCTTTTGACTTAAGCCCGAATAATACTTACTAATGTCTTGCGACTTAAGCCCGAATTTAAAAGAAGAATACCGAATCAGAATTACATGCGTCAGACATGAGACTTGTGTAGTAGTACCGTGGTGTAGAATTGTACCTAGGTTAGACATATAACCCCTCGGTTGGGTAGCCGCCCTCGATAGAGGAGGCGATTTACGCTGGCCATGGGGAGTTGCCGAATTTTCTGTAGAATGTTCTACGATGAGATCTAAATGTTAATAAGCGCCTGTGGCCTTATAGGTCAAGTACTACGTGTGGCGCGATCTACTTGGCTTAAGGAGTAGCCGACTTGGAAGTACTGAGCGCTTTTGCTATTAGTCGATACTGCCGCGAGGTATGTGAACCTCTTCCTATCTCTTCTAGCATGATACGTGTGAACTATGTAGTACCAGACGACATACGTGCTAAATGTATTTGATTGGTTTAAAACATAAAGTGTTATAACGGCTTTATGGGAAGTTGGTTATAATGACTTTATGTTGGTAAGAAAATACTTGTGGTCTTTAAAAGGTAAATCGATTTGAACTATAACCGCTTGTTATGTTAGTAAAGAATCAAGTATTTCAAAAGATTTTTGAATCATTTTGAAAGAAGAAGTAATACTTGGTTTTGCAAAACTTAAGAGTTATACTAGCTTTATGGGAAGTTAGGTATAACGCTTAAGAATGTTTTATCGATTTCTGAAATCGTAATGTGTATCGACAAACCATCAGCTGTTAATAAAAGGAAATGTTTTGACTAATTAAGTATTATTAAAACCAAGAGAAACTTCCATCCGCATAAGCTAAGATGAGACAAAATGATATTTCCTAGATCATGGTCAGAATAAGATTGTTATAAACAAGAATATCCTACTCACATATAAGACTTATGTTTCTCGATAGTTAAAAGAGAATTATATTCTTAATCAATAAGACTATGAACTACTTAAACCCTTCTAAAATAAGAAACTTGAACATTGGAAAAGAAGGTTGCTACTTGATTTTACAAAGAGAAGTAATTGATTTACTTTAAAAAGATAATCACTCTATTTTCATATACTACGTATTGTGTGGTTTTGTGAAGTAACGTATCTTTTAAAGATTTAATGTATGAAGTACTTTGGGGATAGGTACCGAACTTGTTAGTAGAAAGTACCTTGTGTGAATAACTCGATTGTATTGGTTTGTGATAGCCTTGTAATACTTTCTTGTTGATTTGATAAGTAAGCATGTTAGATGCTACGTGTGTTAGTATCTTGTGATTATTGTGTAAAGTGGTCACTCTTGTTGTGCTTACGTTGTCAAACGTTAAGCCCGCCAGATCGATATTGTATCACATACCCGACTTGTTATACCGAGGGCTTGCCACCCTTGATGCGGTCTATACGGCCTATGCAAATCCTTGTGACTACGCGAGCGCGAGCTCGGGATTGATCATTCCGGTGTTTAGCCCGACGCGGGATTCCCTATGCGCGTCCGCTGAGACTACGCGGTCTTTTGAGACTATGCGGCCGCGGAGCCTAGGCGGATACCGAGGGTTCACGCCACGCGGTATACCTCAGCGGTCCTGGGACCATGATTCGAGGAATACCTCACGCGGTCCGCGTGACCTACGCGAGTCGCGAGTTCCGTGGATAGACGCGCGACATTGATATTGCGGGCGTGGCCACTTCGATTACGTGGTGCGCCCAGAAAGACCTCGAGATACGCTTTGTGGTATTTTTGGTACGCTGGTCTTAGTAGTCGGCTATGCCTTCGCACTTGCCCCTGCACGGTTTTATTGTGATAACTTTGAGGCGAGTCCTCGACTTGACATACGATCGCTATTTATCAGGAATCGTATTTTGGTTATCATACATGTCTCCCGCTTTATATGTACTACTATGATTTCATTTACGATTTATTTCGCCTTCGCCGGCCAGATCGACTCCTTCGGGGCTGCGCTCATGCCGCAGTAAAGGTACACCGCCGTTGATCCTAGCTATCGTGTACGCGCTTATTTGGGAAGCTCCGCTTCTCGAGGCTTATCACGTATAGTCCGCCGCCGTAAGTGTTTACATTCGTGGTTTGGCGGGCCCCGCCCCGCCATTGTTGTCGTATCATTCTTAGAGGTCCGTAGTAATCGCAAGCGGTGGTTTGTAAAAAGGATTAAATTGTTCATGTTGAAAGAGTTGTTATTTATATATATACCAAGGTAACCGCTTTGGTTAGTCTGCTCGCTTATTTCACCGCCTTATTACATCGTTTCATGTATTGTCTTTAAGTTCCGCCGACATTACTCGATGTATGGCTACTGGGTGCCCGGTAAGGCACCACCACGCCCGGTTCGGTCGTGACACCTTGACCAAAACAAGGCCAAAAACGCAAGAAAACGCCACAAAATCGCCCACTGAGGGTGACAAGTGTCGCCTCTCGCTGGACCAAAATATTTCATCTCTCTAAAAATCCGCAAAAATAATAAATGACATAGCCGTAATTTTCCTTCGCAAGTTTTGGAAAACGCTTCGTCGGAAAATGATTCTTTCGGTCAGAACAAAATTTCACCCTTGCCTACTTAAGGCTTAAACTTTTATACGCACGCCTCACGCATACTGAAAATACGGTATAACATTGTCTCTCCTTAGAAACATTCGTCCGAATGTTCCTTCTAAGTCTCAAAACAACCATGCGCCAAGATAGTATTCATCGCTATACTTACGAAAACAATCATGCCACACCGCCACAATACAACACGCGCAAATACTTACATCCAAGTCCACGAGAATCACCTCCATCACTACAAAAGCTCCCACTGAGGTCTAAAATATACTCCCTTCGCACCTTCACTTTACAAAAGAAATGATCACATCTATGCTCGTAACACATGCTCGCTTCTTCCCTTACTGCTGCACTTTCTCGTACACTCGAACTCTTTCTCATAACTTACCACATTTCATATCGCTCAGCTTCCAAAATCTCCGGGTTACCACCTCCAACTTGGTCATCATTAATCGAACACTGATGGATCTCCGATACTTTTACGAACATAACAACATGAAAGACCAGACGATCGCTTCCTACGCTTGGACGGCAATGCCAACTTATAGCAACCCGCCTATTCTACAAACAATCAAATGCCCAAAAGCGGTTTGGGTTAAGTTTCCTCGCTTTCCAAAACTCGTCACACCTTTCCGGTGGTACCTTCAAGAAGACCCACCGTCAACCTCAACTCCAAGCGGCCGCCGATTATCCGCACGACTTCGCTGACTCGAGTGCCGATAACCTCTCCCGGATAGGCTTCACCCTATCCACATCCTCGCCAAAACAAAATGAACCGCTTATCCGAACCTTGCCAACATCGAACCAATCGATCGACAACTTATACTTCCGCCCCTACAAGGCGCCATAAGGCGATATTCGAATACCGATATGGTAGCTATTAAACACTCTTAACAGAGACAACAATCCTCACAATACCCCCAAATCCAAACACCGCCCGAGGCGAACGCGACATCGAGACTCACCGAAGTTCCTAACCCCGCCTCGTAAAACTTCCAAAAGAAACACCAGAACTGGCTCCATCGCCGCCATAAGGTGAAAGTAGGCACCGTGCAGCCTTACAACCTTCCCGATATAACATCTCGCATAACCTCGCCGAGTAAACGGCCTGGCTAAAGACAAGACGGGCTGACCCTATCACCCGACCATCGGTCGAACGCATCCACGAACTCGCACGATGGTTATCTAAACTCGCCTAACACCTCGTGACTCACCACCGGGCGGACCACATCGAATCGACCCCACCATAATGCAGCCGCTGGTTGACCCGCGACGGCCCTCAACCCGACTCGCTATCGCAAGAAAACTCTTGTTCCCGATCCGAACAATCTCACTAATCAAGTTACGAAACCTAGTGGTCTTCTTAGATCAACTACCCTCTTTCATTTCATACCACTCCGACTTATCACACGCACATATCTCACGCGGTACTATGCACTCGATAAGTGGTCCAACATAAAATAAATCTTTTACTCGAGACGACCTTGCCTCTAAGGTCTCTACGTATAACATTCTAAGGCTCACACTTTTCCTATCCCCAATCTTACCCTTTTAACTAACCATGATTTCTAATCACCATTAACACAATGCTATCGTAACACAACACTTAAGATACCCTTATCTTATCACACATACAATCTCTAGAGGTTAAGGATATATCTCAGATCTACCGCTTCACTCCCTTTGTCGTCTAATCAATCCTCGCTCGCTGGGCGATAGCTAGGGAAGATGATGAATCGTCACCGATCCTGAAGGCCGAGTCCTCCTACTTGCATCCTCCTACTAGGACATCCTTTCGACATAGCCCGACGGCCGCAGTAAAACAAGTACCAACAAAGATGACATTCCCGACGACGCCACACCGCGGAACACTGGGAAAATCAATCTACTGGCCGGAACCTACGTATCTCAGAATCGAAGCCCCGAGCTCACCAACTCCGATACCTCGAACGCCCCGGTCTGCGGAGGACCACTCGCACCGGGCGAGGTGCATAACTGGGTCACGGTATGTCCGCCGAAAGTTACCAAGGACCTCGCCGATCGACCTCTTCGCTGCCCTGATTAACTGCCGATCTCTACGCTTTCGCCACTGCGCATAAGCCCGCATAGGCCATGCTCAAGACCGATCAAGAGCTACTCTTTCACAACCTCTCTTAGATAGTCATCAAGACCCGTGATAAATCGATCCATAATATACCCTCCGTTGCTAACTCTAGCTAGTAACGGTCGCCTCTTTGCAATCTATTCTTTCGCCATCGGGTCTTGGAACCAAGGTGTAAATGTCATGGCCGCAGAGGAATTGCCGCCGGCTAAACTCACGGCTGGCGATGTCGCAGAACTCCCCGAATGAAGCACCACCCTAGGTGATGATTGGGCTCAGGCCTCGTAACCATCTCGTGTTTCTACTCGCAGCCTCCTACGCTTGCCCTTCGGGACCGGGTTGCCATACGCGAGGCATAACGGTAGGAAATAAATACGTTAGAGGTCCAACTTATAACACATTTCTAAGGCACGATCTCGAGTGAGAAGAATGGAAACCAATCCTAAATATCTTATAGCCTCCTCGATTATCGCGTGGTGCACAACACACCGATAATCAAGACTTACTAGATACGGCCAGAGACACTTTCCGAGGATTAATCGCTCGATACCACTTTTGTCACGATCCAACCTGCCCGTGGATCGTGCCTTACCCCGCACCCAAGTAAACATACATCGAGTAATCAACTAATATAAAACAAGACATGAAATATGAAACAGCTTATTCGAGAAAAGTTGCTTTTCGCATATATATATATATAAAAACTTAAATCCAATTATATCCCTTTACAACTCGCCACAACACAAGATTTCATGCACTTAAGAATGATATGACAACAATGGCGGACAGTGGCCCGCCATACCCCGAATGTAAGTACCTACAACGACAGGACTATACCATCGATAAGCCTCCGAGAAACGGAGCTTCCCAAATGCCGAATCAGGACTCCTATGAGCGAGGATCAACAATCGTGTACTCTACCGCGGATGAACGCAAATTTCTAAGGAGGTCAAGATTACAGTACCAAGTATGTGAAATCAAAATATTGTAAATGAAATCATAGTAGTCTATATAAAGCAGAGACATGTATGATAACCAAACTACAGTTCACAATAAATAAGCAGTCATGTCAAGTCAGGGACTCACGCCCTCAAAGTCATCACTCAAATATAAATATGGATCTCACGCCCACAACATCAATCATGCCCGTGGAATATCTTCCTCACTGCTGGCAGTCTATGATATAAAAACACTAAGGATTCCACATGAACACCAGGTCCCACCTGTGTCATAATAAAACAGTACGGGGTAAGTACGAAGGCATAGCCGACTACTAAAACCCACAGTACCAACAGGGTCATAAATCAGATCACGAGGTCCGCCTAGACCACCACATGATCGGCCGCCACTCGCCCAGATCAAACGCGCGCTTAATCCCGAACTTCCCGCACCCGCATAGGCCCGCATGAGGTATTCCTCGATCGAGGGTAGCTACTCCCGACAACGCCCCGACTCGCAGTCGCATGGCCACATAGACCGCATGACTACAAAGGCCGCACACTAACTCGAACTCGTAGTTCGCATAGTCCTCGACCCGCATGAGGTATTCTCGAATCATGGTCCCAGACCGCCTGAGTCTACCCCGCATCGGAGGGCGCTTAACCCCCGGTATCATGTCAAGAGGTGAGTGATATAATACTAACACAACATCTTATCGTTAAACAACATAAGCGCAACAAGGGAAACCCCTTTACACAAACATCACAAGATACTAACACACGTAGCATCCTAACATGTTTACTTATCAAATCAACAAGAAAGTATTTCAAGGCTATCACAAACCAACACAATCAAGTTATTCACACAAGGTACTTTCTACTTTATGTTAACAAGTTCGGTTTTTTTATCCCCAAAGTACTTCATACATTAACTCTTTAAAAGATCCGCTTTCTTCTCACACGACCAACCTGCCCGTGGATCGTGCCTTACCCTGCACCCTAGTGATACAACATCGTGAGAAAATCAGCGGAAATAAAAACACGAACATGAATTAAGAGACATGATTAATAAACAAAGCAACCAAAATAGCTTGCCTTCAAATATATACATAAATACCCGAACAGCTTATCCTTTTTACAAACTCGCCACAACAAGATTATGCACTTCTAAGAAGTGGCAATAACTATGACGGACAGGCCCCGCCATACCCCGAATGTACAAGAACTCATGCACTGTGGTAACATACCAAAAGATAATGTTATACCCGTATTTCCAGTATGTACGTGGACGACGCATTTAATTTTGAGCCTTAAGTTAGGCATGTTTCGAAATTTTGTGCACAACCCCGTAGAGAGTCGCTTTCGACGAACGCTTTCACAAATGCCGTAGGGAAAATTCCGCTATGTCATTTAGTATTTTATGAATTTTTCCGAGAGACGAAATGTTTTGGATCAATGGGAGGGTGACACTTGTCACCCTCAAGTGGCGCTTGGGTTGGCGAATTGGTCACGGGCTTGAGGCCTATCGCCCCTTATTTTGTGCCTTGTTTTGGCCTTGTTTTGTGCCTTGTCTTGTGCCATGTTTTGTGGAGTAGGGTTTAGGTGCACTTGGCTTAATCTTGCCCTTACACTTGCTATACACTGGGAGGATCTCGCCCTTCAGCCTTTGGTTTTGCTATAAATACCCCCTAGATGTGGAGACTTCATCCATTCCAAAACTTCCAAGTCTTGAAACCCTCTCCTCCCCTTTTCGTGGCCTTTGGCCGAGAACACCCCTCCCCTAGCCTAGTTGTGCTAGCCGAGCCTACCCCTCAGAAAGTTGTCTTCCAAGTATTGTTATAATGCCCAAAATACCTTAGCCTTGTACCTTGTAGTATCCCAAAGATACCTCTATACGTAGAGTCCTAAATACTACCTTTGTCCCTTTAGTCTCAAACCGAAACCCTAAGAAAATCTTCATTGCTTGATTGAAGTATTTAAGTAGAAGTTGGTTAGAACTTCTAAGGGTTGTTGAGCGGATGGAGCACCGAGTCGAGCTAAACGCTGCTAAGGATCGACATTTAACTTGGATAATTATGGGCTTATCGAGGTAATTATCTTGTCCTCTAGTTGTAATTGGAAATTACATGTTGTTAGAATATATAGTTGAAGTATACTATATATGTAACTAAGCTTAAGATCGCGCAATGTCTTTTGACTTAAGCTCAAGAATATAGAAAAGAATCAATCAGATTTACATAGGATCAGACAGTAAAGAGACTTGTGTAGAATTGTACACGCCCGTTAGGCGGTAAACCCTCGTTGGCTTGGTAGCCGCCTCGTTAGAGAGGAGATTTACGCCGCATGGGGAGGTGTCCTAATTTTCTCAGAGAAAGATGAAGACATGTGTTTAAAAGTTAATAGACGCTTGTGGCCTTTATAGGTGAAAGTACTAAGAGTAGCGATTCTACTCGAGGAGTGGAAAGTGGCTAGCAAGGTTGTAGTACTGAGCTTTTGCTTATTGTCGATAATCGCCGCGAGGTATGTGAACCTCTTCCTATCTCTTCTAGCATGATATGTGTGAACTATGTAGTACGGTAGACGCATACGTGTTAATCAGGTTTGATTGTTTAAACATAAAGTGTTATAACGGCTTTATGGGAAGTCAAGTTATAACAGCTTTATGTAGGTAAGAAAATACTTTGTGGTTTTAAAAGGTAACTGATGTGAATTATAACTGGCTTGTTATAATAAAGAACTTGATGTATTTCAAAAGATTTATAAATCGTTTTGGAAGGGAGAGTAACACTTTGCTTTAAAAGGTTTTAAAAAGAGTTATACTAGCTTTATGGGAAGTTAGGTATAATGTCTTAAGAGAGGTAAAGAAAATGGTTTACTGATGTTAGAAGTTAAGAGACTTGATCTTATAAGATAAGAGACTTAACTTATTTGCTTTAATGTGAATGTTGTGTGAAACCTCATTCGTGAGTAATGAGTACTTGGTTTTTAAAGGGATAATGTTTTACTGATTTCGGGAATCAGAATGAGTATCGACAGACCACTGCAGCGTTAATAAAGGAAAATGTATTGAATAATGATGTATCGTATTAAAACCAGTAGAAACCTCCATCTGCATAGAAACTAAGACGACAAATGATATTACATTTTCTAGATCATGGTCAGTAATAAGAATGTTGTAAACAAGAATAACCTACTCACGAGACATATATTACTCAATTGTTCTAAAAAGGAATCAAGTGATTAAGTTTATGAACTATGAAACCATTTGAAAATGAGAAGCTTGAGTAATTGAAACTAGGCAAACTGGAACTTAGGAAAAGAATGTTGTTACTTGATTTTGAAAAGGAATATGGGTTGGTCATTCTAATACTACGTATCGTGACTTTTATAAAAGTAATGGATCTCTTTAAAAGAACTTAACGTATGTAGTACTTTGGGGTTAAAACCCGACTTTGACATAAAATGAAAGTACTTTGAGTCAGGTGAAACTTGCCTACGCTTGTTGTTGTGAAACTTGCCTATGCTTGTGATGATAGCCTTTGTTGTGCAAGTGTGGTATTTCAGACACCGCCTCTCGATAGAGGGCCTGGCCGACTTGTTGAGAACTTACTTGGACGCGTCGCGCGATGGAGAATTCCACCGTATGCTCCTCGCTGATAGTGTTATTCCATGGACTAGCTCTCCACGAGGTTTATTATCGTCGCCCGTCCCCGTGGTCGGCCGCACCGCCGCCTCGTGATCGATTCGCCTCGTATCCGTAGTCACCGCACTTGCCCTGCTCAAGATAGTGACGGTTTCGTGATACGCCGTCCTCGTGGTCACCAGATTTGCCCCCGCCACCGCGTGACCGCCTTGGTATCCTGAGTCGGCCGCACTTGCCCCGTGACGGCCGTGGTTTTGGTTGCATTGTATTATTGGTACGGTCGGATCTGGTAGTTATACTTGTCTCAGACGGTTTTTATAACACAGCGGACTCGTGTTCATGTATAATCCTTGGTATTGTTATATCATAAATCCGCCAGCTGAGGAAGAAATTCCACGCACGAGTGATAATTTGAGGCGTGAGTCCTCGCTCTGATGTAATCGTTATATGTTATATATCGTAGTTTGGTCATCATACATGTCTCCCGCTTTATATAGACTATTATGATTTCATTTACAGATTTACGCCACATACTGTAATTGTATCGACTCTCCTTCGGGCCGCTCATGCCGCAGTAGAGGTACATCGGCCGCCGATCCCCGCTTAGGATCACCTTTCAGATTGAAAGCTCCGCCTTTCGAGGCTTATCTTGGTATGTTACCCCGAGTCCGTAGATGCTTATACATTCGTGGTACGGCGGCCCCGTCCCGTCATAGTTGTTGTAAATCTTAGAGGTCCAGAGTAATCGCTGGCGTGGTTGTAAAAGGATTAAACTGCTCGGTTTTATGATATACCAAGGCAAATCGCTTTGTTGGCCTGCTTATTTATTATATCTCTTGTTTCATGATTCATGTTTTATTTTCCGCTGGTTTTCCGATGTTGTATCACTAGGGTGCGCCGGTAAGGCACCAAGAATTCGCCCGTTCGGGCGTTACAAAGTGGTATCGTGAGCGCTTAATCTCTGAAAGTGTCTACGCATCGTGTCTAGTAGAGTCCGGATTATCGCGTGTCAGTGCACCACATCTATAATCGTGAGGCTATAGGACATTTAGGATTGGTTTCATTCTTCTCATTCCGAGATCGCGCCTTAGAGCCGCGTGATAAGATCGACCCTCCGACGTGTTTCGCTTACCGCTTATGCCTCGCGAAAGGCAACCCGCCCGTGGCGGCAAGGCAAAGCAGAGGATCTCGCGAGCAGCAAATGCAGAGACCACAAGACCGAGCCTCCACCCCGCACCGAGCAGGAGATGAGTTACAAGGAGCTGGCCCGCCACGGCCGTGGTCAGGCTGATTGAGGATAGGCCGACGCAGCAGCCTAAAGAGCACCAGTGGTTCACCCCAGATCAGATAGTTCGAGGCTACAGGATTTTCTGAGTTGTAAGCCGCCAGAGTTTTACGGGTCGAGGCCTGAGGATGATCCGCAGGAGTTCATCCGACGCCATGGCCGATCACGAGAGTGATCAAGGCATCGAGATCGAAGTCGGTGGTTCTAGGTTCACATCAATCGCGTGATACCGCAATGATCGTTTGATTCTCGAGCTGTCCAGGAGAGCATGCACTTCCAGCCGTATGGAACGAAGTTCTCGAGGCCTTTCTTGCACATTTCGCCTCCCTGCATGAGGAGGGCTCGCCGGCTGATTTTTGGTGTTACGCAGAATCCGCGCATTCGGGAGTACATTGTGGAGTTCGTCTTATTGGCCCGGTACGTCCCCGCGTTGGTCGCTAGTATGGAGGATCGGGTGCTCCGCTATGTTACAGGCTCGATGATTGCCTTGCAGAGTTGTTCGTAGCTCTTCACCGCACGACATTGCCCGCACGCAGCGTATACACTGATGCGAGCGGATAAATCGACGGAATGACCAAAGTCACAGAAGAGGCCGTAACAGCAGGTCCTTTGGTGACTTTCGAGGCGGACCGCCAAAGCAGACTAGTTATGTACCTCCGCAAGACAGAGTGGTCCTCCACACTTTCGACCTTCAGATATTCAGAGCGTGCCTGGCTCCTGTGTTTCAGATTTTCGTGAGAGCAGAGTGCCACGGATGAGGTTGCCCTTGTCTCAGGGCCGCCAGGGAAAGCTTCATAAGTGAGAGTGTCGCACTAACTCTGAGATTGTTATTTTTGCGCCAACAGGCCATCCGCAAGAGATCGTCCACCGTGGATAGCACTGGTAGGATAGCATGGACTACTAGAGCAGCCATGGTTCTTCACCTTCCGTAGCCAGCAGATGTTTGTACACCGAGGCCCCTGTAGGGTCATGGGAGTTCTCAGCTTTAGCGGTCCTCAACCGCCTAGTTTCGTATATCCTTAACCTCTAGAGTTTTGTTTATGTTGTTGATGTGTTTAATGTTATGTTTGGATAGCTTTGTGCTAAAATGTGATTTAGAAACCTAGTGAGAAGGGTAAGTCCTGGTCAGTGTGAGATGGAAGTGGTAGCTTCATGACGTGAAATAGTAAGATTGTTCCGATCTGGGAACAAGAGTTGGCGCGGTTGGGGGTCGGGTTGAGGACCATTTCGGGTCAACCCAGAACCCGTGGGGTGCGGGTCACTCGGTGGTCCCGCCAGTGGTAGGGTCACGAGGGTGCTAGCCCAAGTTTAGATGACCATCGATGAGTTCGTGGACGCTCGATCGAATCAGTTCGTGAAGGCCGGAATGGCCTTAGGGAAATCGAGGTTAGCGAGATGACCAAGCTCGAGGTAGTGACTCCAAGGGTTGGAAACGTTAGCGCGATGTGTATGTGGTACGGATACTAGAACGAAGTTCGAGTGTTCGTGACGAGTACTACGAGAAAGCGGAAAAGTGAACGATGTTTTTGTGGCGCGTGGCATGATTGTTTTCGTGACGATAGCAGTTGAAGACTATACCGACGCCGTTGTTTTGAGATTGAAGGAACATTCGGACGAATGTTTCTGGCGGGGATGAATGTTATACCTCGTATTTCCGCAGTATGTACGTATGGACGACGCATTTAATTTTGAGCCTTAAGTTAGGCATGTTTCAAATTTTTGTGCACAACCCCGTAGAGTCGTTTTCGACTAAACGCTTTCACAGCTTTCGTAGGGAAAATTCCGCTATGTCATTTAGTATTTTGCGAATTTTTCCGAGAGACGAAATGTTTTGGATCAATGGGAGGGTGACACTTGTCACCCTCGTGGCGCTTGGGTCACGAATTGGTCACGGCCTGAGGCCTATCGCCCCTTATTTTGTGCCTTGTTTTGGCCTTGTTTTGTGCTTTGTCTTGTGCCATGTTTTGTGGAGTAGGGTTTAGGTGCACTTGGCTTAATCTTGCCCTTACACTTGCTATACACTTGGGAGGATCTCGCCCTTGGTTGGCCTTTGGTTTTGCTATAAATACCCCCTAGATATGGAGACTTCATCCATTCCAAAACTTCCAAGTCTCAAACCCTCTCCTCCCTTTTCGCGTGGCCTTTGGCCGAGAACACCCTCCCCTAGCCTAGTTGTGCTAGCCGAGCCTACCCCTTGGTAGAAAGTTGTCTTCCAAGTATTGTTATAATGCCCAAAATACCTTAGCCTTGTACCTTGTAGTATCCCAAAGATACCTCTATACGTAGAGTCCGGAATACTACCTTTGTCCCTTTAGTCTCAAACCGAAACCCTAAGAAAATCTTCATTGTTTGATTGAAGTATTTAAGCAGAAGTTGGTTAGAACTTCTAAGGGTTGTTTCGAGCGACGGAGCACCGAGTCGAGCTAAACGCTGCTAAGGATCGACATTTAACTTGGATAATTACGGGCTTATCGAGGTAATTATCTTGTCCTCTAGTTGTAATTGGAAATTATACGTTGTTAGAATATATAGTTGAAGTATACTATATATGTAACTAAGCTTAGTATCGCGCAATGTCTTTTGACTTAAGCTCAAGAATATAGAAAAGAATCGAATCAGATTTACATAGATCAGATTGGCAGAGACTTGTGTAATTGTACACGTCCGGTTAGGCGGTAAAACCCCCGGTTGGCTTGGTAGCCGCCTCGCTAGAGTGAGGAGATTTACGCTGCTGGGGAGGTGCCGAATTTTCTCAGAAAGACGAAGACATGTGTTTAAAAGTTAATAGACGCTTGTGGCCTTTATAGTGAAAGTACTAAGAGTAGCGATTCTACTCGATGGAAAGTGGCCAGTGCGTTGTAGTACTTGGAGCTTTTTGCTTATTGTCGATAATCGCCGCGAGGTATGTGAACCTCTTCCTATCTCTTCTAGCATGATATGTGTGAACTATGTAGTACGGCAGACGCATACGTGTTAATCGTGTTTGATTGTTTTAAAACATAAAGTGTTATAACGCTTTACGGGAAGTCGTTATAACAATTTTACGTAGGTAAGAAAATACTTTGTGGTTTTAAAAGGTAATCATGTGAATTATAAATCGCTTGTTATAATAAAGAACTTGATGTATTTCAAAAGATTTATAAATCGTTTTGGAATGAGAGTAACACTTTGCTTTTAAAAGGTTTTAAAAAGAGTTATACTAGCTTTACGGGAAGTTAGGTATAATGTCTTAAGAGAGGTAAAGAAAATGGTTTACTGATGTTAGAAGTTAAGAGACTTGATCTTATAAGATAAGAGACTTAACTTATTTGCTTTAATGTGAATGTTGTGTGAAACCTCATTCGTGAGTAATGAGTACTTGGTTTTAAAGCGGATAATGTTTTACGATTTCGAATCGTAACGTATCGGCTGCACTCACCGCAGTTAATAAAGGAAAATGTATCAATAATGATGTATCGTATTAAACCAAAGAGAAACCTCCATCCGCATAGAAACTAAGATGAGACAAAATGATATTACATTTTCTAGATCATGGTCAGAATAAGAATGTTGTAAACAAGAATAACCTACTCTCACGTGCGACATATATTACTCAATTGTTCTAAAAAGGAATCAAGTGATTAAGTTTATGAACTATGAAACCATTTGAAAATGAGAAGCTTGAGTAATCAAACTAGGCAAACCGGAACTTAGGAAAAGAATGTTGTTACTTGATTTTGAAAAGGAATACGGGTTGGTCATTCTAATACTACGTATCGGGTGACTTTTATAAAAGTAATGGATCTCTTTAAAAGAACTTAACGATGTAGTACTGGGGTTAAAACCCGACTTTGGCATAAAATGAAAGTACTTTGAGTTGTGGTGAAACTTGCCTATGCTTGTTGTTGTGAAACTTGCCTATGCTTGTGATGATAGCCTTGTTGTGCAAGTGTGGTATTTCAGATACCGCCTCTCGATAGAGGTCACGACTTGTTGAGAACTTACTGACGTACGGGCGCGATGGAGAATTCCACCGTATGCTCCCGCTGATAGTGTTATTCCATGGACTAGCTCTCCACGAGGTTTATTATCGCCTCGTCCCCGTGGTCGGCCGTGACCGCCCGCCTCGTGGATCGATTCGGCTCGTATCCGTAGTCACCGTGACTTGCCCTGCTCAAAGATAGTGACGGTTTCGATACGCCTCGTCCTCGTGGTCACCAGATTGCCCGGCCACCAAGCGGACCGCCTTGGTATCCTAGAGTCGGCCTCGCACTTGCCCCGTGACGGCCGTGGTTTCGTTGTGCATTGTATTATTGGTACGGCCGGATCTCGTAGTTATACTTGTCTCAGACGGTTTTTATAACACAAAGCGGACTCGTGTTCATGTATAATCCTCGTATTGTTATATCATAAACCGCCAGCTGAGGAAGAAATTCCACGCACGAGTGATAATTGAGGCGCGAGTCCCCGCTCTGATGAATCGTTATATGTTATATATCGTAGTTTGGTCATCATACATGTCTCGCTTTATATAGACTATTATGATTTCATTTACAGATTTACGCTTCACATACTGTACTTGCCAGATCGACTCCTTCGGCCGCGCTCACGCCGCAGTAGAGGTACATCTATTGCCGATCCCCGCTTAGGATCACCTTTCAACAGATTGAAAGTCTCCTTCCTGAGGCTTATCTTTGCATGTTACCCTCGAGTCCAGATGCTTATACATTCGTGGTACGGCGGGCCCCGTCCCGCCATAGTTGTTGTAAATCTTAGAGGTCCAGAGTAATCGCAAGCGTGGTTGTAAAAGGATTAAACTGCTCGGTTTTATGTATATACAAGGCAACTGCTTGCTGGCCTGCTTATTTATTATATCTCTTGTTTCATGATTCATGTTTTATTTTCCGCCGTTTTCTCGATGTTAGATCACCAGGTGCCCGGTAAGGCACCAAGAACTGCCCGTTCGGCGCATGATAAGCCTCCAAGAAACGGCTTCCTAATACGTCAACTTTGATCCTATGAGCGAGGATCCACAACCGACGATTTCTACCGCAGATGAACGCACTTCAAGGAGGTCGCATAACAGTACTAAGTATGTAAATCAGAAAAGATCAGAATGAAATCATAATAGTCTATATAAAGCAGAGACATGTATGATAACCAAACTACGCTCACAACATAAAAGCCATGTCAAGTCGTGACTCACGCCTCAAGTCATCCTCACCCGTGGAACTCCTTCCTCACCGCCAGCCTAGGTGTAAATCGTGGAATACGTGTCCCGCCCATCCCGCGACTCTGAAAGAATCATGTGGAATACGTGTCCCGCCCATCCTACGGGACTCTTAGAGAATCGATGGAATACGTGTCCCGCCCATCTCGGGACTCTGAATAATCGATGGAATACGTGTCCCGCCCATCTCGTGACTCGTGGATAATCGCTCATAATAATTCAGCCGCCTCCATCGAGAGACGCGGTGGTATAGAAATACAGTATATGCACACAAGGCTATCAAACACAAACATAGGCAAGTTACACACAACTCAAGTTTATTTTAGGCCAAAGTCCAGGTTCTGACCCCAAGGTATTACGTATGTTAAATTCTTTTTAAAAGATCCATTCCTTTTATAAAGGTCACCCGATACCCGTAGTATTAAAATAGAGTGACTCACATTTTTAGGTAAACCAAAACACTTTCCTTTTCAACATCAAGTAACAACATTCTTTTTCAAAAGTTCAAGTTTGCCTAATTTCAAACACTTAAGTCTCTTATTTTATAAAGGTTCCATAGTCCATAGACTTAATCACTTAAGAATATAATCCTCTTTTAAACAATTTGAGAAACATATGTCTTATATGTGAGTAGGTTATTCTTGTTCATAATCGATCTTATTAAAACAGCCATGATCTAGGAAATGTAATATCATTTTGTCTCATCTTAGCTTCTATGCAGATGGAGGTTTCTACTGGTTTTAATAATGCTTATTTAGTCAAAACATTTACTTTTATTAACGCTGCAGTGGTTTGTCGATACTCATTCTGATTCCCAAAATCAGTAAAACATTATTCCTTTTAAAAATCAAGTACTCATTACTCACGAATGAGGTTTCATACTAACATCCATATTAAGTCAAGTCTCTTATCTTTTAAGATTAAGTCTCTTAACTTCTAAAAATCAGTAAAACATTCTCCTTATCTTTCTTAAGACGTTATACCTAACTTCCCATAAAGCTAGTATAACTCTTATGTTTTCAAAACCCAGTATTACTCTTCTTTCAAAAAGGTTTCTTAATTCTTTCGAAATACTTCAAGATTTTTATCATCACACATCAAGTCGCTTATAAGTCAAATCGCTTATCTTTAAAACCACAAAGCATTTCTTACTTACATAAAGTTGTTATAACTAACTTCCCATAAAGCCGTTATAACACTTTATGTTTTAAATCAAATACATTCAACATACGTGACGCCTTCACCGCATTACATAGTTATACAAATATCACGCTAGAAAAGATAGGAAGAGGTTCACATACCTCGCGACGATTATCGACTAATAGCAAAACGCCCAAGTACTTCAAACCGCTTGGCCACACCTTAAGCCAAACAGATCACGCCACACGTAGTACTTCAACCTATAGAGGCCACGGCGCCTATTAACATCTAGATCTCAACGAATATTCTACGAATTTCGGAAGATTCTCCCCGCAACCGCAGAAATCTCCTCCTTCATCGAGGCTCGCTAACAGGCCAACAACTCCTAGAGGGGGTTGTACGCCTAATCCGACGATACAATTCTACTTCACAAGAAAGTTACACAAGTCTATCAGAATACACCCTATGTAATTACAGCTCAGCTTCTCTTCTTTAAATTCAGCTTAAGTCAAAAGACATTGCCGCATAATTATGTTCAGTTCTATATATAGTATACTTCAACTATATATTCTACATATGTAATTTCCAATTACAATAGAAGGTCAAGAGTGTTTACTCTCTAAAAGCCCAAAATTATCCAAGTTTATATGTCGATCCCGAGCAAGGTTTAGCTCCTACTCCACAAGGCCTAACCCGCCTCCAAACAACCCTTGAAGTTCTAACCAACTTCTACTCAATTACTTCAACTATCAATGAAGATTTCAGGGTTTCGCTTTAGTGGCTAAAGGAAGTATAATAGTATTTCGGGCTTTTAGTATAGGTATAACCTCGAATACTACAAGGTATAAGTGGCTAATGTATTTCAGGCATAATAACAATACTGAGAGTATTTCTATACCACAAAAGGGGTATTATACTAAAACAACTAGGCTAGTGGGTACCCTCTGGCCAGACACTACAGTGGGGAGGGAGGCTCTCGCCATGGCTTCTCAAAAGAGGTGGTGGACGAAACTACAAGGCAAGGGGGAGGGATTTCAAGACTTGAAAAGGATTTTGATGAAGAAGTTCATCAACTTAGAGGGTATTTATAGTCAAGCAAAGTCCAACCAATGGCCAAGATCCATCCAAGTGTTAGGCAAGTGTAGGGCTAGGATTCAACCATATGTACCTTATCCATCTACCCACAAAATATCACAAAATATACTACCAACTCCCTTGACCACTTTTCACAAAACCGCCCATTAACTTCTTCCACGCGAGGGTGACATGTCACCCTCCCATTGGTCCAATATGTTTCGTCTCTCGGAAAAATCCGCAAAAATTATAAATGACATAGCCGGAATTTTCCCTTCGCAAGTTTAGTAAAACGTTTCGTCGAAAAACGATTCTTTTCGGCACTTGTGCCCAAATTTCGAACCTAGCCAAACCTTAAGGCTTAAATTTATATACGTACGCCCTCACGTACATACTCTGGAAAATACGGGGTATAACACTTTCACAGAAGTCACACAATACCCGTAGTATAAAAATAGAGTGACTATCTTTTTAAGTAAACCAAAACACTTCTCTTTGTAAAATCAAGTAACAACATTCTTTTCAAACGTTCAAGTTTGCCTAATTTCAAATACTCAAGTTTCTCATTTTCGAAAGGTTTCGTAGTTCATAGTCTTAATCACTTAAGAATATAAATCTCTTTTAAAACAATTTGAGAAACATATGCCTTATGTGTGAGTAGGTTATTCTTGTTCATAACAATCTTATTAAAGCAGCCATGATCTAGGAAATGTAATATCATTTTGTCTCATCTTAGCTTCTACGCATGGAGGTTTCTCTGGTTTTAATAATACTTAATTAGTCAATACATTTCCTTTATTAGCGCCGCAGTTGGTTTGTTCGATACTTATTCGATTTCCAAATCAAGAAACATTGTTCCTTTAAAAAAACAAGTACTCATTACTCACGAATGAGGTTTCACACTTTTTAACAAAATTCATATTAATTTAATTAAGTCAAGTCTCTTATCTTTTAAGATCAAGTCTCTTAACTTCTAAAATCAATAAACCATTCTTTTTATGTTATACCCCGTATTTCCAGAGTATGTACGTAAGGGAATACGTACAAAAAGTCTAGCCTTAAAGTTTAGGCAAAACGTTTTTTTTTGGCACAACTCACAAAACGAATAGTTTTCCGACGAAACGCTTCCACACTTTCGTAGGTAAATTCCGCCATGCCATTTCTAATTTTTGGATTTTTCCGAGAGACGAAACATTTTGGACCAACGAGGGCTTACACTTGGCACCTCCAATTGGTGGATTTCAAATCGCCCATTTGGACGAATGGACTAAAGAATGGCACGCTTTTGTGCCTTGTGCACAAGTCAAGGAGTTGGTAGGATATTTGTGTATAGTTAATCCTCACCCTACACTTGCCTTGCACTTGTCTTAATCTTCGCCATTGGTTGGCCACTTCTTGACCTATAAATACCCCTTAGAGATGAAGAGTTCTTCATCCACAAATCTTTCCAAGTCTTGAAAATCCTCTCCTCCCTTTTCAGAGCTCTTTCTCCAACACCCCCTCCCCTTGTGAAGTTTGGCCGAGGCCTACCCCCTAGCCTAGCCAAAATCTACCCCTCCCTTGGTAGAAAAGTTGCCTTCTTGTATTGTTATAATACCCAAAATACCCTAGCCCAAATACCTTAGTACTTAGTGTGGTTGTGAAGAACTTCTAAGGTTTCTCGAGCGCATAACTTAGAGCTAAACCTTGCTCAGCGCGACTTTATCTAGGATATTATCGGGCTTACCGAGGTAACAAATCCTAACCTCTTTGAATTAGAGAATACTTACTATTGTAGTATTAGAATAAGTATTAGATACTTAGAAGAATATCACAGAATAGAATTGAACTGCTACCACAAAGTAGGGCGGTTTAAAAGAAGAATAATCAAACCAGATTTACATAGGGTCGCTTTCACAAAGAGACTTATATAGCTCACCGGTAGGGAAGTGCGCCCAACTTTCCATAGAATCGTGAACCTCCGCTTAGAATGACCTTCAATAGTCTTTGATAGATGTCTGTGACTATTATAGTCGACTTTCTCGCACATATTCAACTCGCGTGGTTTTCACGGTATGTATGTGATTCTTCCTAAAGCATGATATTTTACAATATATATATAGTACTAGACGCATACGTGTTAATCGAATAATAACTACGCAATGTCTTTGACTTAAGCCCGACAATACTTACAGAATGCCTCACGCTTAAGCCCGATAACACTTACTAATGCCTCACGCTTAAGCCCAATAATAAAGATCCAAAGCATTTCAAAAGAATAAATCATTTTTAATAAGAGAACTAATTGGTTTTTAAATGTGCTTAAGAGTTATACTAGCTTTATGGGAAGTTAAGTATAACCACTTAAGATTGATAAAAGAAACAAATGCCTATGTGTTTATAATGTACTTATGTCAATCGTGAAAAGAATAATAAGATGGTTTGATAAATAGACATGATATGATGCTATGTGTGTTAGTGTCTTGTAACGCTTGTGTAAAAGAGTATTCTTGTTGTGCTTATGTTGTTTAACGATAAGTCGTTAGGTTAGTGTAACATCACTCACCTCGACATATTACCGGGTTAAGTCGCCTCCGACGCAGTGGTAGACTCAAAGCGTCCGGGACCATGATTCGAGAATACTCTCACGCGGGTCCAAGGGACCTATGTGGAGCTACGAGTTCCGTGTTAGTGTGCGGGTTATACCTCACGCGGCCTATGTGGCCATGCGCGACTACGAGTCCAGGACGACGCCGAGGAGTAGCTACCTCGACGCGGGTTATGACCCTACGCGCCTATGCGAGTGGCCTATGCGACTACGCAGAGTCCGTGATTAGGCTTGCGTGGTGATACTACGCAATTGGCCCCGCTCGATCATTTGCACCTAAGAAAAGACTCATGGGCTTACCTATCATGTTGCTCTTGCTTATGATGTGGCACTATGCGCGCGTCCTCGTTGTTTCATACATACTTGCAAACTGATTTTAAAATGATATGTTTTCATTTAAGTACTTTACGCTTTCACATACTTAGTAATTGCAGATCGACTCCTTCTGGGCCGTGGTTCATGCCGCAGGTAAGGGCAAGCAGTGCTAGATCCACATTCCTAGATCTCTACGTTGCGCTGTGAGCTCCATCCTTTCCGAGGCTCTACTTTTGGGTACGATCTCCTCACAGAGATAGTTTTGTACAGTCAGGTATGGCGGGCCCCGCCCCGCCATAGTTGTATATTTACTTAGAGGTCAGTAGTCCCGCTGTACAAGATTTGATGTAATCGCTAAACCATGTTTATATATATATGCCGAAAGGCGATGTTTTTCACTTAAACTGTGTCCTATTTTATAAATCGTTTCATGTCTTGCTTTATATTTCCGATTACACTGATGTATGACTACTTGGTGCCCCAGAAGGCACTACCACGCCCCTGAATGGGTCGTGACAAAAGTGGTATCGAGCGCTTAATCTCTGAAAGTGTCTACAGCATCGTATCTAGTAGAGTTCTGATTATCTGCAGTTGCACCACACCAATAATCGTGAGGCTATAGGATATTTAGGATTGGTTTCCATTCTTCTCATTCCGAGATCGTGCTTTAGAGCCGTGGTTATAGGTCGACCTCTCTAACGTATTCCTTTCCCCGTAATAGCTTATGCCTCCACGTAAGGCAACCCGGCCCGTGGCGGCAAGGCGCAATGAGGAGTCGCTAGCAGACACCCAGAGTCACGAGGGCTCGTGCCCGCCTATACCAGACGGCGAGTTCTATGACGCCGCCAACCCCAAAGAGACCACAGCACCCACACCTCCCGCCCCACACCGCGAGGAGTTAGGGCAAGGAGATGGCCCACTATCACAAAGTCAGGTCCCGACACGAGGAGAGATCGACGCGCAGCCTGGCCCAGCCCAGCCGCACCCGTGGTACACCCGAGGGCGTATAGTTTGAGACTACGAGATTTCTTGAGTCAGAGCCCGCCAGAGTTTTACGGTCGAGGCCGGAGGATGATCCGCAGGAGTTCATCCGCCGCCACAGAGAATCATGAGGTGATCAAGGCCTCGGAGATGCAGTCCGTGACCTTTGTTCGCATCGCCGCGTGATACCGCAATGATTGGTTTGATTCACGAGTTATCCCGGAGAGCACGCGCCCCCGCCTACTGGGATGAGTTCTCGCAGGCTTTCTCACTCACTTCTTGCCTCCACATTTGGCGAGGGCGCGGCCGATAGATTTTTACCGCCGAGGCGCAGAGGACGACCGCCGTGAGTACAATGTCGAGTTTGATTCATCGCTCGATATGTCCCAAAGATTGGTAGCAGATACGGAGGATAGGTGCACCGCCATGTCACCGGCTAGACGACTATATGGCCGAAGCCATGGCGGGTGTTTCTCCACCGTATGGACATTACCCGCATGCAGCTCATGCTCGATGCGGCGAGCGAGAGATCGCCGTCGACAGCAAAGCAGCAGAAGACCAGGACGGCAGTGGTCGCTTTGGTGGCTATCGTGGGCGGCCTCAAAGCTAGCCTAGATTTGCACCACAACCAGCCCAGAGCACTCCCGCACCGCCCTCAAGACACCAGATATTCGAGGCGCACTGCGGCCCCAGACTTCAGAGCGGCAGGTATCGCCGACGACCACCTCGCCGGTGGCCGATGCGGTAGATCCCACTTCGGAGTTGTGGTACGGAGTTTGTTTCAGCCAGGCCGCAGGTCACTATGCGAGGAACCGTCCACCAAGGGCGGCTGATGGTAGGGTCACCTTACGTGTTCTTTCGCGTCTTCTTCATCTCCTACAGCTTATCGCCCGAGGCGTGGTACTCATGGGTCGCCAGGTCGCGCAGGTCGTGGCTCGTCCAGCCTAGCGGTCCTCGAACCGCATTTATGCTTTGTCCACCGACAGATCGTGAGGCCTCACCGATGTCGCCACGTACTTTATCGCTGGGTTTGATGTGTATGCTTTGATAGATCCGGTTCTACTGCCCTATATATCTCCTGTTGCTAGTAGGATGGGATAGAGCCCGAGTCCATAGACCCTTTCGAGGTAGCTACGCCGGGTGATTCGGGTAGCTCGGCGGTATATAGAGCTTGTCCTCGTGACTATTTACACCGTCTGACTCCTAGCCGACTGATAGAGTCGAGATGATTGACTTCGACGTGATTATGGGGATGGATTGGCTAGCTTCTGCTACGCCAATGTAGATTGCAGAGAGAGTAGTACGGTTCCGCCTGCAGAGCCATTGCCGAGCGAGGAGCACCAGACGCCGAGGTAGGTTTATTTCCTACCTCAAGGCTGGAAGACGCGCAGGGTATATCTACCATCTCGCTCGTGTTTGATAATCGGTCGCGTGCCAGATTTTCACCGCCCAGAGTCACGAGTTCCCGACGTGTTTCCGCATGACCTCCCGTATCCTCCCGAGAGGAGATCGAGTTTTGTATAGATGTGTTGCGATACTCGCCTATTTCCATTCCGCCATACGTAATGACACCCGCCGAGTTGAGAGAGTCAAGGACCACCGAGGGATTTCCGGAGAAGCGGCTTCATCAGCCTAGTGTTTCTCCTCGGGAGCGCCAGATTGTTCGTAGAAGAAGGACGGACGCCGCGCACGTGTTGATTACAAAATTAACAAGGTGACCATTAAGAATGTATACCCTTCCTGTGATTGATGATTTGTTCGACCACCGCAGGTGCGAGATGTTTCTCCAAGATTGATCTCGCGATCGCTATCATCAAAAGTAGTCGAGAGCGGATGTCCCTAGATCGCATTCGTGACCCCAGACGCATTATGAGTTCGTGGTCATGTCTTTTGGGTTGACCAATGCTCCGCAGATTCATGGATTTGATGAACCGAGTGTTCAAACCATTTTTGGACGCGCTTGTGATAGTGTTCATTGATGATATCTTGGTTTATTCTCGCCAGAGCGAGCACGCGGAGAATTTGGCGATCGTGGCCGACAGCTTCTCCAGACTCAGCTTGTACGCCAAGTTTTCCAAATGTGAGTTTTGGTTGACTTCATGCTTTGGGCATATTGTGGGCTGATGGCATTCGAGTGATACGCCAAGATCGAGGCGCCAGACTTGGCCTAGACCTACTACTCCGGCAGAGGTTCGCAGCTTTCGGGCCTTGCAGATATTATCGGCGTTCGTGAGAAGTTTGCTTCTATCTTCGCACCATTGAATAGGCCGACTCGTGGCGCCAAGTTTCAGGATCGATGCTTGTGAGCGTGGTTTCCAGCTGTCGAAGAGAGACCGACGATCGCCCCGCTCTTACTTCTTCCGCAGGTCCGTATGGTTATGTCGTGTATTGTGACGCTGCATCGGGTTGACGTGTTGATGCACGCAAAGATGGCGTGGTTATATCATATGCATCCCGACACCAAGAAACACGAGGAACTACCCCACCCATGATTTGGAGTCGCGTACCGTGATTCACGCTTTCAAGATCCGAGGCACTATTTGTACGGGTTCACGTGGATATTTATACGCACCACAAGAGCCTCCAAGATATCTTCACCAGGAGCCGAACTTACACGACGCGTGGTTAGAGTTGCTTAAGGATTACGATGTTGATATCACGTACCACCCAAGGCCAATGTCAGGCGTATGCCTACCGTAGGTCGACGGGAGCCCATCGATGTGCAGCAGAGAGGAGGGACATGGTTCGTGATTTGCATCGCTTAGCGAGCCTGGTGTCCGCTTGATTGATTCTCGATAGCAGGGGTTAGAGTTCGTGAGGTTGCCGAGTCTTCCATCGCCGGCGAGGTGAAGAGGCAACGCCAAGGATCCAAATTTTTGATTCGATATCGCGGATACAACTCTTCGTGAGGCGCGGTCCTTTGAGGTAGCACCACGGGTGCTAAGGTTTGAGGGCGTTGTGTGTTCCAGATGTTTCGTGACTTCGCAACAGGTTCTGGGGAAGCACACACACAAGCATTCATCCATCCGGTCGACTCAAGATGTACCACGACCTTAGATCTCGTATATTGGTGGATGGCTCAAGAGGACGCTGCGAGTTCGTAGCTCGCCCGTGTTGTCGCGCAGCGAAGGCAGAGCACCGCAGGCCCGTGGTTTGTTACGCATTTATCGAGATCCCGACCGGAAGGGAGGTAATCAACATGGACTTCATCACAGGATTACCTCGCACTCAGAGGAGACATGATTCTATATGGGTTATCGTCGACAGTCTTAAGAAATCAGCCCACTTTCTTCCCGTCAGACGACCTTTTCTACCGAGGATTATGCCGCACTTTACATCCGAGAGATCGCCGATCGCATGGAGTCCCTACTTCGATCATATCGCATGTGGGAGCCCAGCCACGCTAACTTCCTGAGGTCCTTCCGTAGGGTTTAGGACGCAGTGAGCCCGAGCATCGCATTTCATCCACGCATGCACGGACAGCAGAGCGCACTATCCGCACTCTCGAGGATATGTCGCGAGCCCGTGTTATTGACTTCAGTAGTTGAGAGGATCATTTGCCTCTAGTTGAGTTCGCGATAATAATAGCTACCACTCCAAGATTCGGATGACGCCTTACGAGGCCTTGTATGGGAGGAAGTGCAGATCGCCTATAGGTTGGTTCGATGTGGGCGAGGTGCAAATAGTGGGACCATATTTGGTACAAAGAAAGCAGTGGATAAGGTGCTTATCCGAGAGCGCTATCGATACCGTAGTCGCATGTAAGTCGATGCAGATCATCGCCGCCGCATCTTGAGTTCGAGGTTCATGATTGGGTTTTCCTAGCGTGTCACCCATGGCGGTGATGAGATTCGGAAGAAGGGGAAACTCACCCTAGTACATCGGGCCGCTTCGTATTGTCCGCAGGTAGGCAAGGTTGCCTATGAGTTGATCCGCCGTCCGATCCGGAGGCAAAGGCATCCGCTTTTTCACGATCTACGCCGAGGAGGTGTATCGGGATCCATCTAGTGGTACACCCAATTAACGATGTCCAGTGACCGAGGGGTTATCGATGAGGAGATTCCCATAGCGATAGTCGATCGTCGTTAGGCGCTCGCGACCAAGGACGTGGCTTCACAAAGTCTTGTGGCGAACGAGCTCGGAGGAGATGACGGGAAGCCGAGGAGGACATGAGGCAGAAGTATCCTCACCTATTCCCACACCTCCGTAATTCACTTTCCTACTTGTAAATTTTCGCTATCGCTTCGCCAAGTGTTGTTCTGTGGCGTGTGGCATTTGCAAATCGCTTTAGTTATGAAGAATCTTATCGTTAATTGTCTTGGGAAACATTCGACGAATGTTTCTGAGGGGAGAATGTTATACCGATTTGCAGTATGTACGTAAGGGAATACGCATAAAAGTCTAGCCTTAAAGTTTAGGCAAAACGCTTTTTTGGGCACAACTCACAAAACGAATAGTTTTCCGACTAAACGCTTCCACAAATTCGTAGGTAAATTCCGCTATGCCATTTCTAATTTTTATGGATTTTTCCGAGAGACGAAACATTTTGGACCAACGGAGGGCTTACACTTGGCACCTCCAATCGTGGATTTCAAATCGCCCATTTGGACGAAATGGACTAGCAATGGCACGCTTTTGTGCCTCGTGCACAAGTCAAGGAGTTGGTAGGATATTTGTGTATAGTTAATCCTCACCCTACACTTGCCTTGCACTTGTCTTAATCTTGGCCATTGGTTGGCCACTTCTGACCTATAAATACCCTTAGAGATGAAGAGTTCTTCATCCACAAATCTTTCCAAGTCTTGAAAATCCTCCTCTCCCTTTGTAGCTCTTTCGCCCAACACCCTCCCCTTGTGAAGTTTGTCCGAGGGCCTACCCCCCCTAGCCTAGCCGACATCTACCCCCCTCCCTTGGTAGAAAAGTTGCCTTCTTGTATTGTTATAATACCCAAAATACCCTAGCCCAAATACCTTAGTACTTAGTAGGTTGTGAAGAACTTCTAAGGTTTCCTCGAGCGTACAACTTGTGAGCTAAACCTTGCTCAGCGACTTTATCTAGGATATTATTGGGCTTACCGAGGTAACAAATCCTAACCTCTTTGAATTAGAGAATACTTCATTGTAGTATTAGAATAAGTATTAAATACTTAGAAGAATATCACGTATAGAATTGAACTGCTACCACGTAGGCGGTTTAAAAGAAGAATAATCAAACTGCATTTACATGTGGTCGCTTTCACAAGAGACTTATATAGCTCACCTGCAGGGAAGTGCTGCCCAACTTTCCATAGAATTGTGAACCCTCTGCTTAGAATGACCTTCAGAGTAGTCTTTGATAGATGTCTGTGACTATTATAGGTCGACTCTGCCGCGACATATTCAACTCGCGGTGGTTTTCACGGTATGTGATTCTTCCTAAAGCATGATATTTTACAATATATATAGTACGGTAGACGTATACGTGTTAATCGAATAATAACTACGGCAATGTCTTTGACTTAAGCCCGAATAATACTTACGGAATGCCTCACCGCTTAAGCTCGAATAACACTTACTAAGAATGCCTCACGGCTTAAGCCCAATAATAAAGATCCAAAGCATTTCAAAAGAATATCAATCATTTTTAATGTAAGAGAACTAATTGGTTTTTAAAATGTAAGCTTAAGAGTTATACTAGCTTTATGGGAAGTTAAGTATAACCACTTAAGATTGATAAAAGAAACAGCTTTGCCTATGTGTTTATAAATGCACTTATGTTGAATTGTGAAAAGAATAATAAGATGGTTTGATAAATAGACACGATATGATGCTATGTGTGTTAGTGTCTTGTAACGCTTGTGTAAAAGAGTATTCTTGTTGTGCTTATGTTGTTTAACGATAAGTCGTTAGGTTAGTGTAACATCACTCACCTCGACATATTACCGGTTAAGCGCCTCCACGCGGGTAGACTCAGCGGTCCGGGACCATGATTCGAGAATACCTCATGCGGGTCCAAGGGACCTATGCGAGCTACGAGAGTTCCGTGTTAGTGTGCGGGTTATACCTCACGCGTCTATGTGGCTACGCGACTACGAGTCCGTGAAGATGCCGAGGAGTAGCTACCCTCGACGCGGGTTACGACCCTACGCGCCTATGTGAGTGGCCTATGCGGACTACGAGTCCGTGATTAGGCTTGCGTGGTGATACTACGCAATTGGCCCCGCTCGATCATTTGCGCCCAAGAAAAGACTCATGGGCTTACCTATCGTTGCTCTTGTATGATGTGGCACTATGCGCCCCTCGTTGTTTCATACATACTTGCAAAACTGATTTTAAAATGATATGTTTTCATTTAAGTACTTTACGCTTCACATACTTAGTACCAGATCGACTCCTTCGGGGCCGCTCATGCCGCAGTAAGGGCAAGCAGTGCTAGATCCACATTCCTAGGATCTCTACGTTGGTGTCAGGAGCTCCATCCTTTCCTGAGGCTCTACTTTTGGGTATGATCTCCCTGTTGTAGAAAGTTTTGTACAGTAAGGGTATGGCGGGGCCCTGTCCCGCCATAGTTGTATATTTCCTTAGAGGTCTCAGAGTCCCGCGTACAAGATTTGATGTAATCGCTAAACCATGTTTATATATATATGGCGAAAGGCGATGTTTTCTCACTTAAACTGTGTCCTATTTTATAAACTGTTTCATGTCTTGATTTATATTTCCGCTGATTACTCTGATGTATGACTACTTGGGTGCCCCGGTAAGGCACCAGTCACGGGCCCCGGAATGGTTCGTGACATTCTTTTTATCTCTCTTAAGTCGTTATACCTAACTTCCCATAAAGCTAGTATAACTCTTAAGCTTTTTTAAAACCAAGCATTACTCTTCTTTCAAAAAGGTTTCTTAATTCTTTTGAAAGACTTCAAGATTCTTATTATTTAGACTCAATAAAAGACATCGCAGAATAACCACGCTCGCTTAACACACGCACGATACCGTACTATATATATTCTTTAAAATATCATGCTCAAGAGGATAGGAAGAATCACATACCTCGCGACGATTATCGACTATCAAAGAAATGCTCCACCGCTTATAACCCGCTTAGCCTTTTCCACCCTTCGAGTAATACGCTACTCGCAGTAACTTTCAACCTATAAAGGCCATATACGCCTATCAACGCCTAGACTACTATGTAGAATAAATCTAGATACAAGATTCTACGGAAAATTGGGCAAGACTTCCTACCCACAAACTTCACAAGTTTCATCAGAATACACCCTATGTAAGTACAGCTCAATCTTCTTCTCAGAATATCCTTCTATTACGCTCAATTCTCTTCTGTAATATCCTTCTAGGTGTCTTATATTCATTTCTATACTACTACAGTATGTAATTTCCAATTACAATAGAAGGACAAGAGTATTTACCTCGATAAGCCCAAAATTATCCAATGTTTAAATGTCGATCCTGAGCAACGTTTAGCTCCTACTCTTGGCGCTCCAACCCGCTCCAAACAACCCTTAGAAGTTCCCAAACAACTTCTACTTAGCACTTCAACCAACTATGAAGATTTTCCTTAGGGTTTTGTTCTGAGACTAAAAGGACATAAGGTAGTATTTCCGGGCTCTACGTATAGAGGTAACTTTAGAATACTACAAGGTATAAGGCTAAGGTATTTGGAATAGTAACAATACTTGGAGGGTATTTTCTACCAAGAGGGGTATTTTACGAGAGCTTCAAGGTAGGGGGTACCCTACTAGCACTACTAGGAAGGGGGTACCTCTCTACAAAAGGCCTCTCAGGGGAGTGGGCTCTTTGGAAGAGAGCCTCTCCAAAAGGGGGGAGAAAGGGTTTTCAAGACTTAGGAAATTTTTGTGGATGAAGAAGTCTTCAACAAAGGGGGGTATTTATAGGCCAATAAATGACCAAGATTAAGACAAGTGGTGGGCAAGTGTAGGGTCAAGATTTGTACAAGTGTTTGTGGGTCCCACTTGTTCATCAACTACACAAAATATCTACAAAATATCCTACCTAACCCTTGACCAAAAACAAGGCCAAAAACGTGCAAGAAAACGCCCACAAAATCGTCCACTTGAGGGTGACAAGTGTCGCCCTCTCGTTGGTCCAAAATATTTCATCTCTCGGAAAAATCCGCAAAAATAATAAATGACATAGCCGTAATTTTCCCTTCGCAAGTTTTGGAAAACGCTTCATTTAAAATGATTCTTTTCGTGGGTTGTGAACAAAATTTCGACCCTTGCCTACTTAAGGCTTAAACTTTTATACGTACGCCCTCACGTACATACTCTGGAAAATACGGGGTATAACAACATGTGTTTAAGAGAATGTATGTGAGAAGATACGACTTTAAGTTTGATACGAAAGAAGGATTACTTTTTCCTACGGAAAATGATTTCGAACCTCGGGAAGGAAAAAATTTCGTTAATGAGAATTGAGTTCCCGAAATAGAGATTTGAGACTTGTAGAATTTATCGGAATTATGGAAATGTCGGGAAACGAAATATTTTAACGAAAGGGAGGGTGACACGTGTCACTCCCCCCCCCCCCCACTTGGGCTTGATCGATCTTAGCCAAGGATTAAGAGGTCATTTGACCAAGGTCAAATGTGCAAGTCTTGAAGACAAGCTTGACATTATTGACTAAGTCAACTTGCCAACATGACAAAGATTTTAGTCTTGATAAATCCAAGCCACACAATTGTTTTGATCTAGACCCTTCATTGTAGTATATATCCTATACTAGTGCAAGACTTCTTCCATACTTAGAAAAAATCAAGAACTAGTTGTTCTTGTTGAGGAGCTCTCGGCAATGGCAAGAAAAGAAGAGGAAATTTTTGCAATTTTGCTTCATAAATCCCAATATTCAAACCCAAGGTCCCTAAAGGTATTCTAAGGTTATCTCAATAGAAAGATCCCGAAAAAACTACGTTTTCACGTTAGTCGCAGGATGAAAACCTAAGGTGTTCTTCAACTTTGAAGTTGGAAATTGAAGAGAAGTTGGTTATGAGCTTCTAAGGAGTGCTTGGAGTGGATTGGAACGTAAGAAGAGGAGCTAAAAGTTGCTAAGGATCGACTTTGACGCTTGGATATTATTAGGGCTTATTGAGGTAAAATCTTCATCTTCTTAATGTGATTAAAGATTACATGTTATAGTAGTTGATAAGTGAGCATGTGGTATATAGATTGAAGTTTAAAAAGATTTGGATAATGTCGATATGTTGAAACCGAAATTGGGCATGTTAGCCATTAATGTTGTAATCAATTTGGTCGATAGTTACAATCGTCGCATGTTAAGGAAGAAAGGATTTATAGTTGTTGTAATTGTTATTATGTATATAACATGTTGGAATAACAACTTGAATTAAAAAGGAATTGAACGGAAATTGACATTGTTGTTGTTATTGATAGTTGCCGAGAATGTGCCTTAAGGATATGGACAGTTTTATATTGATTTTGGGGCAGAATTTACACGTCCGGCTAGGCGTGTAATCCCCTTGGAATTCCTGAATTTTTGAGCCTTAAATGTGGCATTTGGTTATTGATTTTCGGGCCTTGAAAAAGGTGGAAAAGTACGTAGAAACAAAGGAAGTGCTGCCCGATTTTCCGTAGAATAAGAGTCCTTATACTTAGAAATATTCTACGTTGAAATCTAGAAGTTGATAGGCGTATTGTGGTTATTATAGGTTGACATTCTACGCATGCAAATTCAAGTTAGCAAGTGGATTAAGCCGAAGAGGTATGTGGAAACTTTTCTTATCTCTTGAGCATGAATCTTGTAAAAATGTATAGTACGGTAGACGTACGTAAATTAAGAGAACTCGGTTCCATTTTAGTATCCTTTCCTTTATTCTTGAAAGTGTAGTAAATTGACTTTTAAAAGGTATAGGTTGCTTGATCTTATGTATAAAGACATCTTGACGGGTAAAGTATTGATTACTTGAACTATATTAAGTTAAGAAACTTGATATTCTAAGTTAAGAGACTTGATTTCTAAAGTTAAGAAACTTGATTTCTAAAGTTAAGAGACTTGAAGTATTTTGAAAGTTATGTAACTTGATTTGAAAGTATAAGTCTCTTGGTTATAAAGAAAGAATGAATTTGTCTAAAACATAAAGAGTTATAACGGCTTTATGGGAAGTTAGTTATAACGGCTTTATGAAAGGTTAAAGATGTCTTAGTTTCTAAAGCATAATGTTAGTATAACGGCTTTATGGGAAGTTGGTTATAACAACTTTATGGAAAGTTAAAAGAATGGTTTTCTCTAGTAATGTAAACATGGATAAATGACTTGAAATAAAGAAGGGCAATTTGATTTAAAGGCATCAATTGCTTAAAGTTTTAAAGTAAGGGGTCATTTGATTTAGAAGCCTAAAAATGTATTTCTAAAAGTGTAGTGACTTGTTTGAAATGTAGACAAGACTTGATACTACGGGTGTTAGTATCTTGGGGTTTTATATAAAAATGAGTCTTTTGAAAAGAATGGAAGTACGTAGTACTTTGGGTTAAATTCCCGGATTTTTATGTAATACGAAAGTGCCTTGATTTTATAAAATGAGATTCATTTTTGTATGATAATGAAAGTCTAAAGATTTTATAAACTTTCCTATGCCTGCTTGTGATCTCCTTTGAGTGCAAGTATTATATTTTTACGCTGCCGTGACTCTCAGTTGGAGGGTCGGCTGTGTTGTTGTGAATTTACTTGGATGTACCGACAGTGATGGAGGATTCCATGGTTATTCTTCCATTGTGATTGATCCTTGGACATGTTTATACGATAAGGGATTCCGGGGCATGCGACCATGATGAGGGTTAAATTCCCGGATGCTATTATTACTCCATGGACATGCTTATACGATGAAGTATTCCGGGGCATGCGACCGTGTTATATACTATTAATCCATGGACTAGCTCCCCATGAAGACATGTACCCGAGATGAGGGATTCCACGGGCATGTTATATACGATTATTACCACATGGATTAGCTCTCCGTGAAGTCATGTACCCGAGATGAGGGATTCCACGAGCATGAGATATATATATATATATATATATATATATATTGCATATGTGCACGCCGACAGTGATGGAGGATGCCACGGGATCGTTACATGGATAGATCATACACTTACTACCGCCAAGAACGCGAGGATTCTCGGGCACGCTTTGATGTTTGCGGGCTCGAGACCATCGGGTGACGTGTGGGTTTGAGGGATTGTGTCCTCAGCCATGGCGTGACTATTGTTCATGTGTTGAAATAGTCTTGTAAAAGGTAAAACGACTTTCATTACTTTCATTTCTAGCAAGGCACGGTTGTATCGTTAATTTGGTTATCATACATGTCTCGCCTTTATTTTAGACTATTATGATTTAAATTACAAGATTTCGCTTTACATACTTGGTACATATTTTGTAATCGACCTCTTCCTGGTGCGCTCATGCCGCAGTTGAGGTACATAGCTTGCGATCCTCATTCTTAGGATCACTGCTCGCTTCTTGGAAAGCTCCTTCTCCGTAGGCTTTGTCGCTTGGTATAGTTCCAGGTTGTACATTTATGTACATTCGTGGTACATGGGCCCCTGGCCCCGTCACAGTTGTTATGTAAAAAAATTTAGAGGTCTGTAGTCATATCTTGTGGATTGGGTTGTAAAAAAAAAAGAGGTAACTGTTTTTTGGGTTATGTGTATACTTTTGGAAGGTGGCCTTATCGGCTAACCTGTTATTTATTTCTTTTTGAAGTTGTATATATGTTCCGCTACTATTCTCTGATGTATACATGTGAGGGGTGCCCTGGTAGGGCACCAGGCGCGGGCCCGGGGTCGTGTCGTGACAATATGTGTGTTTCCTATAATGATTATAGATTACCAAGAATTGGTAAAGCCTTAATAAATACTTGGGCGTGAAACATTTGTCAAACCTACCCATGGATTTATATACGCATCGATTTGGAATATCATGAGGTAATGAATTGTTTAAGATTGTGATAAGACTCTTAAGAGATCATGTTTAATTGAATTGATAACATACCATGTTGATAGATTAAGCCGTGTTGTACGCCACGTGATATGTGGATAATATTGGTATGGAGTAAATAAAGTTGTTGTGATTAAGACAACAAGATTTTAAGATTTTGGTAGCTACATTTCCCGTGATGCGGATCGATATTGTAAGTGTCACGACCCGACCACGGGCCCGCGACTGGTACCCTACCTGGGCACCCTTACCGGTATACATCAGAGATAATCAGCGGAACATACATAAAACTCATAACGTAAATCAACAAGAAATAAACAACAGGTTAGCCGATAAGGCTACCTCCCTGGATATATATATACATAGCCAAAAGCAGTTACATCCTTTTTCTTTACAAACCGACCCACAAGATATGACTACAAACCTCTAAGAGTTTTGACATAACCACGGTGACGGGACAGGGCCCCGCAATACCCCTGAATGTACATAAATCTACAACGTCATGGAAACTGTACCAAAAGACAAGCCTCCGGAGAAATAGAGCTTTCCAAGAACTAATCAATGATCCTAAGAACGAGGATCTGCAACCTGCTTACTGTTACACCCCGTATTTCCATAGCTACTAAGTGATAACATGATTATAGAATTAAGATTGGAATGTCGAAAGGAAAGGATTTTTACATTTCCTTATACGGAAAATTTTCGAGATTAATGTGATGACAAGAATTAATTCTAGTAATTGAACTATTTCCAATAGGATTATGGACTAAGTGTTAAATTATTAAGTCTTGGTGTTGTATGGTATAGGGCCATCGAAATTGTTGAGAAAAGTTGGCTAAGGGTGGGATATCATTTTTGTGAAGAGAATTCTTGACCAATAGGAGGAGAGCAAGTGCCCTCTCCACTTGTCTTGAAAAGACTCCACCTTAGTATATATAGATAAGTCTTGAAGACTTGGAATATAATGTAACGCCCCGAACCCGGGCCCGTTACTGGTGCCTTACCCCGGGCACCCTAGTGATACAACATCAGAGAAAACCAGCGGAAAATAAAACACGAGTCATGAAACAAGAGATATAATAAATAAACAAAGCAACCAAAACATGCTTTCAGATATACATAAAACCCGAACAGCTTATCCTTTTACAAACCCCGCCACAACAAAGCATGCACTCTAAGATTTACAACAACTATGACGGACAGGCTCGCCATACCCCGAATGTACAAGAACCTACAACTCAGAAACATACCAAAGATAAGCCTCCAAGGAACGGAGCTTTCCAACACGCTGAAATGAGATCCTAAGAGCGGATCCACGATCGATGTACTCTACCGCGCAGATGAACGCACTCCGGGCGAGGTCAAGACAACAGTACCAAGTATGTGAAATCAGAAAATATCAGAAATGAAATCATACTAGTCTATAAAAGCCGAGACATGTATGATAACCAAACTTACGCTCACAACATAAAAACAAATATGTCAAGTCGTGACTCACGCCTCAAAGTCACCACTAAATATAACTACGGGTCTCACGCCCACAACATCCATCATGTTCGCATCACGGCCGCATGCCCCTAATATCGTGACGGTGTAGACATGTCCATGATGCAACACACACAAGGCCGCACGCCACATGCCCGAATATCGTGACGGCAGACACGCCCATGTAACCTCAATAACAATATATCGTGGTCAACCCCGCCGCACGCCACATGTCCCCGAATATCAGACGGTAGACACGCCCATGTTGCGCATAACCATATATCGGTAATCAACCCGCCGCACGGCCGCATGCCTAATATCAGACGGTAGATACATGTCCATGTGATATCAACAACAAGACAAGAATCAAAATGGAAACATACCCGCGGAATTCTCCATCACCGCCAAGACGCCCCAAGAAGTTCTCAACAAGTCAACCGCCTCTATCGAGACGCCAGAATACGTAAATACCACACTTGTACAACAAAGGCTATCATCACAAGCATAGGCAAGTTTCACAACAACTCAAAGTACTTCCATTTATACCAAAGTCCGGGTTTTTAACCCCAAAGTACTACATACGTTAAGTTCTTTTAAAAGAGATCCATTACTTCTATAAAAGTCACCCGATACCCGTAGTATTAGAATGACCAACCCACATTCCTTTTCAAAATCAAGTAACCGCATTCTTTTCCTAAGTTCCAGTTTGCCTAGTTTCAATTACTCAAGCTTCTCATCTTCAAATGGTTTCATAGTTCCCAAACTTAATCACTTGATTCCTTTTAGAACAATTGAGTAATATATGTCTCACGAGAGTAGGTTATTCTTGTTTACAACATTCTTATTACTGCAGCCATGATCTAGAAAATGTATATCATTTTGTCTCATCTTAGTTTCTATGCAGATGGAGGTTTCACCGTTTTAATACAATTCATCATTATTCAATACATTTTCCTTTATTAACGCTGCAGTGGTCTGTCGATACACATTCTGATTTCCGAAATCAGTAAAACATTATCCCTTTAAATAAAACCAAGTACTCATTACTCACGAATGAGGTTTCACACAAACATTCACATTAAAACAAATAAGTTAAGTCTCTTATCTTATAAGATCAAGTCTCTTAACTTCTAACATCAGTAAACCATTTTCTTTACCTCTCTTAAGACATTATACCTAACTCCCATAAAGCTTAGTATAACTCTTTTAAAACCACAAAGTATTTTTCTTACCTACATAAAGTCGTTATAACCAACTTCCCACAAAGCCGTTATAACACTTTATGTTTTAAGAACAATCAAACACGCTTAACACATGTACGCTTACCGCACTTACATAGTTCACACATATCATGCTAGAAGAGATAGAAGAGGTTCACATACCTCGCGACGATTATCGACAATAAGCAAAAGCTCCAAGTACTACAACCTTGCTAGCCCTTTCCACTCCTCGAGTAGAATACGCTACTCTTAGTACTTTCACCTATAAAGGTCACAAACGCCTATTAACCCCAAAACACAAGTTTCTATCTTTCTACGTAAAATTCAAAGACTTCCCCGCAACAGAATCTCCTTCTCTATCGAGGCCGCCACCAAGCCAACCAGTGGGGTTTTACACGCCTAACCTGACGCAGACATTCTACCACACAAGACACAAGTTCATCAGAATACACCCTATGTAATTACACTGCCTACCAGATTCTTCAGCTTAAGTCAAAAGACATTGCCAACTAACTACGCTCAAGACTATATATAGTATACTTCAACTATATAATCAACAACATGTAATTTCCAATCACAATAGAAGGACAAAGAGTGTTTACCTCGATAAGCCCAAAATTATCCAAGTAAAAGTCGATCCCGAGCAACGCTTAGCTCCTACTCCGAGTGCTCCAAACAACCCTTAGAAGTTCTAACTAACTTCTACTCCAAAACTTCAACCAACAATGAAGATTTTCCTGTGGTTTTGGCTGAGACTAAAAGGACAAAAGGTAGTATTTCCGCACTCTACGCAAAGAGGTAACTTTGGAATACTACAAGGTATAAGGCTAAGGTATTTGGGCATTATAACAATACTAGAGAGTATTTCTATACCACAACAAGTGGGTATTATACAAAGTAACTAGGCTAGTGGTACCCCACTGCTAGACACCACAAGGGGAGTGGAGACCTCTCGCCAAAGGCCACTAGGAGTGAGGAGAGGCTTAGGACGAGAGCCAAAAGAGGGAGGAGGGATTTCAAGACTTGGAAACATTTGTGGATGAATGAAGTCTTCACAGCGGGGTATTTATAGCAAAACCAAAGGCCAACCAACGCCAAGATCTAGCCAAGTGCAAGGCAAGTGTAAGGCCAAGATCGCCAAGTGCACCCTAACCCTACTCCACAAAACACTCCACAAAACAAGCCACAAAGAAAGGCACAAAAGAGGAGCCAATCGCCAAGGCCAACCAAGGCTCTGACGCCCAAATCGCCCAAGCCAATCCATTTGCTTTCAATGCGAGGTGACACATGCCACCCTCCCGCTGGTCCAAAATGTTTCACACCCTAAAAATCCGCAAAATTATAAATGACATAGCCGGAATTTTCTACGAAAGTGGGAAACGCTTCGCCGAAACGACTTAATCGCACTTGTGCCCAAATTTCAATCCAATGCCTACCTTAAGGCTCAAATTTCAGACGCACGACGCCCATACGCATATACTGAAAACGGGTATAACATTCTCTCTTAGAAACATTCGCCCGAATGTTCCTTCTAGGTCTCAAAACAAACAGTGTCAATATAGTCTTCACCGCTATACTTACGAAACAATCATGCCATAATCGCCACAAAACACACATTCACTTCTCCCTTTCTCGTAGTACTGCCTCGAACACCCGAACTCGCTCTAGTATCCGCACCACACTTCACAACGCTCGCTTCCCACCCTTGGAATCACTACTTCCAAACTTGGTCATCTCACTAATCTCGATTTCTAAGGCCATTCCCGCCTTCACGAACTGATTCTCGTCGAACGATCCACGAACTCATACGACGGTCATCTAAACTGGGCCTAGCACCTCGTGACTCGCCACCGCGACCACCCGTAGCTGACCTTCCTCGAACGACGCGTTGGCCCGCAACATGGCCCCAACCCGACCCACCGTAGCGCCAACTTCCGCCTCCGACACGAACACATCGGAAGCTACCACTTCCATCTCACACTAACCAGATTTTTAAATCACACTATAGCACAAAGCTATCCGAACATAACACTTAACACATCATTAACATCAATACATACAAGTATCTACAGTGGTTAAGGATATACTCAAACTAGGCGGTTCAAGGACCGCTAAAATCGAACTTCCACCGCGACCTCTACCGTGGCCCGCAATCGCCTAAGAGTCAGGCCGCCCTACCGCCACCCCGTCGCAGCTTCTCGCCATATGGCCCTGCTGGCCACAAGAGTAACAAGCTCCTCGTACTACGACACTTCCCGAAATGCGGTCTACCACATCGACCACACCGAGGTAGGTGATCGATCCGCCAACACCCCTACTCCTCGAACATTCAAACTCGGGAGCCCCGACCGCCCCGAATATCCTGCGGTCCCGGCGTCGCGGAGACCACTCGCAATGGCGGAGGTACATAACTAGTCCGGCCGAGGCGGTCCGCCTAAAGTCGCCAAAATATCCTACCGCTCGCCTTCTTCTCACGAAGCGGTCCACCTGCCGACCAAGCGCCTCGCACTTCAAACAGCATGAGCTCGAACGCGGCAATGTCCATGCCCGCAAGAGAAACACCCAACAACTCTCTCGCTAGGTAATCATCGAGCCCGGTGACGTAGCGATGCACTTATCTTCCATATTCGCACTAGTGCGTGGACATATCGAGCCAAAGAATCGAACTCGACATTGTACTTCGACAGCGCGCTCTCTCGCCTCAAGAATAAAAATTTGTCGCCTGCGTTCTCTCATCCGCGAGGCAAGAAGTGCGTGAGAAAAGCCCCAAAACTCATCCCATACCGAGGTGCATGCTCTCCCGAAAGCTCCTACGAATCAAACCAATCGATCGCGTATCACGCAGCCGATGCGAACCGGCGTCACAGACTCGGTCTCAAGCCTCGATCACCCGTG
Source organism: Przewalskia tangutica (assembly GCA_029844215.1). Classification (NCBI taxonomy): domain Eukaryota; kingdom Viridiplantae; phylum Streptophyta; class Magnoliopsida; order Solanales; family Solanaceae; genus Przewalskia; species Przewalskia tangutica. The sequence goes on along the minus strand of CM056720.1, from coordinate 84,604,714 downwards.
ACGATCTCTTCAGAATCGACGGATGAACTCGCGATCATCCTCGTGCCTCACCCATAAAACTCAAGCGCTACAACTCGTAAAGTCCCGTAGCCTCAAACTATTCGCTTTCGGCGCACCACAAAGCCGCTGAACTGGAATCGCCGTGATTCACTGCTTCATATCCGCCACAACTCGCCAAAAATCGCCATCTCTCGCGACCCATCTCCCGCCTGCATCGGGACCGAGGCTCAGTATCAGAGTCTCACGCCCACGGCCGCGCCTAAACCTCAGGCCGGGCGGCCGCGAAACTCGCCGGAAGCATCGCTCGTATCGATCGCTCGCGCCAGATTTCTCTCAGATCTCACTAGCAGCCTCACGCTGCTGCCCACCGGGCCCGGTCGCCGCGCGAGGCATAATCGTAACAGAAAGGAATACGCCGGAGGATCCAACTCATAACTCAAATTTCTAAGGCACGATCTCGTAATGAGAAGAATAGAAACTAACTTAAATGTCCTATAGCCTCGATTATAGACGTGGTGCACAACACATCGATAATCAAGACTTACTAGACACGGCTCAGACACTTTCCGAGGACTAATCGCTCGATACCACTTTGTAACGCCCAACCCGGCCCGCATCGTGCCTACCCCGCACCCTAGTGATACAACATCGAGAAAACCAAATGGAAAATAAAACACGAGTCATGAAACAAGAGATATAATAAATAAACAAAGCCAACCAAAACAAAGCTTTCAAGATATACATAAAAACCCAACAGCTTATCCTTTTTACAAACCCCGCCACAACAAAGGCTGCACTTAAGATTTACAACAACTATGACGGACAGGCTCCTCCATACCCTCGAATGTACAAGAACCTACAACTCAGTGGAAACATACCAAAGATAAGCCTCCAAGGAACGGAGCTTTCCAACACGCTGAAATGAGATCCTAAGAGCGGGATCCACGACCGATGTACCTCTACCGCGCAGATGAACGCACTCCAAGGAGGTCAAGATAACAGTACCAAGTATGTGAAATCAGAAAAATATCAGAAATGAAATCATACTAGTCTATAAAAGCCTGAGACATGTTTGATAACCAAACTTACGCTCACAACATAAAAACAATATGTCAAGTCGTGACTCACGCCTCAAAGTCACCACTCAATATAACTACGGGTCTCACGCCCACAACATCCATCATGTTCGCATCATGGCCGCATGCCCCGAATATCAGACGGTAGACATGTCCATGATGCAACAATAACAAGCGCCGCACGTGCCACATGCCCCGGACATCGTGTAGATACGCCCATGTAACCTCAATAACAATATACCGTGGTCAACCCCGCCGCATGGCCACATGTCCCCTGGACATCGTGACGGCAGACACGCCCATGTTGCAGACAACCATATATCGTAATCAACTCCGCCGCACGCCGCATGCCCCTAATCAGACGGCAGAGATACGCCCATGTGATATCAACAACAAGACAAGAATCAAAATGGAAACATACCCGTGGAATTCTCCATCACCGCCAAAGACGCCCCAAGAAGTTCTCAACAAGTCAACCGACTTCATCGGCAGACGCCAGAATACGTAAATACCACACTTGTACAACAAAGGCTATCATCACAAGCATAGTAAGTTTCACAACAACTCAAAGTACTTCCATTTATACCAAAGTCCGGTTTTTAACCCCAAAGTACTACATACGTTAAGTTCTTTTAAAAGAGATCCATTACTTCTATAAAAGTCACCCGACAATTCGTAGTATTAGAATGACCAACCCACATTCCTTTTCAAAATCAAGTAACAACATTCTTTCCTAAGTTCCACTTGCCTAGTTTCAATTACTCAAGCTTCTCATCTTCAATCGTTTCATAGTTCCCAAACTTAATCACTTGATTCCTTTTAGAACAATCGAGTAATATATGTCTCACGCGAGAGTAGGTTATTCTTGTTTACAACATTCTTATTACAGCCATGATCTAGAAAATGTATATCATTTTGTCTCATCTTAGTTTCTATGCAGATGGAGGTTTCTACCGTTTTAATACAATTCATCATTATTCAATACATTTTCCTTTATTAACGCCGCAGTTGGTCCTGTCGATACACATTCTGATTTCCAAATCAAGAAACATTATCCCTTTAAATAAAACCAAGTACTCATTACTCACGAATGAGGTTTCACACAAACATTCACATTAAAACAAATAAGTTAAGTCTCTTATCTTATAAGATCAAGTCTCTTAACTTCTAACATCAGTAAACCATTTTCTTTACCTCTCTTAAGACATTATACCTAACTCCCCATAAAGCTTAGTATAACTCTTTTTAAAACCACAAAGTATTTTCTTACCTACATAAAGCTGTTATAACCAACTTCCCATAAAGCCGTTATAACACTTTATGTTTTAAGAACAATCAAACACGCTTAACACATGTACGCTCACCGTGATTTACATAGTTCACACATATCATGCTAGAAGAGATAGGAAGAGGTTCACATACCTCGCGACGATTATCGACAATAAGCAAAAAGCTCCAAGTACTACAACCTTGCTAGCCCTTTCCACTCCTCGAGTAGAATACGCTACTCTTAGTACTTTCACCTATAAAGGTCACAAACGTCTATTAACCCCAAAACACAAGTTTCTATCTTTCTACGTAAAATTCAAATTTCCCGCAAATGCAGAAATCTCCTCCTCTATCGAGGCCGCCACCAAGCCAACCGGGGTTTACACGCCTAACCGAACGCTGCATAATTCTACCACACAAGACACAAGTTCATCAGAATAATAAACCATGTAATTACAGCTCACTACCAGATTCTTCAGCTTAAGTCAAAAGACATTGCCAACTAACTACGCTCAAGACTATATATAGTATACTTCAACTATATAATCAACAACATGTAATTTCCAATCACAATAAGGACATGAGTGTTTACCTCGATAAGCCCAAAATTATCCAAGTAAAAGTCGATCCCGAGCAACGCTTAGCTCCTACTCCGAGTGCTCCAAACAACCCTTAGAAGTTCTAACTAACTTCTACTCCAAAACTTCAACCAACAATGAAGATTTTCCTGGGTTTCTGGTTGAGACTAAAAGTACAAAAGGTAGTATTTCGCACTCACGCAAAGAGGTAACTTTTGGAATACTACAAGGTATAAGGCTAAGGTATTTTGGGCATTATAACAATACTAGAGAGTATTTCTATACCACAACAAGGGTATTATACAAAGTAACTAGGCTAGGGGTACCCACTGGCCAGACACCACAAGGGGAGTGAGACCTCTCGCCAAAGGCCACTAGGAGGAGGGGAGAGGCTTAGGACGAGAGCCACAAGAGGAGGAGGGATTTCAAGACTTGGAAACATTTGTGGATGAATGAAGTCTTCACAAAGGGGGGGGGGTATTTATAGCAAAACCAAAGGCCAACCAATGGCCAAGATCTAGCCAAGTGCAAGGCAAGTGTAAGGCCAAGATCAAGCCAAGTGCACCCTAACCCTACTCCACAAAACACTCCACAAAACAAGCCACAAAGCAAGGCACAAAAGAGGGAGCCAATCGCCAAGGCCAACCAAGGCTCTTGACGCCCAAATCGCCCAAGCCAATCCATTTGCTTCAATGCGAGGTGACACATGCCACCCTCCCGCTGGTCCAAAATGTTTCACACCCGTAAAAAGCCGCAAAAATTATAAAAGACATACCCGGAATTTTCTCTACGAAAGCTGTGGAAACTTTTCGACATAAAACGACTCTAATCGGCACTTGTGCCCAAATTTCGAATCCAATGCCTACCTTAAGGCTCAAATTTCGTACGTACGTCCATACGTACATACTCTGGAAAAACGGGGTATAACATATAAGACCTTCATCCATACAAACCCTCATCTCTCCTTAACCTAGATATTTCGAAATCACCATAGCCAACAAGAACAAGATCAAAGTATTTTCTTTCCAAGATTAAGCACCCTTAACCCCTAAATCTAGGTTGGGCCAAAAATAGAATGAAACCCTAGGGGTTTTCCGTCAACCTTTTGAAAGCGAAACGTGAAGAGAAGTTGATCCTAAGGTTGTAGGGGATACATATATGTGATTGGAACTTTAAGAAGTGGAGCGAAACGAAAACTGCGGACCAATAAAGACCAGACTGTTTTGGGGCGTTTTTGGGCAAAAAATGAGGTAAAAGTTCTTCTTCTTTTAAATTAATTGGAAATCATTTATTGTTATAATTTTTTTTTCCGGGTAAATGATAATATTTATTACTAGGAACAAAACAGGGAACTACAATCAATCGTTGAGGGTTCTCAAACCTCAACGTAACATAAAACAAGAAAAGAAGAAGGGAAGAGGCGATCACTCAGAGGTGACGTTACAAGAAGGGATTAAATCATAAAGAACTCTATAGGTTGTTGTTTTAACTTTTGCCACAACCTCATCCGCTGTTGAGCTAGTGCCCCCAAATAGCAATTCATTTCTTGTTCTCCAAATCTCATATATCACTATGCAAAAAGCAAGTAGGATGGCCTTGGATCGAATGCTAGTCCCGCGGTGCTTTTTCTTGATCCACTTGAGTGCGCTTTCAATTGTTGCCATTTCTCTTCTAATTACCAACCATTCTTTTGTGTGCTTCCGAATCTTGTGAGTGAAGGGGCAATAAAAGAAAAGATGAGCCCTTGTCTCATTGGCATGCTTGCAGAATCCGCAAGTCTTGTCTTCCAAGTTTAGGAAGGATAGAGTGTCTTTGGTAGCAAGACGCTTCCTACAAGTGAGCCAAACCGTGAATGAGAATTTAGGAGGGATGTACCCTTTCCAAATTTGAGACATCCAAAGCTTATGTTCTCGTGGGGTGCGCAAGACATCATACACAAGACCCGAATCTAATCTCCCATTGATGCAACACTTCTCCAAGCCGACAATAGTGTTTCCTTGATTCCCAAAGATGCTTATGAAAGTGTCACGGATGTAACAAAGCTTCTTGAATAAAGGAGAATCTCTAGTGCGTACCTCATAATCCCAAATGGATTGATTTCTCAAGTAATAGCTATTAATCCATTGAACCCATAGTGTATCCACCTTAGTGTGAACTTTCCAGATGGTCCGAGAGAGTAAGGCGTGATTCCATGCTTTGATATCCATGAGGCCTAAGCCTCCTTCAGATTGAGGCACACAAATTTCATCCCAAGCGACTCTTGGTGGCTTGCCACCCCATAAGAACTGGATGAAAGAGGAGTGAATCTTGTTGAGCACCGAAGAGCTAATAGGTAGAGCTCGAAACCAAAATCTCTCAACCCCCTGAACAACCGATCTGATAAGTTCCAACTTACCTGCATAGGAGAGTGAGTGATTTCCCCATTTCTGGATGTAAACCGATATTGCACTAGTTAAAAGGGCAAACTGATCCACCGAGACAGAAATTGGAGACAAAGGGACCCCAAGGTACCGCACGGGAAAGACTCCTAAAGGGCAGCCAACTCTTGCCAAGATCAAGTCGCGGATTGAACCTTGCACTCCCACAATGTAGATGGAAGATTTTGATGGGTTAAGTGTGAGGCCAGAAGCCGCCTCCAAATCCTCAAGACAATCCATAAGAACACCAACCGAAGATAAATCCCCTTTGGCAAAAAGCATAAGATCATCCGCAAAGGCAAGATGAGAGATGCCAAGTCTCTTGCATTTTGGATGAAAAGAGAAGGCTTTGTCCAAAGTTTTAAGCTTGAGCAATCTTGAAAGGTATTCAATGCATAGGATAAAGAGCATAGGAGACATAGGATCACCTTGCCTCAAGTCGCGTTTAACCGTAAAGTAGCCATGAAACTCTCCATTGATTGAAAGAGAGAAAGAAGTTGAGCTTACACATTCCATAATCCATCGAACAAATCTGTCCGGGAACTTGAAACCACTTAGTACCGATTCGAGGAAAGTCCAGGAGACTGTGTCAAAAGCTTTCCGAAGATCCACCATAAGCATACACCTTGGCGAAACACTAGTTCTATTATAGCCTCTCACGAGTTCTTGGGCAATGAAGACATTATCAACCATGTTTCTTTCTTTCACAAAAGCACCTTGGCATTTATCCACTAGTGTAGGAAGAAACCTTGCCATCCGGTTACCTAGGATCTTAGTAATGATCTTGTAGACCACATTTGTTAATCCAATAGGTCTAAAGTCGCTCACCTTGGGGTCCCGATCTGTTTTGGGTAGAAGGGTGAGTATTGTATGGTTCACTTGCTTCAAAAGCACCCCGGAAGAGAAGAACTTTTGTATACTCCTTACTACATCAAGCCCCACATCCCTCCATCTTTTCTTGAAGAAGACAGCTGAAAAACCATCCGGGCCAGGTGCTTTATCATTGCCAATGTCGGAGAGTGCTTCCCAAATCTCCTTTGGGGAGACAGGATGTAAAAGGAATGAGCCATCCTCCTCCCCAAGCTTCGGACCACTATCAAGGACTACAAGATCAATGTTTGTTGCGGGTCGAGAGGAGCCAAAAAGTCCTTTATAGAACCCAACCAGCATGTCTATTACTTCACCGGGAGATGTTGTGGCATTACCGTTGTCCTTTACAAGGTAAGTAATCGAATTCTTAACATTGCTTCTCTTGATCAAGCTATGGAAGTATTTGGAGCACCTATCACTTCCAATCAAATGTTTTTGCCTCGCCTTTTGTCTTAAGAAGTGTCTCTCGGATTCAAGGATGTGATTGGCCTTAGCTCTTAAGGACTTGACCTTGGCTTTTAAATCTTCATCAAAAGGATTCTCCATATGCTCATTTATAGGCTCTTTGAATTCCATGTTAGCCGCATTTGCTCTTTGTTCAATACTCCTGAATTCACTAGAGTCTAAATCCCACAATGGCTTCTTTAACAACTTTAATTTTGTGACCAATGTGAATTGGGCAGTTCCAAAGACACGTTGTCTACAGTATGAAGTTTGGATGTTCTCAAAAGCGGGGTGTGAGAGCCACATATTCATAAACTTGAAAGGTCGTTTCCCAATACTACAAGATGCTATTACCGAAGCAATCACGGGGCAATGGTCTGAGACTGGTTCCATAGGCAAAACGTAGGCTGAGCATTCTAGGTTCAAGTCGCTCCAATGTTGATTCATTAACACTCTATCCAACTTGGACCAAATTGAACCATTCGTCCAAGTGTAGAAGGAACCCATAGAAGGAGTGTCATCAAGTCCGTGAGCAATTCTGAATTCCCCGAGGTCCCTAAGTGCATAAGGCATGAGTGGAGGACCACCGGCCTTGTCATGAGGGTAGCAATAGGTATTAAAGTCTCCAATGATCATCCAAGGCATGGCAATACCCGTGCCCAAGTGGGTGAGATGATGCCAAAGTTCCCTTCTTTCCGGAATGCTATAGACCGGATACACAAACGTAGCAAGAAAGGACACTTGAGATATGTTACAACGTGCTTGGACATGGATATGCTGAGAGTCAATTCCAAGCACATCACAACTAACTCTGTAGGGATCCCATAGTACTAGCATTCTTCCGCCATCAATGAAATCTATGTTGGAGCAAAATTTCCAAGCACGGAATCGTTGAGAAGCAAAAGAGTCTATCCGTATTTGGTTGAATTTAGTTTCTATTAGGCAAACCAATGCCACATCATGTTGTTTTGCTAGCCTACACACAAGAGTTTGTGTGGCTGCTCTATCTCTCTGTCCACAAAGACCTCGGACATTCCAACATAGAATCTTCATTAGGAAACAATTGAGGATTTAGTAGCACCTCCGCGCTTCATATTTTTTGCCAAACTGCTATTCTTTCTTGAAATAACTTCTTTCCATCCCTCTTCCTTGTTGTTAGAAGCTAAGGCAGGGGTCCCAACTAGGCTATGTTCTCCGCGCTCAAAGTTTATGCAACGTGTTGCGTGGATAAGCTCTTCCTTAGTACTCCTACGAGTTCCCACATCTGGAGGTGTCTGCGGGTCAGATGGTGCGTTCTTTCCAGCATTCAATGTCTCATTTCTCAGCCTCTCATTTTGCGCAAGACCAGTATAGGGGTGCTGGTTAGAGGACCCCTCAAGTGATACCCGTAAGCACGAAGAGTCAGGATGACCCACAACCGGGGGGATTTGAAGGTTCAGAGCTTCTCCAATACTTCCGGGAATATGCGACAGTGATTGCGCATTGTTCTCCAAGTCCATCAAGTTATCACTACCCACGGGATGTTGAGGGGGTGGTGGGTTAGTGTTAGAGGGACCAGTTTACCCCGCAACCATAGCAGTTCCCGAGCTAGAAGAGACGCCTCCATTGCTAGGTGGTACCAATGGGTTGTTGGATTTCCGTGCTTCTTGAGTGTTGGTGACTTGCATCAAATTCTTACACTTCAAATGGTTGTGACCAAAAGAGGCGTAATGATAACAAAAATTAGGGTAGTTCTCGTATTTCACCTTTTGGATGTATCTTCGATTGTCGGGAAGTTTAACACCAAACTCTGTGACCGGCTCTTTACTAACATCAACTTCCACCAAGACTCTTGCATAGTTCATCTTAGACCTTTCCTTGGTAAATTTATCCGTGTATAGAGGTTTCCCCACATGCGATGCAATCTTACTAAGGCCTGAAGCACTCCAAACCGAGAGGGGGATGTCATGGAAACTGACCCATATCGGGATATCTATGAACAAGTCGTTCGTTAGTAATACTCCTTTATCAATTGGTTTTAACATCATAGTTTTGCCAAAAACCATATATGGGCCTCCGTGGAGCACATTCATGCGTTCCTCTTCCGTCATGAATTTGAAGATTGTCCATCCTTTGTCGTATGGGATGATACGACACTTCACACCCCACCCCTTAACAATAGAATTCAGCGCCTCTCTTCCGGGAAAAGGACCCGTGAAGCATCCTATAAGACAATATCCCCATGTTTCAATGAAGGGGACTTCATCCGTAGCTTCTAGTTCTACATATTCTCCTTGTTGTTCTATGAATTGAAGTTTGATTCCTTTTGCTTCAAGTCTGGAACCCGCAAAGACTCCCGCATAGGTTTTCTTTTATGGATTGGAACCATTGCGTTGAGGAGGTGGAACTTCTCCCTTTGATACCTCACCGGGTGGGTGTACATGATGAATTCTAGAATTGTCAGTGGGCATGTTGCTTGCTGTCCTTCTAGGTAATGAAGACTGAGGGATAGGTTTAGGGGGGGTAGAGCTTGGGCCCGCATCTGGAGATAGTATGCGTGTGCCATTTGGAAGGGTAGGGAAACAATCGGGTATTTCGGGTGGGAGTGGTGGTTTGGAAGGGGGTGGGGTGTGTCATTCTGGGAAGTATTGAAGAAGTAGAGGAGGAGAGTGGTGGAAAGTTCTTAGCGTTACCAATGTCCAAGGGAGAAGTAAATGAAAATGGGATATTGGGATTCTTTTGTTGAATTCCGTTTAGAAAGCTGGTTAGGGTGGGGAAGGAATGATTAGTGATTCTAGATGGATTCAAGGAATGCTGACTATTAGAGTGGTGTGACTCTTTGGATCCCGCGGATGAAATCTGCCCATTAAAGGAAATAGGCTCTTTGGCTCCCGCGCTAATTAAGAAAGAGAGTTACAAGACTCCTTGGTAATAGATGACCCTTCGGTTTCCACAATATGCATTATACCCCGAGCTTCAGTAGTAATCATAGACCCATGGATACCCTCCTGACCCGCCTTGTCCATTTGACCCACCGCCCGACCCGGTTTAGACCCGGGAATACATTCATGCAATGTTTCGCCGATTGAAATTCCAGTCCCAGAATTTCTAGCTTTTCCGGCTCTTTTGGGAAATTTACCTCTAAGTGATGAGATTTTAATGCTCCCGTGGTTGCCATTCTCTTCCGTTGTGATCCCGAAGTTCACCAATTTACCCGCGTTTGTATAGCCATTCCTAGGAGAGGATGGAGTGTCTATAGTTGTCCGAAATTCTAAAGTATTGCCGGAAGCTTTGGAGGGAGCATTATCCTAAGGCTTGTGGACAGTGATAGGGGTATCCTTCATAGTTTCTTCACCTTCAAACATGCTTCTGTCCCGGCTATTAACCTCTATACTTTTTCCCCAATCATGAATCTTTTGTAATATAATATCATCCACCACATGTTCTAGTGGAATACGCATATCAGGCGTGACATGTACTAACACCGTGGGATCTGAGATTGCTGGAATTAAGTTCTCTTTAACAATGGTTGGACTTCCACCATTCTTTTTCTTTTTCTTGGATCTAGATTTCGAAGATCCTCCGGAACCACTGTAATCATGGCTAGAGTGTGTAAAACGCTTTGTCTTTCTCATGTCATGAACTCTAAACGTCGATTATAGAAGAATCAATTGTGAGTGTGAGATTAGGAGGAGAGGGAAGAACCGAAACCGTAAGAGCAACCAAGGAGAAACGTTGAGAGCGTTTTCCTTAGTGAGAGAAACTTCTCTCTAACTCCATGTTATTGTTATAATATATGGATGAACTTGTGTTAAAAATAATGAAGAATAAAAAGCGTTTGAGCAATATTTGGGGCTAAAACCGATTTGGGACAGATTTGGTGTAAATGGAATTCGTTCGTTATTGTCGTTGTTATCTTCACCTATTGCATGTTATAATGGATTAATATTGTTGTTAATAAGTTGTTATAACTTATGTAGAAGTTTTGGAACTCGAATTGAAATAAAAAAGATTAAGGAAAGAGTTATCGGATTTTAGTTGTTGGCCGTAGAATCTATAAAGCTATTGGATATTGTCGTGCAGTTGTTATGGATTGTTTTAGGCGTGTTGTAATGCTGGAAAATCAGCCCCTAACATGCATGATTAATGTGGTAAAATGGCTAATGAAAGTCCTAAAGAATAGGGGTATAAAAAGGGTGTAAAAGACTTCACATTGTACCCTTAATATTGTAGAATTGTGGACTGTTTTGTGCCGAGGATTGTGGACTGTTTTGTATATATTGTGGGCCAAAATTTTACACGTCAAGTTAGGCATGTAATCCCCTTTGGTTAACTGTTGGTTGTGCCTTAAATGTGGCTTGTTGGTTGATGAATACGGGCCTTGGAAAAGGTGGAAAAGTATGTAGAAACAAAGGAAGTGCTGCCTAAATTTCTGTAGAATTAGAGGGCAATTATTTGGTATAGGTCTTACTATAGTAAGATTGAAATTTATAGAAGTGCTATCGTTATTATAGGTTGAAGTACCACGTGTAACATATTCTACTTGGAGGGTGGAATAGACAATGAGGTTAAAGTACATTGGAGCGTATTGCTACTTGTCGTTTGGGTTAGTCGCCAACGAGGTATGTGAACTTCTTCCTTCTATCGACATGAGTATCCTTGAAGTATACTTTCCTTGTTTTGGAGTATACATGACTTATTCTTGAAGTATACTTGCCTTGTTATTTAGAGTATACGTGACTTGTTTTCTTGAAGTACTTACCTTGTCATTAGGAAGTATTCATGTTATTGATTTTATTCTAAAGGCCTGTCTAAAAGATTCCTAAGTTCTTACCATGTCTTATGGGGGATGTTGGTAAGAGTCGTTAGGATGTATTAGAAACAAGTATAACCTATTCACGGTTCAAATGAGTATTTATTTTCATGAGACTTTGATTTAAAGATATGAGACTTGATTTCCAAGGTTATGAGACTTGTTTTATTTAAATGATTATGAGACTTTATTTTTAGGTTATGGGACTTGATTTGAAAGTTTGTGTGATTTGATTATATGAAGTATAAGTGAATTGATTTTGAAGTATATGATACTTGAATTTTAAAGATAAGAGACTTGGTTTATTTTGAAAGTTATAATACTTGAATTGAAAAGTACAAGCTTACTTGACTTTAAAAAGATAGGAGTAATGTCATTGAAAAGAATGAGTTACTTGATTTAAAGGAATAAATTTCTTAAATGTTGAAAGAAGAAGTGACTTGATTTTAAATAAGAGAAGTAACTTGATTTAAAGGTATAAGTTACTTGATTGATTCAAATAGAATAAGTAACTTGATTTAAAAAGTATATGTTACTTAATTTAAAGAGTAGAAGTAACTTGATTTAAAATGTATAAGTTACTTGATTTTGAAAAAGGGAGTTACTTGATTTAAAAAGTAAGTTCCTTTAGTTTTGAAAGAAGACGTGGCTTGATTTAAAGGCATATGTAACTTGGTTTTAATAGTGAAAGTGCCTTTGGGTTCAACTCCCTAAACATTGCATGAAACAATTCTTTTATAAAGAATAGACATACATAGTACTTTGGGTTCAAATTCTGTACATGATATGGTAGTGCTTTAGTTTTCTAAAATGAAAGTGTTATAACAGCTTTATGGGAAGTTTGTTATAACAAGGTTTGTGGAAAGTTAAGAGATGGTTTAAAATGTTGTAAGGAAATCATGGGAGAATGTTCATGGTTAAGTCCTTAATATAGTACATGATATGTGACACTTTGATTTTCAAAGATGTTTTAAAGTAATACGTGATGTCTATTGCCCTGATTTGTCAAACCATGTCTTAGAAAGATACTTAGTATGATAAGTGTCTTGATAATGGTTACAAAATGATACATGTATTGCATAAGTTGTTCATGATAGCCATTGGTGCTAGTGTTATGAGTATAATTGCGGGGTAAACACCCAAGACATTATACATCCCCTGAGTATTATTGCGGGGTAAACCCCCAAGACATTATACATATTCCGTGGATTTGCTCCCCACGATGCGAGGAAACTACCTCATGTGAGTCAGTAGGGCTCATGCGGGTGAAATAGTCTCATGCAGGGGAAATAGTCCTATGCGAGGAAATTACCTCATGCGGGTCCACAAGACCTATGCGGGTGAAATAGTCCTATGCGAGGAAATTACCTCATGCGGGTCCATAAGACCTACGCGGGTGAAATAGTCTCAGGAGTAGGATTGCATAATGATACTACGGGCGGGTGGCCCTAGATTGATCATAAGCTTCCTAGTTTAAAGCAGTAAAGTTTACTCTACTTTTTAAAAAGGCACAGTGTACTGATATTTGAGTATTGTACTTTTTACATGCCGACGGTGATATTGGAATTCCACTGGCATGCTTATCTGATGATGGTAGTATATTATACTTGTTACATGCTGACAGTGATATTGTATTCCACGAGCATGCTTCTGTGATATTATATGCTGAGGGTAGGTGTCCTTGATTTTGACATGGCTTTCATATGTGAAAGTGGTACAGTGTTATAGTAGTACAGTGATACAAGTTGGCTCTGATTGTTATATGACACGGTAGGATCTGGTATTTTATTTTCATACTTTCCCCTGTCATTTTTTTGTACAGTTATGATCTTGTTTATTGTACTGTATTTCCGTTCCATACTTGGTACCTGTTGTACTGACCTCATTCGGGGGGCTGCGTTCATATCCGCAAATCTAGGTACTCAGTTGTGAATCTGCGAGCTTAAGATCCTGGTTCAGCATTTTGAGATGGCTCCAATGTTCCGGAGCTTGTCATTATGGCTAGGTATATTCAGGAGTACGGAGGCGCCTTATCCCGTCACAGTTTACTGTACAAATTCTTAGAGGTCTGTATTCATATGTGGGCTGGACTGGCTAGAGTTGTATTTACATTGTTGAACAGTGTAGACCCTTTTGGGTGATTTTTTTATGGCAGCCTTATCGGCTTTGCCTGTGTTTAAAAAAAAGAAGAGTATTATTTATCTTTCGCAGTTTATTATATTGTATGAATAGAAGGGTGCCCAGGTAGGGCACCAGTCGCGGGCCCGGGGTTCGGGGAGTGACAGAGTGGTATCAGAGCAGTTAGTCCTCGGAATGTCTACAGACCGTGTATAGTAGAGTCTTGTTTATCGGTGTGTTGTGTACCACATTTATAAACAGGAGGCTATAGTACATTTAATATTGGTTTCCCTTCTTCTCACTCTGAGATCGTGCGATAGAGATGTGTTGTTAGGGTAGTCTCTCCCTAACGTATAATTTTGATTGCAGCTATGAGAAAAGCAATAATGACCCAGAAATGATATAATGGGTTGCGTATCCAGGTTAGTAAAAATTGTTGTATAGTTGGTATAATGATGTACATCTATACAGATATATGTATGAGGGTCATATGTGTGTTGCCTAGAATGATTATAGATTACCAAGATTGATAAAGCCTTAATAAATACTTGGAAGGTGTGAAATAGTTTGTTGAAACCTACCCATAGGCTTTATATATGTACTGATTTGGAATATCAGGAGGTAATGAATTGTCTAAGATTATGATAGATTCTTAAGAGATCGTGTTTAATTGATTTTATAGCATACCATGTTGATAGATTAAGTCGTGTTGTACGCTTATGTGATATGTGTGGATAATATTGGTATAGAGTAAATAAAGTTGTTGTGATTAAGACAAAAAAAATTTAAGATTTTGAGAAGCTACATTTTCCGTATGTGGGGACTGATAATGTAAGCTTGGAACATGGAATAATTGTGAACCTTAGAATATTGATAACCGCTGAGACCTTAGAGGTATAAGGCCTTCTCGGGTAGTAAGATTTATTTCAGACCAAGAATGAGAATTAAGTGCGATAATGGGTTGGGTTGTGGGCTTATTGCAGGTCAACCCGAGCTCGAAATGGAGTGGGGTGAGTTGGAGGTGGTCCCGCTATGTGATAGGGTCACGAGGGTGCAAGGCCCAAGTTTAGTTAATCATTGTACGAGTTCGTGGACGCGTTCCATCAAAACCGGGTCGTGAGGGCCGAGAAGGGCCTTAACGAAAATTTAATCCAAGTATAATGACCAAGTTAGGATATAGTAACTCAAAGGATTGGAGAACAGAAGCAATATTTGAAATTATGTACATGTACTACAAAAGGTTTGGAAGTACGAGAAGATTACGACAAGTAAGAAAAGGAGCGGACAAGTGTTAAAAGAATTGAAGTGTTATAGTATGAATAATGAAAGTACGAAAGGAGAATCCTTTTAGGCCATGAATGGGAGTTAATAGTGATGATACTCACCTTAGATTTGATTCATCGTTTGGCTTTGACTGACGTATATGCATGTGTGATATATTGTGGCCATATGTGGCATAATTGGTTTCATAAGTATAGTAGTGAAGACTATACCGGTGCATGTGTAGTTGGTGACTTAGAAGGAACATTCGGGATGAATGTTTCTAAGGCTGGGGGGGGGGGGGGGAGAATGTGACACCCCGTATTTCCATAGCTACTAAGTGAGAACATGATTATAGAATTAAGATTAGAATGTCGAAAGGAAAAAAAATTTACATTTCTTTATACGAAATTTTTTCGAGATTAATGTGATGACAAGAATTAATTCTAGTAATTGAATTCTTTCCAATAGAAGTATGGACTAAGTGTTAAATTATTATGTCTTTCTTTCCAAGATTAAGCACCCTTAACCCCTAAATCTAGGTTGGGCCAAAAATAGAATGAAACCCTAGGGGTTTTCCGTCAACTTTTTGGAAGCGAAATGTGAAGAGAAGTTGATCCTAAGGTCGTAGGGGATACATATATGTGATTGGAACTTGAAGAAGTGGAGCAAAACGAAAACTGCGGACCAATAAAGACCGGACTGTTTTGGGACATTTTTGGGCAAAAAATGAGGTAAAAGTCCTTCTTATTTTAAAGTAATTGGATATTACTTATTTTTATAATGTATGGATGAACTTGTGTTAAAAAGAATGAAGAATAAAAAGCGTTTGAGCCATTTTTGGGGCTAAAACCGATTTGGGACAGATTTGGTGTAAATGGAATTCGTTGGTTATTGTCATTGTTATCTTCACCTATTGCATGTTATAATGGATTAATATTGTTGTTAATAAGTTGTTATAACTTATGTAAAAGTTTTGGAACTCGAATTGGAATAAAAAGGATTAAGGAAAGAGTTATCGAATTATAGTTGTTGTTCGTAGAATCTATAAAACAGTTGGATATTGTCGTTCAGTTTTTATGGATTGTTGTAGGCGTTTAGTAATGCTGGAAAATCAGCCCCTAACATGCATGATTAATGTGGTAAAATGGCTAATGAAAGTCCTAAAGCATAGGGGTATAAAAAGGGTGTAAAAGGCTTCACATTGTACCCTTAATATTGTAGAATTGTGGACTGTTTTTGTTACACCCCGTAATTCTAGGACTGTTATACCCCGTAGTTCCAGGGTATGTATGCGAGGACGTACGTACGAGAATACGACATTGAAATTGGAAAGGAAGAAAGAGGTGATTTTTCCACGGAAAAGTTTCCGGTTTTTGTGAAGGAGAAAGGTTCGTTAATGGGAATTGGATTCCCAGATTTGGTATTCGGACTTCTTGGAATATTAGAGAATTATGGAATTTTATTTTCGGAAATGGTCACGTGGGGCCCACGGGAGAAATTTACGGTTTTGTGGGGCCCACTTTGTTTTCGAGATTTTGGCCATTGTGGATATTTTCGGAAGATGAAATATGTTGGACGTGTAGGAGGGCGACACGTGTCACCCCCCCTAGTTGGCTTGGACGATTTCACTTTGTGCACAACACCCGTTTAGAGTCGTTTTCCGACGAAACGTTTTACAAGACTCGCGTAGGATAAATTCCGGCTATGCCATTTCTAATTTTTGCGGATTTTTCCGAGAGACGAAACACTTTGGACCAACGAGAGGGCGACACTTGTCACCCTCTCATTGGTGGACTTGTCACGGCAATAGGGCCGAATGGAGTGGCTTATTTTTGTCAAGTAGTTGGTAGGATATTTTGTGTGCAAGTTGGCTAAGACACTTGCCCTAATCCTCACCCTACACTTGCCTTGCACTTGGCACCATCTTGGCCCTTGGTTGGCCATCCCTTGACCTATAAATACCCCCCTTTAGATGAAGAGTTCTTCATCCACATTTCACTTTCCAAGTCTTGAAAATCCCTCCCCTTCCTTGTTGTGTTTTCGTCCAACCTCTCCCCCCCCCCCCTCTAGCCTTAGTGGCTTGGCCGAGAGCCCCCCCCCCCCTCTAAAGCTAGCCTAGCCGAAACACTACCCCCCCTCCCTTGGTAGAAAAGTTGCCTTCTAGTATTGTTATAATGCCCAAAATACCCTAGCCCAAATCTCTTAGTACTGAGTAGAAGTTGTGAAGAACTTTTAAGGTTTCTCGAGCTATCTGAGCGCATAACTTAGAGCTAAACCTTGCTCAGCGCGACTTTACCTAGGATATTATTGGGCTTACCGAGGTAAATAACCTTATCCTCCTTTGTAATTAGAGTATATATACTGTAGAAGTATAGGAATAAGTATTAAATACTTGTAAGGATATTAAAGAATAATTGAATCAATTATCACAAGTAGAAGGGTTTAAAAGATGAATAATAGAATCAGATTTACATAGGATCAAGCTTTCACGAGACTTGAGTAGCTCACCGTAGGGAAGTGCTGCCCAAATGTCCATAGAATAACGAACCTCTCGCTAGAAGCTTTGTACAAGATACCGACGTTGATAGACGTATTTGATCGTTATAGGTCGATTCTCGCGCGACATATTCAACTTGGCGGTGGATTTCGCCGGAAGGTATGTGATTCTTCCTATACTCTTGAGCATGATATTTTAAATAAATATGTATATAGTACTAGACGACGTGTTAATCGAATAACAATTACGGCAATGTCTTCTGACTTAAGCCCGAATAATAATTACCAATGTCTTACGACTTAAGCCCTAATAAAAAGAATCAAGTAGTTCAAAAGAATTAAGAAACCTTTTTTGAAAGAAGAGTAACACTTGGTTTTAAAAGCTTAAGAGTTATACTAGCTTTATGGGAAGTTAGGTATAACGGCAAGAGTGATAAAAGAACGATTTATTGATTTAAGGAAATAAGAGACTTGACTTATTATACTAATATGAATTTTGTTAAAAAGTGTGAAACCTCATTCGTGAGTAAATAGTATTTTTGGTTTTCAAAAGGAATGATGTTTTACCGATCAGAATGAATGTCGAACAAACCACAACAGCGCTAATAAAGGGAAATGTTTTGACCAATAAAGTATTATTAAAACCAGTAGAAACTTCCATCTGCATAGGAGCTAAGACGAGACAAAATGGTATTACATATCCTAGATCATGGCTGCTGTAATAAGATTGTTAGGAAGAATAATAACCTACTCACACATAAGGTATATGTTTCCCAAATTGTTTTAAAGGATTAAAACTATGAACTACGAAAGCTTTTCGAAAATGAGAAACTTGAGTAATTGAAATTAGGCAAACTTGAGCGTTGGGAAAAGAATGTTGTTACTTGATTTTACCAAGAGAAGTGTTCTGATTTACTTCAAAAGATAATCACTCTATTTTTATACTACAGGTATTGTGTGACTTTTGTGAAAGAAACGTATCTTTTAAAAAGAGTAATACATGAAGTACTTTGGGGCTAAAAACCCGAACTTGTTAGCATAATGTAGAAAGTACCTTGTGTGAATAACTTGATTGTATTGATTTTTGATAGTCTTGTAATACTTTCTTGTTGACTTGATAAGTAAACATGTTAGGATGCTACGTGAGTTAGTATCTTGTGATGTTTGTGTAGAGGGGTTTTCCCTTATTGTGCTTAGGTTGTTTAACGATAAAACTGTCATGTTGATATTATATCACTCATGATTCCGGGTTAAGCCGCCTCCGACGCGGGTAGACTCAAAGCGTCTAGTGACCTATGATTCGAGAATACCTTATGCAGTCTGTATGGCCTATGCGAGCTACGGAGTTCCAGTTAGTATCGCGCCCTTGTGGTCATGCGGTATTTGTGGCCACGCGACGGCGAGTCCAGACGCCGCCGGAGTAGCTACCTCGATGCGGGAATACCTCATGCGGGCCATCGAGTGGCCCATGCGCGAGCTACGGAAAGTTCCGGGGCTAGACGCGCGACATTAGATATCGCGCGAGTGGCCGCTTTGATCATGTGCGACGGTCTAGACAGATCTCATGATACGCTTTACGACCTTGTAATCGTGGGTTTTAGTAGTCGGCTATGCCCTCGCATTACTTACCGCACGGTTTTATGATGACTTTGAGGGCGTGAGTCCCTGACTTGGCATGACTGCTTATTTATTGTAAACTGTAGCTTTGGTTATCATACATGTCTCCTGCTTTATATAGACTACTATGATTTCATTTTTAGTATTTTCGCCACATACTTGGTACTGTTATCGACCTCCTTCGGCCGCGCTCATGCCGCAGTAAAGGTACTCCTACTGTTGATCCCCATTCTTAGGATCACCGCTTTCAGGGGAAAAGCTCCGTTTTCTCCGGAGGCTTAGCATTTTGGTATGGTCCCCTGTCGTTGTAGATATTTGTATTCAGGGGTATGGCGGGGCCCTGTTCCGCCATTGTTGTTTTAAAACTCTTAGAGGTCTGTAGTCCTGTTGTAAAGTTGGGATGTAACTGTTCATTTTGGGTATTGATATATATATATATGCCGAAAGGCAACTTTCTTCAGATAACTGTGTCTCAAATTTATACTGTTTCTTATCTTGGTTGTTTTTATATTCCGCTGATTACTCTGATGTATGACTACTGGGGTGCCCGGGTAAGGCACCAGTCACGGGCCCCGGAATGGGTCGTGACAGAAGTGGTATCAGAGCAGTTAATCCTCGGAAAGTGTCTACAGACCGTATCTAGTAGAGTCTTGATTATCGGTGTGTTGTGCACCACACCAATAATCAGGAGGCTATAGGATATTTAGGATTGGTTTCCATTCTTCTCACTCTGAGATCGTGCTTTAGAGCTGTGTTATAAGTTGGACCCCTCTAACGTATTCCTTTCCTTTACCAGTTATGCCTCTACGCCAGTAACCCGCCCCGAAGGCAAGGCACCGGCCGAGTCGCGAGTAAGTCAGAGATTTAGAAGCGGCACAGCCCAATCATCACCGTGATGCTTCATGCGGCGATTCGAGACGCCGCCAGCAGCAGAGAGTTTGGCACACGGCAAATAGCTCATCGCGCCATGACATCTGGACCTTCGCCCACGGCAGAGCGTAAAATATGGATTAGAAGGAGACGGCATTACTAGCAAGGGATTTGGCAACAGGAGTATTTTATGTACCGGTATACCAAGGATATTGATGATTATCTAAAGAAGGGTTGTGAGGAAGTAGCTCTTCATCGAGAATGAGCCAAAGCCATGCGTTCAGGATTATGTGCAACGGGCTGAGAGATGTAGAGATCGACAGGTTAGCCAAGAACAACAGAAGAGGGCCCGATTGGTAGGATCATTTGGTAACTCTCGAGGCGAACCGCCTCGGCAGCAGACAGACATGCGCCCGCCGCAGCAGTGTCCTCCACAGGTTCAATTTTTTCCTCGTTGTTCACAACATGGCAAGCGTCATCCCGGGAAGTGCCGTCTTTTTACTGGTGCTTGTTTTTATTGCGGCCGTCAGGGCCATATGGCGAGGGAATGTTCTATGAGGAAGGATGCAAGTAGGAAGACTCAGCCTACCAGATCAGTTGCGGATTCAGTGGTGCGGAAAGGAAGGGGTGTTAGCCAGAGGAGGCCACCCCCACCTTGGTGTGGCCGTTGTGGTCCGGTGTCATTCGGGGGAGTGTCGTGCTTCTCCGACAGCTTGTTATGTTTTAGGCCAGCAGGGCCATTTTGCGAGAAATTGTCCAACCAGAGTTGGCGGGGATGTGGGGACTCAGCTTTCGGGATCAGTGGATAGTTCATCACCTTCCCCAGCTATGCGCCCAGCAGGGCGGGTTTGATTAGAACGACCTCGGGGAAGTGCCGCGTAGATACAGGTATATCCTTAACCCTTTAGAGATTTATATGTGTAGCAAATATCTTAAGTATTGTTTTCGGTTAGCATGGTGTTAGTGTGATTAGAATTGTTGATTAATTAACCGGGTAAGATTGGGGGATAGAGAAGGTGTGAGCCTTAGAGCTTTATACGTAGAGACCTTAGAGGAAAGGCCATCTCGAGTAAAGAAGTATTTTATGTTTGACCCTTGTCGGAGTGCATAGTGCACGTGAGCTATGTTTGGATAGGTCCCTTAGTAGTGTGGAATGAAAGAGGGTAGTTGAGCTAAGAATACCGCTAGGTTTTCGTAACATGATTGAGAGATTGTCCCGGATCGGGGAGCTAGTGTTTTGCGCGTTGCCGGGTCGGGTTGAGGCCGTGTTGCGGGTCGACCCACGCCCTGTTTGGTGATGGGGTCAGTTTGTGGTGGTCCCGCTTGGTGTTAGGATCACGAGGGTGTTAGGCCCAGGTTTAGTTAACCATTGTACGAATTCGTGGATGTGTTCGACCAGTAGTCGGGCCGATGGGGTCAACCCGTCTTATCTTTTAGTCAAACCATGTACTCGGTAGTTAGTTGCGAGATGATTATTTCAAGAAGGTTGCAAGGCTGCACGGGGTGCCTACCTTCACCTTATGGCTGACAGGGGAGTCCAAGTTACGGTTGTTTCTTTTCTGGAAGAGTTACCAGGCAAGGTTAGGAACTCAGGTGAATCTCGTCGATTCACCTCGGCCGTTGTTTGGATTTCGGGAGTAGCTGTAAGGACTCTTCGCCTCTTGTTGAGTATGTATTATATAGCTACCATTTAAGTATTCGGGTGTCGCCGTTTGGAGCCTTTTTATAAGCGATAGTGTAAGATTGCCGATCGATTGATTCGATGTAAGCAAGTGCGCATACTGGTTCGCACTTGTTCAAGAGGCGTGGATAGGTGGAGCTTATCCGTAAGAGGTTATTGGCAGCTCGTGAGTCGGTGGGAAGCATCAGAAACATGGTAAGTGATAAGGAAGAGTTCGAGTGTACGAAGTGCACGACGAGTAAGGCAAAGTGACAAAAGTGGTATGGGAAGAAGCGAGCATGTACATGCATAGGTGTGGTCATTTCGTTTGTAAAGAGTAGGTGCGAAGGGAGTATCTTTTAGACCTCTAGTAGGAGCTGCGTGATAGAGGTGATTCCTCGTGGACTTGGAGATAAGTATGCGCTTGTTGTGTTGTGGCCAGTGTGGCACGGATGTTTCCGTAAGTAGCGCAGGACTATACTTCGCGCTGCTCGCTT
This sequence comes from Przewalskia tangutica, assembly GCA_029844215.1. Lineage (NCBI taxonomy): Eukaryota > Viridiplantae > Streptophyta > Magnoliopsida > Solanales > Solanaceae > Przewalskia > Przewalskia tangutica. The sequence continues at coordinate 84,582,747 of CM056720.1, read as the reverse complement.
TGAGACTTAGAAGGAACATTCGGGACGAATGTTTCTAAGGAGGAGAATGTTATACCGTAGTTCCGTGGTATGTATGCGAGCACGCGTGACGAGAATACGACATTGAAATTGGAAAGGAAGAAAGAGGTGATTTTTCCACTAAAAGTTTCCGCTTTTTGTGAAGGAGAAAGGTTCGTTAATGGAATTGGATTCCCAGATTTGGTATTCGGACTTCTTGGAATATTAGAGAATTATGGAATTTTATTTTCGAAATGGTCACGTGGGCCCACGGGAGAAATTTACTGGTTTTGTGGGCCCACTTTGTTTTCGAGATTTTGGCCATTGTGGATATTTTCTAAGATGAAATATGTTGGACGTGTAGGAGGCGACACGTGTCACCCCTAGTTGGCTTCGACGATTTCACTTTGTGCACAACACCCGCTAGAGTCGCTTCCGACAAACGCTTTACAAGACTCGCGTAGATAAATTCCGCTATGCCATTTCTAATTTTTGCAGATTTTTCCGAGAGACGAAACACTTTGGACCAACGAGAGGTCGACACTTGTCACCCTCTCATTGGTGGACTTGTCACGGCAATAGGGCCGAATGGAGTGGCTTATTTTTGTCAAGTACTTGGTAGGATATTTTGTGTGCAAGTTGGCTAGGACACTTGCCCTAATCCTCACCCTACACTTGCCTTGCACTTGGCACCATCTTGGCCCTTGGTTGGCCATCCCTTGACCTATAAATACCCCCCTTTAGATGAAGAGTTCTTCATCCACATTTCACTTTCCAAGTCTTGAAAATCCCTCCCCTTCCTTGTTGTGTTTTCGTCCAACCTCTCCCCCCCTCTAGCCTTAGTGGCTTGGCCGAGAGCCCCCCCCTCTAAAGCTAGCCTAGCCGAAACACTACCCCCCCCCCTCCCTTGGTAGAAAAGTTGCCTTCTAGTATTGTTATAATGCCCAAAATACCCTAGCCCAAATCTCTTAGTACTTAGTAGAAGTTTCGGAAGAACTTCTAAGGTTTCTCGAGCTATCTGAGCGCATAACTTAGAGCTAAACCTTGCTCAGGCGCGACTTTTACCTAGGATATTATTGGGCTTACCGAGGTAAATAACCTTATCCTCCTTTTGTAATTAGAGTATATATACTGTAGAAGTATAGGAATAAGTATTAAATACTTAGAAGGATATTAAAGAATAGAATTGAACTGTTATCACAGTAGAAGGGTTTAAAAGATGAATAATAGAACTGTACTTACATAGGACTGTTTTCACAGTAGACTTGAGTAGCTCACCGGGTAGGGAAGTGCTGCCCAAATGTCCATAGAATAACGAACCTCTCGCTAGAGCTTTGTACAAGATACCGACGTTGATAGACGATTTCGATCGTATAGGTCGATTCTTCACGCGACATATTCAACTTGGCGTGGATTTCGCCGAAGGTATGTGATTCTTCCTATACTCGAGCATGATATTTTAAATAAATATGTATATAGTACGGTAGACGACGTGTTAATCGAATAACAATTACGGCAATGTCTTCTGACTTAAGCCCGAATAATAATTACGCAATGTCTTCTGACTTAAGCCCGAATAAAAAGAATCTGAAGTAGTTCAAAAGAATTAAGAAACCTTTTTTGAAAGAAGAGTAACACTTGGTTTTAAAAGCTTAAGAGTTATACTAGCTTTATGGGAAGTTAGGTATAATGGCTTAAGAGTGATAAAAAGAACGATTTATTGATTTAAGGAAATAAGAGACTTGACTTATTATACTAATATGAATTTTGTTAAAAAGTGTGAAACCTCATTCGTGAGTAAATAGTATTTTTGGTTTTCAAAAGGAATGATGTTTTACCGATCAGAATGAATGTCGAACAAACCACAACAGCGCTAATAAAGGGAAATGTTTTGACCAATAAAGTATTATTAAAACCAGTAGAAACTTCCATCTGCATAGGAGCTAAGACGAGACAAAATGGTATTACATATCCTAGATCATGGCTGCTGTAATAAGATTGTTAGGAACAATAATAACCTACTCACATATAAGGTATATGTTTCCCAAATTGTTTTAAAAGATTAAAACTATGAACTACGAAAGCTTTTCGAAAATGAGAAATTTGAGTAATTGAAATTAGACAAACTTGAGTGTTGGGAAAAGAATGTTGTTACTTGATTTTACCAAGAGAAGTGTTCTGATTTACTTCAAAAGATAATCACTCTATTTTTATACTACAGGTATTGTGTGACTTTTGTGAAAGAAACGGATCTTTTAAAAAGAGTAATACATGAAGTACTTTGGGGCTAAAAACCCGAACTTGTTAGCATAATGTAGAAAGTACCTTGTGTGAATAACTTGATTGTATTGATTTGTGATAGTCTTGTAATACTTTCTTGTTGACTTGATAAGTAAACATGTTAGGATGCTACGTGAGTTAGTATCTTGTGATGTTTGTGTAGAGGGGTTTTCCCTTATTGTGCTTAGGTTGTTTAACGATAAAACTGTCATGTTGATATTATATCACTCATGATTCTCGGGGTTGTCGTCCGACGCGGGTAGACTCAAAGCGTCTAGTGACCTATGATTCGAGAATACCTTACGCAGTCCAGTATGGCCTATGCGGAGCTACGGAGTTCCAGTTAGTACGCGCCCTGTGGTCACGCGGTCTTTGTGGCTACGCGACGGCGAGTCCAGACGCCGCCGGGAGTAGCTACCGACGCGGAATACCTCACGCGGCCATCGAGTGGCCCATGCGGAGCTACGAAAAGTTCCAGGGCTAGACGCGCACATTAGATACTTCGTGCGAGTGGCCAGCTTTGATCATGTGACGGTCTAGACAGATCTCATGATACGCTTTACGACCTTGTGGTAATCGCGGGTTTTAGTAGTCGGCTATGCTCTCGTACTTACCCCGTACGGTTTTATGATGACTTTGAGGGCGTGAGTCCCTGACTTGGCATGACTGCTTATTTATTGTAAACTGTAGCTTTGGTTATCATACATGTCTCCTGCTTTATATAGACTACTATGATTTCATTTTTAGTATTTTCAGTTTCACATACTTGGTACTGCAGATCGACCTCCTTCGGGGGGCTGCGTTCATGCCGCAGGTAAAGGTACTCCTACTGTTGATCCCCGTTCTTAGGATCACCGTTTCAGCGTGGGAAAAGCTCTGTTTTCTCCGGAGGCTTAGCATTTTGGTATGGTCCCCTGTCGTTGTAGATATTTGTATTCAGGGGTATGGCGGGGCCCTGTTCCGCCATTGTTGTTTTAAAACTCTTAGAGGTCTGTAGTCCTGTTGTAAAGTTGGGATGTAACTGTTCATTTTGGGTATTGATATATATATATATGCCGAAATGCAATTTTCTTCAGATAACTGTGTCTCAAATTTATACTGTTTCTTATCTTGGTTGTTTTTATATTCCGCTGATTACTCTGATGTATGACTACTGGGGTGCCCGGGTAAGGCACCAGTCACGGGCCCCGGAATGGGTCGTGACAAGGACATGTTTATAAGAATGTACGTAAGTGTCACGACCCGACCCCAGGCCCGCGACTGGTACCCTACGTGGGCACCCCATTCAGGTATACATCATAGAATAACATCGGAACATACACAACTCATAAAAATACTTAGACATTAAACATCAACAGACTAGCCGATAACGCCACCTTCTGTAAAATATACATAATCCAAATATAAAACAATACATCTCTGTTCTTACAACCCAATCCACAAATATGACTACAGACCTCTAAGAATAACAACTGTGGTGGGACAGGGCCCCGCCATACCCCTGAATGTACATAAATCTACAACATCAGGGAAACCGTACCAAAAGACAAGCCTCCGGAGAAATGGAGCTTCTGACACCTGATCAGTGATCCTAAGAATGAGGATCCACCACCGCTACCCTACCGGCATTTAACGCAGCCCCCCGAGGAAAGGGGGTCAGTACACAATATGTACCAAGTATGTAAAACTGGAAAATACTGCAATTTACATCATAAGTCTAAAAGAAAGCTGGAGACATGTATGATAATCAAATTACAGTACATTGTGCCTTACTAACAATGAGAGTAAACAAGTGTATACTTTACTGCATAAAAATAGGAGGCTCATGATCAAAGTAGGGTCACCCGCCCGTAGTATCATTAAGCAATCCTACTCCTGGGACTATTTCACCCGCATAGGTCCTGTGGAACCGCAATGAGGGCATCCGCCTCGCATGGGAATATTTCACCCGCATAGGACTATTTCACCCGCATGGGCCCGGTGGGCCCGAAATGTGTACAAACGCCGCACTCGCATCATGGGTAGAAAATCCATAGAATAAGTAGTAACCCGGGGGGTTTACCCCGCAAGAATAACATAACCTAGCACAACCGACTATCATACGTAACATAAGCACTACCGGCTTATCATACATAACATAAGCACCACCGGCTTATCATACATAACATAAGCAAGCTAAGAAATCCCCTAACTTCTTATTAGCTTTGTTCATATACACTCTCATTTTAGTTTACTTAAGGCACTAACATGTCATTATAAAATCCGGGAATTTAACCCAAAGTACTACGTACTTCTATTCTTTTAAAAAGACTCTTTTTCATATAAAACTTCCAAGATACTAATAACCGTAGTATCAAGTCATATCTACTTTTCAAAACAAGTCACAATACCTTTTAGAAATATATTTATAGGCTTCTAAACCAAGTGACTTTTTACTTTAAAACTTTAAGCAATTGATGCCTTTAAATCAATTTGCCTTTCTTCATTTCCAGTCATTTATCTTTGTTTACTTTACTAGAGTAAACCATTCTTTTAACTTTCCATAAAGTCATTATAACCAACTTCCCATAAAGCCGTTATACTAACTTTATGCTTTAGACACTTACATTCTTCTTTATAACCAAGAGACTTAAACTTTCCAAAAACCAAGTATCATATACTTTCAAAAAGTACTTCAAGTCTCTTAACTTTAGAAACTAAGATATCCTTAATCTTTAAAACAAGTGAGTTAATTCCCTCACTCAACCAACTTGGACATTCTTAAAATAAGTCAAGGATATCAAGTCACGACCCGAACCCGGGCCCGTGACTGGTGCATTACCCGGGCACCCAAGTAGTCATACATCAGAGTAATCAGCGGAATATAAAATAAGACATGAAACAATTATAAAATGAGAACAGTTTATCCATGAAAATATCGCCTTTCGGCATGTATATATAATAAAACTTTGAACGCTACATCCCCATTTACAAACTCCGCCACAACAAGATTACATGCACTCTAAGAATGTAACAACACCTATGACGGACAGGCCCCGCCATACCCCTGAATGTACAAGAACCTACAACTCAGTGAAACATACCAAAAGATAAGCCTCCGAGAAACGGAGCTTCTCAATAAGAACTGTGATCCTATGAGCGAGGATCAACAACCGGTGTACTCTACCGCGGATGAACGCAGCTCAAGGAGGTCAAGATAACAGTACCAAGTATGTGAAATCAAAATATCTTAGAAAGAAATCATAACACTTAAAATAAAACAGAGACATGTATGATAACAAAACTACATTCGCAACATAAAAATAGTCATGTCAAGTCGTGACTCACGCCTCAAAGTCATCCTCATGCCCGTGGAACTCCTCCCTTCCTCAGCTAGCTTCTAGGTATAAATCGTGGTGATACGTATAACATGTCTCTACCATCCCACGAGACTCGGTGGAATCGTGTGGAATACATGTCTCGTCCATCTCATGGGACTCGATAGGAATCGTATGGAATACATGTCTCGGCCCATCTCGTGGGACCCGATAGGAATCGCACATGTCGGCCCATCTCACGGGACTCGAGCAGTATCGCACATGTCTCGGCCCATCTCACGGGACTCGATAGGTATCGCACATGTCTCGGCCCATCTCACGGGACTCGATAGGTATCGCGACATGTCTCGCCCATCTCACGAGACTCGATAGGTATCGCACATGTCTCGCCCATCTCACGACTCGATAGGTATCGCACACGCCTCGGCCCATCTCATGGGACTCGATAGGAATCGACATGTCTCGGCCCATCTCATGGGAATCGAGGTGGAATCGTATGGAATACATTCCGGCTCATCCCATGAACGCTGTCGTGTGAAATACATTCCTGCTCATCCCATGAACACGGTATAGAATTGACCATAACATTTAAACGCTCTTTTAAGACAGATTAAGATAATACCATGTTTTCCTTTTTAAAATCAACTAAGGCAACACTATATCCTTCTTTTTAAACCAAAACACTTTCCTTCTTAAAGTCAAGTAACAACATTCTTTTCCAAAAGTTCAAGTTTGCCTAATTTCAAATACTCAAGTTTCTCATTTTCGAAAGGTTTCGTAGTTCATAGTCTTAATCACTTAATAACATAATTCTCTTTTAAAACAATTTGAGTAACATATGCCTTATGTGTGAGTAGGTTATTCTTGTTTATAACAATCCTTATTAAAGCAACCATGATCTAGGAAATGTAATACAATTTTGTCTTATCTTAGCTTCTATGCAGATGAAGGTTTCTACTGGTTTTAATATAATTACTTACTTGTCAATACATTTTTCTTTATTAACGCTGCAGTGGTTCGTTCAATACTTATTCTCATTTCCGAGATCAGCAAAACATTATTCTTTAAAAACCAAGTACTCATTACTCACAAATGAGGTTTCACACTTTTTAACAAAATTCATATCAATTCAATTAAGTCAAGTCGCTTATCTTTTAAGATCAAGTCTCTTAACTTCTAAAGTCAGTAAACCATTCTTTTTATCTCTCTTAAGTTGTTATACCTAACTTCCCATAAAGCTAGTATAACTCTTTCAAAAAGTATTACTCTTCTTTCAAAAGCGATTCTTAATTCTTTTGAAATACTTCAAGACTCTTATTATTTAAAACTCAAGTCAAAATACATCGAAGTAAAACCACGCTCGCTTAACACACGACGCTCACCGCATTATATATATATATATTCTTTTAAAATATCATGCTCAAGAGGATAGGAAGAATCACATACCTCGCGACAATTATCGACTATTAGCAAATAGCTCAAAGTCAGAATCCGCTAGCCCTTTCCACCCTTCGAGTAGAATACACTACTTGCAGTACTTCAACCTATAACGGTCATACAAGTCTATCAACGTCTAGACTACTCTGTAGAATAATTCTAGATACAAATTCCTTATTCTACGGAAAATTGGGCAGCACTTCCCTACCCGTCAAACTACACAATTCTATCAGAATACAAATCCTATGTAAGTACAGTTCAGTCTTCTTCTTTAATATTCTTCTGATGCGATTTCAGTTAAATTCTCTTATGTAATATCCTTCTATTACAGTTCAATTCTCTTCTGTAATATCCTTCTATGTATCTTATACTCATTCTATACTACTACAGTATGTAATTCCCAATTACAATAGAAGGACAAGAGTATTTACCTCGATAAACCCAAAATTATCCAAGTTTTAATGTCGATCCTGCGCAACGTTTAGCTCCTATTCTGAATGCTCCAACCCGATCCAAACAACCCTTAGAAGTTCTACACAACTTCTTCTTAATACTTCAACCCGCTATGAAGATTTTCCTTAGGGTTTCGTTTTTGTGACTGAAGGGAAGTATAATAGTATTTCTGGGCTTTGAGTATAGGTGTAACCTTGGAATACTACAAGGTATTTGGGCCAAGGTATTTTGGAATAGTAACTGTTATACCCCGTATTTCCAGAGTATGTACGTGAGGACGTACGTGTACAATTTGAGCCTTAAGTAGGCATAGTTTCGAAATTTGTACACAAGTGCCGAAAGGAGTCGTTTTTCGACTAAACGTTTCCACAGCTTACGTTGGAAAATTCGCTATGTCATTTAGTATTTTTGGATTTTTCCGAGCGACGGAACATTTTTGGATCAACGGGAGGGTGACACTTGTCACCTCATTGACGGCAAAGTGAGGGCTTGGCCTCGCCGATTGGCTCCTCTTTGTGCCTTGCTTTGTGGCTTGTTTTGTGGAGTGTTTTGTGGAGTGTTTTGTGGGTGCACTTGGCTTGATCTTGGCCTTACACGTGCCTAACACATGGTTGGATCTTGGCCATTGGTTGGCCTTTGGTTTTGCTATAAATACCCTCTCTGGAAGACTTCTTCATCCACTCTTCACTTGCCTAAGTCTTGAGAACCCTCCTCCTCTTGTTGACTCTCGTCCAAGAGCCCCTCTCCCGCTTGTGAAGGCCTTTTGGCCGAAACGTTACCCCTTTGTGCGCCAAAGCCGAGAACACCCCCACCCCCTCCCTTCTGGTGTTGTTCTCGTGTGGTACCCCCCCCTTTGTGGTATTAAAATACTCCTCCAAGTATTGTTATAATGCCCAAAATACCTTAGCCTTATACCTTGTAGTATTCCAAAGTTACCTCTATACGTAGAGTCCGGAATACTACCTTTGTCCTTTTAGTCTCAAACCGAACCCTAAGGAAACCTTCACCGTTGGTTGAAGTTTTGGAGTGAAGTTGGATAGAACTTCTAAGGGTTGTTTGGAGCACTCGAGTAGGAGCTAAACCTTGCTCAGCGCGACATTATACTCGGATAATTTTGGGCTTATCGAGGTAAACACTACTGTCCTTCTATTGTAATTGGAAATTACATGTTGTACGAATATATAGTTGAAGTATACTATATATAGAACTATACTTAGTACTGTGGCAATGTCCTTTGACTTAAGCCTGAAGAATTAAGAATCAATCAATCAGATAAGAGACTTGTGTAGTATTACTGTGTAGTAGAATTGTACACGTCCGGTTAGGCGTGTGAAACCCCCCCCTCTGTTTGGCTTGGTAGCCGGCCTCGATAGAGAAGGAGATTTACGCTGTGGCGGGGGGGGGAGATGCTGCCGAATTTTCTGTAGAATATTCTACGTTGTGGTCTAGATGATAATAAGCGCCTTGTGGCCTTATAGGTCAAGTACCTACGTGTGGCGCGATTTACTTGGCTTAAGGAGTAGCCGACTGTTTGGAGCGTTTTGCTATTAGTCGATACTCGTCGCGAGGTATGTGAACCTCTTCCTATCTCTTCTAGCATGATATGTGTAAACTATGTGGTACGGTAGACGCATACGTGTTAATCTGTTTGATTGTTTAAAACATAAAGTGTTATAACGGCTTTATGGGAAGTCAAGTTATAACAGCTTTATGTAGATAAGAAAATACTTTGTGGTTTTAAAAGGTAAATGATGTGAATTATAACTTGCTTGTTATAATAAAGAACTTGAGGTATTTCAAAAGATTTATAAATCGTTTTGAAGGGAAAGTAACACTTGGTTTTAAAGGTTTTAAAAAAAAGAGTTATACTAGCTTTATGGGGAGTTAGGTATAATGTCTTAAGAGAGGTAAAGAAATGGTTTACTAATGTTTGAAGTTAAGAGACTTGATCTTATAAGATAAGAGACTTAACTTATTTGTTTAATGTGAATGTTTGTGTGAAACCTCATTCGTGAGTAATGAGTACTTGGTTTTATTTAAAGGGATAATGTTTTACGATTTTGGAAATCGAATGTGTATCAGCACCACCGCAAAGCGTTAATAAAGGGAATGTATTGAATAATGATGAATTGTATTAAAACCAGAGAAACCTCCATCCGCATAGAAACTAAGATGAGACAAAATGATATTACATTTTCTAGATCATGGTCACGTAATAAGAATGTTGTAAACAAGAATAACCTACTCTTACGTGAAACATATATTACTCAATTGTTCTAAAAGGAATCAAATGATTAAGTTTATGAACTATGAAACCATTTGAAAATGAGAAGCTTGAGTAATCAAACTAGGCAAACCGAACTTAGGAAAAGAATGTTGTTACTTGATTTTGAAAAGGAATGTGGGTTGGTCATTCTAATACTACGTATCGGTGACTTTTATAAAAGTAATGGATCTCTTTTAAAAGAACTTAACGTATGTAGTACTTTGGAGTTAAAAACCCGACTTTGGCATAAAATGAAAGTACTTTGAGTTGTGTGAAACTTGCCTATGCTTGTTGTTGTGAAACTTGCCTATGCTTGTGATGATAGCCTTTGTTGTGCAAGTGTGGTATTTCAGATACCGCGTCTCGATGAGGGCCGGTCGACTTGTTGAGAACTTACTTGGACATGGCGCGATGGAGAATTCCACGTATGCTCCTCGCTGATAGTGTTATTCCATGGACTAGCTCTCCATGAGGTTTCTTACCGTTCGCCCGGTATCCGTGGTGGTCGGCTCGTGCCCCGCCTCGTGACCGATTCGCCTTGGTATCCGGTAGTCACCGTGACTTGCCCCTGCTCAAGATGGACGGTTTCGTGATACGCCTTGGTCCCCGTGGTCACCAGATTGCCCCGGTCACCGCGTGACCGCCTTGTATCCGATGAGTCGGCTCTCGCACTTGCCCCGTATCGGCTTCGTGTTTTGGTTGCATGGTATTATTGGTACGGTCGGATCTGGTAGTTATACTTGTCCGGTACGGTTTTTATAACACAGGTGGGACATGGTGTTCATGTATAATCCTTGGTATGGTTATATCATAAACTGCCGGCAGTGAGGAAGAAATTCCACGGGCACGAGTGATAATTTGGAGGGCGTGAGTCCTCGCTCTGATGTAATCGTTATATGTTATATATCGTAGTTTGGTCATCATACATGTCTCCCGCTTTATATAGACTATTATGATTTCATTTACAGTGATTTCTGATTTCACATACTTAGTACTGCATCGACCTCCTTCGGGCCGCGTTCACGCCGCAGGTAGAGGTACATCGGCTGTCGATCCCCGCGTTTAGGATCTCATTTCAGCGTTTTGGGAAGCTCCGTTCCGTCGGAGGCTTATCTTTGGTATGTTACCCTGAGTCTGTAAGTTCTTGTACGTTCAGGGGTATGGCGGGGCCCTGTCCCGTCATAGTTGTTGTATAAATCTTAGAGGTCTGTAGTACTGTTGTGGGCAGGGTTGTAAAAGGATTAAACTGTTCAGGTTTTATGTATATACTGAAGGCAACTGTTTTGGTTGGCCTGTTTATTTATTTATTATATCTCTTATTTCTTGTGTAAAGTTTTTATTATTTCCTGGTTTTCTCTCGATGTTGTATCACTAGTGCCCGGTAAGGCACGACGATCGCCCGTTCGGGGCGTCACAAAGTGGTATCAGAGCAGTTAATCCTCGGAAAGTGTCTACAGACCGTGTCTAGTAGAGTCTTGATTATCGATGTGTTGTGCACCACATCTATAATCAGGAGGCTATAGGACATTTAGGATTGGTTTCCATTCTTCTCATTCTGAGATCGTGCCTTAGAGCTGAGTGATAAGATTGGACCCCTCTGACGTGTTTCGTTTTTACCAGTTATGCCTCTGCGAAAGGCAACCCGGCCCGTGGCGGCAAGGCAACAGAGGATCTGCGAGTAGAGCAACGGCGAGACCACAAGACTGAGCCTCCATCCCGCATGCAGCAGAGGAGATGAGTTACAAGGAGAGGCGATTAATGGCCGTGGTCAGGCCGACTTGAGGATAGGCTGGACGCAGCCCAGAGCACCGTGGTTCACCCTAGATCGATAGTTCGAGGCTACGGGATTTTCTCGAGTTGTAGGCCGCCGAGTTTTATGGGTCGAGGCACGAGGATGATCCGCAGAGTTCATCCGACGCTGTGGATCAGAGTGATCAAGGCATCGGAGGTCGAGTCGGTGGCCCTAGGTTCACATCAATCGCGTGATACCGCAATGATCGGTTTGATTCTCGAGCCGTCCGGGAGAGCATGCACTTCCAGCGGTATGGAACGAGTTCTCGAGGCTTTTCTTGCACATTTCTTGCCTCCCGGATGAGAGGGCTCGGGCCGATGATTTTTGGTGTTACGCAGAATCCGCGACGGTTCGGAGTACAATGTGAGTTCGACTCATTGGCGACGTCCCCGCGTTAGTAGCTAGTATGGAGGATCGAGTGCACCGATATGTTACAGGCTCGATGATTGCCTTGCAGAGTTGTTCGGTGTAGCTCTTCACCGGCATGGACATTGCCCGCATGCAGGCGTATACACTTGGATGTGAGGAGCGGATAAATCGACGGAATGACCAAAGTCAGCAGAAGAGGGCCAGAACAGCAGGGTCCTTTAGTGACTTTCGAGGCGGACCGCCTCAGCAGCAGACTAGTTATGTACCTCCGTCAGTACAGAGTGGTCCTCCACGCGGGACCTTCGTGATATTCGGAGCAGGTCGGGGCTCCTGTGTTTCAGATTTTCGGGAGAGCGTGAGTGCTCGCGGATGAGGATGCCCTTGTCTCAGCCATGCCGTTGTGGAAAGCTTCATAAGGAGAGTGTCGTACTAACTCGGAGATTGTTATTTTTGCGCCAACAGGCCATCCGGCAAGAGATCGTCCGACTGTGGGTGCAAATCGTAGGATAGCATGGACTACTATAGCAGTTGCGGGTTCTTCACCTTCCGTAGCCAGGCATGATGTTTGTACACCTAAGGCCCCTAGGGGTCGCAGTGGGAGTTCAGCTTTAGCGGTCCTGAACCGCCTAGTTTGTGTATATCCTTAACCTCTGTAGTTTTGTTTGTATTGATGCTGATATGTTTAATGTTATGTTTGGATAGCTTTGTGCTAAAATGTGATTTAGAAACCTGGTTAGTGAAAAGGGTAAGTCCCTGGGTAGTGTGAGATGGAAGTGGTAGCTTTCATGATGTGAAATAGTAAGATTGTTCCGGATCGGGGAACAAGAGTTGGCGCGGTTGGGGGTCGGGTTGAGGACCATTTGCGGGTCAACCCGTAACCCGGTTTGGGGTGGGGTCAGTTCTGGGTGGTCCCGCCAGGTGGTAGGGTCACGAGGGTGCTAGGCCCAAGTTTAGTTGACCATCGTATGAGTTCGTGGGTGTGTTCGACCAGAATCAGTTCGGGAAGGCCGGGAATGGCCTTAGGGGAAATCGAGGTTAGTGAGATGACCAAGTTTGGAGGTAGTGACTCCAAGGGTTGGAAACAGAAGCGTTGAAAGAAGTGTGGTACGGATACTAGAACGAGTTCGAGTGTTCGTGACGAGTACTACGAGAAAGGGGAGAAGTGAACGTGTGTTTTTGTGGCCAGGTGTGGCATGATTGTTTTCGTACGTATAGCAGTGAAGACTATACTGACGCCTGTTTGTTTTGAGACCTAGAAGGAACATTCGGGACGAATGTTTCTAAGGGGGGAAGAATGTTATACCCCGTATTTCCAGAGTATGTACGTGAGGGCGTACGTGTACAATTTGAGCCTTAAGTAGGCATAGTTTCGAAATTTGTACACAAGTGCCGAAAGGAGTCGCCGACGAAACGTTTCCACAGCTTACGTTGGGAAAATTCCGGCTATGTCATTTAGTATTTTTGCGGATTTTTCCGAGCGACGGAACATTTTTGGACCAACGGGAGGGTGACACTTGTCACCCTCATTGGACGGCAAAGTGAGGGCTTGGCCTTGGCCGATTGGCTCCCTCTTTTGTGCCTTGCTTTGTGGCTTGTTTTGTGGAGTGTTTTGTGGAGTGTTTTGTGGGTGCACTTGGCTTGATCTTGGCCTTACACTTGCCTAACACATGGATGGATCTTGGCCATTGGTTGGCCTTTGGTTTTGCTATAAATACCCCCTCTCTTGGAAGACTTCTTCATCCACTCTTCACTTGCCTAAGTCTTGAGAACCCCTCCTCCTCTTGTTGACTCTCGTCCAAGAGCCCCGCTCCCCCTTGTGAAGGCCTTTTGGCCGAAACCTTCCCCCTTTGTGAGCCAAAGCCGAGAACCCCCCCTCCCTTAGGGTGTTGTTCTCGTGGTACCCCCCCTTTGTGGTATTAAAATACTCCTCCAAGTATTGTTATAATGCCCAAAATACCTTAGCCTTATACCTTGTAGTATTCCAAAGTTACCTCTATACGTAGAGTCCTAAATACTACCTTTTGTCCTTTTAGTCTCAAACCGAACCCTAAGGAAACCTTCGCTGGTTGAAGTTTTGGAGTAGAAGTTGGATAGAACTTCTAAGGGTTGTTTGGAGCACTCGAGTAGAGCTAAACCTTGCTCAGCGCGACATTATACTCGGATAATTTTGGGCTTATCGAGGTAAACACTCATCGTCTTCTATTGTAATTGGAAATTACATGTTGTAAGAATATATAGTTGAAGTATACTATATATAGAACTATACTTAATCGTGGCAATGTCTTTTGACTTAAGCTGAAGAATTAAGAATCAATCGAATCAGTATTCTGATGAGACTTGAGTAGTATTACCGTAGTAGAATTGTACACGCCCGGTTAGGCGTGAAACCCTCTGTTTGGCTTAGTACCGGCCTCGATAGAGAAGGAGATTTACGTTGTGGGGAGATGCCAATTTTCTCGTAGAATATTCTACGTTGTGGTCTAGATGATAATAAGCGCCTGTGGCCTTATAGGTTCAAGTACCTACGTGTGGCGCGATTTACTTGGCTTAGGAGTAGCCGATCGTTTGGAGCGTTTTGCTATTAGTCGATACTCGCCGCGAGGTATGTGAACCTCTTCCTATCTCTTCTAGCATGATATGTGTAAACTATGATGCGGTAGACGCGTACGTGTTAATGGTTTGATTGTTCTTAAAACATAAAGTGTTATAACGGCTTTATGGGAAGTTGGTTATAACGACTTTATGTAGATAAGAAAATACTTTGTGGTTTTAAAAGGTAATCGATGTGAATTATAACCGCTTGTTATAATAAAGAACTTGAGGTATTTCAAAAGATTTATAAATCGTTTTGAAGGGAAAGTAACACTTGGTTTTAAAGGTTTTAAAAAAGAGTTATACTAGCTTTATAGGGAGTTAGGTATAATGTCTTAAGAGAGGTAAAGAAATGGTTTACTAATGTTTGAAGTTAAGAGACTTGATCTTATAAGATAAGAGACTTAACTTATTTGTTTAATGTGAATGTTTGTGTGAAACCTCATTCGTGAGTAATGAGTACGTGGTTTTTAAAAGGAATAATGTTTCTTGATTTTGGAAATCGAATGTGTATCGACAGCACCACCGCAGTTAATAAAGGGAATGTATTGAATAATGATGAATTGTATTAAAACCGAGAAACCTCCATCTGCATAGAAACTAAGATGAGACAAAATGATATTACATTTTCTAGATCATGGTCATTGTAATAAGAATGTTGTAAACAAGAATAACCTACTCTTACGTGAAACATATATTACTCAATTGTTCTAAAAGGAATCAAATGATTAAGTTTATGAACTATGAAACCATTTGAAAATGAGAAGCTTGAGTAATTGAAACTAGGCAAACCGAACTTAGGAAAAGAATGTTGTTACTTGATTTTGAAAAGGAATGTGGGTTGGTCATTCTAATACTACGTATCGGGTGACTTTTATAAAAGTAATGGATCTCTTTTAAAAGAACTTAACGATGTAGTACTTTGGAGTTAAAAACCTGGACTTTGGCATAAAATGAAAGTACTTTGAGTTGTGTGAAACTTGCCTATGCTTGTTGTTGTGAAACTTGCCTATGCTTGTGATGATAGCCTTTGTTGTGCAAGTGTGGTATTTCTGTATTCCGCGTCTCGATAGAGGGCCTGGTCGACTTGTCGAGAACTTACTTGGACATGCTGGCGGTGATGGAGAATTCCACGGGTATGCTCCTGTTGATAGTGTTATTCCATGGACTAGCTCTCCATGAGGTTTCTTACTGTTCGGCCTGGGTATCTGGTGGTCGGCTCTCGTACTTGCCCCGTCTCGTGACCGATTCGGCCTTGGTATCTGGTAGTCACCGACTTGCCCTGCTCAAGATGGACGGTTTCGTGATACGCCGTCCCCGTGGTCAGCCCTCGTACTTGCCCCGGCCAGTGCGTGACCGCCTTGGTATCCTGTAGTCGGCTCTCGCTTGCCCGTGTCGGCCGTGTTTTGGTTGCATTGTATTATTGGTACGGTCGGATCTGGTAGTTATAATTGTCCTGTACGGTTTTTATAACACAGGTGGGACATGGTGTTCATGTATAATCCTTGGTATGGTTATATCATAAATCGCCAGCCGAGGAAGAAATTCCACGCACGAGTGATAATTTGGAGGCGTGAGTCCTCGTCTTGATATAATGGTTATATGTTATATATCGTAGTTTAGTCATCATACATGTCTCTCGCTTTATATAGACTATTATGATTTCATTTACAAGATTTACAGCCACATACACTGTACTTGCAGACCTCCTTGCTGGCTGCGTCACGCCGCAGTAGAGGTACATCACCGCCGATCCGCGTTTAGGATCTCATTTCAGCGTTTTGGGAAGCTCCGCCGTCGGAGGCTTATCTTTGGTATGTTACCCGAGTCCGTAAGTTCTTGCACGTTCGTGGTATGGCGGGCCCTGTCCGTCATAGTTGTTATATAAATCTTAAGTGCAGGTCTGTTGTGGCGCGTGGTTGTAAAAGGATTAAACTGCTCGGTTTTATGTATATATGAAGGCATTTATTTTGGTCGCTGCTTATTTATTTATTATATCTCTTATTTCTTGTAAAGTTTTTATTTCCGGTTTTTCCGATGTTGTATCACTAGGGTGCCGGGGTAAGGCACTGATGTGGGCCCGGTTCGGGCGTCACAAAGAATAATACTTGAGAATACTTTTCTACCAAGGGGGTGTATTTTACGAAACAACTCAGGAAGGGGTTGGTTTCGCCAAGGCTTCTCAAAGGGAGGGAACTCGACGAAAACTACACTAAGGGGGAGAGGGTTTTTTTGACTTGGAAAATGATTTGTGGATGAAGAATAAGTCTTGCATTTGAGGGGTATTTATAGGCCAATCAATGGCCAAGATCAAGACAAGTGGTGGGCAAGTGTAGGGTGAGGATTTGGGCAAGTGTACCTTATCCATCTACCACACAAAATATCCTACCTAACCCTTGACCAAAAGAAAGGCAAAAAAACGTGCCAAGATGTCTCACTTTGCCGTCCACTTGAGGGTGACAAGTGTCACCCTCTCGTTGGTCCAAAATATTTCATCTCTCGGAAAAATCCGCAAAAATAATAAATGACATAGCCGTAATTTTCCCTTCGCAAAGTTTGGAAAACGTTTCGTCGGAAAACAATTCTTTTCGTGGGTTGTGAACAAAATTTCGACCATTATGCCAACTTAAGGCTAAAAACTTTTGTACGTACGCCCTCACGTACATACTCTGGAAATACGGGGTATAACATTCTCCCCTCCTTAGAAACATTCGTCCCGAATGTTCCTTCCCAAGACGGATAACGACAAAGTTCCTCATATCTTAAACAAGTTGTCAATGCCACGCCTGGCCACAAAATAACACACGCAAAAATACTTAACCCAAGTCCACGAGAAATCATTCCTACATCACAAAAGCTTCCACCCTGGTCTCAAGGATACTTCCTTCGCATCTTCACTTCACAACAAAATGATCTCCTTTATTCTGCTAACACATGTTCTCTTCTTTTCTCACTCGTCGTACTCTTCTCGAACACTTGAACTCTTTCTAGTATACGTACCATACTTCAGTCATCGCTTCAGTTTCCAAAATCTCCAGAGTCACTACCTCCAAACTTGGTCTTCTTACTAGCCTCAATCTCCTTTAAGGCCATTCCCGGCCTTAACGATCCGATTCTTGGTCGAACATATCCACGAACTCATACGATGGTTACCTAAATGTGGGCCTAGCACCCTCATGACCCTACCTGTCACGACCCGAACCTGGGCCCGTGACTGGTGTCTTACCCCGGGCACCCTAGTGACACAACATCAGAGTAATCAGCGGAACATAAAGACAATACATGAAACCAATGTAATATGACAGTGAAATAAGAAGACAGGCTAACCAAAAACGGTTACCTTCGGTATATATATATAAATAGCAATTTGAACAGTTACAACCCTCTTACAAATTCTTCCAACAACAGTACTACAGACCTCTACGAATAATATGACAACAACGACGGCGGGGCCCGCCATACCTCGAATGTAGCACCTACCACAACAGGGACTATACCAAGATAAGCCTCCGAGAAACGGAGCTTTCCCAAACGCTGAACCGTGACCCTAAGAGCGAGGATCAACGATCGGTGTACCTTTACTCGCGATGAACGCACTTCCGGGCGAGGTCAAGACAACAGTACCTAGTATGTGAAATCAAATAAATCAGTAAATGAAATCATAGTAGTCTATATAAAGCGAGACATGTATGATAACCAAACTACGATTCAATAAATAAACAAATATGTCAAGTCAGGGACTCACGCCCTCAAGTCATCACAATAGAACCGTACGGGGTAAGTACGAAGGCATAGCCGACTACTAAGACCCGCAGTACAAACCAAATACCATAAAATGCATCACGAGGTTTTTCTAGACCGCACCACATGATCGGCCGCCACTCGCCTGCGGATCAATGTCTTGCGCGTCTATCCTCGAACTACCGCAGCCCGCATAGGTCACACGACTTCGCGTGAGGTATTCCTCGAATCATGGTCCTGCATCACCGAGGTATACCGCATCGAGGCGTTAACCCGGTATCCACCTAGGTCACGACCCAATTCCGGGCCCGTGACTGGTGCCTTACCCCGGGCACCCTAGTGATACAACATCAGAGTAATCAGCGGAACATAAAACGATACAAGACATATTATGAAATATGAAACAATAATCTGAGAAAAAAACTTGCCTTTCGGCATATATGTAAATAACAACTTTTTCAACATGAATAGTTTAATCTTTTTTCAAACCTCGCCACAACAAGATTACTGCACTTACGAATGATATGACAACAACGACGGACAGGCCGCCATACCCCGAACGTAAGCACCTACAACAACAGGGGACTATACGAAGACAAGCCTCCGAGAAACGGAGCTTTCCTGTACCAATCGTGACCCTAAGAGCGAGGATCAACGATCGTGTACCTTTACTGGCGTGAACGCAGCCAAGGAGGTCGCATAACAAAAAGTGCATGTGAAACCGAAAATATCAGAATGAAATCATAGCACTATATAAAACAGGAGACATGTATGATAACAAAACTACAGTTCACAATAAACAAGCAGTCATATCAAGTCAGGGACTCACGCCATCAAGTCATCACTAAAATATAACAATGGGTCTCACGCCCCCAATATCAATCATGCCCGTGGAATACCTTCCTCACCGCCAGCTTATGATATAAAAGCACCAAGGAACACACATGAAGACTGTGTCCCACCTGCGCTATAATGAAACCGCATGCAGGCACGTAAGGCATAGCCGACTACTAACACCTACGCTCATCAAGGTCGTGAATCAGATCATAAGATCTGCCCGCATCGCCACATGATCAAAGCCGCCACTTGCCCGCAGATCTAATGCGCGCGTCTAGCCTCGAACTTTCCGCAGCTCGCATAGCCAATCTCATCGCCCGCATGAGGTATTCCCGCGACGAGGGTAGCTACTCCCAAGATCGCCCCGACTTCGCAAATTGTGATGGCCACATGGACCGCATGCCCATAAAGGACGACTCTAACTCGAACTCGTAGCTCGCGATAGGCCCTCAGGACTGCATGAGGTATTCTCGAATCATAGGTCCATCGACCGCCTGAAGTCTACCCCAGACGGAGGCAGCTTAACCCCCGGAATCATCTCAAGAGATGAGTGATGTAAAATACTAACACAACAGCTTATCGTTAAGCAACATAAGCACAACAAAGGAAAACCCCTTTACGCAACATCACAAGATACTAACACACGTAGATCCTAGCATGTTTACTTATCAATCCACAAGAAAGTATTACAAGGCTATCACAAACCAACACAATCAAGTTATACACACAAGGTACTTTAAGCTAACAAGTTCGTGTATAAACCCCTAAACTAGTTAATACATTAATTCTTTTAAAAGATCAGAGGCTTTCACATAAGTCACACAATACCCGTAGTATAAAATAGAGTGACTGTCTTTTTAAATAAACCAAAACACTTACCTTTGTAAAATCAAGTAACAACATTATTTTCCAAACGTCCAAGTTTGCCTAATTTCAAATGTTCACGTTTCTTATTTTAGAAAGGTTTCGTGGTTCATAGCCTTATTCATTTAAGAATATAATTCTCTTTTAAACAATCGGAGAAACATAAGTCTTATATGTGAGTAGGATATTCTTGTTTATAACAATCTTATTACAGCAGCCGTGATCTAGGAAATATCATTTTGTCTCATCTTAGCTTCACGCATGGAAGTTTCTACCGGTTTTAATAATACTTAATTAGTCAAAACATTTCCTTTTATTAACGCCGCAGTTGGTTGGTCGATACACATTCTGATTTCCGAAATCAGTAAAACATTCTTAAGTCGTTATACCTAACTTCCCATAAAGCTAGTATAACTCTTAAGTTTTTTTCAAAAACCAAGTATTACTTCTTCTTTCAAAATGATTCAAAACTCTTTTGAAATACTTCAAGTCCTTTATTAACACATAACAAGCCGCTTATAGTTCAAATCGATTACCTTTAAAGACCACAAGTATTTTCTTACCAACATAAAGTCGTTATAACCAACTTCCCAAAAGCCGTTATAACACTTTACGTGTTAAACCAATCAAATACGTTTAGCACACGTACGCTCACCGCACTACATAGTTCACACATATCATGCTAGAAGAGATAGGAAGAGGTTCACATACCGCGACGAGTATCGACTAATAGCAAAACGCCCAAGTACTTCCAACCGCCGGCTACTCCTGCCAAGTAGATCGCGCCACACGTAGTACTTCAACCTATAAGGCCACGGCGCTTTATTAACATTTAGATCTCATCGTAGAACATTCTACGTAAAATTCGCAGACTTCTCCGCAACAACAGAAATCTCTCCTCTCTAACTGGGCCGCCACCAAGCCAACCGCGGGTTATACATCTAACCCGAACGGTACAATTCTACTCCACAAGATTACTATACAAGTCTCAGTAATACCCCATGTAATTACTGATTCGATTCTTCAAAGCTTAAGTCAAAAGACATTGTCACAAAGATTAAGCTTAGTTCTATATATAGTATACTTCAACTATATAATCTAACGACATGTAATTTCCAATTACAAATAGAGGACAAGATATTTACCTCGATAAGCCCATAATTATCCAAGTATAAAGTCGATCCCGGCAATCGCTTAGCTCCAACTCCGAGCGCCCAACCCGCTCTAAACCACCCTTAGAAGTTCTAACCAACTTCTACACAATACTCCAACTGACTATGGAGATTTCTCCTAGGGTTTCGTTTGGATCGACGGAAGTATAATAGTATTTCGGCTTTTCAGATAGGTATAACCTTAGAATACAACAAGGTATACGGCTAAGGTAATTGGGCATTATAACAATACTTTAGAGAGTATTTCTACACAAAAGGGGGTATTATACGAAAGCAACTAGGCAGTGGGGTACCCCACTACCACACTACTAGGAGTGGTGTACCTCGGCCAAGGCCTCTGGAGTGGTGCACCCTCTGCCAAGGCCTCACAAAGGAAGAGGAGGGACGAAACCAACAAGGAGAGGAGGAGGTTTTCAAGACTTGGAATTTATGGAATGGATGAAGAAGTCTTCAAAGGGAGGTATTTATAAAGGCCAAGCAAAGGCCAACCAAGGGCCAAGATCTAGCTGCTGGGGCAAGTGGAGGGCCAAGATATGCCCAAGTGCCCCTAGACCCTACTCCTTAAAACCTCACAAAAATCTACACAAATATCTAGCAACCCTTGCCCATCCAATCGCCCTAACGCTCTTTCAGTCCACCAACGGTAGGTGCAAGTGTTGCCCTCTCGTTGGTCCAAAACGTTTCGCCTCGTAAAAATCCGCAAAAATACTAAATGACATAGCCGTAATTTACCCTTCGTAGTTAGGTAGAACGCTTCGCCGAAAACGACTCTAACCGGTGTTGTGCACAAACATATTTCTACCGGGTGCCACATGGGGGTGACACGTGTCGCCCCCCGATTCGTCCAAAATATTTCGTCTTCCGAAAATATCCATAACGGCCAAAATCTCAAAATCAAAGCGGGCCCCACAAAACCGTAAATTTCTCCCGTGGGCCCCACGTGACCATTTCCAAAAAATAAAATTCCATAATTCTAATATAATCTAAGAAGTCTGAATACCAAATCTGGGAATCCACCCCATTAACGAACCTTTTTCCTTCACAAAACCGAAACTTTTCCGTGGAAAATCACCTCTTTCTTCCTTTCCAATCTTTCTCAGATTCTCGCACGCACGCCCTCGCATACATACCCGGAACTACGGGTATAACATTCTTCCTTAGAAACATTCGTCCGAATGTTCCTTCTAAGCCTCAAACAAACGCGGCGCCAAGATAGTCTTCACTACTATACTTACGAAACAATCCTGCCATACCTGGCCACAGAAATACCTGCGCAACATACTTATATCCAAGTCTACGAGGAAACACCTCTAACATCACCACAAATACCTCTTCCCGGGGTTAAAAATATACTTCTTTAGTCACTTTTGTCACTTTGTCGCGAGCCTTGCTCCGA
The DNA here is from genome assembly GCA_029844215.1 of Przewalskia tangutica. Taxonomy (NCBI): domain Eukaryota; kingdom Viridiplantae; phylum Streptophyta; class Magnoliopsida; order Solanales; family Solanaceae; genus Przewalskia; species Przewalskia tangutica. The sequence goes on along the minus strand of CM056720.1, from coordinate 84,560,234 downwards.
CGACCCAACAAATGGTACCGGGCTGCTTGCGATCCCTGAGGCATGCCCTAAGACCCTTCTCAGAATGTGCCATACGGAGAGCCACGGTCTGTTCAGTGGTAGAGGCTCGCCTCTTTATACGCCACTTCAACATAACAATACGAAGACCGGACGTCGCTTCCTAAGTCGGACGGCAATTGCTAACATATAGGCAACCCGCCTATTCTTCACATGAACTCAAAAGGCCCAAAGTAACTCGGGCTAAGTTCCTTCGCTTCCAAAACTCGCCACACCCTAACCACGATCTCCGGAACAAACTCAACTAACTGTCAACCTTGCCAACATCGAACCAATCGATCAAGAACTTACACTTCCGCCTCTTACAAGGCTTCATAAGGCGATATCCGAACACCGAAATGGTAGCTTAAACACTTCCTCCACAGAGACAACAATCCACACAACTACCCCCAAATCCACACACCGCCCGAGGGCGACGCGACTCGAGACTCACCGAGTCCTTAACCCCGCCTCGTAAAACTTCCAAACAAAACAGCCGTAACTGGCTCCACTGCCGCCATAAGGTGAAGGTAGGCACCGTGCAGCCTTACAACCTTTTCGATAAATCAACATCGCCGAGTGAACGGTCCCGATCAAGAACACGATGGGCTGCCCCCATCGACCGACCACCGTCGAACGCATCCACGAACTCGTCTGACGTCAACTAAACTTGGGCCTAACACCCTCGTGACCCTAACACAAGGCGGGACCACCACAACCACCACACCACCAAACATGCCGCGGTTGACCCGCAACGCGGGCCTCAACCCGACCCTAAGGCGCAAAATACTATCTCCCAAGGAACAATCTCACTAAACACGTTACGAAAACCTAGCGGTCTTCTTAGCTCAACTACCCTCTTCATTTCACACTACTTAGGACCTATCCCAAACACACCACGCACTATGCACTCCTATAAGGGTCAAACATAAACATACGCCTCTACCCGAGACGGCCTTACCTCTAAGGTCTTTGCGTATAAAGCTCTAAGGCTCACACTTTCTTTATCCCCCAAAACCTTACTTGGTTAACCCACCATGATTTCTAATCACAACTAACACACTACTAACAGAACATAGCACTTAAGGTATACTCACCTTGAAAGTTACCAAGGACCTCACGCCCGCCCTCTTCTCGCCCTGGTTAACCCGTCGATCTCTACGTTTTTCGCTGCAGCATAAGCCCGCATACGTGCCATGCTCAAGCCCAATCAAGAATTACTCTTACACAACCCTCTCTAGGTAGTCATCAAGGCTCGTGGTACATCGGTATAATCTCGTAGCCAAATCCATAGCTAGTAATGTGGTTGCTTTGCAATCTATATTCATCGTTTCCCGGCCGTGGAACCAAGGTTCAAATATCATGGACGCAGAGGAACCGCCGCCGCCGTGCTAAATTCGCCGGGCTAGTGACGCCGCAGAAATCCCGAATGAAGCACTACCCTAGGTAATGATTGGGCCCGTGCCTCGCAACCTCTCAACTCAACTCGCAGCCTCCGCCGCTTTGCCTCCCGGCCCGGTTGCCCTACGCGAGGCATAATGATAAGTGGAATGAATTTCGCCGTAGGGTCCAACTTACAACATGGCTCTAAGGCACGATCTCGGAGTGATAAGAATAGAAACTAATCCTAAATATCCTATAGCCTCGACATTGGTGTGCACAACACACCGATAATCAAGACTCTATCGACACGGTTCAGACACTTTCCGAGGATTAATCGCTCGATACCACTTTTGTCACGACCGATTCCGGGCGTGATCGTGCCTTACCCCGCACCCTAGTGATACAACATCGAGTAATCACGAACATAAACGATACAAGACATATTATGAAATATGAAACAATAACTGAGAAAAAACTTGCCTTTCGATATATGTAAATAACAACTTTTTCAACATGAACAGCTTTAATCTTTTTTCAAACCCCGCCCACAACAAGATTACTGCACTTACGAATGATATGACAACAACGACGGACAGTGGTTCGCCATACCCTGAATGTAAGCACCTACAATAACAGGACTATACCAAGACAAGCCTCCGAGAAACGGAGCTTTCCTGACCGAATCGGACTCCAAGAGCGAGGATCAACGATCGCGTACCTTTACTGCGGCATGAACGCACTTCAAGGAGGTCGAGACAACAGTACCAGTATGTGAAACCGAAAATATCAGAAATGAAATCATAGCGTTATATAAAACAAGAGACATGTATGATAACAAAACTACAGTTCACAATAAACAAGCAGTCATATCAAGTCAGGGACTCACGCCCTCAAGTCATCACTAAAATATAACAATGGGTCTCACGCCCCCAATATCAATCATGCCCGTGGAATACCTTCCTCACTGCCGGCAGTTTATGATATAAAAGCACCAAGGAACACACATGAACACCAGGTCCCACTTGTGCCATAATGAAAATGTACAGGGTAAGTACGAAGGCATAGCCGACTACTAACACCTACGCACATCAAGGTCATGAATCGTATTATAAGATCTGTCCGCATCGTCACATGATCAAAGCCGCGACTTGCCCGCAGATCTAATGTCGCGCGTCTAGCCCTCGAACTTTCCGCACTCGCATAGGCCAATCTCATCGGCCCGCATGAGGTATTCCCCGCGTCGGGTAGCTACTCCCGATCGCCCCGACTTCGCATCCGCGTGGCCACATGGACCGCATGCCCATAAAGGACGACTCTAACCGGAACTCTCGTAGCTCGCATAGGCCCTCGGGACTGCACGAGGTATTCTCGAATCATAGGTCCATCGACCGCCGAGTCTACCCCGCACGGAGGCGGCTTAACCCGGAATCATCTCAAGAGACGAGTGATGTAAAATACTAACACAACGACTTATCGTTAAGCAACATAAGCACAACAAAGGAAAACCCTTTACGCAACATCACAAGATACTAACACACGTAGCATCCTAGCATGTTTACTTATCAATCCACAAGAAAGTATTACAAGGCTATCACAAACCAACACAATCAAGTTATACACACAAGTACTTTAAGCTAACAAGTTCGTATCTACCCCTAAAGTACTTCATACATTAAATCTTTTAAAAGATCCGTTGCTTTCACATAAGTCACACAATACCCGTAGTATAAAATAGAGTGACTCTTTTAAATAAACTAAAACACTTACCTTTGTAAAATCAAGTAACAACATTATTTTCCAAACGCCCAAGTTTGCCTAATTTCAAATGTTCACGTTTCTTATTTTAGAAAGGTTTCGTTCATAGCCTTATTCATTTAAGAATATAATTCTCTTTTAAACAATCGGAGAAACATAAGTCTTATATGAGTAGGATATTCTTGTTTATAACAATCTTATTACAAATAGTGATCTAGGAAATATCATTTTGTCTCATCTTAGCTTCTATGCAGATGGAAGTTTCTCTGGTTTTAATAATACTTAATTAGTCAAAACATTTCCTTTTATTAACGCCGCAGTTGGTTGGTCGATACACATTCGATTTCCAAATCAAGAAACATTCTTAAGCCGTTATACCTAACTTCCCATAAAGCTAGTATAACTCTTAAGTTTTTTCAAAACCAAGTATTACTTCTTCTTTCAAAATGATTCAAAACTCTTTTGAAATACTTCAAGTCCTTTATTAACACATAACAAGCCGCTTATAGTTCAAATCGATTACCTTTTAAAGACCACAAGTATTTTCTTACCAACATAAAGTTATAACCAACTTCCCATAAAGCCGTTATAACACTTTATGTGTTAAACCAATCAAATACGTTTAGCACACGTACGCTCACCGCACTACATAGTTCACACATATCATGCTAGAAGAGATAGGAAGAGGTTCACATACCTCGCGACGGTATCGACTAATAGCAAAACGCCCAAGTACTACCAACCGCCGCTACTCCTGCCAAGTAGATCGCGCCACACGTAGTACTTCAACCTATAAGGCCACAAGGCGCTATTAACATTTAGATCTCATCGCAGAACATTCTACATAAAATTCGGCAAAGACTCCCGCAACAAACAGAAATCTCCTCCTCTAACTGGGCCTACCAAGCCAACCAGTGGGTTATACATCTAACCCGAACGGGTACAATTCTACTCCACAAGATTACTACACAAGTCTATCTGAATACACCCTATGTAATTACATTCATTCAGCTTCTGTGCTTAAGTCAAAAGACATTGCGCAAGACTAAGCTTAGTTCTATATATAGTATACTTCAACTATATAATCTAACGACATGTAATTTCCAATTACAAATAGGGACAAGATATTTACCTCGATAAGCCCATAATTATCCAAGTATAAAGTCGATCCCGGCAATCGCTTAGCTCCAACTCCGAGCGCCCAACCCGCTCTAAACCACCCTTAGAAGTTCTAAGCAACTTCTACACAATACTCCAACTGACTATGGAGATTTCTCCTGTGGTTTTGCCAGGATGGACTGAAGTATAATAGTATTTCGGGCTTTTCAGATAGGTATAACCTTAGAATACAACAAGGTATACGGCTAAGGTAATTTGGGCATTATAACAATACTTTAGAGAGTATTTCTACACCACAAAGTGGGTATTATACGAAAGCAACTAGGCTAGTGTGGGTACCCCACTACCACACTACTAGGAGGGTGTACCTCGCCAAGGCCTCTGGAGTGGTGCACCCCGCCAAGGCCTCACAAAGGAAGAGGAGGGACGAAACCAACAAGGAGGAGGGAGGTTTTCAAGACTTGGAATTTATGGAATGGATGAAGAAGTCTTCAAAGGAGGGTATTTATAGGCTGCAAAGGCCAACCAAGGGCCAAGATCTAGCCAAGTGGGGCAAGTGGAGGCCAAGATATGCCCAAGTGCCCCTAGACCCTACTCCTTAAAACCTCACAAAATCTACACAAATATCTAGCAACCCTTGCCCATCCAATCGGCCCTAACGCCTTTCAGTCCACCAACGAGAGGGTGCCAAGTGTTGCCTCTCATTGGTCCAAAACGCTTCGTCTCTCGGAAATATCCGCAAAAATACTAAATGACATAGCCGTAATTTACCCTTCGTAAGTTAGGTAACGCTTCGTAAAAACGACTCTAACCGTGTTGTGCACAAACATATTTCGCCCCAAGGGTGCCATGGGGGTGACACGTCGCCCCGATTCGGCCCAAAATATTTCGTCTTCCAAAATATCCATAACGCCAAAATCTCAAAATCAAAGGGCCCCACAAAATCAGAATTTCTCGTGGGCCCCACGTGACCATTTCCAAAAAAAATAAAATTCCATAATTCTAATATAATCTAAGAAGTCTGAATACCAAATCTGGGAATCCAATTCCCATTAACGAACCTTTTTCCTTCACAAAAACCGGAAACTTTTCCGTGGAAAAATCACCTCTTTCTTCCTTTCCAATCTTTCTGTCAGATTCTCGCACGCACGCCCTCATACATACCCGGAACTACGGGTATAACTAACCCGGTATCCACCTAGGCTCCCGCAGCCCGCATAGTCCTCAAAGACCGCGATAGTCCTCAAAGACCGCATAGGCATCCCCGTCGTGCTAAACACCCGGAATGATCAATCCTGGAGCTCCCGCAACTCCGCATAGTCACAAGGACTGCATAGGCCGTATAGACCCGCATCAAGGGTGGCAAGCCCTCGGTATAACAAGTCAAGGGGGTATGTGATATAATAACAGTACAACGGGCTTAACGTTTGACAACGTAAGCACAACAAGAGTGACCCCCTTACATAATAATCACAAGATACTAACACACGTAGCATCCTAACATGTTTACTTATCAAATCAACAAGAAAGTATTACAAGGCTATCACAAACCAATACAATCAAGTTATTCACACAAGGTACTTTCTACTAACAAGTTCGGGTACCTATCCCCAAAGTACTTCACACATTAAATCTTTAAAAGAACCGTTTCGTTCACATAAGTCACACAATACCCGTAGTATAAAATAGAGTGACTGTCTTTTTAAGTAATCAAAATACTTACCTTTGTAAAATCAAGTGTTTACGTTTCTTATTTTAGAAAGGTTTCGTAGTTCATAGTCTTATTTATTTAGGAATATAATTCTCTTTTAACAATCTGAAAAACATAAACCTTATGTGTGAGTAGGACATTCTTGTTTATAACAATCTTATTACAAGAATGATCTAGAAATATCATTTTGTCTCATCTTAGCTTCTATGCGGATGGAAGTTTCTACCGGTTTTAATAATACTTAATCACAAAACATTTCCTTTTATTAACGCTGCAGTGGTTTGTCGATACACATTCTGATTTCCGAAATCAGTAGAACATTCTTAAGCCGTTATACCTAACTTCCCATAAAGCTAGTATAACTCTTAAGTTTTTAAAAACCAAGTATTACTTCTTCTTTCAAAATGATTCAAAAATCTTTTGAAATACTTCAAGTTCTTTATTATCACATAACCAGCCAGTTATAGTTCAAATCAGTTACCTTTTAAAAACCACAAGTATTTTCTTACCTACATAAAGCTGTTATAACCAACTTCCCATAAAGCCGTTATAACACTTTTATGTTTTAAACCAATCAAATACATTTAGCACATGTACGTCACCGTACTAAATAGTTCACACATATCATGCTAGAAGAGATAGGAAGAGGTTCACATACCTCGCGACGATTATCGACTAATAGCAAAACGCTCCAAGTACCTCAAACCGTCGGCTACTCCTTAAGCCGAGTAGATCGCGCCACGCATTGTACATCAACCTATAAGGCCACAAGGCGCTTATTAACATCTAGGTCTTATCGTAGAACATTCTACGAAAATTCGGCAGACTCTCCCCGCAACAAACAGAATCTCTCTCTATCGAGGCCGGCGATCAAGCCACCCAGGGGGGGGTTTGCACGTCTACCCGGACGTGTACGATTCTACTCCACACCAAGGCTACACAAGCTCATCAGAATACACCCCCTATGTAATTACAGATTCGCTTCTCTTTAAATTCGTGCTTAAGTCAAAAGACATTGACGCACAATTATGTTCAGTTCTATACATAGTATACTTCAACTATATATTCCTACAACATGTAATTTCCAATTACAATAGAAGGTCAAGAGTGTTTACCTCGATAAGCCCAAAATTATCCAAGTTTAAATGTCGATCCTGAGCAACGTTTAGCTCGACTCACGTCGCTCCAACCCGCTCTAAACCACCCTTAGAAGTTCTAACCAACTTCTACATACTACTCCAACTAACTATGGAGATTTTCCTTAGGGTTCGGTTTGTGGACCGATTTGAAGTATAATAGTATAACTGGCTTTTTGTAAAGGTATAACCTTAGAATACTACAAGGTATACGGCTAAGGTAATTTGGGCATTATAACAATACTTTTGAGAGTATTTCTACCAAGAGGGGGGTGTATTATACGAGACAACTAGGCTAAGGGGGGGGGGGGGGTACCCCACGGCTAGCACCACTAGGAGTGGTACCTCGGCCAAGGCCTCTAGGAGAGAGGCCTCTCGCCGAACTCAACACACAAAGGGGAGAAAGAGAGCTTTCAAGACTTAGGCAAATTTATGGATGAATTAGTCTTCCAAAGGGGTGGGTATTTATAGGACAAGCCAAGGCCAACCAATGGCCAAGATCTTGCCAAGTGCATAGCAAGTGTAGGGCCAAGATCTTGCCAAGTGCACACTAGCCAACTAACACAAAAATATCCTACCAACCCTTGACCACAATGGCCATACTTTCGGCCACCACTATTACCGCTAAGGTGTTCCAATGAGAGGTGACAAGTGTCGCCTCTTGTGGGTCAAAAATGTTTCGTCTCTCGGAAAAATCCGCAAAATTAAAAAATGACATCGCCGTATTTTCCTACGAAATTGTGGAAACGTTTCGTCCAAAAACGACTCTAATCGTGTTGTGAACAAAGTTAATTCGCCAAGCCTATGTAAAGTTCAAATTTTTCTCGCACGCCCCACGCATACATACTGGAAATACGGGTATAACACTACCACCCGGACCACCCAGAACCGACCCACCTTATCCGGCCACGGTTGACCCGCACACGCCCTCAACCCGACCCTCCGTCGTGCCGAACTCTCTTGTTTCTCGATCCGGAACAATCTCACAAATCAAGTCAGGAAAACCTAGTGGTCTTCTTAGCTCAACTACCCTCTTTCATTTCATACCACTCAGGGACTTATCACACAAATATATCCCACGTATACTATGCACTCTGATAAAGGTCAACACAAACATAAATCTTTTACTCAAGATGGCCTCGTATCTAAGGTCTCTACGTGTAATATTCTAAGGCTCACACTTTCCCTGTCCCCAAACTTACCCTTAACCATGTTTTCTAAACATAATTTTAACATAATGCTATCTGAATATAATACTTAGCATTTCATCATATCATCAACGCATACTAGTCTCTAGAGGGGTAAGAATATACTTGTACCATCTGCTCCACTCTAATCATAGGCCTGCCCTGCAGGCGATAGTCAGAAGGCGATGATCTCGCTACATACCCGTGGTCGCGTCATTCTACCTGTATCCCTCCTTTTAGGACAGTCCCTCGTCACATGGCCCTGACGGCCGCAGGTGAAACAAGCACCAGTAAGAAGACGATACTCCCCGGGATGACGTTTGCCGCATCGTGCATACTGAGGAAAGCATGAACCCGACTGGCTAGAACCCATGTATACCGTGAACTGAAGCCTGGAGCTCGACCAGCTCCAATACCACGAACATCACGAAGATCGCGGAGGACCACTGCATCGGGCGAGGTGCATAACTAACTCGCATCGAGGCGGTCCGCCTCGAAGTTACCAAAGGACCTGCTGCCCTCGCCCTCTTCTCGCCGATCTCGGTCATTTCGCCCACCTCTCCGCCTCACATCCAGTGCATAAGCTGCGTGCGGCAATGTCCATGCCCTACCAAGAGCTACACCAACAAGCTCGCCAAGTAGTCATCGAGCCCGGTGGCGTGGCGGTGCACTCGTCCTCCATGTCGGCTACCAATGCGGGGACGCACGAGCTAATGAGTCAAACTCACATTGTACTCCAACCGACGCCCGGCGCGCTCAACGCTAAAAATCACGGCCCGAGCCCTTCTCATCTGTGGGCAAGAAATGTGCAAGAAATGCCTCGAGAACTCGTCCCATACGGTGGAAGTGCATACTCTCCCGAGACGCTTCCTCACGATCAAACTACGATCGCAGATCACGCACCGATGCGAACCTAAGACCACCGACTCGGTCTCCGGCTTGATCACTCTCATGATCCGTCAGAATCGCCGAATGAACTCGCGGATCATCCTTAAGCCTCGACCCGTAGAACTCGCGGCTACAACTCAAAAGTCCCGTAACCTCAAACTATCCGATCTCGTGAACCATGGGTACCATCGAATCGCGTCGGCCTATCCTCGTGCCTTGCCACTATCCTCGCCAATAATTGGGCCATCTCTTTGTATCCAACCTCCGCCTCCAGCCGGGACCGGAGGCTCGTGCATCGTGGTCTCGTGAGCCACCGCTGCGCCTAAACTCGCTGGGTCAAGGCGCCGCAAAACTCGCCTCAAGCACTATCTCGTAATGACCGGGCTGCGCCGCATTCTCCTCAGATCCTACTAGCGGCTCCCACTGCCTTGCCCATCTGGGCCTGCTGCTCTTGGCGAGGCATAATGGTAAAAACGAAATACGCCGAGGGTCCAACTTATAACACGCCTCTAAGGCGCACGATCTCGTAATGAGAAGAATGGAAACTAATCTTAAATGTCTCAGCCTCTCGATTATAGATGTGGTGCACACATCGATAATCAAGACTTACTAGACACGTGCCTAGACACTTTCCGAGGATTAATCGCTCGATACCACTTTTGTCACGACCAACCTCGCCCGTGATCGTACCTTACCCGCACCCAAGTAGTCATACATCAGAGTAATCAGCGGAATATAAAATAAGACATGAAACAATTATAAAATGAGAAGCTTATCCATGAAAATATCGCTTTCGCGTGTATATATAATAAAACTTGAACAGTTACATCCCCATTTACAAACCTGCCCACAACAATACTACAGACCTCTAAGAATGTAACAACACCTATGACGGGACAGGGCCCCGCCATACCCCTGAATGTACAAGAACCTACAACTCAGGGAAACATACCAAAAGATAAGCCTCCGGAGAAACGGAGCTTCCCAATACGCTGAACTGTGATCCTATGAGCGAGGATCAACAACCGGTGTACCTCTACCTGCGGCATGAACGCAGCCCCCCGAAGGAGGTCAGTACAACAGGTACCAAGTATGTGAAACTAAAAATACTGTAATGAAATCATAACAGTCTAAAATAAAACAGGAGACATGTATGATAACAAAACTACGCCGCAACATAAAAAGCGAATATGTCAAGTCAGGGACTCACGCCCTCAAAGTCATCCCTCATGCCCGTGGAACTCCTTCCTCACTGCCGGCAGTCTAGGTATAAATCGTGTGATACGTATAACATGTCTCGGCCCATCCCATGGGACTCGAGGTGGAATCGTGTGGAATACATGTCTCGGCCCATCTCATGGGACTCGATAGGAATCGTATGGAATACATGTCTCGGCCCATCTCGTGGGACTCGATAGGAATCGCACATGTCTCGGCCCATCTCATGGGACTCGATAGGTATCGCACATGTCTCATCCCATCTCATGGGACTCGATAGGTATCACACATGTCTCGGCCCATCTCATGGGACTCGATAGGTATCGCACATGTCTCGGCCCATCTGATGGGACTCGATAGGTATCGCACATGTCTCGGCCCATCTCATGGGACTCGATAGGTATCACACATGTCTCGGCCCATCTCATGGGACTCGATAGGTATCACACATGTCTCGGCCCATCTCATGGGACTCGATAGGAATCGTACATGTCTCAGCCCATCTCATGGGACTCGAGGTGGAATCGTATGGAATACATTCGGCTCATCCCATGAACGCTGTCGTGTGAAATACATTCCCGGTTCATCCCATGAACACGGTATAGAATTGACCATAACATTTAAACGCTCTTTTAAGACAGATTAAGATAATACCATGTTTTCCTTTTTAAAATCAACTAAGGAAATACTATACCCTTCTTTTTAAACCAAAACACTTTCCTTCTTAAAGTCAAGTAACAACATTCTTTTCCAAAAGTTCAAGTTTGCCTAATTTCAAATACTCAAGTTTCTCATTTTCGAAAGGTTTTGTAGTTCATAGTCTTAATCACTTAATAACATAATTCTCTTTAAAACAATTTGAGTAACATATGCCTTATGTGTGAGTAGTAGGTTATTCTTGTTTATAACAATCCTTATTAAAGCAAATGATCTAGAAATGTAATACAATTTTGTTGTATCTTAGCTTTACGCAGATGGATGTTTCTACCGGTTTTAATATAATTACTTACTTGTCAATACATTTTCCTTTATTAACGCCGCAGTTGGTTCGCTCGATACTTATTCTCATTTCCTAGATCAAGAAACATTATTCTTTAAAACCAAGTACTCATTACTCACGAACGAGGTTTCACACTTTTAACAAAATTCATATCAATTCAATTAAGTTAAGTCGCTATCTTTTAAGATCAAGTCTCTTAACTTCTAAAGTCAAGAAACCATTTTTTTATCTCTCTTAAGTTGTTATACCTAACTTCCCATAAAGCTAGTATAACTCTTTCAAAAGTATTACTCTTCTTTCAAAACGATTCTTAATTCTTTTGAAATACTTCAAGACTCTTATTATTTAAAACTCAAGTCAAAATACATCAAGTAAAACCACGTTCGTTAACACACGCACGCTCACCGCATCATATATATATTCTTTTAAAATATCATGCTCAAGAGGATAGGAAGAATCACATACCTCGCGACGATTATCGACTATTAGCAAATAGCTCCAAAGTACTGTGATCCGACTAGCCCTTTCCACCCTTCGAGTAGAATACGCTACTTGCAGTACTTCAACCTATAACGGTCATACAAGTCTATCAACGTCTAGACTACTCTGTAGAATAATTCTAGATACAGATTCCTTATTCTACGGAAAATTGGGCGTAACTTCCTACCCACAAACTACACAATTCTATCAGAATACAAATTCCATGTAAGTACAGTTCAGTCTTCTTCTTTAATATTCTTCTGATGCGATTTCAGTTAAATTCTCTTCTGTAATATCCTTCTATTACAGTTCAATTCTGTTATACCCCGTATTTCCAGAGTATGTACGTGAGGACGTACGTAGAAAAGTTTGAACTTGGAGTAGACTTGGCCGAAATATTTTTGTGCACAACACCCGACTAGAATCGTTTTTCGACGAAACGTTTTACACAACTTGCGAAGGGAAAATTCCGGCTATGTCATTTAGTATTTTTGCGGATTTTTCCGAGAGACGAAATGTTTTGGACCAACGAGAGGGCGACACTTGTCACCCTCAAGTTGGTGGAGTGTGGACGGCAAAGGGGCCATCTTTTACACGTTTTTGTTGACTTGGAGTTGGTAGGATATTTGTAGATATTTTGTGTGGTAGATGGATAGGGTACACATGGATGAATCTTGACCCTACACTTGCCTTACACTTGGCATGATCTTGGCCATTGGTTGGCCATGGCTTGACCTATAAATACCCCCCCTTTGTGAAGACTTCTTCATCCAAAAAATCTTTCTAAGTCTTGAAAGCCCTCTCTCCCCCCCTTATTGTAGTGTTCTCGTCCAAGAACACACCCCCCCCCCCCATTTTGTGAGGCCTTGTGGCCGAGAGTTCCCCTAGTAAAGGCCCTTGGCCAAGAGTGTACACACCCTCAGGTGTTGTCTCGTATAAATCCCCCCCCCCTCTTGGTAGAAATACTCTCCAAGTATTGTTGCTATGCCCAAAATACCTTAGCCTTATACCTTGTAGTATTCCAAAAAGTTACCTCTACGTATAGTCCGGAAATACTACCTTATGTCCTTTTTGTCTCAAACCGAAACCCTAAGGAAAATCTCCATAGTTGGTTGGAGTATTACGAAGAAGTTGCGTAGAACTTCTAAGGGTTGTTTGGAGCGGGTTGGAGCACCCGGAGTAGGAGCTAAACGTTGCTCAGGATCGACATTATAACTTGGATAATTTTGGGCTTATCGAGGTAAATACTCTTGACCTTCTATTGTAATTGGAAATTACATACTGTAGTAATATGGAAATGAATATAAGATTCATAGAAGAGAATTGAACTGTAATAGAAGGATATTACAGAAAAGACTTGAACTGAAATCACATCAGAAGATTAACTCGCAGAGTAGTCTAGACTTTGATAGACTTGTATAACCGTATAAAGTCAAGTATCAGCAGAGCGTATTCTACTCGGAGGGTGCAAAAGGCTAGCCGGACTACAGTACGTTGGAGCGTTTTGCTAATAGTCGATAAATCGTCACGAGGTATGTGATTCTTCCTATACTCTTGAGCATGATATTTTAAAGTATATATAGTACGGTAGACGACGCAGTGTTAATCGAATAATAATTACGCAATGTCTTCTGACTTAAGCTCAATAATAATTACGCAATGTCTTTTGACTTAAGCCTGAATAATCTTGAAGTATTTCAAAGAATATCAATCATTTTTAATGTAAGAGTAATACTTGGTTTTAAAAGCTTAAGAGTTATACTAGCTTTATGGGAAGTTAGGTATAACTTTAAGAGAGATAAAAAGAATGATTTATTGATTTAAGAAGTTAAGAGACTTGATCTTAAAAGATAAGAGACTTGACTTAATTGAATTTTGTAAAAAGTGTGAAACCTCATTCGTGAGTAATGAGTACTTGGTTTTTAAAAGGAGTAATGTTTTACTGATTTCGGAAATCAGAGTAAGTATCGAACAAACCACAGCAGCGCTAATAAAGGGAAATGTTTTGACTAATAAAGTATTATTAAAACCAGTAGAAACTTCCATCTGCATAGAAGCTAAGATGAGACAAAATGATATTACATTTCCTATATCATGGCTGCTGTAATAAGATTGTTATGAACAAGAATAACCTACTCACACATAAGGCATATGTTTCTCAAATGGTTTTAAAAGAGAATTATATCATTAAGTAATTAAAACTATGAACTACGAAACCTTTCGAAAATGAGAAACTTGAGTAATTGAAATTAGGCAAACTTGAACGTTTGGAAAAGAATGTTGTTACTTGATTTTACAAAGAGAAGTGTTTTGATTTACTTCAAAAGATAATCACTCTATTTGTATATACTACGGGTATTGTGTGACTTTTGTGAAAGTAATGTATCTTTTAAAGAGTTAATGTATGAAGTGCTTTGGGGATAAAAACCCGATCTTGTTAATCATATAGTAGAAAGTACCTTGTGTGAATAATTTGATTGTGTTGGTTTGTGATAGCCTTGTAATACTTTCTTGTTGATTTGATAAGGAAACATGCTAGGATGCTACGTGTGTTAGTATCTTGTAATGATTGTGTAAAGGGGTTTCCCTCGATTGCGCTTAAGTTGTTTAACGATCACCGTTATGTTGGTATTGTACCACCACCTTGACATGTTCCCGAGGTTGTCGCCTCCGACGCGGGTAATACTCAGCAATCAGGTGACTATGATTCGAGGATACCTCACGCGGTCCCGGGACCTATGCGCGAGCTACGAGAGTTCCGTGTTAGTGTGCGCCTATATGGTCACGCGGTCTATGTGGCTGCGGATCGCGAGTCCAGCGGATGCCGGGAGTAGCACCCTCGACGCGGGAATACCTCACGCGGCCATCGAGTGGCTTATGCGAGTCGCGGAAGTTCCGTGACTAGACGCCGCGATATTAGATATCGCGGGCGAGTGGCCGCTTTGATCATGTGACGGTCTAGACAGATCTTATGATACGCTTTATGACCTTGTTTGTACCGTGGGTTTTAGTAGCTCGGCTATGCCTTCGCATTTACCCGCACGGTGTTATGTTGTCACAGTGGGACTGGTGTTCATGTATTCCTGGTGCTTTTATATCATAGATCGCCAGCGGCGAAGGTATTCCACTGCATGATTGATGTCGCGGGCGTGAGACCCATTGTTATATTTGAGTGATGACTTTGAGGCGCGAGTCCTCGACTTGACATGACCGCTATTTACGTGAATCGTAGTTTGGTTATCATACATGTCTCTCGCTTTATATAGATCGCTATGATTTCATTTACGTGATTTTCGGGCCACATACTTGGTACTGCATCGACCTCCCAGTGGGCTGCGCTCATGCCGCAGTCGAGGTACACCACCATTGATCCTAGCTCTCGTGGTCACGCCATTTGGGAAGCTCCGCTTTCCGGAGCTTATCAGCCGTATAGTCCCCTGTCATAGTAGGTGCTACATTCGTGGGTATGGGCGGCCCCGTCCCGCCATTGTTGTCATGTCAATCTTGTGAGGTCCGTAGTATTGTTGTGGGCAGTTGTAAGTCGATGTAATCGCTCGGATTTAAGTTTTCATATATACATGCCGAAAGGCAATTTTTCTCGATTATTATTTCATACTTCATGTTATTTCATGTTATTGTTTTATATTCCACGATTACTCTAATGTTGTATCACTAGTGGTGCCCGGTATGGCACTACCACAGCCCGGTTCGGTCGTGAAAAAGTGGTATCGAGCGCTTAATCCTGGAAAGTGTCTACGCATCGTATCTAATAGAGTTCGATTATCGCGTGTTGCGCACCACACCAATAATCGTGAGGCTATAGGATATTTAGGATTGGTTTCATTCTTCTCACTCGAGATCGTGCTTAGAGTCGTGTTATAAGTTGGACCCTCTAACGATTTCTTTCCTTACCGTTATGCCTCCGTGTAAGGCAACCCGAGCCCGTGAGGGCGCGTAGCCGGGAGTCGCGAGTAGAGTCTGAGGTTACGTGGGCACGGGCCCAATCATCACCTGGGGTGGTGCTTCATTTGGGGAGTTCTGCGACATCACCAGCCCCAGCAGAGTTTAGCACGGCGGCAGCAGTTCCTACTGAGGCCATGATAAGTTGAACCTTCAGTTCCACGACCGGGAACAGAGAATAGAGATTGCAAAGAGACGGCCCTGTTACTAGCTATGGAGTTGGCTACCAGAGAGTATACCGATGTACCGCGAGTCTTGATGAAAATCTAAGAGAGGGTTGTGCAATAGTAATTCTTCAGTTAGGCTTGAGCATGGCCTGTGTACGGGCTTATGCGCAGCAGGCCAAGAAAAGTAGAGATCAACGGGTTAACCAAGGACAGCAGAAGAGGGCCAGAACAGCAAGGTCCTTTGGTAACTTTCGAGGCCAATCGCCTCACCAGCAGATTAGATACGCACATCCACCAGTGTAGAGTGGTCCTCCACGTGGTTCGTAACGCTCGGGTAAGCCGAGTTGGTCGAGCTCCGCAGCTTCCGCTCACGCTACACGTAGGTTCCACCACCGATTCGCTTTTTCCCTGTTCACATTATGACGCACGCCATCCCGGAATGTCGCCTTTGTTGGTACTTGTTTTACTCGCGCCGCCGGGCTACGTGTCGAAAGGATGTCCTAGTAGAGGACTCACCTTCGATCCGTGGGTAGTTCGTCACCTCCCTTAGCTATGCGCCCTACGGGGTAGGTTTGATTAGAACGACTAAGGGGAGTGAAGCAGTAGATACAGGTATATCCTTAACCCTCTAAGAGATTAGTACGTATGATGAGATGAGTTTATCTTAAGTGTTATGTTCAGTTAACCTTGTGTAAATTGTGATTAGAATCATGGTTAGTTAACCAGGTAAGATTTGGGGGATAGAGGAAGTGTGAACCTTAGAGTTTTATACGTAGAGACCTTAGAGGTAAGGCCATCTCGAGTAAATGATGTATTTTATTTTATGTTTGACCCTTGTCGGAGTGCATAGTGCACGTGAGCTATGTTTCGGGATAAGTCCCTGAGTAGTGTGGAATGAAAGAGGGTAGTTGAGCTAAGAAGACCGCTAGGTTTTCGTAACGTGATTAGTAAGATTGTTCCGGATCAGGGAGCTAGTGTTTTGCGCGTTGCCGGGTCAGGTTGAGGCCATGTTGCGGGTCAACCCGCGACTGCTTTGGCGCGGGCCGGGCCGGTGGTCCTCCAGGTGGTAGGATCACGAGGGTGTTAGGCCCAAGTTTAGTAAACCAGCGTACGAGTTCGTGGATGCGTTCGACCAGTAGTTGGGCCAATGAGGTCAGCCCATCTTGTCCTTCAGCAGGATCGCATCGGCTGAGATATTATTTATCGTGAAGGTCAGAAGGTCGCACGGTGCCTACTGTCACGACCCGACCGATCGCGATCGTGCCCTACCCGGCACCCTTACAGTAAACATCGAGAAAATCAGCGGAACATACACGAAACTTAAAAATAAAACATCGTAAGTAAAACAACAAAGTTAGCCGATGTGCTACCTTCCTTAACATATATAAAAACAACCAAGCAGCTTGCCTTTCTTTTTACAACCGACCCACAAAATGTGACTACGCACTCTAAGAGTTTTAACAACCACTTTGGCGGACAGGCCCCACCATACCCTCGAATGAACATAAACGTGAAAACTCCTAACACCGGAGCCATCTCAACTTGCAACCGATCCTAAGCTCATGATCCACAATCAGGTACCTAAACTCGCGGCATGAACGCAGCTTTCGGCGGGGCCGCATAACAAAAATTTAATATGGAACGTAATATAACGCATGAGAAACAAATCATAATCGCATAAAAGAATGACAAGGACAAGTATAAAAATACATACCAGATCCTGCCGTGTCATTACCACTTATGAACTTAATCGTACCTTATTATCCTTTCCATTCCCAATAAGAGTTATAGTCACATTCTTACGTACATTATTAGAAAAAGAATCATTAAGTTTATTACCATATAACTTACTTATCTTTCATAACATAGTCCGGCCCACTACGGAGGGACACATATACTACCCGGCCCAATCTGGGACGCGATCAAGTCACACTAATATCAAAGAATGCCCGTGGAATCCCCCATCACTGTCGACAGCTATTAGTGTAAAATATAACCATGTGACACGCCCGTGGCATCCCACCTCACTGTCGGCGTACACATACACAATACATATATATATATCCTGCCCGTGGAATCCCACATCACTGCCGACAGTCCAGGGTATAATAATACACCAATAGGCATACATGAACACCAAGTCCCACCGGTGGTATAACGTCTTGGGGGTCTACCCCTCACTTATACTCTTACCCTGGAGAAGGTGGTAAAGCAGGTGGTATAGCATTTTGGGGGTCTACCCCTCACTTATACTCTTACCCCGGAGTAGGTGGTAGCGGTGGTATAGCATCTGAGGTCTACCCTCACTTATACTCTTACCCCGGAGAAGGTGGTATAACGCCTGGGCTTGCCCTCATTTATACTCTTACCCTATCTCGACCTGGCCAAACAACACATAAAGGTGTGGTACAGCCGTCTTGGGGTTTACCCTCACTTATACTCTTACCCCGAGAAGGTGGTATAACGCCTGGGCTTGCCCTCATTTATACTCTTACCCTATCTCGACCGACCATCAAACAAGACATAAGCACTACCATGTCTTTTATAAAATCCGAATTTAACCCAAGTGCTACAAATAACGGAAGCATACCCGTGGAATCCCACATCACCGCTTGGTGACGCCCAAGTAACTTATAACAAGACAAATGACCCTCCAACCGAGAGTCGCGGATCGTAATAAAACATAATACTTGCACTCAAAGGCTATCACCAAGACACATAGGCTAATTCTCAATTAACAAGCCAAAGTACTTATCGGGCACAAATAGAATAATTCTCATTTAACAAGCCAAAGTACTTATCAGGCACAAATAGAATAATTCTCATTTAACAAGCCAAAGTACTTATCAGGCCTGAATAGAATAATTCTCATTTAACAAGCCAAAGTACTTATCGTGGCACAAATAGAATAATTCTCATTTAACAAGCCAAAGTACTTATCGGGCACAAATAAAATAATTCTCATTTAACAAGCCAAAGTACTTATCAGGCACAAATAGAATAATTCTCATTTAACAAGCCAAAGTACTTATCAGAGCACAAATAGAATAATTCTCATTTAACAAGCCAAAGTACTTATCGGGGCACAAATAGAATAATTCTCATTTAACAAGCCAAAGTACTTATCAGGCACAAATAGAATAATTCTCATTTAACAAGCCAAAGTACTTATCAAGGCATCACGTAGAATTATTCTCAATTAAACAGCCAAAGTACTCACGTCGACATTCTTTTCAAAGACTCCTTTCCAAATAAAACTTCCCGATACTAACAACCGTAGTATCAAGTCCTATTCACCTTTCAAGACAAGTCACAATACCTTTTAGAAAATACAATTACCGGCTTCTAAATCAAGTGACTTCCTTATTTAAAACCTTAAGCAATTGGTACCTTTAAAACAATTTGCCCTTCCTTAACACAAGTTATTTCTTTGCTTACTTTCTTAGAGAAAACCATTCTCTTAACCTTCCATAAAGCCGTTATAACCGACTTCCCATAAAGCCGTTATAACCCTTTATGGTTTAGACCAACACGTTCATTTTATAACCAAGAGACTTCTACTTTTTGAAACCAAGTATTAAATACTTTCAAATAAATTCTCATAACTTTCAAAAATACAAATAGTCTCTTAACCCTTAGAAAACAAGTGACTCCTTTTATTATAAAACCTTAGGCAATTAATGCCTTAAAACAAGTGGTCTTTTCACTAAAATCAAATCACTTATCTTTCCATAAAGCAAATATAACTAACTTCCCATAAAGCCGTTATATTCACTTTATACCTTAGCCCAAAAACAATTTCCTATCCAAGGGACTTATACGTTTAAAACGGAACGAGTATCACATACTTTAAAACTCTTCAAGTCCCTTAACTTTAATAACACTTAAGACATCCTTTATACTTTCAAAGAAGTGAGTTAGTCTCCCAACTCACCCGACTTGGCTATTCACAAACTAGTAAAGGATATCAAGGTGTTGCAGACGCCTGTACTACATACGTGCAACTAGTCATGCTTAAAGATAGGAAAAGTTCTACATAGAGTAGATCACACAACTACCTCTTAACTTCTAAGAGTAACAGAAACATGAAATGATACCACGGTATATTCCATACATAGAATCATGCCAAAGGAAGGAAGAGGTTCACATACCTCGACGATTGTCGACAAGCAGCAAAATGCCCCAAAGTACTCCAACCTTGATAGCTATTCCACTCTCCAAGTAGGATACGCTATACTTAGTACTTCAACCTATAAGGGTCACAATATGTCCATTAACCTTTCACTTCTAACGTCGAATATTTTAGGTGCTAAGTCGCTAAATTCTACGGAAAATCTGACAAAGACCTCCTTTGTTTCTACTCACTTTGCCACCTTTTCAAGGCCGAATACAACAACCAAACAGCCCCAATTGGCTCACAACAATATAGAAGGTATTCCAATACAATGAATAACTAAATGTACCCAATTGGCTCACAATTTAGAAAGTAGTCCAATACAAATGAATAACAAACTAAAAGTCCAAATTCGGCCACCTTGAGTTCAACCATACCAATTCTTATCAAATTTCCATTTCAATCCAAATTGGTAGCATAACATGATATCAAGTCGCATTTGATTATAACAATCCATAATCTCTAAGTAGGTAACATGCGCGATTTCTAATAAACGACCAATTAGTAATCCAATTTTCAAGTGGCTTATATAACATTTCGAATTTAGCTACAAGCACTCCATAATACTTATAAACTTCTACATACCAACTTCATGTTGTCAACGTGTAAAACTAACAACAACAAAAATTATATAATCTTGTAACATCTTAAAGGACAAGATTATACCTTAACGATTCTCAATCCAATCTTCAACCAAGTCGTTCCTTAGCAACTTAGAGACTCTCCAAGATACTTCAATCCGCTACTTGAGACCCTTAGAACCATACCAACAATTTTCCTTCAAACTTCCAACCAAAACCTAGAAAAGCCATTAGGTTTTCACCTTGCGACTAATACGAAAACTCTCTTTTTCCGGGATTTTTCTATTGAGATAAACTTACATAACACTCATGAACCTTGGTTTAAAGTGTGGAGCTTAAAGAACAAGCAACGAAATTTTTTTTCTTCTCAAGTGCCATGAACCCGAGAGCAAGCTAGAGCTCTCTTCAAATTTTGTGAAAATTTTCTAAGTGTTTGGACAAAGTCTTGCTACTACTAGTATTATAAAGGGACATGGAGGGTCAAGATGCAAACAATTGGGTGGTTTGGATGAGTTCTTAGTAAATATCAAGACTATGTGGGTCCTTGACCAAGTCAACATTCTCAAGCTCATTAATTGGAAGACTTAGTCATCCTAAGGCTATGGTCAATGACCATTGTGGCCATGCCTAATTTCGTCCAAGGCATTCTAAGGGGGGGTGACACGTGTCGCCCTCCCATTCGTCACAACAAAACGTTTTCCGACAATTTCATAATTCCGATAAATTTTTACAAGTCTCAAATCTTAACACTTGTGAGTTCTTACGTACGTTCTTACACCATGTCCTGTAAATACGGGGTGTAACACCTACTTTACCTTATGGCAGACAGTGAAGCCCAGGTGGTGGCTATTTCGTTTTCTGGAAGTTTTACCAGGCAGAGTTAGGAACTCAGGTGAGTCTAAGTAGCGCATTCGCCCTCGGGCCAGTGTTTGGATTTCAGGGGTAGCTGTGAGTATTGTTGCCTCCTGTTGAGGGAGTGCTTTTATAACTACCATTTCAGTATTCAGATATCGCCTCACGGCCTCCTCGTAGGGCGGAAGTGTAAGTTTGGCCGATTGGTTCGATGTTGGCAAAGTTCGATAGTGGGTTCATACTTGTTTGGCAGGATGGGGATAGGTGAAGCCTATCCAGAGAGGTTATCGGCACCGTAATCAACGAAGTCGTGTGGATGATCGGCGACGACGCTGGAGTTCAGTTGACGGTGGGTCTTCGAAGGTACCACTCGGAGTGTGACGAGTTTTGGAAAATAGAGGAAACTTAGCCCGAGTTACTTTGGGCCTTTTCAGGTCATGTGAATAATAGGCCAGGTTGCCTATGAGTTAGCTTGCCGTCCGACGTAGGAGGCAGTACGTCCGATATTTCATGTTGCTATGTTCGGAAGAGTATCGGAGATCCATCCAGAGTGTTCCCAGTTAATGATGACCAAGTTAGAGATAGTAACCCAGAGATTTGGAAACTGAATCAGTAACAGAGATATGGTAAGAAAGAGATCGAGTGTACGAGAAGGGTACAACACGTAAGGGAAGAAGCGAGCATGTATTGCGAGCATAGATGTGATCATTTCTTTTGTAAGGAGAAGGTGCGAAGGAAGTATATTTTAGACCTCGGGTAAGGGCTTTTATGTCGCTAGAGGTGTTTCCTCGTGGACTTGGATGTCAGTATTTGCGCAGGTGTTTTTCTGTGGCCATGTGTGGCATTTGCAAGCTTGTTATGCTAGGGGGAACTTCATCGTTATCCGTCTTGAGAAGGAACATTCGGGACGAATGTTTCTAAGGAGGGGAGAATCTTATACCCCGTATTTCCAGAGTATGTACGTGAGGACGTACGTAGAAAAGTTTGAACTTGGAGTAGACTTGGCCGAAATATTTTTGTGCACAACACCCGACTAGAATCGTTTTTCTAAACGCTTTACATAATCCTTGCGAAGGGAAAATTCCGGCTATGTCATTTAGTATTTTTGCGGATTTTTCCGAGAGACGAAATGTTTTGGACCAATGAGAGGGCGACACTTGTCACCCTCAAGTTGGTGGAGTGTGGACGGCAAAGGGGCCATCTTTTACACGTTTTTGTTGACTTGGAGTTGGTAGGATATTTGTAGATATTTTGTGTGGTAGATGGATAGGGTACACATGGATGAATCTTGACCCTACACTTGCCTTGCACTTGGCATGATCTTGGCCATTGGTTGGCCATGGCTTGACCTATAAATACCCCCCCTTTGTGAAGACTTCTTCATCCAAAAAATCTTTCTAAGTCTTGAAAGCCCTCTCTCCCCCCCTTAGTGTAGTGTTCTCGTCCAAGAACACACCCCTCCCCCTTTGTGAGGCCTTGTGGCCGAGAGTTCCCCCCTCCCTAGTAAAGGCCCTTGGCCGAGAGTGTACACACCCCCCCCTTTGTGGTGTTGTCTCATATAAATCCCCCCCCTCTTGGTAGAAATACTCTCCAAGTATTGTTGCTATGCCCAAAATACCTTAGCCTTATACCTTGTAGTATTCCAAAAATTTACCTCTACGTATATTCCGAAAATACTACCTTATGTCCTTATTGTCTCAAACCGAAACCCTAAGGAAAATCTCCATAGTTGGTTGAGTATTACGAAGAAGTTGCATGTAACTTCTAAGGGTTGTTTGGAGCGGGTTCGAGCACCGAGTAGAGCTAAACGTTGCTCAGGATCGACATTATAACTTGGATAATTTTGGGCTTATCGAGGTAAATACTCTTGACCTTCTATTGTAATTGGAAATTACATACTGTAGTAATATGGAAATGAATATAAGATTCATAGAAGAGAATTGAACTGTAATAGAAGGATATTACAGAAAAGACTTGAACTGAAATCACATCAGAAGATTAACCTGCAGAGTAGTCTAGACTTTGATAGACTTGTATAACCGTTATAGGTTGAAGTATCAGGCGTAGCGTATTCTACTCTGAGGTGCAAAAGGCTAGCCGACTACAATGACGCTGGAGCGTTTTGCTAATAGTCGATAAATCGTCACGAGGTATGTGATTCTTCCTATACTCTTGAGCATGATATTTTAAAGTATATATAGTACGGTAGACGTACGTGTGTTAACTGAATAATAATTACGGCAATGTCTTCGGACTTAAGCCTGAATAATAATTACGGCAATGTCTTTTGACTTAAGCCTGAATAATCTTGAAGTATTTCAAAAGAATCAATCATTTTTAATGTAAGAGTAATACTTGGTTTTAAAAGCTTAAGAGTTATACTAGCTTTATGGGAAGTTAGGTATAACGGCTTAAGAGAGATAAAAAGAATGATTTATTGATTTAAGAAGTTAAGAGACTTGATCTTAAAAGATAAGAGACTTGACTTAATTGAATTTTGTAAAAAGTGTGAAACCTCATTCGTGAGTAATGAGTACTTGGTTTTTAAAAGGAGTAATGTTTACTGATTTCGGAAATCAGAGTAAGTATCCAACAAACCACAGCAGCGCTAATAAAGGAAAATGTTTTGACTAATAAAGTATTATTAAAACCAGTAGAAACTTCCATCTGCATAGAAGCTAAGATGAGACAAAATGATATTACATTTCCTAGATCATGGCTGCTGTAATAAGATTGTTATGAACAAGAATAACCTACTCACACATAAGGCATATGTTTCTCAAATGGTTTTAAAAGAGAATTATATCATTAAGTAATTAAAACTATGAACTACGAAACCTTTCGAAAATGAGAAACTTGAGTAATTGAAATTAGGCAAACTTGAACGTTTGGAAAAGAATGTTGTTACTTGATTTTACAAAGAGAAGTGTTTTGATTTACTTCAAAAGATAATCACTCTATTTGTATATACTACGGGTATTGTGTGACTTTTGTGAAAGTAATGTATCTTTTAAAGAGTTAATGTATGAAGTACTTTGGGGATAAAAACCCGATCTTGTTAATCATATAGTAGAAAGTACCTTGTGTGAATAATTTGATTGTGTTGGTTTGTGATAGCCTTGTAATACTTTCTTGTTGATTTGATAAGGAAACATGCTAGGATGCTACGTGTGTTAGTATCTTGTAATGATTGTGTAAAGGGGTTTCCCTCGATTGCGCTTAAGTTGTTTAACGATCATCCGTTATGTTGGTATTGTACCACTCACCTTGACATGTTCCCGGAGGTTGTCGCCTCCGACGCGGTAATACTCAGCAAATTGCGGTGACTATTGTTATACCCGTATTTCGCAGTATGTACGTGGGAATACGCACAAAAGTTTAGCCTTAAAGATTAGGCCAAGTTCGAAATTGTGCACAACTCGCTTAAAGAATCGCTTTCCGACTAAACGCTTCCCACGCTTTCGTAGGAAAATTCCGCTATGCCATTACTAATTTTTGCGGATTTTTCCGAGAGACTAAACATTTTGGACCAACGGGAGGCGACACTGGCACCTCCCATTGATGGACTTGAATCGCCCATTGGACGAATTGGAGAGGTTTGGCGTTTTTGTGCCTTGCACAAAGTCAAGGAGTTGGTAGGATATTTGTGTATAGTTAATCCTCACCCTACACTTGCCTTGTACTTGTCTTCATCTTGGCCATTGGTTGGCCAAGGCTTGAGCTATAAATACCCTTTAGATGAAGAATTCTTCATCCACAAAGTTATCTTCCAAGTCTAAAAATCCTCTCCTCTCCTCGAGCCATTTCGTCCAAACACCTCCCCCGCCTTTGAGTAGTTGGCGAGGCTCCCCCCCTAGCCTAGCCAAAACCTACCCCCCCTCCCGTGGTAGAAAAGTTGCCTTCGAGGATTGTTATAATGCCCAAAATACTCTAGCCCAAATCCCTTAGTCCTTTGTAGAAGTTGTGAAGAACTTCTAAGCGTTCTTGAGCTACTGAGCGCATAACTTAGAGCTAAACCTTGCTCAGCGCGACTTTATCTAGGATATTATTGGGCTTACCGAGGTAAATAATCCTAACCCTCTTTTGTCTGAGAGGAGGCAGACTGGAGAAGTATAAGAATAAGTATTAAATACTTAGAAGAATATTACAGAATCGACTTGAACTGTTATCACAGTAGAAGGGTTTAAAGAAGAATAATTGTACTCACATAGACTGCTTTCACAAAGAGACTCATATAGCTCACCGGTAGGGTTGTGCCTGACTTTCCGTAGAATTGTGAACCCTCTGCTTAGAATGACCTTCGAGTAGTCTAGAATTTGATAGACGTGTCCACTATTATAGGCTGATTCTCTAAGCGCGACATATTCAACTTGGCAGGTGGTTTTCGCTGAGAAGGTATGTTATTCTTCCTAAAGCATGATATTTTACAATATAGATAGTACGGTAGACGTACATGTGTTAACTGAATAATAACTACGCAATGTCTTTGACTTAAGCCTGAATAATACTTACTGCAATGCCTCACGGCTTAAGCCTGAATAATAAAGATCCAAAGCATTTCATAAGAATATCAATCATTTTTAATGTAAGAGAACTAATCGGTTTTAAAACGAAGCTTAAGAGTTATACTAGCTTTATGGGAAGTTAAGTATAACCACTTAAGATTGATAAAAGAAACAAGTTTGCCTATGTGTTTATAACGCACTTATGTTGAATCGTGAAAAGAATAATAAGATGGTTTGATAAGTAGACATGATACGATGCTACGTGTGTTAGTATCTTGTAACGCTTGTATAAGAGAGTATCCTTGTTGTGCTTATGTTGTTTAAAGATAAGTCGTTATGTTAGTGTACTATCACTCACCTCTCGAGATGATACCGTTAAGCGCCTCCGACGCGGTAGACTCAGCGGTCCGGGACTATGATTCGAGAATACCTCACGCGGGTCCAGGGGCCTATCGCGAGCTACGAGTTCCGTGTTAGTACGCGGGTTATGCCTCACGCGGTCTATGTGGCCACGCGACAACGAGTCCAGGACGATGCCGAGGAGTAGCTACCCTCGATGCGGGTTATACCTCACGCGCCCACGCGAGTGGCCTATGCGACTCCGAGTCCGTGATTAGGCTTGCAGAGTGATAATACGCGCGAGTGGCCCCGCTTCAATCATTCGCAGCCTAGAAAAGACCTATTACGCTTACCTATTGTTGCTCTTGTTTGTGATGTGGCACTATGCGCGCTCTGATTGCTTCATACATAGTTGGAAACGGGTTTTAAAAAGTGTTATGATTTCATTTAAGTAGTTTACAGTGTCACATACTTAGTACCGTTGTAATCGACTTCCTTCGGGCCGCGCTCATGTCGCAGTAAGGGCAAACAGTGCTAGATCCGCATCCTTAGGATCTCTACGCTGGTGTCGAGCTCCATCTCTTCCGAGGCTCTACTTTTGGTATGATCTCCCCGTTGTAGATAGTTTTGTATAGTCAGGTATGGCGGCCCCGTCCCGCCATAGTTGTATATTTCCTGAGGTCTGTAGTCATGTTGTACAAAGGTTTGATGTAAATCGCTAAACCTTGTTTATATATATATGCCGAAAGGCGACGCTTGTTCACATAAACCGTGTCTTATTTTATAAACTGCTTCATGTCTTGTTTTATATTTCCGCCGACACTCGATGTATGACTACTGGGTGCCCTGAAGGCACCGCCACGCCCCGAACGGGTCGTGACAAAGTGGTATCGTGAGCGCTAATCCTCGAAAGTGTCTACGCATCGCATCTAGTAGTCTTGATTATCGGTGTGTCGCGCACCACACCAATAATCGTGAGGCTATAGATATTTAGGATTGGTTTCATTCTTCTCATTCCGAGATCGTGCTTTGTAGTCGTGTTATAGGTCGACCCTCTAACGTATTCTTTCCTCAGAATGCTTATGCCTCCACGCAGGCAACCCGCCCGTATGGCAAGACAACCGAGGAGCCGCTGGCAGACACCCAGAGTCACGAGGGCTCGTGCCCGCCTATACCAGACGGCGAGTTCTATGACGCCGCCACTTCAAATAGAGACCACAGCATCCACACCTCCCGCCCCACACCGGGCGAGAAGTTAGGGCAAGGAGACGGCCCAACATTGGCAAAGTCAGGCCCGATACGAGGAGAGATCGACGCGCAGCCTAGCCCAGCCTCCAGCCGCACCCGTGGTGCACCCGAGGCGTATAGTTTGAGACTACGAGATTTCGAGTCAGAGCCCGCCAGAGTTTTACGGGTCGAGGCCGGAGGATGACCCGCATGAGTTCATCCGTCGCCTTCAGAGGATCACGCGGTGATCAAGGCCTCGTGAGACAGAGTCCGTGACTGTTCGCGACGGCCGCGTGGATACCGCAATGATTGGTTTGATTCACGGAGTTATCCCGGAGAGCACGTCCCCAGCCTACTGGGATGAGTTCTCGAGGCTTTCCTCACTCACTTCTTTCCCCACAGATGGCGAGGGCGCGGCCGATAGATTCTTGATGCCGAGGCGCAGAGGACGCACCGTTAGGAGTACAACGCTGAGTTTGATTCGCTGGCTCGATATGTCCCAAAGATTGGTAGCGAATATGGAGGATAGTGCACCGCCACGCCACCGGCTAGATGATTACATGGCCGAGTCATGTGCGGGTGTTTATCTTCACCGTATGGACATTACCCGCACGCAGCTCACGCCTGACGCGGCGAGCGCAGAGGTCGACGAGTGGACAGACAGCAGCAGGTTAGGCCGTGACGAGGGTCTTCCGTGGTTATCGTGGTGGCGGTCTCAAAGAAGCAGCCTAGATTCGCACCACGCCACCAGAGCACTCGCACCGCCCTCAAGACCCAGAGTTTTCGAGGCGCACTGCGGCCCTGTGGCTTCGCACGCCCGCAGTAGCAGAGGTATCGCCGACGGACCACCCCAGCAGGTGGCCGATGCGTAGATCCCATTACTGAAGTGTGGTACTACTTTTGAGCTTGTTACGCTTGTGGCCAGCAGGTCACTTTGCGGGACCGCCCAACCGGCGCTAGTGGTAGGCTCACCTTTCAGTTCGCTGCCGCTTCATCATCTCCTACGCTACTCGCCCCGAGGCGTGGTACTCATGGGTCGCAGGTCGCGGCAGGTCGTGGCTCGTCCCAGCTTCTAGCGTTCTCGAACCGCATTTATGCTTGTCCACCGACAGATCGTGAGGCCTCACCGATGTCGCCACGTACCTTATCGCCGGGTTTGATGTATGCTTTGATAGATCCGGTTCTACCGCCCTATATATCTCCCTTGCTAGTAGGATAGGGATTGAGCCCGAGTCCATAGACCCTTTCGAGGTAGCTACGCCAGGGTGATTCTTGGTAGCTCACGTATATGAGCTTGTCCCGTGACTATTTACATCGTCGGACCTCAGCCGACTTGATAGAGTCGAGATGATTGACTTCGACGTGATTACGGGATGGATTAGCTAGCTTGCTACGCCAATGTAGACCGCAGAGAGAGTAGTACGGTTCCCAGCTCGGCGAGCCATTGTTGAGCGAGGAGCACCAGACGCCGGCGGTAGGTTTATTTCCTACCAAGGCTAGGAAGATGGTGCGCAGGCGGTATATCTACCATCTCGCTCGTGTTTGATACCGAGGTCAGCAGCGCGATTTTCGCCACCCCGTGAGTCGAGTTCCCGCACGTGTTTCCAGACGACCTCCGTATCCTCCCGAGAGGAGATTGAGTTTTGTATAGACATATTGCGCACACTCGCCTATTTCCATTCCGCCATACGTAACGGCACCCGCCGAGTTGAGAGAGCCAAGGACCACCGAGAGAATTGCCGGAGAAGCGGTTTTATCGACCTAGTGTTTCTCCCCTGCGCCAGATTGTTCGTGAAAAGAAGGGCGACTCGACGCGCATGTGTGTTGACTACAGCAAACAACAAGGTGACCATTAAGAACAGATACCCCTTCCTGTGATTGATGATTTGTTCGACCGCCATGTGGCGCGAGATGTTTCTCCAAGTTTGATCTACGGCCGCTATCATCAAAGTAGTCGAGAGGCGGATGTCCCTAGATCGCATTCCGACCTGCACGCATTATGAGTTCGTGGTCATGTCTTTTGGTTGACCAATGCTCCGCAGTATTCATGGATTTGATGAACCGAGTGTTCAAACCATTTTGGACACGCTTGTGATAGTGTTCATTGATGATATCTTGGTTTATTCTCGCCAGAGCAGAGCACGCGAGCATTTGAGGATCAGCCGTGCTTCTCAGACTAGCTGTACGCCAAGTTTTCCAAATGTGAGTTTTGCTGACTTCGCATGGCGTTTCTTGACATATTGTCGGGCCGATGGTATTCGAGTGGATACGCCAAGATCTGTGCAACAGACTTGGCCTAGACCTACCACTCCGACTGCAGGTTCGCAGCTTTACGGGCCTTGCAGATATTATCGGCGTTCGTAGAGAAGTTTGCTTCTATCTTCGCACCATTGACTAGGTCGACTCGTGGCGCCAAGTTTCATGGACTGATGCTTGTGAGCGTGGTTTCCAGCTGAAAGAGAGACCGACGACCGCCCGCTTCTTACTTCCGTAGGGTCCGTATAGTTATGTCGTGTATTGTGACGCGTGCATCGGTTGGGATGTGTTGACGCAGCATGGCAGGTTATAGCATACGCATCCCGACAAATTCCAAGAAACACGGAGGAACTACCCCACCCATGATTTGAGTCAGCGGCCGTGATTTACGCCAAGATCCTGAGGCACTATTTGTAATGGGTTCACGTGGATATTTTTACGCACCACAAGAGCCTCCAAGATATCTTCACCCGCAGGAGCCGAACTTACGATGCAGACGGTGGTTAGAGTTGCTTAAGGATTACGATGTTGATATCATGTACCACCCTGGAAGGCCAATGTCGGGCGTACGCCTTAGTCGTAGTCGATGGGGAGCCCATCGACGGCATCTAGAGAGAGGACATGGTTCGTGATTTGCATCGCTTAGCGAGCCTTGGTGTCCGCTTGATTGATTCTCGATAGCAAACGGGTTAGAGTTCGCGAGGTTGCCGAGTCTTCCATCGCCGGCGAGCGAAGAGGCAACAGCTCGAGGATCCGCTTTGATTCGATATCGCGATACGCCTCTTCGCAGGGCAAGGGTCCTGAGGTAGCACCACGGGTGCTAAGGTTTGAGGGCGATTGTGTGTTCCAGATGTTTCGTGACTTCGGCAAAGGTTCGGGGGAAGCACACAACAAGCATTTATCCATCCGGTCGCATCAAGATGTACCACGACCTTAGATCCGTGGTATCGGGATGGCTTCAAGAGGGACGCTGCAGAGTTCGTAGCTCGGCCCGTGTTGTCGCAGTAAGGCAGAGCACCGTGAGGCCCGTGGTTTGTTACGCATTTATCGAGATCCCGACTGAAGCCGAGGTAATCAACACGGACTTCATCACAGGATTACCTCGCACTCGCAGGAGACATGATTCTATATGGGTTATCGTCGACGGTCGATTTAAATCAGCCCACTTTCTTCCCGTCAGACGACTTTTTCACCGAGGATTATGCCGCACTTTACGCCCGAGAGATCGCCGATCGCATGGAGTCCCTACTGATCATATCGCATGTGAGCCCGCTTACGCTAACTTCCTGAGGTCCTTCCGCAGGGTTTAGGACGCAGTGAGCCCGAGTAATCGCATTTCATCCACGTATGCACGGACAGCAGAGCGCACTATCCGCACTCGAGGATATGTCATGAGCCCGTGTTATTGACTTCAGTAGTTGGGAGGATCATTTGCCTCTAGTTGAGTTCGCGTATAATAATAGCTACCACTCCAAAGATTCGATGGCGCCTATGAGGCCTTGTATGGAGGAAGTGCAGATCGCCTATAAGTTGGTTCGATGTGGCGAGGTGCAATAGTGGGACCAGATTTGGTACAGCAGTGCTGGATAAGTGAAGCTTATCCGAGAGCGGCTATCGATACCGTAGTCGATGTAAGTCGATGCAGATCATCGCCGCCGGCATCTTGAGTTCGAGGTTCATGATTGGGTTTTCCTAAAGGTGTCACCCATGGCGGTGTGATGAGATTCGGGAAGAAGGGGAAACTCAAATTTAGGTACATCGGGCCGCTTCGCATTGTCCGCAGGCAGTGCGTTGCCTACGAGTTGGATCCGCCGTCCGACCGGGGGCGCATCCGGTTTTTCACGATCTATGCCGGCGAGATGTATCGATCCATCTGTGGTACACCCGATTGACGATGTCCAGTGACCGAGGGGTTATCGTGAGGAGATTCCCATAGCGATAGTCGATCGTCGTGTTAGGCGTCATGACGGGACGTGGCTTCCACAAAGTCTTGGCGAACGAGCTCGTGGAGGAGATGACGGGAAGCCGGCGAGACATGAGGCGTATATCTCACCTATTCCCCACACCTCCGTAATTCACTTTCCTACTTGTAAATTTTCGCTATCGCTTCGCCAAGTGTTGCTTCTGCCGTGTGGCATTTGCAATCGCTTTAGTTATGAAGAATCTTATCGTTAATCGTTTGGGAAGGAACATTCGGACGAATGTTTCTAAGCGAGGAGAATGTTATACCGTATTTCCGCAGTATGTACGCAAGGTAATACGCATAAAAGTTTAGCCTTAAAGATTAGGCCAAGTTCGAAATTGTGCACAACTCGCTTAAAGAATCAAGCTTTCCGACGAAACGCTTCCACACCTTCGTAGGAAAATTCCGCCATGCCATTACTAATTTTTGGCGGATTTTTCCGAGAGACGAAACATTTTGGACCAACGGAGGGCGACACTTCGCACCCTCCCATCGATGGACTCAATCGCCCATCGACGAAATCGGAGAGGTTTGGCACGCTTTTGTGCTCTGCACAAAGTCAAGGAGTTGGTAGGATATTTGTGTATAGTTAATCCTCACCCTACACTTGCCTTGCACTTGTCTTCATCTTGGCCATCGTTGTCCAAGGCTTGAGCTATAAATACTTCCTTTAGACGAAGAATTCTTCATCCACAAAGTTATCTTCCAAGTCTAAAAAATCCTCTCCTCTCCTCGAGCCATTTCGTCCAAACACCTCCCTTTGAGTAGTTGGTCGAGGCTTCCTCCCCTAGCCTAGCCAAAACCTACCCCCCTCCCTTGGTAGAAAAGTTGCCTTCTAGTATTGTTATAATGCCCAAAATACTCTAGCCCAAATCCCTTAGTCCTTAGTAGAAGTTGTGAAGAACTTCTAAGGTTTCTCGAGCTACCGAGCGCATACAACTTAGAGCTAAACCTTGCTCAGCGCGACTTTATCTAGGATATTATTGGGCTTACCGAGGTAAATAATCCTAACCTCTTTGTATTGTAGAATGCATATCGTAGAAGTATAAGAATAAGTATTAAATACTTAGTAGAATACTACAGTATAGAATTGAACTGTTATCACAGTAGAAGGGTTTAAAAGAAGAATAATTGAATCAGACTACATAGATCGCTTTCACAAAGAGACTCATATAGCTCACCGTAGGTGGTCATACGCCCGACTTTCCGTAATTGTGAACCCTCTGCTTAGAATGACCTTCAGTAGTCTAGAATTTGATAGACGTGTTCGACTATTATAGGCGATTCTCTACGCGCGACATATTCAACTCGCGTGTGGTTTTCACGGTAGGTATGTTATTCTTCCTAAAGCATGATATTTTACAATATATATAGTACGGTAGACGCATACGTGTTAATCGAATAATAACTACGCAATGTCTTTGACTTAAGCCCGATAATACTTACAGAATGCCTCACGCTTAAGCCCGAATAATAAAGATCCAAAGCATTTCATAAGAATATCAATCATTTTTAACGTAAGAGAACTAACTGGTTTTAAAACGAAGCTTAAGAGTTATACTAGCTTTACGGGAAGTTAAGTATAACCACTTAAGATTGATAAAAGAAACAAGTTTGCCTATGTGTTTATAAATGACTTATGTTGAATTGTGAAAAGAATAATAAGACGGTTTGATAAGTAGACATGATATGATGCTACGTGTGTTAGTATCTTGTAACGCTTGTATAAGAGAGTATCCTTGTTGCGCTTATGTTGTTTAAAGATGTCGTTATGTTAGTGTACTATCACTCACCTCTTGAGATGATACCGGGGTTAAGTCGCCTCCGACGCGGTAGACTCAAAGTGTCCGGGACCATGATTCGAGAATACCTCATGCGGGTCCAGGGGCCTACGCGGAGCTACGAGTTCCGTGTTAGTATGCGGGTTATGCCTCACGCGGTCTACGTGGCCATCGCGACAACGAGTCCAGACGACGCCGAGGAGTAGCTACCCTCGACGCGGTTATACCTCACGCGCCCACGTGAGTGGCTTCCATGCGGACTCCGAGTCCGTGATTAGGCTTGCAGAGTGATAATACGGGCGAGTGGCCCCGCCAATCATTCGCACTTAGAAAAGACCTATTACGCTTACCTATTGTTGCTCTTGCTTTGTGATGCTGGCACTATGCGCGCTCTCGATTGCTTCATACATATTTGTAAACCGGTTTTAAAAAGTGTTATGATTTCATTTAAGTACTTTACGCTTCACATACTTAGTACCGTTATCGACTCTTCTGGGCCGCTCATGTCGCAGGTGGCAAACAGTGCTAGATCCGCATCCTTAGATCTCTACGTTGGTGTCGAGCTCCATCTCTTCCGAGGCTCTACTCTTCGTATGATCTCCTGTTGTAGATAGTTTTGTATAGTCAGGTATGGCCCCGTCCCGCCATAGTTGTATATTTCCTTGTAGGTCTGTAGTCATGTTATGCTGTTGATGTAATCATAAACCTTGTTTATATATATATGCCGTAAAGGCGACGCTTGTTCACATAAATCGTGTCTTATTTTATAAATCGCTTCATGTCTTGTTCTATATTTCCGCTGATTACTCGATGACTACTGGGTGCCCCTGCAGGCACCGCACGCCCTGAATGGTCGTGACAACTATGATTCGAGGATACCTCACGCGGGTCCCGGGACCCATGCGCGAGCTACGAGTTCCGTGTGTGCGGCCTATATGGTCACGCGGTCATGTGGCCACGCGGATCGCGAGTCCAGCGGATGCCGGGAGTAGCTACCCGATGCGGAATACCACGCGCCATCGAGTGGCCTATGCGAGTCGCGGAAGTTCGGGACTAGACGCGCGACATTAGATCTTCGCGCGAGTGGCGGCTTTGATCATGTGACGGTCTAGACAGATCTTATGATACAGTTTATGACCTTGTTTGTACTGTGGGTTTTAGTAGTCGGCTATGCCTTCGTACTTACCCCGTACGGTGTTATGTTGACACAGGTGGGACCTGGTTTTCATGTGTATTCCTTGGTGCTTTTATATCATAGACTGCCGGCAGTGAGGAAGGTATTCCACGGGCATGATTGATGTTGTGGGCGTGAGACCCATTGTTATATTTGAGTGATTACTTTGAGGCGCGAGTCCCCGACTTGACATGATCGCTATTTATGGTGAATCAGTAGTTTGGTTATCATACATGTCTCTCGCTTTATATAGACCGCTATGATTTCATTTACGCATTTTCGTTTCACATACTTGGTACTGGCCAGATCGACCTCCAGGGGGCTGCGTCATGCCGCAGTTGAGGTACACCAGTCGTTGATCCTAGCTCGTGGTCACAGTCATTCGGGAAGCTCCGCTTCTCCGAGGCTTATCGGTGGTATAGTCCCCTATCATAGTAGGTGCCACATTCGTGGTATGGCGGCCCCCCGCCATTGTTGTCATGTCACTCTTAGAGGTCTGAGTATCGTTGTGGGCGAGTTGTAAGTGGGATGTAACTGCTCGGATTTAAGTTTTCATATATACATGCCGAAAGGCAATTTTTCTCAGATTATTATTTCATACTTCATGTTATTTCATGTTATTATTTTATATTCCGCTGATTACTCTGATGTTGTATCACTAGGGTGCCCGGGGTAAGGCACCAGTCACGGGCCCGGGTTCGGGTCGTGACAAATTCTCTTCTGTAATATCCTTCTATGTATCTTATACTCATTTTATACTACTACAGTATGTAATTTCCAATTACAATAGAAGGACAATAGTATTTACCTCGATAAGCCCAAAATTATCCAAGTTTTAATGTCGATCCTGCGCAACGTTTAGCTCCTATTCTGAACGCTCCAACCCGCTCCAAACAACCCTTAGAGGTTCTACACAACTTCTTCTTAATACTTCAACCCGCTATGAAGATTTTCCTTAGGGTTTCGTTTTTGTGACTGAAGGGAAGTATAATAGTATTTCTGGGCTTTGAGTATAGGTGTAACCTTGGAATACTACAAGGTATTTGGGCCAAGGTATTTTGGAATAGTAACAATACTTGGAGAATACTTTTCTACCAAGGGGGGAGAGGGTGTATTTTACGAAAACAACTCAAGGAAGGGGGGGGGGGGTTGGTTTCGGCCAAGGCTTCTCAAAGGGGGAGGGGAACCTTGGACGAAAACTACACTAAGGGGGAGAGGGTTTTTTTGACTTGGAAAATGATTTGTGGATGAAGAATAAGTCTTGCATTTGAGGGGTATTTATAGGCCAATCAATGGCCAAGATCAAGACAAGTGGTGGGCAAGTGTAGGGTGAGGATTTGGGCAAGTGTACCTTATCCATCTACCACACAAAATATCCTACCTAACCCTTGACCAAAAGAAAGGCAAAAAAAAATGTGCCAAGATGTCTCACTTTGCCGTCCACTTGAGGGTGACAAGTGTCACCCTCCCGTTGGTCCAAAATATTTCATCTCTCGGAAAAATCCGCAAAAATAATAAATGACATAGCCGTAATTTTCCCTTCGCAAAGTTTGGAAAACGTTTCGTCGGAAAACAATTCTTTTCGTGGGTTGTGAACAAAATTTCGACCCTTATGCCTACTTAAGGCTAAAAACTTTTGTACGTACGCCCTCACGTACATACTCTGGAAATACGGGGTATAACATATCAAATGAAACTAGATTCATCAAAGTCTCGTACGTCTACCGTACTATATATTTACAACTACTCATGCTCAAGAGATAGGAAAGTTCCACATACCTCTTCGGTTCAATCCACTTGCTAAGTCCAATATGTCGTACGTAGTATGTCAACCTATAATGACCATAATACGTCTATTAACTTCTAACTTCAAACATAGAATATTCTAAGTGCAAAGTCACTAAATTCTACGGAAAATCGGACAACACTTCCTTTATTTCTACATACTTTTCCACCTTTTTCAAGGCCCGAATTCAATAACAAAACATGTCCATTTAAGGCTCAACAATGTAGTTAACAATAGGGGATTACACGCCTAACAAGACATGTAAAATTCCGCCCCACAATTGATATCAAACTAGTCCAAAAATGCAATGCCATTCACGGCCAATAGGTGTAACAACATATCATCCTTTCCAATTTGTTTTCAATTCAAGTTGTTTAGTATAACATGTTATAAAGCCGCAATCGATTATAACAACTACAATATTCAAGTAGATAACATGCGACGATTCTAATTATCGACCAAATTGTATTTCAATTTCAAATGGCTCACAATGTCATTTCGGATTTAGGCTTCCACTATCCATATCACTTATCAATCTTCAATACATATACCTCATGCTAGTTAAAATGTAAGGCTACAACAATATGTAATCTTATAACACTTAAGAGAACAAGATTGTTACCTTGACGAGCCTTAATCCAACTTCAAGATTCGAAGTCGCTCCCTAGCAACTTAAAGCCTCTCCTTGACACTCTAATCCGTCACTTGAAGCCCTTAGAAGATCACAAACATCTTTCCTTTAATTTCCAATCCAAACCTATGAAAGCGACTTAGGTTTTCACCTTGCGACTAATACAAAAACGACACTTTTCTGGGATCTTTCTATTGAGATACCCTTACAATACCCTTAGGAACCTTGGTTTATAGTGTGGAGATTATTGAACAAAAAAAGAAAAAAATTCTCCTTGAAACCCTATCAAACCCGAGAGCAACATTGGAGACTTCAAGGTTTCTTGAATTTTTTTCTAAGTATGGGAACTAGTCTTGCTAGTAGAAAGCTTATATAACCATATGGAGGGTCAAGATTAGAACAATTGGGTGGCTTGGATGCATTTTCTTAAAAGATCAAGCCAAGTGGCCCTTGGACTTAGTCAATAATATCAAGCTCTTAGCCTAGCAAGGCTTGGTCATCTTAACATTTGCCAAATGACCATTTTAACCTTGGTCCATTCGACTATGGACATCTAAGGGGGTGACACGTGTTACTCCGTTGTCGCAATATTGCTTCTCGACATTTCATATTAGATATTTTACTAGTCTCAAATCTTAACATTTTTGAGTTCTTACGTACGTTATTATAAACATGTCCTGAAATTACGGGGTGTAACAGTAAGAACTCAAAGATGTTAAGGTTTGAGACTAGTAAAAATTTATCGGAATTATGGAATTGTCGGGAAACGAAATACTGCGATGAATGGGAAGGTGACACGTGTCACCCCCCTTAGAAGGTCTTGGACGTTTAGACCAAGGCTAGAATGGTCAAATGACCAAGACAAAGATGATCAAGTTGTTATACCCCGTATTTCCAGAGTATGTATGTGAGGACGTACGTACAATTGTGTAAACCCTAATTAGGTTAAGGACGAAATTGTGAACTTTCGACGGAAAAGATTTCGAACCTTGTGAAGGAAATTTTACGTTTTTAATATTTTAACCGATTACGGATTTTTCCGAGAGACGAAATATTTTGGACCAATAGGAGGGCGACATGTGTCACCCTTGTTGGACGAAAATGGTGGACAAGTCAAATAGTCAAGTCTTGCAAGATAATTCTTTGGGTTAGTGGAAGTAGGTGTGGACGGTTTTGGAGGGGCAAGTGGATGGCCACATAGCTCTTTGTTGTGGTGGACATATGTTCCAATGTTGTGGTGGACATATGTTCCAATATTGTGGTGGACACTTGGTGGAAGACTCCACTCACACAAGCTACTTAATCTACACCCTCCACTTGCTTGAATCTTGGCCCTTGGTTGTTCTATAAATACCCCCGTCAAGTGCAAGACTTCTTCATCCACAAAAAAACAATTTCCAAGTCTCCAAAATCCCTCCCCCTTTGTAGTAGTCTCGCCCGAAACACTCCCTCCCCCTCTTAGAAGCTCTCGTCGAAATACCCCCCCCCCCCTTTGGTAGAAACATTGTCTTCAAGTATAGTTACTATTCCAAAATACCTTAGCCCAAATACCTTGTAGTATTCCAAAGTTACCTCTATACTAAGAGCCCGGAAATACTACTATATTCCCTTTAGTCACAAAACGAAACCCTAGGAAAATCTTCATAGTTGCTTGAAGTACTAAGTAGAAGTTGTTTAAGAACTTCTAAGGGTTTCTTGGAGCGAATTGGAGCGTACAGAATAGGAGCTAAACGTTGTTCATGATCGACATTTAAACTTGGATAATTTTGGGCTTATCGAGGTAAATACCCTTGTCCTTCTATTGTAATTAGAGATTACATACTGTAGTAGTATAGAAATGAGTATAAGATATATATAAGGATGGTATAAAAAAGAAGAGAATTGAACTGTACTTACATAGGACTGTATTTACAGTAGACTTGTGTAGTTTGACGGGTAGGGAAATGTTGCCCAATTTTCCGTAGAATAGAGAACCTTCTGCTTAGAATATTCTACGAAGTAGTCTAGACGTTGATAGACGTATTTGACTATTATAGGTTGATACTCTGCGCGCGACATATTCGACTTGGCAGGTGGATTTCGCCGAGGAGGTATGTGATTCTTCCTATCCTCTTGAGCATGATACTTTTGAAATATATATAGTACGGTAGACGTACATGTGTTAACTAAACTTGGTTTTACTTTGATGTCTTTTGACTTGAGTTTTAAATGATAAGAATCTTGGAAATATATCAAAAGAGTTATGAATCATTTTTGAAAGAAAAGTAATACCTGGTTTTAAAAGCTTAAGAGTTATACTAGCTTTATGGGAAGTTAGGTATAACGACTTAAGAAAGATAATCATCATCTCGCGAATTTACACTCTCTTGTGTGTCTCACATCGAGGTGATAGATAGAGAGAGATCCGCTGCGTGAGCAACCCGATTGTTCCTTACAAGGTTTACTTATTTGTTTATGAAAGTCTTGTATTGATTGCTGGAAAGTGTAGTAAGATGGTTTGATAAGTAAACATGTTATGATGCTACGTGTGTTAGTGTCTTGTGATGTTTGTGTAAGGGGGTTATTCTTGTTGTGCTTACGTTGTTAAACGATAAGCCCGTTGTACTGCTATTATATCACATACCCCCTGACTTGTTATGATGCCGAGGACTTGCCACCCTCGATGCGAGGAATACCTCATGCGGTGCAGCGTGACCTATGCGAGTCGCGGAGTTCCGAGATTGATCACCGGGTGTGTTACACCGACGCGTCCACAGACTATGCGGACTTCGGGGTCCGGGAGGATGCCGGGTTAGTTGCCCCGATGCGAGAAATACCTCACGCGCCTATGTGGCCTATGCGATCGCGCGGAGTTCGAGGATTAGGCACGCATAATGATACTATGGGCGAATGGCCTAGCTTCGATCATTAGCGCCTAGAAAAGACCGATTATGTTATATCTATTTTGCTCTTGGTTATCTTTGTGGCACTATGTGCGGTTACATTGGTTGTTTCGTACATATTTGTAAAATTGGTTTTAAATGATATGATTTCATTTAAGTACTTTTCAGTTTCACATACTTGGTACCACTGTTATCGACCTCTTCGGGGCCGCTCATACCGCAGTGAGGTACTCTTGTTGTTGATCCCCGCTCCTAGGATCACCGTTTCTGCTTTTGGGAAAGCCCCGTTCCTCCGGAGGCTTATCTTTTGGGTATGATCTCTCTGTCATTGTAGATTTATGTACATTCAGGGTATGGCGGGGCCCTGTCCCGCCATAGTTGTTTACATTCCTGCAGGTCCGTAGTCCTGTTGTAAAGTTGGGATGTAATCGCTCACTCTTTATATACATACGCCGAAAGGCAATCTTTTGGATAAACTGCTCTCATGTCATAATTGTTTCATGTCTTGTTTTTATATTCACTGGTTACTCGATGTATGTCTACTTAGGTGCCCGGTAAGGCACCATCCACGGCCCGGTTCGGTCGTGACAAAAGTGGTATCGAGCTAGTAATCCTGGAAAGTGTCTACAGACCGTATCTAGTAAGTCTTGATTATCGGTGTGTTGTGCACCACACCAATAATCGTGAGGCTATAGGATATTTAGGATTGGTTTCCATTCTTCTCACTCGAGATCGTGCTTAGAGCCGTGTTATAAGTTGGACCTCTAACGATATCTTTCCCTGCATCGCTATGCCTCCACGCAGCAACCCGCCCGTGGGGCAAGGCAAGGCGAGGAGTCGCTAGTAGGACACGAGGGTCACGAGGCCTGTGACCGCCTATACCCGAGGCGATACCTCGGACGGCGAAGTTCCACGACGCCGCCCCAAAGAGACCACAAGACTGCGCCTCCATCCCACATCCCGAGCAGAGGAGATGGGTTACTGTGGAGATGCCCCGCCACTAGCCGTGATCAGGGCCACACGAGGATAGGCTGGACAGCAGCCCGAGAGCACCCGTGGTACATCCTAGATCAGACAGCTTGAGACTACGGGATTTTCTGAGTTGTAGCCCGCCAGAGTTCTACCGGTCGAGGCCTGAGGATGATCTGCAGGAGTTCATCCGAGCCTTCAATGGATCGCGAGAGTGATCAGGGCTTCGGAGACCGAGTCAGTGGTCTTAGGTTCACATCGGCTGCGTGATACTGCAGTCGATTGGTTTGATTCGTGGGAGTTGTCCCGAGGAGGGCATGCACTTCCAGCGGTATGAGATGAGTTCTCGGAGGCTTTTCTCAGCCACTTCTTGCCTCCGCAGATGAGGATGGCACGGGTTGACAAATTTTTGATGCTGAGACAGAGAGGGCGCACAGTTCGGGAGTACAACATTGAGTTCGATTCGTTGGCTCGATATGTCCCTGCGTTAGTAGCAGATATGGAGGACCGAGTGCACCGCCACGCACGACTAGATGAATACTTGGCGAGTCTTGCTCGTGTGTGGCTCTTCACCGCATGGACATTGCCCGCGTTCGTGCTCGCGACTTGGGTGCGAGTGAGCAGAGGCCGACGTCGGCGATATCGCCAGCAGGTAAGAAGGCCAAGACACGGATCTTTGTTAGCTCGGGTGGGCGATCTCGCAGCAGACTAGATTTGCACCACACCACTCGAGCACTCCTACACCGCCTTCGTGATGCCAGGCATTTGGGGCGGTCAGGCCCAGGACTTCGGACTTCCAGGGTAGCAGGGGTGCTAACCGGTCGAGGTCCTCTCTGTGTGTCCGATGTGGTAGATTCCATTCCGGGAGTTGTGATACTACCTTGGGAGTTTTCTACACTTGCGGCCAGCTGGGTCACTATGCGAGAGCCTGTCCGACCAGAGGCAGCGCAGATGGTAGGGGTCAGCCTACAGGGTCTTTCGTCGGGTCTTCTTCACCTACGGTTACTCGCCCCGGAGGGCAGGGTGCTCAGGGACCAGCAGGTCGCGGCAGAGGTCGTGGCAGGGGTCCTAGTTCTAGCGGTCCTCAGAACAACATTTATGCCTTGTCCAGCCGACAGGACCAGGAGGCATCACCGGATGTCGTCACAGGTGCCTTATCAGTTTCTTGTTGTGACGTGTATGCCTTGATAGATCCGGGTTCTACTCTGTCCTATATATCTCCCCTTATTGCTAATAGGATAGGGATAGAGCCTGAGTCCATAGACCCTTTCGAGGTAGCTACGCCAGTGGGTGATTCGGTGGTAGCTCGACGGGTATATAGGGCTTGCCCAGTGACTTTATGCAGTCGTCAGACCCTAGCCGACTTGATAGAGTTGGACATGACTGATTTCGATGTGATCATGGGTATGGATTGGTTAGCTTCTTGCTACGCCAATGTAGACTGCAGGGAGAGAGTGGTACGGTTCCAGTTTCCTGGGGAGCCGGTTATTGAGTGGGAGGGGAACACTGTGTCGCCGAGGGGTAGGTTTATTTCTTACCTCAAGGCCAGGAAGATGGTGCAGAAGGGGTATATCTACCATCTCATTCGGTGTT
Organism: Przewalskia tangutica; assembly: GCA_029844215.1. Lineage (NCBI taxonomy): Eukaryota > Viridiplantae > Streptophyta > Magnoliopsida > Solanales > Solanaceae > Przewalskia > Przewalskia tangutica. The sequence continues at coordinate 84,517,481 of CM056720.1, read as the reverse complement.
TGATATCGAGGTCGCGTACCAGATTTTCACCGGGCCCGAGTCGAGAGTTTCCAGATATGTTTCCAGACGACCTCCCGGGTATCCCTCCTGAGAGGGAGATAGAGTTTTGTATCGATGTGCTGCCAGACACTCGGCCTATTTCCATTCCGCCATACAGAATGGCACCTGCCGAGTTGAGAGTCAAGGACCAGTGAGATATTTCCGAGAAGCGGATTCATCAGCCTAGTGTGTCTCCTCGGGAGCGCCGGATTGTTCGTGAAGAAGAAGGACGGACGCCGCATGTGTGTTGATTACAGTGAACAATGTGACTATTAAGAACGAATACCCTTCCCGTGATTGATGATTTGTTCGACCGATTGCAGGTGCGAGATGTTTCTCCAAGATTGATCTGCGATCGCTATCATCAAGTGCGAGTTAGAGAGGCGGATGTCCCTAGGATCGCATTCCGACCGTGACGCACTATGAGTTCGTGGTTATGTCTTTCGCTTGACCAATGCTCCTAAAGATTTATGGATTTGATGAACCGAGTGTTCAAGCCATTTTTGGATACGCTTGTGATAGTATTCATTGATGACATCTTGGTTTATTCTCGCCAGAGCAGAGCATGCGAGCATTTGGCGACGGCGGCCGAGAGTTCTCCAGACCAGCGTTGTACGCCAAGTTTTCGAAGTGTGAGTTCTGGTTGACTTCGGTGGCATTTCTTGGGCACATTGTCGGGGCCGATGGTATTCGGGTGGATACGACCAAGATCGAGGCAGTCAGGAGTTGGCCTAGACCTACTACTCCGACAGAGGTGCACAGCTTTCTGGGCCTTGCAGGTTACTATCGGAGGTTCGTGGAGAAGTTTGCTTCTATTTCAAAGACTTTGACTAAGCCGACTCGAAGGCGCTAAGTTTCAGCCGACGGATGCTTGGAGGAGGGCTTCCGCCATCAAGGAGAGGTTGACGATCGCCCAGCTTACTCTTCCGCAGGCCTAGACGGCTATGTAGTGTATTGTGATGCGTCAAGCATCGGGCTTGGATGTGTGTTGATGCAGCAGGGTAAGGTTATAGCGTACGCATCTCGACATCTCAAGAAGCATGAGAAGAACTACCCCACCCATGATTTGGAGTCGCGGTGATTCACGCCAAGATCCTGAGGCACTATTTGTATGGAGTTCATGTGGATATTTACACAGACCACAAGAGCCTTCAGTATATCTTCAGCCAGAGGGAGTTGAACTTACGACAGAGATGGTGGTTAGAGTTACTCAAGGATTATGATGTCGATATCCTGTACCACCCAGGGAAGGCCAATGTTGTGGCAGATGCCCTTAGTCGTAGGTCGATGGGGAGTCTATCAGATGTGCAGCCAGAGAGGAGGGGCATGGTCCGCGAGATACATCACTAGCGAGCCTTGGAGTCCGATTAATTGGTTACGATAGCAGCTGGTTCGGTTCGAGAGGTTGCCGAGTCTTCCATCGCCGAGGAGGTGAAGAGGCAACAGCTGAGGATCCGATTTTGACACTCAGACGTGATACGGCTCTTCGTGAGGGGAAGGGTCCTTTTGAGGTAGAACCTGATGGGGTGCTAAGGTTTGAGGGCAGATTGTGTGTTCCAGATATTGCAGGACTTCGGCAGCAGGTTCTAGGGGAAGCACACAGCGCGCATTACTCTATCCATCCGGGGTCAACAAAGATGTACCACGACCTCGATCCGTATTGGTGGGATGGCTTGAAGAGGATGTTGCGGAATTTGTGGCTCGCACGTGTTGTCGCAGTGAAGGTAGAGCACTGAGGCCCGTGGATTATTGCAGACGATAGAGATCCCGACCGGAAGTGGGAGGTGATCAACATGGACTTTATCACGGTTACCTCGCACTCAGGAAACATGATTCTATCCGTTATCGCCGACAGTTGACGAAAACAGCCCACTTTCTTCCCGTCAGACGACTTTTTCTGAGGATTATGCTAGACTTTACATCCGAGAGATCGTGAGATCGCATGGGTCCCTATTTCTATCATATCGCATGCAGGAGCCCGCCACGCTAACTTCCGGAGGTCTTTCCGTAGGGATTAGGACGCAGTGAGCCTCGATCGCTTCCATCCTCGCATGCACTGACAGGCAGAGCGTACTATCCAGACCCTTGAGGATATGCTGCGAGCCTGTGTTATTGATTTCAGAGGTATCTGGGAGGATCATTTACCGCTAGTGGAGTTTGCGTATAATAACAGCTACCATTCCAGTATCCAGATGGCGCCTTATGAGGCCTTATATGGGAGGAAGTGCAGGTCACCAATAGGCTGGTTTGATGTGGGTGAGGTGCAGTTAGTGGGACCGGACTTGATACAGCAGGCAGTGGATAAGGTGAAGCTTATCCAGGAGCGGTTATTGACAGCTCAGAGTCAACAGAAGTCGTATGCAGATCATCGTCGTCGGCATCTGGAGTTTGAGGTTGATGATTGGGTTTTCCTAAAGGTGTCACCCATGAAGGGTGTGATGAGGTTTGGGAAGAAAGGGAAGCTCAGCCCAAGGTACATTGGGCCTTATCAGATTGTCCGCAGGGTAGGCAAGGTTGCCTATGAGTTGGATCTGCCGTCCGATCTGGAGGCAGTGCATCTGGTTTTTCATGTTTCTATGCTGAGGAGATGTATCGGGGATCCATCTAGAGTGCACCCGATTGACGATGTCCAGGTGACCGAGGGGTTATCGTATGAGGAGAGTCCCATAGCGATACTCGATCGTCAGGTTAGGCGTCTGCGGACAAAGGATGTGGTTTCCGTCAAGGTCTTATGGCGGAACGAGAACAGAGAGGAGATGACGTGGGAAGCATAGGAGGACATGAGGCAGAGGTATCCTCACCTATTCCCCACACCTCCAGGTAACTCCCTTTCCTACTTGCTAGTTTTAATTTTCATATGTGCTTAAGTGTTGTGTTGTCACCATGTGTGGCATTTGCAAATTGTTTAAGTTGTGAGGAGTCATGTCGTTTCTGATTTGATTGAATCTAGAAGGAACATTCAGGACGAATGTTTCTAAGGAGGGGAGAATGTTATACCCCGTATTTCCAGAGTATGTATGTGAGGACGTACGTACAATTGTGTAAACCCTAATTAGGTTAAGGACAAAATTGTGAACTTTCGACGGAAAAGATTCCGAACCTTGTGAAGGAAATTTTACGTTTTTAATATTTTAACCGATTACGGATTTTTCCGAGAGACGAAATATTTTGGACCAATAGGAGGGCGACATGTGGCACCCTTAGGTGGCATGGTTGGACAAAAATGGTGGGCTAGTGGACAAGTCAAATAGTCAAGTCTTGCAAGATAATTATTTGGGTTAGTGGGAGTAGGTGTGGACGGTTTTGGAGGGGCAAGTGGATGGCCACATGGCTCTTTGTTGTGGTGGACATATGTTCCAATGTTGTGGTGGACATATGTCCCAATATTGTGGTGGACACTTGGTGGAAGACTCCACTCACACAAGCTACTTAATCTACACCCTCCACTTGCTTGAATCTTGGCCCTTGGTTGTTCTATAAATACCCCCCTCAAGTGCAAGACTTCTTCATCCACAAAAAACAATTTCCAAGTCTCCAAAATCCCTCCCCCTTTGTAGTAGTCTCACTCAAACACTCCTCCCCTCTTAGAAGCTCTCGTCGAAATACCCCCCATTTTGGTAGAAAAATTTTCTTCAAGTATAGTTACTATTCCAAAATACCTTAGCCCAAATCCCTTGTAGTATTCCAAAGTTACCTCTATACTAAGAGCCCGGAAATACTACTATATTCCCTTTAGTCACAAAACGAAACCCTAGGAAAATCTTCATAGTTGGTTGAAGTACTAAGTAGAAGTTGTTTAAGAACTTCTAAGGGTTTCTTGGAGCGAATTGGAGCGTACAGAATAGGAGCTAAACGTTGTTCAGGATCGACATTTAAACTTGGATAATTTTGGGCTTATCGAGGTAAATACCCTTGTCCTTCTATTGTAATTAGAGATTACATACTGTAGTAGTATAGAAATGAGTATAAGATATATAGAAGGATGGTATAAAAAAGAAGAGAATTGAACTGTACTTACATAGGACTGTATTTACAGTAGACTTGTGTAGTTTGACGGGTAGGGAAATGCTGCCCAATTTTCCGTAGAATAGAGAACCTTCTGCTTAGAATATTCTACGAAGTAGTCTAGACGTTGATAGACGTATTTGACTATTATAGGTTGATACTCTGCGCGCGACATATTAGACTTAGCAGGTGGATTTCGCCGAGGAGGTATGTGATTTGTCACACCCCAACCTCGCCTGCGGATCGTGCCCTACCGGCACTGTCATCTTAACAACACAAGTAAATCGCGAAATTTAATAACACCTCATTTTTTTAAAACCAACGTACGTGCAAGGGCAAAGCCGACAAGGCTGCCATATATACATAAAAAAAAGACACTACACCGTACATGAGTTCAATCCCACATATGAATACAGACCTCTAAGAGTTATACTGAACTATGACGGGACAAGGCCTCGCCGTACCCATAACTGTACAAAAGTCTGTACTGAAAGAACTCATACCAAAAAGATAAACTCCCGAACAGAAGGAGTTATCCAAAAACTCTGAGCAGGGTCCTACACCTGCCGATCACCGAATCAAGGCACCTAAACTCGCGGCATGAACGCAGCCCCCGAAGGAGGTCAAGACAAGAATGTACCAAGTATGTGGAACAAGTATCGTAATGAAATCATATCAGTCTAAACAAAACAGGAGACATGTATGATAGCCAACCTACAGTACACAACATGTAAGCAGTCATATCAAGTCAGGGACGCATGCCCTCAAAGTCACTACTCAAATATAACTATGGGTCTCACGCCCATAATATCAGCCATGCTCGTGGAATCCTTTCTCACTGCCGGCAGTCCATGATATAACAATATAACACCAATAAGCATATCCAAGGAGTATCCCTCGTGGTCGCATGCCCCGGAATCCCACATCGTATAAGCCTGACCACGGGTATACAAACAAATCCGAATCAAACCCGCCCCGTCACATGCCCCTAATCCCACATCGATAAGCATGCCCGAGTATCCTCGTGGTCGCATGCCCGGCATCCCACATCGTATAAGCATGACCATAGGGTATCCTCGCGTCGCATGCCCGCATCCCACATCGTATAAGCATGACCGTAGGTAACACAAACAAATCCGAATCTAACCCACTCCGGTCACATGCCACGGAATTCCACAACCTATAAGCATCTCCAAGGAGTATCCCTCGTGGTCGCATGCCCCGGCATCCCACATCGTATAAGCATGACCGTAGGGTAACACAAATAATGGAAGCATACCCGTGGAATCCCACCTCACCGCTTCGACGTCAAGTAAGCTTACAACAAGGCACCAATTCTCCAACCGAGTCGCGAACGTAATAAAACATAATACTTGCACTCAAAGGCTATCACCAGCACATATAGGCAATTCTCAATTAATCAAGCCAAAGTACTTATCAAGGCACACATAGAATAATTCTCAATTAATCAAGCCAAAGTACTTATCAAGGCACACATAGAATAATTCCCAATTAACCAAGCCAAAGTACTTATCAAGGCACACTTAGACTAATTCTCAATTAATCAAGCCAAAGTACTTATCAAGGCACACTTAGACTAATTCTCAATTAACCAAGCCAAAGTACTTATCAAGGCACACTTAGACTAATTCTCAATTAATCAAGCCAAAGTACTACGTACGTACATTCTTTTCAAAAGACTCATTTTTATGTAATACCCCAAGATACTAACACACGTAGCATCAAGGTGTGTCTATTTTTCAAAGTAAGTTACTACACTTTAGAAAACTCATTTCAAAGCTTGAAATCAAGTAACTTCAAATTTTCACAATCAAGGCAACTCATGCCCATTAATCAAAATAGACAACTTTCTAAACCTTCCATAAAGCCGTTATAACCAACTTCCCATAAAGCCGTTATAACCCTTTATGGTTTTTAGACAATTTCATTCCTTTTATAACCAAGAGACTTATACTTTTAAAACCAAGTATCACATACTTACAAATCAAGTTCTTAACTTTCAAAATACTTCAAGTCTCTTAATATTTAGAAAACAAGTTTCTTCTACTTTTAAACCTCAAGTAACTTACACCTTTAAAACAAGTTACTTCTCTTAAATCATGTCATTTCTCCTCTTTTAAAACAATTAAGTAAATCACTCCTTTGACTTCCCTAAAGTCATTATAATGACCTTTAGGTTTTGGAACTAAGGCACTAGCCAAAAGATTTGGAAACCACTTCCTTTTCAAGACTATGTACTTTAAGTAAAATACCTTCACTTTTAAGAATCCAACTTCACTAAGGCAATGGATTATACAACTTGCAATTTAAACATCAAAGTACAATCAAAGGAAGTACATATAACAAATTCTACTTTAGGCAATCCAAATACAACCAAGGAATGGATCATTTAAGGAGTAGGACGTACTTTCTTGATCTTAAGGAATCATGCTAGAAGAGGAGATAGTTCACATACCTTTTCGGCTAAATCCACAAGCTAAGCCGAATACGCCGTATGTAGAAGTGTCAACCTATAATGGTCACAACAAGACTATCAACTTCTAGTCTTTAACGTAGAATAATACTAAGTATACGGTCTCTAATTCTACGGAAAATCGGGCAACACTTCCTTTGTTTCTACTCACTTTGCCACCTTTTTCAAGGCCGAATAAAATAACCAACACGCCACATTTAAGGCTCAAAACAACAACCAAACAAAGGGGATTACACGCCTTACAATACGTGTAAAATTCCGCCCCACAATTAATACGAAATAGCTCCACAATCTAGCCATTCTCGGCCAACATAAATAATAACACTAAGTCCTTTCCAATCCTTTTCCAATTCCAAATTCTAAGGTCTAACATGTTATATAGTCATAAACAACTTCAACAACTACAATTTCCTTCATTTTACAACATACGACGATTTTACTAATAATCGACTTGAATTGAAATCTTAGGGCTAACATGCTAGTTTTCGGATTAGGGTTCCAATAGCCACAACACTTATCAAACCTCATAATATATAACTCATGCTTGCTAATATCCATAGCTACAACAATAAGTAAGTCTTAACTACTAAAACGACAAAATTATACCTTTATAAGCCCTTAAAATTTCCAAGATTCAAAGTCGCGCCTTAGCAATTCCTAGCTCATTTCCTTATGTTCCAATCCGCTCCAAGCACTCCTTAGAGGTCTATGAAGAACTCATCTTCAAGTTCCAACTTCAAGGTTGAAGAACTTCTTAAGTTTCCGCCTTGCGAATATTTTTCCCTTCCGACGTTCGAACGATTTTCCGTCGGAAAAATAATTCTTCCTTTCGTACCAATTTCCAAGTCTTGATTCCTTACGTACATTCTCTTATACATGTCCTGGACTTACGGGGTGTAACATTTTTCCCCCCTTAGAAACATTCGTCCCCGAATGTTCTTAGTCGGTTGTCAAGCTATACAAACTCCTACGCCTCTATACTCGCCTATCAATCAATACTCCACAAGACCAACGATGCCACACATGGCCACCACATAACATATGTAAACATATCAACGGACCTTCCGTCCGTGGTCCTTTCTCACAATACTCAAGATTACGCTTTCTCAAACACGGGATCCTTAGAGGTTCCTTTCTTTCCTTACTTGTCATACTTTCTCGCATTTTCAAACTTATCTAGTACACGCATAAAATCTCAAATATTGTTTCTGCTCCCAACTCGAGTTACTATCCAAACTTGGCCATATTGTTACTCACATTCCCGTTAAGGTTCTTTCTCGAATTTACGACTGGTTCCGTGGAACACATCCACGAACTCGCATAACGATTATCTCAACTTGGGCCTGCATCCCGGTACCTACCACATAACTGACCATTTCTAACTGACATCACCCCATTCGATACTATCGATTGACCCGAAATGAGTCCACAACCCGACCCAGCATCACACTTAACTTCTCATTCTTAGTCTGAAATAAATCTTTCTCTTATCTCAAGGTACTCCTCACCCTATCCCCCTATTCACTAGAGGTTCGTCACATAAGCCAAAGTATTTCTACTGTACAATTTTCCCTATCGGCCTTACATCACATGGGCAATTACAACTTGTGAACTCTACACAACTATAGTCTCAGTTCACTTACCATTTTTGTCAACATTCTTAACTTTTCACTTTACTAATCAAAGTATCCCTACCTCTGGGGTACTATCACTTTACAACTCTAGTAATAAAGGGAAAACATCTACGCTAGGGTAAAATCTGAATCTATCCATGCACGTATGATTCAAAAGAATCAAAATATACCTGCAACCCCGTGCGATGACGCCTCCTGATCCTCGCCCAGAGTCACGCCACCTCGCGTTCAAGGATCGCGTAACTATAAACACCACTCGACTCTACCACGGCTGGCTGACATCTGAACACCCTGCCCTGGGGAACGCACAGCTGCGGAGGAAAGAGAATCAACCATCTCAGATCATAGGTCGAGCCACCTCACGCGCTTCTTTCTAACCGACATTTCACTTCAGGCCCGGACGGCCACAATAATAACAACCATCTGTGTCATAACGGCATTTCCCCAAATGACGCTTACTATATCGGAAACACTGAGGAAAAAGTGGCCTCGACAGAGAAAATCCTCTGCTTCTCTGAGAACCTCGACCCCTGGAGCTTGGACCGGCTCCTAAACACCTTGTGGGGTCCAATATCCCACCTGTGAGCTGCGGGGGTATGTACTGGGTAGGCTGGGATGAATATATCACTCGCTGCTGAGGCAGCTCATCCAAAAACTCACCGGGATAACCAACCGGTCTAGCCCTCTTACGCAGATTTCCGCGTTGGCCCTCTACCCCATGTACACCTAATCATCGCCGAATAACTTCCTCGATGAAATCAGAGCATCGCTATCTTGGTCAATAACATAATGGCTTTCTTCATGACCCTAAAGTCTTCTCTTAACTGAGAAATTGGAGGCTCTGGTGCTGGGGCCTCAAAACTCGCGCAGGTTAACTCGATCGCGAACAACATCCAGATATCCTCGCATAAGCCCTATCAAATCTCTCGAAGTTCGTGTCACGACCTGCTCTCGCATCCCAGATAGCCTGGACATGACTATGCACTTATAATGTAAACAACTATGGCGGGACAGGCCCGCCATACCCTGAATGTACATATATCTACAACATCGTGAGAACCATACCAAAAGTCGAGCCTCCGGAAGATGGAGCTCCCGACACCAAAGTAGAGATCCTAAGGATGTGGATCTAGCACCGCTTCCTTACCTGCGGCATTTAACGCAGCCTCAAGGAGGTCAAGACAACAGTACCAAGTATGTGAAATCGTAAAGTACATTAAATGAAATCAAAGTATTTAAAACCATTTGCAAATACAATCAGTTCAATCGCATAGTGTCATATCATAAACAAGAGCAATAATAGTAAACAGAATGTGTCTTTTCTAGGCCGCGAATGATCGGCAAGGCCAATCGCCCATAGTATCATTATGCGTGCCTAATCTCGACTCCCGCACCGCATAGGTCACACACGCACCGCATGAGGTATTCTCGTGACGGTAGCTAACCCTGCATTCTCCTCGACTTCCGCACCGCATAGTCTCAATAGACCGCGTAGTCACAGCACCGCATAGGCATCCCCGACGGATAAAACACCCGAATGATCAATCTCGAACTCCCGCAGCTCGCATAGTCACAGCATCGCGTAAAGCCGTATAGACCCGCATCAAGGGTGGCAAGCCCTCGGTATAACAAGTCAAGGGGGTATGTGGTATAATAACAGTACAATGGTCTTAACGTTTAACAACGTAGGCACAACAAGAATAACATCACAAGACACTAACCCACATAGTATCATAACATGTTTACTTATCAAACCATCTTACTATACTTGCAGAAGTCAATACAAGATTTCCATAAATAAACAAGTAAAACCGTTCTTTTTATCTTTCTTAAGTCGTTATACCTAACTTCCCATAAAGCTAGTATAACTCTTAAGCTTTCTGTTTAAAAAAAAATCAAGTATTACTCTTCTTTTTAAAAATGATTCATAATTCTTTTGAAATACTTCAAGGATCTTATTATTCAGGCTTAAGTCAAAAGACATTGCCGTAAAACTACGTCCAGTTAACACACGTATGTCTACCGTACTATATATATGTTTTAAAATATCATGCTCAAGAGTATAGGAAGAATCACATACCTTCTTGGCGAAGACCACCTGCCAAGTCGAATATGTCGCGCGCAGAGTATCGACCTATAATAGTCAAATACGTCTATTAACGTCTAGACTATACTGTATAAAGTTCTAAGCAGAGGGTTCTTTATTCTACGGAAAATTGGGCAGCACTTCCCTACCCGTCAAGCTACTCAAGTCTACTGTAAAAACAGTCCTATGTAAGTACAGTTCAATTATTCTTCTTTTAAACCCTTCTATTGTGATAACTGTTCAATTCTATTCGGTAATATCCTTAAGTGTAATTACAGTTCAATTCTTTCTTTAATACCCTTCTAAGTATCTTATACTCAAGTCTTAACTATTCTTACATGTAATATCCAATTACAATAGAAGGACAAGAGTATTTACCTCGATAAGCCCAAAATTATCCAAGTTAAAAGTCGATCCTGAGCAAGGTTTAGCTCCTAATCAAGACGCTCCGATAGCTCCAAGAAACCCTTAGAAGTTCTTCACAACTTCTACTAAGTACTAAACGGATTTGGGCTGTGGTATTTAGGAATAGTAACAACACTTGGAAGACAACCTTCTACCATGGGGTGTGTACTCGGCCTACTAGGCTGTAGGGGGAGGGTGTTTCTGGCCAGGGCTTCTCAAGGGGAGGGGAGTGTTGGACGAAACACTACAAGAGAGGGAAAGATTTTCAAGACTTGGAGAAATGATTTTGTGGATGAAGAAAACCTTCGTTGTGGGTATTTATAGGCCAACCAATGGCCAAGATGAAGTCAAGTGCTATGCAAGTGTAGGTGAGGATTCATCCATGTGTACCTTATCCAACTACCACACAAAATATCACAAATATCCTACCGCCCAAGACCTCCAATTGGCCCCATTACCGCCACACATCCGCCACCAGAGGTGACAAGTGTCGCCTCTCGTTGGTCCAAAGTATTTCGCCTCTCGGAAAAATCCACAAAAATATAAATGACATAGCCGTAATTTTCCCTTCGCAGTTTTGTAAAACATTTCATTTAAAAACGATTCTTTTTGATAGGTGTGCACAATATTTTCGTCCAAAGTGTCTAACTAAGGCTAAACTTTTATACGTACGTCCTCACGTACATACTCTGGAAATACGGGGTATAACATTCTCCCCTCCTTAGCAACATTCATCCCGAATGTTCCTTCCTAAGATAGTTAACGATAAAGTACCTCACAACTTAACAGCTTGTGTTGCCACACACGCCACAATATAACACTTAAGCAAATACGATAATTAAAAACCAGCAAGTAGGAAAGTAAGTTACCCGAGGTGTGGGAATAAGTGAGGATACTTCGCCTCATGTCCTCCTCGCCTTCCCACGCCATCTCCTCCCCGAGCTCGCTTCGCCACAAGACTTTGACTAAGCCACGCCTGGTCCGCAGACGCCTAACCCGACGATCGACATCGCTATGGGAATCTCTCATACGATAACCCCTGGCCACCGACATCGCCAATCGGATGCACTCTAGATGGATCCCCGATACATCTCCTCAAAGATAGAAACATGAAACACGGATGCACCGCCTCCGCATCGGATGGCAGATCCAACTCATAGTAACCTTGCCTACCTCGCGACAATTCTGATACGCCCAATGTACTGGGCCGAAGTTTCCTTTCTTCCCGAATCTCATCACACCCTTCATGGGTGACACCTTCAGAAAACCCAATCATCAACTCAACCTGATGCCGACGACGATGATCTGCGATATGACTTCGCCGACTCAGCCGCCAAGAATCGCCTCCGGATAAGCTTCACCTTATCCATTGCTCGCCGCACCAACCGTCCCACTAATCGCATTCTCGCCATTATCAAACCAGCCTATCGGCGATCTGCACTTCTCCCATACAATGCCTCATAAGGCGCCATTCGAATACCGGAGTGGTAGCTATTATTATACGCAAACTCAACTAGAGGCAAATGATCCTCCCGCCTACCCTCGGTCAATAACACAGCTCGCAACATATCCTCGCAGTCCGATAGTGCGCCACCGTCCGTCTGCTCGTGGATGGAATGCGACTGTGCTCACCAAGGCCCCTAAACCCTTCTCGAAGGACCTCCGTAAGTTAGCCAGAACCGGGCTCTCCGTCTGATATGATCGAAATAGGGACTCCATGCAATCGACGATCTCTGATGTAAAGTCCGCATAATCCTCACCAAAAGTCGCCCCGACGGAAGAAAGTGGGTTGATTTCACACCGCCGACGATAATCCAAATAGAATCATGTTTCCTGAGTGCGAGGTAATCCCGTGATAAAGTCCATGTTGATCACCTCCCACTTCCAAGTCGGGATCTCAATCGTCGCAACAAACCACCGTGCCTCCGTGCTCTACCTTCACCGCCGACAACACGCACCGAGCTACAAACTCGCAACGCCCCTCTTAAGTCATCCCACCAATACATAGATCTAAGGTCGTGGTACATCTTGGTCGACCCGACGGATAGAGTAACGCCGCTACCGTGCTTCCCTAGAACTCGCCCAAGTCCCGCAATATCCGAACACACAACTCGCCAACCTTAGCACCCCATCGTGCTACCTCAAAAGGACCCTTCCTCACGAAGAGTCGACACGCATCGCCAAAATCGATCCTCAAATCGGCCTCTTCACCTCGGCGATGGAAGACTCGGCAACCTCTCGAACTCGAACCCCACCGCTATCGTAATCAATCAAACGGACACCAAGGCTCGCTAATCGATGCAAATCGCGAACCATGCCCTCCTCTCCGCCGCACATCCGATAGGCTACCCATCGACCTACGACTAAGGGCATCCGCCACAACATCGCCTTCCCGTGGTACAGATATCGACATCATAATCCTTGCAACTCTAACCACCGCCTCGCCGTAAGTTCACTCCTCTCGCCGAAGATATGCCGAGGCTCTGTGGTCCGTATAAATATCCACACGAACCCCATACAAATAGTGCCTCCGCATCTTCGGCGTGAATCACCGCCGCCAACCCAAATCATGGGTGGGGTAGTTTCTCTCATGCTTTAAGTCGCTTGACGCTGACGCTATAACCTTGCCTCGCTACATCAACACACATCCCAACCCGATGCCCGACGATCACAATACACGACATAGCCGCTCGACCTCCGGAAGAGTAAGAACGGGGCGCCGCCGCCTCCTTCGAATCGAAACCCCGCCACACGCATCGCCCATCAAACTTAGCCGCTTTCCGAGTCACTCTAGTCAATGGTGCGTAGATAAGCAAACTTCTACGAACCGCCGATAATAACTCGCAAGGCCCGTAAAATCGCGAACCTCGCTTGAGTAGTAGGTCTAGGCCAACTCTCGATCGCCGATCTTGGCGGATTCACTGAATACCATCGCCCCGACAATATGCCCAAGAAAAGCCACCGGCTAACCAAAACTCACATTTGGAAAACTTAGCGATAATCGCCGGCCCCGAGAACCTCAACACGCCTCAAATGCTCCGCACGCTCTCGCTCTGAGCGAATAAACCAAGATGTCATCAATGAACACTATCACAAACGTGTCCAAAAATGGCTTGAACACTCGGCTCATCAAATCCATGAATACCGCCGAGCATCGTCAACCCGAAAGACATAACCTCAACTCATAAGGCCCATACGTCGGGAATGCAGCCCGGACATCCACCTCTAACACGCACTGATGATAGCCCGATCGCAGATCAATCTTGAGAACCATCTCGCACTTCGCAATCGTCGAACAAATCATCAATCCCGGGAAGGGTATTCGTTCTTAATGGTCACCTTGTTCACCGTCAGATCAACACACACGCGCAGCGCCCCGCCCTTCTTCTTCACGAACAATACCGCTTCCCTGGGAGAAACACTTGGCTCGATGAAGCCCTTTCTCCAAAGAAATCTCTAAGCCGATCCTTCAACTCTCTCAACTCGGCAGTGTCATTCTCAGGCGGAATGGAAATAGCCGAGTGTCCGCAAAGACATCGATACAAAACTCTATCTCCTCTCGAGGTCGTCTGAAACACATCCGGGAACTCTATGACTACTCGAATCGATCAAAAATCTGGTACGATACCAAGATCAAACACCCGAATGAGATGGTAGATATACCCTTCTCGCACCATCTTCCTAGCCTCGAGGTAAGAAATAAACCTACCCCTGCGACATACGTTCCTCCCACTCAATAACCGCCTCAGAAACCGAACCGTACTCACTCTCTCCTCGCAGCCTACATTGGCGTAGCAAAGCTAACCAATCCATGCCCATGATCACATCGAATCGGGCCATGTCCAACTCTATCAAGTCGCCAGTGGTCCGACGATCGTAAAGTCACCGGACAAGCCCTCAGATACCCGCCGAGCTACCACCGACCGCCACCGGCGTAGCTACCTCGAAGCGGTCTATGGACTCGTGCTCTATCCCTATCCTATTAGCAATAAGTGAGATATAGGACGTAGTAGAACCCGAATCTATCAAGGCATAAACGCTATAACCGTAAACCGATAGAGTACTGCGGACGACGCCAGCGACGCCTCGGTCTCGCCGGCCGACAAGGCATAAATGCGGCTCGAGGACCACTAGAATCGACCGCGCCACGACTTCTGCCGCGACCGGGTCCATGAGTACCCCGCTCCGGCGTGTAATCGTAGGGATGAAGACCCAACAGATCTCAAGATCGACTTCTACCCTCCGCTCGCTGCCTGACAGTTTCGCATAATGACCTGCTGCCACAAGTATAGCAAGCTCCCGGCGTAGTACTACACACTCCCGAATGGAATCTACCACAACGGACACACCGAGCAGACCTCGATCGTTAGCACCTCGCTACCCTCGAAGTCCAAGTCCCGGGCCCCGACCGCCCCAATGCTCGATGTACCAAAACGATATAGGAGTGCTCAGCTGGCCGTGGTGCAAATCTAGACGTCACCGGTGCCGCCCACCCCGAGAACTACCAAAAGAACCGGCCGTCTTGGCCTTCTCGCTGCTGATATCTGCCGACCCGCCGTCTCTACGCCTCGCATCCAAGCGCATGAGCTCGCATACGTAATGTCCATCCTCGTCAAGAGCCACACCCGCACAAGACTCGCCATATAATCATCTAGCCCGTGACGACGGCACTCGGCCCTCCATATCTGCATTAGCGCAGTGGACATATCGAGCCGTGAATCGAACTCGACGTTGTACTTCTAACCGCGTGCCCTCTCGCCTCAAAGAATAAAAATTGTTTACCCGTGCCTCCTCATCCGCGCGGAGGCAAGAAGTGCGTGAGAAAAGCCTCCAAAACTCGCCCCATACCACTGAGGCGCATGCTCTCCCGAAAGATCCCACGAAGTCAAACCGATCGATCGCGGTATCACGCAATGACGCGAGCCAAGATCACGACTCGGTCTCAAGCCTTGATCACCCGCATGATCCTCTCAGAATCGACGGATGAACTCGCGGATCATCCTCGTGCCTTGACCGTAGAACTCGCGGATACAACTCGTAAAATCCCACCTCAAACCGCTCGATTCGTGAACCGCAGTATCGCTGAATCGTATCGCCAGATCCATTTATCTCATGTTCGCCACAACTCGCCAATAATCGCCATCTCTTGTACTTAACTCCACCGCCCAGTGCCGTGGGACGAGGCGCGGCATCGTGGTCTCGCTGGGCCGGCGGCGTCATGGAACTCGCTGCTCGTATAGATCGGGCCTCGAGCCTCGTGACTTCGGTGTCCCACTAGCAGCCTCCTTACGCTTTGCCCTTCTCGCCCGGTTGCTTTACGCTGAGGCATAATCATGTAAAAGGAATACGTTAGAGGGGGCCAACTTATAACACAGCTCTAAGGCACGATCTCAGAGTGAGAAGAATGGAAACCAATCCTAAATATCCTATAGCCTCCTGATTATTGATGTGGTGCACAACACACCGATAATCAAGACTCTACTAGATACGGTCTTTAGACACTTTCCGAGGATTAATCGCTCGATACCACTTTTGTCACGACTGCTCGGGCTGGATCGTGCCTTACCGGCAACCTAGTAGACATACATCAGAGTAATCTACGGAATATAAAAACAAGACATGAAACAAATGTAAATTGAGACACAATTTATCGGATGAAAGTCTCCTTTCGGCATATATATATAAAGAGTGAACAGTTACATCCCAACTTTACAACATGACTACGCACTTCTAATGTAAACAACTATGGAGGACAGGCCCCGCCATACCCCGAATGTACATATATCTACAACATCGTGAGAACCATACCAAAAGTCGATCCTCCTAGAAGATGGAGCTCCCGACACCAAAGTAGAGATCCTAAGGATGGATCTAGCACCGCTTTCCTTACCGCAGATGAACGCAGCCCCGGGCGAGGTCAAGACAGTACCAAGTATGTGAAATCAGAAGTACATTAAATGAAATCAAAGTATTTAAAACCATTTGCAAATACAATCAGTTCAATTGCACATAGTGCCATATCATAAACAAGAGCAATAATAGGTAAACTATAACAGGTCTTTTCTAGGTCGCGAATGATCGAAGCAAGGCCAATCGCCCATAGTATCATTATGCGTGCCTAATCTCGACTCCCGCATCCGCATAGGTCACACATGCACCCGCATTTAGGTATTCTCGCGACGGGGTAGCTAACCCCTGCATTCTCCTCGACTTCCGCACTCGCATAGTCTCAATAGACCGCATAGTCACACGCATCGCATAGGGCATCCCCGTGACGGATAAAACACCCTAATGATCAACTCGAACTCCCGCAGCCCGCATAGTCACACAGACCGCATAGCCGATAGACCCGCATCAAGGGTGGCAAGCCCTGTATAACAAGTCGTGGTATGTGATATAATAACAGTACAACGGTCTTAACGTTTAACAACGTAGGCACAACAGGAATAACATCACAAGACACTAACCCACGTAGTATCATAACATGTTTACTTATCAAACCATCTTACTATACTTGCAGAAGTCAATACAAGATTTCCATAAACAAACAAGTAAACCCGTTCTTTTTATCTTTCTTAAGTCGTTATACCTAACTTCCCATAAAGCTAGTATAACTCTTAAGCTTTCTGTTTAAAAAAATCAAGTATTACTCTTCTTTTTAAAAATGATTCATAATTCTTTTGAAATACTTCAATGTTCTTATTATTCAGGCTTAAGTCAAAATACATTGCCGTAAAACTACGTCCAGTTAACACACGTACGTCTACCGTACTATATATATGTTTTAAAATATCATGCTCAAGAGTATAGGAAGAATCACATACCTTCTTGGCGAAGACCACCTGCCAAGTCAAATATGTCGCGCGCAGAGTATCGACCTATAATACCAACACGTCTATCAACGTCTAGACTATACTGTATAAAGTTCTAAGCAGAGGGTTCTCTATTCTACGGAAAATTGGGCAGCACTTCCCTACCCGTCAAGCTACTCAAGTCTACTTTAAAAACAGTCCTATGTAAGTACAGTTCAATTATTCTTCTTTTAAACCCTTCTACTGTGATAACAGTTCAATTCTATTCGGTAATATCCTTCAGTGTAATTACAGTTCAATTCTTTCTTTAATACCCTTCTAAGTATCTTATACTCAAGTCTTAACTATTCTTACATGTAATATCCAATTAAAATAGTAGGACAAGAGTATTTACCTCGATAAGCCCAAAATTATCCAAGTTAAAAGTCGATCCTGAGCAAGGTTTAGCTCCTAATTGCACGCTCCGATAGCTCCAAGAAACCCTTAGAAGTTCTTCACAACTTCTACTAAGTACTAAACGGGATTTAGGCTAGGGTATTTAGGAATAGTAACAACACTTGGAAGACAACCTTCTACCAAGGGGTGTACTTTACTGGCCACTAGGCTGTAGGGGAGGGTGTTTCGCTAGGGCTTCAAGGGGGAGGAGTGTTGGTCGAAACACTACAAGAGAGGGGGAAATATTTTCAAGACTTGGAGAAATGATTTTGTGGACGAAGAAAACCTTCGTTGTGGGTATTTATAGGCCAACCAATGGCCAAGATGAAGCCAAGTGCTATGCAAGTGTAGGGTGAGGATTCATCCACGTGTACCTTATCAAACTACCACACAAAATATCACAAATATCCTACCTACCCAAGACCTCCAATTGGTCCCATTACCGCCACACATCCGCCACCAGAGGTGACAAGTGTCGCCTCTCGTTGGTCCAAAGTATTTCGCCTCTGAAAAATCCGCAAAAACATAAATGACATAGCCGTAATTTTCCCTTCGCAGTTTTGTAAAACGCTTCGTTTAAAAACGATTCTTTTGATAGGTGTGCACAATATTTTCGCCCAAAGTGTCTAACTAAGGCTAACCAGACGCACGCCCTCACGCATATACTGGAAATACGGTATAATAGTTCCGACTAGTAGCTCCTCGCTACTCCTTTGCCCTTCTCGATACCGCCGTTCTCCTCGAGGCATAATCAGAACACAACAATACGCCGAGAGGAATTATCTTACTAACACCTCTATGGCACGATCTTAGAGTGAGAAGAATAGAAACCAACTCCTAAATGCCCCGTAGCCTCTCGCATGGGTGTGGCGCGCAACACATCGATAATCAAGACTCTACTAGACACGGCCTCAGACATTCCGAGGACCGATCGCTCGATACCACTCACACCCCGAACCTCAAGCTGCGGATCGTGCCCTACCTGGCACTGCCTACCTTAACAACACAAGTAAATCATGGAAATTTAATAACACCTTTTTTTTTTTAAACCAACGTGACGCAAGTAAGGGCAAAGCCGAAGCGCCGCCATATATACATAAACAAAAGACACTACACCGCATACGAGTCCAATCCCACATATGAATACATACCTCTAAGAGTTATATCAACTATGACGGACAAGGCCCCCGCGCCCCGCTCCATAACTATACAAAAGTCTCAGACCGAAAGAACTCATACCAAAAAGATAAACTCCAACGTAAGGAGTTATCCAAAACTCGAGCAGTGGTCCTACACCGCCACGACCGAATCAAGGCACCTAAACTCGCGCATGAATGCAACCCCCGGCGAGGTCAAGATAAGAATGTACCAAGTATGTGAACAAGTAATCAGAATAAATCATATCACTAAACAAAACAGAGACATGTATGATAGCCAACCCATAGCACACATGTAACGACCTGCCCGGCCCGCATCGTGCCTTACCCCGCACCCTAGTGATACATACATCGTAGAAAATCAGCGAACATAAAACATGAGTCATTTTAACGATGATATAATAAATAAACAGCAACCAAAAACATGTTGCCTTCAGATATACATAAAACTCCGAATAGTTTAATCCTTTTACAACCCCGCCACAACAAGATTGCACTTAAGATATACACGACTATGACGGACAGGCTCTCGCCATACCCCGAATGTACAAGAACCTACAACTCAGTGGAACACCTACTAAAAGATAAGCCTCCGAGAAACGGAGCTTCAAATGCGCTGAATCAGGATCCTATGAGCGAGATCCACTATCGACGCACTCTACCGCGCAGATGAACGCACTTCAAGGAGGTCAAGATAACAGTACCAAGTATGTGAAACTGCATAATATCAGAAATGAAATCATACTAGTCTATATAAAGCAGAGACATGTATGATAACCAAACTACGCTCACAACATAAAACACTATCACTCCAATATAACTACGGGTCTCACGCCCACCACATCAATCAGTTCGTGATTATGGCCGCATGCCCCGAATCAGACGGTGTAGACATGTCCATGATGCAACAATAATAATGTCCCATGGCCACATGCCCCCTACTCAGACGGTGTAGACATGTCCACGTGACTCAACAACAAGACAAAGAATCCAAATGGAAGATACCCGCAGCGCCACGATCGTGGTCGTGATGTCCAAAGGGAAACAATAAGACAACTTTCCAAATGGACGATACCCGCAGCGCCACGATCGTGTCAAGATGTCCAAAAGGAAATCACAAGGCGATAATCGAATGGAAACATACCCGCGCGCCACGATCGTGTCGCGATATCCAAAGCGACAACCACAAGACCTTAACCAAATGGAAGATACCCGCGCGCCACGATCGTGGTCGATGTCCAAAGCGACAACCACAAGACCTTAACCAAAATGGAAGCATACCCGCGCGCCACGATCGTGTCGGTATGTCCAAAGCGATTAACAACAATAATACTATCAAGAACGCATTGCGGAATTTCTCCACATCACCGCACGCCCAAGTAAGTTCTCAACTGGGCCAACCGACTCTATCGAGACGCGTAACACGTAAACACAACGCTTGTACAATAAAGGCTATCATCACAAGCATAGGCAAGTTTCACACAACTCAAAGTACTTTCATTTTATGCCAAAGTCCGGTTTTTAACCCCAAAGTACTACATAACGTTAAGTTCTTTTAAAAGAGATACATTACTTTTATAAAAGTCACCCGATACCCGTAGTATTAGAATGACCAACCCATCTTCCTTTTCAAAATCAAGTAACAACATTCCTTTCCTAAGTTCCAGTTTGCCTAGTTTCAATTACTCAAGCTTCTTATTTTCAAATGGTTTCATAGTTCCCAAACTTAATCACTTGATTCCTTTTAGAACAATCGAGTAACATATGACATATACAGTAGTTTATTCTTGTTTATAACGATCTTATTACAAAGAATCATGATCTAGAAAATGTAATATCATTTTGTCTCATCTTAGCTTCTATGCAGATGGAGGTTTCTACCGGGTTTTAATACAACACATCATTATTCAATACATTTTCCTTTATTAACGCCGCAGTTGGTCCTGTCGATACACATTCTCGATTTCCAAATCAAGAAACATTATTCCTTTAAAAACCAAGTACTCATTACTCACGAATGAGGTTTCACACAAACTTCCTCATTAAAACAAATAAGTTAAGTCTCTTATCCTATAAGATCAAGTCTCTTAACTTCTAACATCCGTAAAACCATTTTCTTACCTACATAAAGCTGTTATAACCAACTTCCCATAAAGCCGTTATAACACTTTATGTTTTAAAAACAATCAAACACAGTTAACACATGACGCTCACCGCACTACATAGTTCACACATATCATGCTGTAAGAGATAGGAAGAGGTTCACATACCTCGCAACGATTTATCGACAATAAGCAAAATGCTCCAAGTACTACAACCTTGCTAGCCCTTTCCACTCCTCGAGTAGAATACGCTACTCATAGTACTTTCACCTATAAAGGTCACAAACGTCTATTAACCCCAAAACACAAGTTTCTATCTTTCTATAGAAAATTCGGAAGACTCTCCCCGCAACAACAGAAATCTCCTCCTCTATCGAGGCCGCTACCAAGCCAACCAGTGGGTTTACACGCCTAACCTGACGACGTACAATTCTACACAAGTCTATCGCAATACGCCCTATGTAAATACAGATTCGATTCTTCAGCTTAAGTCAAAAGACATTGCCGAATACTAAGTATAGTTCCATATATAGTATACTTCAACTATATATCCTAACAAACATGTAATTTCCAATAAGAATAGAGGGACAAGATAATTACCTCGATAAGCCCAAAATTATCCGAGTTTAATGTCGCCTCCCGAGCAAGGTTTAGCTCCACTCCACGCGCTCCAAACCACTCCAAACAACCCTTAGAAGTTCTAACCAACTTCTACTCACATACTTCAACCAACTATGAAGATTTCCTTAGGGTTTCGGTTTGAGACTAAAGGACAAAAGGTAGTATTTCCGACTCTACGTGAAAGAGGTATCTTGGAATACTACAAGGTACAAGGCTAAGGTATTTTGGGCATTATAACAATACTTGGAAGCCAACTTTCTACCAAAGGGGTAGGCTCGGCTAGCACAACTAGGCTAGTGAGTGGGTGTTCTCGCCATGGCCCTTTCTAAGGGAGAAGGAGTTGGACGAGAGCAACAACAAGGGAGAGTGAGGGATTTCAAGACTTAGACAAAGTGAGGAGGAATGAATAAGTCTTCACAAGGGAGGGTATTTATAGCAAAGCCAAAGGCCAACCAATGGCCAAGATCTAGCCAAGTGCTACACAAGTGTAAGGCCAAGATCAAGCCAAGTGCACCCTAACCCTACTCCACAAATCCTCACAAATATCTACACAAATATCTACCACAACTTGCCCATCCATTCGCCCTACCGCCTTTTTCAGTCCACCAACGAGGGTGCCAAGTGTTGCCCTCTCGCTGGTCCAAAACGCCCGCCTCTCTAAAAATTCGCAAAAATACTAAATGACATAGCCGAATTTTCCTTCGCAGTTTAGTAAAACGCTTCGCCGAAAACGACTTAATCTGTCAGGCACAAAAATATTTCGCCGCGGTGCCACACGGGGTGACACGTGTCGCCCCGATTCGCCTGCAATATTTCGTCTTCCAAAATATCCAAAATACCTAAATCTCAAAAACAAAGCGGTCTACAAAATCAGAATTTCTCCCGTGGGCCCCACGTGACCATTTCCAAAATAAAATCTCAAAATTCTAATATAATCTATGAAGTCCAAATACCAAACTGGGAATCCAATTCCTTTAACGAACCTTTTTCTTCACAAATAACCGAAACTTTTCCGCGAAAACTCACATCTTTCTTTCTTTTCAAAATTTCTCCAGACTCTCGCACGTGACGCCCTCACATACATACCCCGCAACTACGGTATAACATTCTCCCTCCTTAGAAACATTCGTCCCAATGTTCCTTCTCAAGACGGATATCGATGAAGTTCCTCTAACAAGTTGTCAACGCCATACCGCCAATAAATAACACACGTTATCTTCCTCCTTACTCGCCGTGTTCTTCTAACACTTGAACTCTTCTAGTACGCACCATACTTCACCATTACCTGCTCAAAATCTCCGAGTCACTACCTCCAAACTTGGTCATCTTACTAACCTCAAACTTCCTTAAGGCCATTCCCGCCTTTACGAACCGCTTCGTCGAACGCGCCCACGAACTCATACGATGATCATACAAACTGGGCCTAGCATCCTCGTGACTTACCACCGGGACCACCTAACTGACCCCACCCCAAACCGGTTACGGTTGACCCGCAAATGGTCCTCAACCCGACTCCCAACTGCGCTAAACTCTTGTTCCCGATCCGAACAATCTTACTAATTCACGCTATGAAAGCTACCACTTCCATCTCACACTAACAACTGACTTATCACACAAATAAATCCCACGTAAACAACTACTCTGAGAAGGGTCAAAATAAATATTTAACACAACACGACAATACCCCTAAGGTCTCAGTCGTGACATAGTCTAAGGTTCACACTTACCATGCCCCCACACGTATCCTCCCAACTAAGCATGTTTCTAACTCACACATATCACAATGCTATCCGTACATAGCACACAATAATGAGATTATCATAACAAGCATACCAAAACTCTGTAGGGTTAAGGATATACCGGTTACCGCCCACTCTAATCATAGCTCACTCGCAGGCGCATAGCCGTAGGCGTGATGAACCACCACAGATCCCGGCGTCGAGTCGTAACATCCGCGCTTCCTCCTGACAGCCTCGCAAAATGGCCCCGCTGGCCGCATGTAAAACAAACTCCCAATCTAGCACGACACTCTCCAAAATGGAGTCTACCACAATGGTCACAACGAGGTAGGGTGGCTTCACCGTTAACACCCCCGCTCGCAAAATCAACCTCGAGCCCCGACCGCCTCAAGACGCGGAGGACCACTCAGACGCTGGGTATATAACTAGCTCACGAGGCGGTCCGCCTCAAAGCCACCAAAGGACCCCGCCGCCCCGGCCTCTTCTCGCTGATCCAGTCATTCCGTCGACCCTCCGTGCCTCACATCCTAGTGCATGAGCTCGCATGCGGCAATGTCCATGCCCACAAGAGAAACACCCGCACAAGATTCGCCATATAATCATCAAGCCCGTGACGTAGCGACGCACTCCTATCCTCCATATCCGCAACTAGCGCAGGACATATCGAGCCAAAGAATCGAACTCGACATTGTACTCCCGACAAATGCGCCTCTCTGCCTCAAGAATAAAAATCGTTTACCGCGTTCTCCTCATCCGCGGAGGCAAGAAGCGCGAGGAAAGCCCCAAAACTCATCCCATACTGAGGTGCATGCTCTCCCGAAAGCTCCTATGAATCAAACCAATCGATCATGTATCACGCACCGACGCGAACCAAAGGTCACGCACTGCTTCAAGCTCATCACCCGCACGATCCGTCAGAATCGCCGATGAACTCCTCGCGATCATCCTCGTGCCTCGACCCATAAAACTCAAGGCTACAACTCGTAAAGTCCCGTAGCCTCAAACTATTCGCCGGTGAATCCATCAGCATCGAACCGAATCGCCCAGATCCACTGCTCTCATATCTCGCCACAACTCGCCAATAATCGCCATCTCTCAGGACCCATCTCCCGCCTGCATCGCGGACCGAGGCTCGTGTATCGAGTCTCATCACCATCGCCGCGCTCTAAACTCGCTGGCCGGGCGGCGCCGCTAAACCCGCTGTCAAGCACAACTCGTACTGGGCTCGCGCTCGCACTTCTCTCAGATCTCACTAGCAGCACTCTCGCCGCTTTGCCCTTCGGGCTCGTTGCCTTGCGCGAGGCATAATCGTAAAACGAGATACGCCGTAGGGTACAACTTACAACACACTCTATGGCACGATCTCTGAATGAGAAGAATGGAAACTAATCCTAAATGTCTGCAGCCTCCGATTATAGATGTGGTGCACAACACATCGATAATCAAGACTCTACTAGACACGGTCAGACACTTTTCGAGGATTAATCGCTCGATACCACTTTTGTAACGACTGCCCGGTTCGCATCGTGCCTTACCCTGCACCCTAGTGATACATACATCGAGAAAATCAGCGAACATAAAACATGAGTCATTTTAACAGATATAATAAATAAACAAAGCAACCAAAACAGCTTGCCTTCAAGATATACATAAAACTCCGAATAGCTTTAATCTTTACAACCCCCGCCCACAACAAGACATGCACTTAAGATATACACGACTATGACGGACAGTGGCCCCGCCATACCCCGAATGTACAAGAACCTACAACTCGGGAACACCTACCAAAAGATAAGCCTCCGAGAAACGAGCTTCAAATGCGCTGAATCGTGATCCTATGAGCGAGATCCACTATCGATGTACTTCTACTCGCAGATAACGCAGCCAAGGAGGTCAAGCATAACAGTACCAAGTATGTGAAATCGCATAACATCAGAAATGAAATCATACTAGTCTATATAAAGCAGAGACACGATGATAACCAAACTACGCTTCACAACATAAAATACCATCACTCCAATATAACTACGGGTCTCACGCCCACCACATCAATCAGTTCGTGATACGGCCGCATGCCCCTAATATCGTGACGGTAGACATGTCCATGATGCAACAATAATACCAATGTCCCATGGCCACATGCCCCGACTGCAGACGGGTGTAGACATGTCCACGGACTCAACAACAAGACAAAGAATCCAAATGGAAGCATACCCGCGCGCTTACGATCGTGGTCGATGTCCAAAGTGGAAACAATAAGACAACTTTCCAAATGGACGATACCCGCGCGCCACGATCGTGTCAAGATGTCCAAAAGGAAATCACAAGGCGATAATCGAATGGAAACATACCCGCGCGCCACGATCGTGGTCAAGATATCCAAAGCGATTAACTACAAGACCTTAACCAAAATGGAAGCATACCCGCGCGCGCCACGATCGTGTCGTGATGTCCAAAGCGACAACTACAAGACCTTAACCAAAATGGAAGCATACCCGCCGCTACGATCGTGGTCGTGATGTCCAAAGCGATTAACAACAATAATACTATCAACCGCGAACGCACTGCGGAATTTCTCCACACGCCGACGCCCAAGTAAGTTCTCAACTACCAACCGACTTCTATCGAGAGACGCCAGAATACGTAAACACAACGCTTGTACAATAAAGGCTATCATCACAAGCATAGGCAAGTTTCACACAACTCAAAGTACTTTCATTTTATGCCAAAGTCCGGGTTTTTAACCCCAAAGTACTACATACGTTAAGTTCTTTTAAAAGAGATACATTACTTTTATAAAAGTCACCCGATACCCGTAGTATTAGAATGACCAACCCATCTTCCTTTTCAAAATCAAGTAACAACATTCCTTTCCTAAGTTCCAGTTTGCCTAGTTTCAATTACTCAAGCTTCTTATTTTCAAATGGTTTCATAGTTCCCAAACTTAATCACTTGATTCCTTTTTAGAACAATTGAGTAACATATGACATATACGTGAGTAGTTTATTCTTGTTTATAACGATCTTATTACAGCAGCCATGATCTAGAAAATGTAATATCATTTTGTCTCATCTTAGCTTCTATGCAGATGGAGGTTTCTACTGGTTTTAATACAACACATCATTATTCAATACATTTTCCTTTATTAACGCCGCAGCTGGTCCTGTCGATACACATTCTCGATTTCCAAATCAAGAAACATTATTCCTTTAAAACCAAGTACTCATTACTAACGAATGAGGTTTCACACAAACTTCCTCATTAAAACAAATAAGTTAAGTCTCTTATCCTATAAGATCAAGTCTCTTAACTTCTAACATCCAGAAACCATTTTTCTTACCTACATAAAGTCGTTATAACCAACTTCCCATAAAGCCGTTATAACACTTTATGTTTTAAAAACAATCAAACACAGCTTAACACATGTACGCTCACCGTACTACATAGTTCACACATATCATGCTAGAAGAGATAGGAAGAGGTTCACATACCTCGCGACGATTTATCGACAATAAGCAAAATGCTCCAAGTACTACAACCTTGCTAGCCCTTTCCACTCCTCGAGTAATACGCTACTCTTAGTACTTTCACCTATAAAGGTCACAAACGCCTATTAACCCCAAAACACAAGTTTCTATCTTTCTATAGAAAATTCGCAAAGACTCTCCCCGCAACAACAGAATCTCCTCCTCTATCGAGGCCGCCACTAAGCCAACCAGTGTGGGTTTACACGCCTAACCGACGTACAATTCTACACAAGTCTCTGCAATACACCCTATGTAAATACAGCTGGGCTTCTTCAGCTTAAGTCAAAAGACATTGCCGAATACTAAGTATAGTTCCATATATAGTATACTTCAACTATATATCCTAACAAACATGTAATTTCCAATTACAATAGAGGACAAGATAATTACCTCGATAAGCCCAAAATTATCCGAGTTTAATGTCGCTCCCGAGCAAGGTTTAGCTCCACTCCACGCCCAAACCACTCCAAACAACCCTTAAGTTCTAACCAATTTCTACTCACATACTTCAACCAACTATGAAGATTTCCTTGGTTTTGGTTTGAGACTAAAGGACAAAAGGTAGTATTTCCTGACTCTACGAAAGAGGTATCTTTGGAATACTACAAGGTACAAGGCTAAGGTATTTGGGCATTATAACAATACTGAAGCCAACTTTCTACCTAGGCTCTACTAGCACAACTAGGCTAGGGGAGTGGGTGTTCTCGCCATGGCCTCTTTCTATGGGGAGAAGGGAGTTGGACGAGAGCAACAACAAGGGAGAGGAGGGATTTCAAGACTTAGACAAAGTGAGGAGGAATGAATAAGTCTTCACGCGAGGGTATTTATAGCAAAGCCAAAGGCCAACCAACGGCCAAGATCTAGCCAAGTGCTACACAAGTGTAAGGCCAAGATCAAGCCAAGTGCACCCTAACCCTACTCCACAAATCCTCACAAATATCTACACAAATATCTACCACAACTTGCCCATCCATTCGCCCTAGCCGCTCTTTCAGTCCACCAACGG
This sequence comes from Przewalskia tangutica, assembly GCA_029844215.1. Classification (NCBI taxonomy): domain Eukaryota; kingdom Viridiplantae; phylum Streptophyta; class Magnoliopsida; order Solanales; family Solanaceae; genus Przewalskia; species Przewalskia tangutica. The sequence continues at coordinate 84,489,419 of CM056720.1, read as the reverse complement.
AGGTGCCAAGTGTTGCCCTCTCGTTGGTCCAAAACGCCCGCCTCTAAAAATTCGCAAAAATACTAAATGACATAGCCGAATTTTCCTTCGCAGTTTAGTAAAACGCTTCGCCAAAAACGACTCTAATTCCGTGTTGCACAAAAATATTTCGCCAAGGGTGCCACATGGGGTGACACGTGTCGCCCGATTCGCCTGCAATATTTCGCCTTCCAAAATATCCAAAATACCGAAATCTCAAAACAAAGCTGCTCTACAAAACCAGAATTTCTCCCGTGGCCCCACGTGACCATTTCCGAAAATAAAATCTCAAAATTCTAATATAATCTATGAAGTCCAAATACCAAATCTGGGAATCCAATTCCCTTTAACGAACCATTTTCTTCACAAATAACCGGAAACTTTTCCGTTAAAACTCACATCTTTCTTTCTTTTCAAAATTTCTCTCGACGACGTCCTCACATACATACCGCAACTACGGGTATAACAACACAACACGAAGGGTCATATCAAGTCGTGACGATGCCTCAAAGTCACTACTCAAATATAACTATGGTCTCACGCATAATATCACCATGCTCGTAATCCTTTCACCGCCAGAATCCACGATATAACAATATAACACCAATAAGCATATCCAAGGAGTATCCTCGGTCGCATGCCCCTAATCCCACATCGTATAAGCATGACTACTGGGTATACAAACAACCGAATCAACCCGCTTCCCGGTCACGCCAGAATCCCACATCGTATAAGACGTCGCGAGTATCCTCGTGGTCGCACGCCTGGGATCCCACATCGTATAAGCACGACCATGTGGTATCCTCGCGCGTCGCATGCCCGCATCCACATCGTATAAGCATGACCGTAGGTAACACAAACAAATCCGAATCTAACCCGACTCGCGGTCACATGCCCTTAATCCCACATCGTATAAGACGTCCATGAGTATCCTCGTCGCACGCCCAAAGATCCCACATCGTATAAGCATGACCGTAGGGTAACACAAATAATGGAAGCATACCCGGAATCCCACCTCACGCAGACGCCCAAGTAAGCTTACAACAAGGCACAATTCTCCAACCGAGAGTCGCGAACGTAATAAAACATAATACTTGCACTCAAAGGCTATCACCAGCACATATAGGCAATTCTCAATTAATCAAGCCAAAGTACTTATCAAGGCACACATAGAATAATTCTCAATTAATCAAGCCAAAGTACTTATCAAGGCACACATAGAATAATTCTCAATTAACCAAGCCAAAGTACTTATCAAGGCACACTTAGACTAATTCTCAATTAATCAAGCCAAAGTACTTATCAAGGCACACTTAGACTAATTCTCAATTAACCAAGCCAAAGTACTTATCAAGGCACACTTAGACTAATTCTCAATTAATCAAGCCAAAGTATTATGTACGTACATTCTTTTCAAAAGACTCATTTTTATGTAATACCCCAAGATACTAACACCCGTAGCATCAAGGTGTGTCTATTTTTCAAAGTAAGTTACTACACTTTAGAAAACTCATTTCAAAGCTTGAAATCAAGTAACTTCAAATTTTCACAATCAAGGCAACTCATGCCCATTAATCAAAATAGACAACTTTCTAAACCTTCCATAAAGCCGTTATAACCAACTTCCCATAAAGTCGTTATAACCCTTTATGGTTTTTAGACAATTTCATTCATTTTATAACCAAGAGACTTATACTTTTAAAACCAAGTATCACATACTTACAAATCAAGTTCTTAACTTTCAAAATACTTCAAGTCTCTTAATATTTAGAAAACAAGTTTCTTCTACTTTTAAACCTCAAGTAACTTACACCTTTAAAACAAGTTACTTCTCTTAAATCATGTCATTTCTCCTCTTTTAAAACAATTAAGTAAATCACTCATTTGACTTCCCTAAAGTCATTATAATGACCTTTAGGTTTGGAACTAAGGCACTAGCCAAAAGATTTGGAAACCACTTCTTTTTCAAGACTATGTACTTTAAGTAAAATACCTTCACTTTTAAGAATCCAACTTCACTAAGGCAATGGATTATACAACTTGCAATTTAAACATCAAAGTACAATCAAAGGAAGTACATAGAACAAATTCTACTTTATGCAATCCAAATACAACCAAGGAATGGATCATTTAAGGAGTAGGACGTACTTTCTTGATCTTAAGGAATCATGCTAGAAGAGGAGATAGTTCACATACCTTTTCGGCTAAATCCACAAGCTAAGTCGAATACGCCGTACGTAGAAGTGTCAACCTATATGTCACGACCCGTTCCGGGGCCCGTGACTGGTGCCTTACCCGGGCACCCAAGTAGTCCTACATCAGAGTAATCAGTGGAACATAAAAACAATACATGAAACAAATGTAAAATGAGGCACATTTTATCTGAGAGAAAGTCTTTTCTGTGATATATATAAATACAAAGTTTGAAACAGCTACATCCTTACAAACCCCGCCCACAACAAGATTACAGACTTAAGAGTTTTTATACAACATGACGAGTGGCTCGCCATACCCCGAATGTACAAGTACCTACAAAGGATGGGGACTATACCAAAAGATAAGCTTCCGAGAACCGGAGCTTCCCAAGCCGCTGAACGGTGATCCTATGAGCGCGGATCAACAATCGTGTACCTCACCATGCAGATGAACGCAGCCTCGGGCGAGGTCGCATAACAGTACCAAGTATGTGAAATCAAAATATCAGAATGAAATCATAGTAGTCTATATAAAGTAGAGACATGTATGATAACCAAACTACACCACAGAAATAAGCAATCATGTCAGTCGTGGACTCACGACTCAAAGTCATCACTCAAATATAACTATGGGTCTCACGCCCACAACATCAATCACGCGTGGAGTACCTTCTCACCGCCAGCTTCATGATATAATAACACCGGCCGCACTAACAACACTATACAACCAAACCACGGCCGAGCACGGCAAGTACGAAGCCAACTACTGTGATACCAAAGCCGTGTCACGTAGGATCGGGCAAGTACGAGGGCTAACTACCGGATACCAAGCGTCAGATCACGAGACTTCGCCACTCAATATCCAAACCACGGTTCGATACGGCAAGTATGAAAGCCAACTACAGATACCAAAGCCGTGTCACGTAGCTAACCGGCAAGTACGAGGCTAACTACCGATACGGTCAGATCACGAGACTTCGCCACTACACCGAACGGCAGCGAAGGCTAACTACTGTACCAGGCCGAATCACCACGAGACGGCAAGTAAAGCCAACCACGATACCAAGGCGAATCGAAACCTCATGGAGAGCTAGTCCATGGAACAACAATCCTAATGGAACCATACCCGCCACCCATCGTGTCGATGTCTAAAAGGAAACAAGACAAAGAATCAAAATGGAAGCATACTTGGGCCACCCATCGTGTCAGTATGTCCAATGTGATTAACAAAATAACACTCCTAATGGAAACATACCCGTGGGCCACCCATCGTGTCAGTATGTCCATCAATCAAGAATAACATGACCGGCCCTCCATCGAGAGACGCGGTAACATAAGGATACAACACTTGCACAACAAGGCTATCACACGCAAACACATGCAAGTTACACACAACTCAAGGTACTTTCATTTTATGCCAAGGTTCAGGTTTTAACCCCAAAGTACTACGTACGTTAAATTCTTTTTAAAAGATCCATTTCTTTTACAAAGGTCACGCGATAAGCCCAAAATTATCCAAGTTTATATGTCGATCCTGATCAACGTTTAGCTCCTATTCTGAACGCTCCAACCCGCTCCAAACAACCCTTAGATGTTCTACGCAACTTCTTCTTAATACTTCATCCCGCTATGAAGATTTCCTTAGGGTTTCGTTTAGTGGCTAAAGGAAGTATAATAGTATTTCTGGGTTTTTAGTATAGGTGTAACCTTGGAATACTACAAGGTATTTGGGCTAAGGTATTTTGGAATAGTAACAATACTTTGGAGAATACTTTTCTACTGGGGGTATTTACGAAAACAACTAGGTGTGGGAGATGTTTCGCCAAGGCCTCTCAAAGGGGAGTGAGCCTGGACGAATTCTACACTTGGGGAGAGTTTTAGACTTGGAAAATGATTTGTGGACGAAGATTTAGTCTAGCATCGAGGGTATTTATAGGCCAATCAATGGCCAAGATTAAGCCAAGTGGGGCAAGTGGAGGTGAGGATTTGGACATACGCTGTGGGTCCCACCTTATCAATCTACCACACAAATATCCTACCTAATCCTTGACCAAAGAAAAGGCAAGAAAACGCCCTGTTGCTCCACTGGGTGACAAGGTCACCTCCGCTGGTCCAAAATATTTCATCTCTCGGAAAAATCCGCAAAAATAATAAATGACATAGCCGTAATTTTCCCTTCGCAAAGTCCGGAAAATGTTTCGTCGGAAAACGATTCTTTTCGCTAGTTGTGCACAAATTTTGCCACTTTGCCTACTTAAGGCTTAAACTTTTGCACGCCCCTCACGCATATACTCCGAAATACGGGGTATAACATTCTCCCCTCCTTAGAAACATTCATCCCGAATGTGCCTTCTCACGACGGATAACGATAAAGTTTCTCTTAACAAGTTGCCAATGCCACACCTGGCCACAAAATAACACCCGCGCAATTACTTAACCCAAGTCAACGAGGAATCATCCCTACATCAAAAAAACTTTCACCCTGGTCTAAAGGATACTACCTTCGCATCTTCACTTCACAACAAAATGATCTCTTTTATTCTGCTAACACACGTTCACTTCTTTCCTTACTCGTCGTACTCTTCTTGAACACTTGAACTCTCCCAAGATATGCACTCATACTTGCCATTACTTCGCTTCAAAATTTCTGGAGCCACTACCTCCAAACTTGGTCATCTTACTAGCCTCGATCTTCTTTAAGGCCATTCCCGGCCTTCACGAACCGCTTCTGGTCGAACATATCCACAAACTCATACGATGGTCATCTAAACTTGGGCCTAGCACCCTCGTGACCTACCACCGGAGGACCTAATCGACTTACCTTAATCCGGCACGGTTGACCCGAAATGGTCCTGAAGCCGACCCATAATCGCGCGAAACTATTGTCCCCCGATCCGGAACAATCTTACCTATTCAAGTCCAGAAAGCTACCACTTTCATCTTACACAACCCATGGAATTATCCCACAATACTAGGAACTCTAATAAAGGTCAATATAAACTTAAATCTTTTACTCAAGATGGCCTCGCATCTAAGGTCTCTACGTGTAATATTCTAAGGTTTATACCTTCCCTGCCCCCATACTTATCCTTTCAACTAACCATGTCTCTAAACCACAATATACACAACACTATCGGTACATAGTACTCAACATATAATCATCGTATCACGCATGCTAATCTCAAAAGGATTAAGGATATACCTGAAAAGATAGGCGGTTCAAAGGACCGCTAAATCGGAACTTCCACCGCGACCTACCGTGGCCGGCAGTATGAACATCTGCCTAGCTATGGAAGGTGAAGAACCCGCAATCGATCTCGTAGTCTGCTATCCACCGGTGCTACTCGGCCTGATCTCGCCAAATGGCCCCGCTGGGCAAGCATAGCAATCTCCCAAATTAGTACGACACTCTCCCTTATGAATTTTTCCACAACGGCCACACGAGACAAGGGTGGCCTCATCCACGAGCACTCCTACTCCCGAGAATCTGAAACACGAGCCCGACTCGCCTCGAATATCCCGGCGTCCCGAAGGTTGTGGAGGACCACACCGTCATCGTGGAGGTGCGAACTAGCCTGGCCGAGGCGTCCGCCTCGAAGTCGCCAAAGACCTCTGTCCCGCCTCTCGCTGATCTTGGTCATTCCGACCTCTCCGCCTCACACCCAGTGCATAAGCTCGCACGCGGCAATGTCCATGCCCACCAAGAGCTACACCAACAAGTCTCTCGCAAGTATCAAGCCCGTGACGTGGCGGTGCACTCGTCCTCCATATCAAGCTACTAACGCGGGGACATACCGAGCTAATGAGTCGAACTCCACATTGTACTCCGAACAGACGCCGCTTGCCTCAACACCAAAAATCACCGAGCCCTCCTCATCCGCGAGGCAAGAAATGTGCAAGAAATGCCTCGAGAACTCGCTCCATACTACCGTAGTGCATACTCTCCCGACAACTCACGATCAAACCACGATCGCAAGATCACGCAAATTCGATGTGAACCAAGACCACCGACTCGGTCAAGCCTTGATCACTCGTGATCCGTCAGAATCGAATGAACTCGTGGATCGTCCTCGATGTTATACCCGTATTTCAGTATGTACGTGAGCGCGCACGTATTATAATTGAGCCTTAAAGTTGGCTAGTTTCGAAATTTGTACACAAGTGCGAAAAGAGTCGCTTTCGACGAAACGTTTCCACAACTTTCGAGCGAAAATTCGCTATGTCATTAATAATTTTATGGATTTTTCCGAGAGAAACATTTTGGACCAATGAGAGGCGACACTTGTCACCCTCTAATTGGAAGGAGTGGACTGACGAAAAGGTGCAAGTTGGCACGTTTTTGTGCATTGTTTTGGTCAAGGAGTTGGTAGGATATTTTGGGTAGATGGATAAGGTTGCACATGGCTTAATCTTGGCCCTACACTTGCATGGCACTCGCTTGATCTTGGCCATTGGTTAGCCTATAAATACTCCTTACTTGAAGACTTTCTTCATCCAAAATTTGAGCAATCTATCTAAGTCTCAAATACTCCCTCCCTCTTGTCTTGCTATCGTCCAAAGCCCCCTCCCCCCCTTGAGCAAGGCCCTTGGCCGAGAGCCGCCCCCGCCCCCGGGGTGGTGCCCGAGCCGCGGGGGACACCCCCCCTAGCCTAGTTTTGTCGTATAAATACCCCGTGTTGTGGTATAGAAAGACTCTACGAGTATTGTTATAATGTCCAAATACCTGCCCAAATACCTTGTAGTATTTCCCAAGGTTACACTTATACAAGCCCGTAAAATACCATTATACTTTCCTCTCACTAAAACGAAACCCTAAGTAAATCTTCACCCGTAGTTGAAGTTATAAGTAGAAGTTGGTTAGAACTTCTAAGGGTTGTTGGAGCGGGTCGAGCGCCGGAGTAGAGCTAAACCTTGCTCAGATCGACATATAAACTCTGATAATTTTGGGCTTATCGAGGTAAACATTCTTAACCTTCATTGTAATTGGAAATTACATGTTGTAGGAGTATATAGTTAAGTATACTATATATAGAACTGAACATAGTTGTGCGGCAATGTCTTTTGACTTAAGCGATTAATACTTACGAATGTCTTGCGACTTAAGCCCAATTTAAAGAAGAGAACTAAATCAGAATTACATAGGATCGTATTACAAGATACTTGTGTAACATCACCGTAGTAGAATTGTACACATCCGGTTAGACGTGTTAACCCCTAGTTGGCTTGGTAGCCTACCGCCAGAGGAGAGATTTACGCTGTCATGGGGAGGTGCCGCCAATTTCTGTAGGATATTCTCCATCGAGATCTAGATGTTAATAGGCGCTGTGGCCTCTATAGGTCAAGTACTACGTTTGGCGTGATCTACTTGGCTTAAGGAGTAGCCGGCGTTTGAGGTACTGGAGCGCTTTGCTATTAGTCGATAATCGTCGCGAGGTATGTGAACCTCTTCCTATCCGTCTAGCATGATATGTGTATAACTATGTAGTACTGCAGACGCACTGTTTAATGTATTTGATCGTTTGAAACATAAAGTGTTATAACGCTTTATGGGTAGTTGGTTATAAATACTTTATGTAGGTAAGAAAATGCTTTGTGGTTTCAAAGGGTAACGATTTGACTTATAACGGATTTGATGTGTAGTAATAAAGAACTTGAAGTGTTTCAAAAGACCTTTTGAAAGAAGAGTAATACTAGGCACTGAAAACAAAAGAGTTGTACTATCTTTATGGGAAGTTATGTATAACGCCTTAAGAGTGATAAAAGAATGGTTTATCGATTTCGAAATCGAATGAGTATCGACAAACCACTGCAGCGTTAATAGAGGAAAATGTATTGAATAATGAAGTGTGGTATTAAAACCGAGAAACCTCCATCCGCATAAGCTAAGATAAGACAAAATGATATTACATTTCCTAGATCATGGTTAATAAGATTGATTATAAACAAGAATAACCTACTCACATATAAGACATATGTTTCTCAAAACATTTAAAGGAGAATTATGTTTTAAAGGATTTAAAACTATGAACTACTAAACCTTTTCTAAAATGAGAAACTTGAGCTTTTGAAATTAGGCAAACTTGAACGTTTGGAAAATAAGGTTGTTACTTGATTTTACAAAGGAAAGCATTTTGGTTTACTTAACAACGTTAGTCACTCTATTTTTATACTACGGTATCGGTGACCTTCGTAAAAGAAATGGATCTTTAAAAGGAATTTAACGTCGTAATACTTTAGGGTTAAAATCCGACTTTGACATAAAATGAAAGTACCTTGATTTGTGTATAACTTGCCTATGCTTTTGTTATGAAACTTGACCATGCATGCGGTGATAGCCTTGTGCAAGTATTGTGTTCTACTCAACTACCGTTCATCCGAATGTATTTCACTTGACACGGTTCATCCGGAATGTATTTCACTTGATTACGGTTCATCCGAATGTATTTCACTTGATTACCTCATCCGGAATGTATTTCACTTGATTACCGGCTCATCCGAATGTATTTCACTTGACTACCGGTTCATCCGGAATGTATTCCACACGCTTCTATATTTGGTCCATAAGATGGGCCGAGACACTATACGTATCACATGATTTGTACCTAGATCGCATGAGGAAGGAGTTCCACGGGCATGAGGATGACTTTGAGGCGTGAGTCACGACTTGACATGATCGCTTTTATGTGTGAATCGTAGTTTGTTATCATACATGTCTCTGCTTTATATAGACTATTATGATTTCATTTACGATTTCGCTTTCACATACTTGGTACTGTTAGATCGACCTCCTTCGGCCGCTCACATGCCGCAGTAAAGGTACATCGATCGCCGATCCCCGCTTATAGGATCACATTTCAGTGTTGGAAGCTCCGTTCCTTCGAGGCTTATCTTTGGTATGTTACCACAGTCGTAGGTTCTTGTACATTCGTGGTATGGCGGGCCCCCGCCGCCATAGTTGTTGTCACTTCTTAGGTCTGTAGTACCGCTGCGTAGTCCGTAAAAGGATAACTGTCGGTATTTATGTATATACCGAAGGCAACTGCTGGTTGGCCTGCTTACTTATCATGTCTCTTAATTCATGTTCATGTTTTTATTTCACGATTTTCTCGATGTTGTATCACTAGTGGTGCGGCCCGTAAGGCACCACACGGGCCGGTTCGGTCGTGACACTCGTGTCTCGATCCATAAAACACCGCGGGCTGCAACTCGTAAAGTCCCGCCTCAAACTATCCGCCTCGTGAACTACGGTACTACGGCATCGAGATCGCCGATCCAGGCTTATCTCGCTCTTGCCACTATCCCGCCAATAATCGGACATCTCTTTGTACCAACCTCGCTTCCAGCCGTGGACTGAGTCTCGTGTATCAGGTCTCAGCAGCATCGCCGCGGCTCTAAACTCTATCGGGCGGCGCCGCAAAACTCGCCGTCTCAAGCACTATCTCGGTAAAGACCGGCTCGCGCCGTCTCTCAGATTTACTCGCAGCTCTCTCGCTGCTTCTTCTCGGCCCTCGTTGCATACGCGCGAGGCATAATCGTAAAAACGAAATGCGTCGAGGGTCCAACTTATAACACAACTTCTAAGGCACGATCTCGAGTGAGAAGAATAGAAACTAATCTTAAATGTCCTGCAGCCTCCCGATTATAGATGTGGTGCACAACACACCGATAATCAAGACTCTACTAGACACGTTCTGTAGACACTTTCCGAGGATTAACTGCTCTGATACCACTTTTGTCACGCACCGTCCGGCTCGTGGATCGTGCCTTACCCGCACCCAAGTAGTCATACATCGAGTAATCAATAACATAAAAACAATACATGAAACAAATGTAAAATGAGGCACATTTTATCTGAGAGAAAGTCGTCTTTCGGCATATATATAAATACAAAATTTGAATAGTTACATCCTTACAAACCCTGCCCACAACAGTACTACAAACCTCTACGAGTTTTTATACAACATGACGGGACAGGGCCCCGCCATACCCCTGAATGTACAAGTACCTACTGATGACAGGACTATACTAAAAGATAAGCTTCCGAGAAACGAGCTTCCCAATACGCTAACGGTGATCCTATGAGCGAGATCAACAATCGTGTACTTACCGCAGATGAACGCAACTTCAAGGAGGTCGCATAACAGTACCAAGTATGTGAAATGAAAATATCAAATGAAATCATAGTAGTCTATATAAAGTAGATACATGTATGATAACCAAACTACCCACATGATAAATAGCCATGTCAAGTCAGGGACTCACGCCCTCAAAGTCATCACTCAAATATAACTATGGGTCTCACGCCCACAACATCAATCATTCCCGTGGAGTACCTTCCTCACTGCCGGTAGTCTATTATATAATAACACCAAGGCCGTACTAACAACACTATACAACCAAACCACGGCCGACACGGGCAAGTACGAAGCCAACTACCGGATACCAAAGCCGTGTCACGAATGACCGGCAAGCACGGTGGCTAACTACCAGATACCAAGGTCAGATCACGAGACTTCGCCACTCAACATCCAAACCACGGCCGAGCACGGGCAAGTAAAAGCCAACTACCGATACCAAAGCCGCGGTCACGTAGTCGACCGGGCAAGTACGAGGGCTAACTACCGATACCGCGTCAGATCACGAGACTTCGCCACTACACTGAATGGGGCAAGTGCGAAGGCTAACTACAAGGTACCAAGGCCGAATCAGCCACAAGACGGGGCAAGTACGAAAGCCAACCACCAGATACCAAGGCTGAATCAGTAAACCTCATGGAGAGCTAGTCCATGGAAAAACAATCCTAATGGAACCATACCCGTGGGTCACCCATCGTGTCAGTATGTCCAAAAGGAAACAACAAGACAGCAATCAAAATGGAAGCATACTCGTGGGCCACCCATCGTGTCAGTATGTCCAAGGTGATTAACAAAATAACACTCCTAATGGAAACATACTCGTGGGCCACCCATCGTGTCAGTATGTCCATCAATCAAGAATAACATGACCGGCCCTCCATCGAGACGCGAATAAGGATACAACACTTGCACAACAAGGCTATCACACGCAAACACATGCAAGTTACACACAACTCAAGGTACTTTCATTTTATGCCAAGGTTCAGGTTTTAACCCCAAAGTACTACGTACGTTAAATTCTTTTTAAAAGACCCATTTCTTTTACAAAGGTCACGCGATGCCCGTATTATAAAAATAGAGTGACTAACATTTTTAAGTAAAACAACTTCCATACTTTCCTTTTTAAACCAAATTAAGACAATACCATGCCTTCTTTTTAGACCAAAACACTTCTCCTTTTAAAGTCAAGTTACCACTTTAAAAACCAATGATAAAACCATTCTTTTGTTTTCATAAAGTCGTTATAACTAACTTCCCATAAAGCTGTTATAACACTTTATGTTTTAAACCAATTTAAGACAAAACAATGTCTTTCTTTTTAAGAAATTTCTTCAATTCCTCAAGTCTCTTTTCTTTTAGAAATCAAGTTCCTTACTTTGAAAATTTAAGAAAATTAATGCTTGTTTATACTGATTCTCATTAAAGCAGCCATGATCTAGGAAATGTAATACAATTTTGTCTTATCTTAGCTTCTATGCAAATGGAGGTTTATACTGGTTTTAATATAATAACTTATTCTCATTTCCGAAATCAGTAAAACATTATTATTTTAAAAATCAAGTACTCATTACTCACGAATGAGGTTTCACACTTTAATGCACTTTAAAATCAATTTAATTAAGTCAACCGTTCCTTTTATCTCTCTTAAGTCGTTATACCTAACTTCCCATAAAGCTAGTATAACTTAAGCTTTCAAAACCAAGTATTACTCTTCTTTCAAAAATGATTCTTAATTCTTTTGAAATACTTCAAGATTCTTATTATTCAGGCTTAAGTCAAAAGACATTGCCAGAAACCACGCTCGCTTAACACACGACGTCACCGCATTATATATATATATATATATATATATATATATGTATATATATATATATACTTTTAAAATATCATGCTCAATAGTATAGGAAGAATCACATACCTCGCGACGATTATCGACTATAAGCAAATAGCTCCAAAGCATCAGAATCCGCTTAGCCCTTTCCACCCTTCGAGTAGAATACGCTACTTGCAGATTTCAACCTATAACGGCCATACAAGTCTATCAACGCCTAGACTACTCTGCAGAATAATTCTAGATACGCATTCCTTATTCTACTAAGATTGGGCAGACTTCCTACCCGCCAAACTACACAAGTTCATCAGAATACAAATCCCATGTAAGTACAGCTTCTTCTTCTTTAATATTCTTCCGATGTGATTTCAATTCAATTCTCTTCTTTTATACCATCCTTCTATATATCTTATACTCACTTCTATACAACTACGATGTAATTTCCAATTACAATAAGGACAAGAGTTTTTACCTCGATAAGCCCAAAATTATCCAAGTTTATATGTCGATCCTGAGCAACGTTTAGCTCCTATCTGACGCTCCAACCCCGCTCCAAACAACCCTTAGAATTTCTACGCAACTTCTTCTTAATACTTCAACCCGCTATGAAGATTTCCTTAGGGTTTCGTTTAGTGGCTAAAGGAAGTATAATAGTATTTCTGGGCTTTTAGTATAGGTGTAACCTTAGAATACTACAAGGTATTTGGGCTAAGGTATTTTGGAATAGTAACAATACTTTGGAGAATACTTTTCTACCAAGGGGGGGGGGTATTTTACGAAAACAACTAGGCAAGGGGGGGGAGATGTTTCGGCCAAGGCCTCTCAAAGGGGAGGAGCCTGACGAATTCTACACTTAAGGGGAGAGTTTTAGACTTGGAAAATGATTTGTGGATGAAGATTTAGTCTAGCATCGAGGGTATTTATAGGCCAATCAATGGCCAAGATTAAGCCAAGTGGGGCAAGTGGAGGGTGAGGATTTGGACACGTGTGTGGGTCCCACCTTATCAATCTACCACACAAATATCCTACCTAATCCTTGACCAAAGAAAAGGCAAGAAACGCCTGTTTCGCTCCACTGGCGTGACAAGTGTCACCCTCCGTTGGTCCAAAATATTTCATCTCTCGGAAAAATCCGCAAAAATAATAAATGACATAGCCGTAATTTTCCTTCGCAAAGTCCGAAACGCTTCGCCGAAAACGATTCTTTTTGCTAGTTGTGCACAAATTTCGCCACTTTGCCTACTTAAGGCTTAAACTTTTGTACGTACGCCCTCACGTACATACTCTGGAAATACGGGGTATAACACTATAATGGTCACAACAAGACTATCAACTTCTAGTCTCTAACGTAGAATAATACTAAGTATACGGTCTCTAATTCTACGGAAAATCGGGCAGCACTTCCTTTGTTTCTACTCACTTTTCCACCTTTTTCAAGGCCGAATACAATAACCAACATGCCACATTTAAGGCTCAAAACAACAACCAAACAGAGGGGATTACACGCCTTACAATACGTGTAAAATTCCGCCCCACAATTAATACGAAATAGCTCCACAATCTAGCCATTCTCGGCCAACATAAATAATAACACTAAGTCCTTTCAAATCCTTTTCCAATTCCAAGTTCTAAGGTCTAACATGTTATATAGTCATAAACAACTTCAACAACTACAATTTCTTTCTTTTTACAACATGCGACGACTTTACTAATAATCGACTTGAATTGAAATCTTAGGGCTAACATGTTAGTTTTCGGATTAGGGTTCCAATAGCCACAACACTTATCAAACCTCATAATATATAACTCATGCTTGCTAATATCCATAGCTACAACAATAAGTAAGTCTTAACTACTAAAACGACAAAATTATACCTTTATAAGCCCTTAAAATTTCCAAGATTCAAAGTCGCGCCTTAGCAATTCTTAGCTCCTTTCCTTATGTTCCAATCCGCTCCAAGCACTCCTTAGAGGCCTATGAAGAACTCATCTTCAAGTTCCAACTTCAAAGTTGAAGAACTTCTTAAGTTTCCGCCTTGCGACTAATACGAAAACGTCGTTTTTCCGAAATATTTCTATTGATATATCCTTACAATACCCTTAGAGACCTTGGGTTTAATTCTTGTGGCTAATGGATCAAAACTACAAAATTTTCTTGTGTGGGAATAGGTGAACCCGAGAGCTCATCCAAGAACAACAAATGTTCTCTAATTTTTCTAAGTGTTAAAGACCTTGTCTTGCACTAGCTTAGCATATATAACACATTGAATGGCTTAGATTATAACAAATGGGTGGCTAAGATGAAGATCATACGATCGCCAGTGGCAAGTTGACTTGGTCAATTATATCAAGCTTGCAAGAATTATCTTCCAAGATTGTCAATGACCATTTTACCCCCTTACTAATTCGACCAAGACCTTGTGGGGGTGTCACGTGTCGCCCTCTCATTCTTCCATAAAATTTCGTAACCTTCGTGGGCCCCGCAAAACGTAAAATTCCTCGGGTGGGCCCCACATGACTAAATCCGTAAAAATAAATTTCCATAATGTTAATAAGTTCCATATTCTTCAAATAATGAACTTTGAGAATCTAATTCTCAACAACGAACAGTTTTCCTTTCCGACGTCCGGAAGATTTTCCGTCGGAAAAACAATTCTTCCTTTCGTACCAATTTCCAAGTCTTGATTCCTTACATACACTTTCTTACACATGTCCTGGACTTACTGGATGTAACATGATTCTTCCTATCCTCTTGAGCATGATACTTTTGAAATATATATAGTACGGTAGACGTACATGTGTTAACTAAACTTGGTTTTACTTTGATGTCTTTTGACTTGAGTTTTAAATGATAAGAATCTTGGAAATATATCAAAAGAGTTATGAATCATTTTTGAAAGAAAAGTAATACCTGGTTTTAAAAGCTTAAGAGTTATACTAGCTTTATGGGAAGTTAGGTATAACGACTTAAGAAAGATAAAAGGAACGGTTTACTTATTTGTTTATGAAAGTCTTGTATTGATTGCTGGAAAGTGTAGTAAGATGGTTTGATAAGTAAACATGTTATGATGCTACGTGTGTTAGTGTCTTGTGATGTTTGTGTAAGGGGGTTATTCTTGTTGTGCTTACGTTGTTAAACGATAAGCCCACAGTATCGCTATTATATCACATACCCCCGACTTGTTACGATGCCGAGGACTTGCCACCTCGATACGAGAATACCTCACGCGGGTCCGTGACCTATGCGGAGCTGCGGAGTTCCGTGATTGATCACTTCGTGTGTTACGCCGACGCGGGTCTATATGACCTATGCGTCCACGTGACTACGCGACTTCGGGGTCCGGAGGATGACGCGTTAGTCGCCTCGATGCGAGAAATACCTCACGCGCCTATGGCCTATGCGACATCGGAGTTCCAGGATTAGGCACGCATAATGATACTATGGGCGAATGGCCTTGCTTCGATCATTAGCGCCTAGAAAAGACCGCTTATGTTATATTTATTTTGCTCTTGTTATGTTGTGGCACTATGCGCGTTACATCGTTGTTTCGCATATATTTGTAAAATTGGTTTTAAATGATATGATTTCATTTAAGTACTTTACAGTTTCACATACTTGGTACCGTTGTGATCGACCTTCTTCGGCCGCGTCATGCCGCAGTAGAGGTACTCTGTTGATCCCCGCCTCCTAGATCACCGCTTCGCTGGGAAAGCCCCGTTCCTCCGGAGGCTTATCTTTTGGGTATGATCTCCCTGTCATTGTAGATTTATGTACATTCAGGGTATGGCGGGGCCCTATCCCGCCATAGTTGTTTACATTCCTAGAGGTCTGTAGTCCTGTTGTAAAGTTGGGATGTAACTGTTCACTCTTTATATATATACATGCCGAAAGGCAATCTTTTTTTTGGATAAACTGTTCTCATGTCATAATTGTTTCATGTCTTGTTTTTTTATATTCCGCTGGTTACTCTGATGTATGTCTACTTAGGTGCCCGGGTAAGGCACCAGTCACGGGCCCGGGTTCGGGTCGTGACACAAGTCTTGCAAAGCCCAAGCTTGACATTATTGACTAAGTCAAAGAGCCCACTTGGCTTGATATTTAAATCCCATTCATCCAAGCCACACATTTGTTCTAATCTAAACCCTCAATGATGTTATATAACCAAATCTAGTATCAAGACAAGCTTCCCACACTTAGAAAGTTTTTTCAAGAAAGACTTTTGCAAGTCTTGTAGCTCTCGGGTTTGCCCTACTTTTCAAGGAAAAAATTTTCGTTTGTTGTCCACAATTCACAATACTTTAAACCAAAGTTTCTAAGGGTATTGTAAGGATATCTCAATAGAAAGATCTCGGAAAAACGACGTTTTTACGTTAGTCGCAAGGCGAAAACCTAAGGTGTTCTTCAACTTTGATGTACGTATGTTGATTTACTCTATGAAAAAGGTAGGTCTAAGTTATCCTAAGTTCTTACCAAGTCTTATGTGGGATGTTGGTAAGAGTCGTTAGGAAGTATTTGGAGTCGAGTTGACTTTGCTAATTTACTGCACGAATGAGAATAAGTATCGAACAAGCCATTGCAGCGTTAATAAAAGAAAATGTATCGACAATCAATTATATTAAAATGAGAATTCTGTCACGACCGAACTCGGCCCGTGATCGTGCCTTACCCGCACCCTAGTGATACAACATCGTAGTAATCACGAACATACATACATGAAACAAATGAAGTACAAAACAAGAACTGAGGAAAACTTGCCTTTCGGCATATATAAGTAACAACTCTTACAAATGAGCTTTAATCCTTTTTACAAACCCCGCCACAACAAGATTACTGCACCTCTAAGAAAAGATACGACAACAATGGCGGGACATGGCCCCGCCATACCCCTGAATGTAAATACCTACAACGACAGGGGACTATACCAAGATAAGCCTCCGGAGAAACGGAGCTTTCCCATGACCCTAAGAGCGAGGATCAACGATCGGTGTACCTTTACTGCGTGAACGCGGCCCAAGGAGGTCGATAACAAAAGTATGTGAAATCGAAGTATTGTAAATGAAATCATAGTAGCCTATAGAAAGCAGAGACATGTATGATAACCAAACTACAGCCTGATAAATAGCGATATGTCTAGTCGTGACTCACGCCTCAAAGTCATCACCCAATATAACAATGGGTCTCACGCCCACAACATCAATCATGCCTGTGGAATACCTTCCTCACCGCCATCAATGATAGAAAAGCACCAAGAAATACACATGAACAGCAGTCCCACTGTGTCCAAATAAAACAAGATGGTGTCATAGCCGACTACTAACACCTACTAACAAGGTCATAAATTGTATCATGATATCCGTCTGACCGTCACATGATCAAAGCCGGTCGCCGCTCGCAATATCAAATGCGCGTCTAGCCCTCGAACTCCCGCAGCTCCGCATAGGCCAATCTCATAGGCCCGCATGAGGTATAACCCCGCATCGGTGGGTAGCTACTCCCGGCATCGCCCCGACTCGCAGTCCGCGCCACATGCGCATGACCATAAAGGCCGCACACTAACTCGAACTCGTAGCTCCGCATAGCCCCCGACCCGCATGAGGTATTCTCGAATCATGGTCCTGCATCACCGAGTCTACCCCGCATCGGAGGGCGCTTAACCCCGGAACACGGTGAGTGGTATAATACCAACATAACATTTTATCGTTTAAACAACATAAGCACAATCAAGGGAAAACCCCTTTACACAAACATCACAGAATACTAACACACGTAGCATCCTAATATGATTACTTATCAAATCAACACGAAGGTATTACAAGGCTATCACAAACCAATACAATCAAGTTATTCATACATAAGGTACTTTCTCCTATATGATTAACGAGATCGGGTTTTTATCCCCAAAGTACTTTATACAATAACTCTTTTAAAGATATGTTACTTTCACAAAAGTCACACAATACCCGTAGTATATAACAATAGAGTGATTATCTTTTTAAAGTAAATCAATTACTTCTCTTTGTAAAATCAAGTAGCAACATTCTTTTCCAATGTTCAAATTTGCCTAATTTCCAATGTTCAAGTTTGCCTAATTTCCAATGTTCAAGTTTCTCATTTTAGAAAGGTTTCGTAGTTCATAGTCTTATTCATTTAAGAATATAATTCTCCTTTAAACAATCTGAGAAACATAAGCCTTATATGTGAGTAGGATATTCTTGTTTATAACAATCTTATTACAAAGACCGTGATCTAGGAAATATCATTTTGTCTCATCTTAGCTTCTATGCAGATGGAAGTTTCTCTTGGTTTTAATAATACTTAATTATTAAAAAATTTCCTTTTATTAACGCTGCAGTTGGTTTGTCGATACACATTCGATTTCCAAAATCAAGAAACATTCTTAAGCCGTTATACCTAACTTTCCATAAAGCTAGTATAACTCTTAAGTTTTCTAAAAATCAAGTATTACCTCTTCTTTCAAAATGATTCAAAAATCTTTTGAAATACTTCAAGTTCTTTATTAACACATAACAAGCCAGTTATAGTTCAAATCAGTTACCTTTTAAGACCACAAGTATTTTCTTACCAACATAAAACTGTTATAACCAACTTCCCATAAAGCCGTTATAACACTTTATGTTTTAAACCAATCAAATACATTTAGCACATGCACGCTCACCGTACTACATAGTTCACACATATCATGCTAGAAGAGATAGGAAGAGGTTCACATACCTCGCGACGAGTATCGACTAATAGCAAAACGCCCAAGTACCTCCAACCGCCGCTACTCCTTGCCAAGTAGATCGCGCCATACGTAGTACTTCAACCTATAAGGCCACAAGGCGCTTATTAACATTTAGGTCTAATCGTAGAACATTCTACGTAGAAAATTACTTTCCCAAACAGCGTAAATCTCTCCTCTATCGGCCGCCACCAAGCCAACCAGGGGTTATCCGCCTAATCCGGACGTACAATTCTACCCACAAAAGCTACACAAGTCTCATCAGAATACACTATGTAATTACAGCCAAGATTTTCTTTCGAAAAGGTTTCTTATTATTCAGGGCTTAAGTCAAAAGACATTGCGATAATAACGCTCACTATATATAGTATACTTCAACTATATAATCTAACAATATGTAATTTCCAATTACAATAGCAAGATAATTACCTCGATAAGCCCATAATTATCCGAGTTTAAATGTCGATCTGAGCAAGGTTTAGCTCCTACTCCGTGCGCTCCGACCCGCTCCAAACAACCCTTAGAAGTTCTAACCAACTTCTACTTATAACTTCAACTACGGGTGAAGATTTACTTAGGGTTCGGTTTGTGACTGACGGGAAGTATAATAGTATAACTGGGCTTTTTGTAAGGTATAACCTTAGAATACTACAAGGTATATGGCTAAGGTAATTTGGGCATTATAACAATACTTTGAGAGTATTTCTACAAGAGGGTATTATACGAAGACAACTAGGCTGTGGGGCACTACCCCACTGGGTGGAACTCTCGGGGGAAGGGCTCTCGCCAAGGCCTCACGGGAGGGACGAGAACTATACTACAAGGAGGAGGAATTTTAGACTTAGGAAATTATTTGGATGAAGAAGTCTTCAAAGGAGAGGGTATTTATAGACAAGCCAAGGCCAACCAATGGCCAAGATCTTGCCAAGTGCAAGGCAAGTGTAGGGCAAGATCTTGCCAAGTGCACACTAGCCAACTAACACAAAAATATCCTACCAACCTCGACCACAAAGGCCACACTTTCTACCACCACTATTACCGCCATGTTCCAATGAGAGGTGCCAGCCTCTCGTTGGTCCAAAATGTTCCGCCTCTCGAAAAATCCGCAAAATAAGAAAAGACATAGCCGAATTTTCCTCTCGCAAGTTATGTAAAACGCTTCGTCGAAAACGACTCTAACCGTGTTGTGCACAAATGCCATTCGCCAAGCCAGGCGGGGTGACACGTGTCACCCTCCTATCGCCCAAAATAAAACATCTTCCAAAATATCCACAATGGCCAAAATCTCAAAACAAAGTGGGCCTACAAAATCAGAATTTCTCCCGTGGCCCCACGTGACCATTTCCAAAATAAAATTCCATATTTTTCTAATATTCCAGAAGTCCGAATACCAAACTGGGAATCCAATTCCCATTAACGAACCTTTTTCCTTCACAAAACCGAAACTTTTCCGTGGAAAATCACCTCTTTCTTCCTTTCCAATCTTTCTTCTCGCACGCACGCCCTCGCATACATACCGGGAACTACGGGTATAACATTCTTCCCCTTAGAAACATTCGCCCCAATGTTCATTCTATGTCTCAAAACATACGCGCCAAGATAGTCTTCACTTCTATACTTACGAAACAATCCTCGCCATACCGCCACGTAAAATACCGCGCAACATACTTATATCCAAGTCTACGAGGAAACACCTCTAACATCACCACAAATACACTTTTGTCACTTTGCCGCGAGCCTAGCTCCGACGACCCAACAAATGGTACCGGCCGTACGCGATCACCGTTCGCCGACACTCAACCCTTACCACATTTACATCGCTTTAGTTTCCAAAACTCGGGTTACTATCTCTTTACGTGGGCATCATTAATCGAACATTCTCGATGGATCTTCGATACTTTCCAACATAACAATACGAAGACCGGACGCATCGCCTCCTAAGTGACGGCAATTGCTAACATATAGGCAACCCGCCTATTCTTCACATGAACTCAAAAGGCCCAAAGTAACTCGCTAAGTTCCTTCGTTTCCACAACTCGTCACACTGGTACTTTCAAGAAGACCGACCGTCAACTGAACTCTGCCGATTATCCGCACGATTCCTCCGAGCCGCCGTAACTTCTTCTAGATGAGCTTTTCCCTATCCACCCGGAACAAGCTCAACTAATCGAACGCCAACATCGAACCAATCGACCGCAACTTACACTTCTGCCCCTACAAGGCTTCGTAAGGCGACATCCGAACACTGAAATGGTAGCTTAAACGCCTCCACAGAGACAACAATCCTCACAACTACCAAATCCACACACCGCCCGAGGCGAATGCGATGAGACTCACCGAGTCCTTAAGTAAAACTTCCAAACAAAAACAGCCAGAACTGGCTCCACTGCGCCATAAGGTGAAGGTAGGCACCGTGCAGCCTTACAACCTTTACGATAAATCAACATCGCCGAGTGAACGGTCCCGATCAAGAACACGATGGGCTGCTCATCGACCACCAGTCGAACGCGTCCACGAACTCGCACGCTTAGTTAACTAAACTCGAGCCTAACACCCTCGTGACCTACCACAAGGCGGACCACCACAACCAGACCCCACCACCAAACATGCCGCGGGTTGACCCGCAACGTAGCCTCAACCCGACCCGCAAGGCGCGAAAATACTATCTCCCGGGCGAACAATTTTACTAAACATGTTACGAAAACCTAGCGTCTTCTTAGCTCAACTACCCTCTTTCATTTCATACCACTTAGGGACCTATCCCAAACATAGCTCACGTGCACTATGCACTCCGATAAGGATCAAACATAACACTACACCTTTACTCGAGATGGCCTTACCTCTAAGGTGCAGACGATAACACTCTAAGGCTCACACCTTCTCTATCCCCCAAAATCTTACTCGGTTAACCCACCATGATTTCTAATCACAACTACCACACTGCTATCAGAACATAGCACTTAAGGTATACTCACCTTGAAAGTTACCCCCTCTCCTCGCCCTCGTTAACCCGTCGATCTCTACGCTTTCCATAAGCCCGCATACGTGCCATGCCAAGCCCAATCAAGAATTACTTGCACAACCTCTTAGGTAGTCATCAAGACTCGCGATACATCGGTATACTCTCGTAGCCAAATCCATAGCTAGTAACGGTCGCCTCCATATTCTCTGTTCTCGGTCGTAATCAAGGTTCAAATATCATGGCCGCAGAGGAATGCGCCGCTGCTAAACTTTACTGGGCTAGTGACGTCGCAGAAATCCCCGAATGAAGCACCATCCAAGGTGATAATGGGCCCGTGCTCACGTAACCTCTCAACTCTACTCGCCTCCCTTTGCCTCCTGGGCCGGTTGCCTACGCGAGGCATAACGATAAGGAAATAATTTCGCGAGGTCCAACTTACAACACACTCTAAGGCACGATCTCGAGTGAGAAGAATAGAAACCAATCCTAAATACCCTATAGCCTCCTCGATTATTGGTGTGGTGCACAACACACCGATAATCAAGACTTCATCGATACGGCTCAGACACTTTCCGAGGATTAATCGCTTCGATACCACTATTGTCACGACCCGATTCCGGCCCGTGGATCGTGCCTTACCCTGCACCCTAGTGATACAACATCGAGTAATCAGAACATAAAACAATACAAGACATATTATGAAATATGAAACAATAACTGAGAAAACTTCGCTTTATAAATATAAATAACGACTTTTTCCAACGAGTTTTAATCCTTTTTACAAACCACGCCACAACGATTGCTACGGACCTCTAAGAAATTATACGACAACAATGGCGGGACAGGCCCGCCATACCCACGAATGTAAACACCTACAACAACGAGGGAACTATACCATCGATAAGCCTCGAGAACGGAGTTTTACCAACGCAATCAGTGACCCTAAGAGCGAGGATCAATGATCGTGTACCTTTACTGCGGCATGAACGCGGCCCAGGAGGTCGATAACAGTAAAGTATGTGAAACTAAAAATCAGTAAATGAAATCATAATAGTCTATAAAGCGGGAGACATGTATGATAACCAAACTACGATTCCACAATAATAGCGATCGTGTCAAGTCGGGGACTCACGCCTCAAGTCATCACTCAAATATAACCATGGGTCTCACGCCCACAACATCAATCATGCCTGTGGAATACCTTCCGCCACGGCGGTTTATGATATAAAAGCACCAAGGAACACACATGAACACGTGTCCCACGTGCCATAATAACACGCATGAGGTAAGTGCGAAGGCATAGCCGACTACTAACACCACGCACCAACAAGGTCATGAATCGTATCATAAGATCTGTCTGTCGTCACATGATCAAAGCGACCACTTGCCCGCGATGATCTAATGTGCGCGTCTAGCCTCGAACTTTCCGCACTCCGCATAGGCCAATCGATCGGCCCGCGTGAGGTATAACCCGCATCGAGGGTAGCTACTTCCGGCGTCTGGACTCGCCGTCGCGTAGCCACAAGGACCGCATGACCACAAGGGCGCGTCTAACTCGGAACTCCGCGATTCGCGCCTCGACGCGTAGGTAGTCTCAATCATAGGTCCATCGACCGCTGAGTCTACCCGCGTCGGAGGCGCCAACCGGAATCATCTCAAGAGATGAGTGATGTATAATACTATCATAACAACTTATCGTTAAACAACATAAGCACAACAAAGGAAAAACCCCTTTACACAAACATCACAAGATACTAACACACGTGCATCCTAGCATGTTTACTTATCAAATCAACAAGAAAGTATTACAAGGCTATCACAAACAAACAAAATCAAGTTATACACACCAGGTACTTTCTACTATATGCTAAAAATTTCGGGTTTTTATCACCAAATAACTTAATAAATAAATTATTTAAAATATACGTTACTATCACAAAAGACACACAATACGTAGTATATGAAAATATAGTGATTATCTTTGAAGTAAATCAAAACACTTCTCTTTGTAAAACTCCGAATAACATTATTTTCCAAACGCCCAAGTTTGCCTAATTTCAAATGTTCATGTTTCTTATTTAGAAAGGTTTCGTAGTTCATAGTCTTATTCATTTAAGAATATAATTCTCTTTTAAACTATCGAGAAACATAAGTCTTATATGTGAGTAGGATATTCTTGTTTACAACAATCTTATTACAATGAATGATCTAGGAAATATCATTTTGTCTCATCTTAGCTTATGCAGATGGAAGTTTCTCTTGGTTTTAATAATACTTAATCTGTCAAAATATTTCCTTTTATTAACGCAGCGTTGGTTTGTCGATACACATTCGATTTCCAAAATCAAGAAACATTCTTAAGACGTTATACCTAACTTTCCATAAAGCTAGTATAACTCTTAAGTTTTCAAAACAAATCAAGTATTACTTCTTCTCTAAAAATGATTCAAAACTCTTTTGAAATACTTCAAGTTCTTTATTAACACATAACAAGCGCTTATAGTTCAAATCAGTTACCTTTTAAAAACCACATGTATTTTCTTACCAACATAAAGCCGTTATAACCAACTTCCCATAAAGCCGTTATAACACTTTATGTTTTACACCAATCAAATACATTTAGTACATGTACGTCTACCGTACTACATAGTTCACACATATCATGCTGGAAGAGATAGGAAGAGGTTCACATACCTCGCGACAGTATCGACTAATAGCAAAACGCTCAAGTACTCCCAATCGGCTACCTTAAGCCAAGTAGAACGCGCCACACGTAGTACTTCAACCTATAAGGCCACGCGCTTATTAACATTTAGACCTTATCGCAGAACATTCTAAAAATTAGACCTCCCCGCAACAGCGTAAATCTCCTCCTCTAACGGGGCCGGCTACCAAGCCAACCAGGGGGGGTTTATACATCTAACCCGAACGGGTACAATTCTACTCCACGATTACTACACAAGTCTCATGTAATACGATTGATTCGATTCTTGGGCTTAAGTCAAAAGACATTGCCAACTAACCACGTTGATTCTATATATAGTATACTTCAACTATATATTCTAACAACATGTAATTTCCAATTACAATAGAGGACAAGATATTTACCTCGATAAGCCCATAATTATCCAAGTATAAAGTCGATCCCGCAATCGCTTAGCTCAACTCAGGCGCTCAACCCGCTCTAAACCACCCTTAGAAGTTCTAACCAACTTCTACACAATACTCAACGGACTATGGAGATTTTCCTGTGGTTTCGGTTTTGTGGTGGGAAGTATAATAGTATTTACGGGCTTTTCAGATAGGTATAACCTTAGAATACAACAAGGTATCTGGCTAAGGTAAATTTGGGCATTATAACAATACTTTAGAGAGTATTTCTACACCACAACGGGGGGTATCATACGAAAGCAACTAGGCTAGGGGGGGGGTACACTCTCGGCTAGCACCCCTAGAGGGGGGGGTGCTCTCGACCTGAGGGAGGCCTTGGCGAACTCAACACAAGGAGGAGAAGGAGAGCTTTGAGACTTAGGCAAATTTATGGATGAAGAAGTTCATCAAAGGGAGGGGTATTTATACTACAAGCAAAGGCCAACCAATGGCCAAGATCTAGCCAAGTGCTACACAAGTGTAGGGCCAAGATATGCCCAAGTGCCCCTAGTCCCTACTCTTAAAACCTCACAAATATCTACCAAAAATATCTACCACTGACACCCAAATCGTCCAGTCGCCCACTTTGCCCACTGATGAGAGGTGCCAAGTCGCCTCTCGTTGGTCCAAAATGTTCGCCTCTCGGAAAAATCCGCAAAATAAGAAAAGACATAGCCGGAATTTTCCTCGCAAGTTATGTAAAGCGTTTAAAAAAACGACTCTAACCGTGTTGTGCACAAATGCCATTCGGCCAAGCCACTAGGCGGGGTGACACGTGTCACCCTCCTATTGGCCCAAAATAAAACATCTTCCAAAATATCCACAATGGCCAAAATCTCAAAACAAAGTGGGCCCACAAAACCAGTAAATTTCTCCGTGGGCCCACGTGACCATTTCCAAAATAAAATTCCATATTTTTCTAATATTCCGAAGTCCGAATACCAAATCGGGAATCCAATTCCATTAACGAACCTTTTCCTTCACAAAACCGGAAACTTTTCCGTGGAAAAATCACCTCTTTCTTCCTTTCCAATCTTTCTGTCGTATTCTCGTACGTACGTCCTCGCATACATACCCAGGAACTACGGGGTATAACAGTCGGGCAGTACACCTTTATGGGCAAACTTACATGACTTTATCGCGTCCCAGAATGGGCAGGGCAGTATACCTTCGTGGGAAGATTTTTTATGAATTCGCCGTGTCCCGCAAATGGGTCGGGTTACATTATCACGTATGGATAATCCAAGTGAACTCCAAAATGAGGCGTCCCTCCATAAAGGGCCGGATTATGTTATGCAAGATACGTAAGTTATATGTTTATGAACTCGATGATTTTTCCTAAGTATGTACGTAAGAATTTGACTATAACTCTTACTGAAAAATGGGAAAAGATAATAAAATGCGATTAAGTTCACGAGATTGTAATGACACTGTAGGATCTGATATTTACTTTTTTTATACTTGCCCATGTCATTCTGTTGTACAGTTATGATTTGTTTATCAGATCTTATTTCCATACTTGCACTGTTGTACCGACTTCTGTCGGCGTTCATGCCCGCAGGTATTAGGTACACAGGTTGGTGATCCTTGCTCTTAGGATCTCAGTTCAGTTTTGGGAAAAAGCTCTATTTACTCTGGAGGCTTATCTTTTGGTACGGTTTCCCTGAGGTTGTAGATTCATGTATTTTCAGGGGTATGGCGGGGCCCTGTCCTGTTACCGTTGTTATGTTAAAACTCTTAGAGGTCTGTAGTCATATCTTGTGGGTCGGTTTGTAAAGAAGAAGGATATAATTGTGTTTGGTTATGTATGTATATGCGTCCAGGGAGGTAGCCTTATCGGCTAACCTGTTGTTTATTTCTTGTTGATTTATTTTATATGTTTCATGTATGTTCTGCTGATTATCTCTGATGTATACCTATAAGGGTGCCCAGGTAGGGCACCAGTCGCGGGCCCGGGGTCGGGTAGTGACAAAAGTGGTATCAGAGTAGTTAGTCCTCGGAAAGTGTCTACAGACCGTGTCTAGTAGAGTCTTGGTTATCGGTGTGTTGTGCACCACATCTATAACCAGGAGGCTGCAGAACATTTAGGATTGGTTTCCATTCTTCTCACTCGAGATCGCGGTGAGTGTGTTATTAGGTTGATCCGCCTCTAACGTATTCTCATGTATATGAATCCGCTATGCCTCCACCTGGACTGTGGCCCGTAGAAGGCAAGCGGCAGGGAGTCGCTAGTGGTACATAGAGGGTTACCAGTACTCAGGCCCATATTATGCCTGAGGTTGTGGCTCAGGGGGCGAGTTCAGTTATGCCGACAGTATTAGAGGAGCCGAGAACAGCCGCAGCTCCAGAGGTTCCGATACCCGAGCCTCCAGGTCCGCAGCCAGGGGCAGAGTGTAGAGATTATGGAGAGCAGATCAGGTTATTGACTAGTATAGTGATAGGGTAGCGCCGACAGGAGCAGGTAGCTAACCCTAGAGCCGACAGTTTGAGGATTCAGGATTTTCTGGGTTGTAGTCCACCCGAGTTCTACGGTTCGAGATCTGAGGAGGATCCTCAGGAGTTTATTCAGCAGATACAGCGGACTATGCAGGTACTTAGGGCTTCGGAGACTGAGTCGGTGGTGCTATCTTCTTACCGGTTACGCGATATTGCGTTGAACTGGTTTGAGTCATGGGAACTGTCGAGGGGTGTGGGTGCTCTTCCAGCAGTTTGGGATGAGTTCACAGAGGCCTTTCTTGATCACTTTTTGCCTCCTGAGATGAGGAGAGCCCGTGTTGATAGGTTCTTGTCATTGAGGCAGAATGGGAGGACCATCAGGGAGTACACCCTGAAGTTTGACTCGTTGTCAGTATCTTTGTCACGCGACCCGACTCCGCGGATCGTGCCACTGAGCACCTTCTATTCATACAACATAATAAACTGCGGAAGATAAATAACACTCTTTTTTTTTATCAAAAACTAAGGCCAAGCCGATAAGGCTGCCATAACATAAAAACTTCCTGAAAGGGTCTACACTGTTTAACAATGTAAAAACAACTCTAGCCAGTCCAACCCACAAATGAATACAGACCTCTAAGATTTGGACAAATACTATGACGGGACAAGGCCCCGCCGTACCCCTGAATATACATAACCATGACGACAAGCTCCGGAACATTGGAGCCATCTCAAATGCTGAACCAGGATCCTAAGCTCGCGGATCCACAACTGTGTACCTAAACCTGCGGACATGAACGCAGCCCCCCGAAGGAGGTCAGTACAACAGGTACCGAATATGGAACATAAATAAGGTACAGTAAACAAATCATAACTGTACAAAAGAATGACAGAGGCAAGTATAAAAAGGGTACATACCAGATCCTACCGTGTCATACCATCTCGTGAACTTAATCGTACCTTATTATCTTTTCCCATTTTTCAATAAAAGTTATAGTCACATTCTTACGTACATGCTTAGGAAAAACCGTCAAGTTCATTACCATATAACTTACTTACCTTGCATAACATAATTCGGCCCTTTATGGAGGGACGCCTATATCTTACCAACTGATGCGATGCGATAAAGTCACGTAAGTCCGCCCATAGAGGTATCGCCGGCCCATTTTACGGGACGCGATAATGTCATATAGTCCGCCCATAAAGGTATCTTGCGGCCCATTTCGACGCGATAATGTCATATAGTCGCCATAAAGGTATACTGCCCGGCCCATTCTCGACGCGATAATGTCATATAGTTCGCCCATAAAGCTATACCGTCCGCCCATTTTCGGATGCGATAATGTCATATAGTCGCCCATAAAGGTATCTTGCCGCCCATTTCTCGATGCGATAATGTCATATAGTATGCCCATAAAGGTATCGCCGGCCCATTTCTCGGGACGCGATAATGTCATATAGTTCGCCCGTAAGGTATCTGCCGGCCCATTTCTGGGACGCGATAATGTCATATAGTCTGCCCATAAAGGTATACTGCCCGGCCCATTTCTGGGACGCGATAATGTCATATAGTCTGCCAATAAAGGTATACTGCCCGACCCATTTCTGGGACGCGATAATGTCATTATAAAATCCTAGAATTTAACCCAATGTACTACGACTCACCTTTAAAATGACTCTTTTTCAAATAAAACTTCCAAGATACTAATAACCGTAGTATCAAGTCATATCTACTTTTCAAGACGAGTCACAATACCTTTTAGAAATATAATTAGGCTTCTAAATAAAATGACTTCTTTCTTTAAAACCTTAAGCACTTGGTACCCTTAAAACAATTTGCCCTTCTTTATTTCAAGTCATTTCTTTGCTTACATTACTGAAGAAAACCATTCTTTTAATCTTCCATAAAGTTGTTATAACCAACTTCCCATAAAGCCGTTATAACTCTTTATGTCTTAGACAAATTCATTCCTTTTATAACCAAGAGACTTATACTTTCAAATCGAATTACATACCTTTTAAAATACTTCAAGTCTCTTAACTTTAGAAGTCAAGTTTCTTAACTTAGAATTTAAAATCTCTTATCTTTAGAATATCAAGAAATCCATGCTTTCCAAATCAAGTATTCTATACATTTAAATCGAGTCATTTCTTCCTTTAGAAATCAAGTCTCATAACTTGAAAAATAATGTTTCTTAACCTTTTAAGAATTCAAGGTTCATAGTCTTAAAAACTTCATACGTAAACTCTTATAAATTAAGTAACATATACTTTGGTGCGGTGTGAATAAGTTATACTTATTTATAACGATCTTAATCAAGTAGCCATGATCTAGAAAATGTAATACAATTTTGTCTTATCTTAGCTTCTATGCAGATGGAGAATTCTACTCATTTTAACTTAATTGATTGTCATTACATTTTCCTTTATTAACGCTGCAGTGGCTTGTTCGATACTTATTCTCATTTGTGCCGTAACTTAGCCAACTCAACTTGGCTCCAAATACCTCCTAACGACTCTTACCAACATCCCCCATAAGACTTGGTAAAACTTTAGGATAACTTAGACATAACCTTTACGTAGAGTAAATCAACATATATACCTCTTAACTTCTAAGAGTAGAAGGAATCATGAAATAGTACTACATGTATATTCCATACATAGAATCATGTCAAAAGAAGGAAGAGGTTCACATACCTCGCGACGATTATCGACAATTAGCAAAATGCTCTGAAGTACTTCAACCTTGATAGCTATTCCATCCTTCAAGTAGAATACGCTATTGTTAGTACTTCAACCTATAATGTCCATAATACTTCCATTAACCTCTAGCTTCGAACGTAGAATATTCTAAGTGCAAAGTCACTAAATTCTACGGAAAATCGGACAGCACTTCCTTTGTTTCTACATACTTTGCCACCTTTTTCAAGGCCGAATTCAATAACCAAACACGCCACATTTAAGGCTCAATACAACAACCAATCAAAGGGGATTACACGCCTTACAATACGTGTAAAATTCCGCCCCACAATAATACCAACTAAGTCCTTAATCAAGGTCATTCTCGGCTAACTTATTCAATAACACAAAGTTCTTTCCAATTCTTTTTCAGTCCAACTTCTTAGGCCTAACATGTTATATAGTCATAAACAACTTAACAATTATAATTCCTTCTTTATATAACATGTGACGATTAAACTAATAATCCACTTGAATTGAAATCTCAAGGCTAAACATACTAGTTTTCGGATTAGGGTTCCAATATCCATAACAATTATCAACTTCATAATATATATCTCATACTTGCTAATATCCATAGCTACAACAATAAGTAATCTCAATTACTAAAACGACAAGAATTTTACCTTTACAAGCCCTTATAATTTCCAAGATTCAATGTCGCTCCTTAGCAATTCTTAGCTCATTTCCTTTACGCTCCAATCCGCTATTTGAAGCCTTTAGAAGCTCACAACCAACTTCTCTTCCATTTCCAATCAAAACCTATGAAAATGCCTTAGGTTTTCGCCTTGCGACTAACGTGAAAACGCTGTTTTTCCGAAATCTTTCTATTGAGATATCCTTGCAATACCCTTAGGGACCTTGGGTTAAAGTCTTGTGAATAATGGATCAAAACTACAAAATTTTGTGTTGAAAAAGTGACAAAGTCGAGAGCAATACCTCAAGCACAATGTTGTTGTGATTTTTCTATGTGTTTAAAAGAGCTAGTCTTGCACTAGTTGTGTATATATAATACAATGGATGGCTTAGATTGCAACACTTGAGTGGTTAGGATGAGAGTAATTAATAAATTAGCCAAGTGGACAAGTTGACTTGGTCAATAATATCAAGCTTGCAAGACTTGATCTTTTACCTTGGTCAATGACCATCTTACCCTTCCTTCAATTTCATCCAAGACCAATGTGGGGGTGCCACGTGTCTCCCTCTCATTCGTCCATAAAATTCTGTAACCCTCGTGGGCCCCGCAAAATGTAAAATTCCTCGGGTGGTCCCACGTGACCAAATCCATAAAAATAAATTTCTATAATGATAATAAGTTCCATACTCTTCAATTAATGCATTTTGAGAATCTAATTCTCACCAACGAATATTTTTCCTTTCTGACGTTCGGAAGATTTTCCGTCGGAAAAACAATTCTTCCTTTCGTACCAATTCCAAGTCTTGTGTTCCTTACTTACATTATCTTAAACATGTCCTTGAATTACGGGGTGTAACATTCTTCCCCCCTTAGAAACATTCGTCCCCGAATGTTCTTTCGGAGTCCAATCTAATTAGATAGCGACATAGTCTCCTTTGTCTACACCCTTCATACAACATATGTCACCCATGGCCACATAACAATACTTATACTAAAATGTCAACCTTGGCACTCACGAAGCCAACTAGTCCATACTCATAATGACCTTAAAGTCTATCATAAACATCTCTACTAGGTCTACTAGGGTCTGACGACTGTATCATCACCGGGCAAATCTCATATACCCGCTCAGCTACCACCCCAAACACTCACGGGTGTAGTTACCTCGAAAGGTCCTTACGGATTCAGGCTTTATTCCTTTACACTTGGTTGCTATCTTTTCATCGGTCGACTCTTTCCGTACTTCCAACTCATACTAATATACATACATAACTTCCATACCGATTCTGGCCCCCCAATCTTTTGGAGTCACTCTATTAAACAATATAAGGCCATTTCCGGCTCTCCCGGCCTAGTTCCGGTGGAACGCGTCCACGAACCCCTAGAACAATTAACTAGACTTGGGCCTTGCACCCTCGTGACCCTGTCACGTAGCGGAACTACTACCAACTGATCCCACTCTATTTCAGGCTATGGGGCGACCCGTAACAGGTACTCACCCCGACCCGCCGTCGTACTTAACTCTTACCCTTAGTCTGAATAAAATCTTATTGCCTGAGAAGGCCTTATATATACATAAGGTCTCGGCGGTTATCAATATTCTTAGGCTCGCAATTTCCATGCTCCAAGCCTACCTTACCAGTCCCCCCGTAAATGGGTATAATAACTTCTCATAATACCATAATCGTGTCGTCTTGATCACAACAACCATTACTTACTCTATACGGACCTCATCCGTACAATTCTCTTAAGCCTACCACGTAGCTTAATCTATTAACATGGTATTCCATTAAGTTTATTAACATGACTTCTTAAGGGTCCACTGCTTTATCAGACAGTTCATCCTTTCCCAATTATCCCAAAATAAAACATAAGACCTTGGCGGAAATTCATTAACTGATCCATACCTTCCCGGTATCTAGTTAGTCTTTACCAACTCTTGGTAATCTAAAATCATTCTAGGCAACACGCGTCTGACCCTCATAAATAACTCCGTATAGCTTTATGTCACAATACCAACTATACTACAATCATTACCAACCTGGATACGCAATCCACAAAGTCCTTCCTGGGTCACTGTTGCCTTGCTCGTAGCTGCAATCAACATAACTCGTTAGGAGGAGACGACCCTAACAACACAGCTCTATCGCACGATCTCAGAGTGAGAAGAATGGAAACCAATCCTAAATGTCCTGCAGCCTCCTGATTATAGATGTGGTGCACAACACACCGATAATCAAGACTCTACTAGACACGGTCTGTAGACACTTTCCGAGTACTAATCGCTCGATACCACTTTTGTCACGACCGGGCCGAGGCGGCGGTGCCGCTCGGGCACCTTCTATTCATACAACATAATAAACTGCGGAAGATAAATAACACTCCTTTTTTTTATCAAAAACTAAGGCCAAGCCGATAAGGCTGCCATAACATAAAAACTTCCCGAAAGGGTCTACACTGTTTAACAATGTAAAAACAACTCTAGCCAGTCCAGCCCACAAATGAATACAGACCTCTAAGATTTGGACAAATACTATGACGGGACAAGGCCCCGCCGTACCCCTGAATATACATAACCATGACGACAAGCTCCGGAACATTGGATCCATCTCAAATGTTGAACCAAGATCCTAAGCTCGCGGATCCACAACTGTGTACCTAAACCTGCGGACATGAACGCAGCCCCCCGAAGGAGGTCGGCATACACAGTGCGAATATGGAACAGAAATAAGGTACAGTAAACAAATCATAACTGTACAAAAGAATGACAGAGGCAAGTATAAAAAGAGTACATACCAGATCCTACCGTGTCATACAATCTCGTGAACTTAATCGTACCTTATTATCTTTTCCCATTTTTCAATAAAAGTTATAGTCACATTCTTACGTACATGCTTAGGAAAAACCGTCAAGTTCATTACCATATAACTTACTTACCTTGCATAACATAATCCGGCCCTTTATGGAGGGCGCCATATCTTACCCCGATCGGGGGCGATAAAGTCACGTAAGTCCGCCCGTAGAGGTATCTTGCGGCCCATTTCTGGGACGCGATAATGTCATATAGTCTGCCCATAAAGGTATACTGCCCGACCAATTTCTGGGACGCGATAATGTCATATAGTCTGCCCATAAAGGTATACTGCCCGGCCCATTTCTGGGACGCGATAATGTCATATAGTCTGCCCATAAAGGTATACTGCCCGGCCCATTTCTGGGACGCGATAATGTCATATAGTCTGCCCATAAAGGTATCTTTGCCGCCCATTTCGGGACGCGATAATGTCATATAGTCGCCCATAAGGTATCTTTGCCGCCCATTCGACGCGATAATGTCATTATAAAATCCGGGAATTTAACCCAATGTACTACGTACCTCTACTCCTTTAAAATGACTCTTTTTCAAATAAAACTTCCAAGATACTAATAATCGTAGTATCAAGTCATATCTACTTTTCAAGACGAGTCACAATACCTTTTAGAAATATAATTAGGCTTCTAAATCTAGTGACTTCTTTCTTTAAAACCTTAAGCACTTGGTACCCTTAAAACAATTTTCCCTTCTTTATTTCAAGTCATTTCTTTGCTTACATTACTGAAGAAAACCATTCTTTTAATCTTCCATAAAGTTGTTATAACTAACTTCCCATAAAGCCATTATAACTCTTTATGTCTTAGACAAATTCATTCCTTTTATAACCAAGAGACTTATACTTTCAAATCGAATTACATACCTTTTAAAATACTTCAAGTCTCTTAACTTTAGAAGTCAAGTTTCTTAACTTAGAATTTAAAATCTCTTATCTTTAGAATATCAAGAAATTCATGCTTTCCAAATCAAGTATTCTATACATTTAAATAAGTCTTGCGGGTTCTGCAAGCGTGCTAATTGTCACGACCCGTTCCGGGGCCCGTGACTGGTGCCTTACCCGGGCACCCAAGTAGTCATACATCAGAGTAATCAGCGGAATATAAAAACAAGACATGAAACAGTTGTAAAATGAGACACAGTTTATCTGAAGAAAAGCTTGCCTTTCGGCATATATACATAAACATAGTTTTGCAGTTACATCCCAACTGTACAACAGGACTACAGACCTCTAAGGAAGTAAACAACTATGGCGGGACAGGGCCCCGCCATACCCTGAATGTACAAAACTATCTACAATACAGGGAGATCATACCCAAAATTAGAGCCTCCGGAGAAGATGGAGCTCCTGACACCAACGCAAAGATCCTAAGGATGTGGATCTAGCACCTGCTTGCCCTTACCTGCGGCATGAACGCACACCCCCGAAGGAGGTCGATAACAGTACTAAGTATGCGAAACTGTAAATTACTTTAATGATAACATATGATTTTTTACATGAGTTTACATATATGTATGTAAGAACCAAGGTAACCGCATAGTGCCACATCATAAACAAGAGCAATAATAGGTAAATCGAATGTGTCTTTTCTAGGTTGCGAATGATCGAGCAGGCCAATTGCCCATAGTATCATTACAAGCCTAATCCTCGACTCGTAATGCGCATGAGCCACTCACATAGGCTGCGTGAGGCGTAACCGCATCGATGGTAGCTACTCCTCGCATCGCCCCGACTCGTAGTCGCGTGGCCACATAGACCGCATGAGGTATAACCCCGCACACTAACCGGAACTCGTAGCTCCGCATAGGTCACACTGCACCCGCATAGGTGTCCTCGCATCATAGTCACCTCGCTCGAGGTATACCGCGTGGAGGCGCCTTAACCCCGTATTTATGTCGAGGTGAGTGATATAAAACTAACATAACAATTATCGTTAAACACATAAGCAACAAGAATACCTTTTATACAAACGTTACAAGACACTAACACACATAACATCATATCATGTCTACTTATCAAACCATTTTATTATTCTTTCCATAGATCAATGTAAGTCCGTTATAAACACATAAGTAAATTGTTCCTTTTATCATTCTTAAGTTGTTATACCTAACTTCCCATAAAGCTAGTATAACTCTTAAGCTTTCTCGCTTAAAAACCAATTAGTTCTCTTACATTAAAAATGATTCAAGATTCTTTTGAAATGCATCAAGATTCTTATTATTCAGCTTAAGTCAAAAGACATTGCGTAAGTATTATTCGTGCTTAAGTCAAAGACATTGCGTAATTATTATTCAGTTTAACACGTATCGTCTAGTACTATATATATATTTTAAAATATCATGCTTAGGAAGAATCACATACCTTCTCGTGAAATCCACCGCCAAGTCGAATATGTCGCGAGATAATCACTATAATAGTCAAATACGCCTATCAACGATAGACTATTATGTGATTCTAAGCAGAGGGTTCTATATTCTATGGAAAGTCGGGCAGCACTTCCCTACCCGGTGAGCTACTCAAGTCTACTGTGAAAACAGTCCTATGTAAGTACATTTTTATTATTCTTCTTTTAAACCCTTCTACTGTGATACAGTTCAATTCTATTCTTTAAAATCCTTCTAAGTATTTATACTTATCCTATACTTCTACAGTATGTATTCTCTATTTACAAAAGAAGGATAAGATTATTTACCTCGGTAAGCCCAATAATATCCTAGATAAAAGTCGCTCCTGAGCAAGGTTTAGCTCCTAATTTGTACGCTCCGATAGCTCCAAGAACCCTTAGAAGTTCCCAACAACTTCTACTAAGATACTATTAGGGAAATTGGGCTAGGGTATTTGGAAGACAACTTTTCTACCAAGGGAGGGGGTAGTGTTTTGGCTAGGGCTTCTTTAGAGGGTATTCGCCAAGGCCTTCTCGAGGGAAGAGGAGGCTTTGGACGAAAGGCTTAGAGATAGGGGGAGGGATTTTCAAGACTTGGAAATGATTTGTGGATGAAGAACTCTTCATCTTAAGGGGGGTATTTATAGGTCAAGAAGTGGCCAACCAATGGCCAAGATGATGCCAAGTGCAAGGCAAGTGTAGGGTGAAGATTTAGGCAAGTGTCCTTATCCATCTACTACACAAAATATCCTACCAACTCCTTGACTTGTGCAAAGGCACAAAAAACGTGCCAAACAATAGCCCAATTGCCGTCCAATGAGGGTGACAAGTGTCACCCTCCCGTTGGTCCAAAATGTTTCGTCTCTCGGAAAAATCCGCAAAAATTATAAATGATATAGCCGGAATTTACCCTACGCGAGTTTAGTAAAACGTTTCGTCGAAAAACGATTCTTTTCGAGTGTTGTGCACAAACTTTTTCGTCCAAGGTCTTTTACTTAGGCTAACTTTTGTACGTACACCCTCACGTACATACTCTGGAAATACGGGGTATAACATTCTCCCCTCCTTAGAAACATTCGTCCCGAATGTTCCTTCCCAAGACAGTTAACGGTAAGGTTCTTCATAACTTAAACAGTTTGCAAATGCCACAAACGGCCACAAAATAACACTTAGGCATATATGATAATGAAAATTTACAAGTAGGAAAGCGAATTACCTAGAGGTGTGGGGAATAGGTGAGGATACTTCTGCCTCATGTCCTCCTCAGCTTCCCACGTCATCTCCTCCCTGAGCTCGTTCCGCCACAAGACTTTGATGGAAGCCACGCGTCGCCGCAGACGCCTAACCCGACGATCGACTATCGCTATGGGAATCTCCTCATACGATAACCCCTCACACTGGACATCGTCAATCGTGTACCCTAGATGGATCCCCGATACATCTCTCAAAGATAGAAACGTGGAACACCGGATGCCGCCTCCAGACGGACGGCAGATCCAACTCGTAGCAACCTTGCCTGCCGTGGATAATCTGATAGGGCCCAATGTACCTTGGACTGAGTTTCCCTTTCTTCCCGAATCTCATCACACCCTTCATGGGTGACACCTTCAGGAAAACCCAATCATCAACCTCGAACTCCAGATGCCGACGACGATGATCTGCATATGACTTCTGTCGACTCTGAGCTGTCAGAAACCTCTCCTAGATAAGCTTCACCTTATCCACTGCCTGCTGCACCAAATCTGGTTCCACTAACTGCACCTCGCCCACATCGAACCAGCCTATCGGCGATTTGCACTTCCTCTCATACAAAGCCTCATAAGGTGCCATCTGAATACTGGAGTGGTAGCTATTATTGTACGCAAACTCAACTAGAGGCAAATGATCCTCGGCTACCTGAAGTCGATAACACGGGCTCGCGGATATCCTCAAGAGTGCGGATAGTGCGCTCGGCTGTCGTGCTGCGTGGATGGAATGCGATTCGTGCTCACTGCGTCCTAAACCATACGGAAAGACCTCGAACTTGGCGTGGCGGGCTCCTGCATGCGATATGATCGAAATAGGGACTCCATGCGATCGACGATCTCTCGGATGTAAGTCCGCATAATCCTCGGTAGAAAAAGTCGTCCGACGGGAAGAAAGTGGGCTGATTTTCGACCGCCGACGATAACCCATATAGAATCATGTCTCCTCCGAGTGCGAGGTAATCCTTGATGAAGTCCATGTTGATTACCTCCCACTTCCAGGTCGGGATCTCTATCGTCTGTAACAAACCACCAGGCCTCTGGTGCTCTACCTTCACCTGCTGACAACACGGGCACTGAGCTACGAACTCTGCAACGTCCCTCTTCAAGCCATCCCACCAATATACAGATCTAAGGTC
Organism: Przewalskia tangutica; assembly: GCA_029844215.1. Lineage (NCBI taxonomy): Eukaryota > Viridiplantae > Streptophyta > Magnoliopsida > Solanales > Solanaceae > Przewalskia > Przewalskia tangutica. Next base: position 84,450,934 of record CM056720.1, on the reverse strand, counting down.
GTAGTACATCTTGGTCGACCCTGGATGGATAGAGTAACGCAGCGTGTGCTTCCCAAGAACTGCTGAAGTCTCAAACATCCGGAACACAACTCGCCTCAAACCTTAGCACCCCATCGTGCTACCTCAAAAGGACCCTTCCTCACGAAGAGTATCGCGATAACGTGTCAAAGCCGGATCCTCAATGTTGCCTCTTCACCTCGCCGACGATGGAAGACTCGCAACCTCACGAACTCGAACCCCACCGCTATCGTAATCAATCAAGCGGACACCAAGGCTCGCTAATCGATGCAAATCACGAACCGTGTCCCTCTCCTGCCGCACATCCGATAGGCTCCCATCGACCTACGACTAAGAGCATCTCGCACAACATTGGCCTTCCCGGGTGGTACAGATGTCAACATCATAATCCTTGAGCATCTCTAACCACCGCGTCTCGCCGTAAGTTCACTTCTCTCTGGCGAAGATATCTTGGAGGCTCTTGTGGTCTGTATAAATATCCACATGAACCCCATACAAATAGTGCCTCGGATCTTCAAAGCGTGAATCACCGTTGCTAACTCCAAATCATGGGTGGGGTAGTTCCTCGTGTTTCTTGGTGTCGGGATCGATATGCTATAACCTTGCCTGCTGCATCAACACACATCCCAACCCGATGCACGACGCATCACAAGACACGACATAACGTCTGGACCTCGGAAGAGTAAGAACGGGCGGTCGATCTCTCCCTTCAAAGAATCGGAAACCACGCTCACAAGCATCGCCCATCAAACTTAGCTACCTTCCGAGTCACTAGTCAATGGTGCGCAGATAGAAGCAAACTTCTACGAACCCGATAATAACTCGCAAGGCCCGAGCTGCGAACCTCGCCGGAGTAGTAGGTCTAGGCCAAGTCATCGCCTCGATCTTGGCCGTATCCACTCGAATGCCATCACCGGCAACATGCCCGAAAAGCCACCAAGTTAACCAAAACTCACATTTGGAAAACTTGGCGTATAATCACTGGCCGTGGAGAATCGGCCTGATCCTCAAATGCTCCGCATGCTCCTGCTCTGAGCGAGAATAAACCAAGATATCATCAATGAACACTATCACAAACGTGTCCAAAAATGGTTTGAACACTCGGTTCATCAAATCCATGAATACCGCCGGAGCGTTGGTCAAACCAAACGACATAACCCTAAACTCGTAGTGCCCGTACCGGGTCCGGAATGCAGTCCTAGGGATGTCCGACTCTCTGACTCGCACCTGATGATAGCCCGACCGTAGATCAATTTTGGAGAAACATCTCGCACCCTGCAGATGGTCGAACAAATCATCAATCCCGGAAGGGTATACGTCTTAATGGTCACCTTGTTCACCGCTGTAATCAACACACATGCGTGGCGTCCGTTCTTCTTCACGAACAATACCGGCGCTCCCGGGAGAAACACTAGTCGATGAAACCTTTCTCCAAAGAAATCTCTCACTGGTCCTTCACTCTCTCAACTCGGCGGTGCCATTACGTATGGCGGAATGGAAATAGGCGAGTGTCCGCAGACATCTATACAAAACTCGATCTCCTCTCGGGAGGATACCCGAGGTCGTGCTGAAACACGTCTGGGAACTCTCTAACTACTGAATCGATGAAAATCTGGTACGCACCTCGATATCAAACACCCGAACGAGATGGTAGATATACCGCCTTCGCACTATCTTCCTAGCCTTGAGGTAGGAAATAAACCTACCTCGGCGTCTGATGTTCCCTCCCACTCGACAACCGGCTCGCAGAAACTGGAACCGTGCTACTCTCTCTCCTGCAGTCTGCGTGGGCATAGCAAGCTAGCCAATCCATACCCGTGATCACGTCGAAATCGGTCATATCCAACTCGATCAAGTCGGCTGGAGTCGGCGACGTAAATGGTCATGGACAAGCCACATATACCGCCGAGCTACCACCGAATCACCCATCTGGCGTAGCTACCTCGAAAGGTCTATGGACTCGTGCTCATCCCTATCCTACTAGCAACAAGGGAGATATATAGACCAGTAGAGCCGGATCTATCAAGGCATACATCAAATCCGAACCGATAAGGTACTGTGACGACATCAGTGAGGCCTCACGATCTGCCGGTGGACAAGGCATAAATGCGTTCGAGGACCGCTAGAACTGGGACCGAGCCACGACCTGCCGTGACTGCTGGTCCACGAGTACCACGCCTCGGCGAGTAGCGAAGGAGATGATGAACCGCAGACCGTAGGGTGAGCCCTACCACCCGCGCCTCCGGTCGGACAGGCCTCGAAAAATGACCGGCCCAGCCTGGCGTAACAAACTCTGAGGAGTACCACAATTCTCGAAATGGGATCTACTGCGGGCCACACCGAGGGGGTGGTCCGACCGGCACACTCTGCCACCGAAAGTCGAAGTCCTGGGCCTGTCACGCGCCTTGAATACTCTGGTGTCGAGGACGGTGCGGGAGTGCTCTGCCGTGCGTGGTGCGAATCTAGACCGCCGAGGTCGTCCACCCCGATAACTACCAAAGGACCTGCCGTCCGGTCCTCTTCTCATTGTTGGCCAACCGTCGGTCCTACGCTCGCCGCATCAGTGCATGAGCTGCATGCGGGTAATGTCCATTACGGTGAAGAGAAACACCGCGCAAGACTTCGGCCATATAATCATCTAGCCGGTGACATAGCGGTGCACCTATCCTCCATATTCGCTACAACGCTGGGACATATCGAGCCAATGAATCAAACTCGACATTGTACTCCTATCATGCGTCCTCCGTCTCGTGATAAAAATCTGTCACCGCACTCCTCATCATGCGAGGCAAGAAGTGAGTGAGGAAAGCCTCGAGAACTCATCCCAGTAGCCGGGACGTGCTCTCCGGGATAACTCCCATGAATCAAACCAATCGATCGCGGTATCACGCGCGGCCTATGTGAACCAAGATCACGGACTCGGTCTCGACGCCCGATCACTCATAATCCTGCCAGGCGACGGATGAACTCGCGGATCATCCTCGGCCTCGACCCGTAAAACTCGCGGGCTACAACTCAGAAATCTCGTAGCCTCAAACTCTCGGCCTCGGGTGAACCACGCGTGCACGGGCCGAGGCTGAACTGCTGCGTCGGCTGTCCTCATGTCTCGCCACGATCCTGGCCAATAGCTGGGCCATCTCCTTGTACCCTAACTCCTCCGCCCCAGGCTGTGGGACAGGAGGTGTGGGTACTGTGGTCTCTGCTGGGGCCGGCGGCGTCATGGAACTCGCCGTCTGAGGTATAGACTGGGCCTGAGCCCTCGTAACTCTCGGTGTCCTACTAGCAGCTCCCTCGGCTGCCTTGCCCTTCTGGGCCCGGGTTGCCTTACGTGGAGGCATAACTGTTACAGAAAAGGAATACGTTAGAGGGGTCCAACTTATAACACAGCTCTAAGGCACGATCTCAGAGTGAGAAGAATGGAAACCAATCCTAAATATCCTATAGCCTCCTGATTATTGGTGTGGTGCACAACACACCGATAATCAAGACTCTACTAGATACGGTCTGTAGACACTTTCCGAGGATTAACTGCTCTGATACCACTTTTGTCACGACCCGTTCCGGGGCCCGTGACTGGTGCCTTACCCGGGCACCCAAGTAGTCATACATCAGAGTAATCAGCGGAATATAAAAACAAGACATGAAACAGTTGTAAAATGAGACACAGTTTATCTGAAGAAAAGCTTGCCTTTCGGCATATATACATAAACATAGTTTCTGATTACATCCCAACTGCATAACAGACTATGAACTTCTAAGAAGTAAACAACTATGGCGGGACGGGGCCGCCATACCTGAATGTACAAAACTATCTACAATACAGGAGATCATACCCCACCGGAGAGCCTCCGGAGCAGAGGGAGCTCCTGACACCAACGCAAAGATCCTAAGGATGTGGATCTAGCACCTGCTTGCCCTTACCTGCGGCATGAACGCAGCCCCCCGAAGGAGGTCAGTACAACAGGTACTAAGTATGCGAAACTGTAAAGTACTTAAATGAAAACATATCATTTTAAAAATCAGTTTACATATATGTATGAAACAACCAAGGTAACCGCACATAGTGCCACATCATAAACAAGAGCAACAATAGGTAATCGTAATGTGTCTTTTCTAGGTCGCGAATGATCGAGCAGGTCAATTGCCCATAGTATCATTAAGCAAGCCTAATCCTCGACTCGTAGTCGCATAGGCCACTCACATAGGCTGCATAGGCATAACCGCGTCGAGGGTAGCTACTCCTCGGCGTCGCCCCGACTCGTAGTCCGCATGGCCACATAGACCGCATGAGGTATAACCCGCACACTAACACCGAACTCTCGTAGCTCGCGCATAGGTCACACGCACCGCGTAGGGTGTCCTCGCATCATAGTCACACTGCATCGCCGAGGTATACCCGCGTGGAGGCGGCTAACCCCAGTATTTATGTCAAGGTGAGTGATATAATACTAACATAACGACTTATCGTTAAACACATAAGCACAACAAGAATACCTTTTATACAAACGTTACAAGACACTAACACACATAACATCATATCATGTCTACTTATCAAACCATTTTATTATTCTTTCCATAGATCAATGTAAGTCCTGTTATAAACACATAAGTAAATTGTTCCTTTTATCATTCTTAAGTTGTTATACCTAACTTCCCATAAAGCTAGTATAACTCTTAAGCTTTCATTTAAAACCAATTAGTTCTCTTACATTAAAAATGATTCAGATTCTTTTGAAATGCATCAAGATTCTTATTATTCGTGCTTAAGTCAAAAGACATTGCGTAAGTATTATTCGTGCTTAAGTCAAAAGACATTGCCGTAATTATTATTCGCTTTAACACGTATGCGTCTATCGTACTATATATATATTTTAAAATATCATGCTTAGGAAGAATCACATACCTTCTCGCGAAATCCACCGCCAAGTCGAATATGTCAAGCAGAGAATCACTATAATAGTCAAATACGCCTATCAACGCCTAGACTATTCCATGTGATTCTAAGCAGAGGGTTCTATATTCTATGGAAAGTCGGGCAGCACTTCCCTACCCGGTGAGCTACTCAAGTCTACTGTGAAAACAGTCCTATGTAAGTACAGTTTTATTATTCTTCTTTTAAACCCTTCTACTGTGATACAGTTCAATTCTATTCTTTAAAATCCTTCTAAGTATTTATACTTATCATATACTTCTACAGTATGTATTCTCTATTTACAAAAGAAGGATAAGATTATTTACCTCGGTAAGCCCAATAATATCCTAGATAAAAGTCGCCCCTGAGCAAGTTTTAGCTCCTAATTTGTACGCTCCGATAGCTCCAAGAACCCTTAGAAGTTCCCAACAACTTCTACTAAGATACTATAAGGGAAATTGGGCTAGGGTATTTGGAAGACAACTTTTCTACCAAGGGAGGGGGTAGTGTTTCGGCTAGGGCTTCTTTAGAGGGGGGGTATTCGGCCAAGGCCTTCTCAAGGGGGGGGGGGGGAAGAGGAGGCTTGGACGAAAGGCTTAGAGAGAGGGGGAGGGATTTTTCAAGACTTGGAAATGATTTGTGGATGAAGAACTCTTCATCTTAAGGGGGGTATTTATAGGTCAAGAAGTGGCCAACCAATGGCCAAGATGATGCCAAGTGCAAGGCAAGTGTAGGGTGAAGATTTAGGCAAGTGTCCTTATCCATCTACTACACAAAATATCCTACCAACTCCTTGACTTGTGCAAAGGCACAAAAAACGTGCCAAACAATAGCCCAATTGCCGTCCAATGAGGGTGACAAGTGTCACCCTCCCGTTGGTCCAAAATGTTTCGTCTCTCGGAAAAATCCGCAAAAATTATAAATGATATAGCCGGAATTTACCCTACGCGAGTTTAGTAAAACGTTTCGTCGAAAAACGATTCTTTTCGAGTGTTGTGCACAAACTTTTTCGTCCAAGGTCTTTTACTTAGGCTAACTTTTGTACGTACACCCTCACGTACATACTCTGGAAATACGGGGTATAACACTAATGAGACAAGGGAGCACCTCTTCTTTACTTGCCCCTACACCCACTTGATTTGGAAGAGCATAAGGGAATGGTTGGGTATTAGAAGAGAAATGACAACTATTGAAAGCTCTCTTAAGTGGATCAAGAAAGACCACCGTGGGACAGGCATCCGAGCCAAATCTATCTTGTTTGCCTTTTGTATAGTGGTCTATGAGATTTGGAAGACAAGAAATACATTGCTCTTTGAAGGCACAAGCATACCGGCGGAGGTGGTCATTGCAAAGATTAAAACAACATCTTATAGAGTTCTATATGACTTAATCCCCTCTTGTAATGACACCTTTTGAGTGACCACCCCTCCCCTCTTCATTTCTTGTTTATATTACGTTGAGGATTGAGAACCCCCAATGACTGATTGTAGCCACCTTTCTTTCCGTTATTAGTAATAATATTTGCATTTACCCAAAAAAATAAAAATCGAGTCATTTCTTCCTTTAGAAATCAAGTCCCATAACTTGAAAAATAAAGTTTCTTAACCTTTTAAGAATTCAAGGTTCTTAGTCTTAAAAACTTCATACGTAGACTCTTATAAATTAAGTAACATATACTTTGGTGCGGTGTGAATAAGTTATACTTATTTATAACGATCTTAATCAAGTAGCCATGATCTAGAAAATGTAATACAATTTTGTCTTATCTTAGCTTCTATGCAGATGGAGAATTCTACTCATTTTAACTTAATTGATTGTCGATACATTTTTATTAACGCTGCAATGGCTTGTTCGACACCTATTCTCATTAGTGTAGTAATTTAGCAAGGTCAACTCGACTCCAATATTTCCTAACAACTCTAACCAACATCCCCCATAAGACTTTGGTAAGAACTTAGGAATATTTTAGACATGCCTTTTTCATAAAATCAATAACATGAATACTTCCTAATGACAAGGCAAGTACTTCAAGAATAATCATGTTGATAGAAGGAAGATGTTCACATACCTCGTGACGACTAACGACAAGTAGCAATACGCTCCAATGTATTTCAACCTATAATGACGATAGAACTTCTATCAATATCATACTTTCTAGTATAGGACTTATACCAAATAATGCCCTCTAATTCTACGGAAATTTGGGCATCATTTCCTTTGTTTCTACGTACTTTTCCACCTTTTTCAAGGCCCGAAATTAATAACCAACATGCCACATTTAAGGCGCAACAAACCACCAATTTAAAGGGGATTATAAGCCTAAAATGACATATAAAATTCTGCCCCACAATTAATGTAAAAATGTCCAATAACTTGAGCCATTTTCGGCAATCACAAGGATAACACCACATCTATTCTTTTTTAATTCTTTTTTAATCCAAGTTATTATTCTAACATGTTGTATAGTTTTTTAATCCAAGTTTTTTAATTCTCTTATATAACATGTGACGATTATAACTATCGACCAAATTGATTTCCAATTTTAATGGCTAACCTGCCAATCTCGGATTTAAGCTTCCAAATTCCATAAGATTTATCAATATTCATTCTAAATATCACATGCTCATCTATCAACTACTACAACATGAAATCTTGAATTACAATAGCAAGACGGAGATTATTACCTCTTTAAGCCCAAATACAATCCAAAACCTAAAGTCGATCCTTAGCAACTTTAGCTCCTCTTCTTGACGTTTCTAAATATAAAATCAACTTACTTACTTCAAATAAATCAAGGCACATAGCTTTAAATCAAACCTCATAACTTCCTAACCATTCTTACCAACATCTCCCATAAGACTTGGTAAGGACTTAGGATAATTTAGACACACTTTTTACATAGAGTAAATCAACATACGTACCTCTTAACTTCTAAGAGTAGAAGGAATCATGAAATAATATCACATGGCTATTTCATACGTAGGATCATGCCAAAAGAAGGAAGAGGTTCACATACCTCGCGACGACTAGCGACAAGTTGCAAAATGCTCCAAAGTACTTCAACCTTGATAGCTATTCCACTCTTCAAGTAAAATACGCTATACGTAGTACTTTAACCTATAATAACCATAGTACGTCTATCAATTCCTAGCCTTTTAAGGTAGAATAATACTAAGTGTAAAGTCTCTTATTCTACGAAAAATTGGGCAGCATTTCCTTTGTTTCTACGTAATTTTCCACCTTTTTCAAGGCCCGAAATCAATAACCAACATGCTACATTTAAGGCACAACAATTCAGCTACCCAAAGGGGATTACACGCCTTAATAGGACGTGTAAAATTCTGCCCCACAATTAAAGTAAAACTGTCCAACAACTTGAGCCATTTTCGGCAATCACAAGGATAACACCACATCTATTCTTTTCCAATTTCTTTCAATCCAAGTTGTTATTCTAACATGTTATATAGTCGCAAACAATTATAACAACTATAATCCCTTTCTTATATAACATGCGACGATCGTAACTAACAACTAAATTGATTACAATTTCAATGGCCAAGCATTGCTAGGTCTCGGATTTAAGGCTTCCTAATTCCATAACAATTATAAACCTTCATTCCATAATTCTCATGATCACTTACAACTATCATAACACGTAATCGCTAAATACATTTAACAAGACCAAGATTATTACCTCAAAAGCCCAAATCTTATCCAAGATCAAAAGTCGATCCTTAGCAACTTTATCTCCTTTCCTTCACGTTCCAATCCGCTATTTGCAACCCTTAGAAGTTCATACACAACTTCTCTTCAAGTTCCAACTCCAACTATGAAAAACTCCTTAGGTTTTCTTGTTGCGACTAACGTAAAATGTAGTTTTTCCGGGATTTTTGTGTTGGGATATCCTTAGAATACCTCTAGGAATCTTGGGTTTGAATATTGAGATTTATCATCAACTTTTGAAGAATTTTCTTGCTCAAAGTGAGCTCAAAACCGAGAGCTCCCTTATGCTAGCACAAAGTTCTTGATATTTTTCTAAGTATGGGATTTGTCTTGCTACTAGTATAGTTATATAAGGCATCCAAGGGCTAAGATTAATACATATGGGTGGCTAGGATCTTAGTCAATAGTCAATTATGTTAAGCTCTCTTCTTGGTCTTCTTAGATCATGACTTTCGCCAAGCCATGTGGAGGGTGACACGTGTCTCCCTCCTATTGGTCTAAAATATTCCATTTCCCGAAATTTCCATAATTCGTCAAAATATCAAAAACCTCGTGTGCCCCACAAAACGTAACATTTCGGGTGGGCCCCACGTAACCAAATCCGTAAATAAATTTCCACAATCTCAAATAACAATTCTGAGAACCCAATTCTTACTAACAGACATTTTTCCTTCCCGAGGTTCGGAAGATTTTCCTTAGAAATAGCAACTCTTTCTTTCGTTCAAATTTTAAATCATGATTCCTTACGTACATTCTCTTTAACATGCCCTGGACTTACGGGGTGTAACAGATTCATTCTCCCTAAATATTGCATGAAACGATTCTTTTATAAAGAATAGACGTACATAGTACTTTGGGTTCAAATCCCGTAGATGATATGGTAGTGCTTTATTTCCTAAAATGAAAGTGTTATAACGGCTTTATGGAAAGTTTTTTATAACAAGGTTTGTGGAAAGTCAAGAGATGGTTTAAAATGTTGTAAGGAAATCTGGGAGAATGTCCATGATTATGTCCTTCATATAGTACATGATATGTGGAACTTTGATTTTCAAAGATGTTTTAAAGTAATACGTGATGTCTATTGCCCTGATTTGTCAAACCATGTCTTAGAAAGATACTTGGTATGATAAGTGTCTTGATGATGGTTTCAAAATGATACATGTATTAGATTCTACTTCCTAGTGATACATGTAGTACTTGGGCTTTTCTAAAAATGGAAATTTAGTTTATAAAGTGAATGTACGACTCACGTACATTGTTGTAATGGACTTTAATCCTTAGTGATGCAAGTGTGATAGTGCCTTGGTGTTATAAAATGAAATACTTGTTAGTGTCTTGTTTGTTTTAAAAGGAATGCATGGTATTGTCTTGGTTATTTTAGAAAGGAAGACATGGTATTATCTTGTTTGTTTTAAAAGGAATTCATGATATTGTTGTTACACCCCGTATTTCCAAGGCAATGAGGTGAGAACGTACGAAGGAAATTGAGATTTGAATTTCGGAAGGAAAGAAGGATTACTTTTCTTAAGGAAAAAATCTCGGGAATTTGTAAAGGAAAAGGTTTATTAATTGGAATTCGGTTCTCAAATTTGGTATTTGAGACTTTTGGAATATATTAGAATTATGGATTTTTAAATTCGGATTTGGTCACGTGGGGCCACGGAAAAATTTTACGATTTTGTGGGGCCCATAATATTTTGAGATATTTTGGAGGATGAAAATATTTTTAGACCAATGAGAGGGTGACACGTGACACACCCCTTTGACTATTTGACTTGGTCTTGGAAGACTTGGTCTTGGAAGATATTTTGGAGACAAGTGGATGTGGGTCCCACTCCACTTGTCTTGCTACACATTGTCCATACACTGTCAAGCATCCACACTTAGAGACATATTATATACACATAGAGGCTTGCAAGACTTAGCCTTATACATTTTCATCCAAGAAAGCTCTAATCTCTCTCCCTTAGCTCCACAAAAATTGAGAGCTTCTGTAGCCAAGAACAAAGTGTTGATTAAGTTTCTTACTCCTAGATTAAGCTCCCTAACCAAGTGTTAAACCAAGATATTATTCCAAGAACACAAAACATGTTGTTGGCCGAGAATAGAGGGTGAAACCCTAGGGGTTCCGTCGACTTTTTGGTGATGGAATGTGAAGGGAAGTTGCTCCTAAGGTTTTAGGGGATACATATATGTGATTGGATCTTGAAGAAGTGGAGCGAAACGAAAACTACGGGCTATTGTTGAGCATTCTGCCCGGGATGTTTTTGGGCACAAAAATGAGGTAATAGTTCTTCAAAAATTAAAGTAATTGGATGTTACTTATTGTTATAATGTATAGATGAATTCATATTAAGGAAGAAATTGAAAATAAGATGTGTATGAGGTAGATATGTGGTTGGCCGATTTGAGACAATTTTGTGCCCTTGGTTTCGTTTGTTATATGGTTGTTGTTATCCACACTTGTCGCATGTTAAAATAAGGTAATATGGTTGTTGATAAGTTATTATGTCATATATGGAAGTGTTGGAACTCGAATTGGAATAAAATGGATTAAGGAAAGAGTTATCGGATTGTAGTTGTTTTAGCCAAAAAACTGCCCAAAACTGTTAGACGTTGTCGTATCATTTTATGGACTGTTTTGGGGGTGTGGTTATTCTGGAAAAATCAGCCCTAATATGCATGTTTAAGTGTAGTAGTTGCTAATGAAAGTCCTAAGGAAATAGGGGTGTTGAAACACCTCACATTTTACCCTCGTTATTGTTGGATTATGGACTGTTTTTATGGGCTGATTTGTGGACTGTTTTGTATAACTGTGGGGAAGAATTTTACACGTCCAGTTAGGCGTGTAATCCCCTTTGGCTAACTGTTGGTTGCGCCTTAAATGTGGCGTTTTGGTTGATGAATACGGGCCTTGAAAAAGGTGGAAAAGTACGTAGAAACAAAGGAAGTGCTGCCCGAATTTCGGTAGAATTAGAGGGCATTATTTGTTATAAGTCTTATACTAAGTAACTATTATATTGATAGAAGTGCTATCGTCATTAAAGGTTTAAGTACTACGTGTAGCATAGTCTACTTGGCTTAAGGAATAGCCGATGAGGTTGAAGTACTTCGGAGCATTTTGCTACTTGTCGTATGGGTTAGTCGTCACGAGGTATGTGAACTTCTTCCTTCTATCGACATGACTATCCTTGAAGTATACTTGCCTTGTTATTTGGAGTATACTTGACTTGTTTCCTTGAAGTATACATGCCTTGTTATTTGGAGTATACTTGACTTGTTTCCTTGAAGTATACTTGCCTTGTTATTTGGAGTATACTTGACTTGTTTCCTTGAAGTATACTTGCCTTGTTATTTGGAGTATACTTGACTTGTTTTCTTGAAGTATACTTGCCTTGTATAGGAAGTATTCATGTTATTAATTTTATGCTAAAGACATGTCTAGAATATTCCTAAGTTCTTACCAAGTCTTATGGGGGATGTTGGTAAGAGTCATTAGGAAGTATTAGAGTCGAGTTGACCTTGGTAAATTACTACACTAATGAGAATAGGTATCAAACAAGCCATTGCAGCGTTAATGAAAATGTATCGACAATCAATTATATTGAAATGAGTAAAATTCTCCATCTGCATAGAAACTAAGATAAGACAAAATTGTATTACATTTTCTAGATCATGGCTGATTTAACAAGATCGTTATAAACGAGAATAACCTATTCACGGCTCACTAAAGTATTAATTTTGTAAGTACATGAGGCTTGATTTTCGAAAGTACTTGGGACTTGAATTTCGAAAATGTGTAGTAACTCGATTTGAAAAGTATATGTTACTTGATTTAAAGAAAGTAAGTGACTTGATTTGAAGGCATAAGTTACTTGGTCTTAAAAGTATAAGTTACTTGAGTTTTAAAAAGTAAGTAACTTGGTTTTAATGATGAAAGTACTTTTGGGTCCAACGCCCTAATATTTCATGAAACGATTCTTTTATAAAGAATAGATGTACAAAGTACTTTGGGTTCATTTCCCTTACAAAAAGGAAAGAGGTAATGGTGCGTTAGTTGTCTAAAAATGAAGTGGTTATAACGGCTTTATGGGAAGTTTGTTATAACAAGTTTTAGTGGAAAATCAAGGGATGGTTTAAAATGTTTTAAGGAAATCGTGCGAGAATGTCCATGATTAAGTCCTTAATATAATACATGATATGTGGCACTTTGATGTTCAAGATGTTTTAAAGTAACATGTGAGGTCTAGTGCCTTGATTTGCCAAAACCATATCTTAGAAGGATACTTGGTACGATAAGTGTCTCGATTTTTTAAATGATGGTTTCAAAATGATACATGTATTGGATCCTACTTCCTAGCGATACATGTAGTACTTGGGCTTTCCTAAAATGGAAATTTAGTTCATAAAGTGAATGTACGACTCACGTACATTGTCGTAATGGACTTTAATCCTTAGTAATGCAAGGTGTGTTAGTGCCTTGATAGTACTTTGGCTTGCTTAAATGATAGTTATTCTATTTTGTGCCTTGATAGTACTTCGGCTCGCCTAAATGGTATTGTCTTGATTTGTTGAAAAATGAGGCATGGAAATTGTCTTGGTTTGTTAAAATGATGGTTTATTCATTTTATGATGTTGAGAGTCAAAGATTATCTTAACTTGCATATGTTGTTCATGATAGCCATTGGTGCTAGTGTTATGAGTATAAATGCGGGGTAAACCCCCAAGACGTTATACGCCTCCTGAGTATAAATGTGGGGTAAACCCCCAAGACGTTGTACACCTCCTGAGTATAAATGCGGGGTAAATCCCCAAGACGTTATACACCTCCTTAGTATAAATGTGGGGTAAACCACCAAGACGTTATACACCTTCTGAGTATAATTGCGGGGTAAACCCCCAAGACATTATACATCTCCATGGATTTGCTACCCATGATGCGAGCACGGCGTATATGCTCATTGCGGGCCCGTAGGGCCTAAGCGGGTAAAATAGTCCTGTGCGAGTGAAATAGTCCTATGCGGGGCAAATTGTCCTATGCGGGTCCACAAGACCCTTGCGGGTGAAACAGTCCCAGGAGTAGGTTTGCATAATGATACTACAGGCGGGTGGCCCTAGATTGATCATAAGCTTCCTATTTTAAAGCATGTAAAGTTTACTCTCATTGTTAAAAAGGCACAGTGTGCGGGTAGTTGTATGTTATACATGTTACATGCTGACAGTGATGTTGTATTCCACGAACATGCTTCTGTGATATTATATGCTGAGGCCAGGTGTCCCGGATTTTGATATGGCTTTCATATTTGAAAGTGGTGCGGTGTTACAGTAGTACAGTGATACAAGGTACAGTTGGCTCTGATTTTTATATGACACGGTAGGATCTGGTATTTGATTTTCAGACTTGCCCTTGTCATTCCTTGTATAGTTATGATCTTAATTGTTGTACTTTATTTTCGTTCCATACTTAGTACTTGTTGTACTGACCCCCTTCGGGGGATGCGTTCATGTCCGCATGTCTAGGTACTCAGTTGTGGATCAGCGAGCTTAGGATCCTGATTCAGCATTTTCAGATGGCTCCAATATTCCGGAGCTTGTCATTATGGCTAGGTATATTAAGAGGTACGGCGGGGCCTTGTCCCGTCATAGTATTTGTCCAAAATCTTAGAGGTCTGTATTTATATGTGGGTTGTACTGGCTAGAGTTGTATTTACATTATTGAATAGTGTAGACCCTTTTGGGTGATTTATATTATGGCAGCCTTATCGGCTTTGCCTTTGTTTTAAGAAAAAAAATTGAGTGTTATTTATCTTCTGCGGTTTATTGTGTTGTATGAATAGAAGGGTGCCCAGGTAGGGCACCAGTCGCGGGTTCGGGGTTCGGGGCGTGACAATTGTCTTGGTTATTTCATAAAGAAAGACATGATATTGTCTTGTTTGTTTTAAAAGGAAGGCATGGTATTGCCTTGGTTGTTCAAAAAAATGGTGCCTTCATTTTGTCTAATGAGAGTTAAAGATTACTTAACTTGCATATGTTGTTCATGATAGCCATTAGTGCTAGTTTTATAAGTATAATTGCGGGGTAAACCCCCAAGACATTATACATCTCCTGAGTATAATTGTGGGGTAAACCCCCAAGACATTATACATATTTCGTGGATTTGCTCCCCATGATGCGAGTATGGCGTATATGCTCATACGAGTCCATAAGGCTCATGCTGGTGAAATAGTCCTATGCGGGTGAAATAGTCCTATGCGAGGAAATTACCTCATGCGGGTCCACATGACCTATGCGGGTGACATAGTCCCAGGAGTAGGATTGCATAATGATACGACGGGCGGGTGACCCTAGATTGATCATAAGCTTCCCAGTTTAAAGCGGTAAAGTTTACTCTACTTTTTAAAAAGGTACAGTGTGCTGATATTTGAGTATTATACTTGTTACATGCTGACAGTGATGTTTTATCCCACGAGCATGCTTCTATGATATTATATGCTGAGGGCAGGTGTCCCTGGTTTTGACATGGCTTTCATATGTGAAAGTGGTACGGTGTTATAGTAGTACAGTGATACAAGGTACAGTTGGCTCTGATTGTTATATGACACGGTAGGATCTGGTATTTGATTTTCATACTTGCCCCTGTCATTCTTTTGTACAGTTATGATCTTGTTTACTGTACTGTATTTCCGTTCCATACTTGGTACATTTTATCGACTTCTTCGGGCTGCGTTCTGTCGCAGTCTAGGTACTTTAGATCCATGAGCTTAGCATCCTGGTTTAGTATTTTGAGATGGCTCCAATGTTCCGGAGCTTGTCATTATGGTTAAGTATATTCAGAGGTACGGCGGGGCCTTGTCCCGTCATAGTTGTCATCAAAATCTTAGAGGTTTGTATTCATATATGGGCTGGACTGGCTAGAGTTGTATTTATATTGTTGAACAGTGTAGACCCTTTCGGGTGTGATTTATTATTATGGCAGCCTTATCGGCTTTGCCTGTGTCTAATTGTCACGACCCGCCCCCGGGCCGCGACTGGTGCCCTACCTGGGCACCCTTCTAATCATACAACATAACAAACTGCGGAAGATAAATAACACTCTTTTTTAAAAAAAAACTAAGGCCAAGCCGATAAGGCGGCCATAACTTAAAAATTACCCGAAAGGGTCTACACTGTTTAAATATGTAAAAACAACTCTAGCCAGTCCAGCCCACAGATGAATACAAACCTCTAAGATTTGAATAAATACTATGACGGGACAAGGCCCCGCTGTACCCATGTATATGCATAACCATGACGACAAGCTCCGGAACATTGGAGCTATCTCAAAATGCTGAACCAAGATCCTAAGCTCGCGGATCCACAACTGTGTACCTAAACCTGCGGACATGAACGCACTCCGGGGTCAAGATAACAGTACCGAATATGGAACGGAAAATAAGGTACAGTAAACAAATCATAATTGTACAAAAGAATGACAGGGGCAAGTATAAAAAGGGTAAATACCAGATCTTACCGTGTCATTACCGTCTTGTGAACTTAATCGTACCTTATTATCTTTTCCCATTTTTACATAAAAGTTATAGTCACATTTTTACGTACATGCTCAGGAAAAACCGTCATGTTCATTACCATATAACTTACTTACCTTGCATAACATAATTCGGCCCTTTATGGAGGGACGCCATATCGCCTACCACACTGGGACGCGATAAAATCACATAGTCTGCCCATACAGGTATACTGCCCGGCCCATTTCTGGGACGCGATAATGTCACATAGTCTGCCCATAAAGGTATACTGCCCGGCCCATTTCTGGGACGATAATGTCATATAGTCTGCCCATAAAGGTATATCGCTCGCCCATTTCTCGACGTGATAATGTCATATAGTCCGCCCATAAAGGTATCTTGCCTTACCATTTCTCGACGCGATAATGTCATATAGTCTGCCCATAAAGGTATATCGCCCGCCCATTTCTCGACACGATAATGTCATATAGTCCGCCCATAAAGGTATACTGCCCACCCATTTCTCGATGCGATAATGTCATATAAAATCCGAATTTAACCCAACGTACTACGCACTTCTACTCCTTTTAAAATGACTTTTTCAAATAAAACTTCCAAGATACTAACAACCGTAGTATCAAGTCATAGCTACTTTTCACGACAAGTCACAATACCTTTTAGAAATACATTTACAGGCTTCTAAATCAAGTGACTTCCTTCTTAAAAACCTTAAGCAATTGGTACCTTTAAAACAATTTGCCCTTCTTTATTTCAAGTCATTCTTTGTTTATATTACTAGAGAAAACAATTCTCTTAACCTTCCATAAAGTTATTATAACCAACTTCCCATAAAGCTGTTATACTAACTTTATGCCTTAGACTAATTCATTCTTTTATAACCAAGAGACTTATACTTTCAAATCAAGTTACATAACTTTTAAAATACTTCAAGTCTCTTAACTTTAGAAATCAAGTTTCTTAACTTAGAATTTAAAATCTCTTATCTTTAGAATATCAAGAAATCCATGCTTTCCAAATCAAGTATTCTATACATTTAAATCAAGTCATTTCTTCCTTTAGAAATCAAGTCCCATAACTTGAAAAATAAAGTTTCTTAACCTTTTAAGAATTCAAGGTTCATAGTCTTAAAAACTTCATACGTAAACTCTTTTAAATTAAGTAACATATACTTTGGTGCGTTGTGAATAAGTTATACTTATTTATAACGATCTTATTCAAGTAGCCATGATCTAGAAAATGTAATACAATTTTGTCTTATCTTAGATTCTATGCAGATGGAGAATTCTACTCATTTTAATATAATCAATTGTCATTACATTTTCCTTTATTAACGCTGAAATTGCTTGTTCGATACTTATTCTCATTTGTGCCAGAACTTAGCCAAGTCAACTGCTCCAAATACCTCCTAACGACTCTTACCAACATCCCCCATAAGACTTGGTAAGAACTTAGGATAACTTAGACATAACCTTTACGTAGAGTAAATCAACATACATACCTCTTAACTTCTAAGAGTAGAAGGAATCATGAAATAGTACTACATGTATATTCAATACATAGAATCATGTCAAAAGAAGGAAGAGGTTCACATACCTCGCGACGATTATCGACAAATAGCAAAATGCTCTGAAGTACTTCAACCTTGATAGCTATAGAATCATTCAAGTAGAATACGCTATTCTTAGTACTTCAACCTATAATGGCCATAATATGTCCATTAAACCTCTAGCTTCAAACGTAGAATATTCTAAGTGCAAAGTCACTAAATTCTACGGAAAATCGGACAGCACTTCCTTTGTTTCTACATACTTTGCCACCTTTTTCAAGGCCGAATTCAATAACCAAACATGCCACATTTAAGGCCCAATACAACAACCAATCAAAGGGGATTACACGCCTTACAATACGTGTAAAATTCCGCCCCACAATTAATACCAACTAAGTCCTTAATCAAGGTCATTCTCGGCTAACTTATTCAATAACACAAAGTCCTTTCCAATTCTTTTTATTCAATCCAAGTCCTTAGGTCAAACATTTTATATAGTCATAGACAACTTCAACAACTACAATTTCCTTCTTTAAATAACATGTGACGACTTATACTAATAATCAAATTGAATTGTAATCTTAAGGCTAAACATACTAGTTTTCGAATTAGGGTTCCAATATCCCTAACACTTATCAACTTCATAATATATATCTCATACTTGCTAATATCTATAGCTACAACAACAAGTAATCATAATTACTAAAACGACAAGAATTTTACCTTTACAAGCCCTTGTAATTTCCAAGATTCAATGTCGCTCCTTAGCAATTCTTAGCTCCTTTCCTTTACGCTTCAATCCACTATTTGAAGCCTTTAGAAGCTCACAACCCACTTCTATTCCATTTCCAATCAAAACCTATGAAAATGCCTTAGGTTTTCGCCCTGCGACTAACATGAAAACGCCATTTTTCCGAAATCTTTCTATTGAGACATCCTTACAATACCCTTAGGGACCTTGTGTTAAAGTCTTGTGGCTAATGGATCAAAACTACAAAATTTTTGTGTGGGAAACACACAATTGCCGAGAGCTCTATGAACATACACAAAGTCTCTAAATTTTTCTAAGTGTTAAAAGAGCTAGTCTTGCACTAGTTGTGTATATATAATACAATGTATGGCTTAGATTGCAACACTTGAGTGGCTAGGATGAGAGTAATTAATTAATTGGCCAAGTGGACAAGTTGACTAGTCAATAAACTCAAGCTTTGAAGACTTATCTTCCTTGATGGTCAATGACCATTTTACCCTTGCTTCAATTTCGTCCAAGACCAATGTGGGGGTTCCACGTGTCGCCCTCCCATTCGTCTATAAAATTCTGTAACCCTCGGGGGGTCCTACAAAACGTAAAATTCCTCGGGTGGGCCCCACATGACCAAATCCGTAAAAATAAATTTCCATAATGATAATAAGTTCCATACTCTTCAATTAATGCATTTTGAGAATCTAATTCTCACCAACGAACATTTTTCCTTTCCGACGTTTGGAAGATTTTCCGTCGGAAAAACAATTCTTCCTTTCGTACCCTTTTCAAGTCTTGTGTTCCTTACTTACATTCTCTTATACATGTCCTGGACTTACGGGGTGTAACACTAATGAAAACAAAAAGAGTGTTATTTATCTTCCGCAGTTTATTGTGTTGTATGAATAAGAAGGTGTCGAGATCACGATCATGCCCGGGTTCGGCATACAGAGTGGTATCGAGTAGTTAGTCCTCGAATGTCTGCTGCATCACAGATAGTAGAGTCTTGTTTATCGGTGTGTTGTGCACCACATCTATAAACAGGAGGCTATAGTACATTTAGGATTGGTTTCCCTTCTTCTCACTTTGAGATCGTGCGATAGAGCTGTGTTGTTAGGGTAGTCTCTCCCTAACGTATTATTTTGATTGCAACTGTCACAACCCGAACCCGGGCCCGTGACTGGTTCCTTACCCTGGGCACCCTAGTGATACAACATCAGAGAAAAACCAGCGGAAATAAAACATACAGATATGAACAAGAGATATGATAATAAAACAGGCCAACCAAAACGGTTGCCTTCTTACATATATACACTTGAATAGCGATATCCTTTTACAAATCCCGCCACAACAGATTTCATGCACCTCTAAGAGTTTTTATACAACATGACGGACAGGCCCCGCCATACCCCGAATGTACAAGTACCTACAATGTGTGGACTATACCAAGAGATAAGCCTCCGAGAAATGGAGCTTTCAATACGCTGAATCGTGATCCTATGGCGAGGATCAACAATCGCGTACCTACATGCGGCATGAACGCAGCCCCCCGAAGGAGGTCAGTACAACAGGTACCAAGTATGTGAAACTGAAAATACTGTAAATGAAATCATAGTAGTCTATATAAAGCAGGAGACATGTATGATAACCAAACTACAATCCACAATAAATAAGCAGTCATGTAAGTCAGGGACTCACGCCCTCAAAGTCATCACTCAAATATAACTATGGGTCTCACGCCCTCAACATCAATCATGCCCGTGGAAATACCTTCCTCACTGCCGGCAGTCTATGATATAATAACACCAAGGAGTACATATGAACACCAAGTCCCACCTGAGTCATAAAACCGTACGGGGCAAGTACGAAGGCTAACTACCAGATACCAAAGTCGCATCATCAACTGACCGGGGCAAGTACGAAAGCCAACTACCAGATACCAAAGCCGTACTAACAATACTATACAACCAAACCACGAAGCTGATACGGGGCAAGTACGAAAGCCAACTACCAGATACCAAAGCCGCGGTCACGAGGTGGCCGGCAAGTACGAGGCTAACTACCGGATACCAGTCAGATCACGAGACTCCGCCACGGCGATACGGGCAAGTACGAAATCCAACTACCAGATACCAAAGCCGTGTCACGTAGTCGACCGGCAAGTACGAGGGCTAACTACCGGATACCAAGCGTCAGATCACGAGACTTCGCCACTAAACCGAACGGGCAAGTCGAAGGCTAACTACCGTGTACCAAGGCCGAATCACCACGACGGCAAGTACGAAAGCCAACCACCAGATACCAAGGCCGAATCAGTAAAACCTCATGGAGAGCTAGTCCATGGAATAACACTATCAACAGGAGCGCACCCGTGGAATCCTCCGTCACTGCCGGTACGTCCAAGTAAGATCATAGCAAATCAGCCGGCCTTCCATTGAGAGACGCGGTGGTATAGAAACACAATACTTTGCATAACAAGGCTATCACACGCAAACATAGGTAAGTTACACCCAACTCGAGGTACTTTCATTTTATGTCAAAGTCCGGGTTTTAACCCCAAAGTACTACATACGTTAAATTCTTTTAAAAGATTTATTCCATTTACAAAAGGTCACCCGATACCCGCAGTATTAAAATAGAGTGACTAACATTTTTAAATAAACCAACACACTTTCCTTTTTAAAAATCAAGTAACAACATTCTTTTCCAAAAGTTCAGTTTGCCTAATTTCAAATACTCAAGTCTCTTATTTTCGAAAGATTTCATAGTTCATAGTATTCATCACTTATTAACGTAATTCTCTTTTTAAACAATTTGAGTAACGTATGCCTTATGTGTGAGTAGGTTATTCTTGTTTATAACAATCTTATTAAAGCAGCCATGATCTAGGAAATGTAATACAATTTTGTCTTATCTTAGCTTCTATGCAGATGGAGGTTTCTACTGGTTTTAATATAATTACTTATTTGTCAATACATTTTCCTTTATTAACGCTGCAGTGGTTCGTTCGATACTTATTCTTATTTCCGAAAAATCAGTAAAGCATTATTCTTTAAAAAACTAAGTACTCATTACTCACGAATGAGGTTTCACACTTTTTAACAACTTTCATATCAATTCAATTAAGTCAAGTCTCTTATCTTTTAAGATCAATAAACCATTCTTTTTATCTTTCTTAAGTCGTTATACCTAACTTCCCATAAAGCTAGTATAACTCTTAAACTTTCAAAATCAAGTATTGCTCTTCTTTCAAAAACGATCCTTAATTCTTTTGAAATACTCCAAGATTCTTATTATTTAAAACTCAAGTCAAAAGACATCGAAGTAAAACCACGTTCAGTTAACACACGTACGTCTACCGTACTATATATATATTCTTTAAAATATCATGCTCAAGAGGATAGGAAGAATCACATACCTCGCGACGATTACCGACAATTAGCAAAACGCTCCAAAGTACTGTAATCCTGCTAGCCTTTTCCACCCTTCGAGTAGAATACGCTACTCGCAGTACTTCAACCTATAACGGTCATATAAGTCTATCAACGTCTAGACTACTCTGTAAAAATAATTCTAGATACAGATTCCTTATTCTATGGAAAATTGGGCAGCACTTCCCTACCCGTCAACTACACAAGTCTCATCAGAATACAAATTCTATGTAAGTACAGTCACTTTCTTCTTTAATATTCTTCTGATGTGATTTCAATTCAATTCTCTTCTCTTATACCATCCTTCTATATATCTTATACTCATTCCTATACTACTATAGTATGTAATTTCCAATTACAATAGAAGGACAAGAGTATTTACCTCGATAAGCCAAAAATTATCCAAGTTTATATGTCGCTCCTGAGCAAGGTTTAGCTCCTAATCTGTACGCTCCAATCCGCTCCAAGAAACCCTTAGAAGTTTCTACACAACTTCTACTTACTACTTCAACCAACTATGAAGTTTCTCCTAGGGTTTCGTTTTGTGACTAATGGATATAAAGTAGTATTTCTGGGCTTTTAGTATAGGGGTAACCTTGGAATACTACAAGGTATTTGGGCCAAGGTATTTTGGAATAGTAACAATACTTGGAGAATACTTTTCTACCAAGGGGGTGGGGGTGTATTTCACGAGAACAACTCAAGAGGAGGGGGGTTTGTTTCGGCCAAGGCCTCTCAAAGGGGGAGGGGAACCTTGGACGAAAACTACACTAAGGGGGAGAGGGATTTCAAGACTTAGAAATTATTTTGTGGATGAAGAAGTCTTCAACTAAGGGGGGGTATTTATAGGGAAACCAATGGCCAAGATTAAGGCAAGTGGAGGGCAAGTGGAGGGTGGAGATTTGGACAAGTGTTTTGTGGGTCCCACTTGCTCATCTACTACACAAAATATCACAAAATATCCTACCTAATCCTTGACCAAAATAAAGGCAAAAAACGTGCCAAGTTCGTCCATCAATTTCCGCCCACTTGAGGGTGACACTTGTCGCCCTCTCGTTGGTCCAAAATATTTCATCTCTCGGAAAAATCCGCAAAAATTAAAAATGTTGCAACCGTAATTTTCCCTTCGCAAAGTTCGGAAAACGTTTCGTCGAAAAACAATTCTTTTCGCTAGTTGTGCACAAATTTCGTCCCTTATGCCTACTTAAGGCTAAAACTTTTGTACATACGCCCTCACGTACATACTCTGGAAATACGGGGTATAACAACAACTATGAGAAAGGCAACAGTGACCCAGCAAGGATATTATGGATTGCGTATCCAGGTTGATG
This sequence comes from Przewalskia tangutica, assembly GCA_029844215.1. NCBI lineage: Eukaryota > Viridiplantae > Streptophyta > Magnoliopsida > Solanales > Solanaceae > Przewalskia > Przewalskia tangutica. Next base: position 84,427,705 of record CM056720.1, on the reverse strand, counting down.
TATAGTTGTTATAATGATGTACATCTATACGGATATATGTATGAGGGTCATATGTGTGTTTCCTATATTGATTATAGATTACCAAGAATTGGTAAAGCCTTAATAAATACTTGGAAGGTATGAAACAGTTTGTTGAAACCTACCCATAGGCTTTATATATGTACTGATTTGGAATATCAGGAGGTAATGAATTGTCTAAGATTGTGATAGACTCTTATGAGATCATGTTTAATTGATTTGATAACATACTATGTTGATAGATTAAGTTGTGTTGTACGCTTACGTGATATGTGTGGATAATATTGGTATGGAGTAAATAAAGTTGTTGTGATTAAGACAACAAGATTTTAAGATTTTGAGAAGCTACATTTCCCGTATGTGGGGACTGATAATGTAAGCTTGGAACATAGAATAATTGTGAACCTTAGAATATTGATAATCGCTGAGACCTTAGTGGTATAAGGCCTTCTCGGGTAGTAAGATTAATTTCAGACCAAGAATGAGAATTATGTGCGACAATAGGTCGGGTTGTGGGCTGATTTCGGGTCAACCCGTAGCTCTAAATGGAGTGGGGTCAGTTGGAGGTGGTCCCGCTATGTGATAGGGTCACGAGGGTGAAAGGCCCAAGTTTTGTTAATCATTGTACGAGTTCGTGGACGCGTTCCACCAAAACCGGGTCGTGAGGGCTGAGCAGGGCCTTAACGGAAATTTAATCCAAGTATAATGACCAAGTTAGGATATAGTAACTCCAAGGATTGGAAAACAGAAGCAATATTTGAAATTATGTACATGTACTAGAAAAGTTTTGGAAGTACGAGAAGAGTACGACAAGTAAGAAAATGAGCGAACAAGTGTTAAAAGAATTGAAGTGTTATAGTATGAATAATGAAAGTACGAAAGGAGAATCCTTTTAGGCCATGAATGGGAGTTAATAGTGATGATACTCACCTTAGATTTGATTCATCGTTTTGCTTTGACTGACGTATATGCATGTGTGATATATTGTGGCCATATGTGGCATAATTGGTTTCGTAAGTATAGTAGTGAAGACTATACCAGTGCATGTGTAGTTGAAGACTTAGAAGGAACATTCGGAACGAATGTTTCTATGGTGGGGAGAATGTTACACCCCGTATTTACATAGCTACTAAGTGAGAACATGATTATAGAATTAAGATTGGAATGTCGAAAGGAAAGGATTTTTACATTTCCTTATACGGAATTTTTTTGAGATTAATGTGATGACAAGAATTAATTCTAGTAATTGAATTCTTTCCAATAGAAGTATGGACTAAGTGTTAAATTATTAAGTCTTGGTGTTGTATGGTATAGGGCCATCGAAATTGTTGAGAAAAGTTGGCTAAGGGTGGGATATTATTTTTGTGAAGAGAATTCTTGACCAATAGGAGGAGAGCAAGTGCCCTCTCCACTTGTCTTGCAAAGACTCCACCTTAGTATATATAGATAAGTCTTGAAGACTTGGAACATAAGACCTTCATCCATACAAAACCTCATCTCTCCTTAACCTAGATATTTCGAAATCACCATAGCCAACAAGAACAAGATCAAAGTATTTTCTTTCCAAGATTAAGCACCCTTACCCCTAAATCTAGGTTGGGCCGAAAATAGAATGAAACCCTAGGGGTTTCCGTCGACTTTTTGGAAGAGAAATGTGAAGAGAAGTGTTACACCCCGTAATTTCAGGATATGTTTAAAGAGAATGCACGTAAGGAATCAGGACTTTAAAGATTGGTACGAAAGGAAGAATTGTTTTTCCAAGGGAAATCTTCCGAACTTCGGAGAGGAAAAATGTTCGTTGATGAGAATTAGATTCTCAAAAGGTGTTATTTGAGACGTGTGGAATTTATTAGAATTGTGGGAATTTATTTACGGTTTTGGTCACGTAGGGGCCCACCCGGGAAATTTTACGTTTTTGTGGGGCCCACGAGGTTTCTGATATTTTGATGAATTATGGAATATTTTAGACCAATAGGAGGGCGACACGTGTCACCCCCCCCCCCCCCCCACATGGTCTTGGTCGAAATTGACCAAGGTTAAGTAGTCAAGTGACAAAGGTTAAGTGGATGATCAAGCTTGAGGTAATTGACCAAGTCAACTAGTCAAAGTTGACACAAGATATTTAATTGACCCAATCCTAGCCACACATTTGTTTTGATCTCACCCCTTGGTTGTAGTATATATCCACATTACTAGTACAAGACTAGACAAATCCAACACTTAAAAAAAATCAAGAAACTTTAGTATGCAAAGAGAGGCTCTCGGCCAAGGCTCCTTTAGGAGAGAATTTTTTTGCAATCTTGCTTCATAAATCTCAATATTCAAACCTAAGATCCCTAAAGGTATTCTAAGGATATCTCAACACAAAAATCCCGGAAAAACTATGTTTTTACATTAGTCGCAACATGAAAACCTAAGGGGTTTTTCATAGTTGGAGTTAGAACTTGAAGAGGAATTATTCACAAGATTCTAAGGGTTGCAAATAGCGGATTGCTAGGATCCACTTTAGGTTTTGTATTGTATTTGGGATTAAAGAGGTAATAATCTTCGTCTTGCTATTGTAATTCAAGATTTCATGTTGTAGTAGTTGATAGATGAGCATGTGATATTATGGAATGAAGGTTTATAATTGTTATAGAATTTGGAAGCCTTAAATTCGAGACCTAGCATGCTTAGCCATTGAAATTGTAATTTATTTAGTTGTTAGTTACGATCGTCGCATGTTATATAAGAAGGGGATTATAGTTGTTATAATTGATTGCGACTATATAACATGTTAGAATAACAACTTGAATTGAAAAGGAATTAGAAAAGAATAGAAGTGGTGTTATCCTTGTGATTGCCGAAAATGGCCAAGAATATTGGACAGTTTTACTTTAATTGTAGGGCAGAATTTTACACGTCCTGTTAGGCGTGTAATCCACTTTGGTTAGCTGAATTGTTGAGCCTTAAATGTGGCTTGTTGGTTGATGGATGCAGGCCTTAGAAAAGGTGGAAAACTACGTAGACACAAAGGAAGTACTGCCCGATTTTCAGTAGAATTAGAGGGCAATTATTTGGTATAAGTCTTACAATAGTAAGTATGATATTGATAGAAGTACTATGGACATTTTAGGTTGAAGTACTACGTGTAGCAGAGTCTACTTGGCTTAGGGAATAACCGATGAAGTTGAAGTACTTTGGAGCATTTTGCTACTTGTCGTATTGGTTAGTCGTCACGAGGTATGTGAACTTCTTCTTTCTATAGACATGAGTATTTTATGGTATACTTGCCTTGTTGTTAGGAGTATACATGACTTGTTGTTTGAAGTATACTTGTCTTGTTATTAGGAGTATACATGACTTGATATTGAAGTATACTTGCCTTGTTGTTAGGAGTATACTTGCCTTGATATTTGAAGTATACTTGACTTGTTATTAGGAGTATACATGACTTGAGATTGAAGAATACTTGCCTTGTTGTTAGGAGTATACATGACTCGTTCTTGAGTATACTTTCCTTGTCATATGAAGTATTACTGTTATTGATTTTATGCTAAAGGCATGTCTAGAATATTCCTAAGTTCTTACCAAGTCTTATGGGGGATGTTGGTAAGAGTCGTTAGGAAGTATTGGAGTGTTATACCCCGTATTTCCAGAGTATGTACGTGAGGACGTACGTACGAAAGTTTAAGCCTTAAGATTAGGCAAGGGACGAAAATAATTGTGCACAACTACCAAAAAGAATTGTTTTCCGACGAAACGTTTTCCAAACTTTGCGAAGGGGAAATTACGGCTATGACGTTTATTATTTTTGCGGATTTTTCCGAGAGATGAAATATTTTGGACCAACGAGAGGGCGACACTTGTCACCCTCAAATTGGCGGATTTATGGGCGTCAATTGGACGATTTCAAGCCTTGGAGTTGGTAGGATATTTTGTGATATTTTGTGTGGTAGATGGATAAGGTGGGACCCACACACACTTGTCCAAATCCTCACCCTACACTTGCCCACCACTTGTCTTAATCCTAGCCCTTGAAAGTCCTATAAATACCCCCTTGAAGTGCAAGACTTCTTCATCCCAAAAACATTTCCTAAGTCTTAAAATCCCTCTCCCTCTTTGATAAGTTTTCGTCCAAGCCTCCCCCTCCCCCTTTGAGAGGCCCTTGGCCGAGAGTACCCCCCCCCCCTCTTGAGAGTTGTTCTCGTGAAAATACCCCCCTTTGGTAGAGAAATACTCTCCAAGTATTGTTACTATTCCAAAATACCTTAGCCTTATACCTTGTTGTATTTCCAAAGTTACCTCTATACGTAGAGCCCGGAAATACTACCTTATGTCCTTTTAGTCTCAAAACGAAACCCTAAGGAAAACCTTCATAGCTGGTTGAAGTATTAAGAAGAAGTTGCGTAGAACTTCTAAGGGTTGTTTGGAGCGGGTTGGAGCGCCCAGAGTAGGAGCTAAACATTGCTCAGGATCGACATTTAAACTTGGATAATTATGGGCTTATCGAGGTAAATATCTTGTCCCCCTATTGTAATTAGAGTTTACATACTATTGAAGTATAAGAATTAAGTATAAGTTATATACAAGGAAGGTATATAAGAAGGGAATTGAACTGTAGTTACATAGGACTGTATTTACAGTAGACTTGTGAAGTTCGATGGGTAGGGAAGTGCTGCCCAATTTTCCGTAGAATCTTGTATCTAGATTTATTCTACCGAGTAGTCTAGACATTGATAGACTTTTTTAACCGTTATAGGTTGAAGTACTGCGAGTAGCGTATTCTACTCGAAGGGTGGAAAAGGATAGCAGGATTACAGTACTTTGGAGCTATTTGCTAATAGTCGATAAATCGTCGCGAGGTATGTGATTCTTCCTATCCTCTTGAGCATGATATTTTAAAAGAATATATGTAGTACGGTAGACGTACGTGTGTTAACTGAACGTGGTTTTACTGCGATGTCTTTTGACTTGAGTCTAATAATAAGAATCTTGAAGTATTTCAAAAGAATTAAGAACCGTTTTTGAAAGAAGAGTAATACTTGGTTTTAAAAGCTTAAGAGTTATACTAGCTTTATGGGAAGTTAGGTATAACGACTTAAGAGAGATAAAAAGAATGGTTTATTGATTTTAGAAGTTAAGAGACTTGATCTTAAAAGATAAGAGACTTGACTTAATTGAATTAATATGAATTTTGTTAAAAAGTGTGAAACCTCATTCGTGAGTAATGAGTACTTGGTTTTAAAAGGAATAATGTTTCTTGATTTGAAATCGAATAAGTATCGAACAAACCACAACGCTTAATAAAGGGAAATGTATTGACTAATAAAGTATTATGAAAACCAGTAGAAACCTCCATCTGCATAGAAGCTAAGATGAGACAAAATGATATTACATTTCCTAGATCATGGCTGCTTTAATAAGATTGTTATAAACAAGAATAACCTACTCACACATAAGGCATATGTTTCTCAAATTGTTTTAAAGGAGAATTATATTATTAAGTGATTAAAACTATGAACTACGAAACCTTTCGAAAATGAGAAACTTGAGCATCTGAAATTAGGCAAACTTGAACGTTTGGAAATAATGTTGTTACTTGATTTTACAAAGGGAAGCGTTTTGGTTTACTTAGAAAGATAGTCACTCTATTTTTATACTACGGGTATTGTGTGACTTTTGTGAAAGAAACGGATCTTTTAAAAAGTTAATGTATGAAGTACTTTGGGGATAAAAACCCGAACTTGTTAACATAAAGTAGAAAGTACCTTGTGTGAATAACTTGATTGTGTTGGTTTGTGATAGCCTTGTAATACTTTCTTGTTGATTTGATAAGTAAACATGTTAGGATGCTACGTGTGTTAGTGTCTTGTAATGTCGTGTAAGGGGGTTTCCCTTGATTGTGCTTATGTTGTTTAACGATAAGCTGTTATGTTAGTATTATATCACTCACCTTGACTTGATCCCGGGGGTTAAGCTGCCCTCCGATGCGGAGTAGACTCAGGCAGTCTGTGTGACTATTATTCGAGAATACCTCATGCGGGTCCAGGGGACCTATGCGGAGCTACGAAAGTTCCAGGTTACTGTGCGGCCTATATGGTCATGCGGTCTATGTGGCCATGCGGACTGCGAGTCCAGGACGATGCCGAGGAGTAGCTACCCTCGATGCGGGGAATACCTCATGCGGGCCTATGTGAGTGGCCTATGCGGAGCTGCGGGAAGTTCCAGGACTAGACGCGCACATTTGATACTGCGGGCGGCGGCCGATCATGTGGCGGTCTAGACAGATCTCGTGATATAGTTTATGACCTTGTTGGTACTGTGGGTGTTAGTAGTCGGCTATGCCTTCGTACTTACCCCGTACGGCTTTATTATGACATAGGTGGGACCTGGTGTTCATGTGTATTCCTTGGTGCTTTTATATCATAGACTGTCGGCAGTGAGGAAGGTATTCCACGGGCATAATTGATGTTGTCGGCGTGAGACCCATAGTTATATTTGAGTGATGACTTTGAGGGCGTGAGTCCCTGAATTGACATGATTGTTTATTTATTGTGAACTGTAGTTTGGTTATCATACATGTCTCCTGCTTTATATAGACTACTATGATTTCATTTACGGTATTTTCAGTTTCACATACTTGGTACCTGTTGTCGACCTCCTTGAGTGCATTCATGCCGCAGTAGAGTACACCGATGTTGATCCTCGCTCATAGGGTCAGTTCGGCGTTTGGGAAGCTCGTTTCTCGGAGGCTTATCTTGGGTATAGTCCCCTGTCGTTGTACTTACATTCGTGGTATGGCGGGCCCCGTCCGCCATTGTTATCATTCTTAGAGGTGCAGTAATCTTGTTGTGGCGAGTTTGTAAAGGGATGTAACTGTTCGGTTTCATGTTTTTTATATATGCCGAAATGCAACGTTTCTCAAATAACTGTTTTACACTTCATATTATTTCATGTCTTGTTTTATATTCCGCTGATTACTCTGATGTTGTATCACTAGGGTGCCCGGTAAGGCACGATCCACGGGCCCGTTCGGTCATGACAAAAGTGGTATCGAGCGATTAATCCTCGGAAAGTTTCTGACCGTATCTAGTAAGTCTTGATTATCGGTGTGTTGTGCACCACACCAATGTGAGGCTATAGGATATTTAGGATTGGTTTCCTTCTTCTCACTCAGATCGTGCTTAGAGTCGTGTTATAAGTTGGACCCTCTAACGTATTTCCTTCCCTTACCGCTATGCCTCGCGTAAGGCAACTCGGGCCCGAAGGGCAAAGCGGTAGAGTGCGAGTAGAAACCTGAGGATTACGAGGCATAGCCCAATCATCACCGAGGTGGTGCTTCATTCGGGAGTTCGCAACGTCGCCAGCCCAGAGTTTAGCACAATGCACAGCTCCTCTGCGGCCATGATATATGAGCCTTGATTCGCGGCCAGAGCAGAGAATATGGATTACAAAGGAATGGACCTGTTACTAGCTAGGATTTTAGAAACCAGAGAATATAGAGTGCACCGATTAATCACGGGTCTAGACAATTATCTAGTAAAGGGTTGTACAAGAGTAGCTCTTCAGTCAGGCATGGATATTGCCCGCGTACAGGCTTATGCGCAACACACAGAGGAACGTAGAGATCGACGGATTAACAAGATCGCGAGAGGGCGGTCGGCGGGGTCCTTTGGTAACTTACGAGGCGGACCTTCTCCGCAGCAGATCGTTACGCCTCCGCCAGAGCGAGTGGTCCTCGCGAGTTCGGGGCGTTCGGAGTATCTGGAGTTGGTGAGCTCGTGGCTTAGTGCGCGAATACACGTAGGTTCGGCCGAATTCAGTTTTTCCCCAGTGTTCACAGTGTGACAGGCGTCATCCCGGGGAATGTCATCTTTTGTTGGTACTTGTTTTACCTACGGCTGTCAGGGCCATGTGTCTAAAGGGTTTCCTAGTAGGAGGGATGCAAGTAGAAGGACTCAGCCTTCAGGATCAGTGGCTAGTTCGTCACCTTCCCTAGCTATGCGCCCAGCCGGGCAGGATGGATTAGAAGGATAAAGGGGAAGTGAAGCAGTAGATACAGGTACATCCTTAACCCTCTAGAGATTAGTATGTGGGATAAGATGAGTATATCTTAAGTGTTATGTTCAGATAGCATTGTGTTAATTGTGATTAGAAATCATGGTTAGTTAACAGGGTAAGATTGGGGATAAGGAAAGTGTGAGCCTTAGAGTTTTATACGTGGAGACCTTAGAGGTAAGGCCATCTCGAGTAAAAGATGTATTTTTATGTTTGACCCTTATCGGAGTGCATAGTGCACGTAAGATATATTTGTGTGATAAGTCCCTGAGTAGTGTGGAATGAAAGAGGGTAGTTGAGCTAAGAAGACCACTAGGTTTTCGTAACTTGATTGATGAGATTGTTCCGGGTCGGGGAATAATAGCTTGGCGTGAAGTGGGTCGGATTGAGGCCATGTCGCAGGTCAACCCGCAGCCCGGTTTGGGGTGGGGTCAGTTCGTGGTGGTCCCGCTATGTGTCAGGATCACGAGGGTGTTAGGCCCAAGTTTAGTTAACCATCGTACGAGTACGTGGATGCGTTCGACCAGTAGTCGGGCCGATGAGGACAACCCATCTTATCTTTCAGTCAGGACCGTTTACTCGGCAGAGGGTTATGTGTGATGTTATAGCAGAAAGGTTGTAAGGCTGCACGAGGTGCCTACTTTCACATTATGGCGGGCAGTGGAGCCCAGGTTACGGCTGTTTCTTTTCTAGAGGTTTTACCAGGCAGGGTTAGGAACTCAGGTGAGTCTCGATGTCGCGTTCGCCTCGGGCGGTGTTTGGATTTCGAGGGTAGTGAGGATTGTTGCCTCCTGTTGAGGGAGTGTTTTATAGCTACCATTTCAGTATTCGGATATCGCCTTATGACGCCTTGTAGGGGCGGAAGTGTAAGTTGCCGGTCGATTGGTTCGATGTTGGCAAGGTTCAGATAGTTGGTTCATACTTGTTTTGGCAGGATGTGGATAGGGTGAAGCTTATCCAGAAGAGGTTATTGGCAGCTCAGAGTCAACAGAAGTCGTGCGGATGATCTGCGACGACGCTTGGAGTTCAGGTTGACGGTGGGTCTTCTTGAAGGTACCACCCCGGAAAAGGGTGTGACGAGTTTTGGAAAACAGAGGAAACTTAGCCCGAGTTACTTTGGGCCTTTTTAGATCATATGAAGAATAGGCCAGGTTGCCTATAGGTTAGCATTTGCCGTCCTACTTAGGAGGCAGTATGTCCGGTCTTTCATGTTGTTATGTTCGGAAAAGTATCGGAGATCCATCCAGAGTATTCCCAGTTAATGATGACCAAGTTGGAGATAGTAACCCCGAGATTTGGAAACGGAAGCAGTAACAGAAATGTGGTAAGTTATGAGAAAGATTTCGAGTGTACGAGAAAGGTACGACGAGTAAGGGAAGAAGCGAGCATATGTTAAGAATATAAGAGTGATCATTTCGTTTGTAAAGAAAAGGTGCGAAGGGAGTATCTTTTAGACCTTGGGTGGGAACTTTTGTGATGATAGAGGTGATTCCTCGTGGATTGGATGTAAGTAATTGCGCGTGTGTTATTTTGTGGCCAGGTGTGGCATTGGCAACTTGTTATGTTAAGAGGAACCTATCATTATCTGTATCGAGAAGGAACATTCGGGACGAATGTTTCTAAGGAGGGGAGAATGTTATACCCCATATTTCCAGAGTATGTACGTGAGGACGTACGTACGAAAGTTTAAGCCTTAAGATTAGGCAAGGGACGAAAATAATTGTGCACAACTACCAAAAAGAATTGTTTTCCGACGAAACGTTTTCCAAACTTTGCGAAGGGAAAATTACGGCTATGACGTTTATTATTTTTGCGGATTTTTCCGAGAGATGAAATATTTTGGACCAACGAGAGGGCGACACTTGTCACCCTCAAATTGGCGGATTTATGGGCGTCAATTGGACGATTTCAATCCTTGGAGTTGGTAGGATATTTTGTGATATTTTGTGTGGTAGATGGATAAGGTGGGACCCACACACACTTATCCAAATCCTCACCCTACACTTGCCCACCACTTGTCTTAATCCTAGCCCTTGAAAGTCCTATAAATACCCCCTTGAAGTGCAAGACTTCTTCATCCCAAAAACATTTCCTAAGTCTTGAAATCTCCCTCCCCCTTTGATAAGTTTTCGTCAAGCCTCCTCTCCTTTAAGTGGCCCTTGGCGAGAGTACCCCCCTCTTGAGAGTTGTTCTCGTGAAAATACCCCCCTTTGGTAGAGAAATACTCTCCAAGTATTGTTACTATTCCAAAATACTTTAGCCTTATACCTTGTTGTATTCCAAAGTTACCTCTATACGTAGAGCCCGAAAATACTACCTTATGTCCTTTTAGTCTCAAAATGAAACCCTAAGGAAAACCTTCATAGCCGGTTGAAGTATTAAGAAGAAGTTGCGTAGAACTTCTAAGGGTTGTTTGGAGCGGGTTGGAGCGCCCAGAGTAGGAGCTAAACGTTGCTCAGGATCGACATTTAAACTTGGATAATTATGGGCTTATCGAGGTAAATATCTTGTCCCCCTATTGTAATTAGAGTTTACATACTGTTGAAGTATAAGAATTAAGTATAAGTTATATACAAGGAAGGTATATAAGAAGGGAATTGAACTGTACTTACATAGATTTGTATTCTGATGAGACTTGTGAAGTTCGATGGGTAGGGAAGTGCTGCCCAATTTTCCGTAGAATCTTGTATCTAGATTTATTCTACCGAGTAGTCTAGACATTGATAGACTTGTTTAACCGTTATAGGTTGAAGATCGCGAGTAGCGATTCTACTCGAAGGGTGGAAAGGATAAGCGAGGATTACGATTTTTGGAGCTATTTGCTAATAGTCGATAAATCGTCGCGAGGTATGTGATTCTTCCTATCCTCTTGGGCATGATATTTTAAAAGAATATATATAGTCGTTAGGCGTCGTGTGTTAATCAACGTGGTTTTACCGCGATGTCTTTTGACACGAGTCTAATAATAAGAATCTTGAAGTATTTCAAAAGAATTAAGAACCGTTTTTGAAAGAAGAGTAATACTTGGTTTTAAAAGCTTAAGAGTTATACTAGCTTTATGGGAAGTTAGGTATAACGACTTAAGAGAGATAAAAAGAATGGTTTATTGATTTTAGAAGTTAAGAGACTTGATCTTAAAAGAAAAGAGACTTGACTTAATTGAATTAATATGAATTTTGTTAAAAATTGTGAAACCTCATTCGTGAGTAATGAGTACTTGGTTTTTAAAAGGAATAATGTTTTACTGATTTCGGAAATCAGAATAAGTATCGAACAAACCACAGCAGCGCTAATAAAGGGAAATGTATTGACTAATAAAGTATTATGAAAACCAGTAGAAACCTCCATCTGCATAGAAGCTAAGATGAGACAAAATGATATTACATTTCCTAGATCATGGCTGCTTTAATAAGATTGTTATAAACAAGAATAACCTACTCACACATAAGGCATATGTTTCTCAAATTGTTTTAAAGGAGAATTATATTATTAAGTGATTAAAACTATGAACTACGAAACCTTTCGAAAATGAGAAACTTGAGCATCTGAAATTAGGCAAACTTGAACGTTTGGAAAATAATGTTGTTACTTGATTTTACAAAGGGAATCGTTTTGGTTTACTTAGAAAGATAGTCACTCTATTTTTATACTACGGGTATTGTGTGACTTTTGTGAAAGAAACAGATCTTTTAAAAAGTTAATGTATGAAGTACTTTGGGGATAAAAACCCGAACTTGTTAACATAAAGTAGAAAGTACCTTGTGTGAATAACTTGATTGTGTTGGTTTGTGATAGCCTTGTAATACTTTCTTGTTGATTTGATAAGTAAACATGTTAGGATGCTACGTGTGTTAGTGTCTTGTAATGTCGTGTAAGGGGGTTTCCCTTGATTGTGCTTATTTTGTTTAACGATAAGCTGTTATGTTAGTATTATATCACTCACCTTGACTTGATCCCGGGGGTTAAGCTGCCCTCCGATGCGGGGTAGACTCAGGCAGTCTGTGTGACTATGATTCGAGAATACCTCATGCGGGTCCAGGGGACCTATGCGGAGCTACGAGAGTTCCAGGTTAGTGTGCGGCCTATATGGTCATGCGGTCTATGTGGCCATGCGGACTGCGAGTCCAGGACGATGCCGGGGAGTAGCTACCCTCGATGCGGGGAATACCTCATGCGGGCCTATGTGAGTGGCCTATGCGGAGCTGCGGGAAGTTCCAGGACTAGACGCGCATTTGATCTGCGGCGGCGGCGGCCGATCATGTGGCGGTCTAGACAGATCTCGTGATACGATTTATGACCTTGTTGGTGCGTAGGTGTTAGTAGTCGGCTATGTCACGACCCGAACCGGGCGTGGCGTGCCTTACCCGCACCCAGTAGCCATACATCGAGTAATCGGAATATAAAACAAGACATGAATAAAGTGAAGTGTAAAGCGATTATCGAGAAAAGTTGCCTTTCGCATAAATATATAACAACTAGAAACGATTACATCCCTTTTTACAATTACGCCCACAGCATTTCTGGACCTCTAAGAATGATATGACAACAATGGCGGGACAGGGCCTCGCCATACCCCTGAATGTAAGCACTTACAACGACAGGGGACTATACCAGATAAGCCTCGGAGAAACGGGCTTCCAAACGCGAATGTGACCCTAAGAGCGAGGATCAACATCGGTGTACCTACTACGGCATGAACGGCCAGAAGGAGGTCGATTACAACGGTACCAAGTATGTGGCGAAAATCGTAAATGAAATCATAGTAGTCTATATAAAGCGGGAGACATGTATGATAACCAAACTACGATTCCTGATAAATAGCGATCATGTCAAGTCGTGACTCACGCCTCAAAGTTATCACAATAAAACCGTGCGGGGCAAGTGCGAAGGCATAGCCGACTACTAAGACCACGGCACCAAAAATACCACAAATCGTATCCGAGGTCTTTCTGAACCGCACCATGTCGAAGGCCGCCACTCGCCCGCAATATCAGCGTCTTGGCGTCTATCCACGGAACTCTCGCACTCGCGTAGGTCACCGGACCGCATGAGGTATTCCTCGAATCATGGTCCTGCATCGCTGGTATACCGCGTCGGCGGCTAACCCTCGGTATCCGCTGAGGCTCCGCAGCCCGCGTAGTCTCAAAAGACCGCATAGTCTCAGCGGACCGCATAGGAATCCCGCGTCGGGCTAAACACCGGAATGATCAATCCGGAGCTACCGACTCGCGTAGTCACGGATCGCATAGGCCGTATAGACCGCGTCAAGGGTGGCAAGCCCTCGGTATAATAAGTCGAGGGTATGTGATACAATAACGATCTGCGGGCTTAACGTTTGACAACGTAAGCCAACAAGAGTGACCCCACACAATAATCACAAGATACTAACACACGTAGCATCCTAACATGCTTACTTATCAAATCAACAAGAAAGTATTACAAGGCTATCACAAACCAATACAATCAAGTTATTCACACAAGGTACTTTCTACTAACAAGTTCGTACCTATCCCCAAGTACTTCATACATTAAATCTTTAAAAGATACGTTACTTCACAAAACCACACAATACCTTAGTATATGAAAATAGAGTGATTATCTTTTTAGAGTAAATCAATTACTTCTCTTTTTAAAATCAAGTAGCCATTCTTTTCCAATGTTCAAGTTTGCCTAATTTCCCATGTTCAAGTTTGCATTTTTAGAAAGGTTTAGTAGTTCATAGTCTTATTCATTTAAGAATATAATTCTCCTTTAAACAATCGAGAACATAAGCCTTATATGTGAGTAGGATATTCTTGTTTATAACAATCTTATTACAATGACCATGATCTAGGAAATATCATTTTGTCTCATCTTACATGCGGATGGAAGTTTCTACTGGTTTTAATAATACTTAATTATTAAAAACATTTCCTTTTATTAACGCTGCATTAGTTTGTCGATACACATTCTGATTTCCAAAATCAGTAAAACACTCTTAAGTCGTTATACCTAACTTGCCATAAAGCTAGTATAACTCTTAAGTTTTCTAAAAATCAAGTACTACCTCCTCTTTCAAAATGATTCAAAATCTTTTGAAATACCTCAAGTTCTTTATTATCACATAACAAGCCAGTTATAGTTCAAATCAGTTACCTTTTAAAAGCCACAAGTATTTTCTTACCAACATAAAGCTGTTATAACCAACTTCCCATAAAGCCGTTATAACACTTTATGTTTTAAACCAATCAAATACATTTAGCACGTATGCGTCTACCGTACTACATAGTTCACACATATCATGCTAGAAGAGATAGGAAGAGGTTCACATACCTCGCGACCATTATCGACAATTAGCAAAACGCTCCAAAGTACTCTAACCTTGCTCGCCTTTTTCACCCTTCAAGTAGAATACGCTACTCGTAGTACTTCAACCTATAAAGGCCACAAAAGCGCCTATCAACCTCTAGCTCTCTTCGTAGAATAATTCTAGATACAAGATTCCTTATTCTATGGAAAATTCAGAAGACCTCCCCGCAACCACATAAAACTCCTCATCAAACGAGGCCTTCTACCAAACCAACAATTCGGGGTTACACGTCTAACGGGCGTGTACAATTCTACTCCACAATAATACTACAAGTCTGCCAAATACGGTCAATGTAAATATTCAATTCCTTATAATTATACTTCCAATATATCTTATACTCAATGATTAACTACTCTGACATGTAATTTCCAATTACAATAGGGACATAGATCATTACCTCGATAAGCCCAAAATTATCCAAGATTATAAGTCGATCTGAGCAACGTTTAGCTCCATTCTGACGCCCAACCGCTCCAAGCAACCCTTAGAAGTTTCCAAATAACTTCTCTTAACACTTCATCTAAGCTATGAAGATTTTTCTAGTGGCTTCGTTTTTGCGACTAAAGGAATAAAGTAGAATTTCTGCTCTAGTATTGAAATAACTTGGAATACAACTAGGGATACTAGGCTAAGGTATTTGAGACTATATCAACACTTGAAGAATTTTTCCTACACCAAGGGGAGAGTAGGACGAGAACCTCAACAAAGGGGAGTATTTTGTGACTTAGAATCTCAAAGTGTGGATGAAATAAGTCTTGAAACAATGGGGTATTTATAGGAAAATCAATGGTCAAGATCTAGGCAAGTGTGTGGTGAGGATGGGGTACATGTGTGTGGGTAGTTGGCCAACCATTTGGCTACCACAAAAATGGGACAAGTGGCGCCACAAAATGGGCCACTTGTCCACCTAAAAACGTCCACTGCCTTCTCCATTCGGCCAACATGGCGCACGGGGTGACACGTGTCGCCCCTACTCGTCAAAATATTTCATCTTCCAAAATATCCGCAATGCCAAAAATCCGAAAATAAAGTGGGCCCACAAAACCAGAATTCTCCGTGGGCCCACGTGACCAATTTCGGAAATAAAATTCCATAATTCTCAAATATTCCAAAAAGTCCGAATACCAAATCGGGAATCCAATTCCCATTAACGAACATTTTTCCTTCTCAAAATTGAAACTTTTCCGTCGTAAAATCACATATTTCTTCCTTTCCAATTTTAATGTCGTATTTACGTACGTACGTCCTCATATACATACACTGGAACTACGGGTGTAACATTCTCCTCGCTTAGAAACATTCGTCGAATGTTCCTTCTCAAGACAGATAACGATCAAGTTCCTCATAGCTTAACCGGTTTGCAAATGCCACACACGTACGAAAACACCCGCGCAAATACTTACATCAAAGTCCGAGGAATCACCTCTAACATCACAAAAACTCCCACCCGAGGGCTAAAAGATACTCCTTCATGCACCTTCACTTTACAAACGAAATGATCACAACTATGTTCTTAACACATGCTCGCTTCTTCCCTTACGTCGTACCGCTCGCACACTCAACTCTTTCTCACAACTTACCACATTTACGCCATCGCTCCAGTTTCCAAATCTCGTCATACCCTTTCCGGTGGTACCTTCAAGAAGGCCCGTCGGCTGAACTCTAAGTGTCGTCGCCGACTATCCGCGACGACTTTGACTCGAGTGCCTAAAATCTCTTACGGATAAGCTTCACCTTATCCACATCCCGCCGAAACAAGTATGAACCAACTATCGAACTTTGCCAACATCGAACCAATCGACCGGCAACTTACACTTCCGCCCTACAAGGCGCCATAAGGCGATATCCAGAATCGAAATGGTAGCTATAAAACACTCCGCCAACAGAGGCACCAATCCTCACGGCTACCGCAAATCCAAACACCGGCGAGGCGAACGCGATACTAAGACCCACCGAGTTCCTAACCCGCTGGTAAAACCTCCGAGAAAAGCAGTAGTAAACTAGGCTCCATCGTCATAAGGTGAAAGTAGGCACCTCGTGCAACCTTACAACCTTCCGATATAACATCTCGCATAACCTCTGCGAGTAAACGGTCTGGATCGAAAGACAAGATGGTGACCTCATCGGCCCGACCTCGGTCGAGCCTTACGAACTCGTCGATGGTTAACTAAACTTGGGCCTAACACCTCGTGACCTATCATCTAGCGGGACCACCTCAAACTGACCCCACCACTTTCCGGGCTGCGGGTTGACTCGCGATATGGCCTCAACCCGACCCACTTCGTACTAAACTCTCGTTCCCCGATCCGGAACAATCTTACCAATTCACGTCATGAAAGCTACCACTTTCATCTCACACTACCCATGGAATTATCCCATAAATACAATACGTATACCGAGTACTTCGACAAAGACCAACCGTAAAATCATCCACTCAGGACGGCCTTGCATCCAAGGTCCCAACTGTTATAAATTCTAAGGCTCCCCATTTTCTCGTCCCCAGACTTACCCTTTACAACTACCCATGTTTTCTAATCACAATTAACACAATGCTATCAGAATAAACACTTAAGGTATACTCACCTTATCACACATACTAAACCCTAGAGGGTTAAAGATCTATCTGTATCTACTGCTTCACTCCCCTTAGTCGTTCTAATCAAACACCTTGTAGGGCGATAGCTAAGGAAGATGACGAACTACCCACCGATCCTCAAGGCTAAGTCCTCCGCGAGGACACTCTTTCGACAACAGACCACGACGGTCGCCGTACAACAAGTACCAACTAAAAGCGACATTCCCGAGATGGCGCCGCGCGTGAACACCGAAAAAATGAATCGGATGGCGGAACCTTCGTGTATGTGAGCGGAAGCTCTGGAGCTCTGACCAACTCCTGCATACCCCGAACGTCCTGAACCCTGTGGAGGACCTTTCTGCACTGGTGGATGCGCATAATCTAATCTGCTGGTGAGGCGACTCGCCTCGAAAGTTACCAAAGGACGCCGCTTCAGCCTCTTCATCGCCCGTTAACCGTCGATCTCTACGTTTCTCGGCTGCGCGCATAAGCCCGCATACGTGCCATGCTCAAGCCCAATCAAGAATTACTCTTGCACAACCTCGCCGTTGATATTCATCAAGACTCGCGTACATCGGTATACTCTCGTAGTCAAATCCATAGTTAATGCGGTCGCCTTGAAATCTATATTCTCTGTTCGGCCGTGGGCGAAGGTTCAAATATCATGGCCGATGAGGCTCTGCCGCCGTGCTAAACTCTGCGGGGCTAGTGGCGTCGCAGAACTCCCGAATGAAGCACCACCCAAGGTGATAATTGGGCTGTGCCCACGTAACCCTCAGACTTACTCGCGGCTCCCCAGCCTTGCCCTCTGGGCGGGTTGCCCTACGCGGAGGCATAGCGGTAAGGAAAGAAATACGTTAGAGGTCCAACTTACAACACGGCTCTAAGGCACGATCTCGAGTGAGAAGAATAGAAACCAATCCTAAATATCATATAGCCTCACGATTATTGGTGTGGTGCACAACACAATCGATAATCAAGAACTACTAGATACGGTCTGTAGACACTTTCCGAGGATTAAGCGCTCGATACCACTTTTGTCACGACCGAACCGGGCGTGGATCGTGCCTACCCTGCACCCAAGTAGCCATACATCGAGTAATCGGCGGAATATAAAACAAGACATGAATAAAGTGAAGTGTAAAGCGCTTATCGAGAAAAGTTGCCTTTCGGCATAAATATATAACAACTAGAAACGATTCATCCCTTTTACAATTCTGCCCACAAGACACGCACCTTAAGAATGATATGACAACAATGGCGGGACGGGGCCGCCATACCTGAATGTAAGCACTTAGAGGACTATACCACCGATAAGCCTCCGAGAAACGGAGCTTCCCAACGCTATGTGACCTAAGAGCGAGGATCAACACGGTGTACCTACTACGGCATGACGCAGCCCGAAGGAGGTCAAGACAACAGTACCAAGTATGTGAAATCGAAAATCGTAAATGAAATCATAGTAGTCTATATAAAGCGGGAGACATGTATGATAACCAAACTACGATTCACAATAAATAGCGATATGTCAAGTCGTGACTCACGCCTCAAAGTTATCACAATAAAACCGCGGGGCAAGTGCGAAGGCATAGCCGACTACTAAGACCACGCCAAAAATACCACAAATCGTATCCCGAGGTCTTTCTGCACCGCACCATGATCGGCGGCCACTCGCCCGCAATATCAATGTCGCGTCTATCCCTCGAACTCTCGCACTCGCATAGGTCACCCAGCACCGCGTGAGGTATTCCTCGAATCATGGTCCCGCATCACCGAGGTATACCGCGTCGGCGGCAATAACCATCGGTATCCGCTAGGCTCCCGCAGCCGCATAGTATCAAAAGACCGCATAGTCTCAATGCACCGCATAGGAATCCCCGCGTCGGGCTAAACACCGGAATGATCAATCCTGAGCTACGCGCTCGCGTAGTCACAAGGACGCATAGCCGTATAGACGCATCAAGGGTGGCAAGCCCTCGGTATAATAAGTCGAGGGTATGTGATACAATAACGATAACGGGCTTAACGTTTGACAACGTAAGCACAACAAAGTGACCCCTTACACAATAATCACAAGATACTAACACACGTAGCATCCTAACATGCTTACTTATCAAATCAACAAGAAAGTATTACAAGGCTATCACAAACCAATACAATCAAGTTATTCACACAAGGTACTTTCTACTAACAAGTTCGGGTACCTATCCCCAAAGTACTTCATACATTAAATCTTTAAAAGATACGTTACTTCACAAAAACCACACAATACCTGTAGTATATGAAAATAGAGTGATTATCTTTTTAGAGTAAATCAATTACTTCTCTTTTTAAAATCAAGTAGCCACATTCTTTTCCAATGTTCAAGTTTGCCTAATTTCCCATGTTCAAGTTTGCATTTTTAGAAAGGTTTCGTAGTTCATAGTCTTATTCATTTAAGAATATAATTCTCCTTTAAACAATCTGAGAACATAAGCCTTATATGTGAGTAGGATATTCTTGTTTATAACAATCTTATTAAGCAGCCATGATCTAGAAAATGTAATATCATTTTGTCTCATCTTAGCTTCTATGCAGATGGAAGTTTCTACTGGTTTTAATAATACTTAATTATTAAAAACATTTCCTTTTATTAACGCTGCATTAGTTTGTCGATACACATTCTGATTTCCAAAATCAGTAAAACATTCTTAAGTCGTTATACCTAACTTTCCATAAAGCTAGTATAACTCTTAAGTTTTCTAAAAAAAATCAAGTACTACCTCCTCTTTCAAAATGATTCAAAAATCTTTTGAAATACCTCAAGTTCTTTATTATCACATAACAAGCCAGTTATAGTTCAAATCAGTTACCTTTTAAAAGCCACAAGTATTTTCTTACCAACATAAAGCTGTTATAACCAACTTCCCATAAAGCCGTTATAACACTTTATGTTTTAAACCAATCAAATACATTTAGCACATGTACGTCTACCGTACTACATAGTTCACACATATCATGCTAGAAGAGATAGGAAGAGGTTCACATACCTCGCGACGATTATCGACAATTAGCAAAACGCTCCAAAGTACTCTAACCTTGCTCGCCTTTTTCACCCTTCAAGTAGAATACGCTACTCGTAGTACTTCAACCTATAAAGGCCACAAAACGTCTATCAACCTCTAGCTCTCTTCGTAGAATAATTCTAGATACAAGATTCCTTATTCTATGGAAAATTCAGCAGCACCTCCCCCCCCGCAACCACATAAAACTCCTCATCAAACGAGGCCTTCTACCAAACCAACAATTCCAGGGGGGTTACACGTCTAACCGGACGTGTACAATTCTACTCCACAATAATACTACAAGTCTCTTTGCAAATACGTCCAATGTAAATACGGTTCAATTCCTTATAATTATACTTCCAATATATCTTATACTCAATGATTAACTACTACAACATGTAATTTCCAATTACAATAGGGGGACATAGATCATTACCTCGATAAGCCCAAAATTATCCAAGATTATAAGTCGATCCTGAGCAACGTTTAGCTCCAATTCCTGACGCTCCAACCCGCTCCAAGCAACCCTTAGAAGTTTCCAAATAACTTCTCTTAACACTTCATCTAAGCTATGAAGATTTTTCTAGGCTTCGTTTTTGCGACTAAAGGAATAAAGTAGAATTTAGGCTCCTAGTATTGAAATAACTTGGAATACAACTAGGGATACTAGGCTAAGGTATTTGGGACTATATCAACACTTGAAGAATTTTCCTACACCAAGGGAGAGTAGGACGAGAACCTCAACAAAGGGAGTATTTTGTGACTTAGAATCTCAAAGTGTGGATGAAATAAGTCTTGAAACAATGGGGTATTTATAGGAAAATCAATGGTCAAGATCTAGGCAAGTGTGTGGTGAGGATGGGGTACATGTGTGTGGGTAGTTGGCCAACCATTTGGCTACCACAAAAATGGGACAAGTGGCGCACAAAATGGGCCACTTGTCCACCTAAAAACGCCCCAGCTTCTCCATTCGGCCAACATGGCCACACTGGGTGACACGTGTCGCCCCCTGCCCAAAATATTTCATCTTCCAAAATATCCGCAATGCCAAAAATCCGAAAATAAAGTGGGCCACAAAATCAGTAAATTCTCGTGGGCCCCACGTGACCAATTTCGGAAATAAAATTCCATAATTCTCAAATATTCCAAAAAGTCCGAATACCAAATCTGGGAATCCAATTCCCATTAACGAACATTTTTCCTTCTCAAAATTCGGAAACTTTTCCGTCGAAAAATCACATCTTTCTTCCTTTCCAATTTTAATGTCGTATTTACGTATGTACGTCCTCATATACATACACTGGAACTACGGGGTGTAACAGGCTATGCCTTCGTACTTACCCCGTACGGCTTTATTATGACACAGGTGGGACCTGGTGTTCATGTGTATTCCTTGGTGCTTTTATATCATAGACTGCCGGCAGTGAGGAAGGTATTCCACGGGCATGATTGATGTTGTGGGCGTGAGACCCATAGTTATATTTGAGTGATGACTTTGAGGGCGTGAGTCCCTGACTTGACATGACTGCTTATTTATTGTGAACTGTAGTTTGGTTATCATACATGTCTACTGCTTTATATAGACTACTATGATTTCATTTACAGTATTTTCAGTTTCACATACTTGGTACCTGTTGTACTGACCTCCTTCGGGGGGCTGCGTTCATGCCGCAGGTAGAGGTACACCAGTGTTGATCCTCGCTCATAGGGTCACAGTTCAGCGTTTGGGAAGCTCCGTTTCTCCGGAGGCTTATCTTGGGTATAGTCCCCTGTCGTTGTAGGTACTTACATTCAGGGGTATGGCGGGGCCCTGTCCCTCCATTGTTGTTATCATTCTTAGAGTGCAGAAATCTTGTTGTGGGCAGAGTTTGTAAAAGGGATGTAACTGTTCGGTTTCATGTTTTTATATATGCCGAAAGGCAACGTTTCTCAAATAACTGTTTTACACTTCATATTATTTCATGTCTTGTTTTATGTTCCGCTGATTACTCTGATGTTGTATCACTAGGGTGCCCGGGGTAAGGCACCAGTCACGGGCCCGGGTTCGGATCGTGACATGGAGTCTAGTTGACCTTGCTAAATTACTACACTAATGAAAAAAAAGACCGAACAAGTCATTGCAGTGTTAATGAAAATGTATCGGTAATCAATTACATTGAAATGAGTAGAATCTTCCATCTGCATAGAAACTAAGATGAGACAAAATTGTATTACATTTTCTAAATCATGGTTCAATGGAAAATATCGTTATAAACGAATATAACCTATTCACGACTCATAAAAGTATTAATTTGGAAAGTACTTGAGACTTGAATTTCGAAAATATGTAGTGACTTGATTTATTTGAAGTAAGTAAATTGATTTTGAAAATATATAAGTCTTGATTATGAAAGTATAAGTCACTCGAATTACTTTAAAGATTATGAGACTTTATTTTTCAAGTTATGGGACTTGATTCCAAAAAATTAAGAGACTTGATATATTTTGAAAGTATGAGAATTTGTTTGAAAGTATATGATACTTGAATATTGAAAGTCAAGAGATTGAGTTTATTTTGTTTCCAACATTTCATGGTTTAAATCTTCTAATAAAGAAATGATGTACAAAGTACTTTGGGTCCAAACACCCTAATACCTCATGAAATGATTCTTGTTATAACAATGTATGTACGTAGTACTTTTGGAGTTCAACTCCCTAATAATACATAGTAACTAATGCCTTGATTTTCCAAATCATGTTTTTAATAGATACTTGAAATGATAAGTGTCTTGATAGCGCCTTGATGGGTTCTAAAAGGAAAGGTGTGATAGCACCTTAGTTTCATAAGAGTTGTTATAATGGATTTATGGGAAGTGGTTATAACTGTTTTTATGAAAAGTCTAAATATGGTTAATAGAATGAACTTGGTTTCATTATAGTACATGAAAGGAGTAACTAGAGTATAAAGCGTGTAGGTCTCTTGATTTGATGAAAAAGTAACTTGATGTTGCAGGGCTAGTGCCTTAGGATTTATATAATGGAACAGGACGTGCGGCGAACGTACGTAGTACTTTGGCTTGCTAAAATGATAATTGTATTGATTTGGTTTAAAGGAAGACATGGCATTGTCTTGATTGTATAAAATGATGGTTGTTCATTTTATTGTAATGAGAGTCAAAGATTATTTACTTGTATATATTATTTATGATAGCCGGTTGAGCTAGTGTCATAGTATTTATTACGGGGTAAATCCCCGGGTCATGTTGCATTTTGCCTATTCCGTGGAATTGCTCCCCACGATCCGAGGAATACCTCATGCGAGTCCGTAGGGCTCATGCGGGTGAAAAAGTCTCATGCGGGTGAAATAGTCCTATGCGAGGAATACCTCATGCGGGTCCACAAGATCCATGCGGGTGAAATAGTCCTATGTTGGTGAAATAGTCCCATGCGGGAGAAATAGTCCCATGCGCGTTCAATTCCCATGATTATCCCATGGACTGCTACTCCATGATGCGGGTATATCTATATATATACTTATTGCGGGTCTACAAGATCCATGCGGGTGAAATAGTCCTATGCGGGTGAAATAGTCCCATGAGTTGATTTTCTATTATTAAAAATGTACAGTTTACTCTCGTTATACCGAGTCCCTCACTAAAGGGCCGGGACACATCATAGGCATATAGACATGACAGTTGACTTTATATTATATCATGGACTGCCGACAGTGATGTTGAAATTCCACGGGCATGCTCCCTTGATACGGGTTATATATTATATGTCACGGCGACCAAGACGCATGGCGGTGCCCTACAGGCACCCTTACAGGTATACATCAGAGATAATCAGCGGAACATACATGAAACTATAAAATAAAACAACAGAAGTAAAACAACAGGTTAGCCGATAGGGCTACCTTCCTGGACATATAATATACAACCGAAGCAGTTGCCTCATTTCCTTTACAAACTGACCCACAATACGTGACTACAGACCTCTAAGAGTTTTAACATAACAACTGTGGCGGGACAGGGCCCCGCCATACCCCTGAATATACATGAATCTACAACCTCAGGGGAAACCGTACCAAGAGATAAGCCTCCGGAGCAAATGGAGCTTTTTCCCAAAAACTGAACCGAGATCCTAAGAGCAAGGATCACCAACCTGGGTACCTAAAACCTGCGGGCATGACGCGGCCCGAAGTCGATAACAGTACGAATATGGAAGAAATAATGTCTGATGAAACATATCATAACTGTACAAAAGAATGACAGGGACAAGTATAAAAAGTACATACCAGATCCCGCTGTGTCATTACCACTTTATGAACTTAATTTCACATCAATATCTTTTCCCATTTTCAATAAAGGTTATAGCCACATTCTTATGCACATGATTAGGAAAAATCATTAAGTTCATTTTTATATAACTTACTTATCTTTCATAAGTATAATCTGACCCTTTAAGGAGGGCGCATATACTACCCGACCCAATCTGGGACGCGATCAAGTCACACAAATATCAAAGCGTGTCCGTGGAATCCCCCATCACTGCCGACAGCTATAAGTGTAAATTATAACTATGTGACGCGCCCGTGGCATCCCACCTCACTGTCGGCGTACACATATACAACACATATATATATCTCCTGCCCGTGGAATCCCACATCACTGCCGATCAACTATAAGTGTAAAATATAACCATGTGACGCGCCTGTGGCATCCCACCTCACTGTCGGCGTACACATACATAACACATATATATATATATATATATATATATAACGTGGCCGCATGCCCCGGAATCCCACATCGTATAAGCATGGCCATAACGAGCCCTCGGCGTCCTCATCGTGGTGCAGTCTTCGTAGGAGCTAGCCCATGGAGTAATAATATAACATGCCCCGAAATCCTCATCGCGGTACATGTCTTCATGGGAGCTAGCCCATGGAGTAAAATATAACATGGTCGCATGCCGAATCCCACATCGTATAAGCATGGCCATGGAGTAATAAAACACGCGAGCATCTAACGCGTCACGGCCGCATGCCGGCATCCTCATCGTATAAGCATGGCGAGATCAATCACAATGGAAGCATACCTGTGGAATCCCGTCACCGCAGACGCGTCAATAAAATGTCCGGCATCTAACCCGCATCTGGTCACATGTCCCGGAATCCCACATCGTGTAAGCATGTCCAAGGATCAATCATGATGGAAGCATACCCGTGGAATCCCACATCACTGTCGGTACGTCCAAGTAAACTTATAACAAGACAGCCGGCCCTCCAACTGAGAGTCGCGACAACGTAACATATAATACTTGCACTCAAAGCTATCACAAGCAAACCTAGGCAAGTTCATTAAACCTTTAGACTTCCATCTTTATAAACTCATGGCACTTTCGTTTTACATTAAAATCAGAATTTAACCCCAAGTACTACGTCTTACTCTTTTAGAAAGTCCCTTTTTCAAATAAAACATCCAAGATACTAACAACCGTAGTATCAAGTCATACTACCTTCAAGACAAGTCACAATACCTTCTTAGAAATACAATTACCGGCTTCTAAATCAAGTGACTTCTTCCTTAAAACATTAAACGATTTAAACCATTAAGACAGTTGCCCTTCTTTATTTCAAACCAATTCTTTGCTTACATTATTAGAGAAAACCATTCTCTTAACCTTCCATAAAGCCGTTATAACCAACTTCCCATAAAGCCGTTATAACCCTTTATGGTTTTAAACCAACTCATTCCTTTTATAACCAAGAGACTTCTACTTTTTGGAAACCAAGTATTATATACTTTCAAATCAATTCTCTTAACTTTCAAAAATACAATTAGTCTCTTAACCTTTAGAATTCAAGTGACTCCTTTTATTAAAAAAACCTTAGGCAATTGATGCCTTAAAATCAAGTTGTCTTTTTACTAAAATCAAGTCATTTATCCTTCCATAAAGCAAATATAACCAACTTCCCATAAAGTCGTTATATTCACTTTATACCTTAGCCAAAAATATAATTTCCTATCCAAGGGACTTATACGTTTAAATCGGAACAAGTATCACATACTTCAAAACTCTTCAAGTCCCTTAACTTTAATAAACATTGGACATCCTTAATACTTTCAAAGAAGTGAGTTAATCTCCTAACTCACCCGACTTGGCTATTCATAAAACTAGTAAAGAATATCAAGGTGTTGTACGTCTACCGTACTACATACGTGCAACTAGTCATGCTCAAAAGATAGGAAAAGTTCTACATAGAGTAAATCACACAACTACCTCTTAACTTCTAAGAGTAGAAGGAAACATGAAATGATACCACAGGTATATTCCATACATAGAATCATGCCAAAGGAAGGAAGATGTTCACATACCTCGCGACGATTATCGACAAGTAGCAAAATGCTCCAAAGTACTTCAATCTTGATAGCTATACCATCCTTCAAGTAGGATACGCTATACTTAGTACTTCAACCTATAATGGTCACAATACGTTCATTAACCTCTTACTTTAAACGTAGAATATTCTAAGTGCTAAGTCACTAAATTCTACGGAAAATCGGACAGCACCTCCTTTGTTTCTACTTACTTTGCCACTTTTTTCAAGGACGAATACAATAACCAAACACGCCACTTTTAAGGCCCAAACAATGCAATTATCAATAGGGGATTACACGCCTACTAGACGTGTAAAATTCCGCCCCACAATAGATATCAAACTAATACAAACTACATGTCCAATTCGGCCACATTGAGTGCCATAACACCAATTCTTCTCCAATTTCTATTTCAATCCAAGTTGTTAGTATAACATGATATCAAGTCGCAATTGATTAAACTACTATAACCTTCAAGTATGTAACATGCGACGATTCTAGTAAACGACCAAATTGTAATCCAACTTCACATGGCTTACATTACATTTCGGATTTAAGGCTACAAGCAATCCATAATACTTATAAACTTCAACATATCAACTTTATGCTAGCAACATGTAAAGCTAACAACAACAATAAATATATAATCTTGTAACACTATTAAGAGACAAGATTATACCTCAACGAATCTCAATCCAACTCCAAATCCGAAGTCGCTTCCTTAGCAACTTAGAGCCTCTTCAAGACACTTCAATCCGCTACTTGAGACCCTTAGAACAATACCAACAACTTCCCTTCAAACTTCCAATCCAAAACCTAGAAAGCAACTAGGTTTTCACTTTGCGACTAATCCGAAAACTATCTTTTTCCGAGATTTTTCTATTGAGATATGCTTACAATACACTCAAGAACCTTGGTTTAAAATGTGGAGCTTAAAGAACAAGAAACAAATTTTTTTTCTTCTCTAAGGGCTAGAACCCGAGAGCACTCTTGCTCTTCCTTCAATTTTCTTGAAATTTTTTCTAAGTGTTAGGCTTAGTCTTGCTACTAGTAGTATTATATAGGGACATGGAGGGTCAAGATACAACCAAATGGGTGGTTTGGATGAGCTCTTATCAAATATCAAGCCTTGTGGGTCCTTTGACCAAGTCAATTCTCTCAAGCTCTCAAGTTGCAAGACTTGTCTTGCTAACAAAGGTCCAATGACCCTTTAGCCCTTGCAAAAATCGTCCAAGGCATTTTAAAGGGGGGGGGGGGGTGTGTCACACCCCGAGCCCCGGGCGTGATCGTGCCCTACAGGCACCATACGCTTAACAACTAAGTAAAACTGCGGAATTTAAATAACACCGCTTTTTTTTTAAAACCAACATACGTGCAATGACAAATCCGACAAGGCAGCCATAATATATATACTCAAAAGACACTACACTGTACATGAGTCCAATCCCACATATGAATACAGACCTCTAAGAGTTATACTGAACTATGACGGACAAGGCCCCGCCGTACCCATAACTGTACAAAAGCCTGTACTGAAAGAACTTATACCAAAAAGATAAACTCCCGAATAGAAGGAGCTATCCAAAACTCGGCGGTCCTACACTGCCGATCACCAAAGCTAGCATTACCTAAACTGCGGCATGACGCAGCCTCAAGGAGGTCGATGCGAAGAATGTACCAAGTATGTGAAGCGATGAAATCGTAATGAAATCATAGCGATCTAAGCAAAGCAGAGACATGTATGATAGCCAACCTACGATACAACACATGCGATCATAACAAGTCGTGACGATTCCTCAAGTCATTTCTAAAATATAACCATGGGTCTCACGCCCATAATATCAATCATGCGTGGAATCCTTCCTCACGCCTGATCCATGATATAGTATAACACCAATAGGCATACATGAACACCAAGTCCCATCGTGTCCTAAAAGCATGCAGACCCGGCAGAAAAAGCGAGCGGTGGTAAAGCAGGGGGTATAATGTCTTGGGGGTTTACCCCTCACATAAACTCTTACCCTGGAGAAGGTGGTAAAGCATCTTGGGGGTTTTCCCCTCACTTATACTCTTACCCTATCTCAACCGACCATCAAACAAAACAAGCAGGGGGTATAATGTCTTGGGGGTTTACCCCTCACTTATACTCTTACCCTGGAGAAGGTGGTATAGCATCTTGGGGGTTTTCCCCTCACTCATACTCTTACCCTATCTCAACCGGCCGTCAAACATAACATAAGCACTACCATGTCTTCTATAAAAATCCGGGAATTTAACCCAAGTACTACAAATAACGGAAGCATACCCGTGGAATCCCATCATCGATGCGTCGAGTAACTTCTGACAAGACAATGACCTCCAACCGAGAGTCGCGGCAACATAATAAAACATAATACTTGCTCTCAAAGGCTATCACCAGCACATATAGGCAATTCTCCATTAATCAAGCCAAAGTACTTATCAAGGCACACATAGAATAATTCTCAATTATCAAGCCAAAGTACTTATCAAGGCACACTTAGACAAATTTTCAATTAATCAAGCCAAAGTACTTATCAGGGCACAAATAGAATAATTCTCATTTAACAAGCCAAAGTACTTATCAAGGCACAAATAGAATAATTTTCATTTAACAAGCCAAAGTACTTATCAGGGCACAAATAGAATAATTCTCATTTAACAAGCAAAAGTACATATCAGGGCACAAATAGAATAATTCTCATTTAACAAGCCAAAGTACTTATCAGGGCACAAATAGAATAATTCTCATTTAACAAGCCAAAGTACTTATCAGGGCACAAATAGAATAATTCTCATTTAACAAGCCAAAGTACTTCGTACATACATTCTTTTTAAAAGTCTCCTGTTTATGTAAAATCCCAAGATAATTCTCTATTTTTCAACGTAAGTTACTACACTTTTAGAAAACTCATTTCAAATCTTGAAATCAAGTAACTTCAAATTTTCACAATCAAGGCAACTCATGCCCATTAATCAAAATAGACAACTTTCTAAACCTTCCATAAAGCCGTTATAACCAACTTCCCATAAAGCCGTTATAACCCTTTATGGTTTTTTAGACAATTTCATTCTTTTTTTAACCAAGAGACTTATACCTTTAAAACCAAGTATCACATACTTACAAAACAAGTTCTTAACTTTCCTAATGCTACAAGTCTCTTAATATTTAGAAACCAAGTTTCTTCTCTTAAATCATGTCATTTCTCCTCTTTTAAAACAATTAAGTAAATCACTCCTTTGACTCCCCTAAAGTCATTATAATGACCTTTAGGGTTTGGAACTAAGGCACTAGCCAAAATGTTTGGAAACCACTTCCTTTTCAAGACTCTATGTACTTTAAGTAAAATACTTTCACTTTTAAGAATCCAACTTCACTAAGGCAATGGATTATACAACTTCCAAATTAATCATCAAAGTACAATCAAGGAAGTACATAGAACAAATTCTATTTTAGGCAATCCAAATACAACCACGGAATGGATCATTTAAGGAGTAGGACATACTTTCTTTATCTTAACGAGTCATGCTAGAAGAGGAGATAGTTCACATACCTTTTCGGCTAATATCCCCAAGCTAAGCCGAATACGCCGTACGTAGAAGTGTCAACCTATAATGGTCACAACAAGACTATCAACTTCTAGTCTCTAACGTAGAATAATACTAAATACACGGTCTCTAATTCTACGAAAAATCGGGCAGCACTTCCTTTGTTTCTACTCACTTTGCCACCTTTTTTAAGGTCGAATACAATAACCAACACGCCACATTTAAGGCTCCAAACAACAACCAAACAAAGGGGATTACACGCCTTACAATACGTGTAAAATTCCGCCCCACAATTCATACGAAATAGCCCCATAATCTAGCCATTCTCGTGACATAAATAATAACACTAAGTCCTTTCCAATCCTTTTCCAATTCCAAGTTCTAAGGTCTAACATGTTATATAGTTATAAACCACTTCAACAACTACAATTTCCTTCTTTTTTACAACATGCGACGACTTTACTAATAATCGACTTGAATTGAAATCTTAGGGCTAACATGCTAGTTTTCGGATTTGGGTTTCAATAGCCAATATACTTATCAAACTTCATACAATATAACTCATGCTTGCTAATATCCATAGCTACAATCAATAAGTAAACTTAATTGCTAAAACGACAAAATTTATACCTTTCCAAGCCCTTAAAATTTCCAAGATTCAAAGTCGCGCCTTAGCAATTCTTAGCTCCTTTCCTTAGGTTCCAATCCGCTCCAAGCACTCCTTAGAGGCCTATGAAGAACCCATCTTCAAGTTCCAACTTCAAAGTTGAAGAACTCCTTTAGTTTCCGCCTTGCGACTAATACGAAAAAGCCATTTTTCCGAAATCTTTCTATTGAGATATCCTTACAACACTCTTAGGAACCTTGGGTTAAAGTCTTGTGGCTAACGGATCAAAACTACAAATTTTTGTGTGGACAAAGTGACCAACCCGTGAGCTCCCTTGAAGAACAAGAATTGTTGTGATATTTTCTAAGTGTAAAATGAGCTTGTCTTGCACTAGCTTAGTACTTATAACACTAAGGATGGCCAAGATTATAACAAATGTGAGGCTTAGATGGTTTTCACTAGGATCAAGCCCATGTGGCCAAGTTGACAAGTCAACAATGTCATGCTAGCTGTCACGACCCGTTCCGGGGCCCGTGACTGGTGCCTTACCCGGGCACCCAAGTAGTCATACATCAGAGTAATCAGCGGAACATAAAAACAAGACATGAAACAAATGTAAAATGAGACACATTTTATCTGAGAAAAAGTCGCCTTTCGGCATATATAAATATACAAAGTTTGAACAGTTACATCCTTTACAACCCTGCCACAACAGTGCTACAGACCTCTAAGATTTTTACAGCAACCATGACGGGTCAGGGCCCCGCCATACCCCTGAATGTACAAGAACCTACAACTCGGGGAAAACATACCAAAAGATAAGCCTCCGGAGAAACGGAGCTTCCCAATACGCTGAACTGTGATCCTATGAGCGAGGATCAACGATCGCGTACCTCTACGTGCGGCGTGAACGCAGCCCGAAGGAGGTCGATCTGACCAGTACCAAGTATGTGAAACCGAAAAATACTGTAAGTGAAATCATAACAGTCTATATAAAATAGGAGACATGTATGATGACCAAACTACATTTCACAATATAATCTAGCAGACATATCAAGTTAGGGACTCACGCCCGTAAAATCATCACTCAAATATAACCCGAGAATTTAATCCGCAAACGGCCGCATGCCCCTGCATCTTACCTCGGTACAAGCATGGCCATGGAACCATCCTAATGGAAGCATACCCGTGGGCCACCCATCGTGTCAGTATGTCCAAAGGAAATAACAAGATAACAATCATAATGGAAGCATACTCGTGGGCCACCCATCGTGTCAGTATGTCCAAAGCAAATAACAAGATAACACTCCTAATGGAAGCATACCCGTGGGCCACCCATCGTGTCAGTATGTCCAAAAGGAAATAACAAAATAACAATCAAAGTGGAAGCATACTCGTGGGCCACCCATCGTGTCAGTATGTCCAAAAACAAACAACAAGATCACACTCCTAATGGAAGCATACCCGTGGGCCACCCATCGTGTCAGTATGTCCAAAAGGATCGATATAGTGGAAGCATACCCGTGGGCCACCCATCGTGTCAGTATGTCCATCAATCAATCAGACAGCCGGCCCTCCAACGAGAGACGCGGTAGCACAGAAATACAACACTTGCACAACAAAGGATATCACCACAAGCATAGGCAAGTTCAACATACTCATACACTCTTTATTTTATTACAACAAATCCGGGTTTTAACCCCAAAGTACTACATACATTAATCCTTTCAAAAAACCTCCTTTTTACGAAAAACAACTCGATACTAATATCCGTAGTACCAAATACGTTCATGTTTTAAAATCAAGTACTTTACACTGTTTTAAACCAAGTGGCTTACACTTTTAGAACAACGTCAAGTAACAACCTTCTTTTCCAAAAGTTCAAGTTTGCCTAATTTCAGATACTCAAGTCTTTTAGTTTCGAAAGATTTCATAGATTATAGTCTTAATCAAATAACGTACTCTCTTTTAAAACAATAAGCCTTATGTGTGAGTAGGTTATTCTTGTTTATAACAATCTTATAAAAGCAGCCATGATCTAGGAAATGTAATATAATTTTGTCTTATCTTAGCTTCTATGCAGATAGAGGTTTCTACTGGTTTTAATATAATAACTTTATTAGTCAAAACATTTCCCTTTATTAACGCTGCAGTGGTTCGTTTGATACTTATTCTGATTTCCGAAATCAGTAAAACATTATTCCTTTTAAAAAACCAAGTACTCATTACTCACGAATGAGGTTTCACACTTTTTAACAAAATTCATATTAATTAAGTCAAGTCTCTTATCTTTTAAGATCAAGTCTCTTAACTTCTAAAATCAATAAACCATTCTTTTTATCACTCTTAAGTCGTTATACCTAACTTCCCTTAAAGCTAGTATAATTCTTAAGCTTTCAAAACCCAGTATTACTCTTCTTTCAAAAATGATTCTTAATTCTTTTGAAATACTTCAAGATTCTTATTATTTAAAACTCAAGTCAAAAGACATCGGAGTAAAACCACGTTCAGTTAACACACGTACGTCTACCGTACTATATATATTCTTTTAAATTATCATGCTCAAGAGGATAGAAAGAATCACATACCTCGCGACGATTATCGACTATTAGCAAAACGCTCCACCGCTATAACCCGGCTAGCCTTGTCCACCTTTCAAGTAGAACACGCTACTCGCAGTACTTCAACCTATACCGGTTATACAAGTCTATAAATGTCTAGACTACTCTGTAGAATAAATCTAGATACAAGATTCTATGGAAAAATTGGGCAGCACTTCCCTACCCGCCAAACTTCACAAGTCTACTGTAAATACAGTCCTATGTAAGTACAGTTCAATTCCCTTCTTATATACCTTCCTTGTATATAACTTAAACTTAATTCTTATACTTCAACAGTATGTAAACTCTAATACAAAAGAAGGTCAAGAGTATTTACCTCGATAAGCCCAAAATTATCCAAGATTCAATGTCGATCCTGAGCAACGTTTAGCTCTACTGCAGGCGCTCAACCCGCTCCAAACAACCCTTAGAAGTTCCCAAACAACTTCTACTTAGCACTTCAACCAACTATGAAGATTTTCCTTAGGGTTTCGTTTTGAGACAAAAAGGACATAAGGTAGTATTTCCGGGCTCTACGTAGAGGTAACTTTGGAATACTACAAGGTATAAGGCTAAGGTATTTTGGGGATAGTAACAATACTTGGAGAGTATTTCTACCAAGAGGGGGGTATGTTTGGACGAGAGCAATTTCCAAGGGAAGGGGGGGTGTGTCTCGGCTAGGACACTACAAAGGGGGAGGGGGTGGTTTCGGCCAAGGCCTTCTCAAGGGGGAGGGGAGGCTTGGGCGAGAACTACACAAAGGGAGGGAGGGATTTTTAGACTTGGAAAGTTGATTTGTGGATGAAGAATTCATCAACTCAAAGGGGGTATTTATAGGGCTTTCAAGGGCCAAGATGAAGCCAAGTGGTAGGCAAGTGTATGGTGGAGATTTGCACAAGTGCACCCTATCCTACTCCACAAATCCCTCACAAACATTGACCCAAGTTTTAGGCCACAAAACAAGCCACAAAATCTTGCCAAGAATCGTCCAAGGTACCGCCCACTTGAGGGTGACAAGTGTCACCCTCTCGTTGGTCCAAAATATTTCATCTCTCGGAAAAATCCGCAAAAATTATAAATGACATAGCCGGAATTTTCCCTACGCAAAGTTTGGAAAATGTTTCGTCGGAAAACAATTCGTTTCGTGGGTTGTGCACAAATTTTCGTCCTATGCCTAACTTAAGGCTTAGACTTTTGTACGTACGCCCTCACGTACATACTCTGGAAATACGGGGTATAACACTAGCAAGACTAATCTTCCAAGGTGGTTAATGACCATTTTACCCTCCCTAAATTTCGTCCAAGACCACATGTGGGGGTGCCACGTGTCGCCCTCTCATTCGTCCATAAAATTCCGTAACCCTCGTGGGCTCCACAAAACGTAAAATTCCTCGAGTGGGCCCCACAAAACGTAAAATTCCCCGGGCGGGCCCCACATGACCAAATCTGTCAAAATAAATTTCCAAAAAGTTAAGAGTTCCATACTCTTCAAATAATGCATTTTGAGAATCCAATTCTCAACAACGAACATTTTTCCCTTCCGGCGTTCGGAAGATTTTCCGTCGGAAAAATAATTCCTCCTTTCGTACTAATTTCCTAGTCTTGTTTCTTTAAGCACATTCTCTTTTACATGTCCTGGACTTACGGGGTGTAACATTCTTCCCCCCTTAGAAACATTCGTCCCCGAATGTTCTTAGTCGGTTGTCAAGCTATACAAACTCCGGCATAAACTCTATACTATGCCTAACAGTCAATACATGCACAAGGCCAACGATGCCACACATGGCCACCACAACATACGTGAACATAATAATGGACCTTCCGTCCGTGGTCCCTTCTCACAAAACTCGAAGGTTACTGTCTTCCCAAACACGGGATCCTTAGAGGTTCCTTTCTTTCCTTACTTGTCATACTTTCTCGTACTTTCAAACTTATCTAGTACACGTGCAAAATCTCACATACTGTTTCTATTCTCCAATCCTTGGAGTTACTATCCAAACTTGGCCATATTGTTACTTACATTCCCGTGAAGGCTCTTCTCGGTCCTTACGACCTAGTTCCGGTGGAACGCATCCACGAACTCGTACAACGATCAACTAGACTTGGGCCTAGCACCCTCGTGGCCCTATCACATAGTGGGACCATTTCTAACTGACATCACCCCATTCCACACTACCGGCTGACCCGAAATGAGTCCATAACCCGACTCATCGTCACACTTAACTTGTCATTCTTAGTCTGAAATAAATCTTTCTCTTATCTCAAGGTACTTCTCACCCTATCCTCCCATTCACTAGAGGTTTGACACATAAGCCAAAGTATTTCTACTGTACATCCTTCCCTATCGGTCTCACACTGTTACGGGGTAATTACAACTTGTGAACTCTACACAACTATAGTCTCAGTCCACCTACCATTCTTGTCAACATTCTTAACTTCTCATTTTACTACTCAAGGTATCCCTACCTCTGGGGTACTATCACTTTACAACTCTAGCAATAAAGGGAAAACATATACACTAGGGTAAAATCTGAATCTAACAATGCACGTATGATTCCAAAGAATCGACATATACCTGTAACCCAGTGCGATGTCGCTCGATCTTGTCCGATGATCACGTCATCTCTGCGGTTCGAAGGACCGCCAGAACTATAAACTCCACCCTGACCTCCACCACGGCTGGCTAACATCTGAACACCCTGCCCTGGGGAACGCACAACTGTGGAGGAAAGGGAATCAACCATCGGCCTCATAGGCTGAGCCACCTCACCGGTGCTCTTTCTAAAAGGACATACCCTCAGTATATGGCCCGGACGGCCACAATAAAAACAAATACCTGTGCCATAACGACATTTCCCCAAATGACGCTTACCACATCTGATACACTGAGGAAAAGGTGGCCTCGACCGAGAAAATCCTCTGCTCCTCTGAGAACCTCGACCTCTGGAGCTTGGGACCGCTCTAAATACCTTGTGGGGTCCAATATCCCACACGTGAGCTGGGGTATGTCTTGGGTAGGTGGGGCGAATATCTCACTCATTTCCGAGGCGGCTCGTCCAAAACTCACCGATAACCAACCGGTCTAGCCTCTTCGCAGATTTCGCGTTGGCCTCCCCGCATAACCGATCAGACTTGGCGAATAACTTCTGCTGATGAAATCAGTAATCGCTATCTTGGTCAATAACATAATGGATTCCTTCATGACCCTAAAGTCTTCTATTAACTGAGAAACTGGAGGCTCTGGTGCTGGGGCCTCAAAACTGCGCGAGAAGAACTTCATAGGCTGCGAACAACATCGATATAACACAGGCATAAGCCCTATCAACTCTCTGAGTCTGACTGGTAGCTCCTGCTACTCTTTTGCCTTCTAGGCATTTGTTGCCCTCCTTGGAGGCATAACTGTAACACAACAATACGTCAGAGAGGAATTATCTTACTAACACAGCTCTATGGCACGATCTTAGAGTGAGAAGAATAGAAACCAACTCCTAAATGTCCTGTAGCCTCCTGTTTATGGGTGTGGCGCGCAACACACCGATAATCAAGACTCTACTAGACACGGTCTGTAGACATTCCGAGGACTGACTGCTCTGATACCACTCTGTCACGCCCAGAACCCCGGGCCCGTGACTGGTGCCCTACCTGGGCACCCTTCTACCTTAACAACTAAGTAAAACTGCGGAATTTAAATAACACCCTTTTTTTTAAAAAAAAACCAACATACGTGCAACGACAAAGCCGACAAGGCTGCCATAATATATATACTCAAAAGACACTACACTGTACATGAGTCCAATCCCACATATGAATACGGACTTAAGAGTTATCTTGAACTATGACGGGACAAGGCCCCAGTAACCATAACTATACAAAAGCACATCTTGAAAGAACTTATACCAAAAAGATAAACTCCCAACATAGGAGCTATTCAAAACTACGGCGGTCCTACACCTGCCGATCACCAAACTGCGTACCTAAACTGCGGCATGACGCAGCCTCGAAGGAGGTCGGTCAAGAATGTACCAAGTATGTGAACGATGAAATCAGTAATGAAATCATAGCAGTCTAAGCAAAACATGAGACATGTATGATAGCTAACCTACAATACACAACACATAAGCAGTCATAACAAGTCAGTGACGCATGCCCTCAAGTCATTTCTAAAATATAACCATGGGTCTCACGCCCATAATATCAATCATGCCGTGGAATCCTTCCTCCGCTGGCGATCCATGATATAGTATAACACCAATAGGAATAAATGAAAACCAAGTCCCACTGTGTCCTAAAAATT
The DNA here is from genome assembly GCA_029844215.1 of Przewalskia tangutica. Lineage (NCBI taxonomy): Eukaryota > Viridiplantae > Streptophyta > Magnoliopsida > Solanales > Solanaceae > Przewalskia > Przewalskia tangutica. The sequence goes on along the minus strand of CM056720.1, from coordinate 84,390,249 downwards.
GTATGCAGACGGCCCAGGAAAAAGCGAGCGGTGGTAAGCGGGGTATAATGTCTTGGGGTTTACCCTCACTTATACTCTTACCCGAGAAGGTGGTAAAGCATCTTGGGGGTTTTCCCCTCACTTATACTCTTACCCTATCTCAACCGACCATCAAACAAAACAAGAAGGGGGTATAATGTCTTGGGGGTTTACCCCTCACTTATATTCTTACCCTGAAGAAGGTGGTATAGCATCTTGGGGGTTTTCCCCTCACTCATACTCTTACCCTATCTCAACCGGGCGTCAAACATAACATAAGCACTACCATGTCTTCTATAAAAATCCGGGAATTTAACCCAAGTACTACAAATAACGGAAGCATACCCGTGGAATCCCACATCACTGTCGGTACGTCCAAGTAACTTACAACAAGACAGCCGACCCTCCAACCGAGAGTCGCGGCAACATAATAAAACATAATACTTGCACTCAAAGGCTATTACCAGCACATATAGGCAATTCTCCATTAATCAAGCCAAAGTACTTATCAAGGCACACAAAGAATAATTCTCAATTATCAAGCCAAAGTACTTATCAAGGCACACTTAGACAAATTTTCAATTAATCAAGCCAAAGTACTTATCAAGGCACAAATAGAATAATTCTCATTTAACAAGCCAAAGTACTTATCAGGGCACAAATAGAATAATTCTCATTTAACAAGCCAAAGTACTTATCAGGGCACAAATAGAATAATTCTCATTTAGCAAGCCAAAGTACTTATCAGGGCACAAATAGAATAATTCTCATTTAACAAGCCAAAGTACTTCGTACGTACATTCTTTTTAAAAGACTCATGTTTATGTAAAATCCCAAGATACTAACACCCGTAGTATCAAGGTGTGTCTATTTTTCAACGTAAGTTACTACACTTTTAGAAAACTCATTTCAAAGCTTGAAATCAAGTAACTTCAAATTTTCACAATCAAGGCAACTCATGCCCATTAATAAAAATAGACAACTTTCTAAACCTTCCATAAAGTCGTTATAACCAACTTCCCATAAAGCCGTTATAACCCTTTATGGTTTTTTAGACAATTTCATTCTTTTTTTAACCAAGAGACTTATACCTTTAAAACCAAGTATCACATACTTACAAAACAAGTTCTTAACTTTCCTAAGGCTACAAGTCTCTTAATATTTAGAAACCAAGTTTCTTATCTTAAATCATGTCATTTCTCCTCTTTTAAAACAATTAAGTAAATCACTCCTTTGACTCCCCTAAAGTCATTATAATGACCTTTAGGGTTTGGAACTAAGGCACTAGCTAAAAGGTTTGGAAACCACTTCCTTTTCAAGACTCTATGTACTTTAAGTAAAATACTTTCACTTTTAAGAATCCAACTTCACTAAGGCAATGGATTATACAACTTCCAAATTAATCATCAAAGTACAATCAAGGAAGTACATAGAACAAATTCTATTTTAGGCAATCCAAATACAACCACGGAATGGATCATTTAAGGAGTAGGACATACTTTCTTTATCTTAACGAGTCATGCTAGAAGATGAGATAGTTCACATACCTTTTCGGCTAATATCCCCAAGCTAAGCCGAATCGCGTGCACGAGAAGTGTCAACCTATAATGGTCACAAAAAGACTATCAACTTCTAGTCTCTAACGTAGAATAATACTAAGTACACGGTCTCTAATTCTACGAAAAATCGGGCAGCACTTCCTTTGTTTCTACTCACTTTGCCACCTTTTTCAAGGTCGAATACAATAACCAACACGCCACATTTAAGGCTCCAAACAACAACCAAACAAAGGGGATTACACGCCTTACAATACGTGTAAAATTCCGCCCCACAATTCATACGAAATAGCCCCATAATCTAGCCATTCTCGGCCAACATAAATAATAACACTAAGTCATTTCCAATCCTTTTCCAATTCCAAGTTCTAAGGTCTAACATGTTATATAGTTATAAACCACTTCAACAACTACAATTTCCTTCTTTTTTACAACATGCGACGACTTTACTAATAATCGACTTGAATTGAAATCTTAGGGCTAACATGCTAGTTTTCGGATTTGGGTTTCAATAGCCAATATACTTATCAAACTTCATACAATATAACTCATGCTTGCTAATATCCATAGCTACAATCAATAAGTAAACTTAATTGCTAAAACGACAAAATTTATACCTTTCCAAGCCCTTAAAATTTCCAAGATTCAAAGTCGCGCCTTAGCAATTCTTAGCTCCTTTCCTTAGGTTCCAATCCGCTCCAAGCACTCCTTAGAGGCCTATGAAGAACCCATCTTCAAGTTCCAACTTCAAAGTTGAAGAACTCCTTTAGTTTCCGCCTTGCGACTAATACGAAAAGCCATTTTTCCGAAATCTTTCTATTGAGATATCCTTACAACACTCTTAGGAACCTTGGGTTAAAGTCTTGTGGCTAACGGATCAAAACTACAAATTTTTGTGTGGACAAAGTGACCAACCTGTGAGCTCCCTTGAAGAACAAGAATTGTTGTGATATTTTCTAAGTGTAAAATGAGCTTGTCTTGCACTAGCTTAGTACTTATAACACTAAGGATGGCCAAGATTATAACAAATGTGAGGCTTAGATGGTTTTCACTAGGATCAAGCCCATGTGGCCGAGTTGACAAGTCAACAATGTCATGCTAGCAAGACTAATCTTCCAAGGTGGTTAATGACCATTTTACCCTCCCTAAATTTCGTCCAAGACCACATGTGGGGGTGCCACGTGTCTCCCTCTCATTCGTCCATAAAATTCCGTAACCCTCGTGGGCTCCACAAAACGTAAAATTCCTCGGGTGGGCCCCACAAAACGTAAAATTCCCCGGGTGGGACCCACATGACCAAATCCGTCAAAATAAATTTCCAAAAAGTTAAGAGTTCCATACTCTTCAAATAATGCATTTTGAGAATCCAATTCTCAACAACGAACATTTTTCCCTTCCGGCGTTCGGAAGATTTTCCGTCGGAAAAACAATTCCTCCTTTCGTACTAATTTCCTAGTCTTGTTTCTTTAAGCACATTCTCTTTTACATGTCCTGGACTTACGGGGTGTAACAGGGTGACACGTGTCGCCCGCCCATTCGTCACAATAATACGTTTTCCGACAATTTCATAATTCCGATAAATTTTTACAAGTCTCAAATCTTAACACTGTGAGTTCTTACATACGTTCTTAAAACATGTCCTGTAAATACGGGGTGTAACATTCTTCCCCCCTTAGAAACATTCGTCCCCGAATGTTCTTTCGGAGTCAAACTTATAATTAAAGCATGACATAGTCTCCTTATACTACACCCTTCTTACGACATATGCCACCCATGGCCACATAACAAATTTATACTAAGATGTCAACCTTGGCACTCACGAAGCCAACTAGCCCATACTTATAATGACCTCAAAGTATGTCATAATCCTCTCTACTAGGTCTAGTAGGATCTGACGACTGTATCATCACAGGGAAAACCTCATATTCCCGCTCAGCTACCACCCCACACACTCACGGGTGTAGTTACCTCGAAAGGTTCTTATGGATTCAGGCTCTATTCCTTTACACTTGGTTGTTATCTTTCTTACTGGTCGCACTCTTTCCGTATTTCCAACTCACACTAGTATACATAACTTCCATACCGATGCTGGTCTCCAATCTTTTGGAGTCACTCTTTTAAACAACATAAGGCCATTCCCGACTCCCACAACCTGGTTCCGGTGGAACACGTCCACGAACCCGTAAAACAATTAACTAGACTTGGGCCTTGCACCCTCGTGACCCTGTCACGTAGCGGAACTACTACCAACTGATCCCACTCCATTCCAGGCCATGGGGAGACCCGTAACAGGTCCTCACCCCGACCCGCCGTCGCACTTAACTCTTATTCTTGGTCTATAATAAATCTTTCTACCCGAGAAGACCTTGTACATCTAAGGTCTCAGCGGTCTTCAACATTCTTAGGCTCGCAATTTCCATGCTCCAAGCCTATCTTATCAGTCTCCCCGTAAACGGGTACAAAAACTTCTCATAATACCATAATCGTGTCGTTGATCACAAGAACCATTACTTACTCTATACGGACCTCATCCGTACAATTTTCTTAAGCCTACTACGCAGCTTAATCTATTTACATGACATTCCGTTAAGTTCCTTAACATGGCTTCTTAAGGGTTCACTACCCTATCGCATGACTCATCCCTTCCCAATTTTCTCAAACAACACATAAGATCTTGGCGAGAATTTATTAACTGCTCCATACCTTCCTGTATCTAGTTAGCCTTTACCACTCTTGGTAAATCTAAAACCATTCTAGGCAACCCATAAATGACCCTCATACGTAACTCCGTATAGAGGTATGTCACAATACCAACTATACTATAATCATTACCAACCGGATACGCAATCCATATAGTCCTTCCCGGTCACCGCCTTTCTCGTGCGCAATCAACATAACTCGTTAGGGAGAGCGACCCTAACAACACGGCTCTATGGCACGATCTCGAGTGAGAAGAATGGAAACCAATCCTAAATGTCCTCTGACCTCCCGATTATAGATGTGGTGCACAACACCGATAATCAAGACTACTGACACGGTCTGTAGACACTTTCCAAGGACTAATCGCTCGATACCATTTTTGTCACGACCGACCGGGCATGGCGTGCCCTACCAGGCACCCTTACAGTATACATCGAGATAATCAGCGGAACATACATGAAACTATAAAATAAAACAACAGTAACAACAGGTTAGCCGATAGGGCTACCTTCCTGGACATATAATATACAACCGAAGCAGTTGCCTCCTTTCCTTTACAAACTGACCCACAATACGTGACTACAGACCTCTAAGAGTTTTAACATAACAACTGTGGCGGGACAGGGCCCCGCCATACCCCTGAATATACATGAATCTACAACCTCAGGGGAAACCGTACCAAGAGATAAGCCTACGGAGCAAATGGAGCTTTTTCCCAAAAACTGAACCGAGATCCTAAGAGCAAGGATCACCAACCTGGGTACCTAAAACCTGCGGGCATGAGCAGCCCCGAAGGGTCGATTACAACAGTGCGAATATGGAACAGAAATAACGTCTGATGCAGATCATAATCGTACAAAAGAATGACAGGGACAAGTATAAAAAGTACATACCAGATCCTGCCGTGTCATTACCACTTATGAACTTAATTTCACATCAATATTTTCCCATTTTCAATAAAGGTTATAGCCACATTCTTATGCACATGATTAGGAAAAATCATTAAGTTCATTTCTATATAACTTACTTATCTTTCATAAGTATAATCCGGCCCTTTAAGGAGGGCGCATATACTACCCGGCCCAATCTGGGACGCGATCCGATCACAAATATCAAAGCGTGTCCGTGGAATCCCCATCACCGCCGATACTATAAGTGTAAATTATAACTATGTGACGCGCGTGAGATCCCACCTCACCGGCGTACACATATACAACACATATATATATCTCCCGCCGTGGAATCACATCACCGCCGATCAACTATAAGTGTAAAATATAACCATGTGTGACGCTGTAGCATCCCACCTCACCGCTTGTGCATACATACATAACACATATATATATATATATATATATAACGACGCATGCTCCGTAATCCCACATCGTATAAGCATGGCCATAACGTGCCCTCGGCATCCCTCATCGTAGGTGCAGGTCTTCATGGGGAGCTAGCCCATGGAGTAATAATATAACATGCCCCCGGAATCCCTCATCGTGGGTACATGTCTTCATGGGGAGCTAGCCCATGGAGTAAAATATAACATGGTCGCATGCCCCGGAATCCCACATCGTATAAGCATGGCCATGGAGTAATAAAACACGCGAGCATCTAACCCGCATCCTGGCCGCATGCCCCGGCATCCCTCATCGTATAAGCATGGCCAAGATCAATCACAATGGAAGCATACCCGTGGAATCCCCCGTCACTGCCGGTACGTCCAATAAAATGTCCGGGCATCTAACCCGCATCCTGGTCACATGCCCCGGAATCCCACATCGTGTAAGCATGTCCAAGGATCAATCATGATGGAAGCATACCCGTGGAATCCCACATCACCGCTTTGACGCGTCAAGTAAACTTATAACAATACAAATGCCCTCCAACTGAGAGTCGCGACAACGTAACATATAATACTTGCACTCAAAGCTATCATAAGCAAACCTAGGCAAGTTCATTAAACCTTTAGACTTCCATCTTTATAAACTCATGGCACTTTCGTTTTACACATTAAAATCCGGGAATTTAACCCCAAGTACTACGTACTTCTACTCTTTTAGAAAGTCCCTTTTTCAAATAAAACTTCCAAGATACTAACAACCGTAGTATCAAGTCATACTACCTTCAAGACAAGTCACAATACCTTCTTAGAAATACAATTACCGGCTTCTAAATCAAGTGACTTCTTCCTTAAAACATTAAACGATTTAAACCATTAAGACAGTTGCCCTTCTTTATTTCAAACCAATTCTTTGCTTACATTATTAGAGAAAACCATTCTCTTAACCTTCCATAAAGCTGTTATAACCAACTTCCCATAAAGCCGTTATAACCCTTTATGGTTTTAGACCAACTCATTCCTTTTATAACCAAGAGACTTCTACTCTTTGGAAACCAAGTATTATATAATTTCAAATCAATTCTCTTAACTTTCAAAAATACAATTAGTCTCTTAACCTTTAGAATTCAAGTGACTCCTTTTATTAAAAAAAAAACCTTAGGCAATTGATGCCTTAAAATCAAGTTGCCTTTTTACTAAAATCAAGTCATTTATCCTTCCATAAAGCAAATATAACCAACTTCCCATAAAGTCGTTATATTCACTTTATACCTTAGCCAAAAATATAATTTCCTATCCAAGGGACTTATACGTTTAAAACTGAACAAGTATCACATACTTCAAAACTCTTTAAGTCCCTTAACTTTAATAAACATTGGACATCCTTAATACTTTCAAAGAAGTGAGTTAATCTCCTAACTCACCCGACTTGGCAATTCATAAAACTAGTAAAGGATATCAAGGTGTTGTACGCTCTGCATCACTACGCGTGCAACTAGTCATGCTCAAACGATAGGAAAAGTTCTACATAGAGTAAATCACACAACTACCTCTTAACTTCTAAGAGTAGAAGGAAACATGAAATGATACCACAAGTATATTCCATACATAGAATCATGCCAAAGGAAGGAAGAGGTTCACATACCTCGCGACGATTATCGACAAGTAGCAAAATGCTCCAAAGTACTTCAATCTTGATAGCTATACCATCCTTCAAGTAGGATACTGTCACGACCCGATCCCGGGCCCGTGACTGGTGCCTTACCCCGGGCACCCTAGTGATACAACATCAGAGAAAACCAGCGGAAAATAAAACATAACATGAAACAAGATATATGATCATAAAACAGGTCAACCAAACGGTTACCTTCCAATAAAAATATATAAACAACTCTTTCAAAACGAACAGTGTAATCCTTTTTACAAGCCCTGTCCACAACAATACTACAGACCTCTAAGAGTTTTTATACAACATGACGGGACAGGGCCCCGCCATACCCCTGACTATACAAGAACCTACAACTCAGGGTAACATACCAAAGATAAGCCTCCGGAGAAACGGAGCTTCCCAACGCCAATCGTGACCCTAAGAGCGAGGATCAACACGGTGTACCTCTACTGCGGCATGAACGCAGCCCGGGAGGTCGATAACAGTACCAAGTATGTGAAGCGAAAAATCAGTAAATGAAATCATAATACATATAAAAACAGAGACATGTATGATAACAGAACTACGATTCACAACATAAGCGATCATGTCAAGTCGTGACTCACGCCTCAAGTCATCACTCAAATAAAACTATGGGTCTCACGCCCACAACATCAATCATGTTCGCGTCGTGGCGCGTGCCGGAATTCTGCGCCGGTGTAGACATGCCCGTGATGCAACAATAATAACAATGCCCGGCCACGTGCCCCGAGTCTGCATCGGTGTAGACACGTCCAAGTGACATTATCAACAATATCTTGGGTGATTAACCGCCGCACGTAGCACGCCCGAGTGCGCATCGGTGTAGACATGTCCATGTAACCACAATAACAATATATCGTAATCAACCCCGCCACGTGCCACATGCCCCGACCTGCGACGGTGTAGACATGTCCACGTGACATCAACAACAATATACCGCATTGAAGCTATCACAAACAAGCTCAAGCAAATTACCATACTTCTAGACTTTTATAAAAGATCCACTCCTTCCCAAGAAGTCACACGATATCAACACTTGCACAACAAAGGCTATCACAACAAGCGTAGGCGAGTTACACAACAACAAGCATAGGCAAGTTACACACAACTCAAGGTACTTCCATTTCGTATCAAAGTCCGGGTTTTAACCCTAAGTACTACGTCGTTAACTCTTTTAAAGGATCCGCTTTTTCACAAAAATCACATAATACCCGTAGCTTAAAATACGTTGACTATCTTTTAAGTAAACCAAAATACTTCCTTTGTAAAATCAAGTAACAATCATTATTTTCCAAACGTTCAAGTTTGCCTAATTTCAAATGCTCAAGTTTCTCATTTTTAGAAGGGTTTCATAACTCATAGTCCTAATCTCTTTTAAAACAATTGAGTAACATATGTCTTGACGTGAGCCGCTTATTCTTGTTTACAACAATCTTGTTACAATGACCATGATCTAGGAAATGTAATACAATTTTGTCTTATCTTAGCTTCTATGCAGATGGAGGTTTCTACTGGTTTTAATAACAATTTGTTAATTGTCAATACACCTTCCTTTATTAGCGCTGCTGTGGTTTGCTCGACACTTATTCTCATTTCCGAAATCAGTAAAACATTATTCTTTTTAAAACCAAGTACTCATTACTCGCGAATGAGGTTTCACAACACATTTAACAAAATGTTAATAACTAGTAAAACAAGTTAAGTCTCTTATCTTTCAAGATCAAGTCTCTTAACTTCTACAATCAAAAAAACCAATCTTTTACCTACATAGAGTCGTTATAACTAACTTCCCATAAAGCTATTATAACACCCTATGTTTTAAACCAACCAACTCATTTAACACATGTACGTCTACCGTACTACATAGTTTACAAAGCATCATGCTAGAAGGATAGGAAGAGGTTCACATACCTCGCGACGATTATCGACAATAAGCAAAACGCTCACGATCAGAATCGGCTAGCAGTTTCCACTCTTACAGTAGAATACGCTACTCGTAGTACTCCCCCCTATAAGGCCACAAACGTCTATTAACTTCTAACCGCATCGGTTCCATATTCTACGTAAAATTGGCAGACCTCCCCATGCAGCGTAAATCTCCTCTCTATCGGTAGGCCATCAAGCCAACCGGGGGTTTATACGTCTAACCGACGATACAATTCTACTATACAAGAATACCACAAGTCTCATCTGATCCATGTAATTACTGATTCGATTCTCTTCTTTAAATTCGAGCTTAAGTCAAAAGACATTGCCATGCTATGTTGATTCTATATAGTATACTTCAACTATATAATCCTACAACATGTAATTTCCAATCACAATTAGGGGACAAGATTATTTACCTCGATAAGCCCAAAATTATCCGAGATAAAAGTCGATCTGAGCAAGGTTTAGCTCTACTCCGTGCGCTCAATCCGCTCCAAACAACCCTTAGAAGTTCTAACCAACTTCTACTTAAATACTTCAACCAACTATGAAGATTTCCTTAGGGTTTCGGTTTGAGACTAAAAGGACAAAAGGTAGTATTTCTAGGCTCTACGTATAGAGGTAACTTTGGAATACTACAAGGTATAAGGCTAAGGTATTTTGGGCATTATAACAATACTTGGAGAAGTATTTCAATACCACAAGGGAGGGGTATTATACGAAAACAACTAGGCTAGGGGGGGGGGGGGTACCCCACGGCTAGCACCACAAAGGGGGGAGGGGGAGGCTCTCGGCCACAAGGCCACTCAAGGGGGGGGAGGGGGAAGGCTTAGGACGAGAACAACTCAAAAGGTGAGGGAGAGGGACTCAAGACTTGGAAGATTTTGGATGAAGAAGTCTTCAGGCTTAGGGGGGTATTTATAGGAAAACCAAAAGCCAACCAATGGCCAAGATCAAGCCATGTGCAAGGCAAGTGTAAGGCCTTGATCAAGCCAAGTGCACCCTATCCCTACTCCACCAAACAAGCCACAAAACATTGCACAAAACATTGCACAAAACAAGGCCACAACAAGGCACCAATCGGCCAAGGCCAAACCACCCACTTGAGGGTGACAAGTGTCACCCTCTCGTTGGCCCAAAAATGTTCCGTCGCTCGGAAAAATCCGCAAAAATACAAAACGACATAGCCGGAATTTTCCCTTCGCAAGTTCTGTAAAACGTTTCGCCGAAAAATGATTCTATACGGGGGTTGTGCACAATATTTCGAAACTAGCCAAACTTTAAGTCTCAAATTTTCGTACGTACGTCTCCACGTACATACTCTGGAAATACGGGGTATAACATTCTCCCCTCCTTAGAAACATTCGTCCCCAATGTTCCTTCTCAAGACGGATATCGATGAAGTTCCTCTAACAAGTTGCCAACGCCACGCGGCAGCCACGAAATAACACACGTTCTCTTCCTTCCTTACTCGTCGTGCGATACCACTTTTGTCACTTTGCCGCGAGGTTCTAGTGTCACTCCGGCGACCCAACAAATGGTACCGAACTGCATGCGACTCCTGAGGTTCTAGTGTCACTCAGGACGTGCCATACTTCGATCGCCGCTTCTCAAAGCGTGGAGTCACTACCTCCAAACTTGGTCATCTTACTAACCCAACCTTCTTTAAGGCCATTCCCGCCTTCACGAACCGCTCGTCGAACACATCCACGAACTCATACGATGGTCACCTAAACCGGGGCCTAGTACCCCGTGACCTACTGCAGCGGGACCACCCGAATCGACCACCTAAAACTGGCCATGGGTCGACCGCGAGCGACCATCAACCCGACCACAATCGCGCAATACTTGCTCGCCGAAACGGAACAATCTTACCTAATCAAGTCATGAAAGCTACCACTTCCATCTCACACTACCCATGGACTTATCACACAAATAATTCCCGCACTACTTACTCGATAAGGGTCAACCATGAAATAAATCTTTTACTCAAGACGACCTTACCTCTAAGGTCTCAATCGTGACATAGTCTAAGGTTCACACTTACCATGCCCCCATACTTACCCTTCTACAATAACTGTGTGTCTAAATCACATTTAGCACAAAGCTATCCGAACATAACACTAAAACACATCAGATACAAAACTCTAGAGGGTTAAGGATATACTGTATCCACCGCGTCACTCTAATCATAGGCACAGCATGCAGGCGCATAATCTGTAGAAGGTGATGAACCACCCGCGATCCTGAAGGTGAGTCGTAACATCCGTGCTTCCGCCTCGGACGATTCCTCGCAAAATGGCCTGCTGTCGCAAAATAACAAGCTCCCCGCACCACGACACTCCCGAAATGCGGTCTACCACATCGACCACCGGTAGGGGTGACCGCGTCCGCCAACACCCTTACTTCCGAAACGAACCGCGAGCCCCGACTACTCGAATACTCTGGATGCTCTCAAGGTTGTGGAGGACAACTCTGCACACGCGGAGGTACAAAACTACTATGCTGCTGAGGCTGTCCGCCTCGAAAGACACCAAACGACCCTGTTGTTATGGCCCTCTTCTGCTGATCTTGGTCATTCCGTCGACCTCTCCGTGCCTCACACCCGGTCATGAGCTGCATGCGGGCAATGTCCATGCTCCGGTGAAGAGCTACACTCGAACAAGCCTCTGTCGAAATCATCTAATCCGGTGGCGTGGCGGTGCACTCTATCCTCCATGGTTGCCACTAAAGCGGGGACATACCGAGCCAACAAGTCAAACTCACGTTGTATTCCCGAACCGTCGCCTGCGTCTAAGCATCATAAATCGCCGGTCGTGCCCTCGCCATCTGCGGAGGCAAGAAGTGAGTGAGGAATGCCTCGAGAACTCGTCCATCAGCTGGAAGCGCATGCTCTCCGGGACAACTCCGCGAATCAAACCGATCATTGTGGTATCACGCGCGGCCGATGCGAACCTAAGACCACCGACTCGGTCTCCAAGCCTTGATCACTCTCGCGACCAGAATCGCCGGATGAACTCCTGCGGATCATCCTCGGGCCTCGACCCATAAAACTCAAGCGGGCTCTGACTCGTAAAGTCCGTAGCCTCAAACTATCGCTCGGGGTGAACCATCGTGCTCTTTGGGCCCAGGCTGCTGCATCGGCCTATCCTCATATCGGCCCACGACCACGGCGGCAAGCCCGGGCCATCTCGCGTAACCCATCTCCTGCTCCGGTGTGGGGTGGAGGCTCAGTGCTGCGGTCTCGGCAGCCCATTCTTCGCTCTAACCTCTTTGAAGGGCGGCGTCCAAAACCGCCGTCAAGCACAACCTCGAGTCTTGTCAGGCTGCGCCTCGTACTCAGATCTCACTAGCGGCTCCTCGGCCTTGCCCATCGGGCTCTGGTTGCGCTAAGGCGGAGGCATAATCGTAAAAACGAGATACGTCGGAGGGTCCAACTTACAACACACTTTCTAAGGCACGATCTCAGAATGAGAAGAATGGAAACCAATCCTAAATGTCCTATAGCCTCCTGATTATAGATGTGGTGCACAACACATCGATAATCAAGACTCTACTAGATACGGTCTGTAGACACTTTCCGAGGATTAACTGCTCTGATACCACTTTTGTCACGAGCCGATCCCGGGCCCGTGACTGGTGCCTTACCCCGGGCACCCTAGTGATACAACATCAGAGAAAACCAGTGGAAAATAAAACATAACATGAAACAAGATATATGATCATAAAACAGGTCAACCAAACGGTTACCTTCCAATAAAAATATATAAACAACTCTTTCAAAAGCGAGCAGTGTAATCCTTTTACAAGCCACGCCCACAACGATGCCTACCTAAGAGTTTTTATACAACGACAGACAGGCCCCGCCATACCCCTGACTATACAAGAACCTACAACTCAGGGTAACATACCAAAGATAAGCCTCCGGAGAAACGGAGCTTCCCAACGCTAAACTGTGACCCTAAGAGCGAGGATCAACACTGGTGTACCTCTACTGCGGCATGAGCGGCCCGAAGGAGGTCGATAACAGTACCAAGTATGTGAAATCGAAAAATCAGAAATGAAATCATAACAGTCTATATAAAAACAGGAGACATGTATGATAACAGAACTACAGTTCACAACATAAAAGCAGTCATGTCAAGTCAGGGACTCACGCCCTCAAGTCATCACTCAAATAAAACTATGGGTCTCACGCCCACAACATCAATCATGTTCGCATCACGGCGCGTGCCGGATTCTGCATCGGTGTAGACATGCCCATGATGCAACAATAATAACAATGCCCCACGCGTGCCGGAATTCTGCATCGGTGTAGACACGTCCATGTGACATTAACAACAATAATACTGGGTGATTAACCCCGCCGCATGGCCACACGCCCCCGGAATTCTGCATCGGTGTAGACATGTCCATGTAACCACAATAACAATATATCAGGTAATCAACCCTGCCACATGGCCACATGCCCCCGGAATTCTGCATCGGTGTAGACATGTCCATGTGACATCAACAACAATATACCGCACAACCAGGCTATCACAAACAAGCTCAAGCAAATTACCATACTTCTAGACTTTTATAAAAAGATCCACTCCTTCCCAAGAAGTCACCTGATATCAACACTTGCACAACAAAGGCTATCACAACAAGCATAGGCGAGTTACACAACAACAAGCATAGGCAAGTTACACACAACTCAAGGTACTTCCATTTCGTATCAAAGTCTGGGTTTTAACCCTAAGTACTACGTACGTTAACTCTTTTTAAAGGATCCATTTTTTTCACAAAAATCACATAATACCCGTAGCTTAAAATAGAGTGACTATCTTTTTAAGTAAACCAAAATACTTCCCTTTTGTAAAATCAAGTAACAATCATTATTTTCCAAACGTTCAAGTTTGCCTAATTTCAAATGCTCAAGTTTCTCATTTTTAGAAGGGTTTCATAACTCATAGTCTTAATCTCTTTTAAAACAATTGAGTAACATATGTCTTGTACGTGAGCCGTTTATTCTTGTTTACAACAATCTTATTCTGCGACCATGATCTAGGAAATGTAATACAATTTTGTCTTATCTTAGCTTATGCAGATGGAGGTTTCTACGGTTTTAATAACAATTTGTTAATTGTCAATACACTTTCCTTTATTAAGCGCTTGTGGTTTGCTCGACACTTATTCTCATTTCCAAATCAAAAACATTATTCTTTTAAAACCAAGTACTCATTACTCATGAATGAGGTTTCACAACACATTTAACAAAATGTTAATAACAAGTAAAACAAGTTAAGTCTCTTATCTTTCAAGATCAAGTCTCTTAACTTCTACCATAAAAACCAATCTTTTACCTACATGAGTCGTTATAACTAACTTCCCATAAAGCTATTATAACACCCTATGTTTTAAACCAACCAACTCATTTAACACATGCGCTCACCGTACTACATAGTTTACAAAGCATCATGCTAGAAGGATAGGAAGAGGTTCACATACCTCGCGACGATTATCGACAATAAGCAAAACCACAGTACCGTAACCCGGCTAGCCGTTTCCACTCTTCAAGTAGAATACGCTACTCGTAGTACTCCCACCTATAAGGCCACAAACGCGTCATTAACTTCTAACCGCACGGTTCCATATTCTACGAGAAAATTCGGCGATTTTCCCACAATGACAGAAATCTCTCTCTATCGAGGCGCTATCAAGCCAACCGGGGGTTTATACGCCTAACCGGACGTATACAATTCTACTATACAAGAATACCAAGTCTCATGTCTACACCTATGTAATTACAGTTCAGTTCTCTTCTTTAAATTCAGGCTTAAGTCAAAAGACATTGCCGCAAGCTATGTTCAGTTCTATATATAGTATACTTCAACTATATAATCCTACAACATGTAATTTCCAATCACAATAAGGGGACAAGATTATTTACCTCGATAAGCCCAAAATTATCCGAGATAAAAGTCGATCCTGAGCAAGGTTTAGCTCCTACTCCGTGCGCTCCAATCCGCTCCAAACAACCCTTAGAAGTTCTAACCAACTTCTACTTAAATACTTCAACCAACTATGAAGATTTCCTTAGGGTTTCGGTTTGAGACTAAAAGGACAAAAGGTAGTATTTCCGGGCTCTACGTATAGAGGTAACTTTGGAATACTACAAGGTATAAGGCTAAGGTATTTTGGGCATTATAACAATACTTGGAGAAGTATTTCAATACCACAAGGGAGGGGTATTATACGAAAACAACTAGGCTAGGGGGGGTACCCCACGGCTAGCACCACAAAGGGGGGAGGGGGAGGCTCTCGGCCACAAGGCCACCTCGAGGGGAGGAAGGCTTAGGACGAGAACAACTCAAGAGGTGAGGGAGAGGGACTCAAGACTTGGAAGATTTTGGATGAAGAAGTCTTCAAGCTTAGGGGGGTATTTATAGGAAAACCAAAAGCCAACCAATGGCCAAGATTAAGCCATGTGCAAGCCAAGTGTAAGGCCTTGATCAAGCCAAGTGCACCCTATCCCTACTCCACCAAACAAGCCACAAAACATTGCACAAAACATTGCACAAAACAAGGCCACAACAAGGCACCAATCGGCCAAGGCCAAACCGCCCACTTGAGGGTGACAAGTGTCACCCTCTCGTTGGCCCAAAAATGTTCCGTCGCTCGGAAAAATCCTCAAAAATACAAAACGACATAGTCGGAATTTTCCCTTCGCAAGTTCTGTAAAACGTTTCGCCGAAAAACGATTCTATACGGGGGTTGTGCACAAAATTTCGAAACTAGCCAAACTTTAAGTCTCAAATTTTCGTACGTACGTCTCCACGTACATACTCTGGAAATACGGAGTATAACAGATACGCTATACTTAGTACTTCAACCTATAATGGTCACAATACGTCCATTAACCTCTTACTTTAAACGTAGAATATTCTAAGTGCTAAGTCACTAAATTCTACGGAAAATCGGACAGCACCTCCTTTGTTTCTACTTACTTTGCCACCTTTTTCAAGGCCGAATACAATAACCAAACACGCCACTTTTAAGGCCCAAACAATGCAATTATCAATAGGGGATTACACACCTACTAGACGTGTAAAATTCCGCCCCACAATAGATATCAAACTAATACAAACTACATGTCCAATTCGGCCACATTGAGTGCCATAACACCAATTCTTCTCCAATTTCTATTTCAATCCAAGTTGTTAGTATAACATGATATCAAGTCGCAATTGATTAAACTACTATAACCTTCAAGTATGTAACATGCGACGATTCTAGTAAACGACCAAATTGTAATCCAACTTCACATGGCTTACATTACATTTCGGATTTAAGGCTACAGGCAATCCATAATACTTATAAACTTCAACATATCAACTTCATGCTAGCAAT
The DNA here is from genome assembly GCA_029844215.1 of Przewalskia tangutica. Taxonomy (NCBI): domain Eukaryota; kingdom Viridiplantae; phylum Streptophyta; class Magnoliopsida; order Solanales; family Solanaceae; genus Przewalskia; species Przewalskia tangutica. Next base: position 84,373,622 of record CM056720.1, on the reverse strand, counting down.
ATGTAAAGCTAACAACAACAATAAATATATAATCTTGTAACACTATTAAGAGACAAGATTATACCTCAACGAATATCAATCCAACTCCAAATCCGAAGTCACTTCCTTAGCAACTTAGATCCTCTTCAAGACACTTCAATCCGCTACTTGAGACCCTTAGAAAAATACCAACAACTTCCCTTCAAACTTCCAATCCAAAACCTAGAAAGCAACTAGGTTTTCACTTTGTGACTAATCCGAAAACTATCTTTTTCTGAGATTTTTCTATTGAGATATGCTTACAATACACTCAAGAACCTTGGTTTAAAATGTGGAGTTTCTAGAACAAGAAACAAAAAAAATTTCTTCTCTAAGGGCTAGAACCCGAGAGCACTCTTGCTCTTCCTTCAATTTTCTTGAAATTTTTTCTAAGTGTTAGGCTTAGTCTTGCTACTAGTAGTATTATATAGGGACATGGAGGGTCAAGATACAACCAAATGGGTGGTTTGGATGAGCTCTTATCAAATATCAAGCCTTGTGGGTCCTTTGACCAAGTCAATTCTCTCAAGCTCTCAAGTTGCAAGACTTGTCTTGCTAACAAAGGTCCAATGACCCTTTAGCCCTTGCAAAAATCGTCCAAGGCATTTTAAAGGGGGGGTGACACGTGCCGCCCTCCCATTCGTCACAATAATACGTTTTTCGACAATTTCATAATTCCGATAAATTTTTACAAGTCTCAAATCTTAACACTGTGAGTTCTTACGTACGTTCTTAAAACATGTCCTGTAAATACGGGGTGTAACATTATACTTATTACATGCTGACAGTGATGTTGTATTCCACGAGCATGCTTATGTGATATTATATGCTGAGGGCAGGTGTCCCTGATCTTGCCATAACTTTCATAGTTGAAAGTGGTACAGTGATACAGTAGTACAGTGGTACGGTGATACAAGGGTCCAATTGGCTCTGATTTTTATATGGCACGGTAGGATTTGGTATTTGATTTTCCTACTTGCCCCTGTCATTCTTTTGTACAGTTATGATCTTGTTTACTGTACTGTATTTTCGTTCCATACTTAGTACCTGTTGTACTGACCTCCTTCGGGGGACTGCGTTCAAGTCCGCAGGTCTAGGTACGCAGTTGTGGATCCGTGAGCTTAGGATCATTGTTCAGCATTTTCGGATAGCTCTAATGTTCTGGAGTTTGTCATTATGGATAGGTATATTCAGAGGTACGCCGGGCCCGTGACTGGTGCCTTACCCCGGGCACCCTAGTGATACAACATCAGAGTAACCAGCGGAATATAAAACAAGAAATGAAATAACATGAAGTGAAAAATTGTTTATCTGAGAAAAGTTGCCTTTCGGCATATATATATAACTTGAACCCGAACAGTTACATCCCTTTTACAAACTCTGCCACATGGCATTTACTGCACTTAAGAATGTTATAACAACAATGACGGGACAGGGCCCCGCCATACCCCTGAATGTAAGTACCTACAATGACAGGGGACTATACCAAAGATAAGCCTCCGGAGAAACGGAGCTTCCCAAAACGCTGAACTGTGATCCTATGAGCGAGGATCAACAACTGGTGTACTTCTACCTGCGGCATGAACGCAGCCCCCCGAAGGAGGTCAGTACAACAGGTACCAAGTATGTGAAACTGAAAATACTGTAAATGAAATCATAGTAGTCTATATAAAGCAGGAGACATGTATGATAACCAAACTACAGTTCACAATAAATAAGCAGTCATGTCAAGTCAGGGACTCACGCCCTCAAAGTCATTACTCAAATATAACTATGGGTCTCACGCCCACAACATCAATCATGCCCGTGGAATACCTTCCTCACTGCCGGCAGTCTATGATATAAAAGCACCAAGGAATACACATGAACACCAGGTCCCACCTGTGTCATAATAAAACCGTACGGGGTAAGTACGAAGGCATAGCCGACTACTAAAAACCCACAGTACCAATAATGCCATAAAACTGTATCACGAGGTCTTTCTAGACCGCGCCATATGATCGAAGCGGGCCACTCGCCCTCAGTATCAATGTGCGCGTCAAATCCTGGAACTTCCGCGACTCGCGTAGGCCACACACATAGGCCCGCGTAGGTATTCCCGCGTCGGTAGCTACTCCCCAAGATCGTCCTGGACCCGTGGTCCGCATGGCCACATAGACCGCATGGCCATATAGACCGCACACTAACCTGGAACTCTCGTAGCTCTGCATAGGCCACCTGGACCCGCATGAGGTATCTCGAATCATAGTCACAAAGACTACCTGAGGTATACCCCGCATCGGGGGGCAGCTTAACCCCCGGTATATCATGTCAAGAGGTGAGTGATATAATACTAGCACAACAGCTTATCTTTAAACAACATAAACACAATAAGAATAACCTCTTACACAAACATCACAAGACACTAACACACGTAGCATCCTAACATGTTTACTTATCAAACCAATCAAGAAAGTATTACAAGGCTATCACAAACCAAGCATAGTAAAGTTATTCACACAAGGTACTTTCTATTTTATGTCAACAAGTTCGGGTTTTTATCCCCAAAGTACTACGTACATTAATTCTTTAAAAGATCCATTTCTTTCACCAAAGTCACACAATACCCGTAGTATAAAAAATAGAGTGACTATCTTTTTAAGTAAACCAAAACACTTCCCTTTGTAAAATCAAGTAACAACATTCTTTTCCAAACGTTCAAGTTTGCCTAATTTCAAATACTTAAGTCTCTTATTTTCGAAAGGTTTCGTAGTTCATAGTATTAATCACTTAATAATATAATTCTCTTTTAAAACAATTTGAGAAACATATGCCTTATGTGTGAGTAGGTTATTCTTGTTCATAACAATCTTATTAAAGCAGCCACGATCTAGGAAATGTAATATCATTTTGTCTCATCTTAGCTTCTATGTAGATGGAGGTTTCTACTGGTTTCAATAATACTTAATTAGTCAATACATTTCCCTTTATTAGCGCTGCAGTGGTTTGTTCGATACTTATTCTCATTTCTGAAATCAATATAAGGTGTTCATAAACAATTAAGTAAACCGTTCCTTTTATCTCCATTAAGTCGTTATACTTAACTTCCCATAAGGCTAGTATGACTCTTAAGCTTTTAAAACCAAGTATTACTCTTCTTTCAAAAACGATTCTTAATTCTTTTGAAATACTTCAAGATTCTTATTATTAGACTCAAGTCAAAAGACATCGAAGTAAAACCACATTCAGTTAACACACGTACGTCTACCGTACTATATATATTCTTTTCAAAATATCATGCTCAAGAGGATAGGAAGAATCACATACCTAGAGACGATTATCGACAATTAGCAAAACGCTCCACGGCTATAACCCGGCTAGCCTTGTCCACCTTTCAAGTAGAACATGCTACTCGCAGATCTTTCAACCTATAAAGGTCATATACGTCTATCAACGTCTAGATTACTCTGTAGAATATTCTAAGCAGTAGGTTCTTAATTCTACGGAACATTGGGCAGCACTTCCCTACCCGTCAAACTACACAAGTCATCAGAATACACTCTATGTAAGTCTGATTCAATCTTCTTCTTTAATATTCTTCTGATGTGATTTCAATTCAATTCTCTTCTCTTATACCATCCTTCTATATATCTTATACTCATTTCTATACAACTACAGTATGTAATTTCCAATTACAATAGAAGGACAAGAGTATTTACCTCGATAAGCCCAAAATTATCCAAGTTTAAATATCGATCCTGAGCAACGTTTAGCTCCTACTCTGGGTGCTCCAACCCGCTCCAAACAACCCTTAGAAGTTCTACGCAACTTCTTCTTAATACTTCAACCAATTGAAGATTTTCCTTAGGGTTTCGTTTAGTGACTAAAAGGATATAAGGTAGTATTTCCGGGCTCTACGTATAGAGGTATCTTTGGAATACAACAAGGTATAAGGCTAAGGTATTTTGGAATTGTAACAATACTTGGAGAGTACTTTTCTACCAGGGGGGGGGTATTTATAGGGCCTTCAATGGCCAAGATCAAGACAAGTGGTGGGCAAGTGGAGGGTGTGGATTTGCCCAAGTGCACCCTAGCCATCTACTCCACAAATCACTCCAAACATTGACCCATGGTTTAGGCCACAAAATCATGCCAAGATCGGCCATGGTTCCGCCCACTTGAGGTGACAAGTGTCGCCGTCGTTGGTCCAAAATATTTTATCTCTCGAAAAATCCGCAAAAATAATAAATGTCATCCGTAATTTTCCGCCCATGAAAGTTTGGAAAACGTTTCGTCGGAAAACAATTCTTTTCGGGGGTTGTGCACAAATTTTCGTCCCTTGCCTATATTAAGGCTTAAACTTTTGTACGTACGTCCTCACGTACATACTCTGGAAATACGGGGTATAACATTCTCCCCTCCTTAGAAACATTCGTCCCGAATGTTCCTTCTCGATACAGATAATGATAAGTTCCTCTTAACATAACAAGTTTCCAATGCCACACCTGGCCAAAAAATAACACACGCGCAATTACTTAACCCAAGTCCACGAGGAATCACCTCTAGCATAACAAAAGCTCCCACCCAAGGTCTAAAAGATACTCCCTCCGCACCTTTTCTTTACAAACGAAATGATCACTTCTATTCTCGTACCACATGCTCGCTTCTTCCCTTACTGGTCTTACCCTCCTCATACACTCGAACTCTTTCTCACAACTTACCACATTTCTGTTATTTCTTCAGTTTCCAAAATCTCTGGATGGATCTCCGATATTTTTCCGATCATAGCAACACGAAAGACCGGACGTGCTGCCTCCTAAGTCGGACGGCAAATGCTAACATATAGGCAACCTGGCCTATTCTTCACATGACCTGAAAAGGCCCAAAGTAACTCGGGCTAAGTTTCCCCTGCTTTCCAAAACTCGTCACACCCTTTCCGGGGTGGTACCTTCAAGAAAACCCACCGTCAACCTGAACTCCAAGTGTCGACGCTGATCATCCGCATGACTTTTGTTGACTCTGAGCTGCCAATAACCTCTTCTGGATAAGCTTCACCCTATCCACATCCTGCCGAAACAAGTATGAACCAACTATCTGAACCTTGCCAATATCGAACCAATCGACCGGCAACCTACACTACCGCCCTTAAAAGGCTTCTTAAGGCGATATCCGAATACTGAAATGGTAGTAGCTATAAAACACTCCCTCAACAGGAGGCAATAATCCTCACAACTACCCCTGAAATCCACACACTGGCCCGAGGGCGAATGCGATACTGAGACTCACCTGAGTTCCTAACCTTTCCTGGTAACACTTCCAGAAAAAAGAAATAGCCGTAACCTAGGCTCCACTGCCTGTCATAGGGTGAAAGTAGGCACCTCGTGCAGCCTTACAACCTTCCCGATATATAACATCTCGCATAACCCACTGCCGAGTAAACGGTCCTGATTGAAAAACAAGATGGGCTGACCTCATCGGCCCGACTACTGGTCGAACGCATCCACGAACTCGTACGCTGGTTAACTAAACTTGGGCCTAACACCCTCGTGACCCCACCACCCGGCGGGACCACCTCGAACTGACCCCACCACATTACAGGCCGCGGGTTGACCCGCGATCGGTCCTCAACCCGACCCGCTATCGCGCAAAACCCTTGTTCCCCCGATCCGAAACAATCTCACAATCGAGTCACGAAAACCTAGTGGTCTTCTTAGCTCAACTACCCTCTTTCATATCATACCACTCAGGGACTTATCACACAACATATCTCACGTATACTATGCACTCCGATAAGGGTCAAACATAAAATAAATCTTTTACTCGAGATGTCCTTGCCTCTAAGGTTTCCACGTATAACATTCACTTTTAACTAACCATGATTTCTAATCACAATTAACACAATGTTATCTGAACATAATACTTAAGATATACTCATCTCATCACACATATAAATCTCTAGAGGGTTAAGGATATACCTGTATCTACTGCTTCACTCCTCGCTGCTCTAATAAATCACCTTACTTTGCATAGTTAGGAAATGTGATGAACCAGCTGTTGATCCTGAAGGCTGAGTCTATACATCCGCGCCACCTCTGGTCGGACAATTTCTCGCAAAATGGCCCTGCTGGCCGCAAGCAAAACAAGCTGTCGAAGAAGCACGACACTCCCCATAATGACATCTACCACAACGGCCACACCGAGGTGGGGGTGGCCTCCTCTGGCTAACATCCCTTCCTCTCCGAACCCCTGAATCCGCAACTGATCTAGTAGGCTGAGTCCTCCTGCTTGCATCCCTCCTACTTGAACATCCTCTCGACACATGGCCCTGACGGCCGCAGGTAAAACAAGCACCAACAAAAAGACGACATTCCCCGGGATGACGCCTGCCACACTGTGAATACTGAGGGAAAACTGAATCCGGCTGGCTGGAACCTACGTGTATCTGCGAACCAGCAGCCCTGGAGCTCTGACCAACTCCTGCATACCCCGAACGTCCTGAACCCTGTGGAGGACCACTCTGCACTGGTGGAGGTGCGTATCCAGTCTGCTGCTGAGGCGATTTGCCTCGAAAGTTACCAAAGGACCCTGCCGATCTGGCCCTCTTCTGCTGATCTTGGTTAACCCGTCGATCCCTACGTTTCTCGGCCTGCTGCGCATAAGCCTGTACGCAGGCCATGCTCATGCCTGACTGAAGAGCTACTATTGCACAACCCTCTCTTAGATACTCATCAAGACCCGTGATAAATCGGTACATAATATACTTTCTGGTTGCTAAATCCATAGCTAGTAACAGGGTCGTCTCTTTGCAGTCCATATGTTATACCCCGTATTTCCAGAGTATGTACGTAAGGGAATACGTACAAAAAGTCTAGCCTTAAAGTTTAGGCAAAACGTTTTTTTTGGGCACAACTCACAAAACGAATAGTTTTCCGACGAAACGTTTCCACAGCTTTCGTAGGGTAAATTCCGGCTATGCCATTTCTAATTTTTGCGGATTTTTCCGAGAGACGAAACATTTTGGACCAACGGGAGGGCGACACTTGGCACCCTCCAATTGGTGGACTTCAAATCGTCCATTTGGACGAATTGGACTAGCAATGGCACGTTTTTTGTGCCTTGTGCACAAGTCAAGGAGTTGGTAGGATATTTGTGTATAGTTAATCCTCACCCTACACTTGCCTTGCACTTGTCTTAATCTTGGCCATTGGTTGGCCACTTCTTGACCTATAAATACCCCCCTTAAGATGAAGAGTTCTTCATCCACAAAGCTTTCCAAGTCTTGAAAATCCTCTCCTCTCCCTTAAGCCTTTTCGTCCAACACCTCCCCCCTCCCCTTGTGAAGTTTGGCCGAGGGCCTACCCCCCCTAGCCTAGCCGAAATCTACCCCCCTCCCTTGGTAGAAAAGTTGCCTTCTTGTATTGTTATAATGCCCAAAATACCCTAGCCCAAATACCTTAGTACTTAGTAGAAGTTGTGAAGAACTTCTAAGGTTTCCTTGGAGCATACAACTTAGGAGCAAAACCTTGCTCAGGCGCGACTTTTTCTAGGATATTATTGGGCTTACCGAGGTAACTAATCCTAACCCTCTTTTGAATTAGAGAATATATATTGTTGTAGTATAAGAATAAGTATAAATACTTAGAAGAATATCACAGAATAGAATTGAACTGTTACCACAGTAGAAGGGTTTAAAAGAAGAATAATCAAAGCAGACTTACATAGGATTTGTTTTCACGATGAACTTATATAGCTCACCTGGGTAGGGAAGTGCTGCCCACTTTCTGTAGAATTGTGAACCCTCTGTTTACAATGACCGTCAGAGAAGTCTATGATAGATATCTGTGACTATTATAGTCGACTCTGTGACATATTCGACTTGGCGGTGGTTTTATTTGAGAAGGTATGTGATTCTTCCTAAAGCATGATATTTTCCAATATATATAGTACGGTATAATGCATACGTGTTAACTAAAATATAACTACGACAATGTCTTTGACTTAAGCTTGAATAATACTTACGGCAATGCCTCACGGCTTAAGCTGAATAACACTTACTGCAATGCCTCACGCTTTGAATAATAAATATCCAAAGCATTTCAAAAGAATCTTGAATCATTTTTACGAAGAGAACTAATTGGTTTTAAATGAAGCTTAAGAGTTATACTAGCCTTATGGGAAGTTAAGTATAACCACTTAAGATTGATAAAAGAAAGCAGTTTGCCTATGTGTTTATAATGGACTTATATTGAATTGTGAAAAGAATAATAAGATGGTTTGATAAAGTAGACATGATATGATGCTATGTGTGTTAGTGTCTTGTAACGTTTGTGAAAAAGTATTTTTGTTGTGCTTATGTTGTTTAACGATAAGTCGTTAGGTTAGTGTAGCATCACTCACCTCTTGACATATTAGGGGTTGCGCCTCCGTCGCGGGGTAGACTCGAGCGATGCAGGACCATGATTCGAGAATACCTCATGCGGGTCCAAGGGACCTATGCGAGCTACGGAGTTCGTGTTAGTGTGCGGGGTTATACCTCATGCGGTCTATGTGGCCATGCGGACGACGAGTCGGGGCGATGCCGAGAGTAGCTACCCTCGATGCGGGTTATGTACCTATGCGGGCCTATGTGATTGGCCTATGCGGACTCTACGGAGTCGAGGATTAGGCTTGCATGGTGATACTACTGCAATTGGCCTGCTCGATCATTCGCATCCTAGAAAAGACACATTCTGATTTACCTATTCTTTGCTCTTGTTTGTGATGTGGCACTATGTGCGGTTTCCTTGGTTGTTTTATACATACTTGCAAAAGCAGTTTTAAAATGATATGTTTCATTTAAGTATTTTCTGATTTCATATACTTAGTACATTGTCTTGACACTGCTTGAGGGCTGCGTTCATGCAGGTAAGGGCGGCAGTGCTAGATCCACATTCTTAGGATCTACGTTGGTGTCGTGAGCTCCATCTTTTAGGAGGCTCTACTTTTGGGTATGATCTCCCGTTGTAGATAGTTTTATGCGATCGAGGTATGGCGGCCCTGTCCGTCATAGTTGTATATTTCCTTAAGTGCGTAGTCATGTTATGCAGTTGTGGATGTATCGCTAAACCTGTTTATATATATATGCGAAAGCGATGTTTTCTCATAAAGCGTGTCTTATTTTATAAAGCTGTTTCATGTCTTGCTTTATATTTCCGCGATTACTGGATGTATGACTACTTGGGTGCCCGTGAGGCACGATCCACGAACCGGGCAGTCGTGACAAAAGTGGTATCGAGCGATTAATCCTCGGAAAGTGTCTACTGACAGTATCTAGTAGAGTCATGATTATCGGTGTGTTGTGCACCACCAATAATCGTGAGGCTATAAGATATTTAGGATTGGTTTCCATTCTTCTCATTCCGAGATCGTGCTTTAGAGCCGTGTTATAGGTTGGACCTCTAACGTATTCCTTTCTCGTGATTATGCCTCCACGTAAGGCAACCCGGGCCCGTAAGGGCAAGGTAGCCGAGAGCTGCTAGCGAGACACCCAGTCACAAGGGCTCGGGCCCGGTCTATACCGAGACGGCGAGTTCTATGACGCCGCCAGCCAAAGAGACCACAGTACCCACACCTCCGTCCCACACACAGGCGGAGAGTTAGGGTACAAGGAGATAGGCCTTTTGGCTAAAGTTGTGGCGATCTGAGAGAGGCTGATCGGCGGTTCGATTCAGCTCAGCGCCGGCCGCGCCGTGATACACCGAGGCGAATAGTTTGAGGCTACGAGATTTCTTGAGTTGTAGCCCACTGAGTTTCTGGTCGAGGCCGAGGATGATCCGCGAGTTCATCCGTCGGCTTGAGAGATCATGAGGTGATCAAGGCCTCGAGACAGAGTCTGTGACCCGGTTCGCGTCGGTGCGTGATACCGCGATCGATTGGTTTGATTCATGGGAGTTATCCGGGAGAGCACGCGTCCCGGCTACTTGGGATGAGTTCTCGAGGCTTTCCTCACTCACTTCTTGCCTCCACGGATGAGGAGGCGGCGGTGATAGATTTTTACTGCGAGGCGAGAGGGGCCGTCGGGAGTACAATGTCGAGTTTGATTCATTGGCTTGATATGTCCCGGATTGGTAGCGAATATGGAGGATAGGGTGCACCGCTATGTCACCGGCTGAAGCGACTATATGGCCGAGTCATGTGCGGGTGTTTCTCTCCGGTATGTATGGACATTACCCGCACGCAGCTCATGCTCTTGGATGTGAGGCGTAGAGACCGCGGGTTGTGACAGCAAGGTTAAGACCGGGGCGGCGGTCTTTTGGTGGCTATCGTGGTGGCGGCCTCGGCGAATCTAGATTTGCACCACAGCCAGCCCGAGCACTCTGCGCCGTCCTCGGCCAAACCAGATATTCGGCGTACCGGGGCCCGGGACTTGAGCGTCGAGCGGCAGAGGTGCGGCGATCGGGACCACCCTCCGGTGTGGCGTCGGTGATCCCACTTCGGGAGTTGTGGTGCTACGAGTTTGTTTCGATTGTAGCGGTGGTCACTATGCGGCTTGTCCGACTAAGGCGATCTTGATGGTAGGGTCACTACGAGTTCTTTCGCCGGTCTTCATCCTCGACGATTACTCGCCACTGAGGCAAGGTACTCATGGACGGCGGTCGCGGCAGGTCGTGGCGCGGGTCCCGATTCTAGCGGTCCTCGAACCGCATTTATGCTTCGGCCACCGACAGATCGGAGGCCTCACCGATGTCGTCACGTACCTTATCGGTTCGGTTTGATGTTTATGCCTTGATAGATCCGGTTCTACTCTGTCCCATATATCTCCCCTTGTTGCTAGTAGGATAGGGATAGAGCACGAGTCCATAAATCCTTTCGAGGTAGCTACGCCGATGGGTGATTCATGGTAGCTCGGCGGGTATATAGAGCTTGTCTGTGACCATTTACGATCGTCGGACCTGCCGACTTGATCGAGTTGGAGATGATTGACTTCGACGTGATTATGGGGATGGATTGGCTAGCTTCTTGCTACGCCAATGTAGACTGCAGAGAGAGTAGTACGGTTCCAGTTTCAGAGACGGTTGTTGAGTGGGGGGAGCACGGTATCGCCGAGGGTAGGTTTATTTCCTACCTCAAGGCTAGGAAGATGGTGCGAAGGGTATATCTACCATCTCGTTCGGGTGTTTGATCTTCAAGCTGCGGTACCAGATTTTTCATCGCCGATGGTCGTGAGTTCCCGGACGTGTTTCAGATGACCTCCGGGTATCCCTCCCGAGAGGAGATCGAGTTTTGTATAGATGTGTTGCGGATACTCGGCTATTTCCATTCCGCCATACGAATGGCACTGCCGAGTTGAGAGAGTTGAAGGACCAGGTGAGGATTTCTTTGGAGAAGGGCTTCATCAGGCCTAGTGTTTCTCCCTGGGGAGCGCCGGTATTGTTCGTAAAGAAGAAGGACGGGACGCTGCGCATGTGTGTTGATTACAGGCAGCTGAACAAGGTGACCATTAAACGAATACCCTTCCCGGGATTGATGATTTGTTCGACCGGTTGCGGTGCGAGATGTTTCTCAAGATTGATCTGCGATCGGGCTATCATCAAAGTGCGAGTCGAGAGGTGGATGTCCCTAGGATCGCATTCGGACCGTGCGGGCATTATGAGTTCGTGGTCATGTCTTTTGGGTTGACCAATGCTCGCGGTATTCATGGATTTGATGAACCGAGTGTTCAAACCATTTTGAACGCGTTTGTGATAGTGTTCATTGATGATATCTTGGTTTATTCTCGCTCGAGCAGGAGCATGCGGATCATTTGAGGTGTCTTGTGATTCTCGGGACCAGCGATTATGCGCCAAGTTTTCCAAATGTGAGTTTTGGTTGACTTCATGGCGTTTCTTGGGCATATCGTCGGGTGATGGCATTCGAGTGGATACGGCCAAGATCGGCGATCGGGACTTGGCCTGAACCTACTACTCCGGCAGAGGTTCGCGATTTTACGGGCCTTGCAGATATTATCGGTTCGTAGAAGTTTGCTTCTATCTGCACCATTGACTAGGTGACTCGGAAAGCGGAGTTTGATGGACTGATGCTTGTGGCGTGGTTTCGATTCTTGAAAGAATCGACGGCGCCCGTTCTTACTCTTCGGAGGTCCGGATGGTTATGTCGTGTATTGTGATCGTCGGGCATCGGGTTGGGATGTGTGTTGATGCGGCATGGCGGGGTTATAGCATATCGTCGACACCAAGAAACACGAGAGGAACTACCCCCATGATTTGGAGTTGGCGGTAGTGATTCACGCTTTGAAGATCCGAGGCACTATTTGTATGGGGTTCACGTGGATATTTATACGTACCACAAGAGCCTCGGTATATCTTCAAACGGAGGAGCCGAACTTACGGCGAGGCGGTGGTTAGAGTTGCTTAAGGATTACGATGTTGATATCTGTACCACCCGGAAGGCCAATGTTGTGGCGGATGCCTTAGTCGTAGGTCGATGGGAGCCTATCGATGTGCAACTAGAGAGGAGGGACATGGTTCGTGATTTGCATCAGTTAGCGAGCCTTGGTGTCCGTTTGATTGATTCTGATAGCAGTGGGGTTAGAGTTCGTGAGGTTGCCGAGTCTTCCATCGTCGAGGAGGTGAAGAGGCAACAGTTCGAGGATCCGGCTTTGATTCGATATCGTGATACAACTCTTCGTGAGGGCAAGGGTCCTTTTGAGGTAGCACCTGATGGGGTGCTAAGGTTTGAGGGCAGACTGTGTGTTCCAGATGTTTCGTGACTTGGCGAGTTCTTGGGAAGCACACGATGCGCGTTACTCTATCCATCCAGGGTCGACCAAGATGTACCACGACCTTAGATCTGTGTATTGGTGGGATGGTTTGAAGAGGGACGTTGCAGAGTTCGTAGCTCAGTGCCCGTGTTGTCAGCAGGTGAAGGTAGAGCACCAGAGGCCTGGTGGTTTGTTACAGACGATTGAGATCCCGACCTGGAAGTGGGAGGTAATCAACATGGACTTCATTACAGGATTACCTCGCACTCAGAGGAGACATGATTCTATATGGGTTATCGTCGACAGGCTGACGAAATCTGCCCACTTTCTTCCCGTCGGGGCGACCTTTTACCGAGGATTATGCGGACTTTACATCAGAGATCGTCGATGCGCATGGAGTCCCTACTTCGATCATATCGCATGAGAGCCCGATTCTGGCTAACCTGAGGTCCTTCCGAGGGTTTAGGGACGAGTGAGCACGAGTCGCATTTCATCCACGAGCAGGACAGCAGAGCGCACTATCCAGCACTCGAGGATATCTGCGAGCCGTGTTATTGACCGATGGTAGTTGGGAGGATCATTTGCCTCTAGTTGAGTTCGCGTATAATAATAGCTACCACTCCGGTATTCGGATGGCGCCTTATGAGGCCTTGTATGGGAGGAAGTGCGGTCGCCTATAGGTTGGTTCGATGTGGGCGAGTGCGCTAGTGGGACCAGATTTGGTACAGCGATGGATAAGGTGAAGCTTATCCGAGGCGGCTATCGATACTTCGAGTCGGCAAGTCGTATCACGGATCATCGTCGTCGGCATCTTGAGTTCGAGGTTCATGATTGGGTTTTCCTAAAGGTGTCACCCATGAAGGGTGTGATGAGATTCGGGAAGAAGGGGAAACTCAGCCCTAGGTACATTGGGCCGTTTCAGATTATCCGCAGGGTAGGCAAGGTTGCCTATGAGTTGGATCTGCCGTCCGATCTGGAGGCAGTGCATCCGGTTTTTCACGTATCTATCTTTGAGGAGATGTATCGGGATCCATCTAGGTACACCCGATTGGCGATGTCGGTGATCGAGGGTTATCGTATGAGGAGATTCCCATAGCGATAGTCGATCGTCGGGTTAGGCGTCTGCGGACCAGGGCGTGGCTTTCGTCAAAGTCTTGTGGCGGAACGAGCTCAGGGAGGAGATGACGTGGGAAGCCGAGGAGGACATGAGGCAGAAGTATCCTCACCTATTTCCCACACCTCCAGGTAATTCACTTTCCTACTTGTAAATTTTCGTTATCGTTTCTGCCTAAGTGTTGTTCTGTGGCCTTGTGTGGCATTTGCAATCGCTTTAGTTATGAAGAATCTTATCGTTAATCGTTTGGGAAGGAACATTCGGGACGAATGTTTCTAAGGAGGGGAGAATGTTATACCCCGTATTTCCAGAGTATGTACGTAAGGGAATACGTACAAAAAAGTCTAGCCTTAAAGTTTAGGCAAAACGTTTTTTTGGGCACAACTCACAAAACGAATAGTTTTCCGACGAAACGTTTCCACGACCGTAGGTAAATTCCGCTATGCCATTTCTAATTTTTGCGGATTTTTCCGAGAGACGAAACATTTTGGACCAACGGGAGGGCGACACTTGGCACCCTCCAATTGGTGGACTTCAAATCGTCCATTTGGACGAATTGGACTAGCAATGGCACGTTTTTTGTGCCTTGTGCACAAGTCAAGGAGTTGGTAGGATATTTGTGTTTAGTTAATCCTCACCCTACACTTGCCTTGCACTTGTCTTAATCTTGGCCATTGGTTGGCCACTTCTTGACCTATAAATACCCCCCTTAAGATGAAGAGTTCTTCATCCACAAAGCTTTCCAAGTCTTGAAAATCCTCTCCTCTCCCTTAAGCCTTTTCGTCCAACACCTCCCCCCTCCCCTTGTGAAGTTTGGCCGAGGGCCTACCCCCCCCTAGCCTAGCCGAAATCTACCCCCTCCTTGGTAGAAAAGTTGCCTTCTTGTATTGTTATAATGCCCAAAATACCTAGCCCAAATACCTTAGTACTTAGTAGAAGTTGTGAAGAACTTCTAAGGTTTCCTTAGCATACAACTTAGGAGCAAAACCTTGCTCAGCGCGACTTTTCTAGGATATTATTGGGCTTACCGGTAACTAATCCTAACCCTCTTTTGAATTAGAGAATATATACTGTTGTAGTATAAGAATAAGTATAAATACTTAGAAGAATATCACGAATAGAATTGAGCTGTTACCACAGTAGAAGGGTTTAAAGAAGAATAATCAAACAGTACTTACATGACTGTTTTCACATGAACTTATATAGCTCACCGGTAGGAAGTGCTGCCCGACTTTCCGTAGAATTGTGAACCCTCTGTTTAGAATGACCTTGAGTAGTCTTTGATAGATATCTGTGACTATTATAGGTGACTCTGCACGACATATTCAACTTGGCAGGTGGTTTTCGCTGAGAAGGTATGTGATTCTTCCTAAAGCATGATATTTTACAATATATATAGTACGGTAGACGTACATGTGTTAACTAAAATATAACTACGACAATGTCTTTGACTTAAGCCTGAATAATACTTACGGCAATGCCTCACGGCTTAAGCCTGAATAACACTTACGGCAATGCCTCACGGCTTAAGCCTGAATAATAAAGATCTGAAAGCATTTCAAAAGAATACTGAATCATTTTTAACAGAAGAGAACTAATTGGTTTTTAAACAGAAGCTTAAGAGTTATACTAGCCTTATGGGAAGTTAAGTATAACCACTTAAGATTGATAAAAGAAATAGTTTGCCTATGTGTTTATAACAGACTTATATTGAATTGTGAAAAGAATAATAAGATGGTTTGATAAAGTAGACATGATATGATGCTATGTGTGTTAGTGTCTTGTAACGTTTGTGAAAAAGAGTATTCTTGTTGTGCTTATGTTGTTTAACGATAAGCTGTTAGGTTAGTGTAGCATCACTCACCTCTTGACATATCAGGGGTTAAGGCCCTCCGATGCGGGTAGACTCGGTGATGCAGGACCATGATTCGAGAATACCTCATGCGGGTCCAAAGGGACCTATGCGGAGCTACGGAGTTCGGGTTAGTGTGCGGGTTATACCTCACGCGGTCTATGTGGCCATGCGGACGGCGAGTCGGGGCGATGCGAGGTAGCTACCCTCGATGCGGGGTTATGTACCCTATGCGGGCCTATGTGATTGGCCTATGCGGACTACGGGAGTCCAGGATTAGGCTTGCATGGTGATACTACGGGCAATTGGCCCTGCTTCGATCATTCGCAGCCTAGAAAAGACATGTTACAGTTTACCTATTGCTGCTCTTGTTTGTGATGTGGCACTATGTGCGGTTTCCTTGGTTGTTTTATACATACTTGCAAACTGTTTTTAAAATGATATGTTTCATTTAAGTATTTTACAGTTTCATATACTTAGTACCTGTTGTGCGACACTTGAGGGCTGCGTTCATGCCGCGGTAAGAGCGGCAGTGCTAGATCCACATTCTTAGGATCTCTACGTTGGTGTCGAGCTCCATCTTTTCCGAGGCTCTACTTTTGGGTATGATCTCCTGTTGTAGATAGTTTTATGCGATCGAGGGTATGGCGGGGCCCTGTCCGTCATAGTTGTATATTTCCTTAGAGGTTTGTAGTCATGTTGTATGCGAGGTCGGATGTATCGCTAAACCTGTTTATATATATATGCGAAGCGATGTTTTCTCACATAAATCGTATGTCTTATTTTATAAATCGTTTCATGTCTTGCTTTATATTTCCGATTACTCGATGTATGACTACTTGGGTGCCGGTAAGGCACGATCACGCCCCGGGCGGGTCGTGACACCATACTTTCGCTCGGTCGTAGGCGAAGTGTCACGACCTGAACCGAACGTGGTCGTGCCTTACCCGCACCCTAGTGATACAACATCGAGAAAATCAGCGGAAATAAAAACATAAACATGAAACAAGAGACATGATAAATAAACAAAGCCAACCAAAGCGTTGCCTTTTGTATATATACATAAAAACCTAACATTTATCCTTTTTACAAACTCGCCCACAATGTAACTACAGACCTCTGAAGTGACAACAACTATGACTGGGGGGCCGCCATACCCTGAATGTACAAGAACCTCTGCACTGTGGTAACTTACAACAAGACAGCCGGCCCTCCAACCGAGAGTCGCGGCAACATAATGAAACATAATACTTGCACTCAAAGGCTATCACCAGCACATATAGGCAATTCTCCATTAATCAAGCCAAAGTACTTATCAAGGCACACTTAGAATAATTCTCATTTAACAAGCCAAAGTACTTATCAGGGCACAAATAGAATAATTCTCATTTAACAAGCCAAAGTACTTATCAGGGCACAAATAGAATAATTCTCATTTAACAAGCCAAAGTACTTATCAGGGCACAAATAGAATAATTCTCATTTAACAAGCCAAAGTACTTATCGGGCACAAATAGAATAATTCTCATTTAAAAGCCAAAGTACTTATCAGGCACAAATAGAATAATTCTCATTTAACAAGACAAAGTACTTATCGAGGCACAAATAGAATAATTCTCATTTAACAAGCCAAAGTACTTATCGGGCACAAATAGAATAATTCTCATTTAACAAGGCAAAGTACTTATCATGGCACAAATAGAATATTTCTCATTTAACAAGCCAAAGTACTTATCATGGCACAAATAGAATAATTCTCATTTAACAAGCCAAAGTACTTATCAGGGCACAAATAGAATAATTCTCATTTAACAAGCCAAATTACTTATCAGGGCACAAATAGAATAATTCTCATTTAACAAGCCAAAGTACTTAAATGCGTACATTCTTTTAAAAGACTCCTTTTATGTAAAATCCCAAGATACTAACACCGTAGTATCGAGGTGTGTCTATTTTTCAACGTAGTTACTACACTTTTAGAAAACTCATTTCAAAGCTTGAAATCAAGTAACTTCAAATTTTCACAATCAAGGCAACTCATGCCCATTAATCAAAATAGACAACTTTCTAAACCTTCCATAAAGCCGTTATAACCAACTTCTCATAAAGCCGTTATAACCCTTTATGGTTTTTAGACAATTTCATTCCTTTTTTAACCAAGAGACTTATACCTTTAAAACTAAGTATCACATACTTACAAGACAAGTTCTTCACTTTCAAAATGCTTCAAGTCTCTTAATATTTAGAAACCAAGTTTCTTCTCTTAAATCATGTCATTTCTCCTCTTTTAAAACAATTAAGTAAATCACTCATTTGACTCCCCTAAAGTCATTATAATGACCTTTAGGTTTTGGAACTAAGGCACTAGCCAAAAGGTTTGGAAACCACTTCCTTTTCAAGACTCTATGTACTTTAAGTAAAATACTTTCACTTTTAAGAATCCAACTTTACTAAGGCAATGGATTATACAACTTACAATTTACACATCAAAGTACAATCAAGGAAGTTCATAGAACAAATTCTATATTAGGCAATCCAAGTCAACCAAGGAATGAATCATTTGAGGAGTAGAACTTACTTTCTTTATCTTAAGTAATCATGCTAGAAGAGGAGATAGTTCACATACCTTTTCGGCTAATATCCACAAGCTAAGCCGAATACGCCGTACGTAGAAGTGTCAACCTATAATGGTCACAACAAGACTATCAACTTCTAGTCTCTAACGTAGAATAATACTAAGTACACGGTCTCTAATTCTACGAAAAATCGGGCAGCACTTCCTTTGTTTCTACTCACTTTGCCACCTTTTTCAAGGCCGAATACAATAACCAACAGGACACATTTAAGGCTCCAAACAACAACCAAACAAGGGGGATTACACGCCTTACAATACGTGTAAAATTCCGCCCCACAATTAATACGAAGTAGTTAATACTTCACTAGCCATTCTCGGCCAACAATAACACAACACAAGTCTTTTCCAACCCTTTTCCAAATTCCAAGTTCTAAGGTCTAACATGTTATATAGTTATAAACAACTTCAACAACTACAATTTCCTTCTTTATACAACATGCGACGACTTAAACGAATAATCAACTTGAATTGTAGTCTTAAGGCTAACATGCTAGTTTTCGGATTAGGGTTCCAATAGCCAATATAATTATCAAACTTCATACTATACATCTCATGCTTGCTAATAACCATAGCTACAATCAATAAGTAAACTTAATTGCTAAAACGACAAAATTATACCTTTCCAAGCCCTTAAAAAAATCCAAGATTCAAAGTCGCTCCTTAGCAAAATATTAGCTCCTTTCCTTAGGTTCCAATCCGCTCCAAGCACTCCTTAGAGGCCTATGAAGAACCCATCTTCAAGTTCCAACTTCAAAGTTGAAGAACTCCTTAAGTTTCCGCCTTGCGACTAATACGAAAAATCCATTTTTCCGAAATCTTTCTATTGAGATATCCTTACAACACTCTTAGGAACCTTGGGTTAAAGTCTTGTGGCTAATGGATCGAAATCACAAAATTTTGTCTTCCTAAATGGCCAAAGCCGAGAGCAACATGCTAGCACAAAGCTTTCTCTAAAATTTTCTAAGTGTAAAATGACATGTCTTTCTACTAGTTGGGTATATAAAACACATTGGAGGGTCTAGACTTAAACAAATGTGAGGCTAGGATGAATTTCACTTGGATTAAGCCTATGTGGACAAGTTGACAAGTCAACAATGTCATGCTAGCAAGACTAATCTTCCAAGGTGGTCAATGACCATTTTACCCTCACTCTAATTTCGACCAAGACCTTGTGGGGGTGCCACGTGTCGCCCTCACATTCGTTCATAAAATTCCGTAACCCTCGTGGGCCCCACAAAAATGTAAAATTCCTCGGGTGGGCCCCATGTGACCAAATCCGTAAAAATAAATTTCCATAATGTTAACAAGTTCCATATTCCTTAAATAATGCATTTTGAGAATCCAATTCTCAACAACGAACATTTTTCCTTACCGACGTTCGGAAGATTTTCCGTCGGAAAAACAATTCTTCCTTTCGTACATTCTCTTTTACATGTCCTGGACTTACTGGGTGTAACAGTAACATTCTTCCCCCCTTAGAAATATTCATCCCCGAATGTTCTTTCGAGGTTCAATCTAAACGGATATCGCCTAGTCCTCCTTAACTACACCCAACATAATCACATATGCCACAGATGGCCTTAATACATCACACATGCATAACTATCAGTCACAATAACTCAATTTTTATCCGTACTAACACTTTAAACATACAACAACCTTATCATGCATACAAGTCTCTAAAGGGTCAAAGATATACCTGTAACTATTGCTTCATTTTTCCCTTTATCGCTTTTGTTCGTAATCCTGCCCTGCAGGGTGCATAGCTACGGAAGGTGAAGAACCGGCAACCGATCCAGCAGGATGTCATCCCACATGTATCCTTCCTACTAGGACAATCCCTCATCATATGGCCTTGACGGCCACAGGTAAAACAGCAGCGCGATGCGGCGACATTCCCACGCGGTGATCAGTCCACACTGTGAACACTGAGGGAAGAGTGGTCCCGACTGCCTATAACCCATGTGCACATGCGAATCCGAAACTCTGGAGCTCTGACCAGCTCCTGAATAACCCGGCTGATCAAACCTTCTGCCTATCACGCCCCGAACCCTGGACCCGCGACTGGTGCCCTACCTGGGCACCCTTCTATTCATACAACATAATAAACCGCGGAAGATAAATAACACTCATTTTTTTTCTTTAAACACATGCAAAGCCGATAAGGCTGTCATAATAAAAATCACCCGAAAGGGTCTACACTGTTCAACAATATAAATACAACTCTGCCACCCACATATGAATACGTAACTCTAAAAATTTGGACGATAAAATGTATCGACAAGGCCCCGTACCCTCAATATACCGTTACACCGTAAGTCCGGGACATGTAGAAGAGAATGTACGAAGGAAACAAGACTTGGAAATTGGTACAGCGGGAAGAATTGTTTTTCCGAGGAAAATGTTCGAACGTCGGAAAGGAAAAATGTTCGTTGTTGAGAATTGGATTCTCAAAATACATTATTTGAAGAGTTTGAGACTTAGTAATATTATGGAAATTTATTGTTACGATTTGGTCACGTGGGGCCCACCCGAGGAATTTTACATTTTGTGGGACCCACGAGGTTCATGAATTTTTATGGGACGAATGAGAGGCGACACGTGGCACTCCCACACGTGGTCTTGAACGAATTGGAGGAGGGTAAAATGGTCATTGACCATCTTGAAAGATAAGTCTTGGCGTGACATTGTTGACAAGTCAACTAGTCCACATAAGCTCGATCCAAGTGAAACACATCCAAGCCACACATTTGTTGTAACCTAAGCCCTCCAATGTTTTATATAAGCTCACTACTAGTGCAAGACTTGCTCTTCTAACACTTAGAAAAATTTCACACATTTTCTTGTCCACAAAGCTTGCTCGGCTTAGGTGCCTTGCCCACACAAAAATTTGCAAATGTTGTCCATTAGCCTCAAGACTTAAACCCAAGGTTCATAAGGGTATTTTAAGGTTATCTCAATAGAAAGATTTGGGAAAACGATTTTCACGTTAGTCGCAAGCGGAAACTATGGGAGTTCTTCAACTATGAAGTTGGAACTTGAAGATGGGTTCTTCATAGGCCTCTACGAGTGCTTGGAGCGGATTGGAACCTAAGTAAAGGAGCTAAGAATTTGCTAAGGCGCGACTTTGAATCTTGGAAATTATAAGGGCTTATAAAGGTATAATCTTGTCGTTTTAGTAGTTAAGAGTTACTACTTGTTGTAGCTATAGATAGTAGCAAGCATGAAGTATATATTATGTAGTTGGACAAGTATATTGGCTATTGGAACCCTAATCCGAAAACTAGCATGTTAGCCTTAAGACTACAATTCAAGTTGATTATTCGTTTAAGCGTCGCATGTTGTATAAAGAAGGAAATTGTAGTTATTGAAGTTGTTTATAACTATATAACATGTTAGACCTTAGAACTTGGAATTGGAAAAGGATTGGAAAAGACTTTGAATTATTAGTATGTTGGCCGAGAATGGCTAGTGAAGTTTGAACTACTTTGTATATAATTGTGGGGCGGAATTTTACACGTAAGTGTAGGCGTGTAATCCCCTTTGTTTGATTGTTGTTTGGGGCCTTAAATGTGGCGTGTTGGTTATTGTATTCGACCTTGAAAAAGGTGGCAAAGTGAGTAGAAACAAAGGAAGTGCTGCCCGATTTTTCGTAGAATTAGAGACCAAATACTTAGTATTATTCTACGTAGAGACTAGAAGTTGATAGTCTTGTTGTGACCATTATAGGTTGACACTTCCACATACGGCGTATTCGGCTTAGCTTGTGGATTTAGCAAAAGGTATGTGAACTATCTCCTCTTCTAGCATGATTCCTTAAGATAAAGAAAGTATGTTCTACTCCCTAAATGATCCATTCCTTGGTTGTATTTGGATTGCCTAAAGTAGAATTTGTTTTATGTGCTTCCTTGATTGTACTTTGATGTTTAAATTGTAAGTCGTATAATCCATTTCCTTAGTGAAGTTTGGATTCTTAATAGTGAAAGTATTTTACTTAAAGTACATAGAGTCTTGAAAAGGAAGTGGTTTCTAAACCTTTTGGCTAGTGCCTTAGTTCCAAAACCTAAAGGTCATTAAAATGACTTTAGGGGAGTCAAGGGAGTGATTTACTTAATTGTTTAAAAGAGGAGAAATGACATGATTTAAGAGAAGAAACTTGTTTTCTACATATTAAGAGACTTGAAGTGTTTTGAAAGTTAAGGGACTTAAAGAGTTTTAAAGTCTGTGATCCTTGTTCCGTTTTAAACGTATAAGTCCCTCGGATAGGAAATTGTATTTGGCGAAGGTATAAAGTGAATATAACGACTTTATGGGAAGTTGGTTATATTTGCTTTATGGAAAGATAAATGACTCGATTTTAATGAAAAGGCAACTTGATTTTAAGGCATCAATTGCCTAAAGTTTAGTAATAAAATAAGTTACTTGGTTTCTAAAGGTTAAGAGACTAAGTGTATTTTTTAAAAGTTAAGAAAATCGATTTGAAAGTATTTAATACTTGGATTTTAATAAGTATAAGTCTCTTGGTTATAAAAGGAATGGATATGTCTAAAACCATAAAGGGTTATAACGGCTTTATGGGAAGTCGGTTATAACGACTTTATGGAAAGTTTAGAAAGTTGTATATTTTGATTAAATCGGCATAAGTTGCCTAGATTGTGAAAATTTGAAGTTACTTGATTTCAAGCTTTGAAATGAGTTTTCTAAAAATGTAGTAACTTACTTTGAAAAATAGACACGCCTTGATACTACGAGTGTTAGTATCTTGGGGCTTTACATAGAAAGGAGTCTTTTATAAAAGAATGTACGTACGTAGTACTTTGGCTTGATAAATTGAGAATTTGTCTAAGTGTGCCTTGATTAGTACTTTGGCTTGATAAATTGAGAATTTGTCTAAGTGTGCCTTGATTAGTACTTTGGCTTGATTAATTGAGAATTAGTCTAAGTGTGACTTGATTAGTACTTTGGCTTGTTAAATGAGAATAATCCTATTGGTGCCTTGATTAGTACTTTGGTTGTTAATTGAGAATTATGCTAAGTGTGCCTTGATAAGTACTTTGGCTTGATAATTGAGAATTATTCCATGTGTGCCTTGATTAGTACTTTGGCTTGATTAATTGGGAATTGCCTATGTGTGCCGGTGATAGCCTTTGAGTGCAAGTACTATGTTTTATTACGTTGTCGCGACTCTACCGGTTGGAGAGCCTACCGTTGTAAGTTACTCGACGCATCGACGTTGATGTGGATTCCACGGGTATGCTTCCGTTATTGGTAGTATTTGGGTTAAATTCCGGATTCTTTTATAAAAGACATGGTAGTGTTTATGTCTTGTTTGACTGATCACGAGATAGTGGTAAGAGTATATGTGAGTGGTAAACCCCAAGACGCTATACCACCGCTTTACCACCTTCTCCGAAGAGTATATGTGAGGGTAAACCCCAAGACGCTATACCACCTGTTTACCACCTTCTCCGTAGAGTATATGTGAGGTAAACCCCAAGATGCTATACCACTGCTTTACCACCTTCTCCAGTAGAGTATATGTGAGGTAAACCCCAAGATGCTATACCACCGCTTTACCACCTTCTCCAGTAGAGTATATGTGAGGTAAACCCCAAGATGCTATACCACCGCTTACCACCTTCTCCAGGTAAGAGTATAAGTGAGGGTAAACCCCAAGATGCTATACCACCGGTGGGACTTGGTGTTCATGTATGCCTATTGGTGTTGTACTATATCATGGATCACGGCGGTGAGGAAAGATTCCACTGCATGATTGATGTTATGGGCGTGAGACCCATGGTTATATTTGAGTAATGACTCCGAGGGCCTGCGTCCCTGACTTGATGTGGATCGCTATGTATTATGTCTCGTAGGTTGGCTATCATACATGTCTCCCGCTTTGTTTAGATCATTATGATTTTATTACGATTCTGCTCACATACTTGGTACATTCTTCGCATCGACCTCGCTTCGGGGCTGCGTCATGCCGCAGTTTAGGTACGCTGTTCGGTGATCGGCAGCGTAGGATCCCGCCGTGGTTTTTGGATAGCTCCTCTGCTCGTGAGTTTATCTCTTTGGTATATATCCTTCAAGCATGCGCTTTGTAGCTGGGTACGGGGCCTTGTCCCGTCATAGTTAATTATAACTATTAGAGGTCTTTATTCTTTTATGGGATTAGACTAATGTACTGTGTTGTTTGTTTTGTTTATGTATATATGGCAGCCTTGTCGTCTTTGCCCTTGCACGTACGTTTATTTTAAAGAAAAAAAAATGAGCATTACTAATTTCCGATGTACTTAGTTGTTATGCAGGGGTGCCTGTAGGGCACGATCCACGCCCGGTTCGGGTGTGACAGAGTGGTATCGAGAGCGATCACTCGAATGTCTCTGCATCGTGTCTAGTAGAGTCTTGTTTATCGGTGTGTTGCGCGCCACACCCATAAACAGGAGGCTACTGAGACATTTAGAGTTGGTTTCTATTCTTCTCACTCGAGATCGTGCCATAGTTGTGTTAGTAAGATGATTCCTCTCTCGACGTATTTTTGTGTTCTGGTATGCCTCCGAGAGGGCAACAAACGCCTGAAGGGCAAAGGAGTAGCGAGGAGCTACTAGTCGGACTCAGAGAGTTGATAGGGCTCGTGCCTGTGGTATCTGGATGTTGTTCCACGGCAAGTTCTTCTGCGCCAGTTTTGAGACCCAGACGAGCCTCTGCTTCGTTAGGAGAAGACTTTAGGGTCATGAGGAAGCGATTATGTTATTGACTGCTAGCAAGTACAGCCCACGAGGAGTTGTTCGCCAAGCATGCAGGTGTACAGAGGAAGAGGCCAACATGAGATCACAGAAGAGGCTAGACCGGTTGGTTATCCCTGAGTTTTTGGGCGAGCCACCTCAACAAATGAGTGAGGTATTCGTCCCACCTACCCAAGACATACCCCGCAGCTCACGGTGGGAGATTTGACCCCACAAGGTATTTAGGAGCCGGTCCAAGCTCCCTGGTCGAGGTTCTCGGGAGGAGCAGAGACGCTTCTCGGCCGAGGCCACCTATTCCTCGGTGTATCGGATGTGGTAAGCATCATTCGGAAATGCCGTTATGACACGATGGTTGTTACTATTGTGGCCGTCCCGCCACAAGAAGTGGAATGCCCTGTTAGAAGGAGCGGTAGGAGTGGCTCACCTTTGAGGCCTGTAGTTGGTTCCCTTCCTCCGAGATTGTCGTCCCCGAGCGGTGTTGGATGTCACCACGTGGTAGAGGTCGTGAGTTTATAGTTCTGGCGGTCCTTTGAACCGCATAGATGACGTGACTCTTTGGGATGATCGAGGCGACATCGCACGGGGTACAGTATATTTCGACTCTTTTGAATCATACGTGCTTTGATAGATTCGGATTTTGCCCTAGAATATATGTTTTCCTTGTGTTGCTAGCGCTATAAGTGATAGTTCCCGCAGGTAGGAATACTTTGATTACTAAGGTGGAGTTAAGAATGTTGACAAGAATGGTAAGTGAACTGAGACTATAGTTGTGTAGAGTTCACACGTAGTAATTGCCCCACGACACAGTAAGACCAATAGGGACGATCAGACGGTAGAAATACTTCACCTATGTGACGAACCTCTAGTAATTAGGGGATATGGTAAGAAGTACCTTGAGATAAGAGAGAGATTTATTTCAGGCTAAGAACAAGAAGTTAAGTGTGACGATGAGTCGGGTTATAGACTCATTTCGGGTCAACCGATAGTATGGAATCGGGTGAATGTCAGATAGAAATGGTCCCGTTATGTGATAGGGTCCCGAGGATGCCAGGCCCAAGTTAAGTTAATCGTTATACGAGTTCGTGGATGCGTTCCACCGAAACTAGGTCGTAAGGACCGAGAAGAGCCTTAACGGGAGTGTAAGTAACAATATGGCCAAGTTTGGATAGTAACTCCAAGGATTGGAGAATAGAAACAAAATTTGAGATTTTGTACGTGTACTATATGAGTTTGGAAGTACGAGAAAGTATGATAAGTAAGGAAAGAAAGGAACCTCTAAGGATCCCGTGTTTTGGGAAGACTGTAACCTTCGAGTTTTGTGAGAAGGGTCATGACGGAAGGTCCATTATTATGTTTACGTATGTTAGGTGATGGACATGTGTGGCATCGTTGGTCTTGTGCGCTTTGATTGTTAGGCATAGTATAGAGATTATGCCGAGTTTGTATAGAGTGACAATGACTAAGAACATTCGGGACGAATGTTTCTAAGGAAGAATGTTACACCCGTAAGTCCGGGACATGTAGAAGAGAATGTACGAAAGGAAACAAGACTTGGAAATTCGTACGGAAGGAAGAATTGTTTTTCCGACGAAAATGTTCGAACATCGGAAAGGAAAATGTTCGTTGTTGAGAATGGATTCTCAAAATACATTATTTGAAGAGTTTGAGACTTAGTAATATTATGGAAATTTATTGTTACGGTTGGTCACGTGGGCCCACCCGAGGAATTTTACATTTTGTGGGACCCACGAGGGTTGCGGAATTTTATGGACGAATGAGAGGCGACACGTGGCACTCCCACACGTGGTCTTGAGCGAATTGGAGGAGGGTAAAATGGTCATTGACCATCTTGAAAGATAAGTCTTCAAGCATGACATTGTTGACAAGTCAACTAGTCCACATAAGCTTGATCCAGTGAAACACATCCAAGCCACACATTTGTTGTAACCTAAGCCCTCC
This sequence comes from Przewalskia tangutica, assembly GCA_029844215.1. Taxonomy (NCBI): domain Eukaryota; kingdom Viridiplantae; phylum Streptophyta; class Magnoliopsida; order Solanales; family Solanaceae; genus Przewalskia; species Przewalskia tangutica. The sequence goes on along the minus strand of CM056720.1, from coordinate 84,346,577 downwards.
AATGTTTTATATAAGCTCACTACTAGTGCAAGACTTGCTCTTCTAACACTTAGAAAAATTTCACACATTTTCTTGTCCACAAAAAGCTTGCTCTCGGCTTAGGTGCCTTGCCCACACAAAAATTTTGCAAATGTTGTCCATTAGCCTCAAGACTTAAACCCAAGGTTCATAAGGGTATTTTAAGGTTATCTCAATAGAAAGATTTGAAAACGCATTTTCACGTTAGTCGCAAGGCGGAAACTATGGGAGTTCTTCAACTATGAAGTTGGAACTTGAAGATGGGTTCTTCATAGGCCTCTAAGGAGTGCTTGGAGCGGATTGGAACCTAAGTAAAGGAGCTAAGAATTTGCTAAGGCGCGACTTTGAATCTTGGAAATTATAAGGGCTTATAAAGGTATAATCTTGTCGTTTTAGTAGTTAAGAGTTACTACTTGTTGTAGCTATAGATAGTAGCAAGCATGAAGTATATATTATGTAGTTGGACAAGTATATTGGCTATTGGAACCCTAATCCGAAAACTAGCATGTTAGCCTTAAGACTACAATTGAGTTGATTATTCGCTTAAGCGTCGCATGTTGTATAAAGAAGGAAATTGTAGTTATTGAAGTTGTTTATAACTATATAACATGTTAGACCTTAGAACTTGGAATTGGAAAAGGATTGGAAAAGACTTTGAATTATTAGTATGTTGGCCGAGAATGGCTAGTGAAGTTTGAACTACTTTGTATATAATTGTGGGGCGGAATTTTACACGTAAGTGTAGGCGTGTAATCCCCTTTGTTTGATTGTTGTTTGGGGCCTTAAATGTGGCGTGTTGGTTATTGTATTCGACCTTGAAAAAGGTGGCAAAGTGAGTAGAAACAAAGGAAGTGCTGCCCGATTTTTCGTAGAATTAGAGACCAAATACTTAGTATTATTCTACGTAGAGACTAGAAGTTGATAGTCTTGTTGTGACCATTATAGGTTGACACTTCCACATACGGCGTATTCGGCTTAGCTTGTGGATTTAGCCGAAAAGGTATGTGAACTATCTCCTCTTCTAGCATGATTCCTTAAGATAAAGAAAGTATGTTCTACTCCCTAAATGATCCATTCCTTGGTTGTATTTGGATTGCCTAAAGTAGAATTTGTTTTATGTGCTTCCTTGATTGTACTTTGATGTTTAAATTGTAAGTCGTATAATCCATTTCCTTAGTGAAGTTTGGATTCTTAATAGTGAAAGTATTTTACTTAAAGTACATAGAGTCTTGAAAAGGAAGTGGTTTCTAAACCTTTTGGCTAGTGCCTTAGTTCCAAAACCTAAAGGTCATTAAAATGACTTTAGGGGAGTCAAGGGAGTGATTTACTTAATTGTTTAAAAGAGGAGAAATGACATGATTTAAGAGAAGAAACTTGTTTTCTACATATTAAGAGACTTGAAGTGTTTTGAAAGTTAAGGGACTTAAAGAGTTTTAAAGTATGTGATACTTGTTCCGTTTTAAACGTATAAGTCCCTCGGATAGGAAATTGTATTTGGCGAAGGTATAAAGTGAATATAACGACTTTATGGGAAGTTGGTTATATTTGCTTTATGGAAAGATAAATGACTCGATTTTAATGAAAAGGCAACTTGATTTTAAGGCATCAATTGCCTAAAGTTTAGTAATAAAATAAGTTACTTGGTTTCTAAAGGTTAAGAGACTAAGTGTATTTTTAAAAGTTAAGAAAATCGATTTGAAAGTATTTAATACTTGGATTTTAATAAGTATAAGTCTCTTGGTTATAAAAGGAATGGATATGTCTAAAACCATAAAGGGTTATAACGGCTTTATGGGAAGTCGGTTATAACTGCTTTATGGAAAGTTTAGAAAGTTGTCTATTTTGATTAAATCGGCATAAGTTGCCTAGATTGTGAAAATTTGAAGTTACTTGATTTCAAGCTTTGAAATGAGTTTTCTAAAAATGTAGTAACTTACTTTGAAAAATAGACACGCCTTGATACTACGGGTGTTAGTATCTTGGGGCTTTACATAGAAAGGAGTCTTTTATAAAAGAATGTACGTACGTAGTACTTTGGCTTGATAAATTGAGAATTTGTCTAAGTGTGCCTTGATTAGTACTTTGGCTTGATAAATTGAGAATTTGTCTAAGTGTGCCTTGATTAGTACTTTGGCTTGATTAATTGAGAATTAGTCTAAGTGTGCCTTGATTAGTACTTTGGCTTGTTAAATGAGAATAATCCTATTGGTGCCTTGATTAGTACTTTGGTTGTTAATTGAGAATTATGCTAAGTGTGCCTTGATAAGTACTTTGGCTTGATAATTGAGAATTATTCCATGTGTGCCTTGATTAGTACTTTGGCTTGATTAATTGGGAATTGCCTATGTGTGCCGGTGATAGCCTTTGAGTGCAAGTACTATGTTTTATTACGTTGTCGCGACTCTCGGTTGGAGGGTCGGCTGTCTGGTTGTAAGTTACTTGGACGTACCGACAGTGATGTGGGATTCCACGGGTATGCTTCCGTTATTGGTAGTATTTGGGTTAAATTCCCGGATTCTTTTTATAAAAGACATGGTAGTGCTTATGTCTTGTTTGTGATCATCGAGATAGGGTAAGAGTATATGTGAGGGTAAACCCCCAAGACGCTATACCACTGTTTTACCACCTTCTCCAGGAAGAGTATATGTGAGGGGTAAAACCCCAAGATGCTATACCACCCGTTTTACCACCTTCTCCAGGGTAGAGTATATGTGAGGGGTAAACCCCCAAGATGCTATACCACCTGTTTTACCACCTTCTCCAGGGTAGAGTATATGTGAGGGGTAAACCCCCAAGATGCTATACCACCTGTTTTACCACCTTCTCCAGGGTAGAGTATATGTGAGGGGTAAACCCCCAAGATGCTATACCACCTCTTTAACCAACTTCTCCGTAAGAGTATAAGTGAGGGGTAAACCCCCAAGTTGCTCTACCACCGGTGGGACTTGGTGTTCATGTATGCCTATTGGTGTTGTACTATATCATGGACTGCCGGCAGTGAGGAAAGATTCCACGGGCATGATTGATGTTATGGGCGTGAGACCCATGGTTATATTTGAGTAATGACTCCGAGGGCCTGCGTCCCTGACTTGATGTGACTGCTTATGTATTATGTACTGTAGGTTGGCTATCATACATGTCTCCTGCTTTGTTTAGATCGTTATGATTTTATTACGCATTTCTCGCTCACATACTTGGTACATTCTTCGTCTCGACCTCCTTCGAAGTGCGTTCATGCCGCAGGTTTAGGTACGCTGTTCGGTGATCGGCAGGCGTAGGATCCTGCTCAGGGTTTTTGGATAGCTCCCTCTGTTCAGGAGTTTATCTTTTTGGTATATATCCTTCAGTACAGGCTTTGTACAGTTTTGGGTACGGCGGGGCCTTGTCCGTCATAGTTGATATAACTCTTAGAGGTCCTGATTCATATGTGGGATTGGACTCACGATGTTGTGCATTGTTTATGTATATATGGCAGCCTTGTCGGCCTTGCCCTTGCACGTACGTTTATTTAAAAAAAAAAAATGAGCTGTTACTAATTTCCGCAATGTACTTAGTTGTTAAGGCGGTGCCCAGTAGGGCACCGCCACGCCCGGTTCGGTGTGACAATACCTAGCCATAATGACAAGCTCCGAAACATTGGAGTCATCTCAAAATACTGAACCAGGATCCTAAGCTCGCGGATCCACAACTGAGTACCTAGACCTGTGGACATAAACACAGCCCCCGGCGAGGTCGCAAACAGTACCAAGTATGGAACGGAAATACAAGATCTGAAATGATCATAACCGTACAAAAGAATGACAGGGGCAAGTATGAAAATCAAATACCAGACCCTACCGTGTCATATAACAATCAGAGCCAATTGTACCTTGTATCACTGTACTACCATAACACCGTACCACTTTCACATATGAAAGCCATGTCAAAATCAGGGACACCTGCCCTCAGCATATAATATCACAGAAGCATGCTCGTGGAATAAAACATCATCACAAGATGTAACAAGTATAATATACCACCATCATCAGATAAGCATGCCCGTGGAATTCCAACATCACCGTCGGCATGTAAAAAGTACAATACTCAAATATCAGTACACTTTGCCTTAGTAACACTAAGACTAATGAGAGTAACTTTTGTCGTTTAAAAGTAGGAAGGTTATGATTAATTTAGGTGTCACGACCCATTCCGGGGCCCGTGACTGGTGCCTTACCGGGGCACCCAAGTAGTCATACATCAGAGTAATCAGCGGAAATATAAAGCAAGACATGAAACAGTTTATAAAATAGGACACGCTTTAAGTGAGAAAACATCGCCTTTAGCATATATATAAAAACATGGTTTAGCTAGCGATTACATCGCATAACAGACTACTGCACTTAAGGAAATATACAACTATGGCGGGACAGTGGCCCCGCCATACCGATCAGACAAAACCATCTACAACAGGAGATCATACCTAAAAGTAGAGCCTCCGGAAAGGATGGAGCTCCCGACACCAACGTAGAGATCCTAGGAATGTGGATCTAGTACTGCCGCTCTACCTGCGGCATGAACGCAGCCTCGGGGAGGTCAGGACAACAGGTACGAAGTAGATGAAACTGTAAAATACTTAAATGAAACATATCATTTTAAAAACATTTTTGCAAGTATGTATGAAACAACCAAGGAAACCGCACATAGTTCCACATCACAAACAAGAGCAACAATAGGTAAATTGTAATAGGTCTTTTATAGGTGCGAATGATCGGCAGGCCAATTGCGTAGTATCACCATGCAAGCCTAATCTCGACTCCGCATCCGCATAGGCCAATCACATAGGCCCGCATAGGTATATAACCCCGCATCGATGGTAGCTACTCCTCGGCATCGCCCCGACTCGTCGTCCGCACGCCACATAGACCGCATGAGGTATAACCCCGCACACTAACACCGAACTCCGTAGCTCCGCATAGGTCCCTTGGACCCGCATGAGGTATTCTCGAATCATGGTCCCAGACCGCCTGAGTCTACCCCGCATCGGAGGGCAGCTTAACCCCCGGTCATATGTCAAGAGGTGAGTGATGCTACACTAACCTAACAGCTTATCGTTAAACAACATAAGCACAACAAGAATACTCTTTTTCACAAACGTTACAAGACACTAACACACATAGCATCATATCATGTCTACTTATCAAACCATCTTATTATTCTTTTCATAATTCAATATAAGTCTGTTATAAACACATAGGCAAACTGTTTCTTTTATCAATCTTAAGTGGTTATACTTAACTTCCCATAAGACTAGTACAACTCTTAAGCTTCTGTTTAAAAACCAATTAGTTCTCTTCCGTTAAAAATGATTCAGTATTCTTTTGAAATGCTTTCAGATCTTTATTATTCAGGCTTAAGCCGTGAGGCATTGCCGTAAGTGTTCTTCAGGCTTAAGTCAAAGACATTGCCGTAGTTTTAGTTAACACATGTACGTCTACCGTACTATATATATTGTAAAATATCATGCTTTAGGAAGAATCACATACCTTCTCAAATGAAAACCACCGCCAAGTTGAATATGTCACGCAGAGAGTCACCTATAATAGTCACGATATCTATCAAAGACTACTCAAGGTCATTCTAAACAGAGGGTTCACAATTCTATGGAAAGTTGGGCAAGACTTCCTACCCGGTGAGCTATATAAGTCTCGTGAAAACAATTCTATGTAAGTATAGTTTGATTATTCTTCTTTAAACCCTTCATCAGGCAAATAATCGATTCTATTCTGTGATATTCTTCTAAGTATTTATACTTATTCTTATACTACAACAGATATATTCTCTAATTCAAAGAGGGTTAGGATTAGTTACCTCGGTAAGCCCAATAATATCCTAGAAAAGTCGCGCTGAGCAAGGTTTTGCTCCTAAGTTGTATGCTCCAAGGAAACCTTAGAAGTTCTTCACAACTTCTACTAAGTACTAAGGTATTTGGGCTAGGTATTTTGGGCATTATAACAATACAAGAAGGCAACTTTTCTACCAAGGGAGGGGGTAGATTTTTGGCTAGGCAGTGGCCTCGGCCAAACTTCTTAGGCTAGAGTGGGTATTCGGCCAAGGGCCTTCACAAGGAGGGGAGGTGTTGGACTAAAAGGCTACAAAGGGAGAGGAGAGGATTTTCAAGACTTGAAAGCTTTGTGGATGAAGAACTCTTCATCTTGGGGGTATTTATAGGTCAGAAGTGGCCAACCAATGGCCAAGATTTAGACAAGTGCAAGGCAAGTGTAGGGTGAGGATTAACTATCCACAAATATCCTACCAACTCCTTGACTTGTGCACACGGCACAAAATTCGTGCCATTGCTAGCCAATTCGTCCAAATGGACGATTTGAAGTCCTCCAATTGGAGGGTGCCAAGTGTCGCCCTCCCGTTGGTCCAAAATGTTTCGTCTCTCGGAAAAATCCGCAAAAATTAGAAATGGCATAGCCGGAATTTACCCTACGAAAGCTGTGGAAACGTTTCGTCGGAAAACTATTCGTTTTGCGAGTTGTGCCCAAAAAATCGTCCAAGCCTAAACTTTAAGGCTAAACTTTATGTACGTATTCCCTTACGTACATACTCTGGAAATACGGGGTATAACATTAGGGCTACCCGCCCGTAATACCATTATGCAATCCTATTTATGGCAATTGAACCCGCATAGGTCACGTGGACCCGCAATGAGTATATATGGATACCCGCATCTTGGAGAGCTAGCCCACAGAATAGTCATGGGAATTTAACCCGCATGGGAATTGAACCCGCATAGGTCACGTAGACCCGCAATGAGTATATATGGATACCCGCATCGTGGAGAGCTAGCCCACAGAATAGTCATGGGAATTGAACCCGCATGGGAATTGAACCCGCATAGGTCATGTGGACCCGCAATGAGTATATATGGATACCCGCATAGTGGAGAGATAATCCACGAAATATGTATAATGTCTTGGGGGTTTACCCCGCAATCATACTCATAACACTAGCACCAATGGCTATCATGAACAACTTATGCAAGTTAAGTAATCTTTAACTCTCATTACACAAAATGAAGGCACCATCTTTTTGAATAACCAAGGTAATACCATGTCTTCCTTTTAAAACAAACAAGACAATACCATGCCTTCCTTTCTGAAACAAACAAGACACTAACAAGTCTTTCATTTTACAACACCAAGGCACTATCACACTGTCACACCCCGGACCCCGGGCCAGTGACTGGTGCCCTACCTGGACACCCTCCTATTCATATAATACAATATACCGCAGAAGATAAATAACACTCATTTTTTTTTCTTAAAACCAAGGCAAAGCTGATAAGGCTGCCATAATATAAATCACCCAAAAAGGGTCTACACTGTCCAACAATGTAAATACAACTCTAGCCAGTCCAGCCCACATATGAATACAGACCTCTAAGATTTTGGACAAATACTATGACGGGACAAGGACCCGCCGTACTTCTGAATATACCTATCCATTATGACAAGCTCCAGAACATTGGAGCTATCCCAAAATGCTGAACAAGGATCCTAAGCTCACGGATCCACAATTGTGTACCTAGACCTGCGGACATGAATGCAGCCCTCGAAGGGGGTCAGTACAACAGGTACCAAGTATGGAACGAAAATACAGCACAGTAAACAAGATCATAACTGTACAAAAGAATGACAGGGCAAGTATGAAAATCAAATTTCATATCTTACCGTGTCATATAACAATCAGAGCCAAATGTATCTTGTATCACTGTACTACTATAACACCGTACCACTTTCACATATGAAAGCCATGTCAAAATCAGGGACACCTGCCCTCAGCATATAATATCACAGAAGCATGCTCATGGAATACAATATCATTGTCAGCATGTAACGAGCATAATATATAATCAGTTATGTCAAAGTTAGGGACACGTGCCCTCAAAGTCATTATACAATTCTAACCATGGGTCTATTTCACCCACATAGGTCACGTGGACCCGCATGAGGCAATTTCCTCGCATAGGACTGTTTCACCCGCATAGATCACGTGGACCCGCATGAGGTATTCCTCGCATAGGACTATTTCACCCGCATAGGTCACGTGGACCCGCATGAGGTATTCCTCGCATAGGACTATTTCATCCCCATAGGACTATTTCACCCGCATGGACACTGTGGGCCCGCAATGAGTATATCTGCCATACTCGCATCATGGGTAGCAAATCTATGGAAATGTATAATGTCTTGGGGATTTACCCCGCAATTATACTCAGAAGGTGTATAACGTCTTGGGGGTTTACCCCGCATTTATACTCAAGATGTGTATAACGTCTTGGGGGTTTACCCCGCATTTATACTCATAACACTAGCACCAATGGCTATCATGAACAACATATACAAGTTAAGATAATCCTCGACTCTCATCATCATAAAATGAATAAACCATTATTTTAGCAATCCAAGACAATACCATGCCTTTCCTTTTTAACAAACCAAGACAATTTTCATGCCTTCCTTTTTAAACAAATCAAGACAATACCATGCCTTCCTTTTCAATAATTCAAGACACTTACCATTTAAGCAAGCCAAAGTACTATCAAGGCACAAGATAGAATGACTATCATTTAAGCAAGCCAAAGTACTATCAAGGCACTAACACACCTTGCATCACTAAGGATTAAAGTCCATTTCGACAATGTACGTGAGCCGTACATTCACTTTATAAACTAAATTTCCATTTTAGGAAAATCTAAGTACTACATGTATCGTTAGGAAGTAGGATCCAATACATGTATCATTTTAAAACCATCATTTAGGAGATCGAGACACTTATCATTCCAAGTATCTTTCTAAGATATGATTTTGGCAAATCAAGGTACTAGACCTCACGTGCTACTTTAAAACATCTTTGAACATCAAAGTGCCACATATCATGTATTATATTGAGGACTTAATCATGGACATTCTCACACGATTTCCCTACAACATTTTAAACCATCCCTTGACTTTCCACAAAACTTGTTATAACAACTTCCCATAAAGCTGTTATAACCACCTTCATTTTAGAAAACTAAAGTACTACCACGTCTTTCCTTTTAATACAACCAAGGCATTATCATGTCATGTAAGGGAATTGAACCCAAAGTACCTTGTACATCTATTCTTTATAAAAGAATCGTTTCATGAAATATTAGGACGTTGGACCCAAAAGTACTTTCACTATTAAAACCAAGTTACTTACTCTTTTAAACTCAAGTAACTTATACTTTTAAAACCAACTTATGCCTTTAAATCAAGTCACTTACTCTTTCCAACCAAATCATTTATTCTCTTTAAATCAATCAAGTAACTTATACCTTTAACTCAAGTTACTTCCCCTTTCAAAATCAAGTAACATATACTTTTCAAAACCAAGTCTCATGTACTTACAAAATTAATACTTTTATAAGCCGTGAATAGGTTATACTCGTTTATAACGATATTGTTAAATCCGCCATGATCTAGAAAATGTAATACAATTTTGTTTTATTGTTACACCTCGTAGTTACAGAGTATGTATATGAGGACGTACGTACGAGAATACGACACAAAATTGGAAAGGAAGAAATATGTGATTTTTCGACGGAAAAGTTTCTGGATTTTGTGAAGGAAAAGGTTCGTTATTGGGAATTGGATTCCCAGATTTGGTATTCGGACTTTTTGGGATATTTGAGAGTTATGGAATTTTATTTCCGGAAATTAGTCACGTGGGGCCCGCGGCAGGAATTTACGGTTGTAGGGCCCACTTTATTTTCGAATTTGTGGTATTACAGATATTTTCGGAAGACGAAATATTTTGGACGAGTAGGGGGCGACACGTGTCACCCCCATGTGGCCATGTTGGCCGAATGGTAGAAAGACAAGTGTCTTGGACGTTTTTTTTAGTGGACAAGTGGCTAGCCACTTGTCCCAAAGTTGTGGTGGACATGTGGTTGGTAGAACCCACACCCACATGTCCCCAATCTACACCACACACTTGCCTAGATCTTGGCCATTGAATTCTCTATAAATAGACCCTTAAGCTTGCAAGACTTCATTCATTCCACACTTAGATATTTCAAGTCTTCAAAATTCCCTCCCTTCCCTTGTTGTGAGCTCTCGGTTTTAAGCCCTCCCCCTTAGCCAAAAGTTGTCCAAAAATCCTTAAACTTATAAGTGTTCTTCCTTTGGGTGTTAGGAAGATTATGTACCAAGAGTTGGAAAAGATTTCACACCCCTAGCCCTAGAATCCCCCCCTTGGCCGAAACTTGCCATGGTTTAAGCCTAAGTGTTCTTCACTTTTTGGAGTTGAAGTGTTAAGAGAAGTTGTTTATAAACTTCGAAGGGTTGCTTGGAGCGGGTTGGAGCGTAAGGAATTGGAGCTAAACGTTGCTCAGGGTTGTCCAAAAATCCTTAAACTTATAAGTGTTCTTCCTTTGGGTGTTAGGAAGATTATGTACCAAGAGTTGGAAAAGATTTCACACCCCTAGCCCTAGAATCCCCCCCTTGGCCGAAACTTGCCATGGTTTAAGCCTAAGTGTTCTTCACATTTTGGAGTTGAAGTGTTAAGAGAAGTTGTTTATAAACTTCTAAGGGTTGCTTGGAGCGGGTTGGAGCGTAAGGAATTGAAGCTAAACGTTGCTCAGGATTGACTTATAAATCTTGGATAATTTTGGGCTTATCGAGGTAATGATCTTTATCCCCCTATTGTAATTGGAAATTACATGTTGTAGTAATGTATAGTTGAGTATACTATATATAGAATGAATATTGATAATAATTGAACTGTATTTACAGTAGACTTGTAGTATTATTGTGGAGTAGAATTGTACACGTCCGGTTAGACGTGTAACCCCCCCCCCCCCTTTAGAGTTGTTGGCTGGGTAGCGGGCCTTGATAGAGGAGGAGATTTGTGTGGTTATGGGGGGGGGGGGAGGTGCTGCCAAATTTTCCGTAGAATAATGACCTTGTGCTTGGAATTGTGCTACCAAGAGATCGGGAAGTTGATAGACGTTTTGTGGCTTTTTAGGTGGAAGTACTACGAGTAGCGTATTCTACTTGAAGGGTGGACAAGGCTAGCAGGGTTACAGTACTTTGGAGTTGTTTGCTTTTTGTCGATAATCGTCGCGAGGTATGTGAACCTCTTCCTATCCTTTCTAGCATGATATTTGTGAAATATATATAGTGCGGTAGACGCACGTGTGTTTAAAGGAATTTGATTTTCCTTTTGTGTCCTTGACTTGATTCCAAAGTTAAGTGACTTGTTATGAAATATTAAGGACTTGAATTATGTTAAAAGTTGTAAAACCTCACTCATGAGTAATGGGTGTGTGGTCTTTTAAAGAATAAAGTTATCTTGATTTCGAAAATAAGAATAGTTGTCCTTGGTTGGTTTAAAACATAAAGTGTTATAATAGCTTTATGGGAAGTTATTTATAACGACTTTATGAAAACAAAAGAATGGTTTTATCATTGGATTTAAAATGATAACTTGACATTTAAAGGTTGGAGGTTGGTTTCCTTAAAAGATATGATTTAAAGATTAAGAGCCTGATTTTTGAAAGTAAAGAGACTTGACTTATAAACAACTTGATTTTGGGAAAGGAGAAGTAACTTGATTTAAAGGTATAGGTTACTTGTTTTTTAAAGAGTAAGACACTTGGTTTAAAAAGTATATTGCTACTTGACTTTAAAAAGGAAAAAGTGTCTTTGTTTTAAAGGAAGGCATGGTTTTGTCTTAAAATGGTTTTAAAAAGGAAGGCATGCTTTTGTCTTAAGATTGGTTTAAAAAGAAGGTATGGAAATTGTTTTGGTTTACTTAAAAGATAGTTACTCTATTTTGATACTACGGGTATCGTGTGACTTTTGTGTAAGTAACTTGACTATGTTGGCTTGTGATAGCCTTATAATACATTCTTGTTGGATTGATAAGTAAACATGTTATGATGCTACGTGTGTTAGTGTCTTGTGATGTTTGTGTAAGGGGGTTATTCTTGTTGTGCTTACGTTGTTAAACGATAAGCCTGTTGTACTAGTATTATATCACATACCCCCCTGACTTGTTATGATGCCGAGGATTTGCCACCCTCGATGCGAGGAATACCTCATGCGGGTCCATGCGACCTACGCGAGTCTGCGGAGTTCCGTGATTGATCACTCCGGTATTACGCCGTGCGAGAATACCTCACGCGTCCAGTGACTACGCGACTTTGGTCCAGGATGATGTCGCGTTAGCTACCCCCGATGCTGAATACCTCATGCGACCTGCGGCTCCATGCGATCGGGAGTTCCAAGATTAGGCTCGCATAATGATACTATGGGCGATTGGCCTTGCTTCGATCATTAGCGGCCTAGAAAAGACCAGTTACGTTATATCTATTTTGCTCTTGTTTATGTGGCACTATGTGCGCTTAAATTGGTTGTTAAGACGTATTTGTAATTAGGTTTTAAAATGTTATGATTTTATTTCAAGATTTGATTTCACATACTTGGTACTGTTGTCTTTCTCCTCGGGCCGCTCATGCCGCAGTAGGTACACCAGTTGTTGATCCTCGCTCATAGGATCACAGTTCAGCGTTTGGGAAGCTCCATTTCTCCGGAGGCTTATCTTTGGTATAGTCCCCGTCAGAGGTACTTGCATTCGTGGTATGGCGGGCCCCGTCCCGTTGTTGTTATAACATTCTTAGAGGTCCAGAGTAATCTTGTTGTGCGTGGTTTGTAAGAGATGTAACTGTTCAAGTTTTTTTATATATATATACAGAAAGGCGACCGTTTTGGTTAGCCTATTTTTTTTGTATTGTATATCTTGTTTCATGAGTAAGTTTTTATTTCCGCTGATTTTCTCTGATGTTGTATCACTAGGGTGCCCGGGGTAAGGCACCACGCCTGGCCTGGTCGTGACAAAAGTGGTATCAGAGCAGTTAATCCTCGGAAAGTGTCTATAGACCGTATCTAGTAGAGTCTTGATTATCGCCGTGTTGTGCACCACACCTATAATCAGGAGGCTGCAGGATATTTAGGATTGGTTTCCATTCTTCTCACTCTGAGATCGTGCCTTAGAGTTGTGTTATAAGTTGGACTCCCTCTAGCGTATTCGTTTGTGCTAGTTATGCCTCTACGCAAGGCAACCAGGGCCCAGATGGTCAAGGCAGCGGAGGGAGCTACGAGTAGAACACGGAGGGTTACGAGGGCACAGGCCTGGTCATTACCTGAGATAGTGCTTCATTCGGGGAGTTCGGCGACGCCGCTAGCCCCAGGAGAGTTTAGAGCAGCAGCAGTAGCTACAGAGACCACGATACCTGAGTCTTCAATTCCATGACCAGGAGCCGAGGATACGAGTTACGAGGAGATGGCCCAGTTACTAGCCAGACTTGTGGCTAGGAATGAGGCCAGACGAGAGTCGGAGGTTCCGGCAGTACCAGTAGTTCACCCTAGATCCGATAGTTTTGAGACTTCGGGACTTCTTGAGTTGCAGTCCACCCGAGTTCTATGGATTGAGAACTGAGGAAGATCCTCAGGATTTTATTCGACAGTTGCAGCGGATCAGGAAAGTGATCAAGACCTTAGAGGCATTTCCTACACGCTTCTTGCCTCGCATGGCGAGAGCTCGCGATAGATTTATGATGTTAAGGCGTAACAGGCGGGGTTCGGGAATACTGAGATAGAGTTTGACTCATTGGCTCGTTATGTCCCCGCTTTAGCGGCGTATACGGAGGATAGAGTGCACCGATATGTCACAGGACTTGACGATTATCTAGCAGAGAGTTGTACAAGAGTAACTCTTCAGTCAGACATGGACATTGCCCGCATACAGGCTTATGCGCAGCAGACTGAGGAACGTAGAAATCGACGGATTAACCAAGATCAGCAGAGGAGGCCGTAATGCAGGTCCTTTGGTAACTTTCGAGGCGGATCTTCTCAAGAAGAGGTTATGCGCCTCACAAGCCAGTGGTCCTCCAAGTGATTCGCGTTCGGTATGCAGGAGTTGGTCGAACTTCGTGGTTTCGTTCACGATTTACATAGGTTCTAGCCACCATTCGGTTTTCCTCGGTGTTCACTATGTGGTAGGCGCCATCACGGGAATGTCGTCTTTTACGGTGCTTGTTTTACCGGCCGTCGAGCCGTGTGAGGAGAGAATGTCCTAGTAGGGGATACTGGTGGGACGACTTAGCCTACCAAGTCGGGCGGATTAAGTGGTTTGGAAACGGCGGGTGTTAGCTGAGAGACCACCCCACCCTGTATGGCCGTTGTGGTAGGTGTTCTTATGGGAGTGTCGTACTACTTAGATAGCTTGTTAGGCTTGGCGGCAGGCCATTTTGCGAAATTGTCCGACTGCGTGGCGCGGATGTTACGACTCGACCTTCCGGGATCGATGGTGGTTCATCACCTTCAGAGTTATACGCCAACAGAGCAGGATTTGATTAGGCGACAAAGGAAAAGTGAGGCGAGAGTTACATAGATATCTTCACTCAAGAGACTTGTTTAAAGTTATGGTAGATACACGGAGTGCTATGTTCGGTTAGCATTGTGTAAGTTGTGATTAGAAAACATGGGTAGTTGAAAAGGGTAAGTCCGGGACGAAAACGGGAGCCTTAGAATTTATAACTTTTGGGACCTTGGATGCAAGGCCGTCCTGAGTGGATGATTTTACGGTTGGTCTTTGTCGAAGTACTTGGTATGCGTGATATATATTGTGGGATAATTCCATGGGTAGTGTGATATGGAAGTGGTAGCTTTCATGACGTGAACTGGTAAGATTGTTCCAGATCGGGGAGCGAGAGTTTAGTACGAAGTGGGTCGGGTTGAGGCCATATCGCGAGTCAACCCGCAGCCCGAAATATGGTGGGGTCAGTTTGAGGTGGTCCCGCTAGATGATAGGGTCATGAGGGTGTTAGGCCCAAGTTTAGGTAACCATCGTACGAGTTCGTGGATGCGTCCGACCAGTAGTCGGGCCGATGAGGTCAGCCCATCTTGTCTTTCATTTAGGCCTGCTTACTCGGCGGAGGGTTATGCGAGATGTTATATCGGGAGGTTGTAAAGTGCGCATCGATTCCTACTTTTATGACAGTGGAGCCCGCTTTCGCTATTTCTTTTGTTTATGGAGGTTTTACCAAAGTGGGGTTAGGGACTCAAAGTGAGTCTCGGATTGCATTCACCCTGCCGATGCACAAACAACGCGCTTTATCCGCATTTGAGGATAGGTTACGCCGGTGTTTGATTTGGGTAGTGAAGGATTATTTGCCTCTTGTTGAGCGAGTATTATAATAGCTACCATTTCGATTCTGATGTCGCCTTATGAAGCCTTGTATGGCGGAGTGTAGGTTGGCCGATTGGTTTGATGTTGGCAAGGTTCGGATAGTTGGTCCATACTTGATTCAGCAGATGTGGGTAAGGTGAAGCTTATCAAGAAGGTTATTAGCAACTCGAGTCAATAAGTCGTATGATAATCGGCTTCGACACTTGGAGTTCAGGTTGACGGTGGGTCTTCTTGAAGGTACCACCCCGGAAGGGTGTGACGAGATTTGGAAAGCAGGGGAAACTTAGCCCGGGGTACTTTGGGCCTTTCAGATCGTTGTAGAATAGGCCAAGTTGCCTATAAGTTAGCACTGCCGTCCTACTTAGGAGGCAGTACGTCCGGTATTCCATGTTGCTATGTTCGGAAGAGTATCGGAGATCTATCCAGAGTGTTCCCGGTTAATGATGACCAAGTTAGAGATAGTAACCCCGAGATTTTGGAAACTGAAGCAATGATAGAATGTGGTAAGTATATTAGGAAGAGTTCGAGTGTGCGGGGAGGGTACGACGAGTAAGAAAAGAGGCGTAGATGTGTTAAGAAGATGGAAGTGTCCTTTTTATAAAGTAAAGGTGCGAAGAAAGTATCCTTCGGACCATGGGTGGAGCTAATAGTATTGTTATACGCTTTAGAGATGATTCTTCGTTGGCTTGGATGTGAGTTTTTGCGCGTATGTGGTATTATGGCCAGGTGTGACATAATTGGTTTTGTAAGTATAGTAGTGAAGTCTATACCACGCATGTGTGTTTAGAGACTTAGAAGGAACATTCGACGAATGTTTCTAAGGGGAAAAATGTTACACCGTAGTTCCGGAGTATGTATATGAGGACGCACGTGCGAGAATACGACACAAAATTGGAAAGGAAGAAAGATGTGATTTTTCACTAAAAGTTTCCGATTTTGTGAAGGAAAAAGGTTCGTTATTGGGAATTGGATTCCGATTTGGTATTCGGACTTTTGGGATATTTGAGAGTTATGGAATTTTATTTCCGAAATTGGTCACGTGGGGCCTTGGCAGAATTTACGGTTGTAGGCCCACTTTATTTTCGAATTTGTGGTATTACGGATATTTTCTAAGACGAAATATTTTGGATTTAGCAGGCGACACGTGTCACCCCCATGTGGCCATGTTGGCCGAATGGTAGAAAGACAAGTGTCTTGGACGTTTTTAGCCACTTGTCCCAAAGTTGTGGTGGACATGTGGTTGGTAGAACCCACACCCACATGTCCCCAATCTACACCACACACTTGCCTAGATCTTGGCCATTGAATTCTCTATAAATAGACCCTTAATCTTGCAAGACTTCATTCATTCCACACTTAGATATTTCAAGTCTTCAAAATTCCCTCCCTTCCCTTGTTGTGAGCTCTCGGTTTTAAGCCCTCCCCCTTAGCCAAAAGTTGTCCAAAAATCCTTAAACTTATAATTTTTCTTCATTTGGGTGTTAGGAAGATTATGTACCAAGAGTTGGAAAAGATTTCACACCCCTAGCCCTAGAATCCCCTCCTTGGCCGAAACTTGCCATGGTTTAAGCCTAAGTGTTCTTCACTTTTTGGAGTTGAACTGTTAAGAGAAGTTGTTTATAAACTTCTAAGGGTTGCTTGGAGCGGGTTGGAGCGTAAGGAATTGGAGCTAAACGTTGCTCTGGATCGACTTATAAATCTTGGATAATTTTGGGCTTATCGAGGTAATGATCTTTATCCCCTATCAGAATTGGAAATTACATGTTGTAATGTATTGTTGAGTATACTATATTTATAATGAATTTTTATAATATTTGAACTGTTTTTACATTAGACTTGTTTTATTATTGTGGTGTTGAATTGTACACGTCCGGTTAGAGGTGTAACCCCTTTAGAGTTGTTGGTGGGTAGCGGGCCTTGATAGAGAGGAGATTTATGTGGTTATACGGGGAGGTGCTGCCGAATTTTCCGTAGAATAATGACCTTGTGCTTGGAATTGTGCTACCAAGAGATCGGGAAGTTGATAGACGTTTTGTGGCTTTTTAGGTGGAAGTACTACGAGTAGCGTATTCTACTTGAAGGGTGGACAAGGCTAGCAGGGTTACAGTACTTTGGAGCTGTTTGCTTTTTGTCGATAATCGTCGCGAGGTATGTGAACCTCTTCCTATCCTTTCTAGCATGATATTTGTGAATATATAGAGTGCGGTAGACGCACGCGTGTTTAAAGGAATTTGATTTTCCTTTTGTGTCCTTGACTTGATTCCAAAGTTAAGTGACTTGTTATGAAATATTAAGGACTTGAATTATGTTAAAAAGTTGTAAACCTCACTCATGAGTAATGGGTGTGTGGTCTTTAAAGAATAAAGTTATCTTGATTTCGAAAATAAGAATAGTTGTCCTTGGTTGGTTTAAAACATAAAGTGTTATAATAGCTTTATGGGAAGTTATTTATAACGACTTTATGAAAACAAAAGAATGGTTTTATCATTGGATTTAAAATGATAACTTGACATTTAAAGGTTGGAGGTTGGTTTCTTAAAAGATATGATTTAAAGATTAAGAGCTCGATTTTTGAAAGTAAAGAGACTTGACTTATAAACAACTTGATTTTGGGAAAGGAGAAGTAACTTGATTTAAAGGTATAGGTTACTTGTTTTTAAAAGAGTAAGACACTTGGTTTAAAAAGTATATTGCTACTTGACTTTAAAAAGGAAAAAATGTCTTTGTTTTAAAGGAAGGCATGGTTTTGTCTTAAAATGGTTTAAAAAAGGAAGGCATGCTTTTGTCTTAAGATTGGTTTAAAAAGAAGGTATGGAAATTGTTTTGGTTTACTTAAAAGATAGTTACTCTATTTTGATACTACGGGTATCGTGTGACTTTTGTGTGAGTAACATGACTATATTGGCTTGTGATAGCCTTGTAATACTTTCTTGTTGGATTGATAAGTAAACATGTTATGATGCTACGTGTGTTAGTGTCTTGTGATGTTTGTGTAAGGGGGTTATTCTTGTTGTGCTTACGTTGTTAAACGATAAGCCCGTTGTACTGGTATTATATCTCATACCCCCCTGACTTGGTATGATGTCGAGGATTTGTCACCCTCGATGCGAGGAATACCTCATGCGGGTCCATGCGACCTATGCGGAGCTGCGGGAGTTCCAGGATTGATCACTCCGGGTGTGTTACGCGTCGCGAGGAATACCTCATGCGTCCAGTGACTATCGCGGACTTCGGGTCCAGATGATTCCGCGGGTTAGCTACCCCGATGCGAGGAATTCCTCACGCGACCTAGGTGGTCATGCGGACTGCGGAGTTCCGAGATTAGGCTCATAATGATACTATAGGCGATTGGCCTTGCTTCGATCATTAGCGCCTAGAAAAGACCAGATTCGTTATATCTATTTTGCTCTTGTTTATCTTGCGCCGTATATGCGATTAAATTGGTTGTTAAATGCGTATTTGTAATTGGGTTTTAAAATGTTATGATTTTATTTCAAATTTTACGCTTTCACATACTTGGTACATGCGACCTCCTTCGCTGGCCGTTCATGCCGCATGTAGAGGTACACCGCGATTGTTGATCCTCGCTCATAGGATCACGCAGCGTTTTGGGAAGCTCCGTTTCTCGAGGCTTATCTTTCGTATAGTCCACGTCGTTGTAGGTACTTGCATTCGGGGTATGGCCCACCCCGTCGTTGTTGTTATAACATTCTTGAGGTCCGTAGTGCCTTGTGTGCGGGGTTTGTAAGGATCGCTCATATTTTTTTATATATATATACAGAAAGGCGACCGTTTTGGTTAGCCTATTTTTTTTGTATTGTATATCTTGTTTCATGAGTAAGTTTTTATTTCCGCTGATTTTCTCTGATGTTGTATCACTAGGGTGCCCGGGGTAAGGCACCAGTCACGGGTCGGGGTCGGGTCGTGACATTTATCTTAGTTTCTATGCATATGGAGAATTCTACTTATTTCAATTTAATTGATTGTCGATATATTTTCATTAACGCTGCAATGGCTTGTTCGATACCTATTCTCATTAGTGTAGTAAATTAGCAAGGTCACTCGACTCCAATACTTCCTAACGACTCTTACCAACATCCTCCATAAGACTTGATAAGAACTTAGGAATATTCTAGACATACCTTTAGCATAAAATCAATAACATGAATACTTCCTATGACAAGGAAAGTATACTCAAGAACAATTCATGTATACTCCTAACAACAAGGAAAGTATACCTCAAATATCCAGTCATGTATACTCCTAACAACAAGGCAAGTATACTTCAAACAACAAGTCATGTATACTCCTAACAACAAGGCAAGTATACCATAAAAATACTCATGTCTATAGAAAGAAGAAGTTCACATACCTCGTGACGACTAATCAATACGACAAGTAGTAAAATGCTCCAAAGTACTTCAACTTCATCGACTATTCCTTAAGCCAAGTAGACTCTGATACACGTAGTACTTCAACCTAAAATGGTCATAGTACTTCTATCAATATCATACTTACTATTGTAAGAGTTATACCAAATAATTTCCCTCTAATTCTACGGAAAATCGGGCAGCACTTCCTTTGTTTCTACGTACTTTTCCACCTTTTCTAAGGCCCGTATTCATCAACCAACAAGCCACATTTAAGGCGCAACCAATAGTTAACCAAAGGGGATTACACGCCTAACTGAACGTGTAAAATTCTACCCCACAATTTATATAAAACAGTTCGCAAAACAGTCCACAATTAATCCATTATTAAGGGTACAATATGAAGCCTTTAACACCCTTATTCTTTAGGACTTCCATTAGCCAACTACTACATTAATCATGCATGTTTAGGGGCTGATTTTCCAGCATAATAACACCCCAAAACAGTCCATAAAATGACACAACGACGTCTAACAGTTTTAGGCAGTTTTCGGCTAACAACAACTACAACAATACAAAGTCCTTTTCCTTAATTCCTTTAACCCAATTCTCATTCCAACATGTTATATAAGTTATATAATCTATATCCAACAATATTTCCTTCATTATGTAACATGAAATACGTGAAAATAACGACAATAAAAATCAACGAATCTATTGTCGACAAAAGTGCTACTCTCGGCCCACTCTTCCAAAGTAGGGCACGTACACTTTATTTTCCATATCTTCCTTAATACAAGTTCATCTATATACTATAACAATGAGTAATATTCAATTACTGTGGAAAAAGAAGAATCATTACCTCATTTTTGTGTCAAAAAACGTCCCAGGAAGAATGCTACGTTTTGGTCCGCAGTTTTCGTTTCGCTCCACTTCTTCAAGTTCCAATCACATATATGTATCCTATACAACCTTAGGAGAAACTTCTATTCACGTTTAGCTTCCAAAAATTCGACGGAAACCCCTAGGGTTTCATCACCATTTTTGGCCCAATGAAGATTTGAGGTTAGTGGTGTGTTATCTTGGCTAATCAGTAGGTTAGGGACCCTAATCATGTGTTAATAAACTAACTTGGAAGGTTTAAGAATTTTTGTCCAAGAATCTTAGCCAAAACCGAGAGCAACAATATAGAGAGGGGAAATATATTTCTTGAAAATGTTCTAAGTTTTGGAAGACTTGTCTTCCACCTCCTCTCTTGTATATATAATATATCTCTAAGGTTGGATTCTTGACAAGTGTATGGCCTTATGTGTAGCAAGACAAGTGGAGTGGGACCCACCTCCACTTGTCTCCAAAATATTTAAAATGGTCAAAGTCTTCCAAGACCAAGACAAGGGGGTGGGGGTGTGCCACGTGTCACCCTACCATTCGTCTAAAATATTTTCAACCTTCAAAAAGTCCATAATTGGCCAAAATATCGAAAAACTTGTGGGCCCCACAAAATTATAAAATTTCCCGGGTGGGCCCCACATGACCAAATCCGAAAATAAAATTTCATAATTCTAATATAATCTATGCATCCCACATACCAAATTGAGAATCATATTCCAATTAATGAACATTTTTCCTTCACGAGGTTCCGAGATTTTTCCGGAATTTTTCATTCTTTCTAAAATTCAAATCCCAATTTCTCACGTACGTTCTTATCTCAAACTGTTGGAAATACGGGGTGTAACACACACCTTGCATCACTAAGGATTAAAGTCCATTACAACAATGTACGTGAGTCGTATATTCACTTTATAAACTAAATTTCCATTTTTAGAAAAGCCCAAGTACTACATGTATCACAAGGAAGTAGAATCCAACACATGTATCATTTTGAAACCATCATCAAGACACTTATCATACCAAGAATCTTTCTAAGATATGGTTTGGCAAATCAGGGTAATAGACATCACGTATTACTTTAAAACATCTTTGAAAATCAAAGTGTCGCATATCATGTACTATATTAAGGACTTAACCATGTACATTCTCACATGATTTCCTTACAACATTTTAAACAATCTCTTGACTTTCCACAAACCTTGTTATAACAAACTTCCCATAAATCCGTTATAACATTTTTCTTTTTAGAAAACTAAAGCACTACCATATCATGTACGGGATTTGAACCCAAAGTACTATGTACGTCTATTCTTTATAAAAGAATCGTTTCATGCAATGTTTAGGGAGCTGAACCCAAATGCACTTTCACTATTAAAACCAAGTTACTTATGCCTTTAAATCAAGCCACTTCTTCTTTCAAAACTCAAGGAACTTACTTTTTAAATCAAGTAACTCCCTTTTTCAAAATCAAGTAACTAATACCTTTTAAATCAAGTTACTTCTACTCTTTAAATTAAGTAACATATACTTTTCAAATCAAGTTACTTATTCTCTTTGAATCAAGTAACATATACTTTTCAAATCAAGTAATCTATACTTTTCAAATCAAGTTACTACACCTTTAGAAATTCCATTCAAGGTTTTGAATTTAAGCGACTTCTCTTTAAATCGATCAAGTAACTTATACCTTTAAATCAAGTTACTTCTCTTCTTTAAAATCAAGTCACTACTTCTTTCAACATTTAAGGAAATTATTCCTTTAAATCAAGTAACTCATTCTTTTCCAATGACGTTACTCCTATCTTTTTAAAGTCAAGTAAGCTTGTACTTTTCAATTCAAGTATTATAACTTTCAAAATAAACCAAGTCTCTTATCTTTAAAATTCAAGTATCATATATTTCAAAATCAATTCACTTATACTTCATATAATCAAATCACACAAACTTTCAAATCAAGTCCCATAACTTGAAATAAAGTCTCATAATCATTTAAATAAAACAAGTCTCATAACCTTGGAAATCAAGTCTCATAACTTTAAATCAATGTCTCATAATCTTGAAAATCAATACTCATTTGAACCGTGAATAGGTTATACTTGTTTCTAATACTTCCTAACGACTCTTACCAACATCCCCATAAGACATGGTAAGAACTTAGGAATCTTTTAGACAGACCTTTAGAATAAAATCAATAACATGAATACTTCCTAATGACAAGGTAAGTACTTCAAGAAAACAAGTCACGTATACTCCAAATAACAAGGCAAGTATACTTCAAGAATAAGTCATGTATACTCCAAAACAAGGAAAGTATACTTCAAGGATAGTCATGTCGATAGAAGGAAGAAGTTCACATACCTCGTTGGTGACTAACCCAAATGACAAGTAGCAATACGCTCCAATGTACTTTAACCTCATTGGCTATTCCACCCTCCAAGTAGAATATGCTACACGTAGTACTTCAACATATAATAACGATAGCACTTCTATCAATTTCAAGCTTACTATAGTAAGACTTATACCAAATAATTGCCCTTTAATTCTACGGAAATTTGGGCAGCACTTCCTTTGTTTCTACATACTTTTCCACCTTTTCCAAGGCCCGTATTCATCAACCAATAAGCCACATTTAAGGCACAACCAACAGTTAACCAAAGGGGATTACACGCCTAACTTGACGTGTAATATTATGCCCCACAATCTATACAAAAAAGTCCAGAATCCTCAGCACAAAACAGTCCACAATTCTACAATATTAAGGGTACAATGTGAAGCCTTTTACACCCTTTTAATACCCCTATTCTTTAGGACTTTCATTAGCCATTTTACCACATTAATCATGCATGTTAGGGGCTTATTTCCCAGCATTAAAACACGCCTAAAACAGTCCATAAAAACTGCACGACAATATCCAACAGTTTTATAGATTCTACGGCCAACAACTAAAATCCGATAACTCTTTCCTTAATCCTTTTTATTCCAATTCGAGTTCCAAAACTTCTACATAAGTTATAACAACATATTAACAACAATATTAATCCATTATAACATGCAATAGGTGAATATAACAACGACAATAACCAACGAATTCCATTTACACCAAAGCTGTCCCAAATCAGTTTTAGCCCCAAAAATGGCTCAAACGCTTTTTATTCTTCATTATTTTTAACACAAGTTCATCCATACATTATAACAATAAGTAATATCCAATTACTTTAAAAGAAAAAGGACTTTTACCTCATGGTTTGCCCAAAAACGCCCCAAAACAGTCCGGTCTTTATTGGTCCGCAGTTTTCGTTTCACTCCACTTCTTCAAGTTCCAATCACATATATGTATCCCCTACAATATTAGGATCAACTTCCCTTCATGTTTAGCTTCCAAAAAGTCGACGTAAAACCCCTAGGGTTTCATTCTATTTTCGGCCCAACCTAGATTTAGGGGTTAAGGGTGCTTAATCTTGGAAAGAAAATACTTTGATCTTGTTCTTGTTGGCTATGGTGATTTCGAAATATCTAGGTTAAGGAGAGATGAGGGTTTGTATGGATGAAGGTCTTATGTTCCAAGTCTTCAAGACTTATCTATATATACTAAGGTGGATTCTTTGCAAGACAAGTGGAGTAGCACTTGCTCTCCTCCTATTGGTCAAGAATTCTCTTCACAAAAAAAATATCCCACCCTTAGCCAACTTTTCTCAACAATTTCGATGGCCCTATACCATACAACACCAAGACTTAATAATTTAACACTTTTTCCATACTTCTATTGGAAAGAATTCAATTACTAGAATTAATTTTTGTCATCACATTAATCTCGAAAAAATTTCGTATAAGGAAATGTAAACATCCTTTCCTTTTGACATTCCAATCTTAATTATATAATCATGTTCTCACCTAGTAGCTATGGAAACACGGGGTGTAACACCGCGTAAAATCGAAGGAGCACTCAGGTCGGGCTGAAATGTAGACCTAGCTCACGCTAAGGTCGCCCGCTCGAATGTTACCTTGAAACCCTGTCGTCCTGGTCCTCTTGGGCTAGCCTTGGTCTGGCTGGTCCTCTCTATCTGTCTTCAATACCCTACACGTATGCATGTCAGCCATGTCAGCCACAATAGTGAGAGCATACCTAGCCAAAGAGTCAAACTCCAGGTTATACTCTCTGATGGTCCTTCCATTCTGTCTCAACGTCAAGAACCTATCCACACGGGCTCTCCTCATCTCAGGAGGCAAAAAGTGATCAAGGAAGGCCTATGTGAACTCGTCCTAAACATCTGGAGGAGCACCCATACCCCTAGACAGTTCCCACGACTCAAACCAGTTCACTGCAATATCGCGTAACCGGTAAGAAGCTAACATAGCTGACTCGGTCTCCGAGGCCCTAAGTACCTGCATAGTCTGCTGTATCTGCCAAATGAACTCCTGAGGATCATCCTCAGATCTCGAACCATAGAACTCGGGTGGACTACAACCCATAAAATCTCGAATCCTCAAACTGTCGGATCTAGGGTTAGCTACATGCTCCTGTCGGCGCTGCCCTGCCACTATGCTACTCAATAACCTAATATGCTCTCCATAATATCTATACTCCACCCCGGGCCGGAGGATCTGAGGCTCGTATCGGAACCACCGGAGTTGCGCCGCTTCGCCTCTCTAATACCGCTTGAATCGCACTCGCCGCCTGGGCACAACCTCAGGCATAGTCTGGGCCTGAGTCCTAGTAACTCTCTGTGTCCCACTAGCAGCTCCTACTGCTGACTTGCCCTTATGGGCCTTGGTCTCCTTCCGTGGAGGCATAGCTGATACATATACATAAGAATACGTCAGAGACGGATCAACCTAATAACACAGCTCTACTGCACGATCTCAGAGTGAGAAGAATGGAAACCAATCCTAAATGTCCTGTAGCCTTCTGGTTATAGATGTGGTGCACAACACACCGATAACCAAGACTCTACTAGACACGGTCTGTAGACACTTTTCGAGGACTAACTGCTTTGATACCACTTTGTCACGACCCGAACCCCGGGCCCATGACTGATGCCCTACCTGGACACCCTTCTAATCATACATCATAAGTAAAACGCGGAAGATAAATATCACTCATTTGTTTTCTAAACAAAGGCAAAACCGATAAGGATGCCACCATACCTACATACATAACAAAAAGACTTACATATTTTCAAAGTACAACCCACATACATGACTACAGACCTCTAAGAGTTTGAACATAACAACTAAGATAGGACAGGGCCCCTCCATACCCCTGAATGTACATAAATCTACAACAACAGGGACCCATACCAAAATACAAGCCTCCGGAGTAAATGAAGCTTCTTCCCAAAAACTGAACAGAGATCCTAAGAGCAAGGATCACCAACCTG
This sequence comes from Przewalskia tangutica, assembly GCA_029844215.1. Taxonomy (NCBI): domain Eukaryota; kingdom Viridiplantae; phylum Streptophyta; class Magnoliopsida; order Solanales; family Solanaceae; genus Przewalskia; species Przewalskia tangutica. Next base: position 84,320,653 of record CM056720.1, on the reverse strand, counting down.
TGTACCTAACACCTGCGGGCATGAACGCAGCCCCCCGAAGGGGGTCAGTACAACAGGTACCGAGTATGGAACGAAAATAAGGTACAGTAACCAAATCATAACTGTATAAAAGAATGACATGGGCAAGTATAACAATGAAATACCAGATCCTACCGTGCCATTTTAACTCATGGAATCAATCGTACATTAGTCGTTGTTTTCCTTATTTCAAAAAGAATTATAAACATATTCTTACATACATACTTAAGAATTTGATCAAGTTTTTCCACATAACTTACATAACTTACATAACATAATCCGGCCCTTTATGGAGGGACCCGGTGTAACTCTCCTTACATAACGTAACCACCCGCTTATGGACACGGTAATCTTGATGAATCATATGACATAATCCAGCCCACCTATGGGGCTCGGTGTACTGTGGAATCTGTAGCATAACCCGCCCCGCCTGTGGGGCTCGGTGTACTATGGAATCATGTAGCATAACCCGGCCCGCCTGTGGAGCTCGGTGTACTGTGGAATCATGTAACATAACCCACCGGCATGCCTTGCATCGTGGAATCATGTAGCATAACCCGGCCCGCCTGTGGGGCTCGGTGTAAGATGACGTAACCCGGCCTATGTGTAGGCTCGGTGCATATGACGTAACTCGGCCTATGTGTAGGCTCGGTGTATCTCATAACATAACCCGGCCTATTTGTAGGCTCGGTGTGTCTCATAACATAACCCGGCCTATTTGTAGGCTCGGTGTATCTCATAACATAACCCGACCTATTTGTAGGCACGGTGTATCTCATAACATAACCCGACCTATTTGTAGGCTCGGTGTGTCTCATAACATAACCCGACCTATTTGTAGGCTCGGTGTATCTCATAACATAACCCGACCCTTTTATGGGACTCGGTGTAATATATCCATAACATTTTTAAACCATCTTTTCTTACTTCTTCTTAAGTTGTTATAACATCTTCCCATAAAGCTATTATAACAACCTTTCATTTTGGAGAACTTAAGGCACTTTCATTTCTTACAACTTTAGGGAAAACTAAACCCAAAAGTACTACGTACATGCATACTTATAGAAGAATCATGCCACACCTTCTCTTTTAAATCAATAAACTTCTTCTTTTGAAAACTCAAGTTACATTCTCTTTTGAAATCAAGCCTCTTAACTTTAAGAAATAAATCATGGAAACCATACTTTTTAAATCAAATCATTCCTTTCTTTAAGAATCAAGTCTCATAACTTGAAAAATAAAGTCTCATAACCTTTTAAGAAATCAAGGTTCATAGTCTTAAAACTTCATAACATAAACTCTTTTAAAATTAAGTAACATATACTTTTATGAGTTGTGAATAGGTTATACTCATTTATAACGATCTTATTAAAGCAGCCATGATCTAGAAAATGTAATACAATTTTGTCTTATCTTAGTTTCTATGCAGATGGAGAATTCTACTTATTTTAATATAATTGATTGTCGATATATTTTTATTAACTCTGCAATGGCTTCTTCAATACCTATTCTCATTAGTGCAGTAAATTAGCAAGGTCACCTCGACTCCACATACTTCCTAACGACTCTTACCAACATCCCCCCATAAGACTTGGTAAGAACTTAGGATAACTTAGACATACCTTTTACCTAGAGGAAATCAACATACGTACCTCTTAACTTCTAAGAGTATAAGGAATCATGAAATAACACCACATGTATATTCATACGTAGAACATGCCAAAAGAAGGAAGAGGTCCACATACCTCGCGACGACTAGCGACAAGTTGCAAAATGCTCCAAAGTACTTCAACCTTGATAGCTATTCCACCCTTCAAGTAGAATACGCTACACGCAGTACCTTAATCTATAATAACCATAACATGTCTATCAACTCCTAGCTTATTAACGTGGAATAATACTAAGTGTAAAGTCTCTTATTCTACGGAAAATTGGGCAGCATTTCCTTTGTTTATACGTACGTTTCCACCTTTTCCAAGTCCCAAAATCAATAACCAACATGCCACATTTAAGGTGCAACAAACCAACAATTCAAAGGGGATTAAACGCCTCAACAAGACGTGTAAAATTCTGCCCCACAATTAAAGTAAAATTGTCCAATAACTTGAGCCATTTTCGGCAATCACAAGGATAACACCACATCTATTCTTTTTCAATTCCTTTTTAATCCAAGTTGTTATTCTAACATGTTATAGTCGCAATCAAATATATCAACTATAATCCCCTTTCTTATATAACATGCGACGATTATAACTATCGACCAAATTGATTTCCAATTTTAATGGCTAACATGCCAATCTCGGATTTAAGCTTCCAAATTTCCATAACATTTATCAAAATTCATTCTAAATATCACATGCTCAACTATCAACTACTAAAACATGAAATATTGAATTACAATAGCAAGACGGAGATTATTACCTCTTTTAAGCCTGAATACAATCCAAAACCTAAAGTCGATCCTTAGCAACTTTAGCTCCTCTTCTTGACGTTTCAATCCACTCCAAGAAATCCTTAGAAGTTCATAAACAACTTATCTTCAAATTCCAACTTCAAAGTTGAAGAACACCTTAGGTTTTCATGTTGCGACTAACGTAAATACGTAGTTTTTCAGGGATTTTTTGTTGAGATATCCTTATAATACCTTTAGGGACCTTGGATTTGAATATTGGGATTTATGAAGCAAGATTGAAGAATTTTTCTCATTTTTGAGAGCTATGGCCGAGAGCCTCTTCTTGTGCTCACAAGATTTCTCAAATTTTTCTAAGTGTGGAATTTGTCTAGTCTTGCACTAGTAATGTGGATATTGTCACGACCCGAACTCGGGCCCGTGACTGGTGCCTTACCCCGGGCACCCTAGTGATACAACATCAGAGTAATCAGCGGAACATAAAACACATACATGAAACCAATGTAAGAAGACAGTGAAATAAGAAGACAAAGCAACCAAAACTTACCACAAGATATATAAATAACAAATCTTTCCAAATGATCAGTTTAATCCTTTTACAAACCCTTCCCACAACAAGATTTACTGCACTTACGAATGATATGACAACAACGACGGACAGGGCCGCCATACCCCGAATGTAAGCACCTACAACAACAGGACTATACCAAGATAAGCCTCCGAGAAACAGAGCTTTCCCAAACGCGAATCGTGACCCTAAGAGCGAGGATCAACGATCGTGTACCTCAACTGCGGATTGAACGCAGCCCAAGGAGGTCGCGATAACAGGTACCAAGTATGTGAAACTGAAAAATACTGTAAATGAAATCATAATAGTCTATAAAGCAGGAGACATGTATGATAACCAAACTACAGTTCACAATAAATAGGCAGTCAGGTCAAGTCAGGGACTCACACCCTCAAAGTCATCACTCAAATGTAACTATGGGTCTCACGCCCATAACATCAATCATGCCCGTGGAATACCTTCCTCACTGCCGGCAGTTTATGATATAAAAGCACCAAGCACTACACATGAACACCGTGTCCCACTGTGTCCTAATAAAACAAGACAGGTGGTACGAAGGCATAACCGACTACTAACACCTACAAGATTTAACAGGTCATAAATCAGATCATGATATCTGTCTGCATCATTACATGATCAAAGCCGGTCACTGCTCGCAGATCAAATGCGCGTCTAGCCCCGAATCTCCGTAGCTCCGCATAGGCCAACCTCATAGGCCCGCATGAGGTATTCTCGCATCGAGGGTAGATACTCCCAAGATCGCCCCGACTCGCAGTCGCGTGGCCACAAAGACCGCATGACCACGCGGTCGCAAACTAACCCGAACTCCCGTAGTTCCGCATGGATCCTCGACCCGCATGAGGTATTCTCGAATCATGGTCCTGCATCACTGAGTCTACCCCGCATCGGAGGGCAGCTTAACCTCCGGAGACAAGTCAAGGTGAGTGGTACAATACCAACATAACGGCTGAGAGTCAAACAACTTTTAAGCGCAGTCGAGGGAAAACCCCCTTTACACAAAACATCACAAGATACTAACACACGTAGCATCCTAGCATGTTTACTTATCAAATCAACAAGAAAGTATTTCAAGGCTATCACAAACCAACACAATCATGTTATACACACAAGGTACATTCTAATATATGATTAACAAGATCGGGTATCTATTCCCAAAGTACTTCATACATTATCTTTTAAAAGATACGTTACGTTTACAAAAGTCACACAATACCCGTAGTATATGAAAATAGAGTGATTATCTTTTGAAGTAAATCAAAACACTTACCTTTGTAAAATCAAGTAACAACATTGTTTTCCAAACGTTTCAAGTTTGCCTAATTTCAATTACTCAAGTTTCTCATTTTCGAAAGGTTTCGTAGTTCATAATTTTAATCACTTAATGATATAATTCTCCCTTAAAAGCAATTTGAGAAACATATGTCTGATACGTGAGTAGGTTATTCTTGTTTATAACAATCTTATTTAAGCAGCCATGATCTAGGAAATGTAACGTCATTTTGTCTCATCTTAGTTTCTATGCAGATGGAAGTTTCTAACGTTTTAATAATACTTAATCACAAAACATTTCCTTTTATTAACGCCGCAATGGTTTGTCGATACACATTCGATTTCGAACTCAAGAAACATTCTTAAGCCGTTATACCTAACTTCCCATAAAGCTAGTATAACTCTTAAGTTTTCAAAACTAAGTATTACTCTTCTTTCAAAATGATTCAAAATCTTTTGAAATACTTCAAGTTCTTTATTATCACATAACCACCGGTTATAGTTCAAATCGCTACCTTTTAAAACCATAAATATTTTCTTACATACATAAAGTCGTTATAACCAACTTCCCATAAAGCCGTTATAACACTTTATGTTTTAGACCAATAAAATACATTTAACATATGACGCTTCACCGCACTACATAGTTACACGCATATCATGCTAGAAGAGATAGGAAGAGGTTCACATACCTCGCGACGATTATCGACTAATAGCAAAACGCCCAAGTACCTCAAACCGCTTCGGCTACTCCTAAGCCAAGTAGATCGCGCCACGCATGGTACTTCAACCTATAAGGCCACAAGGCTTTATTAACATCTAGGTCTAATCGTAGAACATTCTACGTAAAATTCGCAAAGACTTCCCACAACAACAGAAATCTCCTCCTCTATCGAGGCCGCTATCAAGCCAACCGTGGGGTTTGCACGCCTAACCTGACGTGTACCATTCTACTACACAAGAATGCTACACAAGTCTACTATAATACACCCCTATGTAATTACAGTCGCTTCTCTTTCAAAAGGTTTCTTATTATTCAGCTTAAGTCCAAAGACATCACGATAACAACGCTCGCTTCTATATATAGTATACTTCAACTATATAGTCTAACAATCATGTAATTTCCAATTACAATAGAGGACAAGATATTTACCTCGATAAGCCCATAATTATCCAAGTATAAAGTCGATCCCGGCAACGCTTAGCTCCAACTCCGCGGCGCTTCCAACCCGCTCTAAACCACCCTTAGAAGTTCTAACCAACTTCTACATACTACTCCAACTAACTATGGAGATTTTCCTTGTGGTTTCGCTTCGTGGATCGACGGGAAGTATAATAGTATAACCGGGCTTTTAGTATAGGTATAACCTTAGAATACTACAAGGTATACGACTAAGGTAATTGGGCATTATAACAATACTTTGAGAGTATTTCTACCAAGAGGGGTATTTATACGAGACAACACCACAAGTGGGTGTATACCTTTCGGCCTACTCCCACTGTGGGGTACTCTGCCACGGGGAGGACTCTACCAAAGGGCCTTCTCAAAGGGAGGGGTGTTGGACGAAACACCACACAAGGAGGGAGGATTTTAACACTTTAGGAAATTTAGGAATGGATGAAGAAGTCTTCCAAAGCGGGTATTTATAGACAAGCCAAGGCCAACCAATGGCCAAGATCTTGCCAAGTGCAAGGCAAGTGTAGGGCCAAGATCTTGCCAAGTGCACCTTATCCATCTACCACAAAAATATCCTACCAACCTCTTGACCAAACAAGGCCAATTCGTCCCACTTGTACCGCCCACAACGCAGCTCCAATGAGAGGGTGACAAGTGTCGCCTCTGTTGGTCCAAAATGTTTCGCCTCTCTAAAAATCCGCAAAAATTAAAAATGACATAGCCGGAATTTTCCTACGAAAGTCGTGGAAACGCTTTCGAAAAACGACTCTAACCGGTGTTGTGCACAAAATAATTCGCCAAGCCACTTTAAAAGCCCAACTTTTCTACGTATGTCCTTACGCATATACCGAAATACTGGTATAACATTCTCCTTCCTTAGAAACATTCGTCCCGAATGTTCCTTCTAAGTCTCAAAACAAACGTGCGCCAGTATAGTCTTCACTACTATACATACGAGAACAATCCTTCCACACATGGCCACAGAAAAACCCGCGCAAATACCTCCATGCAAGTCCACGAGGAAACACCTCTAACATTACCACAAACACCTCTCTCCGGGGTCTAAAATATACTTCCTTCGCACCTTCTCTTTACAAAAGAAATGATCACATCTATGCTTGCCATACATGCTCGCTTCTCCCTTTACTCGTCGTGATACCACTTTTGTCACTTTGCCGCGAGGTTCTAGTGTCACTCCGGCGACCCAACAAATGGTACCGGGCTGCATGTGATCCCTGAGGCTGTCGTACACTCGAACTCTTACCACATTTCTGATACTGCTTCAGTTTCCAAAACTCGGGGTTACTATCTCTAACGTGGTCATCATTAACTTGAAACACTCTGGATGGATCTCCGATACTTTCCCTGATCATAACAATACGAAAGACCGGACGTATTGCCTCCTAAGTCGGACGACAAAAGCTAACATATAGGCAACCTGGCCTATTCTTCACATGAACTCAAAAGGGCCCAAAGTAACTCGGGCTAAGTTCCTTCTGCTTTCCAAAACTCGTCACACCCAACCCGGTGGTACTTTCAAGAAGACCGACCGCCAACTCAACTCTAAGCGCCGCCGATAATCCGCACGATTTCTCCGAGCTGCCAAAAACCTCTTCTAGATAAGCCTCACCCTATCCACTGGCTGGAACAAGCTCCAACCAACTATCTCAACTTGCCAACATCAAACCAATCGACCAAAGAACTTACACTTCCGCCTCGCAAGGCCATAAAGCGACATCCGAACACCAAATGGTAGCTACTAAAACACTCCTCAACAGAGACAACAATCCTTACAGCCTACCCCCGAAATCCACACACCGCCCGAGGGCGACACGATACTGAGACTCACCCGAAGTTCCTAATCCTCGCTCGTAAAACTTCCAAAGAAAAGAAACAGAACTGGCTCCACTGTCATTATAAGGTAAAGGTAGGCACCCCGTGCAGCCTTACAACCTTTCTGATATAACGCCTCGCAACAAACCACCGAGTACACGGTTTGGACTAAAAGATAAGACGGGCTGACCTCATCGGCCCGACTACTGATTGAACGCATCCACGAACTCATACGCTGGTTAACTAAACTTGGGCCTAACACCCTCATAACCCTAACACAAAGCGGGACCACCACAAACTGACCCCACCACCATACAAAGCCGCGGTTGACCCGCAACGCGGCCTCAACCCGACCCGCAACGCCAAGACATTAGCTCCCGAACCTAAAACTCTCACTAATCACGTTATGAAAACCTAGCGGTCTTCTTAGCTCAACTACCCTCTTTCATTCCACACTACTCAGGGACTTATCCCAAACATAGCTCACGTGCACTATGCACTCCGATAAGGATCAAACACAAATGCAATCTTTCTCTCAAGATTGTCTTGCCTCTAAGGTCTCCACGTAAAAAGCTCTAAGGCTCACACCTTCTCTATCCCCCAAATCTTACTTGGTTAACTAACCAAGATTTCTAATTACAATTACATAAAGACTTATGATATACCCATCTTATCACACATACAGATCTCTGTAGGGTTAAGGATATATCTATATCTACCGCTTCACTCCCTTAGTCGTTCTAATCAAACTCGCCCATGGCGATAGCAAGTGAGGATGACGAACTACCCACCGATCCTCGGCGCTAAGTCCTCCTACTAGACATCCTTTCGACACACGGCCCCCGACGACCGCAGTAAAACAAGTACCAACTAAAAGACGACATTCCCGATGACGCTCACACTGCGGAATACCGAGGAACATCAATCCGGCCGGGCCGGAACCTACGCAGAATGTGAACCTAAGCTCGAGCTCGACCAACTCTCGCATACCCCGAACGCCCCGAACCTCGCGAGGACCTTTCAGATCAAGTGAGGTGCTGTTATACCCCGTAGTTCCGTGGTATGTATGCGAGGACGCACGCATTTGAGAATAATGGCATGTAAAGATTGGAAAGGAAGAAAGAGGTGATTTTTTTCCACTAAAAGTTTCCTTTTGGAAGGAAAAGGTTCGTTAATGGAATCGATTCCGATTTGGTATTTGGACTTCATAGATTATATTAGAATTTTGGGATTATATTTTCAAATGGTCACGCTGGGCCCACGGAGAAATTTACTGGCTTTGGGGCCCGCTGATTTTTTGAGATTTTGGCCGTTATGGATATTTTCTAAGACGAAATATTTTGATCGGGCGACACGTGTCACCCCACGTGGCACCCTTGGCGAAATATGTTTGTGCACAACACCTGCTAGAGTCGCCGACGAAACGCTCTACCTAACTTACGGCGGTAAATTACGCTATGTCATTTAGTATTTTTCGGATTTTTCCGAGAGAAACGCTTTGGACCAACGAGAGGGCAACACTTGGCACCCTCTCGCGGACTTGAAGGCGGTTAGGCCGATTGGACGGGCAAGTGTCAGATATTTGTGTAGATATTTGTGAGGTTTTACGAGTAGGTCTGGGGCACTGGGCATATTCGCCCTCCACTTGCCCCACTTGGCTAGATCTTGGCCATTGGTTGGCCTTTGCTTGGCCTATAAATACCTCCCTTTGAAGACTTCTTCATCCATTCCATAATTTCCAAGTCTTGAAAACCTCCTCCTCCTTGTTGGTTTCGCCCCTCCCTCTTCCTTGCGAGGCCTCGCCGGCGGGTGCACCCTCCAGAGGCCTTGGCCAGTGGTACACCCTCCTAGTGGTGTGCCGAGGTACCCCTGCCTTGTTGTTCTCGAGAATACACCCCCTCTGGTAGAAATACTCTCAAAAGTATTGTTACTATACCCAAATTACTTTAGCCGTATACCTTGTAGTATTCCAAAGAAACCTCTATACGTAGAGCCTTAAATACTCAGATGTCCTTTTGTCTCAAACCGAAACCCTAAGGAAATCTTCATTGATTGATTGAAGTATTTAAGTAGAAGTTGGTTAGAACTTCTAAGGGTTGTTTGGAGCGGTCGAGCACCCTGAGTGAGCTAAGCGCCATAAGGATCGACATTTATACTTGGATAATTATGGGCTTATCGAGGTAATTATCTTGTCTCTATTTGTAATTGGAAATTACATGTTGTTAGAATATATAGATGAAGTATACTATATATAACTAAGCTTAGTATCGCTGCAATGTCTTTTGACTTAAGCCCAAGAATAAAGAAAAGAATCGAATCAGATTGAACGAATTCGCCCGGTTCAAGCATCGTGCCTTACCGCACCCTAGTGATACATACATCGTAGAAAATCAGGAACATAAAACATGAGTCATTTAACAAGAGATATAATAAATAAACAAAGCAACCAAAAATAGCTTGCCTTCAAGATATACATAAAACTGAACAGCTTTAATCCTTTTACAACCCCGCCTACAACAAGATTTCATGCACTTAAGATATATAATGACTATGACGGACAGGCCCCGCCATACCCCGAATGTACAAGAACCTACAACTCAGTGGAACACCTACTAAAAGATAAGCCTCCGAGAAACGGAGCTTCAAATGCGCTGAATCCGTGATCCTATGAGCGAGGATCCACGATCGACAGACTCTACCGCGCAGATGAACGCAGCCCCAAGGAGGTCGCATAACAGTACCAAGTATGTGAAATCATAATATCAGAATGAAATCATACTAGTCTATATAAAGCAGAGACATGTATGATAACCAAACTACGCTCACAACATAAAACACCATCACTCCAATATAACCATGGGTCTCACGCCCACCACATCAATCAGTTCGCATTACGGCCGCATGCCCCTAACATCGTGACGGCAGACATGTCCATGATGCAACAATAATACCAAGGTCCCATGGCCACATGCCCCCTAACTCAGATCGTGTAGACATGTCCACGTGACCTCAACAACAAGACAAAGAATCCAAATGGAAGCATACCCGCAGCGCTACGATCGTGTCGCGATGTCCAAAGGGAAAATAAGACAACATTCCAAACGGACGATACCCGCGCTACGATCGCGGTCGTGATGTCCAAAGGGAAATATAAGACAACATTCCAAATGGACGATACCCGCAGCGCTACGATCGCGGTCGTGATGTCCAAAGGGAAACAACAAGGCGGTAATCTAAATGGAAGCATACCCGCGCGCTACGATCGTGTCGAGATGTCCATAGCGATGCACAACAATAATACTATCAACAGAACGCATCTGCGGAATTTCTCCGCCACCGCCAAGACGCCCAAGTAAGTTCTCAACTACCAACCGACTCCATCGAGACGCGGTAACACGTAAATACAACGCTTTGCACAACAAAGGTTATCACAATAAGCATAGCCAAGCTTCACAACAACAAGCATAGGCAAGTTTCACAACAACACAAAGTACTTTCATTTTATACCAAAGTCCGGTTTTAGCTCCTAAAGTACTACGACGTTAAATTTTGTAAAAGAGATCCATTACTTTTATCAAAGTCACCCGATACCGTAGTATTAGAATGACCAACCCACATTTTTAAGTAAACTAACACTTTCCTTTTAAAATCAAGTACCAACATTCTTTTCCTAAGTTCCGCTTGCCTAGTTTCAATTACTCCAACTTCTCATTTTTAAAAGGTTTCATAGTTCCCAAACTTAATCACTGATTCCTTTTAGAACAATTGAGTAACATATGTCATATATGTGAGTAGTTTATTCTTGTTTATAACGATCTTATTACAAAGAACCATGATCTAGAAAATGTAATATCATTTTGTCTCATCTTAGCTTCTATGCAGATGGAGGTTTCTACCGGTTTTAATACAATACATCATTATTCAATACATTTTCCTTTATTAACGCCGCAGCTGGTCTGTCGATACACATTCTCGATTCCCAAATCAAGAAACATTATCCCTTTAAAACCAAGTACTCATTACTCACGAATGAGGTTTCACACAAACATCCACATTAAAACAAATAAGTTAAGTCTCTTATCTTATAAGATCAAGTCTCTTAACTTCTAACATCAAGAAACCATTTTCACTTACATAAGGTCGTTATAACTAACTTCCCATAAAGCTATTATAACACCCTATGTTTTAAACCAACCAAATCACTTAGCACATGTACGCTCACCGCACTACATAGTTCACAACAATCATGCTAGAAAAGATAGGAAGAGGTTCACATACCGCGACGATTTATCGACAATAAGCAAAATGCTCCAAGTACTACAACCTTGCTAGCCCTTTCCACTCCTCGAGTAGAATACGCTACTCTTAGTACTTTCACCTATAAAGGTCACAAACGCTCATTAACCCCAAAACACAAGTTTCTATCTTTCTATAGAAAATTCAAGACTCTCCCCGCAACAAACAGAAATCTCCTCTCTATCGAGGCCACTAAGCCAACCATGGGGTTTACACGCCTAACCTGACGTGTACAATTCTACACAAGTCTATCGCAATACACCCCTATGTAAATACAGCTTCATTTCTTTATTCTTCAGCTTAAGTCAAAAGACATTGCCGAATACTAAGTATAGTTCAATATATAGTATACTTCAACTATATAACCTAACAAACATGTAATTTCCAATTACAATAGAGGGACAAGATAATTACCTCGATAAGCCCAAAATTATCCAAGTTATAATGTCGATCCTGAGCAAGGTTTAGCTCCACTCCGTGCGCTCCAAACCACTCCAAACAACCCTTAGAAGTTCTAACCAACTTCTACTCAAAATACTTCAACCAATTATGAAGATTTCCTTAGGGTTTCTTTGAGACTAAAAAGGACAAATTGTAGAATTTCCTGACTCTTATTAAAGAGTTATCTTTTGATTACTAGAAGGTACAATGCTTAGGTATTTTGGGAATTATAACAATACTAGGAGTATTTCTATACCACAACAAGGGTATTATACGAAACAACTAGGCAGTGGTACCCACGGCCAGGACCCCACAAAGGGGGAGGGCGGCGGCCCTCGGCCCAGACTCTCAAACGAGGGGGGGGATGAGTTGGACGCACTCAACACTAGAGGAGGGAGGATTTTAGGCTGAAGGTTTCATTTGTGGACGAAGAGTTCATCAACATAAAGGGGTATTTATAGGAAAACCAAAGGCCAACCAATGGCCAAGATCAAGCCATGTGCAAGGCAAGTGTAAGGCCAAGATCAAGCCAAGTGCACCCTTAACCCTACTCCACAAAACACTCCACAAAACAATGCACCAAACAAGGCCAAAACAAGGCACAAAACAAGGGAGAAGACGCCCCTCGCTTACCCAAACCGTCACTGAGGTGACAAGTGTCACCTCTCGCTGGGCCCAAAGATGTTCCGTCGCCGAAAAATCCGCAAAAATACAAAACGACATAGTCGGAATTTTCCTCGCAAGTTATGCAAAACGCTTCGCCAAAACGACTTAACCAAAGGTGCATGCAAAGGTAATTCGCCAAGGTGCCACACGGGTGACACGTGTCGCCCCGATTCGCCTGCAATATTCCGCCTTCCAAAATATCCAAAATACCGAAATCTCAAAATAAAGCGGGCCACAAAACCAGAATTTCTCCGGGCCCCACGTGACCATTTCCAAAATAAAATCTCAAAATTCTAATATAATCTATGAAGTCCAAATACCAAACTGGGAATCCAATTCCCATTAACGAACCTTTTCTTCACAAATAACCTAAACTTTTCCGTTTAAAACTCACATCTTTCTTTCTTTCAAAATTTCGCACTTCGCACGCACGCCCTCACATACATACCCCGCAACTACGGGTATAACATTCTCCTCCTTAGAAACATTCGTCCCGAATGTTCCTTCTCAAGTCGAATAACGATAAAGTTCCTCTAACAAGTTGCCAACGCCACACCGCCACGAAATAACATACGCCCTCTTCTTTCCTTACTCGCCGTGCCCTTCTCGAACGCTTGAACTCTCCCAAGACGTACCATACTTCAGTCATTACCTGCTCTCAAAATCTCCGAGTCACTACCTCCAAACTTGGTCATCTTACTAACCTCAAACTTCCTTAAGGCCATTCCCGCCTTTACGAACCGCTTCTGGTCGAACGCGTCCACGAACTCATACGATGATCACACAAACTTGGGCCTAGCATCCTCGTGACCCTACCACCTGGCGGGACCACCCAGAACTGACCCCACCTTAATCCGAGCTACGGGTTGACCCGCAAATGGTCCTCAACCCGACCCCAACCGCGCCAAACTCTTGTTCCCCGATCCGGAACAATCTTACTAATTCACATCATGAAAGCTACCACTTCCATCTCACACTACCCACGGACTTATCACACAAATAAATCCCACGTATACTACTACTCTGATAAGGGTCAAAAATAAATCTTTAACTCAAGACGACCTTACCCCTAAGGTCTCGGGCCGTGACATAGTCTAAGGTTCACACTTACCATGCCCCATACGTATCCTCCCAACTAAGCATGTTTTCTAACTCATAATTAACACAACGCTATTCGACATAGCACATAATAATGAGACCATCATAACAAGCATACCAAAACTCTGAGGGTTAAGGATATACCCGGCTACCGCCTCCTCTAATCATAGGCCTCGCAGGCGATACCGTAGGCGTGATGAACCAGCCACGATCCCGGCGTCGAAGTCGTAACATCCGCGCTTCCTTGGTCGGACAGCCTCGCAAATGGCCCCGCTGGCCGCATGCAAAACAAACTCCCAATCTAGCACGACACTCCAAAATGGAGTCTACCACAATGGTCACAACGAGGTAGGGTGGCTTCACCGTTAACACCCCGCTCACTAAAATCAACCTCGAGCCCCGACCGCCTCAAGACGGTGGAGGACCACTGCACGCTGGGGTATATAACTAGCTCTTGTGGCGGTCCGCCTCGAAGCCACCAGGACCTCGCCCCGGCCTCTCTTCTCACGATCCAGTGTCATTCCGCCGACCCTCCGTGCCTCACATCCTAGTGCATGAGCTCGCACGCGGCAATGTCCATGCCCTACCAAGAGAAACACCCGCACAAGACTCACCATATAATCATCTACCCCGTGACGTAGCGATGCACCCTATCCTCCATATCCGCAACTAGCGCAGGACATATCGAGCCAAAGAATCGAACTCGACATTGTACTCTCGACACGCGCTCTCTGCCTCAAGAACAAAAACTGTTTACCGCGTCTCTCATCCGCGGAGGAAAGAAGGCGCGAGGAAAGCCCCAAAACTCATCCCATACCGCTGGAGGTGCATGCTCTCCCGAAAGCTCCCATGAATCAAACCAATCGATCGCGGATCACGCACCGATGCGAACCAAAGGTCACGCACTGCTTCAAGCCTTGATCACCCGCATGATCCGTCAGAATCGCCGGATGAACTCCTGCGATCATCCTCGTGCTCGACCCATAAAACTCGCGGCTAACTCGAAGTCCCGTAGCCTCAAACTATCTCGCCGGGGTGAACCATCGTGCTATCGAACTGAATCAGATTCAAATTTATCTCATATCTGCCACGACTTCGCCAAGAATCGCCATCTCTTGTAACCCATCTCCTCTCGCCTGCATCGTGGACTGAGGCTCAGTATCGCGTCTCAGCAGCCATTGCCGCGCCTAACCTCGCTGGGCCGGGCGGCGCTACAAAACCCGCCGCTCAAGCACAACTCGTATCGCCCGCTCGCGCTCGCACTTCTCTCAGATCTCACTAGCAAGACTCGCCGCTTTGCCCTTCTGGCTCGCTGGCGCGAGGCATAATCGTAAAATGAGATACGCTGCAGGGTCCAACTTACAACACATTCTAAGGCACGATCTCGTAATGAGAAGAATGGAAACTAATCCTAAATGTCTCGCAATTCTCTCGATTATAGACGTGGTGCACAACACATCGATAATCAAGACTTACTAGACACGGTCAGACACTTTCCGAGGATTAATCGCTCGATACCACTTTTGTAACGACTGCCCGGCCCGCATCGTGCCTTACCCCGCACCCTAGTGATACATACATCGAGAAAATCAGCGAACATAAAACATGAGTCATTTAACAAGAGATATAATAAATAAACAGCAACCAAAACAGCTTGCCTTCAAGATATACATAAAACTCCAATAGCTTTAATCCTTTTACAACCCCGCCACAACAAGATTACAGCACTCTAAGATATACAATGACTATGACGGACAGGCCCCGCCATACCCTCAATGTACAAGAACCTACAACTCGTGGAACACTCTACTAAAAGATAAGCCTCCGAGAAACGAGCTTCAAATGCGCTGAACCGTGATCCTATGAGCGAGGATCCACGATCGATGTATTTCTACCGCAGATGAACGCAGCCTCAAGGAGGTCAAGATAACAGTACTAAGTATGTGAAATCTGCATAATATCAGAATGAAATCATACTAGTCTATATAAAGCAGAGACATGATGATAACCAAACTACGCTCACAACATAAAATACTATCACCCAATATAACTACGGGTCTCACGCCCACCACATCAATCAGTTCGTGACATGGCCGCATGCCCCTAATCGTGACGGCAGTAGACATGTCCACGATGCAACAATAATACCAAGGTCCCACGCCACATGCCCCTGAATTCTGCATCGTGTAGACATGTCCATGTGACTCAACAACAAGACAAAGAATCCAAATGGAAGCATACCCGCAGCGCCACGATCGTGTCGTGATGTCCAAAGGGAAAATAAGACAACATTCCAAATGGACGATACCCGCAGCGCTACGATCGTGTCGTGATGTCCAAAGGGAAATATAAGACAACATTCCAAATGGACGATACCCGCGCGCCACGATCGCGGTCGATGTCCAAAGGGAAACAACAAGGCGGTAATCTAAATGGAAGCATACCCGCGCGCTACGCATCGTGTCGTGATGTCCATAGCGATGCACAACAATAATACTATCAACGTGAACGCATTGCGGAATTTCTCCGCCACCGCCAAGACGCCCAAGTAAGTTCTCAACTACCAACCGACCCTCCATCGAGACGCCAGAATACGTAAATACAACGCTTTGCACAACAAAGGTTATCACAATAAGCATAGCCAAGCTTCACAACAACAAGCATAGGCAAGTTTCACAACAACACAAAGTACTTTCATTTTATACCAAAGTCCGGTTTTAGCTCCTAAAGTACTACGACGTTAAATTTTGTAAAAGAGATCCATTACTTTTATCAAAGTCACCCGATACCGTAGTATTAGAATGACCAACCCACATTTTTAAGTAAACCGTAACACTTTCCTTTTAAAATCAAGTACCAACATTCTTTCCTAAGTTCCAGCTTGCCTAGTTTCAATTACTCCAACTTCTCATTTTTAAAAGGTTTCATAGTTCCCAAACTTAATCACTTGATTCCTTTAGAACAATTGAGTAACATATGTCATATATGTGAGTAGTTTATTCTTGTTTATAACGATCTTATTACAAACCATGATCTAGAAAATGTAATATCATTTTGTCTCATCTAGCTTCTATGCAGATGGAGGTTTCACCGGTTTTAATACAACACATCATTATTCAATACATTTTCCTTTATTAACGCCGCAGTTGGTCCTGTCGATACACATTCGATTCCCAAATCAAGAAACATTATCCCTTTAAAACCAAGTACTCATTACTCACGAACGAGGTTTCACACAAACATCCACATTAAAACAAATAAGTTAAGTCTCTTATCTTATAAGATCAAGTCTCTTAACTTCTAACATCAAGAAACCATTTTCACTTACATAAGGTCGTTATAACTAACTTCCCATAAAGCTATTATAACACCCTATGTTTTAAACCAACCAAATCACTTAGCACATGTACGCCTACCGTACTACATAGTTCACAACAATCATGCTAGAAAAGATAGGAAGAGGTTCACATACCTCGCGCGATTTATCGACAATAAGCAAATGCTCCAAGTACTACAACCTTGCTAGCCCTTTCCACTCCTCGAGTAGAATACGCTACTCTTAGTACTTTCACCTATAAAGGTCACAAACGCCTATTAACCCCAAAACACAAGTTTCTATCTTTCTATAGAAAATTCAAAGACTCTCCCCGCAACAACAGAAATCTCCTCCTCTATCGAGGCCGCCACCAAGCCAACCAGGGGGTTTACACGCCTAACCGGACGTGTACAATTCTACACAAGTCTATCGCAATACACCCTATGTAAATACAGCTTCTTTATTCTTCAGCTTAAGTCAAAAGACATTGCCGAATACTAAGTATAGTTCCATATATAGTATACTTCAACTATATAACCTAACAAACATGTAATTTCCAATTACAATAGAGGACAAGATAATTACCTCGATAAGCCCAAAATTATCCAAGTTATAATGTCGATCCCGAGCAAGGTTTAGCTCCACTCCGCCAAGCTCCAAACCACTCCAAACAACCCTTAGAAGTTCTAACTAACTTCTACTCAAAATACTTCAACCAATTATGAAGATTTCCTTAGGGTTTCTGGTTTGAGACTAAAGGACAAAAGGTAGTATTTCCTGACTCTACGTGAAAGAGGTATCTTTGGAATACTACAAGGTACAAGGCTAAGGTATTTTGGGCATTATAACAATACTAGGATTATTTCTATACCACAACAAGTGGTATTATACGAAACAACTAGTTAGTGGGGTACCTACGCCAAGACACCACAAAGCGGGAGGAGGAGGCCCTCGGCCAAGACTCTCAAAAGAGGGGATGAGTTGACGAACTCAACACTAGAGGAGGAGGGATTTTAGGCTTGAAGGTTTCATTTGTGGACGAAGAGTTCATCAACATAAGGGGTATTTATAGCAAAACCAAAGGCCAACCAACGGCCAAGATCAAGCCATGTGCAAGGCAAGTGTAAGGCCAAGATCAAGCCAAGTGCACCCTAAACCCTACTCCACAAAACACTCCACAAAACAATGCACCAAACAAGGCCAAAACAAGGCACAAACAAGGATAAGACGCCCCCGCTTACCTAAATCGCCACTGAGGTGACAAGTGTCACCTCTCGTTGGCCCAAAGATGTTCCGCCGCTAAAAATCAAAATACAAACGACATAGTCGGAATTTTCCTCGCAAGTTATGCAAACGCTTCAAAAACGACTTAATCGCGCACAAAGGTAAATTCGCGGGTGCCACACGGGGTGACACGTGTCGCCCCGATTCCTGCAATATTCCGTCTTCCAAAATATCCAAAATACCGAAATCTCAAAATAAAGTGTCTACAAAATCAGAATTTCTCCTGGCCCCACGTGACCATTTCCAAAATAAAATCTCAAAATTCTAATATAATCTATGAAGTCCAAATACCAAACTGGGAATCCAATTCCCATTAACGAACCTTTTTCTTCACAAATAACCTAAACTTTTCCGTCAAAAACTCACATGCTTTCTTTTTCAAAATTTCACAGACGACGCCCTCACATACATACCCCGCAACTACGGGTATAACATGTATTTACATAGATTAGTAGACTTGTAGACATCGAGTAGGATTGTACACGTCCTTAGACGTGTAAACCCCGTCAAGCTTCGTGGCCTCGATAGAGGAGATTTACGCCATGGGAGGTGCCAAATTTTCAGAGAAATGGAACCTTGTGTTTTGAAGTTAATAGACGTTTGTGACCTTTTTAGGTGAAAGTACAAGAGTAGCGTATTCTACTTGAGAGGGAAAGTGGCTAGTGCGTCAGTAGTACTTGGAGCATTTTGCTTATTGTCGATACTCACGCGAGGTATGTGAACCTCTTCCTATCTCTTCTAGCATGATATGTGTGAACTATGTAGTACGGTAGACGCATACGTGTTAACTGTGTTTGATTGTTTTAAAACATAAAGTGTTATAACGCTTTATGGGAAGTCAAGTTATAATACTTTACGTAGGTAAGAATATACTTGTGGTTTTAAAAGGTAATCATGTGAATTATAATCGGCTTGTTATAATAAAGAACTTGATGTATTTCAAAAGATTTATAAATCGCTTTTGAAGGGAGAGTAATACTTGGTTTTTTGAAAACTTAAGAGTTATACTAGCTTTATGGGAAGTTAGGTATAACGCTTAAGAATGTTTTACCGATTTCGAAATCGAATGTGTATCGCCAAACCACTGCTGCTAATAAAGGAAAATGTACGACTAATGAGTTGTATTATTAAACCAAGAGAAACCTCCATCTGCATAGAAACTAAGATGAGACAAAATGATATTACATTTTCTAGGTCACGGCTTGTAGTAAGATTATTATAAACAAGAAAAACCTATTCACACATAAGACTTATGTTACTCAAATGTTTTAAAAGAGATTAAGACTATGAGTTATGAAACCTTTCTAAAATAAGTAACATGAACATTTGAAATTAGGCAAACTTGGACGCTTGAAAACAATGTCATACTTGAGTTTTACAAAGAGAAGTGTTTTGATTTACTTCAAAAGATAATCACTCTATTTTCATATACTACGTATCAGTGTGACTTTTGTGAAAGTAACGATCTTTGAAAAGAGTTAATGTACGAAGTATTTTGGGGATAAAACCCGATCTTGTTAATCATATAGTAGAAAGTGCCTTGTGTGAATAACTTGATTGTATCGGTTTGTGATAGCCTTGTAATACTTTCTTGTTGATTTGATAAGTAAACATGCTAGGATGCCACGTGTTAGTATCTTGTGATGTTTGTGTAAAGGGGTTTTTCCTTTGTTGTGCTTATGTTGTTTAACGATAAGTCGTTATGATAGTATTATACATCACTCATCTCTGAGATGATTCCGGTTAAGCCGCCTCCGATGCGGTAGACTTCGAAGGTCGATGGACCTATGATTCGAGACTACCTCATGCGGTCCGGGGGCGGCGCGAATCAAGGAGTTCCGTGTTAGATGCGCCCTTGTGGTCATGCGGTCTTGTGGCCATGCAGACGGCGAGTCCAGACGCCGCCGGAGTAGCTACCGATGCGGGTTATACCTCGCGGCCGACGATTGGCCTATGCGAGTCGCGGAAGTTCCAGGACTAGATGCGACATTAGATATCGCGAGCGAGTGGCCGCCTTTGATCATGTGAGACAGATCTCATGATACGCTTTATGACCTTGATGGTACGGTTTTAGTAGTCGGCTATGTCTTCGCATTTACCCCGCATGCTTTATTATAACACAGGGACCCGTGTTCATGTGTGTTCCTGGTGCTTTCATATCATGATCGCCAAGAATGAGGAATGTGCTCCACGCACGATTGATGTGGGCGTGAGACCCATTGTTAAATTTTAGTGATGACTTGAGGGCGCGAGTCCCCGACTTGACATGATCGCTTATTTATCAGGAATCAGAGTTCGTTATCATACATGTCTCCCGCTTTGTATAGACTACTATGATTTCATTTACGATTTATTTTCGATTTCACATACTTGGTACCGCGACTCCTTCGGGCCGCGCTCATGCCGCAGTAAAAGGTACACTCGTTGATCCTGATCACGCTCAGCGTTGGGAAAGCTCCGCTTCTCCGAGGCTTATCAGTATAGTCCTCGTTGTAGGTGTTTACATTCGTGGTATGGCGGCCCCGTCCCGCCATTGTTGTCGATCATTTCTTAGAGGTCCGCGTGGTTTGTAAAAAGGATTAAACTGCTCATGTTGAAAAAGTTGTTATTTATATATACGCCAAAGGCAAGTTTTTCTCGATTATTGTTTCATATTTCATAATATGTCTTGTATCATTTTATGTTCATTGACATTACTGATGTTGTATCACTAGGTGCCCGGTAGGCACTACCACGCCTTAATCGGTCGTGACAAAAGTGGTATCGTGAGCGCTAATCTCTGAGTGTCTACGCATCGTATCCAGTAAGTCTTGATTATCGGTGTTGTGCACCACGCCAATAATCGTGAGGCTATAGGATATTTAGGATTGGTTTCATTCTTCTCACCGAGATCGTGCCTTAGAGCCGTGTTGTAAGTTGGACCTCTAAACGATTTCTTCCTCACCGCTATGCCCGCCAGTAGGCAACCCGCCCGTGAGGCGCGCAAGAGCCGCGAGTAGAGTTCAGAGGGTCATGAGGGCACAGCCCAATCATTACCTAGGTAGTGCTTCATTCGGGATTTCGCGACGCCACTAGCCCCAGAAAGTTTAGCACGGCGCGGCGGTTCATCGCGCCATGATATTTGAACCTTCGCCCAAGAGAATATGGATTACAAAGAGGCGACCTACATTAGCTATGGATTTGGCTACCAGAGTATACCGATGTACCGCGAGTCTTGATGGCTATCTAAGAGAGGTCGCAAGAGTAATTCTTCGCTTAGCTTGAGCATGGCTCGTACGGGCTTATGCATCAGCCGAGAAACATAGAAATCATGGTGGGTTAACCGAGTAAGATTTTGGGGATAGAAGGTGTGAGCCTTAGAGTGTTATACGTAGAGACCTTAGAGGTGAGGCCATCTCAAGAAAAGGTGTAGTGTTATGTTTGATCTCATCGTAAGGCATAGTGCCGTGAGCTATGTTTGGGATAGTCCCTAGTAGTGTGGAATGAAAGGGGGTAGTTGAGCTAAGACCGCTAGGTTTTTTAACGTGATTAGTGAGATTGTTCCTTCGGGAACTAGTGCGCGCGTTCTGTCGTTGAGGCCATGTTGCGGGTCAACCCGCGACCTATTTTAGGGTGGGGTCAGTTTATGGTGGTCCCGCCGGGTGATAGGGTCATGAGGGTGTTAGGCCCATGTTTAGTTAACCAGCGTACGAGTTTGTGGATGCATTCGACCAGTAGTCGGGCCGATGGGAGCAGCCGTGTTTTTCGATCGAGACCATGTACTTACGATTGTTGATTATATCGTAAAGGTTGTAAGGCTGCAGGGTGCCTACCTTCACCTTATGACAGCGTGAAGCCCGTGTTGTAGCTATTTTCGTTTTCTAAGAGTTTGACCAGCAGGTTAAGAACTCGTGAGTCTCAGACCGCATTCGCCGCCGCGCGGTGGATTTCCGGGTAGTGAGGATTGTTGGTTCTGGAGGAGCGTTTAGCTACCATTTCGGTGTTCTGATGTCGCCTTATGAAGCCTCAGGGCGGAAGTGTAAGTTGCCGTCGATTGGTTCGATGTTGGCAAGGTTCGGATGGTTGGTTCAGCTTGTTCCAGAGATGGATGGTGAAGCTTGTCTAGAAGTTCGCATTCGGAGGAATCGCGGATAATCGGCGACGCTTAGAGTTCAGTTGACGGTCGGTCTTCTTGAAAGTACCACCCTGAGGTGTGACGAGTTTTGAAACGAAGGAACTTAGCCCGAGTTACTTGGGCCTTTTGAGTTCATGTGAATAGGCCAGTTGCCTATATTAGCAATTGCCGTCCGACTTGGAGGCAAGACGTCCGTCTTTCGTATTGTCCTTCGGTGAAGCGTATAAAGAGGCGAGCTCTACCACGAACAGACCAACCGTGGCTCTCCGTATGGCACATCCCGAGAAGGGCCGTAGGCACGCCTCGAGGATCGCAGCACCCGGCACCATTTGTTGGGTCGTCGGAGCGCTCGCGACAAAGTGACAAAAGTGGTATCGGTGACTAAGGAAGTATATTTTGACCCGGAAGAGGTATTTGTGGTGATATAGAGGTGTTTCCTCGTGGGCTTGGATGTAAGTTTTACGCAGTGTTTCCATGGCAGCGTGGCGTGATTGTTTCATAAGTATAGTAGTAGACTATATCGACGCCAGTATGTTTGGGGACTTAGAAGGAACATTCGGGACGAATGTTTCTGGGGAAGAATGTTATACCCGTAGTTCCAGGTATGTATGAGGCGCACGCACGAGAATACGTAAAGATTGGAAAGGAAGAAAGAGGTGATTTTTTCCACGGAAAAGTTTCCGTTTTGTGAAGGAAAAGGTTCGTTAATGGGAATTGGATTTGATTTGGTATTTGGACTTCATAGATTATATTAGAATTTTGGGATTTTATTTTCGAATGGTCACGTGGGCCCACGGAGAAATTTACTTTGTGGGGCCCGCTTGATTTTTGAGATTTTGGCGTTATGGATATTTTCTAAGACGAAATATTTTGGATTTAATCGGGGCGACACGTGTCACCCCACGTGGCACCTTGGCCGAAATATGTTTGTCACAACACCCTGTTAGAGTCGCTGACGAAACGCTCTACCTAACTTACGGGCGGTAAATTACGCTATGTCATTTAGTATTTATGCGGATTTTTCCGAGAGCAAACGCTTTGGACCAACGAGAGGGCAACACTTGGCACCCTCTCGCAGCGGACTTGGAGCGGTTAGGGCGATTGGATGGGCAAGTGTTGGTAGATATTTGTGTAGATATTTGTGAGGGTTTTAAGGAGTAGGTCTAGGGGCACTTGGGCATATCTTGGCCTCCACTTGCCCCACTTGGCTAGATCTTGGCCATTGGTTGGCCTTTGCTTAGCCTATAAATACCTCCCCTTTGAAGACTTCTTCATCCATTCCATAATTTCCAAGTCTTGAAAACCTCCCTCCTCCTTGTTGGTTTCGTCCCTCCCTCTTCCTTTGTGAGGCTTGGCCGAGGGTGCACCCTCCTGTGAGGCCTTGGCCGAGGGGTACACCCCTCCTGGGTGTGCGCAGGTACCCCCTGCCTTGTTGTTCTCGTAGAATACACCCCTCATGGTAGAAATACTCTCAAAAGGATCGTTACTATACCAAAATTAAATTAGCAGTATACCTTGTAGTATTCCAAAGAAACCACTATAAGTAGAGCAGGAAATACTACCAGATGTCCTTTTGTCTCAAACCGAAACCCTAAGGAAATCTTCATTGATTGATGAAGTATTTAAGTAGAAGTTGGTTAGAAC
Source organism: Przewalskia tangutica (assembly GCA_029844215.1). Taxonomy (NCBI): domain Eukaryota; kingdom Viridiplantae; phylum Streptophyta; class Magnoliopsida; order Solanales; family Solanaceae; genus Przewalskia; species Przewalskia tangutica. The sequence goes on along the minus strand of CM056720.1, from coordinate 84,296,498 downwards.
TTCTAAGGGTTGTTTGGAGCGGTCGAGCACCGGAGTAGGAGCTAAGCGTTGCTAAGGATCGACATTTATACTTGGATAATTATGGGCTTATCGAGGTAATTATCTTGTCCTCTATTTGTAATTGGAAATTACATGTTGTTAGAATATATAGTTGAAGTATACTATATATAGAACTAAGCTTTAGCATCACAATGTCTTTTGACTTAAGCTGAAGAATAAAGAAAAGAATCGAATCAGATTTACATAGATGTATTGTAGTAGACTTGTGTAGTATTCTTGAGTAGGATTGTACACGTCCGTTAGACGTAAACCCCCGTCAAGCTTGGTGGCCGCCTCGATAGAGAGGAGATTTACGCTGTTTGGGGAGGGCCAAATTTTCTCAGAGAAATGGAACCTTGTGTTTTGAAGTTAATAGACGTTTGTGACCTTTTAGGTGAAAGTACTAAGAGTAGCGTATTCTACTCGAGGAGTGGAAAGGGCTAGCAAGGTTGTAGTACTTGGAGCATTTTGCTTATTGTCGATACTCATCGCGAGGTATGTGAACCTCTTCCTATCTCTTCTAGCATGATATGTGTGAACTATGTAGTGCGGTAGACGCGTACGTGTTAACCGTGTTTGATTGTTTTTAAACATAAAGTGTTATAACGGCTTTATGGGAAGTTGGTTATAAACTTTATGTAGGTAAGAATATACTTTGTGGTTTTAAAAGGTAATCATGTGAATTATAACCGCTTGTTATAATAAAGAACTTGATGTATTTCAAAAGATTTATAAATCGTTTTGAAGGGAGAGTAATACTTGGTTTTTGAAAACTTAAGAGTTATACTAGCTTTATGGGAAGTTAGGTATAACGGCTTAAGAATGTTTTCTTGATTTCGAAATCGAACGTGTATCGTCAAACCACCGCAGTTAATAAAGGAAAATGTCTTGACTAATGAGTTGTATTATTAAAACCGAGAAACCTCCATCTGCATAGAAACTAAGATGAGACAAAATGATATTACATTTTCTAGGTCATGGCTGCTGTAGTAAGATTATTATAAACAAGAATAACCTATTCACACATAAGACTTATGTTACTCAAATGTTTTAAAAGAGATTAAGACTATGAGTTATGAAACCTTTCTAAAATAAGTAACATGAACATTTGAAATTAGGCAAACTTGGACGTTTGAAAAACAATGTTGTTACTTGAGTTTTTACAAAGAGAAGTGTTTTGATTTACTTCAAAAGATAATCACTCTATTTTCATATACTACGGGTATTGTGTGACTTTTGTGAAAGTAACGTATCTTTGAAAAGAGTTAATGTACGAAGTATTTTGGGGATAAAAAAAACCCGATCTTGTTAATCATATAGTAGAAAGTGCCTTGTGTGAATAACTTGATTGTATCGGTTTGTGATAGCCTTGTAATACTTTCTTGTTGATTTGATAAGTAAACATGCTAGGATGCTACGTGTGTTAGTATCTTGTGATGTTTGTGTAAAGGGGTTTTTCCTTTGTTGTGCTTATGTTGTTTAACGATAAGCTGTTATGATAGTATTATACATCACTCATCTCTTGAGATGATTCCGGTTAAGCCTCCGATGCGGGGTAGACTTCGGCGTCGATGGACCTATGATTCGAGACTACCTACGCGGGTCCAGGGCTGCGCGGAATCGGGAGTTCCGTGTTAGATCGGCCCTTGTGGTCATGCGGTCACGTGGCGCGGACGGCGAGTCCAGACGCCGCCGGAGTAGCTACCCTCGATGCGGGTTATACCTCACGGGCGATCCGATTGGCCTATCGCGGAGTCGGGAAGTTCCAGGACTAGATGCGCACATTAGATATCAGGCGAGTGGCCGCCTTTGATCATGTGACGCCAGACAGATCTCATGATACGATTTATGACCGATGGTATGCGTGGTTTTAGTAGTCGGCTATGTATTCGTACTTACCGCATGTTTATTATAACACAGGTGGGACACGTGTTCATGTGTGTTCCTTGGTGCTTTCATATCATAGCCGCCGGTGAGGAATGTGCTCCACGCACGATTGATGTTGTGGCGTGAGACCCATTGTTAAATTTTAGTGATGACTTGAGGCGTGAGTCCTCGACGACATGATCGCTATTTATCAGGAATCGTAGTTTGTTATCATACATGTCTCTCGCTTTGTATAGACTACTATGATTTCATTTACTGATGTTATTTTCGATTTCACATACTTGGTACTGTTGCGACCTCGCCCGGCTGCGTTTCATGCCGCAGTAAAAGGTACACGATCGTTGATCCTCGGATCACGTCATTGGGAAAGCTCCGTTTCTCGAGGCTTATCGATGGTATAGTCCTGTTGTTGTAGGTGTTTACATTCGTGGTATGGCGGGCCCCGTCTGCCATTGTTGTCGTATCATTTCTTAGGTGCAGAGTAATGCTGTTGTGGCGTGGTTTGTAAAAGGATTAAACCGCTCATGTTGAAAAAGTTGTTATTTATATATATGCCGAAAGGCAAGTTTTTCTCAGTTATTGTTTCATATTTCATAATATGTCTTGTATCGTTTATGTTCGTGATTACTGATGTTGTATCACTAGGGTGCCCGGGGTAAGACACCAGTCACGGGCCCGGAATCGGGTCGTGACAGGTGCATATCTAATCTGTTGGTGAGGCGATCCGCCTCGAAAGTTACCAAAGGACCTTTGCCGCTCGCCCTCTTCGCCCTTGGTTAACCCGTCGATCTCTACGTTTCTTGTCCCGCCGCTCAGCCTAATCAAGAATTACTCTTGTACAACCTCTCTTAGATAGTCATCAAGACTTGCCGTACATCGGTATACTCCGTAGCCAAATCCATAGCTAGTAATAGGGTCGCCTCTTTGCAATCTATATTCTGTTCGGCCGTGGAATCAAGGTTCATATATCATGGTCGTAGTAGGCATCGCCGCTGTGCTAAACTCTTGGGCTGGTGACGAGCATAAATCCTCGAATAAAACACCACCCTAGGTGATGAGGCTGTGCCCAGTAACCCCTTCTCAGATTTACTCGCGCCTCCCTGCCGCTTGCCCTCCCGGGCGGGTTTGCCTACGCGGAGGCATAACGATAAGGAAAGAATTACGTTAGAGGTCCAACTTACAACACGACTCTAAGGCACGATCTCGAGTGAGAAGAAATAGAAACCAATCCTAAATATCCTATAGCCTCACGATTATTGGTGTGGTGCACAACACACCGATAATCAAGACTCTATCGGATACGGTGCTCAGACACTTTCCGAGGATTAATCGCTCGATACCACTTTTGTCACGACCGAACCTGCCCGTGGATCGTGTCTTACCACGGGCACCCTAGTGATACAACATCGAGTAATCGGGAACATAAAACACATACATGAAACCAATGTAAGAAGACAAGTGAAATAAGAAGAAGACAAAGCACCAAAAATCTGTCACAAGATATATAAATAACAACTCTTTCAAAATGAACAGTTTAATCCTTTTTACAAACCCCGCCACAACAAGATTACAGACTCTACGAATGATATGACAACAACGACGGACGGTTCGCCATACCCTGAATGTAAGCACCTACAACAACAGGGACTATACGAAGATAAGCCTCCGAGAAACGAGCTTTCCCAAACGCTGAATCGTGACCCTAAGAGCGAGGATCAATGATCGTGTACCTCAACTCGGCATGAACGCAGCCCCGGCGAGGTCACAACAGTATCAAGTATGTGAAATCAAAATATCGTAAATGAAATCATAATAGTCTATAAAGCAGAGACATGTATGATAACCAAACTACGATTCACAATAAATAGGCGATATGTCAAGTCGTGACTCACGCCTCAAAGTCATCACTCAAATGTAACTATGGGTCTCACGCCCATAACATCAATCATGCCCGTGGAATACCTTCCTCACCGGCAGCTTTATGATATAGAAGCACCAAGAAATACATGAACACCAGGTCCCACGTGTCCTAATAAAACAAGCGATGCAGTACGAAGGCATAACCGACTACTAACACCTACGCATTTAATGCGGTCATAAATCGTATCATGATATGCTCTGTCTGACGTCACATGATCAAAGCCGGTCACTCGCCCGCAGTATCAAATGTGCGCGTCTAGCCCTGGAACTCTCCGTAGCTCCGCATAGGCCAACCTCATAGGCCCGCATGAGGTATTCCTCGCATCGAGGGTAGCTACTCTCCGGCATCGTCCTGGACTCGCAGTCCGCATGACCACAAGGGCCGCAAACTAACCTGGAACTCCCGTAGTTCCGCATGGATCCCTTGGACCCGCATGAGGTATTCTCGAATCATGGTCCTGCATCACCGAGTCTACCCGCGTCGGAGGGCGCAACCTCCGGAGACAAGTCAAGGTGAGTGGTACAATACCAACATAACGGCTGAGAGTCAAACAACTTTTAAGCGCAGTCGAGGGAAAACCCCCTTTACACAAAACATCACAAGATACTAACACACGTAGCATCCTAGCATGTTTACTTATCAAATCAACAAGAAAGTATTTCAAGGCTATCACAAACCAACACAATCATGTTATACACACAAGGTACATTCTAATATATGATTAACAAGATCGGGTATCTATTCCCAAAGTACTTCATACATTATCTTTTAAAAGATACGTTACGTTTACAAAAGTCACACAATACCCGTAGTATATGAAAATAGAGTGATTATCTTTTGAAGTAAATCAAAACACTTACCTTTGTAAAATCAAGTAACAACATTGTTTTCCAAACGTTTCAAGTTTGCCTAATTTCAATTACTCAAGTTTCTCATTTTCGAAAGGTTTCGTAGTTCATAATTTTAATCACTTAATGATATAATTCTCCCTTAAAAGCAATTTGAGAAACATATGTCTGATACGTGAGTAGGTTATTCTTGTTTATAACAATCTTATTTAAGCAGCCATGATCTAGGAAATGTAACGTCATTTTGTCTCATCTTAGTTTCTATGCAGATGGAAGTTTCTACTGGTTTTAATAATACTTAATCACAAAACATTTCCTTTTATTAACGCCGCAGTTGGTTTGTCGATACACATTCGATTTCCAACTCAAGAAACATTCTTAAGCCGTTATACCTAACTTCCCATAAAGCTAGTATAACTCTTAAGTTTTCAAAACTAAGTATTACTCTTCTTTCAAAATGATTCAAAAATCTTTTTAAATACTTCAAGTTCTTTATTATCACATAACCAGCCATATATAGTTCAAATCAGTTACCTTTTCAAAACCATAAGTATTTTCTTACATACATAAAGCTGTTATAACCAACTTCCCATAAAGCCGTTATAACACTTTATGTTTTAGACCAATCAAATACATTTAACACATGTACGCTCACCGTCTTATAGTTACACGCATATCATGCTAGAAGAGATAGGAAGAGGTTCACATACCTCGCGACGATTATCGACTAATAGCAAAACGCTCCAAGTACCTCAAACCGTCGGCTACTCCTTAAGCCAAGTAGATTGCGCCACGCATGGTACTTCAACCTATAAGGCCACAAGGCGCTTATTAACATCTAGGTCTAATCGTAGAACATTCTACAGAAAATTCGGCAGCACCCTTAGAAGTTCTAACCAACTTCTACATACTACTCCAACTAACTATGGAGATTTTCCTTAGGGTTTCGTTTCTGTGACTGACGGGAAGTATAATAGTATAACTGGGCTTTTAGTATAGGTATAACCTTAGAATACTACAAGGTATACGGCTAAGGTAATTTGGGCATTATAACAATACTTTTGAGAGTATTTCTACCAAGAGGGGGGGTATTTATACGAGACAACACCACAAGGGGGGGTGTATACCCCTCGGCCTACCCCACTAGGGGTACTCTGACAAGGGGGAGGACTCGGCCAAAGGGCCTTCTCAAAGGGAGGGGGTGTTGGACGAAACACCACACAAGGGAGGAGGATTTTAACACTTTAGGAAATTTAGGAATGGATGAAGAAGTCTTCCAAAGGGGGGTATTTATAGGACAAGCCAAGGCCAACCAATGGCCAAGATCTTGCCAAGTGCAAGGCAAGTGTAGGGCCAAGATCTTTCCAAGTGCACCTTATCCATCTACCACAAAAATATCCTACCAACCCCTTGACCAAACAAGGCCAATTCGTCCCACTTGTACCGCCCACAACGTGCTCCAATGAGAGGGTGACAAGTGTCGCCCTCTTGTTGGTCCAAAATGTTTCGTCTCTCGGAAAAATCCGCAAAAATTAAAAATGACATAGCCGGAATTTTCCCTACGAAAGTCGTGGAAACGCTTCATTTAAAAAACGACTCTAACCGGGTGTTGTGCACAAAATAATTCGGCCAAGCCACTTTAAAAGCCCAAACTTTTCTACGTACGTCCTTACGTACATACTCTGGAAATAAGGGGTATAACAGATATATACTACAACTAATGGCTAGGATTAAAACATATGGATGGCTAGGATTGGGTTAATTTTATCAAGCCTTGGCTTCAAGACTTGACCATCCCACCCTTGGTCATTCTCGACCAATTCCATGTGGGGGGGGGGTGACACATGTCACCCTCCCATTCATCCATAAAATTTCGTTTCCCGAAATTTTCATAATTGGTCAAAATATAGGAAACCTTGTGGGCCCCCCCACAAAACGTAAGATTTCTGGGGTGGGCCCCATGTAACAAAATTCGAAAATAAAATTCCATCAGTCTCAAATAACAATTCTGAGAATTCAATTCTTACTAACAAACATTTTTCCTTCCCGTGGTTCGGAAGATTTTCCTTAGAAATAACAACTCTTTCTTTTGTTGAAATTTTTAAATCCCGATTCCTTACGTACATTCTCTTTAACATGTCCTGGAATTACGGGCTATAACAGATTTGGAGCTAAGACTATCAGGAAATCCGACTTTAAACTTGGATTAGTTTGGGCTATATTGAGGCAAGGATCGTTTTTCTCTTAATGTAATTAGATATTACATGTTGTGGATATATGTAGATGACCTTGTGCTAGAAAGAATGAATATTAGAAATGGTTTGGACCACATTTGGATGTTGATGCCGAGAGTTAGGGACTTACGGGTATCGGATTCGTTGGTCATTATTGTTGTTAATAACATTTGTCGCATGTTATATAATGAAGGAAATATTGTTGTTGATAGTTAATAAAACTTATATAACATGTTGGAACTTGATTTGGATTTAAAAAGGAATTAAGGAAAATAGATTTGGATTTAAAGTATGTTGGCCGAGAATGGCCCTTAATGTTGGTAAATAATGGACTGTTTTAATATAGATTGTGGGGCAGAATTTTACACGTCCAGTTAGGCGTGTAATCCACTTTGTCTAACTGTTGGTTGCGCCTTAAAAGTGGCTTGTTGGTTGATGAATACGGGCCTTGGAAAAGGTGGAAAAGTATGTAGAAAGAAAGGAAGTGCTGCCCAAATTTCCGTAGAATTAGAGGGAATTATTTGGTATAAGTCTTATACTAGAAAGTATGATATTTATATAAGTGCTATCATCATTATAGGTTGAAGTACTACATGTAGCATATTCTACTTGGAGGGTGGAATAGCTAATAAGGTTGAAGTACATTGGAGCGTATTGCTACTTGTCGTTTGGGTTAGTCGTCACGAGGTATGTGAACTTCTTCCTTCTTTTGACATGATTATTTGAAAAGTCTATGTGACTTGATTTTGGTGAGTCTTTGTGACTTGATTTATTGAAGTAATTAAATTGATTTTGAAAATATATGAGTCTTGGTTATGAAATGTATAAGTTCCTTGAATTACTTTAAAGTCATGAGATTTGATTTAAAGTTAAGAGACTTGAATTATTTTGAAAGTTTGAGACTTTATTTTTCAAGTTATGGGACTTGATTTCTAATGTTAAGAGACTTGACTTATTTGGAAGTTATGAGACTAGAGTTATTTGAAGGTCACGAGACTAGAATTATTTTAACAAGTATAGACTACTTGGTTTCAAGAGAATGCATGACTTGATTTTAAAGGATAGGAGTAACGTTATTTGAAAAGAATGAGTTACTTGAGTTAAAGGAATAATTACCTTAATGTTGAAAGTAGAAGTTACTTGATATAAAGCCTTGAGCTGAAGATAAAAAGGTGTAGTAACTTGATTTGAAAAGTATATGTTACTTGATTCAAAGAGAATAAGTAACTTGATTTGAAAAGTATATGTTACTTAATTTAAAGAGTAGAAGTAACTTGATTTAAAGGTATAGGTTACTTGATTTTGAAAAAGGGAGTTACTTGATTTAAAAGTAAGTTCCTTGAGTTTTGAAAGAAGAAGTGACTTGATTTAAGGGCATAAGTTACTTGGTTTTAAAAGTGTAAGTTACTTGAGTTTAAAAGGGTAAGTAACTTGGTTTTAATAGTGAAAGTGCTTTTGGGTTCAACTCCCTAAATATTGCATGAAACGATTCTTTTATAAAGAATATACGTAAATAGTACTTTGGGTTCAAATCCCTTACATGATATGATAGTGCCGTGGTTGTATTAAAAGAAAAGACGTGGTAGTGCTTTAGTTTTCTAAAATGAAAGTGTTATAACGGCTTTATGGGAAGTTTGTTATAACAAGGTTTGTGGAAAGTCAAGAGAGGGTTTAAAACGTTGTAAGGAAATCATGTGAGAATGTCCATGATTAAGTCATTAATATAGTACATGATATGGGGCACTTGGATTTTCAAAGATGTTTTAAAATAATACGTGACGTCTATTGCCTTGATTTGCCAAACCATGTCTTAGAAAGATACTTGGTGTGATAAGTGTCTTGATGATGGTTTCAAAATGATACATGTGTTGGATTCTACTTCCTAGTGATACATGTAGTACTTGGGCTTTTCAAAAATGATAATTTAGTTTATAAAGTGAATGTACAGCGGACATACAATTGTTGTAATGGATCTTAATCCTTAATGAACTATGTGATAGTGCCTTGGTGTTATAAAATGAAAGACTTGTTAGTGTCTTGGTTTTTCAAAGAGAATGATAGTTCATTCTATTTGTGCTAACGAGAGTCAAAAGGTGATTTAAAGTGTACATAGTTGCTTGTGATAGCTTTATGTGTATAGTCCTTTATATTTACCCTGAGTCCCAGAATGGGCCGGGACATGTTGTACCTCGCTTGACAATATTGTTTGGGTTATTTTAGAAAGGAAGACATGGTATTGTCTTGGTTTTTCTAAGGAGGAGAGTACCTCCTATTTGATCTAATGAGAGTTAAAGATTACTTAACTTGCATATGTTGTTCATGATAGCCATTGGTGCTAGTGTTATGAGTATAACTGCGGGGTAAACCTCCAAGACATTATACATCTCCTGAGTATAATTGCGGGGTAAACCCCCAAGACATTATACATCTCCTGAGTATAATTGTGGGGTAAACCCCCAAGACATTATGCATCTCCTGAGTATAATTGTGGGGTTTACCCCCAAGATATTATACATCTCCTGAGTATAATTGCGGGGTAAACCACCAAGACATTATACATCTCCTGAGTATAATTGTGGGGTAAACCCCCAAGACATTATACATCTCTGTGGACTAGTCCTCCACGATGTGGGTATCCATATATACTCTCATTACTCTCATTGTTAATCAGGCACAGTGTACTGTTATTTTGGTTGTCATACTTGTCTCCCGTGTTATATTTGGACTGTGTGGTTTTACAAAAAAAGGGGCATAGTTGACTCTCAGTGTTATAATAGTACATTGGTATAGTGATACAGGGATGCAGTAGTACAGTGATACAAGGTACATTTGACTCTGGTTTTATATGACACGATATAATCTGGTATTTGATTTTTATACTTGCCCCTGTCATTCTTTAGTACCTTGTTGTACTGACCTCCTTCGGGAGGCTGCGTTCATGTCTGCATGTCTAGGTACTCAGTTGTGGATCCGCGAGCTTAGGATCCTGGTTCCACATTTTGAGATGACTCCAATGTTCCGGAGCTTGTCATTATGGCTAAGTATATTCAGGGGTACGGCGGGGCCTTGTCGTCACGCCATCGCCCAAATTCTTAGGTGCAGTATTCATATGTGGGCTGAACTGACTATAGTTGTATTTACATTGTTGAACAGTGTAGACCCTTTCGGGTGACTTATATTATGGCAGCCTTATCGGCTTTGCCTTTGTTTAAAGAAAAAAACTGAGTGCTATTTATCTTCCGCGTTTTACTTAAGTTATATGGATAGAAGGGTTCCCAGGTAGGGCACCAGTCACGGGCCCGGGGTTCGGGACGTGACAATGTCCCTTCTAACTGGATGCACGTCTGACAAACTACCCATAGATCTACGACTAAGAGCATCTACAACCACATTGGCTTTCCCCGGGTGGTATAGGATATCGACATCATAGTCCTGTCACGACCCGACCCCGGGCCGCGACTGGTGCCCTACCTGGGCACCCTTAAAACATACAACATAATAACTGCTGCGGAAAAAGTAACACATTTTTTTTTCTTAAAACCAAGGCAAAGCCGATAAGGCTGCCGTAATATAAATCACCCAAAAAGGGCTTACACTATCCAAAATGTAATTACAATCCTAACCAGTCCAGCCCACATGTGAATACATACCTCTAAGATTTGAACACCTACTATGACGGGACAAGGCCCCGCCGTACCCCTGAATATACATAGCCATGACAACTCCGGAACATTGGAGCCATCTCAAAATGTTGAACCAGGATCCTAAGCTCGCGGATCCATAACTATGTACCTAAACCTGCGGACATGAACGCCGCCTCAAGAAGTCAAAAATTTAATATGGAACAGAAATAAAGTACAGTAAACAGATCATAACTGTACAAAAGAATGACAGAGGCAAGTATAAAAAGTACATACCAGATCCTACCGTGTCATTACCACTTATGAACTTAATTGCATATCATTATCTTTTCCATTCCATTAAGAGTTATAGCCATATCTTACGTACATACTTAGGAGAAGTCATTAAGTTTATTACCATCTAACTTACTTATCTTTCATAACCTAATCCGACTCTTTACGGAGGGACGCCTATACTGCCCGGCCCAAACTGGGACGCGATAAAGTCACATAGTCTGCCCCTAAAGGTATACTGCCCGGCCCATCTCTGGGTCGATAATGTCATATAGTCTGCCCGTAAAGGTATACTGCCCGGCCCATCTCTGGGTCGATAATGTCATATAGTCTGCCCGTAAAGGTATACTGCCCGGCCCATCTCTGGGTCGATAATGTCATATAGTCTGCCCGTAAAGGTATACTGCCCGGCCCATCTCTGGGTCGATAATGTCATATAAAACCCGGGAATTTAACCCAACGTACTACGCACCTCTACTCCTTTAGAAAGACTTTTTCAAATAAAACTTCCCAGATACTAACAACCGTAGTATCAAGTCATCTCTACCTTTCAGGACAAGTCACAATACCTTTTTAGAAATACAATTACCGGCTTCTAAATCAAGTGACTTCTTTCTTAAAGACCTTAAGCAATTGGTACCTTTAAAACAATTTGCCCTTCTTTATTTCAAATCATTTCTTGTTTATGTTACTGAAGAAAACCATTCTCTTAACCTCCCATAAAGTTATTATAACCAACTTCCCATAAAGCCGTCATACTAACTTTATGCCTTAAACTAATTCATTCTTTTTATAACCAAGAGACTTATACTTTCAAATCAAATCACATAGCTTTCAAAATACTTCAAGTCTCTTAACTTTTAAGATAACAAGTTTCAAAGTCTTAAAAACTTCATACGTAAACTCTTTTAAATTAAGTAACATATACTTTGGTGCGTTGTGAATAAGTTATACTTATTTATAACGATCTTATTCAAGTAGCCATGATCTAGAAAATGTAATACAATTTTGTCTTATCTTAGCTTCTATGCAGATGGAGAATTCTACTTGTTTTAACATAATTAATTGTCATTACATTTTCCTTTATTAACGCTGCAGAATTGTGATATAGCGCCGAATAAGCCACAACTCTATTCCCGACTGGCTTGTTCGATACTTATTCTCATTCGTGCCGTAAATTAGCCAAGTCAACTCGACTCCAAATACTTCCTAACGACTCTTACCAACATCCCCCATAAGACTTGGTAAGGACTTAGGATTTCTTAGACGTAGCTTCTACATAGAGTAAATCAACATAACTACCTCTTAACTTCTAAGAGTAGACGAAATCATGAAATACTACTACATGTATATTTCATACATAGAATCATGCCAAAGGAAGGAAGAGGTTCACATACCTCGCGACGATTATCGACAAGTAGCAAAAAGCTCCAAAGTACTTCAACCTTGCTAGCTATTCCATCCTTCAAGTAGAATACGCTATACTTGGTACTTCAACCTAAATTGGCCATAATACGTCCATTAACCTCTAGCTTCGAACGTAGAATATTCTAAGTGCTAAGTCACTAAATTCTACGGAAAATCGGACATCACTTCCTTTGTTTCTACATACTTTGCCACTTTTTTCAAGGCCAAATACAATAACCAAACACGCCACATTCAAGGCCCAACAAATCAGCTAACCAAAGGGGATTACACGCCTTAACAGGACGTGTAAAATTCCGCCCCACAAATTACATTAAACTAGTCCACAATACAATGTCAATTCGGCCAAAAAGTGCAACAACTTATCAACCTTTCCAATTCCTTTTCAATCCAAGTTCTTAGGTCTAGCATGTTATATAGTAATAAACAACTTAACAATTATAACCACCTTAATCCACTCTTTAGATAACATGCGACGACTAAACTAGTAACTAAATTGAATTACAATCTTAAAGGCTAAATCATGCAACTTTCGGATTTCATCCAACTATTCCATAACACATATCATTCTTCATAATATAATCCACATGATCATTTCTAACTACTACAACATGAAATCTTGAATTATAATAGTAAGACGAAGATTAATACCTTCTTAAGCTCAAAATGCTCCAAAACCCTAAGTCGATCCTTAGCAACTCCAACTCCTTTTCTTAACGTTCCAATCCGCTATTTGCGACCCTTATAAGCTTGTGAAAAACTCCTCTTCTATTTCCAACTTCAAAGTTGAAGAACACCTTAGGGTTTCGCCTTGCGACTAACGTAAAAACGTCGTTTTTCCGAAATCTTTCTATTGAGATATCCTTACAATACCCTTAGGGACCTTGGGTTAAAGTCTTATGAATATTGGACAACAATTGAAAAAATTTCTTGTCTCCTTTAGCTCAAAGCCGAGAGCCTCACTTTCAACAAGACAAGTTTCTTGAAATTTTTCTCTAAGTATAGAATGATCAAGTCTTGCACTACTAGTGTGCTTATATAAAACATTGGAGGGTCTAGATTATAACACTTGTTAAATTTGGAGGGAAGAGATCAAGCCAAGTGGCCCTTGGACTTAGTCAACAATGTCAAGCTCTTAATTAGCAAGACTTTGTTATCAACACATTGGTCAAATGACCATTTTGCCCTTGCAAATTTCGTCCAAGACTATAGTGGGGGGTGCCATGTGTCGCCCTCCCATTCGTCCATAAAATTCCGCAACCCTCGTGGGCCCCACAAAACTTATAATTCCTCGGGTGGGCCCCACACGACCAAATCCGTAAAATAAATTCCATAATGAAAATACATTCCAAAATCCTCAATAAATGCATTTTGAGAATCCAATTCTCCTCAACGAACATTTTTCCTTTCCGACGTTCGGAAGATTTTTCGTCGGAAAAACAATTCTTCCTTTCGTACCCTTTTCAAGTCTTGTATTCCTTACTTACATTCTCTTAAACATGTCCTGGAGTTACGGGGTGTAACAAGTCCTTAAGCAACTCTAACCACCGTCTCTGCCGCAAGTTCATCTCCCTCTGTCTGAAGATACACTGCAGGCTCTCGTAGTACTTCAACCTATAATGATGATAGCGCTACTATCAATATCATACTTTCTAGTATAAGACTTATACCAAATAATGGCCCTCTAATTCTACGAAAATTTGGGCAGCACTTCCTTTGTTTCTACGTACTTTTCCACCTTTTTCAAGGCTCATATTCCTCAACTAACAAGCCACATTTAAGGCGCAACCAACGGTTATTAAAAGGGGTTACACACCTAACAGTCCATTATTTACCAACATTAAGGGCCATTCTCGGCCAACATACTTTAAATCCAAATCCATTTTCCTTAATTCTTTTTTAGTCCAAATCAAGTTCCAACATGTTATATGAGTTATATTAACTATCAACAACAATATTTCCTTCATTATATAACATGCGACAAGTGTCATTAACAACAAAATGGTCAACAATTTCTAATGGCCAATATCAACCAACTCTCGGCCTCATCATCCAAATGTGGTCCAAACCATTTCTAATATTCATTCTTTCTAGCACAAGGTCATCTACATATATCCACAACATGTAATATCTAATTACATTAAGAGAAAGATGATCTTTGCCTCAATATAGCCCAAAATAACCCAAGTTTAAAGTCGATCCTTAGCATGTTTAGCTCCTTTTCTTTACGTTCCAATCCACAATATACAACCCTTAGAAGTTCATAACCAACTTCTCTTCAAGTTCCAACACGAAAGTCCAAGAACACCTTAGGTTTTCAAGGTGCGACTAACGGAACAACATAGTATTTTCGGGGGTTTAAGGGGTTGTTTATGCTTAGTATACCACTAGGGATCGTTGGTTTGAATATGTCGATTTATCAACAACAAATGAAGAATTTTTTTTGTTCAAAGAGGAGCTTTGGCCGAGAGCCTCCCAATAGGCACACAAGTTCTTGAAATTTTTCTCTAAGTGTAATAGAAGTCTTGCTACTAGTATGGATATATATAAAGTAACCAAGGGTGGGGATTAAAACAAATGTGTGGCTAAGATTTCATCCCACAAATATCTTGTATCCAACTTGGCCACTTGACCTTGGTCAAATTCGCCCACCATGGGCCCATGTGGGGGTGACACGTGTCACCCTCCTATTGGTCCAAAATATTTTATCTCCCCAAAATCTCAATAATTGGTCAAAATATCGAAAATCTTGTGGGCCCCACAAAATCATAAAATTTCCCGGGTGGGCCCCACATGACCAAATCTGAAAATAAAATTCCATAATTCTTATATATTCAAAAAGTCTCAAATACCAAATTTGAGAACCAAATTCCAATTAATAAACTTTTTTCCTTTACGAGGTTCGGAAGATTTTCCTTAGGAAAAACAATTCTTTCTTTCGTTCCAACTTTAAAGTCTTGTTTTCTCACGTATGCTCTCATACACATGTCCTGGAAGTACGGGGTGTAACATTCTTCCCCCCTTGGAAACATTCATCCCGAATGTTCTTACTAGGTTCATGCTAACAAATCTCGGTATAGTCTTCTTAGACTACACCTTACGAACCCAAATATGCCACATATGGCCCTAATACCTCGCGCATGCA
Organism: Przewalskia tangutica; assembly: GCA_029844215.1. Taxonomy (NCBI): domain Eukaryota; kingdom Viridiplantae; phylum Streptophyta; class Magnoliopsida; order Solanales; family Solanaceae; genus Przewalskia; species Przewalskia tangutica. Next base: position 84,281,085 of record CM056720.1, on the reverse strand, counting down.
TATACATCAATCACAAGCCAAACGAGGAATCAAATCTAGGATGTATCACCACTATTTACTCCCATTTATGGCCTAAAAAGATTCTCTTTTCGTACTTTCATTAATTCATAACTATAACCACTTCAATTCTTTCAACACTTGTTCGCTCCTTTCCTTACTTATCGTACTTTTCTCGTACTTCCAAACTTATTCTAGTACACGTACGTAATTTCAAACACCACTTCTTCCAAATCCTTGGAGTTACTATATCCAAACTGGGTCATTATACTTAGATTCAATTTTCGTTAAGGCCCTTCTCGGCCCTCACGACCCGGTTCTGGTGGAACGCGTCCACGAACTCGTCCAACGATTAACTAGACTTGGGCCTTGCACCCTCGTGACCCTATCACATAGCGAGACCACTTCCAAATGACCCCACTCCATTTCGGGCTACGGGTTGACCCGTAATCAGCCCACAACCCTACCCATTGTCTCACTTAATTCTCATTCTTGGTCTGAAATAAATCTTACTACATGAGAAAGCCTTATACATCTAAGGTCTCAGCGGTCATCAATATTCTAAAGTTCACAATTATTCTATGTACCAAACCTACATTATCAGTCCCCACATACGGGAAATGTAGTTTTTTAATATCTCATAATCATGTTGTCTTACTCAGAACAACTCTAATTACTCCACACCATTATTATTCACATAATCACTTAAGCGTACAACACAGCTTAATCTAACGACATGGTATGTTATCAAATCAATTCCACCTGATCCTTTAAGAGTCTAACACAATCTTAGACAGTTCATTACCTCCTGACTATTCCAAATCAGTACATATATTAAACCTATGTGTGGATTCAACAAAATGTTTCACACCTTCCAAGTATTACTAAGGCTTAACCAACTCCTGGTAATTCATAATCATTTTAGACACACACATGGATCCAAATAAATATGCTCGTACATATATACATCATCATAGTACCATCCATACGATAATTTTACCAACCTGGATACGCAATTCATATAATCCTTTCTGGGTCACTGTTGCCTTTCTCATAGCTGCAATCACAATAATACGTTAGGGAGAGACTACCCTAACAACACAGCTCTATCGCACGATCTCAGAGTGAGAAGAAGGGAAACCAATCCTAAATGTACTATAGCCTCCTGTTTATAGATGTGGTGCAGAACACACCGATACACAAGAATCTACTATATACGGTCTGTAGACATTCTGATGACTAACTGCTCTGATACCACTCTGTCACGCCTCGAACCCCGGGCCCGCGACTGGTGCCCTACCCGGGCACCCTTCTATTCATACAACATACGTAAATTGCGGAAGATAAATAACACTCATTTTTTTCCTAAAACAAGGGCAAGGCCGTCAAGGCTGCCATAATATATATCACACCCGAATGGGTCAACACTGTACAACAATGTAAATACAACTCTAGCTAGTTCAGCCCATATATGAATACATACCTCTAAGATTTTGGACAGTAAAATATGATGGGACAAGGCCCCGCCGTACCCCTAAATAAACCTAGCCATAATGACAAGCTCCGGAACATTGGAGTTATCCAAAAATGCTGAACAAGGATCCTAACCTCGCGGATCCACAACTGAGTACCTAGACCTACGAACATGAACGCAGCCCCCCGAAGGGGGTCAGTACAACAGGTACTAAGTATGGAACGGGAATACAATACAGTAAACAAGATCATAACTGTACAAAAGAATGACAGGGGCAAGTATGAAAATCAAATACCAGATCCTACCGTGTCATATAACAATCAGAGCCAATCGCACTGTATCAGCAGTATCATCAGAACACCGTACCACTTTCACATATGAAAGTCATGTCAAAATCAGGGACACCTGCCCTCAGCATATAATATCACAGAAGCATGCTCGTGGAATACAACATCACTGTCAGCATATAACAAGTATACTATACAACCATCATCAGATAAGCAGGCCTGTGGAATTCCAATATCACTGTCGGCATGTAACAAGTATAATAATCGAATACCAGTACACTGTGCCTTTTTAAAAGTAGAGTAATAAGAGTAAACTTTACATGCTTTAAAATAGGAAGCTTATGATCAATCTAGGGCCACCCGCCCATAGTATCATTATGCAATCCTACTCATGGGACTATTTCACCTGCATAGGACTATTTCACCCGCATGGATCTTGTGGGCCCGCAATGAGTATATACGCCATACGCGCATCGTGGGGAGAAAATCCACGGAAATGTATAATGTCTTGGGGGTTTACCCCGCAATTATACTCAGAAGATGTATAATGTCTTGGGGGTTTACCCCGCAATTATACTTATAACACTAGCACCAATGGCTATCATGAACAACATATGCAAGTTAAGTAATCTTTAACTCTCATTAGATCAAATACGAGGTACTCTTCTCCTTAGAAAAACCAAGGCAATACCATGCCTTCCTTTTTAGAATTTCCAAGACAATATCATGCCTTCCTTGCTAAAATAACCCAAACAATACTGTCATGCGAGGTACAACATGTCCCGGCCCATTCTGGGACTCAGGGTAAATATAAAGGACTGTACACATAAAACTATCACAAGCAACTATGTACACTTTAAATCACCTTTTGACTCTTGTTAACACAAATAGAATGAACTATCATTCTCTTTGAAAAACTAAGACACTAACAAGTCTTTCATTTTATAACACCAAGGCACTATCACATAGTTCATTAAGGATTAAGATCCATCACAACAATTGTACGTCCGCCGTACATTCACTTTATAAACTAAATTTCCATTTTTGAAAGGCCCAAGTACTACATGTATCACTAGGAAGTATAATCCAACACATGTATCATTTTGAAACAGTCATCAAGACACTTATCACACCAAGTATCTTTCTAAGACATGGTTTGGAAAATCAAGGCAATAGACGTCACATATTACTTTAAAACATCTTTGAAAATCAAAGTGCCACATATCATGTACTATATTAAGGACTTAATCATAGACATTCTCTCATGATTTCCTTACAACATTTTTAAGCCCTCTCTTGACTTTACACGAACCTTGTTATAACAAACTTCCCATAAAACTGTTATAACACTTTCATTTTTAGAAAACCGAAGCACTACCACATCTTTCCTTTTTAATACAACCACGACACTATCATGTCATGTAATTGATTTTAACCCAAAGTACTCTGTACGTCTATTCTTTATAAAAGAATCGTTTCATGTAATATTTAGGGAGTTGAACCCAAAAGCACTTTCACTATTAAAACTAAGTTACTTACCCTTTTAAACTCAAGTAACTTACACTTTTAAAACCATGTAACTTATGCCTTTAAATCAAGTCACTTCTTCTTTCAAAACTCAAGGAACTTACTTTTAAATCAAGTAAACTCCCTTTTTCAAAATCAAGTAACATATACCTTTAAATCAACTTCTACTCTTTAAATTAAGTAATATATACTTTTCAAATCAAGTTACTTATTCTCTTTGAATCAAGTAACATATACTTTTCAAATCAAGTTACTACACCCTTTTAACTTCAACTCAAGGCTTTAAATCAAGTAACTTCTACTTTCAACATTAAGGCAATTATTCATTTAACTCAAGTAACTCATTCTTTTCAAATAACGTTACTCCTATCTTTTAAAATCAAGTCATGCATTCTCTTTAAACCAAGTAATCTATACTTGTTAAAATAATTCTAGTCTCATAACCTTCAAATAACTCTAGTCTCATTACTTCCAAATAAATCAAGTCTCTTAACTTTAGAAATCAAGTTTCATAACTTGAAAAATAAAGTCTCAAACTTTCAAAATAATTCAAGTCTCTTAACTTTAAATCAAATCTCATGACTTTAAAGTAATTCAAGTAACTTATACATTTTATTACCAAGACTCATGTACTTTCAAAATCAATTTACTTACTTCAATAAATCAAGTCACAAAGACTCACCAAAATCAAGTCACATAGACTTTCCAAATAATCATGTCAAAAGAAGGAAGAAGTTCACATACCTCGTTGGCGACTAACCCAAACGACAAGTAGCAATACGCTCCAATGTACTTCAACTTCATTGGCTATTCCACCCTCCAAGTAGAATATGCTACACATAGTACTTCAACCTATAATGATGATAGCGCTACTATCAATATCATACATTCTAGTATAAGACTTATACCAAATAATGGCCCTCTAATTCTACGGAAATTTGGGCAGCACTTCCTTTGTTTCTACGTACTTTTCCACCTTTTTCAAGGCCCGTATTCATCAACCAACAAGCCACATTTAAGTCGCAACCAACAGTTAGCCAAATGGGATTACACACCTGACTGGACGTGTAAAATTCTGCCCCACTGTTACACCCCGTAATTCGAAGAGAATGAGATGAGAACGTACGAAAGGAAATAAGATTTGAATTTGGAAAAAAAAAATGGCATAATGTTTTTGGACAGATTTTTAGTCAACATTGGAGGGTATATCTCCTATTATAGTAGGAGTTTTTAGGTGTTTCAAAAACCTAATATGAAGTTCGTTGAGTCTAGTTTCCAACGCAACAAACTGCTCGTCGATAGGACATCAGAGTATAGAATTATGAACATTACAAGTTCAAGCGTGAAAAAGAAGGAATCGGTTTGATCGGCGCCACGCGTATCTCGCCAGCCATCTCGGCTCAGTAAGCCTGAAGGCATCAGCGATTGCTAGTGCCATAATGCAGGGCCGTGGTGCCGACGCGGGATTTTGCGAAAGATTGACTAAGTCTAAGAAGATATTTGTTGTAAGGGCCTATGGGAGGGTGACAAGTGTCCCTCCCAACTTGTAGAGCAAGCTAAGCCAATATATTGGCTAAGTGTTGGAAGACTTAGCCATTTTGTTAGTTAAACTTCATCCAAATATACTTGCTCTCTTTTCTCTCTAAAAATTTGTAAATCCCTAAGACTTCATGGAATTGTTAAAAGGGCGGCAAGAAGACATTATGTTGGCAAGCTTGTAGAGGGCTCGTGTGGGTGATTTTAATATGAAAAGGAGTTGCGGAAAAGTGCTAAAGTGGGCGAGATCCTTGGAATATTTTGGGCTTATTGAGGTAATGATCTTTGTCTTCCTAATGTAATTGAAGATTACATGTTATAGTAGTTGATAAATGAACTTGCGATACAAGTAATGAAGATTGATGAGTGTAAAGATAATTTGAGAGTTAAAATTCGAGACATGGCATGTTATCCATTGAAGTTGATAATCAATTTAGTTGTTGTAATTGTTATGACGGATATAACATGTTGGAGTAACGACTTGGATTAAAGAATTGAAAAAGGACTATATGTTGTCATTATTGTAGCTGAGATTGGCCTTAATAATTATGGACTATTATATATGAATTATAGGGCAGAATTTTATACGTCCAGTTAGGCGTGTAATCCCCTTTGGTTAGCTGTTTGGTTGAGCCTTAAATGTGGCGTATTGGTTATTGAAATGCGGGCCTTGGAAAAGGTGAAAAAGTACGTAGAAACAAAGGAAGTGTTGCCCCATTTTTCGTAGAATTAGAGGGCGTTATTTGTTATAAGTCTTATACTAAAAAGTATGTTATTGATAGAAGTGCTATCATCATTATAGGTTAAAGTACATTGGAGCGTATTGCTACTTGTCGTTTGGGTTAGTCGTCACGAGGTATGTGAACTTCTTCTTTCTATCGACATGATTATCCTTGAAGTATACTTGCCTTGTTATTTGGAGTATACGCGACTTGTTTTCTTGAAGTATTTGCCTTGTCATTAGGAAGTATTCATGTATTTATTTTATGCTAAAGACATGTCTAAAATATTCCTAAGTTCTTACCAAGTCTTATGATGGATGTTGGTAAGAGTCGTTAGAAAGTATTGGAGTCAAGTTGACTTTGCTAATTTACTACACTAATGAGAATAGGTATCGAACAAGCCATTGCAGCGTTAATAAAAATGTATCTACAATCAGTTATATTGAAATGAGTAGAATTCTCCATCTGAATAAAAACTAAGATAAGACAAAATTGTATTACATTTTCTAGATCATGGCTGCTTTAACAAGATCATTATAAACGAGTATAACCTATTCACAGCTCATTTTGAAAGTACACGATACTTGGATTTCAAAAGTATAAATGACTTGAGTTTTGAAAAAAGTGTAGTAACTTGATTTGAAAAGTATATGTTACTTGATTCAAAGAGAATAAGTAACTTGATTTGAAAAGTATATGTTACTTGATTCAAAGAGAATAAGTAACTTGATTTGAAAATTATATGTTACTTGATTCAAAGAGAATAAGTAACTTGATTTGAAAAGTATATGTTACTTGATTCAAAGAGAATAAGTAACTTGATTTGAAAAGTACATGTTACTTGATTCATAGAGAATAAGTAACTTGATTTGAAAAGTACATGTTACTTGATTCATAGAGAATAAGTAACTTGATTTGAAAAATATATGTTACTTGATTCAAAGAGAATAAGTAACTTGATTTGAAAAGTATATGTTACTTAATTTAAAGAGTAGAAGTAACTTGATTTAAAGGTATAAGTTACTTGATTTTGAAAAAGGGAGTTTACTTGATTTTAAAGTAAGTTCTTTGAGTTTTGAAAGAAGAAGTGGCTTGATTTAAAGGCATAAGTTATTTGGTTTTAAAAGTGTAAGTTACTTGAGTTTTAAAGGGTAAGTAACTTGGTTTTAATAGTGAAAGTGTTTTTGGGCTCAACTCCCTAAATATTGAATGAAACGATTCTTTTATAAAGAATAGACGTACATAGTACTTTGGGTTCAAATCCCGTACATGATATGGTAGTGCTTTAGTTTTCTAAAATGAAAGTGTTATAACGGCTTTATGGGAAGTTTGTTATAACAATGTTTGTGGAAAGGCAAGGGATGGTTAAAAAGGTTGTAATGAAATCATGTGGGAATGTCCATGGTTAATAGTACATGATATGTGGCACTTTGATTTTCAAAGATGTTTTAAAGTAATACGTGATGTCTATTTCCCTGATTTGTCAAACCATGTCTTAGAAAAATACTTGGAATGATAAGTGTCTTGATGATGGTTTCAAAATGATACATGTATTGGATTCTACATCCTAGTGATACATGTAGTACTTGGGTTTTTCTAAAAATGGAAATTTAGTTTATAAAGTGAATGTACGACTCACATACATTGTTGTAATGGACTTTAATCCTTAGTGATGCAAGGTGTGATAGTGCCTTGGTGTTATAAAATGAAAGACTTATTAGTGTCTTGTTTGATTTAGAAAGGAAGACATGGTATTGTCTTGGTTATTTCAGAAAGGAAGGCATGGTATTGTCTTGGTTATTTTAGAAAGGAAGGCATGTTATTGTGTTTGTTTTAAAAGGAAGGCATGGTATTGTCTTGCTTGTTTTAAAAGAAATGCATGGTATTGTCTTGGTTATTTCAGAAAGGAAGACATGGTATTGTCTTGTTTGTTTTAAAAGAAAGGCATGGTATTGCCTTGGTTGTTCAAAAAGATGGTGCCTTCATTTTGTCTAATGAAAGTTAAAGATTACTTAACTTGCATATGTTGTTCATGATAGCCATTAGTGCTAGTGTTATAAGTATAATTGCGGGGTAAACCCCCAAGACATTATACATCTCCCGAGTATAATTGCGGGGTAAACCCCCAAGACATTATACATATTTCGTGGATTTTCTCCCCACGATGCGAGGAAACTACCTCATGCGAGTCCGTAGGGCTCATACGGGTGAAATAGTCCCATGCGGGTGAAATAGTCTTATGCGAGGAAATTTCCTCATGCGGGTCCACAAGATCTATGCGAGTGAAATAGTCCTATGCGAGGAAATTACCTCATGCGGGTCCACAAGGCCTATGCGGGTGAAATAGTCTCATGAGTAGTATTGCATAATGATACTACGGGCGGGTGGCCCTATTGTTACACCCCGTAATCCCAGAACATGTATATAAGAACATACGTAAGAAATCAGGACGCTAAAACTTGAGACTCGTAGAATTTATCGGAATTAGGGAAATGTCGGGAAACGTAATATTACGACGAATGGGAGGGTGACACGTGTCACCCCCCTTGGATGGTCTTGGACGATTAGACCAAGGGCTAGAAGGTCATTTGACCAAAGCTTGGATGAACAAGTCTTGCAAGCTCAAGCTTGATATTATTGACTAAGTCAAAGAGCCCACTTGGCTTGATATTTAAATTCTCTCATCTAAGACCACACAAGTGTAATGATCTAGACCCTCCATTTAATTATATAAGAACACTAGTAGCAAGACAAGTCTTCCACACTTAGAAAAATTTCAAGAAAACTTGTTCTTGTTGAAGAAGCTCTTGGGTTAGGGCCCTTTTGAAAGAGAAAAAATTTCGTTTGTGGTTCAATAATCCCAATACTTTTGTCACGACACGACCCCGGGCCCGCGACTGGTGCTCTACCTGGGCAACCCTTACAGGTATACATCAGAGAATAGCAGCGGAACATACAAAAACTCATAAAATACTTAGACAAGAATATCAACAGGCTAGTCGGTATGGCCACCTTCCGTGAAATATACATAACCCAAAAACAACAGTTACATCCTTTTTTTTTCTTTACAACTCAATCCACAAGATATGACTACAGACCTCTAAGAATAACAACTGTAACGGGACAGGGCCCCGCCATACCCCTGAATGTACAACAACCGACAATACCAGGGATCTGAACCAAAGATAAGCCTCCGGAGTAATGGAGCTTCTCAACAGCTGAACAGTGATCCTAAGAGTGAGGATCAACAACCTGTATAACTCTACCTGCGACATGAATGCAGCCCCCGGAAGGAGGTCAGTACAACAGGTACTAAGTATGTGAAACTGAAAGTACTGTAATGAAATCATAATAGTCTAAAATAAAGCTGGGGACATATATGATAACCACATTAACAGTACACTATGCCTTACTAACAATGAGAGTAGACAAGAATAACTTTTGTCGGTTTTAAAACAGGAAGCTCATGATTAACCTAGGGCCATCCTCCCGTAGTATCATTCTGCAATCCTACTCTTGGACTATTTCACACGCATATGCCGTATGGACCCGCATGAGGTAATTTCCTCGCATAGACTGTATTCGTTCGCATAGGTCGTATGGACCCGCATGAGGTAATCTCCTCGCATAGGACTGGTCCGCTCCGCATGGGACTATTTCACCCGCATGAGCCCTACGGACTCGCATGAGGTATTCCTCGCATCGTGAGGAGCAAATCCACGGAATATGAAAATGCAACAAGCCCGGGGAATGACCCCGTAATGAACAATACATCACTAGCACAACCGGCTATCATACATAACATAAGCACCACCGGCTTATCATAATTATCATAAGCAAGTTAAGACATCCCCTAACTTCTTATTAGCCTTAATTATCATGCACTCTCATTTTATTTAACTTAAGGTACTAACATGTTATTAGAAATCCGGAAATTTAACCCAAAGTACTACGTACTTCCGTTCCTTTAAAAAGAACCCTCTTTATATAAAAACCCCAAGATACTAACACCCGTAGTATCAAGGCTTGTCTACTTTTCAAAAAAAGTTACTGCACCTTTAGAAATTCATTTTAAGGCTTTGACACTAAGTAACTTCTACATTCACAACTTAGGCAACTCATGCCTATAAATCAAGTAGACACTCTCTTAACCTTCCATAAAGCCGTTATAACTAACTTCCCATAAAGTCGTTATAACTCTTTATGTTTTAGACAATTTCATTCTTTTTGAAACCAAGAGACTTATACTTTCAAATCAAGTTTCGTAACTTTCAGAATACTTCAAGTCTCTTAACTTTTAGAAATCAAGTTTCGTAACTTTCAGAATACTTCAAGTCTCTTAACTTTTAGAAATCAAGTTTCTTAAGTTTAGAATAGTTCAAGAAATCAATACTTTCCAAACCAAGTATTCTATACATTTTCAAGTCAAGAAATCTTTGTTTACCTTATTAGAATACACCATTCTTTTAACTTCCCATAAAGTTGTTATAACCAACCTCCCATAAAGTCGTTATACTAGCTTTATGCTTTAGAAACTAAGACTTCTTTAACCTTTAAAACAAGTGAGTTAATTCTCTAACTCAACCAACTTAGACATTCTTAAACAAGTCAAGGGTACCAAATGAAATTAAATTCATTTAAATCTCGTACGTCCACCGTACTATACATTTATAGCTACTCATGCTCAAGAGATAAGAAAAGTTTCACATACCTCTTCGACTTAATCCACTTGCCAAGTTGAATACGCCGCACGTAGAATGTCAACATATAATGACCATAATACGTCCATCAACTACTAGCTTTCAACGTAGAATATTCCTAAGTATAAGGACTCTTAATTCTACGGAAAATCGGGCAGCACTTCCTTTGTTTCTACGTACTTTTCCACCTTTTTCAAGGCCCGAAAATCAATAACCAAATGCCACACTTAAGGCTCAACAATCAGTTATACAAAGGGGATTACACGCCTTACAATACGTGTAAAATAATGCCCCACAATATATTCAAAACAATCACACGACTGCCCGGTTCGTGGATCGTGCCTACCCGACACCCAAGTAGTCATACATCGAGATATCGTGAATATAAAACAAGACATGAAACAATATAAATGAGACACGCTTAGGGAAAAGTTGCCTTCGGCATATATATATAAATACCCAAAATGAATTACATCCCGACTTTACAACAGACTGCACTTCTAAGAGTTTATAACAACAATGGCGGGATAGGGCCCCGCCATACCCCTGAATGCAAATACCTACAACGACAGGGGACCATACCAAAATGCTAAGCCTCTGGAGAAACGAAGCTTTCCCAACGCTGAAACGGTGATCCTAAGAACGGGGATCAACAGTAGGAGTACCTACACTGCGGCGTGAACGCGGCCCAAGGAGGTCAAGATAACAATTACCAAGTATGTGAAACTGTAAAGTACTTTAAATGAAATCAAAGTATTTAAAACCATTTGCAAATACAATTAGTTCAATTTGCACATAGTGCCATATCACAAACAAGAGGAATAATAGGTAAACTGTAACAGGTATTTCCTAGGCCGCGAATGATCGAAGCAAGGTCAATCGCCCATAGTATCATTATGCATGCCTAACCACGACTCCCGCACCGCATAGTCACACATAGACCCGCATGAGGTATTCTCGACGGGGTAGCTAACCCCGGTACCTCGACTCCCGCATCGCATAGTCTCGATAGACCGCGTAGTCACACAGACCGCATGGCATCCCCGCGTCGGGCTAAAGCATCCGAATGATCAATCCTGGAACTCCCGCACTCGCGTAGTCACACGCATCGCATAGGCCGTATAGACCGCGTCAAGGTGGCAAGCCCTGTATAACAAGTCAGGGTATGTGATATAATAACGATCAACAAATCCTAAAGTTTAACAACGTAAGCACAACAAGAATAACATCACAAGACACTAACACACGTAGTATCATAACATGGGTACTTATCAAACCGTATGAAGGTATCACAAGGCTATTACCAGCAAAACATAGACAAGCTAACCACACAAGGTACTTTAATGTTTACGTTAGCAAAACCAAGTTCTAACTCCAAAGTACTACATACATTAATTCTTTAAGAGATCCATTTCTTTTATAAAGGTCACCCGATACCCGTAGTAATAGAGTGACTAACATTTTTAAGTAAACCAGAACACTTTCCTTTTTAAAATCAAGAAACAACATTCTTTTCTAAACGTTAAATTTTGCCTAATTTCAATTACTCAAGTCTTTTATTTTAGAAAGGTTTCATAACTCATAGACTTGCTCATTTAAAACAAGTTGAGCAATATGCCTTATGTGTGAGTAGGTTTATTCTCGTTTTTAACAATCTTATTAAAGCAACCATGATCTAGGAAATGTAATATCATTTTGTCTCATCTTAGCTTCTATGCAGATGGAGGTTTCTACTGGTTTTAATAATACTTTATTAGTCAATACATTTCCCCTTTATTAGCGCTGATGTGGTTTGTTCGATACTTATTCTCATTTCCAAATCAAGAAACATTATTCCTTTTACAAACCAAGTACTCATTACTCACGAATGAGGTTTCACACAAAAACTCATATTAATTTATTTAAGTCAAGTCTCTTATCTTTTAAGATCAAGTCTCTTAACTTCTAAAATTAATAAACCATTCTTTTTATCACTCTTAAGTCGTTATACCTAACTTCCCATAAAGCTAGTATAACTTCTTAAGCTTTCAAAACCAAGTATTATCCTTCTTTCAAAAAGGTTCCTTAATTCTCTTGAACTATTTCAAGATTCTTATTATTCAGGCTTAAGTCAAAAGACATTGCCGTAAAACTATGTTCAGTTAACACACGACGCTCACCGTACTATATATATATATTCTTTTAAAATATCATGCTCAAGAGTATAGGAAGAATCACATACCTTCTCGTGAAATCCACATGCCAAGTCGAATATGTCGCGCGCAGAGAATCAACCTATAATAGTCAAATACGTCTATCAACGTCTAGACCATTCTTTAAACAGTTCTAATCGGAGGGTTCTCTATTCTACGGAAAATTGGGCAGCACTTCCCTACCCGCCAAGCTACTCAAGTTCATCAGAAATACAAATTCTATGTAAGTACAGTTCAATTATTCTTCTTTTATACCCTTTTACTGTGATAACAATTCAATTCTATTCTTTAATACCCTTCTAAGTATCTTATACTCAAGTCTTAACTATTCCTACATGTAATATCCAATTACAATAGAAGGACAAGAGTATTTACCTCGATAAGCCCAAAATTATCCAAGTTAATGTCGATCCTGAGCAACGTTTAGTGTAACGACCTTCTGGGCGGTTCTATCGTGCCTTACCCCGCACCTGGCGATACATACATCGAGAGAAAAATCAGCGGAACATAAAACATGAGTCATTATACAAGAGATATAATAAATAAGCGAGCCAACCAAAGCGGTTGCCTTGGTATATCATAAAACACGAGCAGTTTAATCCTTTACAACCACCTTGCCGCGGGACTACGGACCTCTAAGATATACTGATAGCTATGACGGGACGGGGCGCCATACCCACGAATGTACAAGAACCTGACTCGAGGAACACTGCAAAAGATAAGCCTCGAGAAAGCGGGCTTGAATCTGTTGGCGTGATCTATGGCGAGGATCCACGACCGATGTACCTCACTGCGGCATGAGCGCGGCCCGAAAGAGGTCGATCTGGCGGTACCAAGTATGTGGCCATGCAATCTTGTAAATGAAATCATACTAGTCTATATAAAGCGGGAGACATGTATGATAACCAAACTACGATTCACAACATAAAGCGATCATCACTCAATATAACTATGGGTCTCGCGCCACAACATCAATCGAGTTCGCATTATGGCGCATGCCGGAATCTTGCATCGGTGTAGACATGTCCATGATGCAACAATAATACCAATGTCCCAGGCCACATGCCGGAATTGCGCCGGTGTAGACATGTCCATATGACCTCAACAACAAGGCAGAATCCAAATGGAAGCATACGTGCGCTACGCGTCGTGTCGGTATGTCGAAGAAACAATAAGACAACATTCCAAATGGGCGCGTACGTGCGCTACGCATCGTGTCGGTATGTCAAAGGAAACAATAGGACAGCATTCCAAATGGACGCGTACATGCGCTACGCGTCGTGTCGGTATGTCGAAGAAACAATAAGACAACATTCCAAATGGGGCGCATACGTGCGCTACGCGTCGTGTCGGTATGTCCAAGAAATCACTGGCGATAATCAAAATGGAAACATACCCGATGCGCTACGCGTCGGTGCCGGTATATCCAAAGCGATTAACCACAAGACCTTAACCAAAAATGGAAGCATACCGTGCGCTACGCGTCGTGTCGGTATGTCGGCGATTAACAACAATAATACTATCAACGAGGAGCGTGCCGTGGAATTTCTCCGTCGCTGTAAGCGCGTCGAAGTAAGTTCTCAACGACCAACCGACCTCTATCGAAGAGCGGTAACACGAAACCACAACGTTTGTACAATAAAGACTATCATCACAAGCATAGGCAAGTTTCACACAACTCAAAGTACTTTCATTTTATGCCAAAGTCGGGTTTTAACCCCAGTACTACATCGTTAAGTTCTTTTAAAGAGATCCATTACTTTTATAAAAGTCACCCGATACCGTAGTATTAGAATGACCAACCCACCTTCCTTTTCAAAATCAAGTAACAACATTCTTTTCCTAAGTTCCGGTTTGCCTAGTTTGATTACTCGAGCTTCTCATTTTTCAAATGGTTTCATAGTTCCCCAAACTTAATCACTTGATTCCTTTTTAGAACAATTGAGTAACATATGTCATATCGTGAGTAGTTTATTCTTGTTTATAACGATCTTATTACAATGACCATGATCTAGAAAATGTAATATCATTTTGTCTCATCTTAGCTTATGCGGATGGAGGTTTCTCTTGGTTTTAATACAACACATCATTATTCAATACATTTCCTTTATTAGCTGCGGTGGTGCTGTCGATACACGTTCCGATTTCAAATCGGTGAAACATTATTCCTTTAAAAACCAAGTACTCATTACTCACGAATGAGGTTTCACACAACATTCACATTAAAACAAATAAGTTAAGTCTCTTATCTTATAAGATCAAGTCTCTTAACTTCTAACATCGATAAACCATTTTCACACTACGTAAGGTCGTTATAACCAACTTCCCATAAAGCTATTATAACACCCTATGTTTTAAACCAACCAAATCACTTAGCACGTATGCGTCTACCGTACTACATAGTTCCACACATATCATGCTAGAAGAGATAGGAAGAGGTTCACATACCTCGCGACGATTTATCGACAATAAGCAAAATGCTCCAGTACTACAACGCTGGCCACTTTCCATAAGGTAGAATCGCTACTCTTGTACTTTCACTATAAAGGTCCTGACGTCTATTAACCCCCAAAACACAAGTTTCTATCTTTCTATAGAAAATTGGCTCACACTCCCGACAGCGTAAATCTCCTCTCTATCGGTAGGCTACCAATATATCGTCTAACAGGACGTGTACAATTCTACAAGTCTCTGCAATACGGACCTATGTAATCTGATTGATTCGATTCTTTATTCTTGAGCTTAAGTCAAAGACATTGCGAATACTAAGTAGTTCCATATATAGTATACTTCAACTATATACTCTAACAAACATGTAATTTCCAATTACTGATAGAGAACAGATAATTACCTCGATAAGCCCAAAATTATCGAGTTTAATGTCGCTCTGAGCAAGGTTTAGCTCACTCAGTGCGCTCAAACCACTCCAAACAACCCCTTAGAAGTTCTAACCAACTTACTCAAATACTTCAACCAACTATGAAGATTTCCTTAGGGTTTCGGTTTGAGACTAAAAGGACAAAGGTAGTATTTCAGGACTCTACGTAAGAGGTATCTTTGGAATACTACAAGGTACAAGGCTAAGGTATTTTGGGCATTATAACAATACTTGGAAGACAACTTTCTACCAAGGGGGTAGGCTCGGCTAGCACAACTAGGCTAGGGGAGGGTGTTCTCGGCCAGGGCCTCTTTCTAAGGGGAGAAGGGAGTTGGGCGAGAGCAACAACAAGGAGAGGAGGGATTTCAAGACTTAGACAAAGTGAGAGTGAATGAATAAGTCTTCACGAGGAGGGTATTTATAGCAAAGCCAAAGGCCAACCAATGGCCAAGATCTAGCCAAGTGCTACACAAGTGTAAGGCAAGATCAAGCCAAGTGCACCTAACCCTACTCACAAATCCCTGCAAATATCTACACAAATATCTAACTGACTTGCCCATCAATTATTCGGCCTGCGCCCAAGTCCACTGGCGAGAGGTGCCAAGTGTTGCCCTCTCGTTGGTCCAAGCGTTCGTCTCTCGGAAAAATTCGCAAAAATACTAAATGACATAGCGGAATTTTCCGCCGCGAAACAGTAAAGCGTTTACGTCAACGACTCTAATCGGGTGTTGTGCACAATAAATATTTCGGCCAAGGGTGCCACATGGGGTGACACGTGTCGCCCCGGTCGCCAGAATATTTCGTCTTAGAAAATATCCAATTTGGAAATCTCAAAAACAAAGCGGGCCCGCAAAACCAGTAAATTTCTCCGTGGGCCCACGTGACCATTCAGAAAATAAAATCTCAAAATTCTAATATAATCTATGAAGTCAAATACCAAATCTGGGAATCCAATTCCCGTTAACGAACCTTTTTCTTCACAAATAACAGGAAACTTTTAGTGAAAACTCACATCTTTCTTTCTTTTCAAAATTTTCTGCGTACTCTCGTGCGTCGTCCTCACATACATACCACTGCAACTACGGTATAACATTCTCCCCTCCAGAAACATTCGTCCGAATGTTCCTTCTCAAGTCGAATAACGATAAAGTTCCTCTAACAAGTTGCAACGCCACGGCAGCGCGAAATAACACACGTTATCTTCCTTCCTTACTCGTTGCCGCTTCTCGAACACTTGAACTCTTCTAGTATCGTACCACACTTGATCATCGCCGATTCCCAAAACCTTGGAGTCACCACCTCGAACTTGGTCATCTCTAGCGTAATATCCCAAGGCCATTCCCGCCTTCACGAACGATCACGGTGAACGCGTCCACAAACTCATACGATGGTCGTCTAAACTTGGGCCTAGCACCCTCGTGACCCTACCACTGGCGGGACCACCCAACTGGCCCCTTTACCGGGTTCTGGTTTGACCGCAAATGGTCCTAAACCCGACCGTGCCAAACTCTTGTTCCCGATCCGAAACAATCTTACTAATTCACATCACAAAGCTACCACTTCCATCTCACACTACCCGTGGACTTATCACACAAATAAATCCACACATACTACTACTCTCGATAAAGTCAAAAATAAATCTTTAACTCAAGCGACCTTACCACAAGGTCTCAGTCGTGACATAGTCTAAGGTTACTTACCATTACCCCATCGTATCCTCCCAACTAACCATACATTCTAACTCACACATATCACAATGCTATCCGTACATAGCACACAATAATGAGACCATCATAACCAGATACCAAAACTCTAGAGGTTAAGGATATACGAAGCTCTGGCTCCACTCTAATCATAGGCACTGCCTGCAGTGCGCATGTATGAAGGTGATGAACCAGCCACGGATCCTGAAGGTGAGTCGTAACATCGCGCTTCCCTTGGTGGACGATTCCTCGCAAAATGGCCTGCTGGCATGTAAAACAAACTCCCAATCTAGCACGACACTCTCCAAAATGGAGTCTACCACAATGGTCACAACGAGGTAGGGTGGCTTCGTGGTTAACACCCGCTCTGCCGAAAATCTGAACCCTTGGAGCCACGACCGCTCACGAAGACGGTGGAGGACTACTGCATGCCGTGGGGTATATAACTCTGCTTCAGGCGGTCCGCCTCGAAAGCCACCAAGGACCTGCCGTCACGGCCTCTTCTGGCGATCCGGTCATTCCGTCGACCCTCCGTGCCTCACATCCTGGTGCATGAGCTGCGTGCGGGCAATGTCCATGCCCGGTGAAGAGAAACACCGCACAAGATTCGCCATATAATCATCAAGCCGGTGGCGTAGCGATGCACCTATCCTCCATATTCGCAACTAAGCGCAGGACATGCTCGAAGAATCGAACTCGACATTGTACTCCACGACGGTCGCCTCTCTGTCTCGATAATAAAAATGCAGCCGGCGTGCCCTCTCATCTGCGGAGGCGAAGTGCGTGAGAAAGCCCGAAAACTCATCCCATTCTGCTGGAGTGCATGCTCTCCCGGAAAGCTCTCGTGAATCAAACCAATCGGCTGCGGTATCACGCGGCCGATGCGAACCAAAGGTCACGACTTCGGTTTACGAAGCCTTGATCACCGCGTGATCCATTGTAGCTGCCGGATGAACTCCTGCGGATCATCCTCGAGCCTCGACCCATAAAACTCGCGGGCTCTGACTCGAAAGTCCGTAGCCTCAAACTATCTGCTCGGGGTGAACGGCGGTGCTCGAACTGGGCAGGCTGCTGCGTCGGCTGTCTCATCGGCCACAACTCGCCAATAAGCGCCATCTCTTGTGACCCATCTCCTGCTCGGTGTGGGGTGGAGACTCGTGTCTTGTAGTCTCATCGACCACCGCTGCGACTCTAAACTCTTTGGTCTTTGGCGGCGTCGCTAAACCCGCCGTCAAGCCTGACCTCGTGCTTATGCGGGCTGCGCCCTCGTACTCCTCTGTATCTCACTAGCGGCACCTCGGCTGCCTTGCCTTCTCGGGCTCTGGTTGCCTTGCGCGGAGGCATAAGCGGTAAAAGCGAGATCGTCGGAGGGTACAACTTCAACACTGACTAAGGCACGATCTCGGAATGAGAAGAATGGAAACCGATCCTAAATGTCCTGCGACCTCACGATTATAGATGTGGTGCACAACACATCGATAATCAAGACTCTACTAGACAGTGCAGTAGACACTTTCCGAGGATTAAGCGCTCGATACCACTTTTGTAACGACCCGTTCGGGGCGGGTCGTGCCTTACCGGGCACCCTAGCGATACATACATCGAGAAAAATCAGCGGAACATAAAACATGAGTCATTATACAAGAGATATAATAAATAAGCAGGCCAACCAAAGCGGTTGCCTTGGTATATACATAAAACACGAGCAGTTTAATCCTTACAACCACGCCCAGCAGGACTACTGACCTTAAGATATCTGATGACTATGGCCAGGGGCGGGGCCCATACCACAATGTACAAGAACCTACAACTCGAGAACACCTGCAAAAGATAAGCCTCGGGAAAGCGGAGCTTAATCTGTTGGCGTGATCCTATGGCGAGGATCCACGACCGATGTACCTCACTGCGGCGTGAGCGCGCCCGAAGAGGTCGATGCAATTGCAGTATGTGGCCATGCAATCTTGTAAATGAAATCATACTAGTCTATATAAAGCGGAGACATGTATGATAACCAAACTACGATTCACAACATAAAGCGATCATCACTCAATATAACTATGGGTCTCACGCCCACAACATCAATCGAGTTCGCATTATGGCGCGTGCCGAATCTGCATCGGTGTAGACATGTCCATGATGCAACAATAATACCAATGTCCATGGCCACATGCCCCGAATTCGCATCGGTGTATACATGTCCATGTGACCTCAACAACCAGACACAAATCCAAATGGAAGCATACCCGTGCGCTACGCATCGTGTCAGTATGTCCAAAGGGAAACAATAAGACAACATTCCAAATGGACGCATACCCGTGCGCTACGCATCGTGTCAGTATGTCCAAAGGGAAACAATAAGACAACATTCCAAATGGGCGATACGTGCGCTACGCGCATCGTGTCGATATGTCCAAAGGGAAATCACTGGCGATAATCAAAATGGAAACATACGTGCGCTACGCGTCGTGTCGATATATCCAAAGCGATTAACCACAAGACCTTAACCAAAATGAGATACCCGCCTTCGCGTCGTGTCGGTATGTCCAAAGCGATTAACAACAATAATACTATCGCGAACGTGCGTGGAATTTCTCGTCACCGCCGTACGTCAGTAAGTTCTCAACGATCAACCGACCTTATCGAAAGACGCGGTAACACGTAAAACAACGGTACAATAAAGACTATCATCACAAGCATAGGCAAGTTTCACACAACTCAAAGTACTTTCATTTTATGCCAAAGTCGGGTTTTAACCCCAAAGTACTACATACGTTAAGTTCTTTTAAAGAGATCCATTACTTTTATAAAAGTCACCCGATACGTAGTATTAGAATGACCAACCCACCTTCCTTTTCAAAATCAAGTAACAACATTCTTTTCCTAAGTTCGGTTGCCTAGTTTCAATTACTCGAAACCTCATTTTTCAAATGGTTTCATAGTTCCCCAAACTTAATCACTTGATTCCTTTTTAGAACAATTGAGTAACATATGTCATATCGTGAGTAGTTTATTCTTGTTTATAACGATCTTATTACAGTGACCATGATCTAGAAAATGTAATATCATTTTGTCTCATCTTAGCTTATGCGGATGGAGGTTTCTACTGGTTTTAATACAACACATCATTATTCAATACATTTCCTTTATTAACTGCGGTGATGCTGCCGATACATTCGATTTCCAAATCGGTAAAACATTATTCCTTTAAAAACCAAGTACTCATTACTCACGAATGAGGTTTCACAACATTCACATTAAAACAAATAAGTTAAGTCTCTTATCTTATAAGATCAAGTCTCTTAACTTCTAACATCATAAACCATTTTCACTACATAAGGTCGTTATAACTAACTTCCCATAAAGCTATTATAACACCCTATGTTTTAAACCAACCAAATCACTTAGCACGTATGCGTCTCGTACTACATAGTTCACACATATCATGCTAGAAGAGATAGGAAGAGGTTCACATACCTCGCGACGATTTATCGACAATAAGCAAAATGCTCCAAGTACTACAACCTTGCTAGCCCTTTCCACTCCTCGAGTAGAATACGCTACTCTTAGTACTTTCACCTATAAAGGTCACAAACGTCTATTAACCCCAAAACACAAGTTTCTATCTTTCTATAGAAAATTCGACACTCCCCATGACAGAAATCTCTCTCTCTCTATCGAGCGGCCGCTACCAAGCCAACGTGGGTATATACGTCTAACCGGACGTGTACAATTCTACACAAGTCTACTGCAATACAGACCTATGTAAATACAGTTCAGTTCAGTTCTTTATTCTTCAGGCTTAAGTCAAAAGACATTGCCGAATACTAAGTAGTTCCATATATAGTATACTTCAACTATATACTCTAACAAACATGTAATTTCCAATTCTGATAGAGGACAAGATAATTACCTCGATAAGCCCAAAATTATCCGAGTTTAATGTCGCTCACGAGCAAGGTTTAGCTCACCGTGCGCTCCAAACCACTCCAAACAACCCTTAGAAGTTCTAACCAACTTCTACTCAAATACTTCAACCAACTATGAAGATTTCCTTAGGGTTTCGGTTTGAGACTAAAAAGGACAAAGGTAGTATTTCCGGACTCTACGTAAAGAGGTATCTTTGGAATACTACAAGGTACAAGGCTAAGGTATTTTGGGCATAACAACAATACTTGGAAGACAACTTTCTACCAAGGGGTAGGCTCGGCTAGCACAACTAGGCTAGGGGAGGGTGTTCTCGGCCAGGCCTCTTTCTAAGGGGAGAAGGGAGTTGGGCGAGCAACAACAAGTGAGAGAGGAGGGATTTCAAGACTTAGACAAAGTGAGAGTGAATGAATAAGTCTTCACAAGGAGGGTATTTATAGCAAAGCCAAAGGCCAACCAATGGCCAAGATCTAGCCAAGTGCTACACAAGTGTAAAGCCAAGATCAAGCCAAGTGCACCCTAACCCTACTCCACAAATCCCTCACAAATATCTACACAAATATCTAACACAACTTGCCCGTCAATTCGGCCTACCGCCTTTTCAGTCCACCAACGAGAGGGTGCAAGTGTTGCCTCTCGTTGGTCCAAAGCGTTCGCCTCTCGGAAAAATTCGCAAAAATACTAAATGACATAGCCGAATTTTCCTTCGCAGCTTAGTAAAACGCTTCGTCGAAAACGACTCTGTCGGGTGTTGTGCCTGATAAATATTTCGGCCGAGGTGCCACATGGGGTGACACGTGTCGCCCCGATTCGCCCAATATTTCGTCTTCCAAAATATCCAATTTACTGAAATCTCAAAAACAAAGCGGGCCCACAAAATCAGAATTTCTCCGTGGGCCCACGTGACCATTTCCGAAAATAAAATCTCAAAATTCTAATATAATCTATGAAGTCCAAATACCAAATCTGGGAATCCAATTCCCATTAACGAACCTTTTTCTTCACAAATAACCGGAAACTTTTCCGTCGAAAACTCACATCTTTCTTTCTTTTCAAAATTTTCTGCCGTACTCTCGTACGTACGTCCTCACATACATACCCTGCAACTACGGGGTATAACATTTAGCTCCTACTCCGAGTGCTCCAATTCGCTCCAAGAAACCCTTAGAAGTTCTACCCAACTTCTACTTAATACTTCAACTACTTATGAAGATTTTTCCAAATGTTTTCGTTTTTTGGCTAAAGGAAAGTATAGTAGTATTTTTCGGGCTTTTCGTATAGAGGGTACTTGGAAATACTACAATGGTTTTGGGCTAGAGTATTTTTGGCATTATAACAATACTTGGAGAAGTATTTTTCAAATCCAAGTGGGGTGTTTCACGAGAGCAACACTCGAGAGGGGAAGGTTTTGGCCAGCACCCAGGAGTGGGGAGGGTACTTTGGCCAAAGGGGAGGGCTCGGCCAGGGGCCTCACAAAGGGGAGGGGTAGGCTTGGGCGAGACACTACACTAAGGGAGAGCTTTCAAGACTTAGAAATTATTTTAGGATGAAGAAGTCTTCAAGTTAGGGAGTATTTATAGGCCAACCACCGCCAACCAACGCCAAGAAGAATCCAAGTGCAAGGCAAGTGTAGGGTGAGGATTCACCCAAGTGCCCTTATCCATCTACTACACACAAATATCCTACCAACTCCTTGACAAAACAAGCCACACTTTCGTCCCCTTTACCGCCCAAACATCCTCCAATTAGAGGGTGACAAGTGTCGCCCTCTCGTTGGTCCAAAATGTTTCGTCTCTCAGAAAAATTCGCAAAAATAATAATTGACATAGCCGGAATTTTCCCTTCGCAAAGTTTGGAAAACGTTTCGTCGGAAAACGATTCTTTTTGGTAGTTGTGAACAAAATTTCAGCCCTTGCCTACTTTAAGGCTTAAACTTTTATACGTACGCCCTCACGTACATACTCTGGAAATACGGGGTATAACAAGTCCAATAGTCAATGCCATTCTCGACTAATATGAGCAACAATGCAAAGTCTATTCCAATTCTTTTTCAATCCATATTGTCGTTCCAACATGTTCTATAGTCATAACCAACTTTAACAACTATAATCTCTTCTTTATATAACATGCGACGACTAAAAGTAATAACTAAATCGAATTAAAATTTTAAAGGCAAATCATGCTAGTTTCGGATTTTAGGCTTCCAAAATTCCATAACACTTATCAATCTTCATAATATATATCACATGATCATTTCTAACTTATCATAACAAGGAATCTTCAATTACAATATTAAGACGAAGATTTATACCTCAAATAAGCCCAAGTATTATCCAAGGCTTCAAGTCGATCCTTAGCAACTTTAGTTCCTCTTATTGACGTTCCACTCCACTCCAAGCAACCCTTAGAAGCTTATGAAGAACTCCTCTTCAAGTTCCAACTCCAACTATGAAAACCCCCTTAGGTTTTCATGTTGCGACTAACGTAAAAACGTAGTTTTTCCGGTATTTTTCTATTGAGATATCCTTGCAATACCCTTAGTGTTATACCCCGTAGTTCCAGGGTATGTATGCGAGGACGTACATACGAGAATACGACAGAAAGATTGGAAAGGAAGAAAGAGGTGATTTTTCCACGGAAAAGTTTCCGGTTTTTGTGAAGGAAAAAGGTTCGTTAATGGGAATTGGATTCCCAGATTTGGTATTCGGACTTCCTGGAATATTAGAGAATTATGGAATTTTATTTTCGGAAATGGTCACGTGGGGCCCACGGAGAAATTCTGATTTTGTAGGGCCACTTTGTTTTGAGATTTTGGCCATTGTGGATATTTTCGAAGATGTTTTATTTTGGGCCAATAGGAGGGTGACACGTGTCACCCCGCCTGAGTGGCTTCGCGAATGGCATTTGTGCACAACACCGGTTAGAGTCGTTTTTCGAAACGCTTTACTTAACTGCGAGGAAAATTCGGCTATGTCTTTTCTTATTTTTGCGGATTTTTCCGAGAGGCAGAACATTTTGGGCCAACGAGAGAGGCGGCACTTGCACCCTCTCATTGGTGGGCAAGGTGGCGACGCTTGGGCGACTTTGGGGTGTCAGTGGTAGATATTTTGTGTAGATATTTGTGAGGGTTTTAAGGAGTAGGGTCTAGGGGCACTTGGGTGAATCTTGGCCTTACACTTGCTATACACTTGGCTAGATCTTGGCCATTGGTTGGCCTTGGCTTGTGCTATAAATACCCTCTCCTTTGATGAACTTCTTCATCCTAAATATTTCTAAGTGTTAGAATCCTCCCCTCCCTTCCTTATGGTTCTCGTCCCTCCCTCATGTGGCGAGAGCACCCCCTCTAGGGTGCTAGCCGAGTGTACCCCCACCTAGTTGCTTTCGTATAATACCCCCTTTGTGGTGTAGAAATACTCTCAAAGTATTGTTATAATGCCCAAATTACCTTAGTCAGATACCTTGTAGTATTCTAAGGTTATACCTATCTAAAAGCCCTGAAATACTATTATACTTTCCGGTACCACAAAACCGAAACCCTAGGAAAATCTCCATAGTTAGTTGGAGTGTTATGTAGAAGTTGGTTAGAACTTCTAAGGGTGGTTTGGAGCGGGTTGGGCGCCTGAGTTCGAGCTAAACCTTGCTCGGGAAGCGACATTAAACTTCGGATAATTATGGGCTTATCGAGGTAATTATCTTGTCCTATTGTAATTGGATATTACATGTTGTAGGAATATATAGTTGATGTATACTATGTATATAGCGAACATAGCTTGTGGCAATGTCTTTGGACTTAAGCCCTGAAGAATCGAATCGTTTTTACATAGGGTGTATTCTGATGAGCTTGTGTAGCTTTTCGTGGAGTAGAATTGTACCGTTCGTTAGATGTGTAACCCCCTGGTTGGCTTCGTAGCGGCCTCGATAAAGGAGGAGATTTCTGCCATTGCGGGGGAGGTCTTTGCCAATTTTTCGGTAGAATGTTCTGCGATGAGGTCTAAATGTTAATGCGCCTTGTGGCCTTATAGGTTGAAGTACTACGTGTGGCGCGATCTACTTGGCTTAAGGAGTAGCCGACGGTTGGAAGTACCAGGCGTTTTGCTATTAGTCGATACTCGCCGCGAGGTATGTGAACCTCTCCTATCTCTTCTAGCATGATATGTGTGAACTATGTAGTACGGTAGACGTCATACGTGTTAAATGTATTTGATTGGTTTGAAACATAAAGTGTTATAACGGCTTTATGGGAAGTTGGTTATAACGACTTTATGTAGGTCCTAAAATACTTTGTGGTTTTAAGAGGTAAATGATTTGTTTATAATCGGCTTGATGTGTGATAATAAAGAACTTGAAGTATTTCAAAAGATTTCATCGTTTTGAAAGAAGAGTGATACTTGGTTTCTTTTGAAAACTTAAGAGTTATACTAGCTTTATGGGAAGTTAGGTATAACGGCTTAAGAATGTTTCTTGATTTTGGAAATCGGGATGTGTATCGACAAACCAACTGCGGCGTTAATAAAGGAAATGTTTTGAATAATTAAGTATTATTAAAACCGGTAGAAACTTCCATCTGCATGAAGCTAAGATGAGACAAAATGATATTTCCTAGATCATGGTCTTTGTAATAAGATTGTTATAAACAAGAATATCCTACTCACATAAGACTTATGTTTCTCAGTTGTTTAAAAGAGAATTATATTCTTAAATGAATAAGGCTATGAACCACGAAACCTTTCTAAAATAAGAAACGTGAACATTTGAAATTAGGCAAACTTGGGCGTTTGGAAAATAATGTTGTTACTTGATTTTACAAAGGTAAGAGTTTTAGTTTTCTTAAAAGGGCAGTCACTCTATTTTATACTACGGGTATTGTGTGACTTATGTGAAAAAGCATCTTTTAAAGATTTAATGTGTGAAGTACTTTGGGGTTAGATAGAACTTGTTAGTAGAAAGCACGTGTGAATAACTTGATTGTATTGGTTTGTGATAGCCTTGTAATACTTTCTTGTTGATTTGAGAAGTAAACATGTTAGATGCTACGTGTGTTAGTATCTTGTGATGTTAGTGTAAAGGGGTTTTCCTCATTGCGCTTAAAGTTGTTTGACTATCACCGTTATGTTGGTATTGTACCACTCACCTTGACTTGTGTCCGAGGTTAAGCGCCCTCCGTCTGGTAGACTTCGGTGATGCAGGACCGTGATTCGAGAATACCTCATGCGGTCCAGGATCCATGCGGAACTACTGAGTTCGGGTTAGTGTCTGGCCCTTGTGGTCACGCGGTCTTGTGGCCACGCGGATGCGAGTCGGGGCGATCTTGGAAGTAGCTACCCTCGATGCGGGGTTATACCTCATGCGGGCCTATGAGGTTGGCCTATGCGGAGCTGCGGAGAGTTCCAGGGCTAGACGCGCACATTTGATACTGCGGGCGAGTGACCAGCTTTTATCATGTGACGGTCTAGACAGATATCATGACACATTTTATGACCTTGTTGATGCGTAGGTGTTAGTAGTCGGCTATGCCTTCGTGATTTACCTGTCTTGTTTCATTAGGACACAGGTGGGACACGGTGTTCATGTATTCCTTGGTGCTTGTATATCATAAAGCGCCGCGATGAGGAAGGTATTCCACGGGCACGATTGATGTTGAGGGCGTGAGTCCCTGACTTGACATGACTGCTTATTTATGGTGAACTGTAGTTTGGTTATCATACATGTCTCCTGCTTTGTATAGACTACTATGATTTCATTTACAGTATTTATTTTCAGTTTCACATACTTGGTACCTGTTGTACTGACCTCCTTCGGGGGGCTGCGTTCATGCCGCAGGTAAAGGTACACCAGTCATTGATCCTCGCTCTTAGGGTCACAGTTCAGCGTTTGGGAAAGCTCCGTTTCTCCGGAGGCTTATCAGTGGTATAGTCCCCTGTTGTTGTAGGTGTTTACATTCAGGGGTATGGCGGGGCCCTGTCCCGCCATTGTTGTCGTATCATTCCTTAGAGGTCTGTAGTACTGTTGTGGGCAGGGTTGTAAAAAGGATTAAACTGTTCATGATTGGAAAAAGTTGTTATTTATATATATGCCGAAAGGCAAGTTTTTTTCTCAGATTATTGTTTCATATTTCATAATATGTCTTGTATTGTTTTATGTTCCGCTGATTACTCTGATGTTGTATCACTAGGGTGCCCGGGGTAAGGCACCAGTCACGGGCCCGGAATCGGGTCGTGACAAAAGTGGTATCAGAGCAGTTAATCCTCGGAAAGTGTCTCTGCATCGTATCGATGAAGTCTTGATTATCGGTGTGTTGTGCACCACACCAATAATCAGGAGGCTATAGGATAATTAGGATTGGTTTCTATTCTTCTCACTCTGAGATCGTGCCTTAGAGCTGTGTTGAAAGTTGGACCCTCTAAACGTATTTCTTTCCCTTACCGATATGCCTCGCGTGGCAACCGGGCCAGAGAGGCAAGGCGGCGGAGCTGCGAGTAGAGTTCAGAGGGTTACGTGGGCACAGGCCCAATTATCACCTTGGATGGTGCTTCATTCGGGGATTTCTGCGACGTCACTAGCCCCAGTAAAGTTTAGCACGGCGGCGGCAGTTCCTACTGCGGCCATGATATTTGAACCTTCAGTTCCACGACCAGGAACAGAGAATATGGACTGCAAAGAGGCGACCCTGTTACTAGCTATGGATTTGACTACCAGAGAGTATACCGATGTATCGCGAGTCTTGATGACTACCTAAGAGAGGGTTGCGCAAGAGTAATTCTTCAGTTGGGCTTGAGCATGGCCTTATGCGGGCTTATACACGGCGGTCAAAAAGCGTGAGATCGACGTTAACCAAGGGCGACAAGAGGGCGAGCCAGGGTCCTTGGTAACTTTCAAGGTAGTATACCTTAAGTGCTATGTTACGATAGCGGTGTGTTAGTTGTGATTAGAAATCATGGTGGGTTAACCGAGTAAGATTTTGGGGATAGAAGGTGTGAGCCTTAGAGTGTTATACGTCTGCACCTTAGAGGTAAGGCCATCTCGAGTAAAGGTGTAGTGTTATGTTTGATCCTTATCGGAGTGCATAGTGCGTGAGCTATGTTTGGGATAGGTCCCAAGTAGTATGAAATGAAAGAGGGTAGTTGAGCTAAGAAGACCGCTAGGTTTTCGTAACATGTTTAGTAAGATTGTTCCTTGGAGATAGTATTTTGCGCCTTGCCGGGTCGGGTTGAGGCCACGTTGCGGGTCAACCCGCGGCATGTTTGGTGGTGGGTCTGGTTGTGGTGGTCGCCGTGGTAGGGTCACGAGGGTGTTAGGTCAAGTTTAGTTAACCAGACGAGTTCGTGGATGCGTTCGGCCGGTGGTGGTCGATGGGGCACTCATCGTGTTCTTCGGGGACCGCTCACTCGGCGATGTTGATTTATCGTAAAGGTTGTAAGGCTGCACGGTGCCTACGCCGCACCTTATGGCGCAGATGGAGCCAGTGTTACGGCTGTTTTGTTTGGAAGTTTTACGAGCGGGGTTGGGACTCGTGAGTCTCGAATCGCGTTTCGCCCTTGGGCCAACACGTGGATTTCGGGGTAGTTGTGAAGATTGTTGTCTCTGTGGAGGGAGCGTTTAAGCTACCATTTCGGTGTTCGGAGGTCGCCATGAAGCCTTGTAGGGCGGAAGTGTAAGTTCTTGGCCGATTGGTTCGATGTTGGCAAGGTTGAACAGTTAGTTCAGCTTGTTCAAGCGGTATGGATAGGAAAAGCTCATCTAGAAGAAGTTCCGCACTCGGAGGAATCGTGCGGATAATCGGCGACGACGCTAGAGTTCGAGTTGGCCGGTCGGTCTTCTTGAAAGTACCACCCGGACGAGTGTGACGAGTTGTGGAAACAAGGAACTTAGCCCGAGTTACTTTGGGCCTTTTGAGTTCATGTGAAGAATAGGCGGGTTGCCTATATGTTAGCAATTGCCGTCCGACTTAGGAGGCGACGTCCGGTCTTCGTATTTATGTTCGGGGTGAGCGTAAAGAGGCGAGCCTACCACGAAATGCACCGAACCGTGGCTCTCCGTATAGCGCGTCGAGAAGATGGCGTGAGGCATGCCTCGTGGATCGCAAGCACCCGGTACCATTTGTTGGGTCGTCGGAGCTAAGCTCGCGCAAAGTGACAAAAGTGTATTTGTGGTGATGTTAGAGGTGTTTCCTCGTAGACTTGGATATAAGTATGTCGCGCGGTATTTACGTGGCGGTATGGCAGATTGTTTCGTAAGTATAGTAGTGAAGACTATCCGCGCACGCTTGTTTTGAGACTTAGAAGGAACATTCGGACGAATGTTTCTAAGGAAGAATGTTATACCCGTAGTTCCGTGGTATGTATGCGAGGACGCATACGAGAATCTGACAAAGATTGGAAAGGAAGAAAGAGGTGATTTTTCCACTAAAAGTTTCCGCTTTTGTGAAGGAAAAAGGTTCGTTAATGGGAATTGGATTCCCGTTTGGTATTCGGACTTCCTGAATATTAGAGAATTATGGAATTTTATTTTCGGAAATGGTCACGCTGGGCCCACGGGAGAAATTTACTGGTTTGGGGCCCACTTTGTTTTGAGATTTTGGCCATTGTGGATATTTTCTAAGATGTTTTATTTTGGGCCAATAGGAGGGTGACATGTGTCACCCCGCCAGTGGCTGGCCGAATGGCATTTGTGCACAACACCCTGCTAGAGTCGTTTTTACTAAACGTTTTACATAACTTCAAGGGAAAATTCCGCTATGTCTTTTCTTATTTTTGGATTTTTCCGAGAGACGGAACATTTGGGCCAACGAGAGGGCGCACTTGGCACCCTCTCATCAGTGGGCAAGGTGGGCGACTTGGGCGACTTGGGGTGTCAGTGGTAGATATTTTTGTGTAGATATTTGTAGGGTTTTGGAGTAGGGTCTAGGCACTGGGTGAATCTTGGCCTTACACTTGCTATACACTTGGCTAGATCTTGGCCATTGGTTGGCCTTGGCTTGTGCTATAAATACCCCTCTCCTTTGATGACCTTCTTCATCCTAAATATTTCCTAAGTGTTAGAATCCTCCCCCTCCCTTCCTTATGGTTCTCGCCCCTCCCCATTGTGGCCGAGAGCACCCCCCCCCCCCTCTAGGGGTGCTAGCCGAGAGTGTACCCACTGCTAGTTGCTTTCAGATAATACCCCCTGTGGTGTAGAAATACTCTCAAAAGTATTGTTATAATGCCCAAATTACCTTAGCCAGATACCTTGTAGTATTCTAAGGTTATACCTATACGAAAGTCTTAAATACTATTATACTTTCCAGTCCACAAAACCGAAACCCTAGGAAAAGCTCCATAGGTAGTTGGAGTGTTATGTAGATGTTGGTTAGACCTTGTAAGGGTGGTTTGGAGCGGGTTGGAGCGCCCGGAGTTGGAGCTAAACCTTGCTCATGAGCGACATTAAACTCGGATAATTATGGGCTTATCGAGGTAATTATCTTGTCCCCCTATTGTAATTGGATATTACATGTTGTAGGAATATATAGTTGAAGTATACTATGTATATAATCAACATAGCTTGTGGCAATGTCTTTGGACTTAAGCCCAAGAATCGAATCGAATCGTTTTTACATAGGGTGTCTGACATGAGGCTTGTGTAGCTTTTCGTGGAGTAGAATTGTACCCGTCGTTAGATGTATAACCCCTGGTTGGCTTGGTAGCCGGCCTCGATAAAGGAGGAGATTTACGCTGCCATGGGGGAGGTCCGCCAATTTTCGGTAGAATGTTCTCGCGATGAGGTCTAAATGTTAATAAGCGCCTTGTGGCCTTATAGGTCAAGTACTACGTGTGGCGCGATCTACTTGGCTTAGGAGTAGCCACGGTTGGAAGTACTGAGCGTTTTGCTATTAGTCGATACTGCCGCGAGGTATGTGAACCTCTCCTATCTCTTCTAGCATGATATGTGTGAACTATGTAGTACTAGACGCGTACGTGTGTTAAATGTATTTGATTGGTTTGAAACATAAAGTGTTATAACGCTTTACGGGAAGTTGGTTATAATACTTTATGTAGGTCCGAAAATACTTTGTGGTTTTTAAGAGGTAAATGATTTGTTTATAACTGGCTTGATGTGTGATAATAAAGAACTTGAAGTATTTCAAAAGATTTCGAATCGCTTTGAAAGAAGAGTGATACTTGGTTTCTTTTGAAAACTTAAGAGTTATACTAGCTTTATGGGAAGTTAGGTATAACGGCTTAAGAATGTTTTACCGATTTTGGAAATCGGGATGTGTATCGACAAACCACCGCAAATACATTAATAAGGAAATGTTTTGAATAATTAAGTATTATTAAAACGGAGAAACTTCCATCCGCATGAAGCTAATATGAGACAAAATGATATTTCCTAGATCATGGTCAGTAATAAGATTGTTATAAACAAGAATATCCTACTCACATAAGACTTATGTTTCTCAGTTGTTTAAAAGAGAATTATATTCTTAAATGAATAAGGCTATGAACCACTTTAAACCTTTCTA
The DNA here is from genome assembly GCA_029844215.1 of Przewalskia tangutica. NCBI lineage: Eukaryota > Viridiplantae > Streptophyta > Magnoliopsida > Solanales > Solanaceae > Przewalskia > Przewalskia tangutica. The sequence goes on along the minus strand of CM056720.1, from coordinate 84,249,647 downwards.
AAATAAGAAACGTGAACATTTGAAATTAGGCAAACTTGGACGCTTGGAAAATAATGTTGTTACTTGATTTTATAAAGGTAAGAGTTTTGGTTTTCTTTAAAAGGATACTACTCTATTTTATACTACGTATCAGGTGACTTATGTGAAAGAAACAGATCTTTTAAAGATTTAATGTGTGAAGTACTTTGGGGTTAGATACGAACTTGTTAGTAGAAAGCACCTCGTGTGAATAACTTGATTGTATTGGTTTGTGATAGCCTTGTAATACTTTCTTGTTGATTTGAGAAGTAAACATGTTAGGATGCTACGTGTGTTAGTATCTTGTGATGTTAGTGTAAAGGGGTTTTTCCTCGATCGTGCTTAAAGTTGTTTGACTATCACCGTTATGTTGGTATTGTACCACTCACCTTGACTTGTGTCCGAGGTTAAGCCGCTCCGACGCGGGTAGACTCAGCGATGCGGGACCATGATTCGAGAATACCTCATGCGGGTCCGGGATCCATGCGGAACTACTGAGTTCCGTGTTAGTGTGCGCCTTGCGGTCCTCGCGCTACGCGGATCGCGAGTCCGGGGCGATCGGGAGTAGCTACCGATGCGGGTTATACCTCATGCGGGCCTATGAGGTTGGCCTATGCGAGTCGCGGAGAGTTCGTGGCTAGACGCGCACATTTGATATCGCGCGAGTGACCGCCTTTTATCATGTGACGGCCTAGACAGATATCATGACACGCTTTATGACCTTGTTGCATCGCTGGTGTTAGTAGCCACTATGCCTTCGCACTTACCTCAGATCGTTTCATTAGGACACAGCGGACACGGTGTTCATGTGTATTCCTTGGTGCTTGTATATCATAAACCGCCTGGCGGGGGAAGGTATTCCACGCACGATTGATGTGTGGCGCGAGTCCTCGACTTGACATGACCGCTATTTATGGTGAACTCAGAGTTGGTTATCATACATGTCTCCTGCTTGTATAGACTACTATGATTTCATTTACAGTATTTATTTTCAGTTTCACATACTTGGTACCGCCAGATCGACCTCCTTCGGGGCTGCGCTCATGCCGCAGTAAAGGTACACCATCATTGATCCCCGCCTAGGTCACATTCAATGTTGGGAAAGCTCCGCTTCTCCGGAGGCTAATCAGAGGTATAGTCCTGTTGTTGTAGGTGTTTACATTCGTGGGGGTATGGCGGCCCCGTCCCGCCATTGTTGTCGTATCATTCCTGTAGAGGTCTTGTAATCGCTAGGCGGGGTTGTAAAAAGGATTAAACTGTTCATGATTGGAAAAAAAGTTGTTATTTATATATATGCCGAAAGGCAAGTTTTTTTCTCAGATTATTGTTTCATATTTCATAATATGTCTTGTATTGTTTTATGTTCCGCTGATTACTCTGATGTTGTATCACTAGGGTGCCCGGGGTAAGGCACCAGTCACGGGCCCGGAATCGGGTCGTGACACTTAGGAACCTTGGGTTGAAGTATTGTGAATTATGAACAACAATTGCAAAAAAAAATTGTGTGGGAGAGCCCTATTGCCGAGAGCTCTCTAAGCTCTTCAAGCCTTGGATTATTTTTTCTAAGTGTGGAATGTCTTGCTACTAGTAGTAGTAGTAGTAATATATAATACCCTCCAAGGGCTAGGATCATCACAAATTTGTGGCTAAGATGAGGTCAATAATGTCAAGCTAATTTGACTTCAAGACTTAGTCAAATTTATCAAGCCAAGATTGGCTACACTTGTCCATGAATTTCGTCCATCATGTTCCATGTGGAGGGTGACACGTGTCGCCCTCCCGTTGGTCCATAATATTTTGTTTTCCGAAATTTTCATAATTGGTCAAAATATTGGAAACCTCGTGGGCCCCACAAAACGTAAAATCTCTCGAGTGGTCCCACGTATCCAATTCTCAAAATAAAATTCCATGATTCCGATAAACTCTTAAAAGTCTTAAATAACAAATTCGAGAACCTAATTCTCATTAACAAACATTTCTCTTTTCCGAGGTTCCGAAGATTTTTCCTTCGGAAAACAATTCTTTCTTTCGTTCAAATTTTTACATCCTGATTCCTTACGTACATTCTTATATACATGTCCTGGAATTATGGGGTGTAACAACTTTAAACCAAGGTTCCTAAGGGTATTGTAAGGATATCTCAATAGAAAGATCCCGGAAAAGCTTCATTTTTGCATTAGTCGCAAGGTGAAAACCTAAGTCGCTTTCATAGGTTTTGTTTGGAAATTGAAGGAAAGTTGTTTTTGAACTTCTAAGGGCTTCAAGTGGCAGATTGGAGTGTCAAGGAAAGGATCTAAGTTGCTAAGGAGCGACTTCGGATCTTGAAGTTGGATTAAGGCTTGTCAAGGTAACAATCTTGTTCTCTTAGTGTTATAAGATTACATATTGTTGTAGTTATGGATATAAACAAGAATGAGATATATATTGAAGATTGAAATGTTATGGAATATTTGGATGGAATCCGAAAGTTGCATGTTTAACCTTAAGATTGTAATTCGATTTAGTTATTAGTTTTAGTCGTCGCATGTCATATACGCAAAGGATTGTAGTTGTTATTATCTATTGCGGCTATATAACATGTTAGACTAAACAATTTGGATTGAAAAATAATTGGAAAAGACTTTGTGTTGTTGTGCATTGAATTGCCGAAAATGACATTGAATTATTGGACTAGTTTGATATCAATTGTGGGGCAGAATTTTACACGTCCTGTTAGGCGTGTAATCCCCTTTTTGTTAGCTACATTGTTGATCCTTAAATGTGGCATGTTTGGCTATTGAATTCGGGCCTTGAAAAAGGTGGAAAAGTACGTAGAAACAAAGGAAATGATGTCCGATTTTCCGCAGAATAAGTGACTTTACACTTAGAATATTCTACATTTGGAGCTAGAAGTTAATAGACGTATTATGGTCATTATAGGTTGACATATTACGTACGGCATATTGGACTTAGAAAGTGGATTGAACCGAAGAGGTATATAGAACTTTTCTTATCTCTTGAGCATGAATAGTTATCAATGTATAAGTACGGTAGACGTACGAGATTTAAATGAATTTAGTTTCATTTGATATCCTTGACTTGTTTTGAGAATGTCCAAGTTGGTTGAGTTAGAGAACTAATTCACTTGTTTTAAAGGTTAAAGAGGTCTTAGTTTCTAAAGCATAAAGTTAGTATAACGACTTTATGGGAAGTTGGTTATAACAAATTTATGGGAAGTTAAAAGAATGGTTTATTCTAGTAATGTAAACAAGGATAAATGACTTGAAATAAAGAATGACAAATATTGATTTAAAGGCATCAATAGCTTAAAGTTTTACAGTAAAGGTCACTTGGTTTAGAAACCTATAAATGTATTTCTAAAAGGTATTGTGACTTGTCTTGAAAAGTCGATATGACTTGATACTACGGTTATTAGTATCTTGGGGTTTTATATGAAAAAAAGTCATTTTAAAAGAATAGAAGTATGTAGTACTTTGAGTTAAATTCCCGGATATTTCATGATACGATAGTGCCTTAAGTTAAAAGAAATGAGAGTGCATGCTAATTAAGTCTAATGAGAAGTTAAGGGGTTTCTTAACTTGCTTATGTTATTTATAGTAGTCGGTTGTGCTTGTGATATATTGTTCATTACGGGGTCATTCCCCGGGCTTGTGGCATTTGCATATTCTGTGGATTTGCTTCCCACGATGCGAGAAATACCTCATGTGAGTCCGTAGAGCTCATGCTGGTGAAATAGTCCTATGCGGGGCGGACCAGTCCTATGCGAGGAAATTATCTCATGCGGGTCCATACAGACTATGCGGGTGAAATAGTCCCAGAAGTAGGACTGCGTGATAATACTACGGGCGGATGGTCCTAACTTAATCACAGGCTTCCTATTTTAAGAACCGTAAATGTATATTTTGTTACTCTCATTGTTGGTAAGGCACAGTATACTGTTAATTTGATTATCATACATGTCCCCAGCTTCATTTTAGACTTATGATGTAAATTATACTATTTCCAGTTTTACATACTTGGTACATATTGTGTACTGACGCCCTTTCCTCGGGGGGCTGCATTCATACCATAGGTAGGGGTAAGAAGGTTGTGGATCCTCACTCTTAGGATCACTGATCAGTTGTCAGAAGCTCCATTTCTCCGGAGGCTTGTCTTTTGGTATAGTTTCCCTGATGTTGTAGATTTATGTACATTCAGGGGTATGGCGGGGCCCTGTCCCGTCACAGTTGTTATTCTTAGAGGTCTGTAGTCATATCTTGTGTATTGGGTTGTAAGAACAAATATGTAACTGTTTTATTTTGGGTTATGTATATTTCACGGAAGGTGACCTTATTGGCTACCCTGTTGATATTTACTGTCTAAGTATTTTATGAGTTATGTATGTTCCGCTGCTATTCTCTGATGTATACCTGTAGCGGGTTCCTGTGTAGGGCACCGATGCCCGGTCGGTCGTGACAAAGTTGTATCCGAGAAGTTAGTCCTCGGAAAGTGTCTACGCATCGTTCAGTAGTAGAGTCTTGATTATCGGTGTGTTGTGCACCATATCTATAATCAGGAGGTTGCAGGACATTTAGGATTGGTTTCCATTCTTCTCTCTCTGAGATCGTGCAGTAGAGTTGTCTTATTAGGTTGAATCCTCTCTGACCTATTCTTATGTATCAGTTATGCCTCCACGGAAGGCGACCAGGGGCCAGAAGGGCAAGGTAGCAGCAGGAGCTGCTAGTGGTTCGCAGAGGGTTACTAGGACTCGGGCCTAGACTATGCCTGAGGATGTGGGCCGGTCGGCGAATTTAGTCACGCCGGCAGTATTAGAGGAGCCGAGAGCGGCCTTAGCTCCAGAGGTTCCGATACCTGAGCCTCCAGTTCCACAGCCAAGGGCAGAGTATAGAGATTATGGAGAGCAGATCAGGTTATTGACTAGCATAGTGGCAGGACAGCGCCGACAGGAGCAGGTAGCTAACCCTAGAGCCGACAGTTTGAGGATTCAGGATTTTCTGGGAGGTAATCCACCCGAGTTGTATGGTTCGAGACCTGAGGATGATCCTCAGGAGTTCATTCGGCAGGTACAGCGGACTATGCAGGTGCTTAAGGCCTCGGAGACAGAGTCAGTTGTGTTAGCTTCGTACCGGTTACGCGATATTGCGTTGAACTGGTTTGAGTCATGGAAGCTTTCTAGAGGTATGGGTGCTCTTCCAGCTGTTTGGGATGAGTTCACAGAGGCCTTCCTTGATCACTTTTTTCCTCCTGAGATGAGGAGAGCCCGCGTGGATAGGCTCTTGACATTGAGACAAAATGGGAGGACTATCAGAGAGTACAACCTGGAGTTTGACTCGCCGCTGTATGCGATCACTATTATGGCCGATACGGCGACATAGTTCACCGCTATGTGACGGGCTAGACCGTTATATGATTCTCGCATGCTCGGAGGCCCTTCATCCAGTATGAATATTTCGTGACGCAGCTTATGCACGTGGATCGAGGACAGAGAGAGAGAGGACCAAACCAGCCCACCAAGAGGCCTTGACGGCAGATTTCGTAATTTGTGAGGCGGACAGCCTCAGCAGCAGGCTAGGTCCACATTTCAGCCGGCACAGAGTGCTCCTTCTCGGTTTTCTGGCAGGAGGTTTGATCAGCCGGGTTATTCAGGAGCGGGTCAGGGCTCTAGGACTTCGGGGTTTTAGGGAGGCAGAGATCGTAACCGATCGAGAATGCCCCTATCTCGGTGTGTTCAATGCGGTAGATCTCACCCGGGCGAGTGCTGTTGTCATTATCACGACCCAACCCCGGGCCCGCGACTGGTGCCCTACCTGGGCACCCTTACAGGTATACATTAGAGATAATCAGCGGAACATACATGAAACTTATCAAATAAAACAACAGAAATAAAACAACATGTTACCCGATAGGGCTACCTTCCTGGACATATATATACAACCGAAGCAGTTGCCTCCTTTCCTTTACAAACTGACCCACAATATGTGACTACATACCTCTAAGAGTTTTAACATAACAACAGTGGCGGGACAGGGCCCCCGCCATACCCCTGAATATACATTTTGTTTAGGTAAATGCAAATATTATTACTAGAAACTGAAAGAAAAGTGGCTACAATCAATCATTGAGGGTTCTCAGTCCTCAACGTAATTTAAAGAAGAAACGGGGGAGTAAGGAGTTGTCACTCGAAGGTGCCATTACAAGAAGGGATAAAATCATAGAGTACTCTATAGGATGTTGTTTTAATCTTGGTAATGACCTCTTCTGCCGATGAGTTTGTGCCTTCAAAGAGCAGTGTGTTCCTTGTCCTCCAAATCTCATAGACCATAATGCAGAAGGCAATTAAGGTTGCTTTTGCTCGGATGCCTGTTCCGCGGTAGTCTTTTTTAATCCATTTGAGAGAACTTTCAACAGTGGTCATTTCTCTCTTAATTCCCAACCAGTCTCTTATGCTTTTCCAAATCAAACGGGTGTAGGGGCATGTGAAGAAGAGGTGCTCTCTTGTTTCATTTGCTTGCTTGCAGAACCCACAAAGAGCTTGCGTGGCTGCCCTGTCCCTTAGTCCGCAAAGACCGCGGACATTCCAACAAAGTATTTTCATTAGGAAACAAAGGAGGTTTTCCAAAGACTCCGCGCTTTGCGCTTTAGTCTTTCCGACCTTTGACATGAACTTCTTTGGCATAACTTCTTTCCCATCATCTTTCTGCCGGAAGCCGCGTGTGTATCAGCCAAGCTATGCTCCCGCGTTCAAAGGTAACACTCTTAGACGCCGGCAAGGACACTCTTAACACCCGTGTTAGTACCTTCGCCCGCCGAAGGTTGCGGGTTCAATGGAATCGCAGGATCGGAATCGTAGACTTATAACGCACCCTATCGCCTATGCATTGCCTTCCGTGGTGGGCCTGAGGCATAGCATGTGGTTTCCGCGTTCTTTGGGCCAGGATTACCCAAAACCGAAGGACCGGCAGAATGCGGGGCATCCTGCGCACAACCGGGACCAGGAGGTGTTGTATGCTCATTATCTTATACATGAATCTACAACCTCAGGGAAAATCGTACCAAGAGATAAGCCTCCGGAGCAAATTGAGCTTTTTTTCCAAAAACTGAACCGAGATCCTAAGAACAAGGATCACCACCTTGTATACCTAATACCTACGAGCATGGCGCCCCAAGAAGTCGATAACAAAAATTGAATATGGAACGGAAATAAGGTACAGCAATTAAAACATATCTGTATAAAAGCATGACAGAGGAAAGTGTAAAAAAAGGTAAATACCTGAACCTACCATGTCATTACCATCTCGTGAACTTAATTGTACCTTATTATCTTTTCCCATTTTTCAATAAAAGTTATAGTCACTTTCTTACGTACATACTTAGGAAAGTCATCAAGTTCATTACCATATAACTTACTTACCTTACATAACATAATCCGGCCCTTTATGGAGGGACGCCTATACTGCCCGACCCAATCTGGGATGCGATAAAGTCACATAGTCTGCCCATAAGGTATCGCCCGCCCCATTCTGGGACGCGGTAAAGTCACATAAGTCTGCCCATAAAGGTATACTGACCGGCCCATTCTGGGACGCGGTAAAGTCACATAGTCGCCCATAAGGTATCTTGCCGGCCCATTCTGGGGACGCGAAAGTCACATAGTCCGCCCATAAAGGTATACTGCCTGCCCATTCTGACGCGGTAAAAGTCACATAGTCTGCCCCATAAAGGTATCTTGCCGGCCCATTCTGACGCCAGTAAAGTCATATAGAATCCGGGAATTTAACCCAACGTACTACGTACCTCTACTCCTTTTAAAAATGACCCTTTTTCAAATAAAACTTCCAAGATACTAACAACCGTAGTATCAAGTCATATCTACTTTCCAAGACAAGTCACAATACCTTTTAGAAATACATTTACTGGCCTCTAAATCAAGTGACTTCTTTCTTAAAAACCTTAATCAATTGGTACCTTTAAAACAATTTGCCCTTCTTTATTTCAAGTCATTCTTTGTTTATATTACTAGAGAAAACCATTCTCTTAACCTTCCATAAAGTTATTATAACCAACTTCCCATAAAGTCGTTATACTAACTTTATGCCTTAGACTAATTCATTCTTTTTATAACCAAGAGACTTATACTTTCAAATCAAGTTACATAACTTTTAAAATACTTCAAGTCTCTTAACTTTAGAAATCAAGTTTCTTAACTTAGAATTTAAAATCTCTTATCTTTAGAATATCAAGAAATCCATGCTTTCCAAATCAAGTATTCTATATATTTAAATCAAGTCATTTCTTCCTTTAGAAATCAAGTCTCATAACTTGAAAAATAAAGTTTCTTAACCTTTTAAGAATCCCAGGTTCATAGTCTTAAAACTTCATACGTAAATTCTTATAAATTAAGTAACATATACTTTGGTGCGTTGTGAATAAGTTATACTTATTTATAACGATCTTAATCAAGTAGCCATGATCTAGAAAATGTAATACAATTTTGTCTTATTTTAGCTTCTATGCAGATGGAGAATTCTACTCATTTTAACTTAATTGATTGTCATTACATTTTCCTTTATTAACGCTGCAGTGGCTTGTTCGATACTTATTCTCATTTGTGCCGTAACTTAGCCAAGTCAACATGGCTCCTAATACCTCCTAACGACTCTTACCAACATCCCCCATAAGACTTGGTAAGAACTTAGGATAACCTAGACATAACCTTTACATAGAGTAAATCACATACATACCTCTTAACTTCTAAGAGTAGAAGGGAACATGAAATATTACCACATGTATATTCCATACATAGAATCATGCCAAAAGAAGGAAGAGGTTCACATACCTCGCGACGATTATCGACAAGTAGCAAAATGCTCCAAAGTACTTCCACATTGATAGCTATTCCATCCTTCAAGTAGAATACGCTATACTTAGTACTTCAACCTATAATGGCCATAATACGTCCATTAACTTCTTACTTCAAACGTATAATATTCTAAGTGCTAAGTCACTAAATTCTACGGAAATTCGGACAACACTTCCTTTGTTTCTACATACTTTGCCACCTTTTTCAAGGCCGAATTCAATAACCAAACACGCCACATTTAAGGCCCAACAATGCAATTAATAATAAGGGATTACACGCCTACTAGACGTGTAAAATTCCGCCCCACAATTGATATCAAACTAATACAACTACAAGTGTAAATCCGGCAACTTGAGATACAACAACACCAATTCTTATCCAATTTCCTTTTCAATCCAAATTGTTAGCATAACATGATATCAAGTCGTAATAAACATAACTACTACAATCTTCAAGTAAGTAACATGCGACGATTCTAAATAACGACCAAATTGTAATTCAATCTTCAAAAGGCTTATATGACATTTCGGATTTTAGGCTACAACAATCCATAACACTTATAAATCTTCAACACATACACTTCATGCTAGCAAACATGTAAGGCTGACAACAATATCTAATCTTGTAACACTTTTAGAGACAAGATTATTACCTCAACGAGTCTTAGTCCAACTTCAAATCCGAAGTCGCTCCCTAGCAACTTAGAGCCTCCTCTTGACACTTCAATCCGCCACTTGAGACTCTTAGAATATCACAAACCACTTTCTTTTAATCTTTCAATCAAAACCTAGGATAGCAACTAGGTTTTCACCTTGCGACTAATATGAAAACAATCTTTTTCCGGGATCTTTCTATTGAGATACCCTTACAATACCCTCATGAACCTTGGTTTAAAGTGTGGAGCTTATTGGACAACAAACAATTTTTTTTTCTTTCTTAGGACCTTGAACCCGAGAGCATAGTAGAGGAGTTCTCCAATTTCTGGAAAAATTGTCTAAGTATAGAAGTTGTCTTGCTACTAGTACTACTATATAGTAACATGTAGGGTCAAGATGTGTATAAATGTGTTGCTTGGATGAAGTTCTTTTAAATATCAAGACTTGTGGTCCCATTGACTAAGTCAATTTTATCAAGCTCCCCAACTTGCAAGACTTTGTCATCCTAACAATGGCCAAATGACCCTTTTGGCCATGCTATTTTCGTCCAAGGCTATTTAAGGGGGGGGGGGGGTGACACGTGTCGCCCTCCCATTCGTCATAATATTACGTTTTCCGACAATTCCATAATTCCGATAAATTTTTTACAAGTCTCTAATCTTAACATTTGGGATTCTCACGTACGTTCTTAAAACATATCCTGAAATTACGGGGTGTAATCGCATGACCGACCGGGCCTGCATCGTGCCTACTGGGCACCCCACAGTATACATCAGAGAATAGCAGCGGAACATACAAAATCTCATAAAGATACCTAGACAAAAATATCAAGAGGCTAGCCGATAAGGCCACCTTCCGTGAAATATACATAACCCAAAAACATCAGTTACATCTTTTTTTTTCTTTACAACTCAATCCACAAGACATGACTACAGACCTCTAAGAATAACAACTGTGACGGGACAGGGCCCCGCATACCCCTGAATGTACAACAACCGAAAATACCAGGGATCTGAACCAAGGATAAGCCTCCGGAGTAATAGAGCTTCTCAACAGCTGAACAGTGATCCTAAGAGTGAGGATCAGCAACCTGTATAACTCTACATATGGCATGAACGCAGCCCCCCGAAGGAGGTCAGTACAACATGTACCAAGTATGTGGCCAGAAATCTTGTAATGAAATCATAAAGTCTAAAATAAAGCTGGAGACGTGTATGATAACTCAAATAACAGTACACTGTGCCTTACTAACAATGAGAGTAAACAAGAGTATACTTTACTGCATAAAAATAGGAGGCTCATGATCAAAGTAGGGCCACCCGCCTGTAGTATCATTAAGCAATTTGTTACACCCCGTATTTACAGGACATGTTTTAAGAACGTACATAAGAACTCACAAATGTTAAGATTTGAGACTTGTAAAAATTTATCGGAATTATGAAATTTTCGGAAAACGTAATATTGTGACGAATGGGAGGGCGACACGTGTCACCCCCCTTATGGTTGCCTTGGAAGATTTAGGCAAGTGCTAAAGGGTCATTTGACCTTTGTAGGATGACTAAGTCTTGCAAGTAGTGAGTTTGAGAATATTGACTTAGTCAAAGGGTCCACAAGGATTGATATTTAATAAGACCTCATCCAAACCACCCATTTGTTTACATCTTGACCCTCCATTGTGCTATATTATACTACTAGTAGCAAGATATAGTCCAACACTTAGAAAATTTTCAAGAAATTGAAGAACTCCCTCTAGTTGCTCTCCGGTTCACTTGCATTTGAAAAAGATTTTTTTTTGTTTCTTGTCCATTAAGCTCCACACTTTAAACCAAGGTTCATGAGTGTATTGTGAGTGTATCTCAATAGAAAAATCCCGGAAAGAGAGTTTTCGTGTTAGTCGCAAGGTGAAAACCTAGTTGCTTTTCTAGGTTTTGCTTGGAAGATTGAAGGAACTTTGTTGGTATTGTTCTAAGGGTCTCAAGTAGCGGATTGAAGTGTCTCGAAGAGGTTCTAAGTTGCTAAGGAGCGACTTCGGATTTGGAGTTGGATTAAGATTCGTTGAGGTATAATCTTGTCTCTTAAAAGTGTTACAAGATTATATATATATTGTTTGTTGTTAGCTTTACATGTTGCTAGCATGAAGTATATGTGTTGAAGTTTATAAGTATTATGGATTGATTGTAGCCTTGAATTCCGAAATGTAATGTAAGCCATGTGAAGTTGGATTACAATTTGGTCGTTTACTAGAATCGTCACATGTTACTTACTTGAAGATTATAGTAGTATAATCGATTGCAACTTGATATCATGTTATGCTAACAATTTGGATTGAAATGGAAATTGGATAAGAATTGATGTTATAGTACCTCAAGTTTGCCGAATTGGCCTAGTAGTTGTATTAGTTTGATATCGTTTGTGGGGCAGAATTTTACACGTCTAGTAGGCGTGTAATCCCCTATTGATTAATTGCATTGTTGGGCCTTAAATGTGGCGTGTTTGGTTATTGAAATCGTCCTTGAAAAAGGTGGCAAAGTAAGTAGAAACAAAGGAGGTGCTGTCCGATTTTCCGTAGAATTTAGAGACTTTACACTTATAATATTCTACGTTTGAAGTAAGGCGTTAATAGACGTATTGTGGATATTATAGGTTGACATACTACGGGCGGGATATTGTACTTGGCAAGTGGTTTGACCCGAAGAGGTATCTAGAACTTTTCTACCTTTTGAGCATGACTATTTGCACGTATATAGTACGGTAGACGTACGAGACCTTGATATCCTTTACTAGTTTTATGAATAGCCAAGTCGGGTGAGTTAGGAGATTAACTCACTTCTTTGAATGTATTAAGGATATCTTAAGTTTTATTAAAGTTAAGGGACTTGAAGAGTTTTAAAGTATGTAATACTTGTTTCGTTTTAAACGTATAAGTCCCTTGGATAGGAAATTGTATTTGGCTAAGGTATAAAGTGAATATAACGACTTTATGGGAAGTTGGTTATATTAGCTTTATGGAAAGATAAATGACTTGATTTAATGAAAGGCAATTTGATTTTAAGGCATCAATTGCCTATGGTTTTATAAGAAAATGAGTCACTTGAGTTAGAAACCTAACTTTATTTCTAAAAGGTATTGTGACTTGTCCTGAAAAGTAATTTTGACTTGATACTATGGTTAATAGTACCTTGGAAGTTTTATACTAAAAAGAGTCATTTGTTTTAAAGAGTAGAAGTATGTAGTACTTGGGTTAAATTCCCGGATTTTGATAAAAGATATGCTAGTGCCTTAAGTAAACTAAAATGAGAGTGTATATGAATAAGACTAATAAGAAGTTAGGGGGATTTCATAACTTACTTATTTATTGTATGATAAGCCGGTAGGGCTTATGTTATGTATGATGGCCAGTTGAGATAGGGTAAGAGTATAAATGAGGGGTAAATCCCCAAGACGTTATACCACCTTCTCCAGGGTAAGAGTATAAATGAGGGGTAAATCCCCAAGACGTTATACCACCTTATCCAGGGTAAGAGTATAAATGAGGGGTAAATCCCGACGTTATACCACCGCCGAGTAAGAGTATAAATGAGGGTGAACCCCAAGACGTTATACCACGCTGTTTTTAGTGGATTTGCTACCCACGACGCGAGGAATACCTCACGCGAGTCCTTATGGGCTTATGCGGGTGAAATAGTCCCGTGCGGTAGTCTGACTATCGCGAGAATACCTCATGCGGGTCCACACGACCTATGCGGGTGAAATAGTCCCGCGAGTAGGATTGCTTAATGATCTGCGCGGATGGTCCCGCTGATCGTGAGCTTCCTATTTTTATGTTGACGTATACTCTTAGTTACTCGATTGTTAGTAAGGCATGGTGTAATTTTATTATCCTACATGTCTCCGCTTTGTTTTAAACTTATGATGTAATTACGATTTTCGATTTTACATACTTAGTACATATTGTGTGCGACCCCTTCCTCGGGGCTGCGTTCATCTGCGTAGGTAGGAATGGCAGTGGTGGATCCTCATACTTAGGATCACTTATCAGACGTCAGAAGCTCCATTTCTCCGGAGGCTTGTCTTTTTGGTACAGTCTTTCCCTGATGTTGTAGATTTATGTACATTCAGGGGTATGGCGGGGCCCTGTCCCGCCACTGTTGTTATTCCTAGAGGTATGTAGTCACATGTTGTGGTTTGGGGCTGTAAGAACCGAGTTGTACAGTTTTCTTTGACTATGCATATTTTATGGAAGGCGACCTTATCGGCTAGCCTGTGTTATTATTGTCTTAAAATGTTGTATGTTGTGTATGTTCCGCTGCTATTCTCTGATGTATACCTGAACAGGGTGCCCAGGTAGGGCACCAGTCGCGGCCCCGGGGTCGGGTCGTGACAAAAGAGGTATCAGAGCAGTTAGTCCTCGGAAAGTGTCTACAGACCGTGTCTAGTAGAGTCTTGATTATCGGTGTGTTGTGCACCACATCTATAATCAGGAGGCTGCAGGACATTTAGGATTGGTTTCCATTCTTCTCTCTCTGAGATCGTGCGATGAGTGTCTTATTAGGTTGAATCCTCTCGACCTATTCTTATGAAACGATTATGCCTCCACGGAGGCGACCATGGCCCGAAGGGCTGTTATACCCGTAGTTGCGGGGTATGTATGTGAGGACGTGCGTCACGAAGTCTGGCGAAATTTTGAAAAGAAAGAAAGATGTGAGTTTTTCGGCGGAAAAGTTCCTGTTATTTGTGAAGAAAAAGGTTCGTTAATGGGAATTGGATTCCCAGTTTGGTATTTGGACTTCATAGATTGTATTAGAATTTTGAGATTTTATTTTGGAAATGGTCATGTGGGCCCACGGGAGAAATTTACAGTTTTGTGGGCCCGCTTTGTTTTTGAGATTTCCTTAAATTGGATATTTTGGAAGACGAAATATTCTGGCGAATCGGGCGACACGTGTCACCCCCGTGTGGCACCGGCGATTTACATTTGTGCACAACACCCTGGTTAGTCGTTTTTAAACGAAGCGTTTTCGTAACTGCGAAGGAAAATTCCGGCTATGTCGTTTTGTATTTTTGCGGATTTTTCCGAGAGGCGAAACATTCGGACCAACGGGAGGGTGACATGTCACCCTGCGATGAAGCGTGTGGCGGCGACTTGGCGAATTGAGGCAAGTTGGGCTTGATATTTGTGTAGATATTTGTGAGGTTTTAAGGAGTAGGGTCTAGGTGCACTTGGCTTGATCTTGGCCTTACACTTGCACATGGCTTGATCTTGGCCATTGGTTGGCCTTTGGTTTTGCTATAAATACCCCTTATGTTGATGAACTCTTCATCCACAAATGAAACCTTCAAGCCTAAAATCCCTCCTCTCTAGTGTTGAGTTCGTCCAACTCATCCCCCTCTTTTGAGAGTCTTGGCGAGGCCTCCTCCTCCCTTTGTGGTGTCTTGGCGTAGGGTACCCACTGCCTAGTTGTTTTCGTATAATACCCACTTGTTGTGGTATAGAAATACTCCACTAGTATTGTTATAATGCCCATAATACCTTAGCCTTGTTCCTTGTAGTATTCAAAAGATACCTCTTTACGTATTGTCATGAAATACTACCTTTTGTCCTTTTAGTCTCAAACAGAAACCTCAAGGAAATCTTCATAGTTGGTTGAAGTATTTGAGTAGAAGTTAGTTAGAACTTCTAAGGGTTGTTTGGAGTGGTTTGGAGCGCTTGGGTGGAGCTAAACCTTGCTCGGGATCGACATTATAACTTGGATAATTTTGGGCTTATCGAGGTAATTATCTTGTCCTCTATTGTAATTGGAAATTACATGTTTGTTAGGATATATAGTTGAAGTATACTATATATGGAGCTATACTTAGTATTCGGCAATGTCTTTTGACTTAAGCTGAAGAATAAAGAAGCCCAATTGTATTTACATAGGGTGTATTGCGATGAGACTTGTGTAGAATTGTACACGTCAGGTTAGACGTGTAAACCCCACTGGTTGGCTTGGTAGCCGCCTCGATAGAGAGGAGATTTGCATTTGTTGCGGGAGGTCTTTAGAATTTTCTATAGAAAGATAGAAACTTATGTTTTGGGGTTAAGAGACGTTTGTGACCTTTATAGGTGAAAGTACTAAGAGTAGCGTATTCTACTCGAGGAGTGGAGAGGGCTAGCAAGGTTGTAGTACTTGGAGCATTTTGCTTATTGTCGATAAATCGTCGCGAGGTATGTGAACCTCTTCCTATCTTTTCTAGCATGATGGTTGTGAACTATGTAGTATGCGGTAGACGTACATGTGCTAAGTGATTTGGTTGGTTTAAAACATAGGGTGTTATAATAGCTTTATGGGAAGTTAGTTATAACGACCTTATGTAAGTGAAAATGGTTTCTTGATGTTAGAAGTTAAGAGACTTGATCTTATAAGATAAGAGACTTAACTTATTTGTTTTAATGTGGATGTTTGTGTGAAACCTCATTCGTGAGTAATGAGTACTTGGTTTTAAAGGGATAATGTTTCTGATTTGGGAATCGGAATGTGTATCGGCAGGACCACCGCGGCGTTAATAAAAGGAAAATGTATTGAATAATGATGTGTTGTATTAAAACCGGTAGAAACCTCCATCTGCGTAGAAGCTAAGATGAGACAAAATGATATTACATTTTCTAGATCATGTTCTTTGTAATAAGATCGTTATAAACAAGAATAAACTACTCACATATATGACATATGTTACTCAATTGTTCAAAAAGGAATCAAGTGATTAAGTTTGGGAACTATGAAACCTTTTGAAAATGAGAAGTTGGAGTAATTGAAACTAGGCAAGCGGAACTTAGGAAAGAATGTTGGTACTTGATTTTAAAAGGAAAGTGTTGCAGTTTACTTAAAAATGTGGGTTGGTCATTCTAATACTACGGGTATCGGGTGACTTTGATAAAAGTAATGGATCTCTTTTACAAAATTTAACGTCGTAGTACTTTAGGAGCTAAAACCGGACTTTGGTATAAAATGAAAGTACTTTGTGTTGTTGTGAAACTTGCCTATGCTTGTTGTTATGAAGCTTGGCTATGCTTATTGTGATAACCTTTGTTGTGCAAAGCGTTGTATTTACGTATTCTGGCGTCTCGATGGAGGGTCGGTTGGTAGTTGAGAACTTACTTGGAGCGTCTGCGGCGGTGGCGGAGAAATTCCGCAGATGCGTTCTGTTGATAGTATTATTGTTGTGCATCGCTATGGACATCTTGACCACGATCGTAGCGCGCGGGTATGCTTCCATTTAGATTACCGCCTTGTTGTTTCCCTTTGGACATACCGACACGATCGTAGCGCGGGTATCGTCCATTTGGAATGTTGTCTTATATTTCCCTTTGGACATCTTGACACGATCGTAAGCGCTGCGGGTATCGTCCATTTGGAATGTTGTCTTATATTTCCCTTTGGACATACCGACCACGATCGTAGCGCGCGGGTATCGTCCATTTGGAATGTTGTCTTATTTTTCCCTTTGGACATCGACCCACGATCGTGGCGCCGGGTATGCTTCCATTTGGATTGTTGTCTTGTTGTTGAGGTCACATGGACATGTCTACACCGATGCAAATTCGGGGCATGTGGCCATGGGACCTTGGTATTATTGTTGCATCATGGACATGTCTGCCGTCGATGATTCGGCATCACGCGCCATAATGCGAACTGATTGATGTGGTGGGCGTGAGACCCGTAGTTATATTGGAGTGATGGTTTTATGTTGTGAATCGTAGTTTGGTTATCATACATGTCTCACGCTTTATATAGACTAGTATGATTTCATTCTGATGTTATGCAGATTTCACATACTTGGTACTGTTATCGACCTCCTTGAAGCCGCGTTCATCTGCGCGGTAGAGTACATCGATCGTGGATCCTCGCTCATAGGATCACGATTCAGCGCATTTGAAGCTCCGTTTCTCGGAGGCTTATCTTTTGGTAGGTGTTCCACGAGTTGTAGGTTCTTGTACATTCGGGGTATGGCGGGGCCCTGTCCGTCATAGTCGTGTATATCTTAAGTGCATGTAATCTTGTTGTGGCGGGGTTGTAAAAGTTAAAGCTATTCGGAGTTTTATGTATATCTGAAGGCAAGCTGTTTTGGTTGCTTTGTTTATTTATTATATCTCTTGTTAAATGACTCATGTTTTATGTTCGCTGATTTTCTCGATGTATGTATCACTAGGGTGCCCGGTAAGGCACGATGCGAACCGGGCAGTCGTTACAAAAGTGGTATCGAGCGATTAATCCTCGGAAAGTGTCTGAGCCGTGTCTAGTAGAGTCTTGATTATCGATGTGTTGTGCACCACATCTATAATCGAGGAGGCTGCGAGACATTTAGGATTAGTTTCCATTCTTCTCATTCGAGATCGTGCCTTAGAGTGTGTTGTAAGTTGGACCCTCCGGCGTATCTCGTTTTACGATTATGCCTCCGCCGAAAGCGAGCCGAAGGGCAAGGCGGCGAGTGCTTGCTAGTGAGATCTGAGAGAGAATGCAGCGCGCGAGCGATACGAGTTGTGCTTGACAGCGGGTTTTGTAGCGCCCGGCCCAGCCAGAGGTTAGAGCGCGGCAATGGCTGCCGAGACATGATACGAGCCTCAGTCCACGATGCAGAGGCGAGAGAGATTGGTTACAAGAGATGGCGATTCTTGGCGAGTCGTGGCGAGATATGAGGATAAATTTGGATCTGGCGGTTCGATTCGATGCACGATGGTTCACCCCGAGCGAGATAGTTTGAGGCTACGGACTTTCGAGTTGTAGCCCTTGAGTTTTATGGGTCGAGGCACGAGGATGATCCGCGAGGAGTTCATCCGGCGATTCTGACGGATCATGCGGGTGATCAAGCTTGAAACGAGTCTGTGACCTTTGGTTCGCATCGGTGCGTGATCCGCGATCGATTGGTTTTGATTCATGGGAGCTTTCGGGAGAGCATGCACCTCAGCAGTATGGGATGAGTTTTGGGGCTTTCCTCACGCACTTCTTGCCTCGCGGATGAGGAGAACGCGGTAAACAGTTTTTTTGCGAGACGAGAGGCGCCTGTCGGGAGTACAATGTCGAGTTCGATTCTTTGGCTCGATATGTCCTGCGCTAGTTGCGAATATGGAGGATAGGGTGCATCGCTACGTCAGGGCTAGATGATTATATGGTGAGTCTTGTGCGGGTGTTTCTCTTGGTAGGGCATGGACATTGCCGCGTGCGAGCTCATGCACTAGGATGTGAGGCACGGAGGGTCGGAATGACTGGATCGCGAGAAGAGGCCGGGGCGGCGAGTCCTGGTGGCTTTCGAGGCGGACCGCCTCGGCGAGCTAGTTATATACCCCCGGTGCAGTGGTCCTCCACCGTCTTGAGGAGCGGTCGGGGCTCGAGGTTGAATTTTGGCGAGCGGGGTGTTAACGGTGAAGCCACCACCTCGTTGTGACCATTGTGGTAGACTCCATTTTGGAGAGTGTCGTGCTAGATTGGGAGTTTGTTTTGCATGCGGCCAGCGGGCCATTTGCGAAGCTGTCGACCAAGGGTAGCACGGATGTTCGACTTCGACTACGGATCGGTGGTGGTTCATCGCGCCTCTGATTATGCGCCTGCGGTGGCCTATGATTAGAGTGGGCGGTAGCTTGGTATATCATAACCCTCTAGAGTTTTGGTATGCTTGTTATGATGGTCTCATTATTGTGTGCTATGCGAATAGCGTTGTGTTAATTATGAGTTAGAAACATGCTTAGTTGGGAGGATACGTATGGGGGCATGGTAAGTGTGAACCTTAGACTATGTCACGAGACCTTAGGGGTAAGGTCGTCTTGAGTTAAAGATTTATTTTTGACCCTTATCGAGTAGTAGTATCGTGGGATTTATTTGTGTGATAAGTCAGTGGGTAGTGTGAGATGGAAGTGGTAGCTTTCATGATGTGAATTAGTAAGATTGTTCGGATCGGGAACAAGAGTTTAGCGCGGTTGAAAGTCGGGTTGAGGACCATTTGCGGGTCAACCGTAACCGGTTTGGGGTGGGGTCAGTTCTGGGTGGTCCCGGTGGTAGGGTCACGAGGATGCTAGGCCCAAGTTTGTATGATCATCGTATGAGTTCGTGGGCGCGTTCGACGAGCGGTTCGTAAAGGCGGGAATGGCCTTAAGGAAGTTTGAGGTTAGTAAGATGACCAAGTTTGGAGGTAGTGACTCGAGATTTTGAGAGCGAGTAATGGTGAAGTATGGTACGTCTTGGGAGAGTTCAAGCGTTCTAGAAGGGCACGACGAGTAAGGAAAGAAGATGACGTATGTTATTTCGTGGCCAAGCTGTGGCATTGGCAACTTGTTAGAGGAACTTTATCGTTATACGACTTGAGAAGGAACATTCGGGAAGAATGTTTCTATTGAGTGGAGTATGTTATACCCAGTAGTTGCAGGGTATGTATGTGAGGTCGTTAGTACGAGAGTACGTCTGAAATTTTGATAAGAAAGAAAGATGTGAGTTTTAGACGGAAAAGTTTAGGTTATTTGTGAAGAAAAAGGTTCGTTAATGGGGAATTGGATTCCCAGTTTGGTATTGGACTTCATAGATTGTATTAGAATTTTGAGATTTTATTTTGGAAATGGTCATGTGGGGCCACGGGAGAAATTCTGGTTTTGTAGGGCCGCTTTGTTTTGAGATTTCCGGTAAATTGGATATTTTCGGAAGACGAAATATTCTGGGCGAATCGGGGGGCGACACGTGTCACCCCCATGTGGCACCCTTGGCCGATTTTACATTTGTGCACAACACCCGGTTGGAGTCATTTTTCGACGAAACGTTTTGCGTAACTTGCGAAGGGAAAATTCCGGCTATGTCGTTTTGTATTTTTGCGGATTTTTAGAGGCGAAACGATTCGGACCAACGGGAGGGTGACATGTGTCACCTCACAATGGAAGCATGTGGCGTGACTTGGCGAATTGAGGGGGCAAGTTGGGCTTGATATTTGTGTAGATATTTGTGAGGGTTTTAAGGAGTAGGGTCTAGGGTGCACTTGGCTTGATCTTGGCCTTACACTTGCCTTGCACATGGCTTGATCTTGGCCATTGGTTGGCCTTTGGTTTTGCTATAAATACCCCCCTTATGTTGATGAACTCTTCATCCACAAATGAAACCTTCCAAGCCTAAAATCCCTCCCTCCTCTAGTGTTGAGTTCGTCCAACTCATCCCCCCCCCCTCTTTTGAGAGTCTTGGCCGAGGGCCTCCTCCCTCCCCCTTTGTGGTGTCTTGGCCGTGGGGTACCCCCCCCTAGCCTAGTTGTTTTCGTATAATACCCTTGTTGTGGTATAGAAATACTCCTAGTATTGTTATAATGCCCAAAATACCTTAGCCTTGTACCTTGTAGTATTCCAAAGATACCTCTTTCACGTAGAGTCAGGAAATACTACCTTTTGTCCTTTAGTCTCAAACCGAAACCACTAAGGAAATCTTCATAGTTGGTTGAAGTATTTGAGTAGAAGTTGGTTAGAACTTCTAAGGGTTGTTTGGAGTGGTTTGGGCGCACGGATTGGAGCTAAACCTTGCTCGGGATCGACATTATAACTTGGATAATTTTGGGCTTATCGAGGTAATTATCTTGTCCCTCTATTGTAATTGGAAATTACATGTTTGTTAGGATATATAGTTGAAGTATACTATATATGGAGCTATACTTAGTATTCGGCAATGTCTTTTGACTTAAGCCTGAAGAATAAAGCCCAATCTGTATTTACATAGGGTGTATTGCGATAGACTTGTGTAGAATTGTACGTCAGGTTAGGCGTGTAAACCCCACTGGTTGGCTTGGTAGCGGCCTCGATAGAGGAGGAGATTTGCATTTGTTGCGGGGAGAGTCTTTGAATTTTCTATAGAAAGATAGAAACTTATGTTTTGGGGTTAATAGACGTTTGTGACCTTTATAGGTGAAAGTACTAAGAGTAGCGTATTCTACTCGAGGAGTGGAAAGGGCTAGCAAGGTTGTAGTACTTGGAGCATTTTGCTTATTGTCGATAAATCGTCGCGAGGTATGTGAACCTCTTCCTATCTTTTCTAGCATGATTGTTGTGAACTATGTAGTGCGGTGAGCGTACATGTGCTAAGTGATTTGGTTGGTTTAAAACATAGGGTGTTATAATAGCTTTATGGGAAGTTAGTTATAACGACCTTATGTAAATGAAAATGGTTTCTTGATGTTAGAAGTTAAGAGACTTGATCTTATAAGATAAGAGACTTAACTTATTTGTTTTAATGTGGATGTTGTGTGAAACCTCATTCGTGAGTAATGAGTACTTGGTTTTAAAGGGATAATGTTTCTTGATTTGGGAATCGAGAATGTGTATCGACGGACCAACTGCGGCGTTAATAAAGGAAAATGTATTGAATAATGATGTGTTGTATTAAAACGGTAGAAACCTCATGCATAGAAGCTAAGATGAGACAAAATGATATTACATTTTCTAGATCATGGTCTTTGTAATAAGATCGTTATAAACAAGAATAAACTACTCGCATATATGACATATGTTACTCGATTGTTCAAAAAGGAATCAAGTGATTAAGTTTGGGAACTATGAAACCTTTTGAAAATGAGAAGTTGGAGTAATTGAAACTAGGCAAAGCGGAACTTAGGAAAAGAATGTTGGTACTTGATTTTAAAAGGAAAGTGTTAGTTTACTTAAAAATGTGGGTTGGTCATTCTAATACTACGGGTATCGGGTGACTTTGATAAAAGTAATGGATCTCTTTTACAAAATTTAACGTCACGTAGTACTTTAGGAGCTAAAACCGGACTTTGGTATAAAATGAAAGTACTTTGTGTTGTTGTGAAACTTGCCTATGCTTGTTGTTATGAAGCTTGGCTATGCTTGTGTGATAACCTTTGTTGTGCAAAGCGTTGTATTTACGTATTCTGGCGTCTCTCGATGGAGGTCGGTTGGTAGTTGAGAACTTACTTGGGCGTCTTGCGCGGTGGCGGAGAAATTCCGCAGTGCGTTCGCATTGATAGTATTATTGTTGTGCATCGCTATGGACATCTTGACCACGATGCGTAGCGCGCGGGTATGCTTCCATTTAGATTACCGCCTTGTTGTTTCCCTTTGGACATCGACCGCGATCGTGGCGCTGCGGGTATCGTCCATTTGGAATGTTGTCTTATATTTCCCTTTGGACATCGCGACACGATCGTAGCGCGCGGGTATCGTCCATTTGGAATGTTGTCTTATATTTCCCTTTGGACATCACGACACGATCGTGGCGCGCGGGTATCGTCCATTTGGAATGTTGTCTTATTTTTCCCTTTGGACATACCGACACGATCGTAGCGCGCGGGTATGCTTCCATTTGGATTCTTTGTCTTGTTGTTGAGGTCACATGGACATGTCTACACCGTCTGGAATTCCGGGGCATGTGGCCATGGGACCTTGGTATTATTGTTGCATCATGGACATGTCTGCCGTCCGATATTCGGGAGCATGCGGCCATAATGCGAACGATTGATGTGGTGGGCGTGAGACCCATAGTTATATTGGAGTGATGGTTTTATGTTGTGAGCTGTAGTTTGGTTATCATACATGTCTCTGCTTTATATAGACTAGTATGATTTCATTTCTGATATTATGCAGTTTCACATGCCAGTACTGTTATCGACCTCGCCGAGGCTGCGTTCATCTGCGCGGTAAGTACATCGATCGTGGATCCTCGCTCATAGGATCACGATTCGTAGCATTTGAAACTCCGTTTCTCGGAGCTTATCTTTTAGTAGGTGTTCCACGAGTTGTAGGTTCTTGTACATTCGGGGTATGGCGGGCCTGTCCGTCATAGTCGTGTATATCTTAAGTGCATAATCTTGTTGTGGGCGGGGTTGTAAAAGGATTAAAGCTGTTCGGAGTTTTATGTATATCTTGAAAGCTATTTTGGTTGCTGTTTATTTATTATATCTCTTGTTAAATGACTCATGTTTTATGTTCGCTGATTTTCTCGATGTATGTATCACTAGGGTGCCCGTGGTAAGGCACGATGCGGGCCCGAACAGGTCGTTACAAGCGGCGGCGATAGGAGCTGGCGGTACTCGAGGAGGTTACGGCTTCGAGCCACATACTATGCCCGAGGTAGTAAGCGGTCGCCGAGTTCAGCCACGCCGGCGGTATTAGAAGGCCGGCGGCGGTAGCTCCAAGGTTCGTGCGAGCCTCCATCCAGCCCGGGGCGAGTATAGAGACTACGGGAAGCGGTCCGGTTATTGACCGATATAGTAGCGAGCGTGCGAAGCGAGCGGCTAACCCTGGCCAAGCGGTTGCGGATTCGGATTTTACGGGTTGTCATCCGCCCGAGTTTTATGGTTCGAGGTCTGAGGAGGATCCGCAGGAGTTCATTCGGCAGCTACTGACGGACTATCTGTGTTCTTAGGTCTTGACGAGTTCATTATGCTAGCCTCATCTGGGTTCACGCGATATTGCGTTGAACTGGTTTGAGTCATGGGAGCTATCGAGAGGTGAGGATGCTCTTCCAGCTGTTTGGGAGGAGTTCACAGAGGCCTTCATGGATCACTTTTTGCCGCCTGAGATGAGGAGAGCCCGTGTAGATAGATTCTTGACCTTGAGGCAGAATGGGAGGACTATCAGAGAGTATAGCCTGGAGTTTGACTCCTTGGCCAGACATGCGCACACCATTGTAGTTGACATTGCGGATAGAGTTCATCTTTATGTGATGGGGCTAGACCGTCATATGATTTTTGCATGCTTGGAGGTGGCTCTTCAGCCCGGTATGGACATTGCCAGGATGCAGGCCTATGCGCAGGGGATATAGGATAGAGAGAGGGAGGACCAGATTGACTCAGGCCAACCCAAGAGGCGGTGACATCGATCTCGGGGCGATTTCAGCGGACAGCCTCGTGGCGAACTAGGTCCACATTCCGGCCCGGCCTGAGTGCTCCTTCCGCATTTTACGGCGGGAGTGATCAGCCAGTCA
Source organism: Przewalskia tangutica (assembly GCA_029844215.1). NCBI lineage: Eukaryota > Viridiplantae > Streptophyta > Magnoliopsida > Solanales > Solanaceae > Przewalskia > Przewalskia tangutica. The sequence goes on along the minus strand of CM056720.1, from coordinate 84,225,171 downwards.
TTCAGAGGCGGTCGGGCTCGGGACTTCGGGGTTTCGGGAGCGGCGGCCGTCCTGCGTCGAGACCACCAGCATCTCGGTGTGCTCGTGCGGTAGGTCTCACGTGGCGAGTGTCGCGAGGCTCGGGAGCTTGTTACTCTTGTGGCCCGGCGCCATTTGAGAGAGATTGTCCGTCTAGGCGGCGTGGGTGGTACGATGCGGTAAGCCAGGATCGATTCTTTGGGTCTTCCTCTCGCCGTGGTTATGCACCGGGCGGGGTACTCACGGACCGGCAGGCCGCGGTAGAGGTCGTGGTGGTGGTTCCAGTTCTAGCGGTCCACAGAACCGCATATATTCATTAGCCAGCCGCCAGGATCAGGAGGCTTCCCCTGACGTCGTCACAGGTACATTATTGATTTCATGTTGTGACGTTTATGCTTTGATAGATCCAGGTTCTACCTTGCCCTATGTGTCCCCTCTTATTGCGGGTAGAATCGGGATAGAGCCGGTGTCGATAGAGCCCTTTGAGGTAGCTACGTCAGTGGGTGATTCGGTGTTAGCTGAGCGGGTGTATAGAGGTTGTCCGGTGTTTATTTACAGTCGTCAGACCCTTGCAGACTTGATAGAGTTGGAGATGACAGATTTTGATGTCATTATGGGTATGGACTGGTTGGCTTATTGTTATGCCAACGTTGACTCTAGGGACAGGTTGGTTCGGTTCCAGTTTCCTGGCGAGCCAGTTATCGAGTGGAAGCGCAACACAGCGTCGCCGAGGGGTAGGTTTATTTCTTACCTCAAGGCTAGGAAGATGGTGCGAGCGGTACATCTATCATCTGGTTCGGTATTTGATACAGGCCGAGTGCAGTTCTTGATCGATGCCAGTGGTTAGAGAGTTTCCAGATGTGTTCCCAGACGATCTTCCGGGTATCCCTCCTGAGAGGGAGATTGAGTTTTGTATTGACACATTGCCAGACACTCGACCTATTTCCATTCCGCCATACAGGATGGCACCTGCTGAGTTGAGGAGTCAAGGACCGGTGAAAGATTTCTTTGGAGAAAGGCTTTATCGGGCCTAGTGTATCTCCCCGGGAGCGCCATTTGTTTGTGAAGAAGAAGGATGGGCGCTGCGTATGTGTGTTGATTACAAAGTGAATAAGGTAACCATCAAGAATAGGTACCCCCTCCCCAGGATTGATGATTTGTTTGACCAGTTGCAGGGTGCGAGGTGTTTCTCCAAGATAGACCTGCGGTCTGGTTATCATCAGGTATGAGTTCGAGAGGAAGATATCCTAAAGACTGTGTCACGACCCATTCCGGGGCCCGTGACTGGTGCCTTACCCGGGCACCCCAGTAGTCATACATCAGAGTAATCAGCGGAACATAAAATAACCAAGATATGAAACAGTATAAATTGAGACAGATATCAAGAAAGTTGCCTTTCGGCATATATATATATACAACTCTTTCAACATGAGCAGTTTAATCCTTTTACAAACCACGCACTTGTGATACTACATGACTCTACGAATGATATGACAACGACGGACAGGCCGCCATACCCGAATGTAAGCTACAACAACGGGGACTATACAAGATAAGCTTCCGAGGAAACGGAGCTTCCCAAACGCCGAACTTTGACCCTAAGAGCGAGGATCGGCGGTGTACCTTTACTGCGGCATGACGCGGCCCGAAGGAGGTCAAGATAACAGTGCAGAGTATGTGAAATCGAAAATCTCGTAAATGAAATCATAGTAGTCTATATAAAGCGGGAGACATGTATGATAACCAAACTACGCTTCTGATAAATAAGCGATATATCAAGTCGTGACTCACGCCTCAAAGTCATCACTCAAATATAAACATGGGTCTCACGCCCACAACATCAATCATGCATGAATACCTTCCTCACCGCCAGGCCTATGATATATAAAGCACCAAGGAATACATATGAGCAAGTCCCACTGTGTCCAAATAAAACCGCATGGTAAATGCGAAGGCATAGCCGACTACTAACACCCACAAGACTAACAAGGTCATAAATCGTATTATGATATCTGTCTGCAGCCGTCACATGATCAAAGCTGGTCGCCGCAATATCAAATGTGCGCTATCTAGCCACAGAACTCCCCGCGACTCCGCATAGGCCAATCTCATAGCCCGCGAGGTATAACCCGCATCGAGGTAGCTACTCCCGGCGTAAATCGCCCCGACTCGCGATCCGCGTGGCACATGTAACCGCATGACCATAAAGGCGCACACTAACACGGAACTCTCGTAGCTCGCATAGGCCCGGGACCGCATGAGGTATTCTCGAATCATGGTCCCGCATCACTGAGTCTACCCGCGACGGAGGCTTAACCCGGAAACACGGTGAGTGGTATAATACCAACATAACGGTTTATCGTTTAAACAACATAAGCACAATCAAGGAAAACCCTTTACACAAACATCACGAATACTAACACACGTAGCATCCTAATATGATTACTTATCAAATCAACACGAAGGTATTACAAGGCTATCACAAACCAATACAATCAAGTTATTCACACATAAGGTACTTTCTACTGTGTCAACATGTTCGGTTTCTATTCCCAAAGTACTTCATACATTAACTTTTTAAAAGATAATGTTACTTTCAAAAGTCACACAATACCGTAGTATATGAAAATAGAGTGATTATCTTTTGAAGTGAATCAAACACTTATCTTTGTAAAATCAAGTAACAACATTATTATCCAAACGTCAAGTTTGCCTAATTTCAAATGTTCACGTTTCTTATTTTAGAAAAGTTTAGTAGTTCATAGTCTTATTCATTTAAGAATATAATTCTCTTTTAAACTATCTCGTAAACATAAGCCTTATATGTGAGTAGGATATTCTTGTTTATAACAATCTTATTACAATGACCATGATCTAGGAAATATCATTTTGTCTCATCTTAGCTTCTATGCAGATGGAAGTTTCTACTGGTTTTAATAATACTTAATCTGTCAAAACATTTCCTTTTATTAACGCTGCGGTGGTTTGTCGATACACATTCTGATTTCGAAATCAAGAAACATTCTTAAGCCGTTATTACCTAACTTCCCATAAAGCTAGTATAACTCTTAAGTTTTCAAAAACCAAGTATTACTTCTTCTTTCGAAATGATTCAAAAATCTTTTGAAATACTTCAAGTTCTTTATTAACACATAACAAGCCGCTTATAGTTCAAATCGATTTACCTTTTAAAAACCACAAGTATTTTCTTGCCAACATAAAACATTATAACCAACTTCCCATAAAGCCGTTATAACACTTTATGTTTTAAAACAATCAAATACATTTAGCACGTATGCGTCTCGTACTACATAGTTCACATATCATGCTAGAAGAGATAGGAAGAGGTTCACATACCTCGCGGCAGTATCGACTAATAGCAAAGCGCTCAAGTACCTCAGTGTGGCTACTCCTTAAGCCAAGTAGATCGCGCCACACGCGATTTGACCTATAAGGCCACAAGGCGCTTATTAACATCTAGATCTTATCGTAGAACATTCTACGAAAATTCGGCAGATTTCCCCCGCCACAACGTAAATCTCCTCTCTATCGAGGCTGCCAAGCCAACCGGGAGGGGTTCTACACGCCTAACCGGACGTGTACAATTCTCACGTAAAAGCTACACAAGACTACGTAATACTGATTCTATGTAAATACAATTCATTACTCTTCTTTCGAAAGGTTTCTTATAATTCAGTGCTTAAGTCAAAAGACATTGCGATAACAACGTTCATTCTATATATAGTATACTTCAACTATATAGTCTAACAATCATGTAATTTCCAATTACAATAGAGGACAAGATATTTACCTCGATAAGCCCATAATTATCGAGTTTAAATGTCGATCTGAGCAAGGTTTAGCTCTACTCGCCCGCTCAGGCCGCTCCAAACAACCCTTAGAAGTTCTAACCAACTTCTTATTACTCCAACTAACTATGGAGATTTTCCTTAGGGTTTTGGTTTGTGGTGAAGGGAAGTATAATAGTATTTACGGGTTTTTAGTATAGGTATAACCTTAGAATACTACAAGGTATATGGCTAAGGTAATTTGGGCATTACAACAATACTTTTGAGAGTATTTCTACCAAGAGGGGTAGTATTTCGACTAGCACAACTAGGCTAGGGGGGGTTGCTCTCGGCCTAAAGGCCACCAAGGGGAGGGTTGGACGAGAACCATACTTAAGGGGAGAGGATTTGACACTTAGGAACTATTTGTGGATGAAGAAAGTTCATCACTTAGAGGGGTATTTATAGGACAAGCCAAGGCCAACCAATGGCCAAGATGAATCCATGTGTTAGGCAAGTGTAAGGTGTAGATTAAGCCATGTGTTGTGTGGGTCCCACTTGGTCATCAACCACACAAATATCCTACCAAACATTGACCAAATGTTTTAGGCAACAAAAATGCCAAAAACGTGCCCAACAATTCCCTTTGGTGCCGTCCACTTGCTTCCAATCTGAGGGTGACACATGTCACCCTCCCGTTGGTCCAAAATGTTTCGTCTCTCTGAAAAATCCGCAAAAATTAGAAATGACATAGCCGGAATTTTCCCTACGAAAGCTGTGGAAACGTTTCGTCGAAAAACGACTCTAATCGGGTGTTGTGCACAAAGTGAAAATCGGCCAAGCCTACTTAAGCTTCAAATTTTTTTCTACGTACGTCCTTACGTACATACACTGGAAATACGGGGTATAACGATCGCATTCGGGACCGGTATGGGCACTATAAGTTCGGGGTTATGTCTTTCCGGTTTGACCAACGCTCAATGTATTTATGGATTTGATGAACCGTGTTCAAGCCATTTTGGATACATTTGTGATAGTATTCATTGATGACATCTGGTTTATTCGCGAACGAGCAGAGCATGCGATCACTTGAGGCGGTACTTGGGGTCCTCGGGCCGTGATTATTCGCAATGTTCTCCAAGTGGGAGTTTTGGTTGGCCTCGGTGGCATTCCTGGGCACATTATCAATGATGGTGTTCGTGGATACGGCAAAGATTGAAGCGATCAAGTCTTGGCGAGACCTCTACTCCGATCGAGGTGCGCGATTTCTTAGAAATTTGGCGAGTTATTATCGTAGGTTCGTTGAGCAGTTTTCTTCGATTTCAGCACCGTTGACTAGGCTGACTCAGAAGGAAGCCAAGTTCCAGTGGACAGAGGCTTGCGAGAAGGGTTTCGATTCTTTGAAGGAAAGGTTGACTACAACTCAGTTCTTACTCTTCACGAGGGCTTAGGCAGATGCGTGATCAATTGTGATACCTCTGCATCGGGCTAGGAGTGTGTTTTGATGTAGCGGCAAGGTTATAGCCTATGCTTCGGCGATTCTGAAAGCATGAGAGGAATTACCCTACCCGCGACTTAGAGTTGGCGCAGATTATTCATGCCTTGAAGATTTGGAGACATTATTTGTATGGGGTTCATGTGGATATTTATACAGCACCACAAGAGCCTCAGGTATATCTTCAGCGAGAGAGTTGAACTTGTAGCGAGACGGTGGTTAGAGTTCTGAAAGATTATGATGTTGATATTCTATACCATCCGAAAGCCAACGTAGTTTCTGATGCCTTGAGTCATAGAACGATGGCGAGCCTGTCAGAGGTACAGCTAGAGAGACAGGACATGGTCCGTCAGATCCACCAGCTAGCGAGCCTTGGGGTTCGATTGATCGATACCGACGATAGTGGGGTACGGGTTCGTGAGGTTGCCGAGTCTTCCATCGTTGATGAGGTGAAGAGGCGACAGTTTGAGGACCCAGTGTTGGTACGGTATCGAGATGCAGCTCTTCAGGAGGAGAAGAGTCTATTCGAGGTAGCGCCTGATGGGGTGCTAAGGTTTGAGGGCCGGTTGTGTGTTCCCGATGTGACAGGACTTCGTCAGCAGATTTTGGGGGAGGCACACAGTGCTCGTTATTCTATTCATCCGGGGTCGACCAAGATGTACCATGACCTCAGATGTTTGTATTGGTGGGATGGCCTGAAGAGGGACGTGGCAGGTTTTGTTGCACAATGTCCTAATTGCCCCGGCAGTCAAGTCGAGCACGAGAGGCCCGGTGGATTATCGCGGCTATTGAGATTCCGACTTGGAAGTGGGAGGTGATCAACATGGACTTTGTTACAGGTTACCTCGTGCTCGGAGAATCGACTCCATTTGGGTTATTGTTGACAGGCTGACGAAATCAGCCCATTTCCTTCCAGTCAGGACGACGTTTTCGGCTGAGGACTATGCCAGATTGTACATCAGAGAGATTGTGAGGCTGCACAGTGTCGGTGTGGATTATATCGATAGGAGCCCGGTTCTGGCTAACTTCGAGGTCTTTCCGTAAGGATTAGGGACCAGTGAGTCTCGATACAACATTTCATCCTTGGTCGCGGGCGGCGGGCGTACTATCCGGACACTTGAGGATATGTGCGAGCTGCGTGATTGATTTCTGAGGTAGTGGGAGGATCATTTGCCTCTTGTGGAGTTTGCTTATAACAACAGCTACCATTCCAGTATACAGATGGCGCCATACGAGGCTTTATATGGGCGGAAATGTATATCGCCGATTGGTTGGTTCGACGTGGGCGAGGTGCAGTTAGTTGGCCCAGACTTGGTTCAGCAGGCTGTGGATAAGGTGAAGCTTATCCAGGAGAGACCGCAGCGACTCGTCGGCGCATTTGGAGTTTCGGTAGACGATTGGGTCTTCAAGGTGTCGCCCCATGGCGGTGTGATGAGATTCGGTAAGAAGGGGAAACTCAGGCCAAGGTACATTGGGCCCTACCAGATCGTCCGTCGAGTAGGCAAGGTTGCCTATGAGTTGGATCTGCCATCAGAGTTAGAGGCGGTACATCCGGTCTTCAATGTTTCTATGTTGCGGAAGTGTATCGGAGATCCAGTGAGAGTTTTCCCTACTAGTGAGGTCCAGGTGACAGAGGGGTTATCGTATGAGGAGAGTCACATAGCGATACTCGATCGCCAGGTCAGGCGACTGCGGACCAAGGATGTAGCTTCCGTCAATGTCTTGTGGAGGAATGATAACTGGGAGGAGATGACTTGGGAAGCGGAGGAGGACATGTTGAGGAAGTATCCTCACTTATTCCCTACACCTTCAGGTAATTCATTTCCCCTTACTTGTCAAGTTTTAATTGAAGTATTTCTTTTGCTTAAATGCTATTATGTGGCCATGTGTGGCATTATTGGTATGTCGGGGTTGTGAAAGGAAACTATGTCGCTAATTATAACTTTGACTCCGAAAGAACATTCGGGGACGAATGTTTCTAAGGGGGGAAGAATGTTACACCCCGTATTTACCGGACATGTTTTAAGAACGTACGTAAGAACTCACAAATGTTAAGATTTGAGACTTGTAAAAATTTATCGGAATTATGAAATTTTCGGAAAATGTAATATTGTGACGAATGGGAGGGCGACACATGTCACCCCCCCCCTTATGGTTGCCTTGGACGATTTAGGCAAGGGCTAAAGGGTCATTTGACCTTTGTAGGATGACTAAGTCTTGCAAGTAGTGAGCTTGAGAATATTGACTAAGTCAAAGGGTCCACAAGGCTTGATATTTAATAAGACCTCATCCAAACCACCCATTTGTTTACATCTTGACCCTCCATTGTGCTATATTATACTACTAGTAGCAAGACATAGTCCAACACTTAGAAAATTTTCAAGAAATTGAAGAACTCCCTCTAGTTGCTCTCGGGTTCACTTGCATTTGAAAAAGAATTTTTTTTGTTTCTTGTCCATTAAGCTCCACACTTTAAACCAAGGTTCATGAGTGTATTGTGAGTGTATCTCAATAGAAAAATCCCGGAAAGAGAGAGTTTTCGTGTTAGTCGCAAGGTGAAAACCTAGTTGCTTTTTTAGGTTTTGCTTGGAAGATTGAAGGAACTTTGTTGGTATTGTTCTAAGGGTCTCAAGTAGCGGATTGAAGTGTCTCGAAGAGGCTCTAAGTTGCTAAGGAGAGACTTCGGATTTGGAGTTGGATTAAGATTCGTTGAGGTATAATCTTGTCTCTTAAAAGTGTTACAAGATTATATATATATTGTTTGTTGTTAGCTTTACATGTTGCTAGCATGAAGTATATGTGTTGAAGTTTATAAGTATTATGGATTGATTGTAGCCTTGAAATCCGAAATGTAATGTAAGCCATGTGAAGTTGGATTACAATTTGGTCGTTTACTAGAATCGTCGCATGTTACTTACTTGAATATTATAGTAGTATAATCGATTGCAACTTGATATCATGTTATGCTAACAATTTGGATTGAAATGGAAATTGGATAAGAATTGATGTTATAGTACCTCAAGTTTGCCGAATTGGCCTAGTAGTTGTATTAGTTTGATATCGTTTGTGGGGCGGAATTTTACACGTCTAGTAGGCGTGTAATCCCCTATTGATTAATTGCATTGTTGGGCCTTAAATGTGGCGTGTTTGGTTATTGAAATCGGCCTTGAAAAAGGTGGCAAAGTAAGTAGAAACAAAGGAGGTGCTGTCCGATTTTCCTTAGAATTTAGAGACTTTACACTTATAATATTCTACGTTTGAAGTAAGGCGTTAATAGACGTATTGTGGATATTATAGGTTGACATACTACGGGCGGGATATTATACTTGGCAAGTGGTTTGACCCGAAGAGGTATGTAGAACTTTCCTATCTTTTGAGCATGACTATTTGCACGTATATAGTACGGTAGACGTACGAGACCTTGATATCCTTTACTAGTTTAATGAATAGCCAAGTCGGGTGAGTTAGGAGATTAACTCACTTCTTTGAAAGTATTAAGGATATCTTAAGTTTTATTAAAGTTAAGGGACTTGAAGAGTTTTAAAGTATGTAATACTTGTTTCGTTTTAAACGTATAAGTCCCTTGGATAGGAAATTGTATTTGGCTAAGGTATAAAGTGAATATAACGACTTTATGGGAAGTTGGTTATATTAGCTTTATGGAGAGATAAATGACTTGATTTAATGAAAGGCAATTTGATTTTAAGGCATTAATTGCCTATGGTTTTATAAGAAAAGGAGTCACTTGAGTTAGAAACCTAACTTTATTTCTAAAAGGTATTGTGACTTGTCCTGAAAAGTAATTTTGACTTGATACTATGGTTAATAGTACCTTGGAAGTTTTATACTAAAAAGAGTCATTTGTTTTAAAGAGTAGAAGTATGTAGTACTTGGGTTAAATTCCCGTATTTTCATAAAAGATATGCTAGTGCCTTAAGTAAACTAAAATGAGAGTGTATATGAATAAGACTAATAAGAAGTTAGGGGGATTTCTTAACTTACTTATTTATTGCATGATAAGCCGGTAGGACTTATGTTATGTATGATGGCCGGTTGAGATAGGGTAAGAGTATAAATGAGGGGTAAATCCCCAAGACGTTATACCACCTTCTCCAGGGTAAGAGTATAAATGAGGGGTAAATCCCCAAGACGTTATACCACCTTCTCCAGGGTAAGAGTATAAATGAGGGGTAAATCCCCAAGACGTTATACCACCTGCTTCAGGGTAAGAGTATAAATGAGGGGTGAACCCCCAAGACGTTATACCACCTGTTTTTTCGTGGATTTGCTACCCACGATGCGAGGAATACCTCATGTGAGTCCTTATGGGCTTATGCGGGTGAAATAGTCCCATGCGGGCAGGTACAGCCTATGCGAGGAATACCTCATGCGGGTCCACACGACCTATGCGGGTGAAATAGTCCCAGGAGTAGGATTGCTTAATGATACTGCGGGCGGATGGTCCTGCTTTTATCGTGAGCTTCCTATTATTATGTTGTACGCATACTCTTAGTTACTCTTATTGTTAGTAAGGCACTGTGTACTGTAATTTTATTATCCTACATGTCTCCGGCTTTGTTTTAAACTTATGATGTACTTACAGTATTTTCCAGTTTTACATACTTAGTACATATTGTGTCTCGACCCGCCGGGGCTGCGTTCATGCCGCAGGTAGGGGTAAGCAGGTGGTGGATCCTCATTCTTAGGATCACTTATCAGACGTCAGAAGCTCCATTTCTCCGGAGGCTTGTCTTTTTAGTACAGTCTTTCCCTGATGTTGTAGATTTATGTACATTCAGGGGTATGGCGGGGCCCTGTTCCACCACTGTTGTTATTCCTAGAGGTCTGTAGTCACATGTTGTGGTTTGAAATGTAGAACCGAGTTGTACATTTTCTTTGACTATGCATATTTTATGGAAAGCGGCCTTGCTCGGCTAGCCTGTGTTATTGTCTAAAAATGTTGTATGTTGTGTATGTTCATTGCTATTCTCTCGATGTATACGAGCAGGTGCCCGTAGGGCACCAGTCGCGGCCCCGGGGTCGGGTCGTGACACAATCCTACTCCTGGAACTATTTCACCCGCATAGGTCCTGTGGACCCGCAATGAGGTCATCCGCCGCGCATAAGACTATTTCACCCGCATAGGACTATTTCACCCGCATGGGCCTGGTGGGCCCGCATTGAATACAAACGCCGCACTCGCATCATGGGTAGCAAATCCATGGAATAAGTAGTAACCCGGGGGTTTACCCCGCAAGAATAACATAACCTAGCACAACCGGCTATCATACATAACATAAGCACCACCGCCTTATCATACATAACATAAGCACCACCGGCTTATCATACATAACATAAGCACCACCGGCTTATCATACATAACATAATCAAGTTAAGAAATCCCCTAACTTTTTCTTAGCCTTATTTATATACCCTCTCATTTTAGTTTACTTAAGGCACTAACATGTCATTATAAAATCCGGGAATTTAACCCAAAGTACTATGTACTTCTATTCTTTTAAAATGACTCTTTTTCATATAAAACTCCAAGATACTAATAACCGTAGTATCAAGTCATATCTACCTTTCAAGACAAGTCACAATACCTTTTAGAAATACATTTATAGGCTTCTAAACCAAGTGACTTTTTACTTTAAAACTTAAAGCAATTGATGCCTTTAAATCAATTTGTCTTTCTTCATTTCAAGTCATTTATCTTTATTTACATCACTAGAGTAAACCATTCCTTTAACTTTTCATAAATTTATTATAACCAACTTCCCATAAAGCCGTTATACTAACTTTATGCTTTAGACACTTACATTTTTTTTATAACCAAGAGACTTATACATTCAAAAACCAAGTATCATACACTTTCAAAATACTTCAAGTCTCTTAACTTTAGAAATCAAGTTTCTTAATTTTAGAAACTAAGATATCTTTAACCTTTAAAACAAGTGAGTTAATTCTCTAACTCAACCAACTTGGACATTCTTAAAACAAGTCAAGGATATCAAATGAAACTAAGTTCATTTAAATCTCGTACATCTACCGTACTATACATTTACAACTACTCATGCTCAAGAGATAAGAAAGTTTCCACATACCTCTTCGGTTCAATCCACTTGCTAAGTCCAATATGTCGTACGTCGTATGTCAACATAAAATGACCACAATACGTCTATTAACTTCTAACTTCAAACGTAGAATATCCCAAGTGTAAAGTCACTTAATTCTACGGAAAATTGGACAGCACATCCTTTGTTTCTACATACTTTTCCACCTTTTTCAAGGCCCGAAATCAATAATCAAATGCCACATTTAAGGCTCAACACATTAACCAATCAAAGGGGATTACACGCCGCACAGGATGTGTAAAATTCATCCCCACAATCAATATCCAAATAGTCCAACATTTCAATTCCATTATTGGTTACAATGCAACCACAATGAAAAGTCTTTTCCAATTCCTTTTTAATCTACGTTGTTTAGTCTAACATGTTATATAGCTGCAATCGATAATAACAACTACCATCTCTTCTTTATATAACATGCAACGACTAAAACTAATAACCAAATCGAATTACAATCTTAAGGTTAAACATGCAACTTTCGGATTCCATCCAAATATTCCATAACATTCAATCTCCATATATATATATCTCATGCTTGCATAATATATATATGACTACAACAATAAGTAACCTTTAATCACTTAAGAGGACAAATTTGTTACCTTGATAAGCCCAGAATAGTCCAACAATCTCGCCCACTTTAGCCCTCTTTCCGAAATTCTTCTTCCCGTCAAAATCACCTCTACGAACCCCCTACAAGCTTGCCAACATATGTCCTTCTTGTTGCCCTTCCAAAAATCTCATTTAGGCTTAGGGTTTTTCTCACAATTTCTTTGAGAGAGAAGATAAGAGGGATTTCTATTGGAATGAAATCTTGCAAATGATTTTAATCTTGCAAGACTTGGTCATATATAGCCTCCATCTTGTTATACAAGTTGGGAGGGACACTTGTCTCCCTCCCATAGGTCCTCTACACAAATATCTTCTAATTTAACCCATTTTTCGCAGAAATTCCCGCCTCGGCGCCGCGGCCCTGCAGCCGGCGCCGTGGCGATGCAACTTAAGAGAGTTTCAGTACTTACGGTGCCGCGGCCCTGCAGTCGGCGCCGTGGCGCTGTGACGCATGTCTGAACATTTTTCCTTCTTTTCTGCCAGCTGATCTTGTAACGTCCATAACGTTCTACTCCGATGTCCAATCGACGAGCGGTTTATTGCGTTGGGAACTAGAATCAACGAACTTCATATTAGGCTTTTAAAACACCTAAAAACTCTTAACATACTGGTATGTATAGCATTCCAAAGTTGACTAAAAATCTGTCCACAAACATTCTGTCAACTTATTTATTTTTTTCCAAATTCAAATCTTATTTCCTTTCGTACATTTTTAAATACATGACCTGGAATTACGGGGTGTAACATTCTTCCCCCTTAGAAACATTCGTCCCCGAATGTTCTTTCGAAGTCAACTTAATTAGATAGCGACACATTCTCCTTTTACTGCACCCTTTATACAAAAATATATCACTCATGGCCACATAACAATACTTATGCTAAAACGTCAACCTGAACTCCAAGTGTCGACGTCGGTTATCTGAATAAAGCTTTTATCGACTCTGAGCTTGCTAATAATCTTTCCTGGATAAGCTTTGCCTTATCCACAACCCGCTGAATCAAGTCCGGGCTAATTATCTGAACCTCGCCTACGTTGAACCAACCAATCGGTGATTCTATACTTTGTTTTCATGCAAAGCCTCATTCAGGGCCATCTGGATACTGGAATGGTAGCTTTTGTTATACGCAAACTCAATAAGAGGCAAATAATCCTTCCAGCTAACTCTGAAAACAATAACACCGGCCCGCAACCTATCCTCAAGTACCTGGATAGTATGCTCTGCCTGTCCGTCGGTCTGAGGGTGAAATGCCACACCGAGACTCACCTGTGTCCCTAATACCTTCTGGAAAACCTTCAGAAGTTAGCCGTAAACCGAGCTCATCTGTCTGACATCATAAATGTTGAAACCCCGTGCAGTATTACAATCTCCCTGCTATATAATCTAGCATAAACCTCAGCCGAGTAAGTGGTACTGACCGGAAGGAAATTGATTGATTTCGTCAGTCTGTCTACCATAACCTATAAGCAGTCGAACTTCCTCTGAGTATGATACAACCCTGTAACAAAATCCATATTAATCACCTCCTACTACCAAATCGGGATCTCAATCGTCGATAATAGCCCACTGGGCTTCTAATGCTCAACCTTGACCTGCTACTAATTCGGACACTAAGCAACAAACTCTTCTACGTCCCTCTTCAGGCCATCTTACCAATACATACATCTGAGGTTATGATACATCTTTGTCGACCCCGAACAAAATAGAACAAGAAGCACTGTGTGCCTCCCCTAAAACCTGCTGACAAGTCCTGCAGCATCGGGCACACATAATCTATTCTCATATCACATCACTCTATCTGGTGCTACCCAAACAGTTCCTTCTCCTCTTGGAGAGTCGTATCTCAATTTCGCCCTAGAACTGGATCTTTATACTTTCGCCTCTTCACCTCCTCAACGAGGGAAGGCTCGGCAACCTCTCGAACCTGAGCCCCACTATCATGCTCCCGTAGCTGCCGGGAGATATAGGTTGTCACCCTATCGTGTTGCATCAGCACACAACCCAATCAAACACCCAAAGTGTTACCATAACAACCTAATCCTCTAGTCCCTCAGACCTCATGAGGGGTTAGAACTGTAGTCGTAGTCAGCTTACTTTCAAATAACTGGAAGCCTGTCTCATAGTTCCAAAATATTCGGGGGTATAATCTCAATTATGATTTCCTGTTTCTGTTTCTCTGTTGCAACCAAACTTGGTCACTATACTTAGATTTGATTCCTTTGCTCGACTCATGGCTAAGACTTCCTGCCAATCACAATTTAGGGGGAGATTTCCTTGATCTCGTCAAGTAGTAATCCTATTATTTTCTCCCAGCTCATAAAGCTTATAGTCAGGTGTTCAACCTCAATTCATGGTATTACATAACCCAATGGCTTGCCAAGATTTCTTATAGTTCGAATGTCTACTCGTCTTACCTTTATTTTTCATTTCAAGTTGCCCTAGGGTCTCTTACCTCCCCGTATATATACGGTCTGGCCCGTCAATACAGGTTTGCCACCTTTCGTCGGGGTGTTCCTAATTGCCCATCATTTTTAATGGTCTTTACACTATTCTGGGTAACTATGCCTTGGGAAACCTTCATAATTGTAATTGCATTCCCTTTATTATTTTGGTCATAACCCTTCATCATACTAATTACTAACCCAAAATATTTCTACCCCGCTCCTGGGTCACACATTTCCATTTATGCTTATTACTAGCATTTATATCCTTAAGACACATCCTCGACCATTTCCTAATGTCGTTCTCAATTACCCCAACACAATACTTTTCCCACAGTTATCTAAAACTGTAACCTATGGCATGATGACACTGGAGATCTTACATGTCTCACAACCATCGTCTAATACCCTGGGTACACATAACCCCATAGTACATAAAACTATCCCTTTACGTAGGGGATAGAGCTTATCTCTTTTCCCCATCTTAATCATCAAGTGCCACCTTATAATCGTATAGATTTTTAAGACCTACCAGCGATGTCTTTTGTTTTCCACAGGCACCACTCATACTTATCTTATTCTTGCCTTGCGTATTTTTCCTGCAATTATTCGGAATGTCGTTGTTATACCCCGTATTTCCAGAGTATGTACGTGAGGGCGTACATATAAAAGTTTAAGCCTTAAGTTAGGCAAGGACCGAAAATTTTGTGCACAACACACGAAAAGAATCGTTTTCCGACGAAACGTTTTCCAAACTTTGCGAAGGGAAAAATACGGCTATGTCATTTATTATTTTTGCGGATTTTTCCGAGAGACGAAATATTTTGGACCAACGAGAGGGCGACACTTGGCCCTCAAGTGGACGGCAAAGCCATGGGATTCTTGGCACATTTTTTGTGTTGATTTTTGGTCAAGGAGTTGGTAGGATATTTTTGTAGATATTTTGTGTAGTTGATGAGCAAGTGGGACCCACAAACACATGTCCAAATCTTCACCATACACTTGCCCACCACTTGACTTGATCTTGGCCATTGATTGGCCTATAAATACCCCTCCAATGCAAGACTAAATCTTCATCCAAAAATCATTTTCCAAGTCTCAAAAACCCCTCCCCCTAAAGTGTAGTATTCGTCCAAGTCCTCCCCCTCCCCCTTGTGAGCCTTGGCCGAAACCAACCCCCCCCCCCTTGCCTAGTTGTTTTCGTATAATACTCCCCCCCCTTGGTAGAAAAATACTCTCCAAGTATTGTTACTATTCCCAAATACCTTGGCCCAAATACCTTGTAGTATTCCAAGGTTATACCTATACTAAAAGCCCAGAAATACTATTATACTTCCTTTAGCCACTAAACGAAACCCTAAGGAAAATCTTCATGGTCGGTTGAAGTGTTAAGTAGAAGTTGTGTAGAACTTCTAAGGGTTTCTGGGAGCGAATTGGAGCGTTCAGAATAGGAGCTAAACGTTGCTCAGGATCGACATTAAACTTGGATAATTTTGGGCTTATCGAGGTAAATACTACTGTCCTTCTATTGTAATTGGAAATTACATACTGTAGTAGTATAGAAATGAATATAAGATACATATAAGGATATTAACGAAGAGAATTGAATTGATATCACATCAGAAGAATATTAAAGAAGAAGACTGAGCTGTACTTACATAGGACTGTATTTACAGCAGACTTGTGTAGTTTGGCGGGTAGGGAAGTGCTGCCCAATTTTCCGTAGAATAAAGGAATCTGTATCTAGAATTATTTTACAGAGTAGTCTAGACGTTGATAGACTTGTATGACCATTATAGGGTGAAGTACTGCGAGTAGCGTATTCTACTCGAAGAAGTGAAAAAGGCTAGCAGGATTACAGTACTTTGGAGCCATTTGCTAATAGTCGATAATCGTCGCGTGGTATGTGATTCTTCCTATCCTCTTGAGAATGATATTTTAAAAGAATATATATATAGTACGGTAGACGTACGTGTGTTAACTGAACGTAGTTCTACGGCAATGTCTTTTGACTTAAGCCTGAATAATAAGAATCTTGAAGTATTTCAAAAGAATTAAGAATCGTTTTGAAAAGAGTAATACTTGGTTTTGAAAGCTTAAGAGTTATACTAGCTTTATGGGAAGTTAGGTATAACGACTTAAGAGAGATAAAAAGAATGGTTTATTGATTATAGAAGATAAGAGACTTGACTTAATTGAATTAATATGAATTTTGTTAAAAGTGTAAAACCTCATTTCGTGAGAAATGAGTACTTGGTTTTAAAAGGAATATGTTTCTTGATTTGAAATCGTAATAAGTATCGAACAAACCATCTGCAGTCGCTAATAAAGGAAATGTATTGAATAATTAAGTATTATTAAAACCAGAGAAACCTCCATCCGCATAGAAGCCAAGATGAGACAAAATGATATTACATTTCCTAGATCATGGTCGCTTTAATAAGATTGTTATAAACAAGAATAATCTACTCACACATAAGGCATACATTACTCAATTGTTTAAAAGAGAGTACGTTATTTGATTAAGACTATGAACTATGAAATCTTTCGAAACTAAAAGACTTGAGTATCCAAATTAGGCAAACCGAACTTTCGGAAAAGAATGTTGTTACTTGATTTTAAAACATGAACATATTTGGTACTACGGATAATAGTATCGAGTTGTTTTTACGTAAAAGAGGTCTTTTGAAAGGATAAATGTATGTAGTACTTTGGGGTTAAAACCGGATTTGTTGTAATAAAATAAATGTCCATGAGTATGATTAAACTTGCCTATGCTTGTGGTGATTAGCCTTTGTTGTGCAAGTGTTGTATTTACGTACTCGCGTCTCGTTGGAGGGCGGCTATCGATTGATTGATGGACATCGACACGATGGGTGGCCCGAGTATGCTTCCACTAATCGATCCTTTTGGACATACCGACACGATGGGTGGCCACGTATGCTTCCATTAGGAGAGTTATCTTGTTATCGACTTGGACATACCGACACGATGGGTGGCCACGAGTATGTTTCCATTCGATGGTTATCTTGTTATTTCCTTTTGAACATACCGACACGATGGGTGGCCACGTATGCTTCCATTAGGAGAGTTATCTTATTATCGGCTTGGACATACTGACACGATGGGTGGCCCACGAGTATGCTTCCATTCTGATGGTTATCTTGTTATTTCCTTTGGACATACTGACACGATGGGTGGCCCACGGGTATGCTTCCATTAGGATGGTTCCATGGCCATGCTTATACCGAGGTAAGATCCGGTACGCCGTTGTGCGGGTTATATTTGAGTGATGACTTTGAGGCGTGAGTCCACGACTTGACATGATCGCTTTTATATTGTGAATCGTAGTTTTGTTATCATACTTGTCTCATTCTTTTTTTAGACTACTATGATTTCATTTACAGTATTTTCAGTTTCACATACTTGGTACCTGTTGTACTGACCTCCTTCGGGGGGCTGCGTTCATGCCGCAGGTAGAGGTACATCGGTCGTCGATCCCCGCTTCTAGGATCACAAATCAGCGTATTGGGAAGCTCCGTTTCTCCGGAGGCTTATCTGTTGGTATGTTACCCTGAGTCTGTAGGTTCTTATACATTCAGGGGTATGGCGGGGCCCTGTCCCGTCATAGTTGTTGTTGTAAAACTCTTAGAGGTCTGTAGTACTATTGTGGGCAGAGTTGTAAAAAGGATAATTGTTCGGGTTTTTATGTATATATACAGAAGGCAACTGTTTTGGTTGGCCTGTTTATTTATCATATCTCTTGTTTCATGTTTATGTTTTATTTCCGCTGATTTTCTCTGATGTTGTTTCACTAAGGTGCCCGGGGTAAGGCACCAGTCACTGGCCCGGGGTCGGGTCGTGACAAAAGTGGCCCTGACTGCCACATTAAATCAACTCCAAGTATCTCCAAGGGCACTTAACATGAATTTTTTCAGTGACTGCACGCCTTCATTTCCATTTCTAACTTCTTCAAATTCAACTATTTCATGCTTTCTACATCGAACTTTTTTGAACAAGTCACACATAGAATTTTCAATCAATGATGTCGAAGAAGGAATGATAATCCACTTGTTACAGCCACTTCCTTTCCTTTACACTCGATAAACGGCTCGCCGGGAAACTGGAATCGAATCAATCTCTCTCTGCAATCAACGTTGGCATAACAAGAAGCCAACCAGTCCGTACCCATAATGACCTCAAAGTCTGTCATATCAGCTCTACTAGGTCTGCGGTCCGGACGATTGTATATCGCCAGCAATTATTATATATCCGCCGCCTATACCCATCACTCACGTGTAGTCACCCCAAAAGTTCTCATGGATCCGTGCTCTATTCCTTTACACTTGGTTGCTCTCTTTCATCGGTACTCTTTCCGTACTTTCCGACTTATTCTAGCATACGTACATAACTTCCATACTGAGTCTGGCCTCCAATATTTGGAGTCACTAAATTAAACAATATAAGGCCATTTCCGGCTCTCATGGCCTGGTTCCTGTGGAATGCGTCCACGAACCCGCAAAACAATTTAAATAGACTTGGGTCTGGCATCCTCGTGACCCTGTCACGTAGCGGGGCTAATACCAACTTGTTACACCCCGTAGTTCCAGAGTATGTATGTGAGGACATACGTACGAGAATATAACACTAAGTACGAAAGGGAACAAAATTTTGAATTTCCGACGGAAAATATTCCGAACCTCGTGAAGGAAAAAGGTTTATTATTGGGAATTAGATTCTCAATTTTGGTATTTGGACTTCTTGGAATATAAGAGAATTATGGATTTTATTTTCCAGAATTGGTCACGTGGGGCCACGGGAGAAATTTACGATTTTGTGGGGCTCACATTATTTTCGAGATTTTGGCCAATATGGATGTTTTTGGGAGATGAAAATATTTTGGACGAATAGGAGGGCGACACATGTCACCCCAAGTGGGCCCATGTTGGGCGAAAATGATGACAATTGGACAAGTCTTGTGCTAGATATTTTGTGAGATATTTGTTGGACAAGTGGACAAGTGGGACCCACACACACTTGTCCCTAATCTCAACCACACACATGTTTTAATCCTAGCCCTTGGTTGTGTTATATCATCACACTAGTAGGATGAATCTCCCACACTTAGAATTATTTCCAAGACTTGAAAATACTCCCTCCCTTGTATAGTGCTCTCGGCCATGGGCCAATTTCTTGACCAAAAGTTGTCCAACAATTCTTAAACTCTTAAGTGTTCTTCCTTGATGTGTTAGGAAGGTATTAACCAAGTGTTAGACAAGATTTCACACCCCTAGCCTAAAAATCACACCTTGGCCGAATATTGCAAGGCTTGGAACCTAAAGTGTTCTTCACTTTTTGAAGTTGGATCTTGAAGAGGAGTTGGTTAGAAGCTTCTAAGGGTTGCTTGGAGCGGATTGGAATGTAAGGAATAGGAGCTAAACGTGCTACGGATCGACTTTTAGTTCTTGGATTATTTTGGGCTCTTTGAGGTAATGAACTTTGTCCTCTTTGTGAAGTTGGATATTATATATGTTGATTGTATATAAATAAGTATGTGATACATAGAAGGAAGATGGAAAAGATTTGGACCTTGTTAAGTTGCTAAAATCGAGAAATTGGCATGCTAGCAATTAAAATGGTAAAAACATTACCTATTATCTGTTGACAGTTAATAACAAAGTTATTATAACTTATATAAAGATTGTAATATAAGTTGGAAGATTAAAGAAGTAATTCCGACATGCTAGCCGAAAAATTAGATAAGTTTGATTATAGTAGTTGGCCAAGAACACCAACTAATGGACTAATGGACTAATGGACTGTATTTACATTGGACTGTATTTACATTGGACTGTTTTTACTTTGGACTAATGGACTGTTTTGTTTATTATGGGGCAGAATTTTACACATCCAGTTAGGCGTGTAATCCCCATTAGTATTGTTGTATTATTGCGCCTTAAATGTGGCATGTTGGTTATTGAATTTCGGGCCTTGAAAAAGGTGGAAAAGTACGTAAAAACAGGGGAAGTGCTGCCCGATTTTCCGTAGAATAAGAGACCCTATACTTAGAAATATTCTATGAAGAAATCTAGACGTTGATAGACGTATTTGATTATTATAGGTTGATATTCTACGCGCGGCATATTCGACTTGGCAAGTGGATAAGCCGAGGAGGTATGTGATTCTTCCTATCCTCTTGAGCATGATTGTTGTGAAATATGTAGTACGGTAGACGTACGTGTGTTAAATGAATTTGGTTTCACTTTGATGTCCTTGACTGGAGTTCTAAATGTTAAGAACCTTGAATTATTCTAAAAAGTTATGAATCATTATTCGGAAGGAAATTGATACTTGATCTTTAAAAGAAGACAATACCATGCTTTTCACATCAATACAATACCATGCCTTTCCTTTTTACATAAACCAAGACAATACCATGCATTTACACAAACCAAGACAATTACCATGCCTTCTTTTTACATAAACCAAGACAATTACCATGCCTTCTTTTTACATATACCAAGACAATTACCATGCCTTCTTTTTACATATACCAAGACAATTACCATGCCTTCTTTTTACATAAACCAAGAGAAATCCTTATTTAAGCAAGCCAAAGTACTATCAAGGCACAAATAGAATAATTCTCATTTAAATCAAGCCAAAGTACTATCAAGGCACAAATAGAATAATTCTCATTTAGACAAGCCAAAGTACTACGTACGTCCATTCTTTTCAAAAGACTCCTCTTTATATAAAATCCCAAGATATTAACACCCGTAGTATCAAGGCATGTCTATTTTTCAAAATAAGTTACTACACCTTTTAAAAATTCATTTCAAGGCTTTGAAACCAAGTAACTTCAATTTTCACAATCTAGGAAACGCATGCCTATCAATCAAAATAGACAACTCTCTTAACCTTCCATAAAGCCGTTATAACTAGCTTCCCATAAAGCCGTTATAACCCTTTATGGTTTTGGACATTTTCATTCTTTTTTAACCAAGAGACTTATACTTTTAAAACCAAGTATCACATACTTTCAAATCAAGTTTCTTAACTTTCAAAATACTTCAAGTCTCTTAATCTTTAGAAATCAAGTTTCTTAACTTTCAAGGTACTTCAAGTCTCTTAACTTTAGAAATCAAGTTTCTTAACTTTAGAAATCAAGTAGCTTATACTTTTAAATCCCAATTAACTCACACCTTTATAACAAGTTACTTCTCTTTAAATCATGTCATTTCTCATCTTTTAAATCAATTAAGTAAATCACTCCTTTGACTCCCCTAAAGTCATTATAACAACCTTTAGGTTTTGGAACTAAGGCACTAGCCAAAAGATTTGGAAATCACTTCCTTTTCAAGACTCTATGTACTTCAAGTAAAATACTTTCACTTTTGAAAATCCAAACTTCATCAAGGTAATGGATTATAACAACTTCCAATTTAAACATCCAAAGTATAATCAAGGAAGTATATAGAACAACTTCTATATTAGGCAATCCAAGTACAATCAAGGAAGTACATAGAACAACTTCTATATTAGGCAATCCAAGTACAATCAAGGAATGGATCATTTAAGGAGTAGGACTTACTTTCTTTATCATAAGGAATCATTCTAGAAGAAGAGAAGATGGTTCACATACCTTTTCGGCTTAATCCACAAGCTAAGTCGAATACTCCGTACGTAGAATTATCAACCTATAATGGCCACAACACGACTATCAATTTCTAGTTTCTAACGTAGAATAATACTAAGTATACGGTCTCTTATTCTACGAAAAATCGGGCAGCACCTCCTTTGTTTCTACATACTTTTCCACATTTTTCAAGGCCCGATAATCAATAACCAACATGCCACATTTAAGGCTCAATACATCAACCAATCAAAGGGGATTACACGCTTTACAAAACGTGTAAAATTCTGCCCCACAATTACTACCAACTAAGTCCATATTCAAAGCCATTCTCGGCTACCTTATACAACAACACAAAGTCTTTTCCAATTCTTTTTCAATCCAAGTTCTTAGGTCTAACATATTATATAGTCATAAACAACTTTAACAATTATAATTCCTTCTTTATATAACATGTGACGACTAAACTAATAACTAAATTGAATTACAAGATTGTTACCTTTATAAGCCCTAATAAATTCCAAGATTCAAAGTCGCTCCTTAGCAATTCTTAACTCCTTTCCTTTACGCTCCAATCCGATAGTTGAAGCCTTTAGAAGTTCACAACCAACTTCTCTTCCATTTCAAATCCAAAACTATGAAAACGACTTTGGTTTTTGCCTTGCGACTAACGTGAAAACGTCGTTTTTCTGAGATCTTTATATTGAGATATCCTTACAATACCCTTAGGAACCTTGGGTTAAAGTCTTGTGAATAATGAACCAAAATTACAAAAAAAATGTGTGGGAAATATCAAGAACCCGAGAGCACACTTTATGAACAAAATGTTGTGAAATTTTTCTAAGTGTTGAAGAGCTTGGCGTGCATCTAGTGTGGTATATATAAAACAATGGAGCCCTTAGATTATAACATATGTGTGGCTAGGATGAAGAGCAATTAATATTTAGCCAAGTTGACTAAGTCAATTATCTCTAGCTTTGAAGACTTGTTCATCTACATAGGTCAATGACCATAATACCCTTGTCTTAAATTCATCCAAGACCATGTGGGGGGTGCCACGTGTTGCCCTCCTATTCGTCCATAAAATTTTGTAACCCTCGTGGGCCCCACAAAACGTAAAATTTCTCGGGTGGGCCCCACGTGACCAAATCCGTAAAAAAATAAATTCCCATAATGATAATAAGTTCCATAATCTTCAAATAATGCATTTTGAGAATCCAATTCTCATCAACAAACATTTTTCCTTTTCGACGTTCGGAAGATTTTCCGTCGGAAAAACAATTATTCCTTTCGTACCCTTTTTCAAGTCTTGTGTTCCTTACGTACATTCTCTTATACATGTCCTGGACTTACGGGGTGTAACATTTAACTTTCCATAAAGTTATTATAACCAACTTCCCATAAAGCTGTTATACTAACTTTATGCTTTAGAAACTTACATTCTTTTTATAACCAAGAGACTTATACTTTCAAAAACCAAGTATCATATACTTTCAAAATACTTCAAGTCTCTTAACTTTAGAAATCAAGTTTCTTAACTTTAGAAACTAAGATATCTTTAACCTTTAAAACAAGTGAGTTAATTCTCTAACTCAACCAACTTGGACATTCTTAAAAAAAGTCAAGTATATCAAATGAAACTAAGTTCATTTAAATCTTGTACGTCTACCGTACTATACATTTACAACTACTCATGCTCAAGAGATAAGAAAGTTTCCACATACCTCTTCAGTTCAATCCACTTGCTAAGTCCAATATGTCGTACGTCGTATGTCAACCTAAATTGACCACAATACGTCTATTAACTTCTAACTTCAAACGTAGAATATCTCAAGTGTAAAGTCACTTAATTCTATGGAAAATTGGACAGCACTTCCTTTGTTTCTACATACTTTTCCACATTTTTCAAGGCCCGAAATCAATAACCAAATGCCACATTTAAGGCTCAACACATTAACCAATCAAAGGGGATTACACGCCGCACAGGACGTGTAAAATTCAGCCCCACAATCAATATCCAAATAGTCCAACATTTCAATTCCATTATTGGTTACAATGCAACCACAATGCAAAGTCTTTTCCAATTCCTTTTAATCCACGTTGTTTAGTCTAACATGTTATATAGCCGCAATCGATAATAACAACTACCATCTCTTCTTTATATAACATGCGACGACTAAAACTAATAACCAAATCGAATTACAATCTTAAGGTTAAACATGCAACATTCGGATTCCATCTAAATATTCCATAACATTCAATCTCCATATATATATCTCATGCTTGCATAATATATATGTGACTACAACAATAAGTAGCCTTTAATCACTTAGGAGGACAAAGTTGTTACCTTGATAAGCCCAGAATAGTCCAACAATCTCGCCCACTTTAGCCCTCTTTCCGAAATTCTTCTTCCCGTCAAAATCACCTCTACGAACCCCCTACAAGCTTTCCAACATATTTCCTTCTTGTTGCCCTTCCAAAAATCTCATTTAGGCTTAGGGTTTTTCTCATAATTTCTTTGAGAGAGAAGAGAAGAGGGATTTCTATTGGAATGAAACCTTGCAAATGATTTTAATCTTGCAAGACTTGGTCATATATAGCCTTTATCTTGTTATACAAGTTGGGAGGGACACTTGTCGCCCTCTCATAGGTCCTCTACACAAATATCTTCTAATTTAACCCCTTTTCCGCAGAAATTCTCGCCTCGGCGCCGCGGCCCTGCAGCTGGCGCCGTGGCGCTGCAACTTCAGAGAGGTTCAGGACTTACGGCGCCGCGGCCCTGCAGCCGGCGCCGTGGCACTGTGACGCCTGTCTGAAACATTTTTCTTTCTCTTCTGCCAGCTGATCTTGTAACATCCATAACTTTCTACTCCGATGTCCAATCGACGAACAGTTTGTTGTGTTGGGAACTAGATTCAACGAACTTCATATTAGGCTTTTAAAACACCTAAAAACTCTTAACATACTGGGATGTATAGCATTCCAAAGTTGACTAAAAATTTGTCCACAAACATTCTGTCAACTTATTTATTTTTTTCCAAATTCAAATATTATTTCCTTTCGTATGTTCTTAAATACATGACCTGGAATTACGGGGTGTAACAGTCGTACTGCTTCGGGAGCTTGTTTCTCTTGTGGCCAGCAGGGCCATTTGAAGAGGGATTGTCCGACCAGAGGCGGCGTGGGTGGTATGGTTCAGCCTACAGGGTCAGTTGTTGGGTCTTCTTCTTCTGTGGTTATGCGCCCCGGAGGCGGTGTTCACGACCGGGCCGACGCAGGTCGTGGTGGAGGTCCTAGTTCTAGCGGTCCACAGAACCGCATATATTCCTTAGCCAGCCGGCAAGATCAGGAGGCTTCCCCGGATGTCGTCACAGGTACATTATTGATTTCATGTTGTGACGTTTATGCTTTGATAGATCCAGGTTCTACCTTGTCCTATGTGTCCCCTCTTATTGCTGGTAGAATAGGGATAGAGCCGGTGTCGATAGAGCCTTTTGAGGTAGCTACGCCAGTGGGTGATTCGGTGTTAGCTGAGCGGGTGTACAAAGATTGCCCAGTGTTTATATACAGTCGTCAGACCCTAGCAGACTTGATAGAGTTCGAGATGATAGATTTTGACGTCATTATGGGCATGGACTGGTTGTCTTCTTGTTATGCCAACGTTGACTGTAGAGAGAGGTTGGTTCGATTCTAGTTTCCCGGTGAGCCGGTTATCGAGTGGAAGGGCAACACAGCGTCACCGAGGGGTAGGTTTATTTCTTACCTCAAGGCTAGGAAGATGGCTCAGAAGGGGTACATCTATCATCTGATTCGGGTATTCGATACAGAGGCTGAAGTGCCAGTTCTTCAGTCAGTTCCGGTGGTTAGAGAGTTTCTGGATGTATTCCCAGATGATCTCCCAGGTATTCCTCCCGAGAGGGAGATAGAGTTCTGTATTGATACGTTGTCAGACACTCGGCCTATATTTATTCCTCCGTAAAGGATGGCACCTGCTGAGTTGAGGGAGTTGAAGGACTAGCTGAAAGATTTGCTGGAAAAAGGCTTTATTAGGCCTAGTATTTCTCCCTGGGGAGCACCGATCTTGTTTGTTAAAAAGAAGGATGGGACGCTGCGTATGTGTGTTGACTACAGGCAGCTGAATAAGGTAACCATCAAGAATAGATACCCCCTCCCCAGGATTGATGATTTGTTTGACCAGTTGCAGGGTGCGAGGTTGTCACGACCCGACCACGGGCCCGCGACTAGTGCCCTACCTGGGCACCCCTTACAGGTATACATCAGAGAATAGCAGCGAAACATACATAAACTCATAAAAAAATACTAGACAGTAAATATCAACAGGCTAGCTGATAAGGCCACCTTCTAAAACAAATATACATTTTTGTTCTTACAACTCAATCCACAAGATATGACTACAGACCTCTAAGAATAACAACTGTGACGGGACAGGGCCCCGCCATACCCCTGAATGCACAACAACCGACAATACCAGGGATCTGAACAAAAGATAAGCCTCCGGAGTAATGGAACTTCTCAACAGCTGAACAGTGATCCTAAGAGTGAGGATCAGCAACCTGTATAACTCGACCTGCGGCATGAACACAGCCCCCCGAATGAGGTCAGTACAACAGGTACCAAGTGTGTGAAACTGAAAGTACTGTAATGAAATCATAATAGTCTAAAATAAAGCTGGGGACATGTATGAAAACCACATTAACAGTACACTATGCCTTACTAACAATGAGAGTGGACAAGAATAAACTTTGCCGGTTTTAAAACAGGAAGCTCATGATTAACCTAGGGTCATCCGCCCGTAGTATCATTCAGCAATTCTACTCCTGGGACTATTTCACCCGCATAGGCCGTATGGACCCGCATGAGGTAATTTCCTCGCATATATTGTATCCGTCCGCATAGGTCATATGGACCCGCATGAGGTAATCTCCTCGCATAGGACTGGTCCGCCCCGCATAGGACTATTTCACCCGCATAAGCCCTACGGACTCGCATGAGGTATTCCTCGCATCATGGGTAGCAAATCCACGGAATATGCAAATGCCACAAACCCGGGGAATGACCCCGTAATGAACAATATATCACTAGCACAACCGGCTATCATACATAACATAAGCACTACCGGCTTATCATACATAATATAAGCACCACCGGCTTATCATTCATAACATAAGCAAGTTAAGAAATCCCCCTAACTTCTTATTAGCCTTATTCATATACACTCTCATTTTAGTTTACTTAAGGCACTAACATGTCATTATAAAACCCGAGAATTTAACCCAAAGTACTATGTACTTCTATTCTTTTAAAATGACTCTTTTTCATATAAAACTCCAAGATACTAATAACCGTAGTATCAAGTTATATCTACCTTTCAAGACAAGTCACAATACATTTTAGAAATACATTTATAGGCTTCTAAACCAAGTGACTTTTTACTTTAAAACTTTAAGCAATTGATGCCTTTAAATCAATTTGTCTTTCTTTATTTCAAGTAATTTATCTTTATTTACATCACTAGAGTAAACCATTCTTTTAACTTTCCATAAAGTTATTATAACCAACTTCCCATAAAGCCGTTATACTAACTTTATGTTTTAGACACTTTCATTATTTTTATCATATACTTTCAAAATACTTCAAGTCTCTTAACTTTAGAAATCAAGTTTCTTAACTTTAGAAACTGGGATACCTTTAACCTTTAAAACAAGCGAGTTAATTCTCTAACTCAACCAACTTGGACATTCTTAAAACAAGTCAAGGATATCAAATGAAACTAAATTCATTTAAATCTCGTACGTCTACCGTACTATACATTTACAACTACTCATGCTCAAGAGATAAGAAAGTTCCACATACCTCTTCGACTTAATCCACTAGCCAAGTTGAATACGCCGCATGTAGAATGTCAACCTATAATGACCATAATTCGTCCATCAATTACTAGCTTTCAACGTAGAATATTCCTAAGTATAAGGACTCTTAATTCTACGGAAAATCAGGCAGCACTTCCTTTGTTTCTACGTACTTGTTCACCTTTTTCAAGGTCCAAAAATCAATAACGAAATGTCACATTTAAGGCTCAACAATCAGTTAAACAAAGGGGATTACACGCCGCACAGAACGTGTAAAATTTTGCCCCACAATCGATATCCAAATAGTCTAACATTTCAATGTCATTCTCGGCTAACAATGTACAACAAAACAAAGTCTTTTCCAATTCTTCTTCAATACAAGTTGTTTAGTCTAACATGTTATATAGCCGCAAACGATTATAACAACTATAATCCCTTCTTTCAATAGCATGTGACGATTGTATCGACAATTAAATTATATTACAAACTTAATAGCTAACATGAACTTTTTCGGACTTTAGGCTTCTAAAATTCCATAACACTTATCAATCTTCATAACATATATCACATATTCATTTCTAACTTATCATAACATGGAATCTTCAATTACAATAGTAAGACGAAGATTATTACCTCATTCAGCCCAAATATAATCCAAGATTACAAGTCGATCCTTAGCAACTTTAGCTCCTCTTTTCGACGTTCCAATCCACTCCAAGCAACCCTTAGAATCTTATGAAGAACTCCTCTTCAAATTCCAACTTCAAAGTTGAAGAACTCCTTAGGTTTTCGCCTTGCGACTAGCGTGAAAACGTAGTTTTTCCGGAATCTTTCTATTGAGATAACCTTACAATACCCTTAGGAACCTTGGTTTAAAGTGTTGGGATTATTGAACCACAAACGAAAAATTTTCTTGTTCTTCCAAGTGCAAACCCGAGAGCACCATCTCTCACTTTCAAGTTTTCTAATTTTTTTTCTAAGTGTTTGAGACTTGTCTTGCAACATGGATGACTATATAATTGAATGGAGGGTTGAGATCAAGACACTTGTGGGGATAGGATGAATGGGATTTAAATATCTTGACTTAGGTGGGCTTATTGACTTGGTCAACAATGTCAAGCCTTGGCATTTCAAGACACCCTCCCATTCGTCCGTAATGTTTCATTTCCCAAAATTCTCATAATTGGTCAAAATATCGGAAACCTCGTGGGCCCCACAAAACGTAAAATTTCTCGGGTGGGCCACACATATCCAACTTTGTAAATAAACTTCCGTAGTTTTGATAAATTCTAAATGTCTCAAATAGCAAACTCGAGAACCCAATGCCCCTTAACAAACACTTCTCTTTGCCGAGGTTCGGAAGATTTTTCCTTCGGAAAACAATTCTTTCTTTCGTTCAAATTTTTAACATCCTGGTTCCTTACGTACATTCCTATATATATCCTGGAATAACGGGGTGTAACAGAGGTGTTTCTCCAAGATAGACCTGCAGCCCGGTTATCATCAGGTGCGAGTTAGGGAGGAAGATATCCCGAAGACTACATTCAGGACCCGGTATGGGCACTATGAGTTCAGGGTGATGTCTTTCGGTTTGACTAACGCTCCAGCGGTATTTATGGATTTGATGAACCGGGTGTTCAAGCCATTTTTGGATACGTTTGTTATAGTATTCATTGATGACATCCTGGTTTATTCTCGCACAGAGCAGGAGCATGCAAATCACTTGAGGACGGTACTTAGGGTCCTCCAGAGACGGCAGTTGTACGCCAAGTTCTCCAAGTGTGAGTTTTGGTTGGCCTCAGTGGCATTCTTGGGGCACATTATCGGGGCTGACGGTGTTCAGGTTGATACGACAAAGATTGAGGCGGTCAAGACTTGGCCGAGACCTACTACTCCGACGGAGGTGCGCAGCTTCTTAGGGCTGGCAGGTTATTATCGTAGGTTTGTGGAGCAGTTCGCTTCGATATCAGCACCATTGACTAGGCTGACTCAGAAAGCGGCTAAGTTCCAGTGGACAGAAGCTTATGAGAAGGGCTTCCAGTTACTGAAGGAAAATTTCACGACGGCTCCAGTTCTTACTCTTCCCGAGGGATTAGAGGGCTATGTGATTTATTGTGATGCCTTGGGTATCGGGATAGGGTGCGTATTGATGCAGCACGGCAAGGTTATAGCCTATGCTTCCCGGCAGCTACGGAAGCATGAGAGGAATTACCCTACTCACGACTTAGAGTTGGACGCAGTTATTCATGCCTTGAAGATTTGAAGACATTATTTATACGGGGTTCATATGGATATTTATACAGACCACAAGAGCCTCCAGTACATCTTCAGGCAGAGGGAGTTGAACTTGCGATAGAGACAGTGGTTAGAGTATCTGAAGGATTATGATGTTGATATCCTATACCATCCGGGAAAAGCCAACGTGGTTGCAGATGCTTTGAGTCGTAGATCGATGGGGAGTCTGTCAGAGGTGCAGCCAGATAGACATGTCATGGTCTGTCAGATCCATCAGCTAGCGAGCCTTGGGGTTCGGTTGGTTGATACCGATGATAGTAGGGTACGGGTTCGTGAGGTTGCCGAGTCTTCCATCGTTGAGGAGGTGAAAAGGCGACAGTATGAGGATCCAGAAATGATACAGTATCGAGATACGGCTCTTCGAGAGGAGGATAGTGTATTTGAGGTAGCGCCTGATGGGGTGCTAATATTCGAGGGAAGATTGTGTGTTCCCGATGTTGCAAGACTTCGTCAGCAGATTCTGGGGGAGGCACACAGTGCTCGTTACTCTATTCATCCGGGGTCGACTAAGATGTACCATGACCTCAGATGTATATATTAGTGGGATGGCCTGAAGAGGGACGTGGAAGGGTTTTTGGCTCAGTGTCCGAATTGTCAGCAGGTCAAGGTTGAGCACCAGAAGCCCGGTGGGATATTGCAGGCGATTGATATTCCGATCTGGAAGTGGGAGGTGATCAACATGGATTTTGTTACAGGGTTACCTCGTACTCAGAGGAAGTGTGATTCCATCTGGATTATTGTAGACAGGCTGACAAAATTAGCCCACTTTCTTCCAGTCAGGACTATGTATTCGGCTGAGGATTATGCTAGATTGTATATCAGGGATATTGTGAGACTGCACGGAGTTCCTATATCTATTATATCAGACAGAGGATCCCAGTTTACGGCTAACTTCTGGAGGTCTTTTCAGAAGGGGTTAGGGACACAGGTGTGTCTCAGTACCGCGTTTCATCCTCAGACCAACGGGCAGGCAGAGCGTACTATCCAGACACTTGAGGATATGATGCGGGCCTACATTATTGATTTCAGGGGTAGCTGGGAGGATCATTTGCCTTTTGTTGAGTTTGCATATAACAACAGCTACCATTCTAGCATTCAGATGGCGTCATATGAGGCTTTGCATGTGCGGAAGTTTAGGTCACCGATTGGTTGGTTCGACGTGGGCGAGGTTATGTTAGTTGGCCCAGACTTGATTCAGCAGGCTGTGGATAAGGTGAAGCTTATCCAGGAGAGACTGTTAGCAGCTCAGAGTCGGCAGAAGTCTTATGCAGATAATCGGCGTCGACATTTGGAGTTTCAGGTTGACGATTGGGTCTTCTTGAAGGTATCACCCATGAATGGTGTGATGAGGTTCGGAAAGAAGGGGAAACTTAGCCCAAGGTACATTGGGCCTTACCAGGTCATCCATAGAGTAGGAAAGTGTCACGACCCGACCTCGGACCCGTGACTGGTGCCTTACCCCGAGCACCCTTGTGATACAACATCAGAGAAAACCAGCGGAAAATAAACTCATAACAAAAAACCATATAGAATATAAAACAGGCCAACCCAAGATGGCTACCTTTAAATATAACCATAAACTGAACAGTTACATCCTTAATAACCCAATTTATAACAGGACTACAGACCTCTAAGAATGTGTAATCACTATGACGGGACAGGGCCCCGTCATACCCCTGAATGTACAAAACATCTACAACACCAGGGAGAACCGTACCAAAAGTCAAGCCTCCAGAGAAATGGAGCTTCTGACACCTAAGCAAATATCCTAAGAATGAGGATCCACCACCTGCTTACCCCTACTTGCGGCATGAACGCAGCCCCCGAGGAAGGGGGTCAGTACACAATATGTACCAAGTATGTAAAACTGGAAAATACTGTAATAATATCATAAGTCTAAAATAAGCTGGAGTCATGGATGAAAATCAAATTACATTGCACTGTGCCTTACTAACAATGAGAGTAACAAGTATAAACTTTACTGCATAAAAATAGGAGGCTCATGATCAAAACAGGGTCCCTCTCCCGTAGTGTCACTAAGTGTCACGACCCATTCCGGGGCACGTGACTGGTGCCTTACCGGGGCACCCAAGTAGTCATACATCAGAGTAATCAGCGGAAATATAAAACAAGACATGAAACAGTTTATAAAATAAGACACAGTTTATGTGAGAAAACGTCGCCTTTCGGCATATATATATAAACATGGTTTAGCGATTACATCAAATCTTGTACAACATGACTACAGAACTCTAAGGAAATATACAACTATGGCGGGACGGGGCCGCCATACCACTATCATACAAAACTATCTACAACAGGAGATCATACCCAAAGTAGAGCCTCGGAAAAGATGGAGCTCCCGACACCAACGTAGAGATCCTAAGAATGTGGATCTAGCACTGCTTGCCCGCCTGCGGCATGAACGCAATTTCCGAAGGAGGTCGATAACAAGTACTAAGTATATGAAATCAGAAATACTTAAATGAAAACATATCATTTTAAAATCAGTTTTGCAAGTATGTATGAAACAACGAGGGACCGCACATAGTGCCACATCATAAACAAGAGCAACAATAGGTAAAGCGTAGCGAGTCTTTTCTAGGCTGCGAATGATCGAGCGAGGCCAATTTCCCGTAGTATCACCATGCAAGCCTAATCTCGACTCGTAGTCGCGTAGGCCACTCACATAGGTCGCATAGGTACATAACCCCGCATCGAGGGTAGCTACTCCTCGGCATCGCCCCGACTCGTAGTCCGCATGGCCACATAGACCGCGTGAGGTATAACCCGCATCACTAACTCCGGAACTCCGTAGCTCGCATAGGTCCATGGACCCGCGTGAGGTATTCTCGAATCATGGTCCTGCATCGCCGAGTCTACCCGCGTCGGAGGCGACTTAACCCCGCAATATGTCAAGAGGTGAGTGATAGTACACTAACATAACAGCTTATCTTTAAACAACATAAGCACAACAAGAATACTCTCTTATACAAACGTTACAAGACACTAACACACATAGCATCATATCATGTCTACTTATCAAACCATCTTATTATTCTTTTAACAATTCAATATAAGTCATTATAAACACATAGGCAAAGCTGTTTCTTTTATCATTCTTAAGTGGTGATACTTAACTTCCCATAAAGCTAGTATAACTCTTAAGCGTCTGTTATAAAACTCAAGTCCTTCTCTTCTGTTAAAAATGATTCAGTATTCTTTTGAAATGCTTTCAGTTCTTTATTATTCGTGCTTAAGCGTGAGGCATTCTGTAAGTGTTATTCAAAGCTTAAGCGTGAGGCATTCCGTAAGTATTATTCAGCTTAAGTCAAAGACATTGCCGTAGTTATTATTCAGCTAACACGTATGCGTCTCTTTACTACATATATTGTAAAATATCATGCTTTAGGAAGAATCACATACCTTCTCAGCGAAAACCACCTGCCAAGTTGAATATGTCGCGCGCAGAGAATCAGCCTATAATAGTCAGACACGTCTATCAACGTTCAGACTACTTTGTAAAATTCTAAACAGAGGGTTCTATATCCTACGGAAAATTGGGCGTCTTCCCTACCGGTGAGCTACTCAAGTCATCGTGAAAACATTCTATGTAAGTACATTTGATTATTCTTCTTTTAAACCCTTCTCTGTGATAATATTCAATTCTATTCTGCAATATTCTTCTAAGTATCTAATACTTATTCTTATACTACTACATTAAGTATTCTCTAATTCAAAATAGTGTTAGGATTAGTTACCTCGGTAAGCCCAATAATATCCTAGATAAAGTCGCTGAGCAAGGTTTTGCTCTAAGTTGTATGCTCGAGGAAACCTTAGAAGTTCTTCACAACTTCTACTAAGTACTAAGGGATTTGGGCTAGGGTATTTTGGGCATTATAACAATACAAGAAGGCAACTTTTCTACCAAGGGAGGGGTAGATTTCGGCTAGGTGGGGCCTCGGCCAAACTTCAAAAGGGGAGGGGGGTAGGAGGCTTTTGACGAAAAGCTTTAGAGAGAGGGGGAGGAATTTTTCAAGACTTGGAAATTGATTTGTGGATGAAGAACTCTTCATCCAAAGGGGGGTATTTATAGGTCAAGACATGGCCAACCAATGGCCAAGATTTAGCCAAGTGCTAGGCAAGTGTAAGGTCAAGATTAGGGCAAGTGTCCTGGCCAACTTGCACACAAAATATCCTACCTAATCCTTGACTTGTGCAAAGGCACAAAAAGCGTGCCAACCTTGTCCAATTCGTCAATGGGCGATTTCAAGTCCACCAATTGGAGGTGCCAAGTGTCGCCCTCCGTTGGTCCAAAAATGTTTCGTCTCTCGGAAAAATCTGCAAAAATTAGAAATGGCATAGCCGGAATTTACCCTACGAAAGCTGTGGAAACGTTTCGTCGGAAAACTATTCGTTTTGTGAGTTGTGCCCAAAAAAACATTTTGTGCCTAAACTTTAAGGCTAGACTTTTGTGCGTATTCCTTACGTACATACTGAAATACTGGTATAACATTCTCCTCCTTAGAAACATTCGTCCGAATGTTCCTTCCCAAAACGATTGCAAATGCCACACGGCCACGTAACAACACTTAGGCATAAACGATAATGAAGATTTACGGTAGGAAAAGTGAATTACGGAGGTGTGGGGAATAGGTGAGGATATCGCCTCATATCTTCCTGGCTTCCCACGTCATCTCCTCCCTGAGCTCGTTCCGCCACAAGACTTTGACGGAAGCCACGTCCTTGGTCGATTATCGCTATGGGAACCTCCTCATACGATAACCCCTCGGTCACCTGGACGTCGACAACCGGGTGCACTCTAGATGGATCCCCGATACATCTCCTCAGCATAGAAACGTGAAACACCGGATGCACTGCCTCCAGATCTGACGGCAGATCCAACTCATAGGCAACCTTGCCTATCCTGCGGACAATCAAAGCGGCCCAATGTACCTTGGGCTGAGTTTCCCCTTCTTCCCGAATCTCATCACACCATACATGGGTGACACCTTTAGGAAAACCCAATCATCAACCTCGAACTCAAGATGCCGACGACGATGATCTGCATACGACTTACATCGACTCGAGTATCGATAGCCGCTCTCGGATAAGCTTCACCTTATCCATCGCTGCTGCGCAAATCTGGTCCCACTAGCCGCACTCGCCCACATCGAACCAACCTATAGGCGATCTGCACTTCCTCCCATACAAGGCCTCATAAGGCGCCATCCGAATCTTTGGAGTGGTATCTATTATTGTACGCGAACTCAACTAGAGGCAAATGATCCTCCCGCTACCTCGAAGTCGATAACACGGGCTCGCGACATATACTCGAGTGCGGATAGTGCGCTCGGCTGTCGTCTGCGTAGATGGAATGCGTTACTCGGGCTCACTGCGTCCTAAACCTCTCTGGAAAGACCTCCAGTTAGCGTAAACCGGGCTCCTGCATGCGATATGATCGAAATAGGGACTTCATGCGATCGACGATCTCTCGGATGTAAAGTCCGCATAATCCTCAGAAAAATCGTCCCGACGGGAAGAAAGTGGGCTGATTTAAATCGACTGTCGACGATAACCCATATAGAATCATGTCTCCTCCGAGTGCGAGGTAATCCCGTGATAAAGTCCATGTTGATTACCTCCCACTTCCGGTCGGGATCTCAATAAATGCGTAACAAACCACGGGCCTTTGGTGCTCTACCTTCACCGCGGACAACACACGGCACGAGCTACGAACTCAAACGCCCTCTTCAAGCCATCCCACCAATACACGGATCTAAGGTCGTGGTACATCTTGGTCGACCCGGATGGATAGAGTAACGCCACCGTGTGCTTCCCGAGAACTCGCCAAGTCACGAAACATCTGGAACACACAACGCCCTCAAACCTTAGCACCCCATCGGTGCTACCTCAAATGACCCTTGCCCTCACGAAGAGTCGTATCACGATATCGAATCAAAGCGGATCCTCGGCTGTTGCCTCTTCACCTCGCCGACGATGGAAGACTCGGCAACCTCACGAACTCTAACCCCATCGCTATCGTAATCAATCAAACGGACACAAGGCTCGCTAATCGATGCAAATCACGAACCATGTCCCTCCTCTCTAGCGACATCCGATAGGCTCCCCATCGACCTACGACTAAGAGCATCCGCCACAACATCGCCTTCCCGGGTGGTACAGATATCGACATCGTAATCCTTAAGCAACTCTAACCACCGCTCTGCCGTAAGTTCGGCTCCTCTGGTGAAGATATCTGGAGGCTCTTGTGGTCCGTAAAAATATCCACGTGAACCCCATACAAATAGTGCCTCGGATCTTCAAAGCGTGAATCACACCGCCAACTCCAAATCATGGGTGGGTAGTTCCTCTCGTGTTTCTTCGGTGTCGGGATGCATATGCTATAACCACGCCATGCTGCATCAACACACATCCCAACCCGATGCTCGACGATCGCAATACACGACATAACCATTTGGACCCTCCGGAAGTAAGAAGCGGGGCGGTCGTCTCTCTTTCAAAGAATCGAAACCCCGCCACAAGCATCACCATCAAACTTGGCGCCTTACGAGTCGGCCTAGTCAATGGTGCGAAGATAAAGCAAACTTCTCCACGAACCGCCGATAATATCCTGAGGCCCGTAAATCTGCGAACCTCTGCCGGAGTAGTAGGTCTAGGCAGTCCCGATCGCTTCGATCTTGCCGTATCACTCGAATGCCATCGGCCCGACAATATGCCCAAGAAACGCCATCAAGTCAACCAAAACTCACATTTGGAAAACTTGGTGTACAATCTGCTGTCTGGAGAAGCTGTCAGCCGATCGCCAAATGCTCGCGTGCTCGCTCTGGCGAGAATAAACAAGATATCATCAATGAACACTATCACAAACGTGTCCAAAAATGGTTTGAACACTCGGTTCATCAAATCCATGAATACCGCGGAGCATTGGTCAACCAAAGACATGACCACTGAACTCATAATGCGTCTGGTCCGAATGCGATCCTAGGGACATCCACCTCTCGACTCGCTTTGATGATAGCCCGATCGCAGTCAATCTTGGAGAAACATCTCGCACCGCAACTGCGGTCGAACAAATCATCAATCCCGGAAGGGTATCTGTTCTTAATGGTCACCTTGTTCACCGCATGTAATCAACACATGCGCGGCGTCCGCCCTTCTTCTTTACGAACAATCTGGCGCTCCCGGGAGAAACACTAGGCTGATGAAGCCCTTCTCCGGCAAATCCCTAAGCCGATCCTTGACTCTCTCAACTCGGCGGTGCCGTTACGTATGGCGGAATGGAAATAGCCGAGTGTCCGCAATATGTCTATACAAAACTCAATCTCCTCTCGGGAGGATACGGGAGGTCGTGCTGAAACACGCACGGGAACTCTCGACCACTGGAATCGACGGAAAATCTGGTACGCAGCCTTGATTATCAAACACCCGAACGAGATGGTAGATATACCCTTCGCACCATCTTCCTAGCCTTGAGGTAGGAAATAAACCTACCCTCGGCGACACCGTGCTCCTCCCACTCAACAACCGGCTCCTCAGAAAGCGGAACCGCATTACTCTCTCTCTGCGATCTACATTGGCGTAGCGAAGCTAGCCAATCCATCCCCATGATCACGTCGAAGTCAATCATCTCCAACTCTATCAAGTCGGCTAGGTCCGACGACGTAAATGGTCACAGACAAGCTCTATATACCCGCCGAGCTACCACCGAATCACCCAGCGTAGCTACCTCGAAAGGGTCTATGGACTCGTGCTCTATCCCTATCCTACTAGCAACAAGGGAGATATATGGGGAGTAGAACCGGATCTATCAAGGCATAAACATCAAACCCGAGCCCGATAAGGTACGTGGCGACATCGGTGAGGCCTCCGATCCTGCCGGCTGGACAAGGCATAAATGCGGTTCTGAGGACCGCTAGAACTGGGACCCGCGCCACGACCTCTGCCGCGACCTGCTGGTCCATGAGTACCCTGCCCTCCGAGGCGAGTAACTGTCGGGGATGAAGAAGACCCGACAAAAGAACTCAGTGGTGACCCTACCATCAGCCTCGCCTTGGTGGACGGTTCCTCGCATAGTGACCTGCTGGCCACAATCAAACAAGCTCCGTAGCACCACAACTCCGAAGTGGGATCTGCCGCGTCGACCACACCGAGGGGTGGTCCCGATCGGCGATCTTCACGCTCGACGGGCGTCAAGTCCGGGCCTCGGTACGCCCTCGAATATCTGGTGTTGAGGACGGTGCAGGAGTGCTCTGAGCTGGCTGTGGTGCAAATCTAGACTGCTGCTGAGGCCGCCCACCACGATAGCCACCAAAAGACCCTGCCGTCCTGGTCTTCTTCTGTTGCTGTCGGCCGTGGTCTCTACGCTCACATCCAAGAGCATGAGCTGCATGCGGGTAATGTCCATACCGGTGAAGAGAAACACCCGCATGACTCGGCCATATAGTCATCTAGCGGTGGCGTAGCGGTGCACCCTATCCTCCATAATCGCTACTAACGCTAGGACATATCGAGCCAATGAATCAAACTCGACATTGTACTCACGACGGTCGTCCTCTGCGCCTCGGAAGTAAAATCTATCACCGCGCCTCCATCTGTGGAGGCAAGAAGTGAGCGAGGAAAGCCTCGAGAACTCATCCCAGTAGGCGGGGACGCGTGCTCTCCGGGATAACTCCCATGAATCAAACCAATCGATCGCGGTATCACGCGCCTATGCGAACCAAAGATCACGGACTCGGTCTCGACACCACGATCACTCTCGGAATCCTCTGTAGGCGACGGATGAACTCCTGCGGATCATCCTCCGGCCTCGACAGTAAAACTCTGGCGGGCTACAACTCGTGAAGTCTCGTAGCCTCAAACTCTGCGCCTCGGGTGAACCACGAATGCAGGCCGGATCGGGCTGACTGATCCGGCTGTCCTCGTGTGCGCCACAATCCTAGCAAATAGCTGGGGCATCTCCTTGTACCCTATCTCCTCGGAGCCAGGCTGTGGGACAGGAGGTGCTGGTACTGTAGTCTCTGCTTGGACTGGCGGCGTCGTAGAACTCGCTGCCTCGGTATAGGCGGGCGAGCCTCGTGACTCTAGGTGTCCCACTAGCGCCTCCGCCGCCTTGCCGCCCGGGCGGGTTGCCTTACGTGGAGGCATAATCATTAAAAGGAATACGTTAGAGGGTCCAACTTTAACACGGCTCTAAAGCACGATCTCGAGTAAGAAGAGTGAAACCAATCCTAAATATCCTATAGCCTCTCGATTATTGGTGTGGTGCACAACACACCGATAATCAAGACTCTACTAGATACGGTGCGTAGACACTTTCCGAGGATTAATCGCTCGATACCACTTTTGTCACGACCCATTCTGGGGCCCGTGACTGGTGCCTTACCGGGGCACCCAAGTAGTCATACATCAGAGTAATCAGCGGAAATATAAAACAAGACATGAAACAATTTATAAAATAAGACACAGCTTATGTGAGAAAACGTCGCCTTTCGGCATATATATATAAACATGGTTTAGCAGTTACATCCGATCTCGCATAACATGACTACAGACTTAAGGAAATATACAACTATGGCGGGACGGGGCCCGCCATACCCCTGTACAAAACTATCTACAACAGGAGATCATACCTAAAAGTAGAGCCTCGGAAAAGATGGAGCTCGACACCAACGTAGAGATCCTAAGAATGTGGATCTAGCACACTGCTTTCCTTACTGCAGCATGAACGCAGCCCCAGGAGGTCGATTACAAGTACTAAGTATATGAAATCAGAAATACTTAAATGAAAACATATCATTTTAAAATCAGTTTTGCAAGGATGTATGAAACAACCAAGGACCTCGCACATAGTGCCCCATCACAAACCAGAGCACCAATAGGTAAACTGTAACAGGTCTTTTCTAGGCTGCGAATGATCGAAGCAGGGCCAATTTCCCGTAGTATCACCATGCAAGCCTAATACTGGACTCTCGTAGTCCGCATAGGCCACTCACATAGGTCTGCATAGGGTACATAACCCCGCATCGAGGGTAGCTACTCCTCGGCATCGTCCTGGACTCGTAGTCCGCATGGCCACATAGACCGCATGAGGTATAACCCCGCATCACTAACCTGGAACTCCCGTAGCTCCGCATAGGTCCCTTGGACCCGCATGAGGTATTCTCGAATCATGGTCCCAGACCGCCTGAGTCTACCCCGCATCGAAGGGCAGCTTAACCCCCGGTAATATGTCAAGAGGTGAGTGATAGTACACTAACATAACAGCTTATCTTTAAACAACATAAGCACAACAAGAATACTCTCTTATACAAACGTTACAAGACACTAACACACATAGCATCATATCATGTCTACTTATCAAACCATCTTATTATTCTTTTTACAATTCAATATAAGTCTGTTATAAACACATAGGCAAACTGTTTCTTTTATCATTCTTAAGTGGTTATACTTAACTTCCCATAAAGCTAGTATAACTCTTAAGCTTCTGTTTTAAAACTCAATTTGTTCTCTTCTGTTAAAAATGATTCAGTATTCTTTTGAAATGCTTTCAGTTCTTTATTATTCAGGCTTAAGCCGTGAGGCATTGCCGTAAGTGTTATTCAGGCTTAAGCCGCGAGGCATTGCCGTAAGTATTATTCAGGCTTAAGTCAAAGACATTGCCGTAGTTATTATTCGATTAACACGTATGCGTCACCGTACTACATATATATTGTAAAATATCATGCTTTAGGAAGAATCACATACCTTCTCGAAAACCACCGCCAAGTTGAATATGTCGCGCGGAGAATCAACTATAATAGTCGACACGTCTATCAACGTTGACTACTTTGTAAACGATTCTAAACAGAGGGTTCTATATCCTACGGAAAATTGGCGTTTCCCTACGGTGAGCTACTCAAGTTCATCAGAAAACAGTCCTATGTAAGTCTGATTTGATTATTCTTCTTTAAACCCTTCTATCGTGATAAGTTCAATTCTATTCGCAATATTCTTCTAAGTATCTAATACTTATTCTTATACTACTACAAGAAGTATTCTCTAATTCAAAAGAGGTTAGGATTAGTTACCTCGGTAAGCCCAATAATATCCTAGATAAAGTCGCGCCTGAGCAAGGTTTTGCTCCTAAGTTGTATGCTCCAAGGAAACCTTAGAAGTTCTTCACAACTTCTACTAAGTACTAAGGGATTTGGGCTAGGGTATTTTGGGCATTATAACAATACAAGAAGGCAACTTTTCTACCAAGAGAGGGTAGATTTCGGCTAGGCTGGGGGCCTCGGCCAAACTTCAAAGGGAGGGGGTAGGAGGCTTCGCACGAAAAGCTTTAGAGCGCGGGCGAGGGATTTTTCAAGACTTGGAAATTGATTTGTGGATGAAGAACTCTTCATCCAAAGGGGGGTATTTATAGGTCAAGACATGGCCAACCAATGGCCAAGATTTAGCCAAGTGCTAGGCAAGTGTAAGGTCAAGATTAGGGCAAGTGTCCTTGGCCAACTTGCACACAAAATATCCTACCTAATCCTTGACTTGTGCAAAGGCACAAAAAACGTGCCAACCTTGTCCAATTCGTCCAATGGACGATTTCAAGTCCACCAATTGGAGGGTGCCAAGTGTCGCCCTCCCGTTGGTCCAAAATGTTTCGTCTCTCGGAAAAATCCGCAAAAATTAGAAATGGCATAGCCGGAATTTACCATACGAAAGCTGTGGAAACGTTTCGTCGGAAAACTATTCGTTTTGTGAGTTGTGCCCAAAAAAACGTTTTGTGCCTAAACTTTAAGGCTAGACTTTTGTACGTATTCCCTTACGTACATACTCTGGAAATACGGGGTATAACACTAAGCAATCCTACTCCTAGGACTATTTCACCCGCATAGGTCCGGTGGACCCGCATGAGGTCATCCGCCTCGCATGGGACTATTTCACCCGCATGGATCCTGTGGACCCGCATGTGTACAAGTCACGCACTCGCGTGGGACTATTTCACCGCACGAGGTCATTCGCCTCGCATGGGACTATTTCACCCGCGTGGGACTATTTCACCGCATGGACCGGTGGGCCGCATGAGTACAAACGCCGCTCGCGTCACGGGTAGCAAATCCATGGAATAAGTAGTAAACCATCCTAATGGACGATACCGTGGACCATCCATCGTACGGTATGTCCAAAGGAAATAACAAGAGTAACACCCATAGTGGAAGCATACCCGTGGGCCACCCAACGTGTCAGTATGTCCAAGCGAATAATAACCCGGGGTCTACCCCGTAAGAATACATAACCTAGCACAACCGGCTATCATACTTAACATAAGCGCTACCGGCTTATCATAACATAAGCAAGTTAAGAAATCTCCTAACTTCTTATTAACATTATTAATATATCCTCTCATTTTAGTTTACTTAAGGCACTAACATATCATTTAAGAGAAAATCCGGGAATTCAACCCAAGTACCACGTGTTTCCAACCATTTAAGAAATGACTCCTTCTTATATCAAACTTCCAAGATACTAATAACCGTAGTATCAAGTCACGACTACTTTCAAGACAAGTCACCTTTCTTTTTAGAAATATACTAGGCTTCTAAATCATGTGACTTCTTTTCTTTTAAAACCTTAGGCACTTAATGCCTTAAAACCAATTTGCCTTTCATAAATTTCAAATCATTTATCCGTACCTATTTTGCTTAGAGTAAATCTTTCTTTTGTTAACCTTCCATAAAGCTAACATAACCAACTTCCCATAAAGTCATTACATTAACTTTATACATTAGTCAAATACATTTCCCTAAATCCAAGGGACTTATACTTTTAAAACGACACAAGTATCATATACTTAAAACAAGTGAAGGATATCAAATCTTGTACGTCTACCGTACTACATAGGGATAACTATTCATGCTCAAGAGATAGGAAAGCTCCACATACCTCTTCAGGTCAATCCACTTGTAAGTCCACTATACCAAGTGTAGTATGTCAACCTATAATGACCATAATACGTT
This sequence comes from Przewalskia tangutica, assembly GCA_029844215.1. Taxonomy (NCBI): domain Eukaryota; kingdom Viridiplantae; phylum Streptophyta; class Magnoliopsida; order Solanales; family Solanaceae; genus Przewalskia; species Przewalskia tangutica. The sequence continues at coordinate 84,181,861 of CM056720.1, read as the reverse complement.
TATTAACCTGTAGTTTCAAGGTAAAATATTCTAAGTGCAAAGTCATTAATATTCTATGGAAAATCGGGCAGTATTTCCTTTGTTTCTACTCACTTTGCCACCTTTTCAAGGTCCGACCAACATCCAAACGCCACTTTTAAGGCTCAACAATCCAATCAATATAAAGGGGATTACACACCTAACCTTGGATGTGTAAAATTCTGCCCCACAATGCATATTAACTAACCAATAAGTTAAAGGTAGTATTTTGGCTACAACATGCTTACATAACCTTCTTATCCAATCCTTTCATATCCAACCCATATTACTTACATGCAATTTATCTAAGAGCAATATTACCACTACAAGTTCTTTCTTCTTCACATGCAACACCATAAACTAGCAAAAAGAGAAAGAATGGTTACCTTAGAGCTTTAGCCAAAATAATCCAACAAATTCACTAGCCTCCTTTCCACAATCACCACCACAATAACTCCTACAAGCTTGCCAACAAGTTTCCTTCTTGCCACATTTTTCAGATTTTTCTCAAGCCTTGATTTCCTCTTGATTTTCTAGAGAGAAGGGAGAGCTTTTAATTTTTAAAGAGAGGAGAGAGCTTGAAGAATGACCAAGCTTTTAATAGGACATGCAAAATCAGTGGGGGGGGGGGGGACACTTGTCACCATCCCATGGACTTTTTAAAAGAAAATATCTGATTTCCTCAGTTTTTCCGCCAAAAACTCCGCCTCGGCCAGCGCAAACCCCTGCAACCCTTCGAACTTTCGCGCGCCAGCCGCTTCCGGCGCGACATCGCAACTTTAGCGACGCTCCAGTTTATCCGGCGCCGCAGCCTCAGATCCGCCGTACGCTGGCCTGACCGAAAACACTTTTTGGCTCGATTGCGCACTGAACTTGTAACCCCCATAACTTTCTACTCCGATGTCCTATCGACGAACGGTTGGTTGCGTTGGGAACTAGACTCAACAACTACGGACTAGTAGTCCGCATGGCCACATAGACCGCATGAGGTATAACCCCGCATCACTAACCTGGAACTCCCGTAGCTCGCGTAGTCCTCGACCCGCATGAGGTATTCTCGAATCATGGTCCTGCATCACTCGAGTCTACCCGCATCGGAGGCGACAACCCCGTGAATATGTCAAGAGGTGAGTGATAGTACACTAACATAATTATCTTTAAACAACATAAGCACAACAAGAATACTCTCTTATACAAACGTTACAAGACACTAACACATAGCATCATATCATGTCTACTTATCAAACCATCTTATTATTCTTTTACAATTCAATATAAGTCTTATAAACACATAGGCAAACTGTTTCTTTTATCATTCTTAGTGGTTATACTTAACTTCCCATAAAGCTAGTATAACTCTTAAGCTTCGCTTTAAAACTCAATTTGTTCTCTTACATAAAAATGATTCAGTATACATTTGAAATGCTTTCGATTCTTTATTATTCGAGCTTAAGCGTGAGGCATTGCCGTAAGTGTTATTCGAGCTTAAGCGCGAGGCATTGCCGTAAGTATTATTCGGGCTTAAGTCAAAGACATTGCGTAGTTATTATTCGATTAACACATATGCGTCACCGCACTACATATATATTGTAAAATATCATGCTTTAGGAAGAATCACATACCTTCTCAATGAAAACCACCGCCAAGTTGAATATGTCGCGCAGAGAATCAGCTATAATAGTCGACACGCCTATCAACGCGTTGAACTACTTTGTAAACAGTTCTAAACATAGGTTCTATATCCTACGGAAAATTGGGCGATTCTACCCTGCGAGCTACTCAAGTCATCGTGGAAAACAATATGTAAATCGATTTGATTATTCTTCTTTTAAACCCTTCTTTCGTGATAACATTTCAATTCTATTCTAATATTCTTCTAAGTATCTAATACTTATTCTTATACTACTACAATGAAGTATTCTCTAATTCAAAGAGGGTTAGGATTAGTTACCTCGGTAAGCCCAATAATATCCTAGATAAAGTCACGCTGAGCAAGGTTTTGCTCCTAAGTTGTATGCTCCAGAAACCTTAGAAGTTCTTCACAACTTCTACTAAGTACTAAGGGATTTGGGCTAGGGTATTTTGGGCATTATAACAATACAAGAAGGCAACTTTTCTACCAAGAGAGGGGTAGATTTCGGCTAGGCTGGGGCCTCGGCCAAACTTCAAAAGGGAGGGGGTAGGAGGCTTTGGACGAAGCTTTAGAGAGAGGGAGGGATTTTTCAAGACTTGGAAATTGATTTGTGGATGAAGAACTCTTCATCCAAAGGGGTATTTATAGGTCAAGACATGGCCAACCAATGGCCAAGATTTAGCCAAGTGCTAGGCAGTGTAAGGTCAAGATTAGGGCAAGTGTCCTTGGCCAACTTGCACACAAAATATCCTACCTAATCCTTGACTTGTGCAAAGGCACAAAAAGCGTGCCAACCTTGTCCAATTCGTCAACGGGCGATTTCAAGTCCACCAATTGGAGGGTGCCAAGTGTCGCCTCCCGTTGTCCAAAATGTTTCGCCTCTCGGAAAATCCGCAAAATTAGAAATGGCATAGCCGAATTTACCATACGAAAGTGGAAACGCGTTCGTCGGAAAACTATTCGCTTTGTGAGTTGTGCCCAAAAACGCTTTGTGCCTAAACTTTAAGGCTAGACTTTTAGACGTATTCCCTTACGCATACTGGAAATACGGTATAACACTAAGCAATCCTACTCCTAGGACTATTTCACCCGCATAGGTCCGTGGACCCGCACGAGGTCATCCGCTCGCGTGGGACTATTTCACCCGCATGGATCCGTGGACCCGCATGTACAAGCGCGCACTCGCACGGACTATTTCACCCGCACGAGGTCATTCGCCTCGCACGGGACTATTTCACCTTCGTGGGACTATTTCACCGCATGGACCGGTGGGCCCGCATGAGTACAAACGCCGCACTCGCATCATGGGTAGCAAATCCATGGAATAAGTAGTAAACCATCCTAATGGACGCATACCCGTGGACCATCCATCATGTCAGTATGTCCAAAGGAAATAACAAGAGTAACACCCATAGTGGAAGCATACCCGTGGGCCACCCAACGTGTCAGTATGTCCAAGCGAATAATAACCCGGGGTCTACCCCGTAAGAATACATAACCCAGCACAACCGGCTATCATACTTAACATAAGCGCTACCGGCTTATCATAACATAAGCAAGTTAAGAAATCTCCTAACTTCTTATTAACATTATTAATATATCCTCTCATTTTAGTTTACTTAAGGCACTAACATATCATTTAAGAGAAAATCCGGGAATTCAACCCAAGTACCACGTGTTTCCAACCATTTAAGAAATGACTCCTTTATATCAAACTTCCAAGATACTAATAACCGTAGTATCAAGTCACGACTACTTTCAAGACAAGTCACCTTTCTTTTTAGAAATATACTAGGCTTCTAAATCATGTGACTTCTTTTCTTTTAAAACCTTAGGCACTTAATGCCTTAAAACCAATTTGCCTTTCATAAATTTCAAATCATTTATCCGTACCTATTTTGCTTAGAGTAAATCTTTCTTTTGTTAACCTTCCATAAAGCTAACATAACCAACTTCCCATAAAGTCATTACATTAACTTTATACATTAGTCAAATACATTTCCCTAAATCCAAGGGACTTATACTTTTAAAACGACACAAGTATCATATACTTAAAACAAGTGAAGGATATCAAATCTTGTACGTCTACCGTACTACATAGGGATAACTATTCATGCTCAAGAGATAGGAAAGCTCCACATACCTCTTCGGGTCAATCCACTTGTAAGTCCACTATACCAAGTGTAGTATGTCAACCTATAATGACCATAATACGTTTATTAACCTGTAGTTTCAAGGTAAAATATTCTAAGTGCAAAGTCATTAATATTCTATGGAAAATCGGGCAGTATTTCCTTTGTTTCTACTCACTTTGCCACCTTTTCAAGGTCCGAATTCAACATCCAAACGCCACTTTTAAGGCTCAACAATCCAATCAATATAAAGGGGATTACACAACCTTTGATGTGTAAAATTCTGCCCACAATGCATATTAACTAACCAATAAGTTAAAGGTAGTATTTTGGCTACAACATGCTTACATAACCTTCTTATCCAATCCTTTCATATCCAACCCATATTACTTACATGCAATTTATCTAAGAGCAATATTACCACTACAAGTTCTTTCTTCTTCACATGCAACACCATAAACTAGCAAAAAGAGAAAGAATGGTTACCTTAGAGCTTTAGCCAAAATAATCCAACAAATTCACTAGCCTCCTTTCCACAATCACCACCACAATAACTCCTACAAGCTTGCCAACAAGTTTCCTTAACTGCCATTTTTCGATTTTCTCAAGCCTTGATTTCCTCTTGATTTTCTAGAGAGAAGGAGAGCTTTTAATTTTAAAGAGAGGAGAGAGCTTGAAGAATGACCAAGCTTTTAATAGGACATGCAAAATCAGATGGGGGGGGGGGGACACTTGTCACCCTCCCATGGCCTTTTTAAAAGAAAATATCTGATTTCCTCAGTTTTTCCGCCAAAAACTCCGCCTCGGCGCCGCGGCGCTGAAACCCCTGCAACCCTTCAGAACTTTCGGTAGCGCAGCGCTTTCGTAGCGCGACACTGCAACTTTAGCGACGCTCCAGTTTATCGGCGCCCAGTTCGCATCCGGCGCATGGCGCTGGCCCGACCAAAACACTTTTTGGCTCGATTGCGCGAACTTGTAACCCCATAACTTTCTACTCGATGTCCTATCGACGAGCGGTTGGTTGCGTTGGGAACTAGACTCAACAACTACGGACTAGTAGTCCGCATGGCCACATGCACCGCGTGAGGTATAACCGCGTCACTAACTGGAACTCCGTAGCTCGCATAGGTCCCTTGGACCCGCGTGAGGTATTCTCGAATCACGGTCCCGGGCTGAGTCTACCCGCGTCGGAGGGCTTAACCCCGTAATATGTCAAGAGGTGAGTGATAGTACACTAACATAACAAATTATCTTTAAACAACATAAGCACAACAAGAATACTCTCTTATACAAAGCGTTACAAGACACTAACACACATAGCATCATATCATGTCTACTTATCAAACCATCTTATTATTCTTTTACAATTCAATATAAGTCTGTTATAAACACATAGGCAAACTGTTTCTTTTATCATTCTTAAGTGGTTATACTTAACTTCCCATAAAGCTAGTATAACTCTTAAGCTCGCTTTAAAACTCAATTTGTTCTCTTCGTTAAAAATGATTGAGATTCTTTTGAAATGCTTTCGATTCTTTATTATTCAGCTTAAGCGTGAGGCATTCGTAAGTGTTATTCGGGCTTAAGCGCGCGGCATTCTGCGTAAGTATTATTCGAGCTTAAGTCAAAGACATTGCCGTAGTTATTATTCGATTAACACGTATACGTCTACGTACTACATATATATTGTAAAATATCATGCTTTAGGAAGAATCACATACCTTCAAATGAAAACCACCGCCAAGTTGAATATGTCGCGTGAAGAATCACCTATAATAGTCGACACGTCTATCAACGTTCGCACTACTTTGTAAATGATTCTAAACATAGGGTTCTATATCCTACGGAAAATCGGGCGATTTCCTACCGGTGAGCTACTCAAGTCTCATTGTGAAAACGATCCTATGTAAGTCTGATTTGATTATTCTTCTTTAAACCCTTCTTTGTGATATGACTCAATTCTATTACGTAATATTCTTCTAAGTATCTAATACTTATTCTTATACTACTACGAAGTATTCTCTAATTCAAAGAGGGTTAGGATTAGTTACCTCGGTAAGCCCAATAATATCCTAGATAAAGTCGCTGAGCAAGGTTTTGCTCTAAGTTGTATGCTCGAGAAACCTTAGAAGTTCTTCACAACTCTACTAAGTACTAAGGGATTTGGGCTAGGTATTTTGGGCATTATAACAATACTGAAGGCAACTTTTCTACCAAGAGGGGGTAGATTTCGGCTAGGCTGGGGCCTCGGCCAAACTTCAAAAGGGAGGGGGTAGGAGGCTTTGGACGAAAAGCTTTAGAGAGAGGGAGGGATTTTCAAGACTTGGAAATTGATTTGTGGATGAAGAACTCTTCATCCAAAGGGGTATTTATAGGTCAAGACATGGCCAACCAATGGCCAAGATTTAGCCAAGTGCTAGGCAAGTGTAAGGTCAAGATTAGGCAAGTGTCCTTGGCCAACTTGCACACAAAATATCCTACCTAATCCTTGACTTGTGCAAGGCACAAAAAGCGTGCCAACCTTGTCCAATTCGTCCAACGGGACGATTTCAAGTCCACCAATGGAGGTGCCAAGTGTCGCCCTCCGTTGGTCCAAAATGTTTGGTCTCTCGGAAAATCCGCAAAAATTAGAAATGGCATAGCCGGAATTTACCATACGAAAGCTGTGGAAACGTTTCGTCGGAAAACTATTCGTTTTGTGAGTTGTGCCCAAAAAAACGTTTTGTGCCTAAACTTTAAGGCTAGACTTTTGTACGTATTCCCTTACGTACATACTCTGGAAATACGGGGTATAACACTAAGCAATCCTACTCCTAGGACTATTTCACCCGCATAGGTCCGGTGGACCCGCATGAGGTCATCCGCCTCGCATGGGACTATTTCACCCGCATGGATCCTGTGGACCCGCATGTGTACAAGCGCCGCACTCGCATGGGACTATTTCACCCGCATGAGGTCATTCGCCTCGCATGGGACTATTTCACCTTCATGGGACTATTTCACCCGCATGGACCCGGTGGGCCCGCATGAGTACAAACGCCGCACTCGCATCATGGGTAGCAAATCCATGGAATAAGTAGTAAACCATCCTAATGGACGCATACCCGTGGACCATCCATCATGTCAGTATGTCCAAAGGAAATAACAAGAGTAACACCCATAGTGGAAGCATACCCGTGGGCCACCCAACGTGTCAGTATGTCCAAGCGAATAATAACCCGGGGTCTACCCCGTAAGAATACATAACCTAGCACAACCGGCTATCATACTTAACATAAGCGCTACCGGCTTATCATAACATAAGCAAGTTAAGAAATCTCCTAACTTCTTATTAACATTATTAATATATCCTCTCATTTTAGTTTACTTAAGGCACTAACATATCATTTAAGAGAAAATCCGGGAATTCAACCCAAGTACCACGTGTTTCCAACCATTTAAGAAATGACTCCTTCTTATATCAAACTTCCAAGATACTAATAACCGTAGTATCAAGTCACGACTACTTTCAAGACAAGTCACCTTTCTTTTTAGAAATATACTAGGCTTCTAAATCATGTGACTTCTTTTCTTTTAAAACCTTAGGCACTTAATGCCTTAAAACCAATTTGCCTTTCATAAATTTCAAATCATTTATCCGTACCTATTTTGCTTAGAGTAAATCTTTCTTTTGTTAACCTTCCATAAAGCTAACATAACCAACTTCCCATAAAGTCATTACATTAACTTTATACATTAGTCAAATACATTTCCCTAAATCCAAGGGACTTATACTTTTAAAACGACACAAGTATCATATACTTAAAACAAGTGAAGGATATCAAATCTTGTACGTCTACCGTACTACATAGGGATAACTATTCATGCTCAAGAGATAGGAAAGCTCCACATACCTCTTCGGGTCAATCCACTTGTAAGTCCACTATACCAAGTGTAGTATGTCAACCTATAATGACCATAATACGTTTATTAACCTGTAGTTTCAAGGTAAAATATTCTAAGTGCAAAGTCATTAATATTCTATGGAAAATCGGGCAGTATTTCCTTTGTTTCTACTCACTTTGCCACCTTTTCAAGGTCCGAATTCAACATCCAAACGCCACTTTTAAGGCTCAACAATCCAATCAATATAAAGGGGATTACACACCTAACCTTGGATGTGTAAAATTCTGCCCCACAATGCATATTAACTAACCAATAAGTTAAAGGTAGTATTTTGGCTACAACATGCTTACATAACCTTCTTATCCAATCCTTTCATATCCAACCCATATTACTTACATGCAATTTATCTAAGAGCAATATTACCACTACAAGTTCTTTCTTCTTCACATGCAACACCATAAACTAGCAAAAAGAGAAAGAATGGTTACCTTAGAGCTTTAGCCAAAATAATCCAACAAATTCACTAGCCTCCTTTCCACAATCACCACCACAATAACTCCTACAAGCTTGCCAACAAGTTTCCTTCTTGCCACATTTTTCAGATTTTTCTCAAGCCTTGATTTCCTCTTGATTTTCTAGAGAGAAGGGAGAGCTTTTAATTTTTAAAGAGAGGAGAGAGCTTGAAGAATGACCAAGCTTTTAATAGGACATGCAAAATCAGATGGGGGGGGGACACTTGTCACCATCCCATGGCCTTTTTAAAAGAAAATATCTGATTTCCTCAGTTTTTCCGCCAAAAACTCCGCCTCGGCGCCGCGGCGCTGAAACCCCTGCAACCCTTCAGAACTTTCGGCGCCGCGGCCCTGCTTTCCGGCGCCGCGACACTGCAACTTTAGCGACGCTCCAGTTTATCCGGCGCCGCAGCCCTGCATCCGGCGCCGCGGCGCTGTGGCCCCTGACCGAAAACACTTTTTGGCTCGATTGCGCACTGAACTTGTAACCCCCATAACTTTCTACTCCGATGTCCTATCGACGAACGGTTGGTTGCGTTGGGAACTAGACTCAACAACTACGGACTAGTCCTTAAAACACCTAGGAACTCTCAATGTAACGGGACATAAACCTCCTCAAAGTTGACCAACAACCCGTCCGAAACATTTCGTCAACCAATCATTCTAAAATTTAAAACTTAATTCCTTTCGTACGTCCCCCTAAGCATGACCCGAACTACGGGGTGTAACATTCTCTCCCCCTTAGAAACATTCGTCCTGAATGTTCCTTCTACGTCTCCCAAAACGTCTGCGCCGGTGTAGCCTTCACTACTACACCTTTAAAATCAATTATGCCACATATGGCCATAATATACTAACCACGCAAAATCTTACCTCCCTGCCAACGATGATTTACCTCTAAAACGTATAACAACTTATTAGTTCTCATCCATGGTCTAAGGGTATTCTCCTCACAAAAATGATCACTCCCATCCTCTTAACACATGTTCGCTTCTTCTTCCACTTGTCGTATCCTCCTTGCACACTCGACTCTTTCTAGTATACGTACCACACTCTTGTTCCCGAGACAATCTTACTATTCAAGTCACGAAAACCTAGTGGTTTCCTTAGCTTAGCTACCCACTATCATTTCACACCACTCATGGACTTATTACCCACGTATACCCCACGTATACTATGTTCCTCGACAAAGATCACCCGTAATATCTTCCAATCAAGTTGGCCCTGTAGCTAAGGTTCCCACGGTTATCAAAATCCTAAGGCTCACAACTTCCATGTCCCCAAACTTACCCCTTCTACAAGCCAGGCTTTTAAAAAAATCACAATTTACATAAAATTACCCGCACATAACACTTAACATGTAACCATCTTATCACACCTACTAATCTTTTTAGAGGGTTAAGGATATACCTGTAGCTATTTCTCCACTTTCCCCTTATCGTTCTAATACTGATCCTGCCCTGCACGACGCATAGCAAAAGAAGGCGATGAACCAGCCACTGATCCCGAAGGTTGAATCTCTACATCCGTGCTATCTCTGGTCGGACAATTTCTCGCAAAATGGCCCAGCTGGCCGCATGTAAAACAAACTCCCTTACTAGCATGACACTCCCCATCATGGAGCCTACCACAAGGGCCACGAGCGGGGGTGGCCCATCCGACTAACATCCACTGCTCCGAAACACGAAACCACGGAGCCACGACGCTCGCGAAGGCTGCGGTGGAGTACTCGTCTTGGTGGCGCATAACTAGCTTTCTTGACGGTCCGCCTCGAAAGTTATCGAAGGACCCTGTTGTCTTGGCCCTCTTTTGCTGATCTTGGTTATTCCGTCGACCTCTACGTTCCTCATACCCAAGTGCATAAGCCTGCATGCGGGCAATGTCCATACCCGGCTGAAGAGCTACTCCCGTGCAACTCTCTGCTAAGTAATCATCGAGCCCAGTGACATAGCGGTGTACTCTGTCCTCCATGTCTGCCACTAAAGCGGGTACATACCGAGCCAACGAATCAAACTCTACATTGTATTCCCGAACCGTCCGCCCGTTCTGCCTCAAAATCAAAAATCTATCCGCCCGCGCTCTCCTAATCTGCGAAGGCAAGAAGTGTGCAAGAAATGCCACTGAGAACTCGTCCCAACCAGCTGGAAGTGCATGCTCCCCCCGGGACAGTTCCCATGAATCAAACCAGTCAACTGCAGTATCCCGCAGCCGATGTGAACTCAAAACCACCGACTCTGTCTCCGAGGCCTTGATCACTCTCATGATCCGCTGTAACTGTCGGATAAACTCCTGAGGATCATCCTCAGTCCTCGACCCATAGAACTCTGGTGGGCTGCAACTCAAAAAGTCCCTAAGTCTCACGCTATCTGATCTATGGTGAACTACGGGTACAATCGAAACCTCTGTCTCTCGTCTATCCTCATTTCTCACCACGATCCTGGCCAATAACTGGGCCATCTCCTTGTAACCTATCTCCTCCGCTCCATGTTGTGTAACTGGAGGCTCAGGTACCGTGGTCTCAATAGCCGTTGCTGCTTCCCCGAACTCAGATGGGGCTGGCGACGTCGTGGAACTCGTCGTCCGAAACATCACCTCCGGTAAAGACTGGGCATGTGCCCTCGTAACTCTCTGCGTCCCACTAGCAGCTCCCTCAGCTGCTTTGCCCTTCTGGGCCGCAGTTGCCTTGCATGGAGGCATAACTGATACATAGAAATATGTCAGCGGGAATTCAACCTATAACACAGCTCTATTGCACGATCTTAGAGTGAAATAATGGAAACCAATCCTAAATATCCTGTAGCCTCCTGATTATAGATGTGGTGCACAACACACCGATAATCAAGACTCTACTAGATACGGCATGTAGACCCTTTCCGAGGATTAACCTGGCTCTGATACCACTTTTGTCACGACCCGACCTCGGACCCGTGACTGGTACCTTACCCCGGGCACCCTTGTGATACAACATCAGAGAAAACCAGCGGAAAATAAACTCATAACAAGAAACCATATAGAATATAAAACAGGCCAACCCAAGATGGCTACCTTTAAATATAACCACAAACTGAACAGTTACATCTTTAACAACCCAATTTATAACAGGACTACAGACCTCTAAGAATGTGTAATCACTATGACGGGACAGGGCCCCGTCATACCCCTGAATGTACAAAACATCTACAACACCAGGGAGAACCGTACCAAAAGTCAAGCCTCCGGAGAAATGGAGCTTCTGACACCTAAGCAAATATCCTAAGAATGAGGATCCACCACTGCTACCCTACTGCGGCATGAGCGCGGCCAGGAAGGGTCGATTACAATATGTACCAAGTATGTAAAGCGGAAAATCGTAATAATATCATAAGTCTAAAATAAGCTGGAGTCATGGATGAAAATCAAATTACATTGCACTGTGCCTTACTAACAATTAGAGTAACAAGTATAAACTTTACTGCATAAAAATAGGAGGCTCATGATCAAAACAGGGTCCCTCGCCCGTGGTGTCACTAAGCAATCCTACTCCTAGGACTATTTCACCCGCATAGGTCCGGTGGACCCGCATGAGGTCATCCGCCTCGCATGGGACTATTTCACCCGCATGGATCCTGTGGACGCGTGTCTGTGTACAAGCGCCGCACTCGCATGGGACTATTTCACCCGCATGAGGTCATTCGCCTCGCATGGGACTATTTCACCCGCATGGGACTATTTCACCCGCATGGACCCGGTGGGCCCGCATGAGTACAAACGCCGCACTCGCATCATGGGTAGCAAATCCATGGAATAAGTAGTAAACCATACTAATGGACGCATACCCGTGGACCATCCATCGTGTCAGTATGTCCAAAGGAAATAACAAGAGTAACACCCATAGTGGAAGCATACCCGTGGGCCACCCAACGTGTCAGTAGGTCCAAGAGAATAATAACCCGGGGTCTACCCCGTAAGAATACATAACCTAGCACAACCGGCTATCATACTTAACATAAGCGCTACCGGCTTATCATAACATAAGCAAGTTAAGAAATCTCCTAACTTCTTATTAACATTATTAATATATCCTCTCATTTTAGTTTACTTAAGGCACTAACATATCATTTAAGATAAAATCCGGGAATTCAACCCAAGTACCACGTGTTTCCAACCATTTAAGAAATGACTCCTTCTTATATCAAACTTCCAAGATACTAATAACCGTAGTATCAAGTCACGACTACTTTCAAGACAAGTCACCTTTCTTTTTAGAAATATACTAGGCTTTTAAATCATGTGACTTCTTTTCTTTTAAAACCTTAGGCACTTAATGCCTTAAAACCAATTTGCCTTTCATAAATTTCAAATCATTTATCCGTACCTATTTTGCTTAGAGTAAATCTTTCTTTTGTTAACCTTCCATAAAGCTAACATAACCAACTTCCCATAAAGTCATTACATTAACTTTATACATTAGTCAAATACATTTACCTAAATCCAAGGGACTTAAACTTTTAAAACGACACAAGTATCATAAACTTAAAACAAGTGAAGGATATCAAATCTTGTACGTCTACCGTACTACATAGGGATAACTATGCATGCTCAAGAGATAGGAAATCTCCACATACCTCTTCGGGTCAATCCACTTGTAAGTCCACTATACCAAGCGTAGTAGGTCAACCTATAATTAATGCGCGAAAAGATGCACACACTTTAACGCAAGTGCACGTTATCGTGACAAGTAATATAGTATTGGTAAGACCGAATATCGTCCACAAGGATTAGTGTTCAAGTACCAATTATCTATCTTTTAGTATCTATTTGGTAACCGATATTTGATTTTGTTGTTTATAACTAGCAATTATAAATACTAATTTAGCTAATGTGTTTACTTCAGTAGTGATGGGAATAGGGCTTCCAAGTCTCCTCAACTATCCTCGTATGTTACTTATTAATGCAATGAATTATGGTTCTTCTTCTTTTGGAGCTAGCAGGTTTACTAAATCATTTTATACTCCCGTTAAGGCTATATAAACACTCAACCCCAGTATCGCTCTTTTCTACCTTTCGGTGATAAGGATGACTCTATAGGAGGATTAAGACCAAAAACCTAGTTAACCGTCACGCGCCATGCGTAAAATTAGGTGTTTAGACCTCTCGTTAATGCTACACAAGTAATTGAGGTATTTTCATCCCCAATCCAAAATATGTCTACCCAACTTACAGCATATTCACAACCTCCTCCTTTCGAAGTTTGATTAGAAATCATATAAATAATGATAATTATTGATCAATTAATTACCAAGCATTCAAAGCAATTATTGGATAAATCTCAACAAGAAGAAGAATAACCATAACCATGCATCAATTCATAACATAAGTTTCTAGTGATTTAACATGGAAAGCCCTATAATAGAATTAGTTCCTAGCCATTGACATGACAAGAACTAATTCAATGTTCATCATAAAAACTGAAATAACGAAAAGAAAAGAAAATAAAGTTACTAAATTATGGTCTCCAATCTTCAATCCAAGAAGCCTTGTGTTGTGCAAGAAAGGGAACCCTTAAAAACTGCCTAGGGTTCTCCTTTTATAGGCTCAAAACCGCCTCAAACTTTTCCTTCAGGCCTGGCCCAGAAAATCGTCATTAAACCTGATTTTCCCGCGTCGGCGCCAGCCCTTCTCGGCGCGCGGCCGAGTTCTGCGATACCCGGATGATTTGCGCCGCGGATCTGCACTCTGCTATATAGGCGCCATGTGCTGCAACTCTGCGACGCCACGGATATTGGGCGCCGCGGCCCTGTTTTTTACTGCAGGAGGCACCGCGGCGCTGGCCCGTGCCTCTGCCTCGTTCGCCACTTTCTCTTCTTTTAAGCTCTGGAACCTCTACTTTTGCCCTCTTTTAGCTCTTTTTCCGCCGTTGGGACATTTTAACCACTTTGACTCAAAAGAAAGAAAATCTATCCTAATATGACACGTATTTGTACAAAAAGGGATAAAATACTAACTAAAAACGACTCAAAAAGTGTATATAAAATACACCGATCAAATACCCCCAAACTTAACCTTTTCTCGCCCTCGAGCAAAGATAAAAAGAAAGAAATAAAAGACTCAAGAAAGAGGAAAATAAACAGACTCAATGACATTGATCACTTTTGCTGCATTGATGTTACTTAGAAAAATATGAAGATTAGCAGAATAATATACAGGAACATATAGCATGAAATTTTAGCACACTAAACATATTAAGCTAGATAGTTCGCAAACTCATTTTTATCATGCTTAATGGCAATCACAATACTGAATCATGCATGTTAATTTCAAAAATTCTATGGCATGTTTACTTGCTATTCTCCACTAATCATGGATATGCATAAAAGAGATCTTCAGGACTTTTAAGGGTTGTAATGTAGGCTTAGGTATAGGTAGGTAAAAATAGGCATTTAGGCTCATTTCGTGTACCATAAGCTCTTTAGATTTTCCATTTTTTCCCTTTTCTTTTGATTCTTTCCTTCACTTCAATTCTATCTTTCCCCTCTTTTGTTTTGGGAGAGTGAAGTGTATTATAATAACAAGCACCCCCAAACTTAGGCTTTTGCCTATTTCTTATTACTCTTTTATTGGGGTGCATCAAAGTTGTTCACTCTTTTTGTCTCTTTTTTAACACAATTTATTCCACTATTTCACATTTTTACTTATGGCACAATTTGTGGGAATATAGGGTGTCAAAGAAAAAGTTCAATTTTTAGGCTCAATGGGGCTGACTAGGGATACTTTTAATGTCAGGGATAGAAAAGAGTGGTAAGAATTGGCTATCAAAGAAACTCCTGAGTCATCTCCCTAAACATGCATATCCTAACTATTTCGCCTCAAATAGCAAGCAATCATAACACATAGGTTTTAATCATTTATCATGCACAATCCAAGCAAAAAACTCCAAATAAACAGATTTTGTGAGTTTTTGGCATATCTAATCTAGGTGTTTAGATAGTTGCTTCTAGTTCCCTTACATTATTCCACCTTTCTTCACTAGGTGTTTCTAGTAACTACAGCATGCATGATCTTTGACAGACAATTATGACTCAAAAGAAAGAAAGAAAAAATTGTGACTCAAAAATACACAAAAACAACAAAAAGACTCAAACATACTATAACAATACAACACAAATAAGACACCCCCCCCCCCAAACTTAAATCACACATTGTCCCCAATGTGTGTAGACTGAAAGACAATAAAAGAAAACAAGACACTTACAACTTGGTTAAGATGGTGGCAGTGACGGTGGATAGTACTTTGAATTCCGTGAGGGGATGAGAGCTCTGGATTTTTGATTTGGCGACAGGGCCTTCGGATCGGGGCGTCTTAAAAAAAACATTCAGATTTTTCTGTTGTGGCGCGCGGCTACGCAAATTAGCGCGCGGCTAAATTCTCGCGTTCTTCGAACATACGGCTGCGCCACTTATCCGACCGCGACGCTCTGGTGATTTTCTGGAAATCTTGGCTTCTCTTCAGTTTTCGCCTTCCAAGTTCTTGGCTTTCACTCAACCACAACACATACACTACTCCGAGATCGTTTCTAAATAAAGACTAATTGCATTTAAACTAAATAAACTGAAATACTTTGGGTTGCCTCTCAAGTAGCGTTGTCTTTAACGTCTTTTAGCCGGACGCAAGTTCCTTATTATTCTAGGGTGTGAGAGGTTACTAAGTTCATGTATTCCATTTCATTGATCAGATCGGGTTTTAACCTCTGTCCGCTTACCTTGAAGGAAGCTCCCTCTCTCTCTTTTATTTCAATTGCACCATATGGGAATACTCTTACCACCGTGTATGGTCCTGTCCAATGTGATTTTAACTTGCCTGGAAATAATTTCAACCTTGAGTTGAATAAATGCACTTGTTGTCCTTCTTGGAAGTCTTTCGATATCAACCTCTTGTCGTGCCATACTTTCGTTCGTTCCTTGTAGATCTTTGCATTCTCATAGGCATTGTGCCTGAATTCATCCAACTCGCTTAGCTGTAGTAGCCTCCTCTGTCCTGCTGCCTTGGCGTCCATGTTTAACTTCTTCATTGCCCAATACGCTCTGTGTTCCAACTCTACTGGCAAATGACATGTTTTACCAAAAACTAACTTATAAGGTGACATACCAATTGGTATTTTGAATGCTGTCTGGTATGCCCACAATGCGTCATCCAGTTTGATAGACCAGTTCTTCCTTGAGCCGTTCACCGTCTTTTCTAATATGCTTTTCACTTCCTTGTTCGACACTTCTGTTTGCCCATTCGCTTGAGGGTGGTAAGTAGTTGTTGTGCGGTGGTAGATTCAATATCGGGCAAGCAATGAATTCAGATGCTTGTTGCAAAAGTGACTTCCTTCGTCGTTGATGATGGCTCTCGGAGTGCCGAACCTTGTGAAAATATTCTTTTGAAGGAATTTTTGAACAGTCTTACTATCGTTTTCTTTTGTGGCCACTGCTTCTACCCATTTGGACATATAGTCCACTGCCAGAAGGATATATTGATTTCCAAAGGATGGCGGGAATGGTCCCATGAAATCGACTCCCCACACATCGAATAGTTCCACTTCCAATATCCCTTGCGAAGGCATTTCGTTTCGTCTTGAGATGTTCTCTGTTCTCTGACAACTATCACATCTCTTCACAAAGGCATGGGCATCCTTAAAAAGTGTTGGCCAATAGAATCCGCATTGCAGTACCTTTGCCGATGTTCTTGATGCCCCAAAGTGTCCACCACATGATAGGGTGTGGCAATGAATGAGAACCTGGTGCATCTCCTCCTCTGGTATACATCGCCTGATGACTTGGTCGGCACAGTGTTTGTATAACATAGGTTCCTCCCAATAGTAGTGCCTTACTTCGGAGTAGAACCTCTTCACTTGTTGTCTTGTCAATTCTGGGGATAGTACCTTAGCTGCAAGAAAGTTAACAAAATCAGCGTACCAAGGTAAATTAGAATTCATACCTACTTGAAACAGTTGTTCGTCTGGAAAGTGATCATTTATTTGCACATCCTTGGTGTTCTGGATCTCTGTGTTCTCCAGTCTTGACAAGTGGTATGCAACTGAATTCTCTGTCCCGTTCTTGTCACGAATCTCCATGTCGAATTCTTGTAGTAGCAAGACCCATCAGATGAGGCGAGGTTTTGCATCCTTCTTTGTCATCAAGTACTTTATGGCAGAGTGGTCAGTGTATACTATCACCCAATCAAGTATGGCCTGAATTTCTCAAATGCATATACTATTGCTAGTAGTTCCTTTTCGGTAGTCGCGTAATTTAACTGTGCGTCATTTAGAGTTTTACTAGCATAGTAAATGGATCTAAATACCTTGTCGATTCTCTGTCCAAGCACTGCTCCTACTGCATAATCGCTTGCATCGCACATTAGTTCAAATGGGAGCTCCCAGTTTGGTGCAATGACTATGGGTGCTGAAATAAGCTTCTCCTTGAGCGTCTGAAACGCGGATAAGCATTCCTTATTGAAGTCGAAGGCAACCCCCGTCATTAGCAATGTGGAAAGAGGTTTTGAGACCTTTGAAAAATCCTTGATGAACTTTCTATAGAAACCTGCATGCCCAAGGAAACTTCTGACCCCTTTTGTTGATACTGGAGGTGGGAGATTTTCGATTACTGAAATCTTTGCTTTGTCTACCTCAATGCCTTGGTTTGATATTTTGTGTCCCGCACAATCCTTCATTACCATGAAATGACACTTCTCCCAGTTTAGCACAAGGTTAGATTCTTCACACCGGCTTAACACTGCTTCTAAGTGCCTCAAACATTCATCGAATGATGCTCTGAAGACCGAAAAATCATCCATAAAGATCTCTATGGTCCTCTCTACCATGTCTGAGAAGATTGCCATCATACACCTCTGAAAGGTTGCAGGTGCATTGCATAGTCCAAATGGCATCCTTCTGAATGCAAATATACCAAAAGGACAAGTGAATGTTGTCTTTTCCTGATCTTCTGGCGCTATTGCAATCTGGTGATACCCTGAGTACCCATCCACAAAGCAGTAGTAGTTGTGCCCTGCAAGTCTGTCCAACATTTGATCTAGAAATGGCAACGGGAAGTGGTCTTTTCTGGTTGCCTTGTTCAACTTGCGATAGTCAATGCAGATTCTCCATCCGATGGTTTCTAGAAGGAATGAGTTCGTTCCTTTCATTGGTCACCACTGTTATTCCACCATTTTTAGGCACCACTTGTGTTTGGATTCACCCGGTCTTTGTCGGATATAGGGTAAATTACTCCTGCATCGAGCCATTTCAGGATTTCCTTTCTGACTACCTCTTTCATGTTTGGATTTAGTCGCCTTTGGGCTTCGATGGATGTTCTGCTATCCTCATCTAGACAGATCTTATGCATTACCGTTGACGGACTTATCCCTTTTATGTCTGCTAATGTCCATCCAATGGCCCGCTTGTGATCCCTTAGTACTCTTAGCAGTTTATCAATTTCTTCGGTGGATAGGTGGCGTGAAATGATCACTGGTAAGGTTTTCTCTTCACCTAGGTATTGGTATTGTAAATGATTGGGTAGGATTTTTAACTCTAACTCTGGACCCTTCTCTGTGGATGGTAATGATCTTTCTGGCATCTGTCTAAGCTCTTCATACTTCCTCTTATCCCATTTCTCATAAACATTCATCCAATTTGCATACTCCATCAGATCTGGATCGTTTCTACTATCATCATCCCATTTGGTCAGTACTTCTTCAAGCGTATCATCATGTCCGAACTCATTGGCTGACACTGCTTCTTCGATAAGATCAATGGCTGAGCAGTTATCTTTGGCATCAGGAAAAGTTGCTGCTCGAAAAACATTGAAAATCACCTCATCTTCATCTACCCGAAGCTTCAACTCCCCTTTGTGAACATCAATGAGAGCCTTTCCTGTGGCTAAGAAGGGTCTGCCAAGTATGATGGGGATTCCATCGTTATCTTTTATGTCTAAGATAACGAAGTCAGCGGAAAAGATGAACTTGTCCACCTTTACTAACACATCTTCGATGACTCCTCTAGGATGAACTATGGAGCGATCAGCTAACTGCAAAGTGATGTTTGTAGGTTTGACTTCTCCCATTCCCAGCTTGCAGAAAACTAGATAAGGCATCAGATTTATTCCTGCCCCCAAGTCGCACAATGCTTTCTGACATTCAAACTTTCCAATGGTGCATGGGATGGTGAAGCTCCCTGGATCTTGTAACTTCTGAGGTAGTTTTCTCTGTAAGATGGCACTACATTCCTCAGTCAACACCACTGTTTCGTAGTCCTCTATCCTCCTCTTTTTGCTAAGCACATCCTTCATGAACTTTACATAGCTCGGCATCTGCTCTAATGCTTCAGCAAACGGGATATTGAGTTGCAATTGTTTGAGAATCTCCACGAATCTAGAGAATTGCTTGTCAAGAGCACATGTTTTTAATCTCTGGGGATATGTGTCACCCTTAGTTGGCTTAGGTTGGACGAATTGGGTGAGGCTAGTGGACAAGTCAATTGGTCAAGTCTTTCAAGTTGATTTTGTGTGAGTGGGAGTAGGTGGGGTGGACGGTTTTGGTGTGTTAGTGGAGTCCACATGGCTCTTTGTTGTGGTGATCAAGTGTTCCAATATTGTGGTGGATATATGTCCAAATGTTGTGGGAGACACTTGGTTGGAAGACCTCATCTTTCACTTGGATCATAATCTCCACCTTCCATTTGTTTTGATCTTATCCCTTGAGTGTTCTATAAATACCCCCCTTGAGTGAAGGGTTCTTCATCGACTCCTCATTCTCTAAGTCTCAAAACTCCCTCCCCTTAGTTGCTCTCTCGTCAAGTCCTCTTCCCCTTCCTAGAGGCTTCGGCCGAATACCCCCCACTTTTGTAGAAAGTTGCCTTCTAGTATAGTTACTATTCCAAAATACCCTAGCCCCAAATCCCTTAGAGTATTTAAGTAGAAGTTGTGTAGAACTTCTAAGGGCTTCTTGGAGCTATCGGAGCGTGCAAATTAGGAGCTAAACCTTGCTCAGGATCGACATTTAACTTGGATAATTTTGGGCTTATCGAGGTAAATACTCTTGTCCTTCTATTGTAATTGGATATTACATATAAGAATAGATAAGAGTTGAGTATAAGATATAGAAGGATATTAAAGAATAGAATTGAACTGTAATCACAGTAGAAGAGTATAAAAGAAGAGAATTGAATGACTTACATGGATCGTATTTACTGATGAACTTGAGTAGTTTGTGAGTAGGGAAGTCTTTGCCCAAATTTCCGTAGAATAGAGAACCCTCGCTTAGAATGTACGATTATAATCTAGACGTTGATAGACGTATTTGACTGTTATAGGTCGATACTCTGCGCGCGACATATTCGACTTGGCAGGTGGTTTTCGCCGAGGAGGTATGTGATTCTTCCTATCCTCTTGAGCATGATATTTTAAAGTATATATATATATAGTACGGTAGACGTACGTGTGTTAACTGAACATGGTTTTACTTGACGTCTTTTGACTTGAGTCTAAATAATAAGAAACTTGAAGTATTTCAAAAGAATTATGAATCATTTTTAACAGAAGAGTAATATTTGGTTTTTAAACAAAAAGCTTAAGAGTTATACTAGATTTATGGGAAGTTAGGTATAACAACTTAAGAAAGATAAAAGGAACTGTTTACTTATTTGTTTATAAAAGCCTTTGTATTGATTTCTGTAAAGTATAGTAAGATTGTTTGATAAGTAGACATATTATGATGCTACGTGTGTTAGTGTCTTGTAACTTTTGTGTAAAGGGGGTTCCCTTGTTGTGCTTACGTTGTTAAACGTTAAGACCGTTGTACTGTTATTATATCACATACCCCCTTGACTTGTTATACCGAGGGCTTGCCCGCGATCTTGGTCTATCGGCCTATGCGGTCTGTGTGACTACGCGAGTCATGGAGTTCCAGGATTGATCATTCCGGGTGTTTTATCCGTCGCGGGGATGCCCTATGCGATGCAGATGACTATGCGGTCTATGAGACTATGCGGTGCGGAGTCGCGAGAGTCAGGGGCTAGCTACCCCGATGCGAGGAATACCTCATGCGGGTGCGTGTGTGACCTATGCGGTGCGGAAGTCGAGATTAGGCACGCATAATGATACTATGGGCGATTGGCCTTGCTTGATCATTCGCGGCCTAGAAAAGACCGGTTACATTATATCTATTTTGCTCTTGTTTATGTTGTGGCACTATGTGCGATTAGGCTAGTTGTATTTGCAAATGGTTTTAAATACTTTGATTTTACTTCAAGATTTACGGTTTCGCATACTTGGTACTGTTGTCTTGACCTCCTTCGAAGTGCGTTCATGCCGCGGTAAGGAAGCAGTGCTAGATCCACATCCTTAGGATCTCTACTTTGGTGTCGTGAGCTCCATCTTCTCCGAGGCTCGACTTTTGGTATGGTTCTCACGATGTTGTAGATATATGTACATTCAGGTATGGCGGGGCCCTGTCGCCATAGTTGTTACATTCCTAAGTGCATAGTCATGTTGTAAAGTTGGGATGTAACTGCCAAACTTGATGTTTATATATATATGCCGAAAGGCGCCTTTTTTTCTCAGATAAAACTGTGTCTCATTTTACATTGTTTCATGTCTTGTTTTTATATTCCGCTGGTTACT
This sequence comes from Przewalskia tangutica, assembly GCA_029844215.1. Taxonomy (NCBI): domain Eukaryota; kingdom Viridiplantae; phylum Streptophyta; class Magnoliopsida; order Solanales; family Solanaceae; genus Przewalskia; species Przewalskia tangutica. The sequence goes on along the minus strand of CM056720.1, from coordinate 84,160,046 downwards.
CTGATGTATGACTACTTGGGTGCCCGGGTAAGGCACTACCACGCCGGGCGGGTCGTGACAAAAGTGGTATCAGAGCAGTTAATCCTCGGAAAGTGTCTACAGACCGTATCTAGTAGAGTCTTGATTATCGGTATGTTGTGCACCATACCAATAATCAGGAGGCTATAGGATATTTAGGATTGGTTTTCCTTCTTCTCACTCTGAGATCGTGCCTTAGAGTTGTGTTATAAGTTGGACCCCTCTAACGTATTCCTTTTACAGCGATTATGCCTCCACGTAAGGCAACCCGCCCGAAGGGCAAAGCGGCGGAGGCGCTAGTAGGACACCGAGAGTCACGAGGGCTCGTGCCCGATCTATACGAGATGGCGAGTTCCATGACGCCGCCGGCCCAAAGAGACCACGATACTGCGCCTCAGATCCACAGATTGGGTTCTGAGAGATGGCCCGATTCGCCGTGATCGTGGCGAACATGAGATAAGGCTGGGCCGATTCAGTTCGATGGCACCGTAGTACATCCTAGATCGGACATCTTGAGGCTACGGATTTTACGAGTTAGCCCGCCAGAGTTCTACGGGTCGAGGCACGAGGATGATCCGCGAGAGTTCATCCGTCGGCACTGAAGGATCATGCGAGTGATCAAGGCGTCGAGACCGAGTCCGTGATCTTCGGTTCACATAGGATCGTGATACATGATCGATTGGTTTGATTCGTGGGAGTTATCCCGGGGAGAGCATGCGCCTCCAGCATTATGGGACGAGTTCTCTGAGGTATTTCTCACTCACTTCTTGCCTCCGCAGATGAGGAGGGCACGGGCCGATAAGTTTTGATCTTTGAGACAGAGGCGCACCGTTAGGGAGTACAACGTTGAGTTCGGTTCGTTGGCTCGATATGTCCCTGCGCTAGTAGCAGACATGGAGGACCGAGTGCACCGCTACGTCACCGGGTTAGATGATTATCGCGAGTCATGCTCAGTGTGGCTCTTGGTACCGCATGGACATTGCCGCGAGCAGCTCATGCACTTGGATGCGAGGCGTAGAGGCCGACGGTCGGCAGATTTCAGCAGCAGAAGAAGGCGAGGCAGCGGATCTTTTGGTAGCTCGGGGTGGGCGACCTTAGCAAAGATCTAGATTTGCACCCGGCCACTCGAGCACTCCTACATCGTTTCGGTGCAGCAGTATTCGGCGGTCGGGGCCCGGGACTTGATTTCGGGTAGCGAGGTGCCAACCGATCGAGGTCCGCTCGGTGTGTCCGATGTGGTAGATTCCATTCGGGGTTGTGGTACTACGCCGAGCTTGCTACTTGCGGCCAGCGGTCACTATCGCGAGAGCTGTCAGCGGCGGCGCGAGATGGTAGAAGTCGGCCTACGAGTGCATTCGGGTCTTCATCCCCTTCAGTTACTCGCCCCGGAGGGCAGGGTACTCATGGACCAGCAGGTCGCGGCAGAGGTCGTGGCGCGGGTCCCTGTTCTAGCGGTCCTCAGAACCGCATTTATGCCTTGTCCAGTCGGCAGGACCAGGAGGCGTCGCCTGACGTCGTCACAGGTACTTTATCAGTTTCTAGTCACGATGTGTATGCCTTGATAGATCTGGGTTCTACTCTGTCCTATATATCTCCCCTTATTGCTATTAGGATAGGGATAGAGCCTGAGTCCATAGACCCTTTCGAGGTAGCTACGCCAGTGGGTGATTCGGTAGTAGCTCGGCGGGTATATAGGGCTTGCCCAGTGACTTTATGCAGTCGTCAGACCCTAGCCGACTTGATAGAGTTGGACATGACTGATTTTGATGTGATCATGGGCATGGATTGGTTAGCTTCTTGCTACGCCCGGTGTAACTGCGAGGAGAGAGTAATGCGGTACCAGTTTCTGAGGCCGGTTATTGAGTGGGAGGAACACCGTGTAGAGGTAGGTTTATTTCTTACCTCAAGGCTAGGAAGATGGTGCGGAAGGGTACATCTACCATCTCATTCGGTATTCGAAATCGAGGCTGCGGTACAGATCTTGATCGATTCGAGAGTCGAGAGTTCTCGGATGTGTTTCGACGACCTCGGGTATCCTCGAGAGGAGATAGAGTTTTGTATCGATGTCTTTGCGGACACTCGGCCTATTTCCATTCCGCCATACGAATGGCACTGCCGAGTTGAGAGAGTTGAAGGACCAGTGAGAGATTTCTTTGGAGAAGGGCTTCATCAGCCTAGTTTTTCTCCCGGGCGCCGGTATTGTTCGTGAAGAAGAAGGGCGGGGCCTGCGCGTGTGTGTTGATCTGACGGTGAACAAGGTGACCATTAAGAACAGATACCCTTCCCGAGATTGATGATTTGTTCGACCCGATTGCGAGTGCGAGATGTTTCTCAAGATTGATCTGCGATCGGGCTATCATCAGTGCGAGTTAGAGGCGGATGTCCCTAGGGTGCATTCGGACGTGCGAACACTATGAGTTCTGGGTTATGTCGTTCGGGTTGACCAATGCTCCGGCAGTTTTTATGGATTTGATGCACCGAGTGTTCAAACCATTTTTGGATACGTTAGTGATAGTATTCATCGATGACATCTTGGTTTATTCTCGCTCCGAGCGGGAGCATGCGAGCATTTGAAGCTGTCTTTGAGAGTTCTCCAGACCAGCGATTATGCGCCAAGTTTTGAAGTGTGAGTTCGTTGACGGTGGCTTTTCTTGGGCATATTGTGGTGATGGTATTGGTGGAATCTGGCCAAGATCGAGGCGATCGAGTTGGCCTCGACCTCTACTCAAACGGATGTGCGCGATTTTACGGGCCTTACGAGTTATTATCGGTTCGTAGAAGTTTTCTTATCTACGCCCATTGACTAGGTGACTTAGAAAGCGGCTAAGTTTGATGGGACGATGCTTGTGGCGAGTTTCCGATTACTAAAGGAGAGCGACGGCCGCCCGTTCTTACTCTTCCAAAGGGTCCAGACGGCTATGTCGTGTATTGTGATGCGTCAGGCATCGGGCTGGGATGTGTGTTGATGCAGCAGGGCAAGGTTATAGCATACGCGTCGCGGCTTAAGAAGCATGAGAGGAACTACCCCACCATGATTTGGAGTTGGCGCGGTGATTCACGCCAAGATCTGGAGGCACTATTTGTATGGGGTTCATGTGGATATTTATACGCACCACAAGAGCCTCGGTATATCTTCACCGGAGGAGGCCGAACTTACGGCGAGAGGCGGTGGTTAGAGTTACTCAAGGATTACGATGTCGATATCCTGTACCACCCGGGAAAGTCCAATGTTGTGGCAGATGCTCTTAGTCGTAGGTCGATGGGGAGCCTATCATATGTGTAGCCAGAGAGGAGGGGCATGGTTCGCGATTTGCATCAGCTAGCGAGCCTCGGGGTCCGATTGATTGATTCTGATAGCAGTGGGGTCCAAGTTCGTGAGGTTGCCGAGTCTTCCATCGTCGAGGAGGTGAAGAGCATTTGAGGATCCGGTTTTGACACAGATGCGTGATCGACCGCCGTGAAGGAAAGGGTCCTTTTGAGGTAGCTTTGATGGGGTGCTAAGGTTTGAGCGGGTTGTGTGTTCGGATATTGCGGGACTTGGCGAGGTTACATGGGAATCACAGCGCGGCGTTATTCTATCCATCGGGTCGACAAAGATGTACCACGACCTCGCATCGATGTATTGGTGGGATGGCTTGAAGAGGGCGTTGCGAGTTTGTGGCTCGGTGCGTGTTGTCGGCGGTGAAGATAGAGCACGAGGCCGGTGGTTTGTTGCGACGATAGAGATCCCGACCGGAAGTGGGAGGTGATCAACATGGACTTTATCACGGGGTTACCTCGCACTCAGAAACATGATTCTATTTGGGTTATCGTCGACGGTGTGAAATCAGCCCACTTTCTTCCGTCGGGGCGACTTTTGGTGAGGATTATGCGGACTTTACATCAGAGATCGTCGATCGCATGGAGTTCCTATTTCTATCATATCGACGAGAGCCCGATTCGACCAACTTCGGAGGTCTTTCCGAAGGGTTTAGGACGCAGTGAGCACAGTGCATTCCATCCTCGGAGCAGACGGACAGCGAGCGCACTATCCGCACTCTTGAGGATATCTGCGAGCTTTGTGTTATTGACTTGAGGGTAGTGGGAGGATCATTTGCCTCTAGTTGAGTTTGCGTATAATAATAGCTACCACTCTAGTATTCGGATGGCGCCTTATGAGGCCTTGTATGGGAGGAAATGCGGTCGCCGATAGGATGGTTCGATGTGGGCGAGTGCGATTAGTGGGACCGACACTGTTGTGAGCGTGGATAAGGTGAAGCTTATCCAGGCGGCTATTGGCGACTCGAGTCGGCAAGTCGTATGCAGATCATCGTCGTCGGCATCTGGAGTTTGAGGTTGATGATTGGGTTTTCCTGAAGTTGTCACCCATGAAGGGTGTGATGAGATTTGGCAGGAAAGGGAAGCTCAGCCCAAGGTACATTGGGCCTTATCAGATTGTCCGCAGGGTAGGCAAGGTCGCCTACGAGTTGGATCTGTCGTCCGATCTGGAGGTAGTGCATCCGGTTTTCCATGTTTCTATGCTGAGGAGATGTATCGGGGATCCATCTAGGGTACACCCGATTGACGATGTCCAGGTGAACGAGGGGTTATCGTATGAGGAGATTCCCATAGCGATAATCGATCGTCAGGTTAGGCGTCTGCGGACCAAGGACGTGGGGTCCGTCAAAGTCTTGTGGCGGAACGAGCTCAGGGAGGAGATGACGTGGGAAGTTGAGGAGGACATGAGGCGGAGGTACCCTCACCTATTCCCCACACCTCCAGGTAACTTACTTTCCTACTTGTTGATTTCAATTACCATATATGCTTAAGTATTGTATTGTGGCCATGTGTGGCATTTGCAAATTGTTTTAGTTGTGAGGACCTATATCATTATCTGTCTTGAGAAGGAACATTCGGGACGAATGTTTCTAAGGAGGGGAGAATGTTATACCCCGTATTTCCGGAGTATGTACGTGAGGATATACGTACGTTTGTACAAACCCTAATTAGGTTAAGAGTGAGATTGTAAGCTTTCGACGGAAAAGATTCCGAACCTTGCGATGGAAATTCTACGTTTTTAATATTTTAACCGATTACGGATTTTTCCGAGAGACGAAATATTTTGGACCAATGGGAGGGCGACATGTGTCACCCTTAGTTGGCTTAGGTTGGACGAATTGGGTGAGGCTAGTGGACAAGTCAATTGGTCAAGTCTTGCAAGTTGATTTTGTGTGAGTGGGAGTAGGTGGGGTGGACGGTTTTGGTGTGTTAGTGGAGTCCACATGGCTCTTTGTTGTGGTGAGCAAGTGTTCCAATATTGTGGTGGACATATGTCCAAATGTTGTGGGAGAAACTTGGTTGGAAGACCTCATCTTTCACTTGGATCACAATCTCCACCTTCCATTTGTTTTGATCTTGTCCCTTGAGTGTTCTATAAATACCCCCCTTGAGTGAAGACTTCTTCATCCACTCCTCATTCTCTAAGTCTCAAAAACTCCCTCCCCCTTAGTTGCTCTCTCGTCCAAGTCCTCTTCCCCCCTTCCTAGAGGCTTCGGCCGAATACCCCCCACTTTTGTAGAAAGTTGCCTTCTAGTATAGTTACTATTCCAAAATACCCTAGCCCCAAATCCCTTATAGTATTTAAGTAGAAGTTGTGTAGAACTTCTAAGGGCTTCTTGGAGCTATCGGAGCGTGCAAATTAGGAGCTAAACCTTGCTCAGGATCGACATTTAACTTGGATAATTTTGGGCTTATCGAGGTAAATACTCTTGTCCTTCTATTGTAATTGGATATTACATATAAGAATAGATAAGAGTTGAGTATAAGATATAGAAGGATATTAAAGAATAGAATTGAACTGTAATCACAGTAGAAGAGTATAAAAGAAGAGAATTGAACTGTACTTACATAGGACTGTATTTACAGTAGACTTGAGTAGTTTGACGAGTAGGGAAGTGATGCCCAAATTTCCGTATAATAGAGAACCCTCTGCTTAGAACTGTATACAGTATAGTCTAGACGTTGATAGGCGTGTTGGTATTATAGTCGATACTCTGCGCGACATATTCGACTTGGCGGTGGTTTTCGCCGAGGAGGTATGTGATTCTTCCTATCCTCTTGAGCATGATATTTTAAACTATATATATATATAGTGCGGTGAGCGTCGTGTGTTAAGCGAACATGGTTTTACTTGACGTCTTTTGACTTGAGTCTAAATAATAAGAAACTTGAAGTATTTCAAAAGAATTATGAATCATTTTTAAGAAGAGTAATATTTGGTTTTAAACAAAAAGCTTAAGAGTTATACTAGCTTTATGGGAAGTTAGGTATAACAACTTAAGAAAGATAAAAGGACCTGTTTACTTATTTGTTTATAAAAGCCTTGTATTGATTTATGTAAAGTATAGTAAGATTGTTTGATAAGTAGACATATTATGATGCTACGTGTGTTAGTGTCTTGTAACTTTTGTGTAAAGGGGTTCCACTTGTTGTGCTTACGTTGTTAAGCGTTAAGACCAGATTATCTTGTTATTATATCACATACCTTGACTTGTTATCGGAGGGCTTGCCCCTTGATGCAGTCTATACGGCTATGTGGTGCGTGTGACTATGCGGGCTGCGGAGTTCGAGATTGATCATTCCGGTGTTTTATCCGTCGGGGATGCCCTATGCGGTATGTGTGACTATGCGGTCTATGAGACTATGCGGTGCGGGAGTCGAGGAGAATGCAGGGGTTAGCTACCCCGTCGAGGAATACCTCATGCGGGTACGTGTGTGACCTATGCGGATGCGGAAGTCGAGATTAGGCACGCATAATGATACTATGGGCGATTGGACTTGCCCGATCATTCGCGGCCTAGAAAAGACCGGTTACATTATATCTATTTTGCTCTTGTTTATGTTGTAGCACTATATGCAGTTGAAGCGGTTGTATTTGCAAATGTTTTAAATACTTTGATTTTACTTGATGCTACGATTTCGCATACTTGGTACTGTTGTGACCTCCTTGAAGTGCGTTCATGCGCGTGTAAGGAAAGCGGTGCTAGATCCACATCCAGGATCTCTACTTTGGTGTCGTGAGCTCCATCTTCTCCGAGGCTCGACTTTTGGTATGGTTCTCCCGATGTTGTAGATATATGTACATTCCACGGTATGGCGGGGCCTGTCCGCCATAGTTGTTACATTCCTAAGTGCATGTAGTCATGTTGTAAAGTTGGGATGTAACTGCCAAACTTGATGTTTATATATATATGTCGAAAGACGCCTTTTTTTCTCAGATAAAACTGTTTCTCATTTTACATTGTTTCATGTCTTGTTTTTATATTCCGCTGGTTACTCTGATGTATGACTACTTGGGTGCCCGGGTAAGGCACGATCCACGGGCCGAGCGGGTCGTGACACGAAGTGCGACGGGGCCTTGTCCTCGCTTTACTATCCAAATTCTTAAGTGCAGTATTCATATGTAAATTTGGATGGCTAGAGTTGTATTTACATTGTTGAACAGTGTAGACCCTTTCGGGTGATTTTTATTATGGCAGCCTTATCGGCTTTGCCTGTGTTTCAAGAAAAAAATGTGTGTTCTTTATCTTCCGCGGTTTATTATGTTGTATGAATAGAAGGGTGCCTAGGTAAGGCATCAGTCGCGGGCCCGAGTGGGCCCCACATGACCAAATCTGAAAATAAAATTCCATAATTCTTATATATTCAAAAAGTCTCAAATACCAAATTTGAGAACCAAATTCCAATTAATAAATATTTTTCCTTTACGAGGTTCGGAAGATTTTCCTTAGGAAAAACAATTATTTCTTTCGTTCCAACTTTAAAGTCTTGTTTTCTCACGTATTCTCTCATACACATGTCCTGGAACTACGGGGTGTAACAATCATCACCTCTAACATACTTCACATATACCATGTACTTTAACCCCGATCACATTAGGCAACACACACATGGCCCTAATAAATATGTATGTATAGATGTACATCATTATCACTCCAACTATACAACAATTTTTACCAACCTGGATACATAGTCCATATATTTCCCTTCTGGGCAGCTGTCACTTTCTCATAGCTGCAATCACAATAATACATTTGGGAGGGACTACCCTAACAACATAGCTCTATCGCACGATCTGTCACGACCCGAACCCTGAGCCCGCGACTGGTGCCCTACTTGGAAACCCCCTCTTATACCCTCACATCCCATATAAGACATAGGCCAAATAATAAATGATAAACTGTATGTGTAGCAACAAGGCAAGACGATGAGACTGCCGCTATATATAAAGGGAATATAACTGTTATACCCCGTAGTTGCAGGGTATGTATGTGAGGACGTACGTACGAGAGTACGGCAGAAATTTTGAAAAGAAAGAAAGATGTGAGTTTTAATAAAAGTTCCTGTTATTTGTGAAGAAAAAGGTTCGTTAATGGGAATTGGATTCCCATATTTGGTATTGGACTTCATAGATTATATTAGAATTTTGAGATTTTATTTTGGAAATGGTCACGTGGGGCCACGGAGAAATTCTGATTTTGTGGAGCCGCTTTGTTTTTGAGATTCCGGTATTTTGGATATTTTCGGAAGCGGAATATTGCAGGCGAATCGAGCGGCGTGTCACCCCGTATGGCACCCGCGAAATATTTATTGTGCCTGGCCGATTAAGTCGTTTTTCGGACTAAACGTTTTACTAAGCTTACGAAGGAAAATTCCGGCTATGTCATTTAGTATTTTTGCGAATTTTTAGAGGCGGAACGTTTTGGACCAACGAGAGGCAACACTTGGCACCTGCGTTGGTGGACTGAAGAAGCGGTAGGGCGAATGGATGGGCAAGTTGTGGTAGATATTTGTGTAGATATTTGTGAGGGATTTGTGGAGTAGGGTTAGGGTGCACTTGGCTTGATCTTGGCCTTACACTTGTGTAGCACTTGGCTAGATCTTGGCCATTGGTTGGCCTTTGGCTTTGCTATAAAATACCCCTCCCTTGTGAAGACTTATTAATTCACTAATCACTTAGACTAAGTCTTGAAATACCTACCTCTACCTTGTTGTTGCTCTCGTCCAACTCCCTTCTCCCCCTTAGAAAGAGGCCCTTGGCCGAGAACACCCCCCTCCCCCCTAGCCTAGTTGTTTTCGTATAATACCCCTTGTTGTGGTATAGAAATACTCCCCTAGTATTGTTATAATGCCCAAAATACCTTAGTCTTGTACCTTGTAGTATCCCAAAGATACCTCTTTACGTAGAGTCCGGAAATACTACCTTTTGTCCTTTTAGTCTCAAAAAAACCCTAAGAAATCTTCATAGTTGGTTGAAGTATTTGAGTAGAAGTTAGTTAGAACTTCTGGGGGTTGTTTGGAGTGGTTTGGGCGCGGAGTGGAGCTAAACCTTGCTCGGGATCGACATTATAACTTGGATAATTTTGGGCTTATCAAGGTAATTATCTTGTCCTCTATTGTAATTGGAAATTACATGTTTGTTAGAGTATATAGTTGAAGTATACTATATATGGAACTACTTAGTATTCGCAATGTCTTTTGACTTAAGCTGAAGAATAAAGCCCAGCTGTATTTACATAGGATGTATTGCGATGAGCTTGTGTAGAATTGTACACGTCCAGGTTAGGCGTGTAAACCCCCTGGTTGGCTTGGTAGCGACCTCGATAGAGGAGGAGATTTCTGTTGTTGCGGGAGATGTTCTTGAATTTTCTATAGAAAGATAGAAACTTATGTTTTGGGGTTAATAGACGTTTGTGACCTTTATAGGTGAAAGTACTAAGAGTAGCGTATTCTACTCGAGGAGTGGAAAGGGCTAGCAAGGTTGTAGTACTTGGAGCATTTTGCTTATTGTCGATAAATCGTCGCGGTATGTGAACCTCTTCCTATCTTTTCTAGCATGATTGTTGTGAACTATGTAGTACGGTAGACGTACATGTGCTAAGTGATTTGGTTGGTTTAAAACATAGGGTGTTATAATAGCTTTATGGGAAGTTAGTTATAACGACCTTATGTAAGTGAAAATGGTTTACTGATGTTAGAAGTTAAGAGACTTGATCTTATAAGATAAGAGACTTAACTTATTTGTTTTAATGTGGATGTTTGTGTGAAACCTCATTCGTGAGTAATGAGTACTTGGTTTTAAAGGGATAATGTTTCTTGATTTCGAATCGAATGTGTATCGACAGGACCAACTGCGGCGTTAATAAAGGAAAATGTATTGAATAATGATGTGTTGTATTAAAACCGGTAGAAACCTCCATCTGCATGAAGCTAAGATGAGACAAAATGATATTACATTTTCTAGATCATGCTTTGTAATAAGATCGTTATAAACAAGAATAAACTACTCACGTATATGTCATATGTTACTCAATTGTTCTAAAAGGAATCAGTGATTAAGTTTGGGAACTATGAAACCATTTGAAAAATGAGAAGCTTGAGTAATTGAAACTAGGCAAAGCTGGAACTTAGGAAAGAATGTTGTTACTTGGTTTTGAAAAGGAAGGTGGGTTGGTCATTCTAATACTACGGGTATCGGGTGACTCTTATAAAAGAAATGGATCTCTTTTAAAAGAACTTAACGATGTAGTACTTTGGGGTTAAAACCGGACTTTGGCATAAAATGAAAGTACTTGAGTTGTGTGAAACTTGCCTATGCTTGTTGTTGTGAAACTTGCCTATGCTTGTTGTTGTGAAACTTGCCTATGCTTGTGATGATAGCCTTTTATTGTACAAGCGTTGTGTTTACGTGTTACGCGTCTCGATAGAGTCGGTTGGTAGTTGAGAACTTACTTGGATGTCTTGCGATGGCGGAGAAATTCCGCAGATGCGTTCTGCTGATAGTATTATTGTTGTTAATCGCTTTGGACATCACGACACGATCGTGGCGCGGGTATGCTTCCATTTTAGTTAAGGTCTTGTGGTTAATCGCTTTGGATATCTTGACACGATCGTGGCGCGCGGGTATGTTTCCATTCGATTATCGCTTGTGATTTCCTTTTGGACATACCGACACGATCGTGGCGCGCGGGTATGCTTCCATTTTAGTTAAGGTCTTGTGGTTGTCGCTTTGGACATACCGACACGATCGTAGCGCACGGTATGCTTCCATTTGGTTAAGGTCTTGTGGTTGTCGCTTTGGATATCGACACGATCGTAGCGCGCGGGTATGTTTCCATTCGATTATCGCTTGTGATTTCCTTTTTGGACATCGCGACACGATCGTAGCGCGCGGGTATCGTCCATTTGGAAAGTTGTCTTATTGTTTCCTTTGGACATCACGACACGATCGTAGCGCGGGTATGCTTCCATTTGGATTCTTTGTCTTGTTGTTGAGTCACGTGGACATGTCTACCGTCACGAGTGCGGGGCATGTGGCCATGGGACATTATTATTGTTGCATCATGGACATGTCTACACCGTCACGATATTCGGGCATGCGGCCATAATGCGAACGATTGATGTGGTGGGCGTGAGACCCATAGTTATATTGGAGTGATGATTGTTTTATGTTGTGATCGTAGTTTGGTTATCATCATGTCTCTGCTTTATATAGACTAGTATGATTTCATTCTGATGTTATGCAGATTCACATACTTGGTACTGTTATGCGACCTCCTTGAGGCTGCGTTCATCTGCAGTAGAGGTACATCGATCGTGGATCCTCGCTCATGGGATCCAGATTCAGCGCATTTGAAGCTCCGTTTCTCGGAGGCTTATCTTTTGGTAGGTGTTCCACGAGTTGTAGGTTCTTGTACATTCGTGGGTATGGCGAGCCTGTCCGTCATAGTCGTGTATATCTTAAGTGCATGTAATCTTGTTGTGGGCGAGGTTGTAAAAGGATTAAAGCTGTTGGAGTTTTATGTATATCTTGAAGGCAAGCTTGTTTTGGTTGGTGTTTATTCATTTATCTCTTGTTAAATGACTCATGTTTTATGTTCGTGATTTTCTCGATGTATGTATCACTAGGGTGCGGGGTAAGGCACCCGATGCGAACCGAGCAGTCGTTACAAAAGTGGTATCGAAGCGATTAATCCTCGGAAAGTGTCTGAGCCGTGTCTAGTAGAGTCTTGATTATCGATGTGTTGTGCACCACATCTATGTCGAGGCTATAGGACATTTAGATTGGTTTCCATTCTTCTCATTACGAGATCGTGCCTTAGAGGCGTGTTGTAAGTTGGACCCCTCAGCGTATCTCGTTTTTACGATTATGCCTCCGCGCGAGCAACGAGCCCGGAAGGGCAAGGCGGCCCGGAGTGCTGCTAGTGAGATCTGAGGGAAGTGCGAGCGCGAGCGAGCAGTACGAGGTTGTGCTTGACGGCGGGTTTTGTGGCCATTGCCCAGCGAGGTTAGAGCGCGGCAATGGCTGCTGAGACGCGATACACGAGCCTCAGTCCCGATGCAGGGGCGGAGAGATGGGTTACAAGGAGATGGCCCGATTCTTTGGCGAGGTTGTGGCGGATATGAGGATAAGGTGGTGCGCAGTTCGATTCGAGCACCATGGTTCACCCCGGCGAGATAGTTTGAGGCTACGGGACTTTACGAGTTGTAGCACTTGAGTTTTATGGGTCGAGGCACGAGGATGATCGCAGGAGTTCATCCGCGATTCTGACGGATCATGCGGGTGATCAAGCTTGAAGCAGTGCGTGACCTTTGGTTCGCGTCGGTGCGTGATACGCGATCGATTGGTTTGATTCATAGGAGCTTTCGGGAGAGCATGCCCTCCCTCCGGTATGGGATGAGTTTTGGGGCTTTCCTCGCGCCTTCTTGCCTCCGCGGATGAGGAGGGCACGCGGTAAACAGATTTTTATTCTTGAGGCAGAGAGGCGCCGTCGGAGTACAATGTCGAGTTCGATTCTTTGGCTCGATATGTCCTGCGCTAGTTGCGAATATGGAGGATAAGTGCATCGCTACGTCACGGGCTTGATGATTATATGGCGAATCTTGTGCGGGTGTTTCTCTTGGCGGGCATGGACATTGCCGCATGCGAGCTCATGCACTAGGATGTGAGGCACGGAGGGTCGACGGAATGACTGGATCAGCGAGAAGAGGGCCGGGGCGGCGGGGTCCTTTGGTGGCTTTCGAGGCGGACCGCCTCAGTGAGCTAGTTATATACCCACCGATGCAAGTGGTCCTCCACCGTCTTGAGGAGCGGTCGGGGCTCGAGGGTCAGATTTTCGGCGAGCGGGGTGTTAACGGTGAAGCCACCTACCTCGTTGTGACCATTGTGGTAGACTCCATTTTGGAGAGTGTCGTGCTAGATTGGGAGTTTGTTTTGCATGCGGCCAGCGGGCCATTTGCGAGGAACTGTCCTACCAAGGGAGCGCGGATGTTACGACTTCGACGCCCGAGGATCTGTGGTGGTTCATCACCTACTATATGCGCCTGCAGTGAGCCTATGATTAGAGTGGAGCGGTAGCTTCGGGTATATCCTTAACCCTCTAGAGTTTTGGTATGCTTGTTATGATGATCTCATTATTGTGTGCTATGCGGATAGCATTGTGATATGTGTGAGTTAGAAACATGCTTAGTTGGGAGGATACGTATGGGGGCATGGTAAGTGTGAACCTTAGACTATGTCACGGCCCGAGACCTTAGGGGTAAGGTCGTCTTGAGTTAAAGATTTATTTTGACCCTTATCGAGTAGTAGTATACGTGGGATTTATTTGTGTGATAAGTCCGTGGGTAGTGTGAGATGGAAGTGGTAGCTTTCATGACGTGAATTAGTAAGATTGTTAGGATCGGGAACAACAGTTTAAGCGCGGTTGGGGGTCAGGTTGAGGACCATTTGCGGGTCAACCCGTAACCGGTTTGGGGTGGGGTCAGTTCTGGGTGGTCCGCCAGGTGGTAGGGTCACGAGGATGCTAGGCCCAAGTTTGTATGATCATCGTATGAGTTCGTGGACGCGTTCGACCGAGCGGTTCGTAAAGGCGGGAATGGCCTTAAGGAAGTTTGAGGTTAGTAAGATGACCAAGTTTGGAGGTAGTGACTCAGATTTTCGAGAGCGAGTAATGGTGAAGTATGGTACGTCTTGGGAGAGTTCAAGCGTTCGAGAAGGGCACGACGAGTAAGGAAAGAAGAGGGCGTATGTTATTTCGTGGCGTGGCATTGGCAACTTGTTAGAGGAACTTTATCGTTATTCGACTTGAGAAGGAACATTCGGGACGAATGTTTCTAAGAGGGAGAATGTTATACCCGTAGTTGCGGGGTATGTATGTGAGGGCGTGCGTGCGAGTACTACGAAATTTTGAAAAGAAAGAAAGATGTGAGTTTTCACGGAAAAGTTTCGGTTATTTGTGAAGAAAAGGTTCGTTAATGGGAATTGGATTCCCAGATTTGGTATTTGGACTTCATAGATTATATTAGAATGTTGAGATTTTATTTTGGAAAAGGTCACGTGGGGCCTGGGAGAAATTCTGATTTTGTAGGGCCCGCTTTGTTTTGAGATTCGGTATTTTGGATATTTTGGAAGGCGGAATATTCAGGCGAATCGGGGCGACACGTGTCACCCCATGTGGCACCTTGGCGAAATATTTATTGTGCACAACACCCGATTAAGTCGTTTTTCGACTAAACGTTTTACTAAGCTTACGAAGGAAAATTCGCTATGTCATTTAGTATTTTTGCGAATTTTTCCGAGAGAGGCGGAACGTTTTGGACCAACGAGAGGGCAACACTTGGCACCCTCTCGTTGGTGGACTGAAAAGGCGGCTAGGGCGAATGGATGGGCAAGTTGTGGTAGATATTTGTGTAGATATTTGTGAGGGATTTGTGGAGTAGGGTTAGGGTGCCCTTGGCTTGATCTTGGCCTTACACTTGTGTAGCACTTGGCTAGATCTTGGCCCTTGGTTGGCCTTTGGCTTTCTTATAAAATACCCCTCCTTGTGAAGACTTATTCATTCACTCCTCACTTTGTCTAAGTCTTGAAATCCCTCCTCTCCTTGTTGTTGCTCTCGTCCAACTCCCTTCTCCCCTTAGAAAGAGGCCCTGGCGAGAACACCCTCACTGCTAGTTGTTTTCGTATAATACCCCTTGTTGTGGTATAGAAATACTCCCCTAGTATTGTTATAATGCCCAAAATACCTTAGCCTTGTACCTTGTAGTATCCCAAAGATACCTCTTTACGTAGAGTCCGGAAATACTACCTTTTGTCCTTTTAGTCTCAAACCGAAACCCTAAGGAAATCTTCATAGTTGGTTGAAGTATTTGAGTAGAAGTTGGTTAGAACTTCTAAGGGTTGTTTGGAGTGGTTTGGAGCGCACGGAGTGGAGCTAAACCTTGCTCAGGATCGACATTATAACTTGGATAATTTTGGGCTTATCGAGGTAATTATCTTGTCCCTCTATTGTAATTGGAAATTACATGTTTGTTAGAGTATATAGTTGAGGTATACTATATATGGAACTACTTAGTATTCGGCAATGTCTTTTGACTTAAGCCTGAAGAATAAAGAACTGAACTGAACTGTATTTACATAGGGCTGTATTGCAGTAGGCTTGTGTAGAATTGTACACGTCCGGTTAGACGTGTAAACCCCACAGTTGGCTTGGTAGCCGGCCTCGATAGAGGAGGAGATTTCTGTTTGTTGCGGGGAGAGTGGTCAATTTTCTATAGAAAGATAGAAACTTATGTTTTGGGGTTAATAGACGTTTGTGACCTTTATAGGTGAAAGTACTAAGAGTAGCGTATTCTACTCGAGGAGTGGAAAGGGCTAGCAAGGTTGTAGTACTTGGAGCATTTTGCTTATTGTCGATAAATCGTCGCGAGGTATGTGAACCTCTTCCTATTTTTTCTAGCATGATTGTTGTGAACTATGTAGTCGGTAGACGTCATGTGCTAAGTGATTTGGTTGGTTTAAAACATAGGGTGTTATAATAGCTTTATGGGAAGTTAGTTATAACGACCTTATGTAAGTGAAAATGGTTTACTGATGTTAGAAGTTAAGAGACTTGATCTTATAAGATAAGAGACTTAACTTATTTGTTTTAATGTGGATGTTTGTGTGAAACCTCATTCGTGAGTAATGAGTACTTGGTTTTAAAGGGATAATGTTTCTTGATTTGGGAATCGAGAATGTGTATCGACAGGACCGCTGCAGCGTTAATAAAGGAAAATGTATTGAATAATGATGTGTTGTATTAAAACCAGTAGAAACCTCCATCTGCATAGAAGCTAAGATGAGACAAAATGATATTACATTTTCTAGATCATGGCTGCTGTAATAAGATCGTTATAAACACGAATAAACTACTCACGTATATGTCATATGTTACTCAATTGTTCTAAAAAGGAATCAAGTGATTAAGTTTGGGAACTATGAAACCATTTGAAAAATGAGAAGCTTGAGTAATTGAAACTAGGCAAACTGGAACTTAGGAAAAGAATGTTGTTACTTGGTTTTGAAAAGGAAGGTGGGTTGGTCATTCTAATACTACGGGTATCGGGTGACTCTTATAAAAGAAATGGATCTCTTTTAAAAGAACTTAACGTATGTAGTACTTTGGGGTTAAAAACCCGGACTTTGGCATAAAATGAAAGTACTTGAGTTGTGTGAAACTTGCCTATGCTTGTTGTTGTGAAACTTGCCTATGCTTGTTGTTGTGAAACTTGCCTATGCTTGTGATGATAGCCTTTATTGTACAAGCGTTGTGTTTTACGTGTTACCGCGTCTCGATAGAGGTCGGTTGGTAGTTGAGAACTTACTTGGATGTCTTGGCGTGCGGAGAAATTCCGCAGATGCGTTCTTGATAGTATTATTGTTGTTAATCGCTTTGGACATACCGACACGATCGTAGCTGCGGGTATGCTTCCATTTTAGTTAAGGTCTTGTGGTTAATCGCTTTGGACATACTGACACGATGCGTAGCGCACGGGTATGTTTCCATTTCGATTATCGCCTTGTGATTTCCTTTTTGGACATACTGACACGATGCGTAGCGCACGGGTATGCTTCCATTTTGGTTAAGGTCTTGTGGTTAATCGCTTTGGACATACTGACACGATGCGTAGCGCACGGGTATGCTTCCATTTTGGTTAAGGTCTTGTGGTTAATCGCTTTGGATATCGACCGCGATCGTGGCGCGCGGGTATGTTTCCATTTCGATTATCGCCTTGTGATTTCCTTTTGGACATACCGACACGATCGTGGCGCGCGGGTATCGTCCATTTGGAAAGTTGTCTTATTGTTTCCGCTTTGGACATACCGACACGATGCGTAGCGCGGGTATGCTTCCATTTGGATTGTTGTCTTGTTGTTGAGGTCACGTGGACATGTCTACCGATCTGAATTCCGGGGCATGTGGCCATGGGACATTGGTATTATTGTTGCATCATGGACATGTCTGCCGTCTGATATTCCGGGGCATGCGGCCATATCTGAACTCGATTGATGTGGTGGGCGTGAGACCCATAGTTATATTGGAGTGATGAGTTTTATGTTGTGAATCTTAGTTTGGTTATCATACATGTCTCTGCTTTATATAGACTAGTATGATTTCATTTCTGATGTTATGCTGATTTCACATACTTGGTACTGTTATGCGACCTCGCCTTGAAGTGCGTTCATCTGTGGTGAGGTACATCGATCGTGGATCCTCGCTCATGGATCACGATTCGTAGCATTTGAAGCTCCGTTTCTCGGAGGCTTATCTTTTAGTAGGTGTTCCACGAGTTGTAGGTTCTTGTACATTCGAGGGTATGGCGAGCCTGTCGTCATAGTCATGTATATCTTAAGTGCATGTAATCTTGTTGTAGGCGGGGTTGTAAAAGGATTAAAGCTGTTCGGAGTTTTATGTATATCTGAAGGCAAGCTGTTTTGGTTGCTTTGTTTATTCATTTATCTCTTGTTAAATGACTCATGTTTTATGTTCGCTGATTTTCTCGATGTATGTATCACTAGGGTGCGGGGTAAGGCACGATGCGAACCGGGCAGTCGTTACAATAACCCGATATCTGATGGTACAAATGGCCAACAGTTTATACAACTCCCGCAAGTCCAACCCACATATGAATACAGACCTCTAAGAGTTTGGACAATAACTATGACGGGACAGGGCCCCGCCATACCCCTGAATGTACATAAGCATATAATAACAGGGATCCGTACCAAAAAGACAAGCCTCCGAAATAATGGAGCTTCCTCAAAAAACTTAGTAGAGATCCTAAGAGCGAGGATCAACAAATTGTGTACCTATACATGCGGCATGAAACGCAGCCCCCCGAAGGGGGTCAATACAACAAGTACTAAGTATGTAAACATGAAGTACAGTAAATAAGATCATTACTGTTATACCCCGTATTTCCTGAGTATGTACGTGAGGGCGTACGTATAATAATTTAAGCCTTAAAGATTGGCTAGTTTCGAAAATTGTACACAACACCCGATTAGAGTCGTTTTTAAACGTTTCCACGACTTTCGTAGGAAAATTCGGCTATGTCATTTATATTTTTGCGGATTTTTAGAGACACGAAACATTTTGGACCAGCGAGAGGCGACACTTGTCACCCTAATTGGAAGAGTGGCGGCTAAGTTGGGAAAATGGTGAGTTGGGTTAGGTAGGATATTTTGTGCAAGTTGTTGTGGTAGATGGATAAGGTGCACTTGGCTTAAATCTAACCTACACTTGCACCACACTTGTCTTAAATCTTGGCCATTGGTTGGCCTTCACTTGACCTATAAATACCCTCTAGTTGAAGACTTTCTTCATCAAAACTTGAGCAATCTTTCTAAGTCTCAAATACTCTCTCCCTCTTGTTGTGCTATCGTCCAAAGCCCTCCCCCCATGAGAAAGGCCCTTGGCGAGAGCCTCACTCCCACTTGTGGTGTCTGGCCAGTGGGTACCCCTAGCCTAGTTGTCTCGTATAAATACCCCTTTTGTGGTATAGAAATACTCTCTAGTATTGTTATAATGCCCAAAATACTCTAGCCCATATACCTTATAGTACTTTCCAAAGTACCCTTTATCTGAAAAACCTGAAAATACGATTATACCTCCTTTAGCCACTAAACTAAACCCTAAGGAAAAATATTCACCCGTAGTTGAGGTATTAAGTAGAAGTTGTGTAGACAACACAGGGTTTCTTGGAGCGTTTTGGAGCGCGGAGTAGGAGCTAAACCTTGTTCGGAGCGACATTTAACTCGGATAATTTTGGGCTTATAGAGGTAAATATCTTGTCCCTATTGTAATTGGAAATTACATGATTGTTAGAATATATAGTTGAAGTATACTATATATAGAATGAATATTGAATAGAATCGAGCGTAGTTAAATCGTAATGTCTTTTGACTTAAGCACGAATAAGAATTGAGCGATGTCACATGAAGGATAATAAAAGAAGAAGCTGAATCAGGTAATTACATAGGGTTGTATTACGATGAACTTGTGTAGCATTCTTGTGTAGTAGAATTGTACACGTCAGGTTAGGCGTGTTAACCCTCTGGTTGGCTTGGTAGCCGGCCTCGATAAGGAGGAGATTTCTGTTGTTGCGGGGAGGTCTTGCCGAATTTTATGTAGAATATGGAACGATGAGATCTAGATGTTAATAAGCGCCTTGTGGCCTTATAGGTTGACATACTACGTGTGGTGCAATCTACGTGGCTTAAGGAGTAGCCGACTGTTTGAGGTACTTGGAGCATTTTGCTATTAGTCGATAATCGTCGCGAGGTATGTGAACCTCTTCCTATCTGTTCTAGCATGATATGTGTATAACTATGTAGTACGGTGAGCGTCACATGTGTTTAATGTATTTGATTGGTTTGAAACATAAAGTGTTATAACGGCTTTAGGGGAAGTTGGTTATAACAGCTTTATGTAGGTAAGAAAATGCTTTGTGGTTTCAAAGGGTAACTGATTTGACTTATAACTGACTTGATGTGTGATAATAAAGAACTTGAAGTATTTTAAAAGAATCATTTTTGAAAGAAGAGAAATACTTGGTTTTGAAAGCGTAAGAGTTATACTAGCTTTATGGGAAGTTAGGTATAACGTCTTAAGAAGGAGTAAGAGCATGGTTTCTGATTTTTAGAAGTTAAGAGACTTAATCTTAAAAGATAAGAGACTTGACTTGGATGAATTAATATGAGTTTTGTGTAAAACCTCATTCGTGAGTAATGAGTACTTGGTTTTAAAAGGAATAACGTTTCTTGATTCGGAAATCGAATGTGTATCGACAAACCAACTGCAGCGTTAATAGAGGAAAATGTATTGAATAAATGAAGTATTATATTAAAACCGGTAGAAACCTCCATCTGCATGAAGCTAAGATGAGACAAAATGATATTACATTTTCTAGACCATTTGCTTAATAAGATTGATTATGAGCAGAATAACATACACTCATATAAGGCATATGTTTTCTCAGATTGTTTAAAAGAGAATTATATTCTTAATGATTAAGACTATGAACTATGAAACTTTTCTAAAATAAAGAGACTTGAGTAAGTGAAATTAGGCAAGCTGGAACTTTAGGAAAAGAATGTTGTTAAGAAGAAAAGTGTTTTGGTTTACCTAAAAATGTGAGTCACTCTATTTTTTTAATACTACGGTATCGGGTGACTTTTATAAGAGGAATGAATCTCTTAAAAGGAATTTAACGTCACGTGGTACTTTAGGTTAAAACCGGACTTTGGCATAAAATGAAAGTACTTTGAGTTGTGTATGACTTGCCTATGCTTGTTGTGGTGAAACACGCCTATGCTTGTGATGATAGCCTTTGTTGTGCAAGTGTTGTATTTACGTATTCTGGCGTCTCGATGGAGGGCGGTTGACTTATTGAGAACTTACTTGGGCGTCTTTGGCGTGTGAAGAATTCCACGGGTATGTTTCCATTTTGATTAATTAATGTTACATGGGCGTGTCTGCGATCTGAAATTCCGGGGCATGTGGCCATGCAGCATTTGTCATTATTGTTGCATCATGGACGTGTTTACGTCACGAGTCGGGGCATGCGGCCATGATCACGAACATGATTGGTGTTGTGGGCGTGAGACCCATAGTTATATTTTAGTGATGACTTTGAGGCGTGAGTCCACGACTTGTACTTTTAGTTTGCATCTTGTATTTTGGTCATCATACATGTCTCCGCTTTATATAGATGTTATGATTTAACTACGATATTTTCGATTTCACATACTTGGTACTGTTGTCGACCTCCTTGAAGTGCGTTCATCTCGCAGGTAGAAGTACATTGGCTGTCGATCCCCGCTTTTAGGATCACCTTTCAGCGTATTGGGAAGCTTCGTTCCTTCGGAGGCTTATCTTTTGGTATGTGTTCCCTGAGTTGTAGGTTCTTGTACATTCAGGGGTATGGCGGGGCCCTGTCCCGTCATAGTTGTTGTAAATCTTAGAGGTCTGTAGTACTGTTGTGGGCAGGGTTGTAAAAAGGATTAAACTGTTCGGGTTTGTATGTCTATATTGTTATACCCCGTAGTTGCAGGGTATGTATGTGAGGACGTACGTGCGAGCGTACGGCAAAAATTTTGAAAAGAAAGAAAGATGTGAGTTTTTGGAAAAGTTTCGGTCATTTGTGAAGAAAAGGTTCGTTAATGGGAATTGGATTCCCAGTTTGGTATTTGGACTTCATAGATTATATTAGAATTATGGAATTTTATTTTGGAAATGGTCACGTGGGGCCGGGGAGAAATTCTGGTTTTGTGAGCCACTTTGTTTTCGAGATTTTGGCCATTGTGGATATTTTTTTGAAGACGTTTTGAGGGCGATAGGAGGGTGACACGTGTCACCCCGCCTAGTGGCTTGGCCGGTTACATTTGGGCAGTGCAGGCTAAGTCGTTTTTAAAAGCGTTTCCACGACTTTCGTAGGAAAATTCCGGCTATGTCCTTTTTAATTTTGCGGATTTTTTTAGAGGCGAAACATTTTGGACCAGCGGGAGGGTGACATGTCACCTCGCATTGGAAGCTGTGGGCGTCAGTGGGCGATTGGTTCCACGTGGATTGTCTTTGTGGCTCACGTTTTTGGCCCTATGGTTCCTTGTTTTGTGCCTTGTTTTGGCCTTGTTTGTGGCTTGTCTTGTGCCGTGTTTTGTGGAGTAGGGGTTAGGGTGCACTTGGCTTGATCAAGGCCTTACACTTGCCTTGCACATGGCTTGATCTTGGCCATTGGTTGGCATTTGGGTTTGCTATAAATACCCCCCCCTTTGTGAAGACTTCATTCATCCACAAATGTTTCCAAGTCTTGAATCCCCCCCCCCCTGGTTGGCTTGGTAGCCGGCCTCGATAGAGGAGGAGATTTCTGTTATTGCGGGAGAGTCTTTGAATTTTCTATAGAAAGATAGAAACTTGTGTTTTGGGGTTAATAGACGTTTGTGACCTTTATAGGTGAAAGTACTAAGAATAGCGTATTCTACTCGAGGAGTGGAAAGGGCTAGCAAGGTTGTAGTACTTGGAGCATTTTGCTTATTGTCGATAAATCGTCGCGAGGTATGTGAACCTCTTCCTATCTTTTCTAGCATGATTGTTGTGAACTATGTAGATGCGGTGAGCGTACGTGTGCTAAGTGATTTGGTTGATTTAAAACATAGGGTGTTATAATAGCTTTATGGGAAGTTAGTTATAACGACCTTATGTAAGTGAAAATGGTTTCTTGATGTTAGAAGTTAAGAGACTTGATCTTATAAGATAAGAGACTTAACTTATTTGTTTTAATGTGGATGTTTGTGTGAAACCTCATTCGTGAGTAATGAGTACTTGGTTTTAAAGGGATAATGTTTCTTGATTTGGGAATCGTAATGTGTATCGACAGACCAACTGCGGCGTTAATAAAGGAAAATGTATTGAATAATGATGTATTTGTATTAAAACCGGTAGAAACCTCATCTGCATAGAAGCTAAGATAAGACAAAATGATATTACATTTTCTAGATCATGGTCTTGTAATAAGATCGTTATAAACAAGAATAAACTACTCACATATATGACATATGTTACTCAATTGCTCTAAAAGGAATCAAGTGATTAAGTTTGGGAACTATGAAACCATTTGAAAATGAGAAGCTTGAGTAATTGAAACTAGGCAAAGCTGGAACTTAGGAAAGAATGTTGTTACTTGATTTTGAAAAGAAGGTGGGTTGGTCATTCTAATACTACGGGTATCGGGTGACTTTTATATGATAATGGATCTCTTTTAAAAGAACTTAACGTATGTAGTACTTTGGGGTTAAAACCCGACTTTGGCATAAAATGAAAGTACTTTGAGTTGTGTGAAACTTGCCTATGCTTGTTGTTGTGAAACTTGCCTATGCTTGTTGTTGTGAAACTTGCCTATGCTTGTGATGATAGCCTTTATTGTACAAGCGTTGTGTTTACGTATTCGCGTCTCGATAGAGAGTCGGTTGGTAGTTGAGAACTTACTTGGATGTCTTGCGCGATGGCGGAGAAATTCCGCAGTGCGTTCGCTGATAGTATTATTGTTGTTAATCGCTTTGGACATACCGACACGATGCGTGCGCGCGGGTATGCTTCCATTTTGGTTAAGGTCTTGTGGTTAATCGCTTTGGATATCTCGACACGACGTGGCGCTGCGGGTATGTTTCCATTTCGATTATCGCCTTGTGATTTCCTTTTGGACATCGACCACGATGCGTAGCGCTGCGGGTATCGTCCATTTGGAAAGTTGTCTTATTGTTTCCCTTTGGACATCTTCGACACGATCGTAGCGCGCAGGTATGCTTCCATTTGGATTCTGTCTTATTGTTGCATCATGGACATGTACACCGTCAAAGATTCGGCATGCGGCCATAATGCGAACTCGATTGATGTTGTGGGCGTGAGACCCATAGTTATATTAGAGTGATAGTATTTTATGTTGTGAATCGTAGTTTGGTTATCATACATGTCTCTGCTTTATATAGACTAGTATGATTTCATTCTGATATTATGCGATTTCACATACTTGGTACTGTTATCGACCTCGCCCGGTGCGTTAAATCGCGGTAGAGGTACATCGGTCGTGGATCCTCGCTCTTAGGATCTCAATTCAGCGTTTTAGGAAGCTCCGTTTCTCGGAGGCTTATCTTTTGGTATGTGTTCCACTGAGTTGTAGGTGCTTGTACATTCGAGGGTATGGCGGGGCCTGTCCGTCATAGTCGTTAATAAATCTTAAGTGCATAGAAGCTGTTGTGGCGGGGTTGTAAAAGGATTAAAGCTGTTGGGTTTTATGTATATCTGAAAGGCAAGCTATTTTGGTTGCTTTGTTTATTTATTATATCTCTTGTTTCATGATTCATGTTTTATTTTCCTTTGGTTTTCTCGATGTTGTATCACTAGGGTGCGGGGTAAGGCACGATGTGAGCCGGGTTGGGCGTTACAAAAGTGGTATCGAGCGGTTAATCCTCGGAAAGTGTCTCTGAACCGTGTCTAGTAGAGTCTTGATTATCGGTGTGTTGTGCACCACATCTATGTCGTGAGGCTATAGGACATTTAGGATTGGTTTCCATTCTTCTCATTCCGAGATCGTGCCTTAGAGGCGTGTTGTAAGTTGGACCCCTCCGGCGTATCTCGTTTTACGATTATGCCTCCGCGAGGCAAGCGAGCCCGGAAGGGCAAGGCGGCCGAGGGCGCTAGTGAGATCTGAGAGGAGTTCGGCGCGAGCCGGTCGATCACTGAGCAGTGCTTAAGCCAGCGAGTTTTGTGACGCCGCCCGGCCCAAAGAGGTTAGAGCGCGGCAATGGCTGCCGAGACCGCGATACACGAGCCTCGGTCCACGATGCAGAGGCGGAGAGATGGGTTACAAGGAGATGGCCCGATTCTGGCGGTCGTGGCGGATATGAGGATAAATTTGGATGCGGCGATTCGATTCGATGCACGATGGTTCACCCCGGCGAGATAGTTTGAGGCTACGGACTTTACGAGTTGTAGCGCGAGTTTTATGGGTCGAGGCACGAGGATGATCGCGGGAGTTCATCCGGCGATTCTGACGGATCGTCACGGGTGATCAAGCTTGAAGAAACAGTGCGTGACCTTTGGTTACGCATCGTTGCGTGATACCGCGATCGATTGGTTTGATTCATAGGAGCTTTCGGGAGAGCATGCACCTCCAGCAGAATGGGATGAGTTTTGGGGCTTTCCTCACGCACTTCTTGCCTCCGCGGATGAGGAGGGCGCGGTAAATGATTTTATTCTTGAGGCAGAGAGGGCGCGTCGGGAGTACAATGTCGAGTTCGATTCTTTGGCTCGATATGTCCTGCGCTAGTTGCGGATATGGAGGATAGGGTGCATCGCTACGTCACGGGCTAGATGATTATATGGTGAGTCTTGTGCGGGTGTTTCTCTTGGCCGGGCATGGACATTGCCGCGTGCGAGCTCATGCACTAGGATGTGAGGCACGGAGGGTCGGCGGAATGACACTGGATCAGCGAGAAGAGGGCCGGGGCGGCGGGGTCCTTTGGTGGCTTTCGAGGCGGACCGCCTCGGCGCGAGCTAGTTATATACCCCACCGATGCAGTGGTCCTCCGCCGTCTTGAGGCAGTCGGGCTCGAGGTTCAGATTTTCTGGAGCGGGGTGTTAACGGTGAAGCCACCCTACCTCGTTGTGACCATTGTGGTAGACTCCATTTTGGAGAGTGTCGTGCTAGATTGGGAGTTTGTTTTGCATGCGGCCAGCGGGGGCCATTTGCGAGGCGTCTACCAAGGGAGCGCGGATGTTACGACTCGACGCCGAGGATCTGTGGTGGTTCATCACCTTCTACTATCGCCTGCGAGGCGGCCTATGATTAGAGTGGGCGGTAGCTTCGTATATCCTTAACCTCTAGAGTTTTGGTATGCTTGTTATGATGATCTCATTATTGTGTGCTATGCGGATAGCATTGTGATATGTGTGAGTTAAAATGCATGGTTAGTTGGAAGGATACGTTTGGGGGCATGGTAAGTGTGAACCTTAGACTATGTCACGACTGAGACCTTAGGGGTAAGGTCGTCTTGAGTTAAAGATTTATTTTTGACCCTATCAGAGTCGTAGTACGTGGGATTTATTTGTGTGATAAGTACGTGGGTAGTGTGAGATGGAAGTGGTAGCTTTCATGATGTGAATTAGTAAGATTGTTCAGGATCGGGGAACAAGAGTTTGGAGCGGTTGTGGGTCGGGTTGAGGAACATTTGCGGGTCAACCCGTAACCCGGTTTGGGGTGGGGTCAGTTCAGTGGTCCCGCCGGTGGTAGGGTCACGAGGATGCTAGGCCCAAGTTTGTATGATCATCGTATGAGTTCGTGGGCGCGTTCGACGAAGCGGTTCGTAAAGGCGGGAATGGCCTTAAGGAAGTTTGAGGTTAGTAAGATGACCAAGTTTGGAGGTAGTGACTCCGCAGATTTTCGAGAGCAGGTAATGATCAAGTATGGTACGTACTGGGAGAGTTCAAGTGTTCGAGAAGGGCACGACGAGTAAGGAAGGAAGAGAACGTGTGTTATTTCGTGGCCAAGCTGTGGCGTTGACAACTTGTTAGAGGAACTTCATCGATATCCGTCTTGAGAAGGAACATTCGGGACGAATGTTTCTAAGGAGGGGAGAATGTTATACCCCGTAGTTGCAGGGTATGTATGTGAGGGCGTGCGTGCGGCGTCTGGCAAAATTTTGAAAAGAAAGAAAGATGTGAGTTTTCGCGGAAAAGTTTCGGTCATTTGTGAAGAAAAGGTTCGTTAATGGGGTGGATTCCCAGTTTGGTATTTGGACTTCATAGATTATATTAGAATTATGGAATTTTATTTTGGAAATGGTCACGTGGGGCCCACGGAGAAATTCTGGTTTTGGGGCCCACTTTGTTTTGAGATTTTGGCCATTGTGGATATTTTTTTGAAGAGCGTTTTTGAGGGCCAATAGGAGGGTGACACGTGTCACCCCGCCTGGTAATGGCCGAGAGTTACATTTGAGCGAAGTCTGCAGGCTAAGTCGTTTTCAACGAAACGTTTCCACGGCTTTCGTAGGAAAATTCGGCTATGTCCTTTTTAATTTTTGCGGATTTTTCAGAGACGAAACATTTTGGACCAACGGAGGGTGGCATGTGTCACCTCACATTGAAGCTTGTGGCGTCAGTGGGCGATTGGTTCCGAATTGGATTGTCTTTGTGGCTCACGCTTTTGGCCCTATTGGTTCCTTGTTTTGTGCCTTGTTTTGGCCTTGTTTTGTGGCTTGTCTTGTGCCATGTTTTGTGGAGTAGGTTAGGGTGCACTTGGCGATCAAGGCCTTACACTTGCCTTGCACATGGCTTGATCTTGGCCGTTGGTTGGCATTTGGGTTTGCTATAAATACCCCCTTTGTGAAGACTTCATTCATCCACAAATGTTTAAGTCTTGAATCCCCACTGGTTGGCTTGTAGCGAGCCTCGATAGAGGAGGAGATTTCTGTTTGTTGCGGGGAGTCTTGCAATTTTCTATAGAAAGATGTAAACTTGTGTTTTGGGGTTAATAGACGTTTGTGACCTTTATAGGTGAAAGTACTAAGAATAGCGTATTCTACTCGAGGAGTGGAAAGGGCTATGAGTTGTAGTACTTGGAGCATTTTGCTTATTGTCGATAAATCGTCGAGGTATGTGAACCTCTTCCTATCTTTTCTAGCATGATTGTTGTGAACTATGTAGTACGGTGAGCGTACATGTGCTAAGTGATTTGGTTGATTTAAAACATAGGGTGTTATAATAGCTTTATGGGAAGTTAGTTATAACGACCTTATGTAAGTGAAAATGGTTTCTTGATGTTAGAAGTTAAGAGACTTGATCTTATAAGATAAGAGACTTAACTTATTTGTTTTAATGTGGATGTTTGTGTGAAACCTCATTCGTGAGTAATGAGTACTTGGTTTTAAAGGGATAATGTTTCTTGATTTCGAGAATCGAGAATGTGTATCGGCAGAACCGCTGCAGCGTTAATAAAGGAAAATGTATTGAATAATGATGTGTTGTATTAAAACCAGAGAAACCTCCATCCGCATGAAGCTAAGATAAGACAAAATGATATTACATTTTCTAGATCATGGTCTTTGTAATAAGATGCGTTATAAACAAGAATAAACTACTCACATATATGACATATGTTACTCAATTGCTCTAAAAGGAATCAGTGATTAAGTTTGGGAACTATGAAACCATTTGAAAATGAGAAGCTTGAGTAATTGAAACTAGCAAACCGAACTTAGGAAAAGAATGTTGTTACTTGATTTTGAAAAAGAAGGTGGGTTGGTCATTCTAATACTACGGTATCGGGTGACTTTTATAACAAGAATGGATCTCTTTTAAAAGAACTTAACGATGTAGTACTTTGGGGTTAAAAACCCGACTTTGGCATAAAATGAAAGTACTTTGAGTTGTGTGAAACTTGCCTATGCTTGTTGTTGTGAAACTTGACTATGCTTGTTGTTGTGAAACTTGCCTATGCTTGTGATGATAGCCTTTATTGTACAAGCGTTGTGTTTTACGTGTTACGCGTCTCGATAAATTCGGTTGGCCCAGTTGAGAACTTACTTGGATGTCTTGGCGTTGACGGAGAAATTCCGCAGTGCGTTCTGCTGATAGTATTATTGTTGTTAATCGCTTTGGACATCGACACGATCGTAAGCGCGGGTATGCTTCCATTTTGGTTAAGGTCTTGTGGTTAATCGCTTTGGATATCACGCGTCGTAAGCGCACGGGTATGTTTCATTTCGATTATCGCGTGATTTCCTTTTGGACATACCGACACGATGCGTAGCGCACGGGTATCGTCCATTTGGAAAGTTGTCTTATTGTTTCCCTTTGGACATACCGACACGATGCGTAAGCGCAGGTATCTTCCATTTGGATTCTTTGTCTTATTGTTGCATCATGGACATGTCTACACGTCACGATGAGGGCATGCGCCATAATGCGAACTCGATTGATGTTGTGGCGTGAGACCCATAGTTATATTGAGTGATGACCATTTTATGTTGTAATCGTAGTTTGGTTATCATACATGTCTCCGCTTTATATAGACTAGTATGATTTCATTTCTGATGTTATGCAGTTTCACATACTTGGTACTGTTGTTGACCTCCTTGAGGCTGCGTTCATCACCGCGGTAGAGGTACATCGGTCGTGGATCCTCGCTCTTAGGATCTCAGTTCAGCGTTTTGGGAAGCTCCGTTTCTCCGGAGGCTTATCTTTTGGTATGTGTTCCCTGAGTTGTAGGTGCTTGTACATTCAGGGGTATGGCGGTAGTCGTTGTAAATCTTAGAGGTCTGTAGAACTGTTGTGGGCAGGGTTGTAAAAGGATTAAACTGTTCGGGTTTTATGTATATACTGAAGGCAACTGTTTTGGTTGGCCTGTTTATTTATTATATCTCTTGTTTCATGATTCATGTTTTATTTTCCAGGTTTTCTCGATGTTGTATCACTAGGGTGCGGGGTAAGGCACGATGAGCCCGAGTTCGGGCGTTACATATATGCAGAAAGCAGCTGTTTTGGTTGCTTTGTTTACTTATATATCTCTTATTTCATGTTCATGTTTTATTTCCGCTGATTTTCTCGATGTTGTATCACTAGGGTGCGGGTAAGGCACGATCACGGCCCGGTTGGTCGTGACAAAGTGGTATCGAAGCGATTAATCCTCGGAAAGTGTCTACTGACCGTGTCTAGTAGAGTCTTGATTATCGATGTGTTGTGCACATCTATAATCGTGAGGCTGCGAGACATTTAAGTTGGGTTCCATTTCTTCTCATTCGAGATCGTGCCTTAGACATGTGATAAGTTGGACCCTCTCGACGTATTTCGTTTTACGATTATGCCTCCGCGTAAGGCAACCCGGGCCCGGTGGGCAAAGCGGTGAGGAGCTGCTAGTGAGATCTGAGGAAATGCAGGCGTAGGCGTCGATACAGAGTACTTGAAGCGGTTTCGCGACGCCAAGCCCGAAGCGAGTTTAGCGCGGCGGTGGCTGCCGAGACTCTGATACATTCGAGCCTCCATCCACGATGCAGGGAAAAGAGATGGGTTACAAGGAGATGGCCCGATTCGGCGAGTCGTGGCAGATATGAGGATAGGCTGGGCCGGCGATTCGAGCACCGATGGTTCACCCTAGATCGATAGTTTGAGGCTACGAGACTTCTGAGATGTAGCCCGAGTTCTGGTCGAGGCACGAGGATGATCGCAGGAGTTCATCAAACGATTCTGTGGATCATAAGTGATCAAGGCTTGAGACCGTCGATGGTCTTAGGTTCGCATCGGTTGCGTGATACCGCGATCGGTGGTTTGATTCGTGGGAGCCGCCTGTTATACCCGTATTTCAGTATGTGCGTAAGGGCGTGCGTGGAGAATTTGAGCCTTAAGTTAGGCTTTGGTTCGAAATTTGGGCACAAGTGCGAATAAGTCGTTTTCAGGCGAAAGCGTTTCCACGACTACGTTGGGAAAATTCGGCTATGTCATTTAGTATTTTTGCGAATTTTTCCGAGAGGCGAAATGTTTTTGGACCAACGGGAGGGTGACACTTGTCACCTCCAGTGAAAGCGTTGGGTTGGCGATTGGGTCACGTTTATGGCCTATTGGCTCCTTGTTTTGGCCTTGTTTGTGGCTTGTTTGGTGCCATGTTTTGTGCCTTGTTTTGTGGAGTAGGGTTTAGGGTGCACTTGGATTAATCTTGTCCTTACACTTGCTATACACTTGGAAGGATCTTGGCCCTTGGTTGGCCTTTGGTTTTGCTATAAATACCCTAAATGTGAAGACTTCATCCATTCAAAAACTTCCAAGTCTTGAAACCCTCTCCTCCCCTTTGTGACTCTAAACCAGAGCCTTCCCTCCCCCTTTTAGTGTGGCCTTTGGCGAGAACACCCTCCACAGCCTAGTGTGCTAGCCGAGCCTACCCACTTGGTAGAAAGTTGTCTTCCAGTATTGTTATAATGCCCAAAATACCTTAGCCTTGTACCTTGTAGTATTCCAAAGATACCTCTATACGTAGAGCCAAATACTACCCTTTTGTCCCTTTAGTCTCAAACCGAAACCCTAAGAAAATCTTCGTTGATTGATTGAAGTATTTAAGTAGAAGTTGGTTAGAACTTCTAAGGGTTGTTTGGGCGGGATGGAGCACCGGAGTTGGAGCTAAGCGTTGCTAAGGATCGACATTTAACTTGGATAATTATGGGCTTATCGAGGTAATTATCTTGTCCTCTATTTGTAATTGGAAATTACATGTTATTAGAATATATAGTTGAAGTATACTATATATAGAACTAAGCTTAATCTTTGCGGCAATGTCTTTTGACTTAAGCTGAAGAATAAAGAAAAGAAGCGCCTTTGTATTTACATAGGGTGTATTGCGGTAGACTTGTGTAGTATTCTTGAGTAGAATTGTACACGTCAGGTTAGGCGTGTAAACCCCCTGGTTGGCTTGATGGCGGCCTCGATAGAGGAGGAGATTTCTGTGTTGCGGGGAAGTCTTGAATTTTACGTAGAAATGGAACCTTGTGTTTTGAAGTTAATAGACGTTTGTGACCTTTCTAGGTGAAAGTACTAAGAGTAGCGTATTCTACTTGAGAGTGGAAAGGGCTAGCAAGGTTGTAGTACTTGGAGCATTTTGCTTATTGTCGATACTGTCGCGAGGTATGTGAACCTCTTCCTATACATTCTAGCATGATATGTGTGTAGCTATGTAGTGCGGTGGGCGTCTGGTGCTAAGTGTATTTGTTTGGTTTAAACATAAAGTGTTATAACGGCTTTATGGAAGTTGGTTATAACGACTTTATGTAGGTAAGAAAAATAGTTTCTGATGTTAGAAGTTAGAGACTTGATCTTATAAGATAAGAGACTTAACTTATTTGTTTTAATGTGGATGTTTGTGTGAAACCTCATTCGTGAGTAATGAGTACTTGGTTTTAAAGGGATAATGTTTCTTGATTTGGAAATCGAATGTGTATCGACAGACCAACTGCGGCGTTAATAAAGGAAAATGTATTGAATAATGATGTGTTGTATTAAAACCAGTAGAAACCTCCATCCGCATAGAAGCTAAGATGAGACAAAATGATATTACATTTTCTAGATCATGGTCTTTGTAATAAGATCGTTATAAACAAGAATAAACTACTCACATATATGACATATGTTACTCAATTGTTTTAAAAGAGATTAAGACTATGAGTTATGAAACCTTTCTAAAATAAGTGACTTGAGCATTTGAAAATGAGAAGCTTGAGTAATTGAAACTAGGCAAGCTGGAACTTAGGAAAAGAATGTTGTTACTTGATTTTGAAAAGGAATGTGGGTTGGTCATTCTAATACTACGGGTATAGGGTGACTTTTATAAAAGTAATGGATCTCTTTTAAAAGAACTTAGCATGTAGTACTTTGGGGTTAAAAACCGGACTTTGGCATAAAATGAAAGTACTTTGAGTTGTGTGACACTTGCCTATGCTTGTTGTTGTGAAACTTGCCTATGCTTGTTGTTGTGAAACTTGCTATGCTTGTGATGATAGCCTTTGTTGTGCAAGTGTGGTATTTACGTATTCTGGCGTCTCGATAGAGGCGGTCGACTTGTTAAGAACTTACTTGGGCGTCTTTGGCGGTGATGGAGAATTCCACGGGTATGTTTCCATTTTGATTCTTGTCTTGTTGTTGATGTCACATGGACATGTCTACACCGTCTGCGATTCGGGGCATGCGGCCGTGCGGTGGGTTGATTACCGATATATTGTTATTGTGGTTACATGGACATGTCTGCAGGGTAAATTCGGGGCATGTGGCCATGCGGCGGGGTTGATCACCAGTATATTATTGTTGATGTCACATGGGCGTGTCTACAGAGGTAAATTCGGGGCATGTGGCCGTGGGGCATTGGTATTATTGTTGCATCATGGACATGTCTGCCGTCTGCAGTCGGGCATGCGGCCATGATCACGAACATGATTGATGTTGTGGGCGTGAGACCCATAGTTATATTTGAGTGATGACTTGAGGCGTGAGTCACATTGGACATATTTGCTTTTATGTTGTGGTGTAGTTTGGTTATCATACATGTCTCACCTTTATATAGACTAGTATGATTTCATTCTGATATTTTCTGATTTCACATACTTGGTACTGTTATGCGACCTCCTTGAGGCTGCGTTCATCTGCGGTAGAATACATCGGTCGTGGATCCTCGCTCTTAGGATCTCGATTCGGCGTTTTGGGAAGCTCCGTTTCTCGGAGGCTTATCTTTTGGTATGTGTTCCACTGAGTTGTAGGTTCTTGTACATTCGGGGTATGGCGGAGCCACTGTCCGTCATAGTTATTGTAAATCTTAAGTGCATGTAATGCTTGTTGTGGCGGGGTTTGTAAAAAGGATTAAAGCTATTCGTTTTGTAAGAGTTGTATTTATATATGTTATTGGAAGGTAAGTTAGGTTGCTTTGTTTTATGATCATATATCTTGTTTCTTGTTTAAAGTTTTATTTTCCATTGGTTTTCTCGATGTTGTGTCACTAGGGTGCCGGGATAAGGCACGATGCGGGCCGGGGCCAGTCGTTACAAAAGTGGTATCGAGCGATTAATCCTCGGAAAGTGTCTGAACCGTGTCTAGTAGAGTCTTGATTATCGATGTGTTGTGCACCACATCTATGTCGAGGAGGCTGAGACATTTAGGATTAGTTTCCATTCTTCTCATTACGAGATCGTGCCTTAGAGGCATGTTGTAAGTTGGACCCCTCTAACGTATCTCGTTTTTACGATTATGCCTCCGCGAGCAGCGAGCCACGAAGGGCAAGGCAGAGGAACGCTAGTGAGATCTGAGAGAATGCAGGCGCGAGCGAGCAGTACACGAGGTTGTGCTTGACGGCGGGTTTTGTGAAGCCGCCCGGCCCAATGAAGGTTAGGCGCGGCAATAGGCTGCGAGACGCGATACTGAGCCTCGATCCAGCGATGCAGGCGGAGGAGATGGGTTACAAGGAGATGGCGATTCTTGGCGAGTCGTGGCGAGATATGAGGATAAGTGGATCGCGGTTCGATTCGATGCACGATGGTTCACCCCGGCGAATAGTTTGAGGCTACGGGACTTTACGAGTTGTAGCGCGAGTTTTATGGGTGAGGCACGAGGATGATCGCGAGTTCATCGGCGATTCTGACGGATCATGCGGGTGATCAAGGCTTGAGAGACCGAGTCTGTGACCTTTGGTTCGCATCGGTGCGTGATACCGCGATCGATTGGTTTGATTCATAGAGCTTTCGGGAGAGCATGCACCTCCGGTATGGGATGAGTTTTGGGGCTTTCCTCACTCACTTCTTGCCTCGCGGATGAGAGAGGCGCGGGTAAACAGATTTTTGATGCTTAAACAGGCGGGCGTGCGGTTGGGAGTACAATGTGAGTTCGACTCATTGGCGATGCGTCCAGCGTTAGTAGCTAGTATGGAGGATCGAGTGCACCGATATATTCTGAGGCTCGATGATTACATGTCGAGGCATGTTCGAGGTAACTCTTGGCGGGCATGGACATTGCCGCATGCGAGCTCATCTGGCTGGGATGTGAGGCACGGAGAGGTCGGCGGAATGACCGAATCAGCGAAGAGGCGAGAACAACGAGGTCCTTTGGTGACTTTCGAGGCGGACGCCTCGGCGACATACTAGTTTTGTACCTCCGCCCGGTCGCAGTGGTCCTCCGCGACCTTGAGTATTCGGGGCGGTCGGGCTCGAGGTTGAGTTTCGGGGAAGTAAGGGTGTTGGCGAGATCGGTCACCTGCCTCGGTGTGGTCGATGTAGTAGACGCGCATTTGAAGTGTCGTGGTGCGAGGAGCTTGTTATTTTTGCGGCCAGCGGGGCCATTTGCGAGTGTCCGACCAAGGGTATACGGATGTTACGACTCGACTCTGGATCGATGGGTGGTTCATCGCGCCTTACGATTATGCGCCTGCGGTGGCCTATGATTAGAGTGGAGCGGTAACGGGTATATCCTTAACCTCTAGAGTTTTGGTATGCTTGTTATGATGGTCTCATTATTATGTGCTATGCGAATAGCGTTGTGTTAATTGTGAGTTAGAAAACATGCTTAGTTGGGAGGATACGTATGGGGCATGGTAAGTGTGAACCTTAGACTATGTCACGACTGAGACCTTAGGGGTAAGGTCGTCTTGAGTTAAAGATTTATTTTATGTTTGACCCTTATCAGAGTAGTAGTATACGTGGGATTTATTTGTGTGATAAGTCCGTGGGTAGTGTGAGATGGAAGTGGTAGCTTTCATGATGTGAATTAGTAAGATTGTTAGGATCGGGAACAAGAGTTTAGCGCGGTTGGGGTCGGGTTGAGGACCATTTGCGGGTCAACCCGTAACCCGGTTTGGGGTGGGGTCAGTTCTGGGTGGTCCCTCCAGGTGGTAGGGTCACGAGGATGCTAGGCCCAAGTTTGTTTGACCATCGTATGAGTTGGTGGATATGTTCGACCAGAAGCGGATCGTGGAGGCGGGAGCGGCCTTAGAAAAGATCGAAGTTAGTAAGATGACCAAGTTTGGAGGTAGTGACTCGAGGGTTGGAAAGCGAGCGTTGGAAGTGTGAGTACGGATACTAGAAAGAGTTTGAGTATTCGAGAAGGGTACAACAAGATAGGGGTAAAGTGAACGTGTGTGATCGTTTCTTTTGTGAAATGAAGGTGTGAAGGAGTATATTTTAGACCTCAGGTAAGGGGTTTTTGTGATGATTAGAGGTGTTTCCTCGTTGACACAGGTTTAAGTATTGAGTGCGTTTGTTATTTTATGGCGGTGTAGCATGATTGTTTTCGTGCGTATAGCGATGAAGGCTATACTAGCGCATGTTTGTGTTGAGACTTGAGAAGGAACATTCGGGACGAATGTTTCTAAGAGAGGAGAATGTTATACCGTATTTCAGTATGTGCGTGGGGCGTGCGTGGAGAATTTGAGCCTTAAGTTAGGCTTTGGTTCGAAATTTGGGCACAAGTGCGAATAGAGTCGTTTTCCGGCGAAGCGTTTCCACGACTACGTTGGGAAAATTCCGGCTATGTCATTTAGTATTTTTGCGAATTTTTAGAGGCGAAATGTTTTGGACCAGCGGGAGGTGACACTTGTCACCCTCAGTGGCGTTGGGTTGGCGATTGGGTCACGTTTCTATGGCCTATTGGCTCCTTGTTTTGGCCTTGTTTTGTGGCTTGTTTGGTGCCATGTTTTGTGCCTTGTTTTGTGGAGTAGGGTTTAGGGTGCACTTGGCTTAATCTTGTCCTTACACTTGCTATACACTTGGAAGGATCTTGTCCCTTGGTTGGCCTTTGGTTTTGCTATAAATACCCCAAATGTGAAGACTTCATCCATTCCAAAACTTCCAAGTCTTGAAACCCTCTCCTCCACTTTGTGAGCTCTAAACCGAGAGCCTTCCCCTCCCTTTTCAGTGTGGCCTTTGGCGAGAACACCCTCCCACAGCCTAGTGTGCTGGCCGAGCCTACCCACCTTGGTAGAAAGTTGTCTTCCAAGTATTGTTATAATGCCCAAAATACCTTAGCCTTGTACCTTGTAGTATTCCAAAGATACCTCTATCGTGAGCCGAAAATACTACCCTTTTGTCCCTTTAGTCTCAAGCGAAACCCTAAGAAAATCTTCATTGATTGATTGAAGTATTTAAGTAGAAGTTGGTTAGAACTTCTAAGGGTTGTTTGGAGCGGGATGGAGCACCGGAGTTGGAGCTAAGCGTTGCTAAGGATCGACATTTAACTTGGATAATTATGGGCTTATCGAGGTAATTATCTTGTCCCTCTTTGTAATTGGAAATTACATGTTATTAGAATATATAGTTGAAGTATACTATATATAGAACTAAGCTTAATCTTTGCGGCAATGTCTTTTGACTTAAGCACGAAGAATAAAGAAAAGAAGCGCCTTTGTATTTACATAGGGTATTGCGGTGAACTTGTGTAGTATTCTTGAGTAGAATTGTACACGTCAGGTTAGGCGTGTAAACCCCCACTGGTTGGCTTGATGGCGGCCTCGATAGAGGAGGAGATTTCTGTTGTTGCGGGGAAAGGTCTTTCAATTTTCTGTAGAGAAATGGAACCTTGTGTTTTGAAGTTAATAGACGTTTGTGACCTTTCTAGGTGAAAGTACTAAGAGTAGCGTATTCTACTTGAGGAGTGGAAAGGGCTAGCAAGGTTGTAGTACTTGGAGCATTTTGCTTATTGTCGATACTCGTCGCGAGGTATGTGAACCTCTTCCTATCTGTTCTAGCATGATATGTGTGTAGCTATGTAGTACGGTGGGCGTACAGGTGCTAAGTGTATTTGTTTGGTTTAAACATAAAGTGTTATAACGGCTTTATGGGAAGTTGGTTATAACAACTTTATGTAGGTAAGAAAATGGTTTACTGATGTTAGAAGTTAAGAGACTTGATCTTATAAGATAAGAGACTTAACTTATTTGTTTTAATGTGGATGTTTGTGTGAAACCTCATTCGTGAGTAATGAGTACTTGGTTTTTAAAGGGATAATGTTTTACTGATTTCGGAAATCAGAATGTGTATCGACAGACCACTGCAGCGTTAATAAAGGAAAATGTATTGAATAATGATGTGTTGTATTAAAACCAGTAGAAACCTCCATCTGCATAGAAGCTAAGATGAGACAAAATGATATTACATTTTCTAGATCATGAGCTCTTTGTAATAAGATCGTTATAAACAGAATAAACTACTCACATATATGACATATGTTACTCAATTGTTTTAAAAGAGATTAAGACTATGAGTTATGAAACCTTTCTAAAATAAGTGACTTGAGCATTTGAAAATGAGAAGCTTGAGTAATTGAAACTAGGCAAACTGGAACTTAGGAAAAGAATGTTGTTACTTGATTTTGAAAAGGAATGTGGGTTGGTCATTCTAATACTACGGGTATAGGGTGACTTTTATAAAAGTAATGGATCTCTTTTAAAAGAACTTAACGTATGTAGTACTTTGGGGTTAAAAAAACGGACTTTGGCATAAAATGAAAGTACTTTGAGTTGTGTGAAACTTGCCTATGCTTGTTGTTGTGAAACTTGCCTATGCTTGTTGTTGTGAAACTTGCCTATGCTTGTGATGATAGCCTTTGTTGTGCAAGTGTGGTATTTACGTATTCTGGCGTCTCTCGATAGAGGCGGTCGACTTATTAAGAACTTACTTGGGCGTCTTTGGCGGTGATGGAGAATTCCACGGGTATGTTTCCATTTTGATTCTTGTCTTGTTGTTGATGTCACATGGACGTGTCTGCCGTCTGATGAGGGGCATCGACCATGCGGCGGGTTGATTACCGATATATTGTTATTGTGGTTACATGGACATGTCTACACGGTAAATTCGGGGCATGTGGCCATGCGGCGGGGTTGATCACCCAGTATATTATTGTTGATGTCACATGGGCGTGTCTACGAGGTAGAATTCGAGGCGTGTGGCCATGGGGCATTGGTATTATTGTTGCATCATGGACATGTCTACACGATCTGCAGAATTAGGGCATGCGGCCGTGATGCGAACATGATTGATGTTGTGGCGTGAGACCCATAGTTATATTTGAGTGATGACTTGAGGCGTGAGTCACATTTGGACATATTTGCTTTTATGTTGTGAGCTGTAGTTTGGTTATCATACATGTCTCACCTTTATATAGACTAGTATGATTTCATTCTGATATTTTCTGATTTCACATACTTGGTACTGTTATCTTGACCTCGCCCGGGGGCTGCGTTCATCTGCGAGTAGAAATACATCGATCGTGGATCCTCGCTCTTAGGATCTCGATTCAGCGTTTTGGGAAGCTCCGTTTCTCGGAGGCTTATCTTTTAGTATGTGTTCCACTGAGTTGTAGGTTCTTGTACATTCGGGGTATGGCGAGACACTGTCCGTCATAGTTATTGTAAATCTTAAGTGCATGTAATCTTTGTTGTGGCGGGGTTTGTAAAAAGGATTAAAGCTGCGTTTTGTAAGAGTTGTATTTATATATGTTATTGGAAGGTAAATTGGGTTGGCTTTGTTTATGATCATATATCTTGTTTCTTGTTTAAAGTTTTATTTTCATTGGTTTTCTCGATGTTGTGTCACTAGGGTGCAGGATAAGGCACGATGCGAACCCCGGGGCGGGTCGTTACACTGTCTCCGGAGAGAATGCACGTCGCCCGTAGTTTGGGACGAGTTTTGGGGGCCTTCCCGCACATTTCTTGCCTCGCAGATGAGGAGGGCTCGGCCGGCAGATTTTTGATGTTGAGCGAGCGCGCGTCTGATTCGGAGTACAATGTGAGTTTGACTCATTGGCGGTATGTTCCGCATTAGTAGCTTGTATGGAGGATCGAGTGCACCTATATATTACGGGGCTTGATGATTACCTAGCGGAGAGTTGTTAGTGTAGCCGCTTCAAGGGCATGGACATTGCCCGCGTGCAGCTTATGCACTGGATGTGAGGCGGAGAAATCGACGGAATGGCCAGAGATCGAGAAGAGGCGAGCAATGGTCCTTTGGTGACTTTCGGCGGACCGCCTCAGCGGCTCCTAGTTTTGTACCTCCGCCCGGTCGCGAGTGGTCCTCGCAACCTTCAGCATCCAGAGTATTCGGGAGCGGTCGAGCTCGGGGTTGAGTTTCGGCGAGTAGGGGTGTTGGCGGTCACGATCGCCCTACCTCGGTGTGGTCGATGTGGTAGACGCATTTGAAGTGTCGTGGTGCCAAAGGGCTTGTTATTTTTGCGGCCAGCGGGGCCATTTTGCGAAGCTGTCCGACCAAGGGTATACGGATATTCGACTCGACGCCGTGGATCGATGGTGGTTCATCGCCTGCGATTATCGCCTGCGGTGAGCCTATGATTAGAGTGGAGCGGTAGATTGAGTATATCCTTAACCTCTAGAGATTTGTATGTATTAATGTTATGATAATGTGTTAAGTGTTATGTTCGGATAGCTTTGTGCTAAAATGTGATTTAGGGACTCGTTGGTGAAAAAGGGTAAGCACAGGGTGAGAAAATGATGAACCTTAGGATATTGCGGTTGAGACCTTAGATGTAAGGCCTTCGAGTGCGTGATTTTGCGAGTGATCCTTGTCGAGTGCATTTTTGCCTAGAATGTATTATGTGATAAGTCCTGGGTTGGGTAAATGAAAGTGGTAGCTTTGATGTGATTAGCAAGATTGTTCCGTGTCGAGCAAGAGTTGGCGCGACAGTGGGTCGGGTTGGGGCCGTGTTGCGGGCCAACCCGCGGCTGCTTCGAGGTGGGGTCAGCTCGGGTGGTCCCGCCAGTGGTAGGTCACGAGGTCTTTGGGCCCAAGTTTAGTTGACCATCGATGAGTTCGTGGGTGTGTTCGACTGAAGCGGTCGTGAAGGCGGGAATGGCCTTAAGGAAGATTGAGGCTAGTAAGATAACCAAGTTGGAGGTGGTGACTCAAGGTTTTGAAAAGCGGCGATGGCGAGGTGTGGTAATGATATGAGAAGAGTTCAAGTGTTCGGGAAGGGCACGACGAGTAAGGCGAGGAGAATGCGTGTGTTACTTTGTTGCCATGTGTGGCATTGGAAATTTGTTTAAAGTTAAGAGGAACTTTATCGTTATCCGTCTTGAGAAGGAACATTCGGGACGAATGTTTCTAAGGAGGGGAGAATGTTATACCGTATTTCACAGTATATGCGTGAGGCGTCACGTATAATAATTTAAGCCTTAAAGATTGGCTAGTTTGAAAATTGTACACAACACCGATTAGAGTCGTTTTTACGAACGTTTCCACGACTTTCGTAGGAAAATTCCGGCTATGTCAGTTATATTTATTGCGGATTTTTCCGAGACACGAAACATTTTGGACCAACGAGAGGGCGACACTTGTTACCCTCTAATTGGAAGGAGTGGGCGGCTAAGTTGGACGAAAATGGTGAGTTGGGTTAGGTAGGATATTTTGTGCAAGTTGTTGTGGTAGATGGATAAGGTGCACTTGGCTTAAATCTAACCTACACTTGCACCACACTTGTCTTCACCTTGGCCATTGGTTGGCCTTCACTTGACCTATAAATACCCTCTAGTTGAGACTTTCTTCATCCAAAACTTGAGCAATCTTTCTAAGTCTCAAATACTCTCTCCTCTTGTTGTGCTATCGTCCAAAGCCCTCCCCCCCGAGAAAGGCCCTTGGCGAAAGCCTCCCCTCATTGTGGTGTTTTGCCGTGGGGTACCCCCCCCTAACCTAGTTGTCTCGTATAAATACCCCCCTTTTGTGGTATAGAAATACTCTCCTAGTATTGTTATAATGCCCAAAATACTCTAGCCCATATACCTTATAGTACTTTCCAAAGTACCCTTTATACGAAAAACCCGGAAAATACGATTATACCTCCTTTAGCCACTAAACGAAACCCTAAGGAAAAATATTCACCCGTAGTTGAGGTATTAAGTAGAAGTTGTGTAGACAACCTGGGTTTCTTGGAGCGTTTTGGAGCGCGGAGTAGGAGCTAAACCTTGTTCGGGGCGACGTTTAACTTTCGGATAATTTTGGGCTTATAGAGGTAAATATCTTGTCCCTATTGTAATTGGAAATTACATGATTGTTAGAATATATAGTTGAAGTATACTATATATAGAATGAATATTGAATAGAAGAACGTAGTTAAATCGCAATGTCTTTTGACTTAAGCTGAATAAGAATTGAGCAGTAATCACATGAAGGATAATAAAAGAAAATCGAATCAGAATTACATAGGGCTGTATTCTGATGAGACTTGTGTAGCATTCTTGTGTAGTAGAATTGTACACGTCGGTTAGGCGTGTTAACCCAGTTGGCTTGTAGCGGCTCGATAAGGAGGAGATTTACGCTGCTGCGGGGAGGTCTTTGCGAATTTTGCGTAGAATATGGAACGATGAGATCTAGATGTTAATAAGCGCCTTGTGGCCTTATAGGTTGAAGTACTACGTGTGGTGCAATCACGTGGCTTAAGGAGTAGCCATCGTTTGAGGTACTTGGAGCATTTTGCTATTAGTCGATAATCGTCGCGAGGTATGTGAACCTCTACTATCTGTTATAGCATGATATGTCTATAACTATTTAGTACGTTAGACTTACATGTTTTTAAAGTAATTGATTTGATTGAAACATAAAGTGTTATAACGGCTTTAGGGGAAGTTGGTTATAATGACTTTATGTAGGTAAGAAAATGCTTTGTGGTTTCAAAGGGTAACTGATTTGACTTATAACTGACTTGATGTGTGATAATAAAGAACTTGAAGTATTTTAAAAGAATCATTTTTGAAAGAAGAGAAATACTTGGTTTTGAAAACGTAAGAGTTATACTAGCTTTATGGGAAGTTAGGTATAACGTCTTAAGAAGGGTAAAGAGCATGGTTTACGGATTTTTAGAAGTTAAGAGACTTAATCTTAAAAGATAAGAGACTTGACTTGGATGAATTAATATGAGTTTTGTAAAACCTCATTCGTGAGTAATGAGTACTTGGTTTTTAAAAGGAATAACGTTTTACTGATTCGGAAATCAGAATGTGTATCGACAAACCACTGCAGCGTTAATAGAGGAAAATGTATTGAATAAATGAAGTATTATATTAAAACCGGTGAAACCTCCATCTGCATGAAGCTAAGATGAGACAAAATGATATTACATTTTCTAGACCATGGTTGCTTAATAAGATTGATTATGAACAGAATAACATACACTCATATAAGGCATATGTTTTCTCAGTTGTTTAAAAGAGAATTATATTCTTAAATGATTAAGACTATGAACTA
Organism: Przewalskia tangutica; assembly: GCA_029844215.1. Taxonomy (NCBI): domain Eukaryota; kingdom Viridiplantae; phylum Streptophyta; class Magnoliopsida; order Solanales; family Solanaceae; genus Przewalskia; species Przewalskia tangutica. The sequence continues at coordinate 84,117,415 of CM056720.1, read as the reverse complement.
TGAAACTTTTCTAAAATAAAGAGACTTGAGTAAGTGAAATTAGTAAACCGAACTTTAGGGAAAAGAATGTTGTTAAGAAGAAAAGTGTTTTGGTTTACCTAAAATGTGAGTCACTCTATTTTTTTAATACTACGGTATCGGGTGACTTTTATAAGAGGAATGAATCTCTTAAAAGGAATTTAACGTCGTGGTACTTTAGGTTAAAACCGGACTTTGGCATAAAATGAAAGTACTTTGAGTTGTGTATGACTTACTATGCTTGTTGTGGTGAAACCCGCCTATGCTTGTGATGATAGCCTTTGTTGTGCAAGTGTTGTATTTACGTGTTACCGTCTCTCGATGGAGGCGGTTGACTTGTTGAGAACTTACTTGGACGTCTTTGGCGTGTGAAGAATTTCACGGTATGTTTCCATTTTGATTAATTGATGTTACATGGGCGGTACACCGGCTGCAGACCGGGGCATGTGGCCATGCGGCATTTGTCATTATTGTTGCATCATGGACATGTTTACCGGCCGATCACGGGGCACGCGCCATGATGCGAACATGATTGGTGTTGTGGGCGTGAGACCCATAGTTATATTTTAGTGATGACTTTGAGGCGTGAGTCCCGACTTGGCCTTTTAGTTTGCATCTTGTATTTTGGTCATCATACATGTCTCTGCTTTATATAGACTATGATTTAACTACGATATTTTGATTTCACATACTTGGTACTGTTGTCTTGACCTCCTTCGAGTGCGTTCATGCCGCAGTAGAAATCGTCGTCGATCCCGCTTTTAGGATCACCTTTCACGTATTGGGAAGCTCCGTTCCTTGGAGGCTTATCTTTTTGTATGTGTTCCCTGAGTTGTAGGTTCTTGTACATTCAGGCGTATGTCGGGGACCTGTCACGTCATAGTTGTTGTAAATCTTAAGTGCATGTAATGTTGTTGTGGGCGAGGTTGTAAAAAGGATTAAACTGCTCGGTTTGTATGTCTATATCAGAAGGCAAGCTGTTTTGGTTGGCGTTTACTTATATATCTCTTATTTCATGTTCATGTTTTATTTCCACGATTTTCTCTGGATGTTGTATCACTAGGGTGCCCGGTAAGGCACGATCCACGTCCCGGTTGGTCGTGACAATTCTGACTAAAAGTCGACATGGACAAGTATGAAATCAAAATACCAGATCCAACCGTGCCATATAAAATAAGAGCCAACTGTACTTTGAAAACAATAGAGAGTCCACTATGCCTTTTTAAAACAAATGAGAGTCATATCAAAATCATGAATGTCTGTCTATATAATCACATACTGTCTTGGTTATCCGTACCCACATTATGGACACATGTCCATGGAATCACTTACCGTACCCGGCCCATTTTGGGACTCGGTGACTGAATCATATCTGTGTATCATATACCGTACCCGGCCCATTATGGGACTCGGTGAAAGAAGTCATATCCATATAAATACCGTACCCGGCCCCCTAGTGAGGGTCTCGGTCGTACCCGGCCCATTATGGGACTCAGTGAAGTCATATAATGTGCACATACCGTATGTCATGACCCGACATCGGGCCCACGATTGGTGCCCTACCTGGGCACCCTTACAGGTATACATCAGAGAAAATCAGCGGAACATACATGAAACTCATAACGTACATTAACAGGAAAATAAACAACAGGCTAGCCGATAAGGCTACCTCCATGGACATATATATATATATATATAAAGCCAAAAGCAGTAACATCCTTTTTCTTTTACAAGCTGACCCACAAGATATGACTACAGACCTCTAAGAGTATTGACATAACAACTGTGATGGGACAGGGCCCCGCCATACCCCTGAATGTACAATAACTGACAATACCAGGGATCTGAACCAAAGATAAGCCTCCGGAGTAATGGAGCTTTTTTCCAAAAATTGAACAGAGATCTTAAGAGTAAGGATCACCAACCTGTGTACCTAATACCTGCGGGCATGAACGTAGCCCCCGAAGGGGGTCAGTACAACAGGTACCGAATATGGAACGAAAAATAAGGTACAGTAAACAAATCATAACTGTATAAAAGAATGACAGGGGCAAGTATAAAAAGTAAATATCAGATCCTATCGTGTCATTACAACTCATGAACTTAATCGCACATTATTATCTTTGCCCATTTTCAATAAGTATTATAATCAAATTCTTACATACTTAGAAAAAATCATCAAGTTCATAAACACATAACTTACGTATCTTGCATAACATAATCCGACCCTTTATGGAGGGACGTCTCATTTTGGAGTTCATTTTGATCATCCATAAGTGATAACGTAACCCGACCCATTTGTGGGACACTGTGAATTCATAAAAAAAGTCTTCCCACGAAGGTATACTGCCCGGCCCATTCTGGGACGCGGTAAAGTCATATAAGTCTGCCCATAAAGGTATACTGCCCGGCTCATTCTGGGACGCGGTAAAGTCATATAAGTCTGCCCATAAAGGTATACTGCTCGGCCCATTCTGGGACGCGGTAAATTCATATAAGTATGCCCATAAAGGTATACTGCCCACCCCATTCTGGGACGCGGTAAATTCATATAAGTATGCCCATAAAGGTATACTGCCCACCCCATTCTGGGTCGCGATAAGGTCACATAAGTCTGCCCATAAAGGTATACTGCCCGGCTCATTCTGGGACACGGTAAGGTCACATAAGTCTGCCCATAAAGGTATACTGCCCTGCCCATTCTGGGACACGGTAAAGTCATATAAGTCTGCCCATAAAGGTATACTGCCCGACCCATTCTGGGACGCGGTAAGGTCACATAAGTCTGCCCATAAAGGTATACTGCCCGGCCCATTCTGGGACGCGGTAAAGTCATATAAGTCTGCCCATAAAGGTATACTGCCCGGCCCATTCTGCGTGAAGCGGCATAAGTTCTAACCTGATCTAAGGAAAGAGGGGGAACGTGAAAGCAAGGCTATTCTTCAAAGGTCTTGTGCCTGCGCTATCGAGTCACGTGCCTAACTTCCAAAGAATGAATCCATGAATATGGTAGAGGAGCGAAAGTGGCCGGCGGCGGTGTATAGCTATAAGGAGCGAAGCAGCTCTATCCCGCCCCTTCCTTTGGCTTGCTAGCGGCGAAGGCTTCTGTCGACATTCTTTTCCATTCAATCTCTCTTTCCTCCCTAGCTTAACTCTCAGAGGAAGGCGGTAGCGAAATAAGAACATCCGTCTGAGAGAGAGACGCTCGTCGTCGGCGTTAAATCAAGCGAGCCACGTGGATTGGCGGTGTCTTCGGCTAATGAGACCTCGATCCCGAAGCCTTCGAAGGAACGCGGTAAAGTCATATAAGTCTGCCCATAAAGGTATATTGTCCAGCCCATTCTGGGACGCGGTGTATCGTATCCATAACATTTTAAACCATCTTTTCTTACTTCTTCTTAAGTCGTTATAACAATTTTCCATAAAGCTATTATAACAACCTTTCATTGTGGAGAACTTAAGGCACTTTTTTATTTCTTATTACATTAGGGAAATTAAACCCAAAAGTAATACGTACATACATACTTAAAAAAGAATCATGTCACACCTTCTCTTTTAAATCAATTAAACTTCTTCTTTTGAAAACTCAAGTTACATTAACTTTTGAAATCAAGCCTCTTAACTTTTGAAATAAATCATGGAAACCATACTTTTTAAATCAAGTCATTCCTTTCTTTAAGAATCAATTCCCATAACTTGACAAATAAAGTCTCATAACCTTTTAAGAAATCAAGGTTCATAGTCTTAAAACTTCATAACATAAACTCTTTTAAATTAAGTAACATATACTTTTATGAGCTGTGAATAGGTTATACTCGTTTATAACGATCTTATTAAAGCAGCCATGATCTAGAAAATGTAATATAATTTTGTCTTATCTTAGTTTCTATGCAGATGGGGAATTCTACTTATTTTAATATAATTGATTGTCGATACATTTTAATAACGCTGCAATGGCTTGTTCGATACCTATTCTCATTAGTGCAGTAAATTAGGAAAGTCAACTCGACTCCAAATACTTCCTAACGACTCTTACCAACATCCCCCACAAGATTTGGTAAGAACTTAGGATTTCTTAGACATACCTTTTACATAGAGTAAATCAACATGCGTACCTCTTAACTTCTAAGAGTAGAAGGAATCATGAAATAACACCACATGTATATTTCATACATAGAACATGCCAAAAGAAGGAAGAGGTTCACATACCTCGTGACGACTATCGACAAGTAGCAAAATGCTCCAAAGTACTTCAACATTGATAGTTGTTCCACCATTCAAGTAGAATACGTTATACGTAGTACTTTAACCTATAATAACCATAACATGTCTATCAACTCCTATCTTATCAACATGGAATAATACTAAGTGCTATGTCTCTTATTCTACAGAAATTTTGGCAGCACTTCCTTTGTTTCTACGTACTTTTCCACCTTTTTCAAGGCCCGAAATCAACAACCAACCTGCCACATTTAAGGCTCGACAATTCAGCTAACCAAAGGGGATTACACGCCTTAACAGGACGTGTACAATTCTGCCCCACAATTTAATATAAAACAGTCCATAATCTTTAGGCAATTCTCGGCAATATCAAGGACAACAACAACATCTATTTCTTTTCAATTCCCTTCTAATCCAAGTCGTTATTCCAACATGTAATATAAGTCATGATCAATTATAACGACTATATTCCTTTCCTTAAATAACATGCGACGATTATAACTATCGACTAAATTGATTTCCAATTTTAGTGGCTAACATGCCAATCTCGGATTTAAGCTTCCAAATTCCATAACACTTATCAATCTTCATAATATATATCACATGATCATTTCTAACTTATCATGACATGGAATCTTCAATTACAATAGTAAGACGAAGATTATTACCTCAATAAGCCCAAATCTAATCCAAGATTCAAAGTCGATCCTTAGCAACTTTAGTTCCTCTTCTTGACATTCCAATCCACTCCAAGCAACCCTTAGAAGTTCATAAACAACTTCTCTTCAATTTCCAACTTCAAAGTTGAAGAACACCTTAGGTTTTCATCTTGCGACTAACGTAAAAACGTAGTTTTTCCTGAATTTTTGTATTGGGATATCCTTAGAATACCTCTAGGGATCTTGGGTTTGAATATTGGGATTTATGAATAACAATTGAAGAATTTTTCTCTTCCAAAAGGGCTCATGGCCGAGAGCTCTTAATGGAGTACAACAAGTCTTGCCAATTTTTCTAAGTGTTGGAAAATGATCTAGTCTTGCACTACTAGTATAGATATATACTACATTCAAGGGCTTGGATCAAGGCAAATGTGTGGCTAGGATGAGGTCAATTTTAGTCAATAATGTCAAGCTTCCACTTGTTTATTGACTTAGTCAATTCTCTTATTCATCCAACAAACCCATGTGGAGGGTGACACGTGTCGCCCTCTCATTGGTCTAAAATATTTTATTTCCCGAAATTTCCATAATTCGTCAAAATATCGAAAACCTCGTGGGCCCCACAAAACGTAAAATTTCTCGGGTGGGCCCTACGTAACCAAATCCGTAAATAAATTCCCACAATGTTAATAAATTTCATACGTCTCAAATAATGCATTTTGAGAATCTAACTCTCATCAACGAACATTTTTCCTTTCTGAAGTTCGGAAGATTTTCCTTCGGAAAAACAATTCTTCCTTTCATATCAATTTAAAGTCCTGATTCCTTACGTACATTCTCCTAAACATATCCTAGAATTACGGGGCATAACACCGTACTCAGCCCATTACGGGACTCGGTGAATGTAGTCATCTCCATATATACCGTACCCGGCCGCCTAGTGAGGGTCTCGGTGAAGTCATCATATATGTACATACCCGGCCCATCATGGGACTCGGTAACATAATCATCTCATATTAGGAACGAATAGAATATCATTTGACTCTCAATAACATCTTTAAAATGAACTTTCATTTTAGAAAAACCAAGGCAATACCATGCCTTTCATTTTAGAAAAAAAAACAAGGCAATACCATGCCTTTCATTTTCGAAAAACCAAGGCAATACCATGCCTTCCTTTTTAGAAATACCAAGACAATACCATGCCTTCCTTTTAGAAATACCAAGACAATACCATGCCTTCCTTTTTAGAAATACAAAGACAATATCATGCCTTCCTTTTTAGAAATACCACCCTTTGGAGAGTCGAGACAATATACATCATGTATCATTTTTAAATCATCCTTTGGAAAATCAAGACACTTACACTTTTAAAATCAAGTCACTTACACTTATAACTCAAGTCACTCATACTTATAAAATCAAGTCATGTATCATAAAGGACTTAATGGAATTACGTTCGTCCGCCGTACACTCATTTCATATAAATCATGCCAAAGAAGAAAGGATAGTTCACATACCTTATAGGCTCTACCAACTTGATAACTAGAATATGTCTCAAGCAGTACTTCAACCTATAATGACAATAACACGTCTATCAACTTCATGATACTAGTATACACTTATACCACATAATGAATCTCCTTTCTTATAAAAATTTGGGCAGCACTTCCCCTATTTATACGTATTTTTCCACCTTTCAAGAAGGTCAATTTCATCAACAACTAAGGCACCAATTAAATGCACAACCAACAGTTAACCAAGGTGATTCACACACCTATTTCTCACGTAAAAATAGCCTTATAGTCCACGTAAACCAGTCCACTAAAAATAGTCCACAATCCAACAACAACGAGGGTAAATGTGAGGCCTTTCAACACTTTTCCACACCCTTATTCCCTTAGGACTTTCATTAGAAATTACTACATTTAAACATGCATATTGGTGGCTGAATTTCCAGCATTCCAACGCCAAAAAATAGTCCCTAAAACAGCACAACAACGTCTCACAGTTTCATGCAGTTTTTCGGCCAACTACTACAACCAAAGCCATTTCCATAACTTCTTATAATCCAATTTGCATTCCAAAACTTATATATAAAACACATCCAGCTGTAATAACAATATTTCCTTCATTTTAACATGCAAGTAGTGATGAAAATAACAACAATAATCAACGAATCCGACAACACCAAAACTGTCCAGTTTTCGGCTAGTATGCCAAAACTGTGACATGTATTTCTTATTCTCCTTTCTTCTTAATGACAAATTCATCTATTAATTACTACAACATGTAATATCCAATTACTTCAAGAGGAAGAATAATCCTTACCTTAAATATTTCCCAAAACAGTCCACTTAAAGTCGGCCCACAGTTTTGTCTTAGTTCTACTTCTTCAAGTTCCAATCATATCCATGTATCCACGACAAGCTTGTAACCATCTTTCCTTCTTGTTTTACTTCCAAAAAGTTCATGAACAAGCTTAGAATTTTCACCCAACTTTCGGCCAAACCGTGGTTGATAAACCTTGGAGGGTTAACTTGGCTTAGAACTTGATTAGGGTGCTTAATCTAGGATAATAATCAACTCTTGTTCTTCACTTTTGCACAAGATTTTCGAGACCCTCAAGAACAAGGGAGAGAGAAGAGAGTTTGGATGATGAAAATATCTTTGAGCTAAGTCTTGCAAAGCTTGCATATTATAGATGAATATCTCACAAGTGGAGGGGGGCCCATGAACCCCACTTGTCCACTTGTCTCACAAATATCTCCCACACTTGTCCACTTGTCATCCCTTCACAAATATCTCCCACACTTAGCCATTTTTTTCATATTTTCGAACCCCTCCTAAAATTGTGAAATTTTTGGTCGGCCCCACTTTATCAATGTCAAGACTTAATTAATCCAAACTAAGTTCTTATCTCTATTGGAAATAATCTAACTACAAGTTAAAAAAAATTCGTCGTCACATTTATAATATCCGAAATTATTCCATAAAAAAATGTCATATACTTTCCTTACAACGTTCAAATCTTAAATCCTAACTTACGTTCTCACTTAGTAGCCATGGAATTTCGGGGTGTAACATTCTTCCCCCCTTAGAAACATTCGTCCTCGAATGTTCATAGTAGGTCTCAAACTATACACATTTTGGCATAGTCTCTTTTAACTATACCTATCAGCCTATACTCAGCAACACAAAGATGCCACACAGGGCCACAATATAACACATGCATTAATCACCAAACAATATAGCCAAGTGAGGGGTCGAATTACCTGTATAACTATAATTTCATTCACCCCTATCGTTCTTGTCGTAATCCTGCCCTGCGGGGCGCATAGCTATAGAAGGTGATGAACCAACAACTGATCTAGTAGGCTAAGTCATCCCATCTGTACCACCTCTATACGGACATTCTCTCATCACATAGCCTTAATGGCCGCAAGAATAACAAGCACTTGTAGCAAAACAGCATTCCCCAAAATGGGACCTACCCAACCGAGAACATGGAGGCAAAGGTGGCCTCAACTGGCTAGAACCCCCGAATATCTGCGAACCTAAAGCCATGGAGCCATGACCAGCTCCTAAATACCCTTGTTATACCCCGTAGTTCCAACACATGAATAAGAGAACGTACGTAAGACATTAAGGTTTAAATCGTGAAACGATAGAAGATACACTTTTTACTTAAGAGAAATTTCGGAAACCCGTGAAGGAAAAATGTTTAATAATGAGAAGTTGATTCTCAAATTTGGTATTTGGGACTTATAGAATTTATTGGAATTATGGAATTTTAGTTCCAGATTTGGTCCTGTGGGGCCCACCCGAGAAATTTTACGATTTTGTGGGGCCCACAAGGTTTTCGATATTTTGACCAATTATCGAGATTTTGGAAGATGAAAATATTTTGGATCAATTGGGGGGCGACACGTTTCACCCCCACTTGTCTTGGAAGACTTGGCTTGATTTAGATATTTTGGAGACAAGTGGAGGTGGGTCCCACTCCACTTGTCCTTCATCTTGACCTTACATATGGATTCATCTTGATCCTTGATTGTCTTATAAATACAAGGGGAGGTTCAAGACAAGTTCAACACTTAGAAAATTTTGAGCAAAACCTTTGCTCTCTAAATGGTGCTCTCGGCCAAGGTTGGACAGATTTCAGCCAACTTTGAAGAGGTATATCTCCTGGTATACGAGGAGTTTTTAGGTGTTTAAAAGCCTAAAATGAATTTTGTCGAGTCTAGTTTCTAACGCAACAAACCGTTCGTCGATCGGACATCGGAGTAAAGAGTTATGGACGTCACAAGTTCAGCTGACAAAACAGTGAGCAAAAACGCTACACTAGGCCGAAAATGAGGGTGAACCCCTAGGCTTGTTCGTCGACTTTTCGGAAGAAAAACTTGACGAGAAGTTGGTTATAAGCTTGTAGTGGATGCTTTTGTATGATTGGAACATAAATAAAAGGAGCTAAACGTGCTAAGGATCGACTTTAAACTTGGATTACTTTGGGCTATATTGAGGTAAGAATCGTTTGTCATCTTAATGTAATGAAAGATTACATATTGCTATAATTAACGGATGAACCTATGGTTAAAAGAATGAAGAGTAAGAAATTCATTACACTTGTTGACATCTTATAATGAAGGAAATGTTGTTATTGATAATTTATACGAAGTATATAACATGTCGGATGAGAATTAGATTGTAGAAGTTTTGGAAAGAACTTGATATAATGTTGTTGTTGTTGTATATGTGGGGCAGAATTTTACAAGTCCTAAGTAGGCGTGTAATCCCTTTGGTTAGTTGTTTGGTTGAGCCTTAAATGTGGCGTATTGGTTATTGAAATATGGGCCTTGGAAAAGGTGGAAAAGTACGTAGAAACAAAGGAAATGCTGCCCAATTTTTCATAGAATTAGAGGGCATTATTTGGTATAAGTCATATACTAGAAAGTATGTTATTGATAGAAGTGTTATCGTCATTATAGGTTGAAGTACTACGTGTAGCATATTCTACTTGGAGGGTGGAATAGCTAAGAAGGTTGAAGTACTACGTGTAGCATATTATACTTGGAGGGTGGAATAGCTAAGAAGGTTGAAGTACATTGGAGTGTATTGCTACTTGTCGTTTGGGTTAGTCGTCACGAGGTATGTGAACTTCTTCTTTCTATCGACATGATTATCCTTGAAGTATACTTGCCTTGTTATTTGGAGTATACGCCACTTGTTTTCTTGAAGTACTTGCCTTGTCATTAGGAAGTATTCATGTATTGATTTTATGCTAAAGGTATGTCTAAAATATTCCTAAGTTCTTACCAAAGTCTTATGGGGGATGTTGGTAATAATCTTTAGGAAGTATTGGAGTCGAGTTGACTGTGCTAATTTACTACACTAACGAGAATAGGTATCAAACAAGCCATTGCAGCGTTAATAAAAATGTATCGACAATCAATTATATTGAAATGAGTAGAATTCTCCATCTGCATAGAAACTAAGATAAGACAAAATTGTATTAAATTTTCTAGATCATGGCTGCTTTAACAAGATCGTTATAAACGAGTATAACCTATTTACAACTCAAAAAAGTATTAATTTTGAAAGTAGACGAGACTTGGATTTCGAAAGTATAAATGAATTGAGTTTTGAAAAAAATGTAGTAACTTGATTTGAAAAGTATATATTACTTGATTCAAAGAGAATAAGTAACTTGATTTGAAAAGTATATGTTACTTGATTCAAAGAGAATAAGTAACTTGATTTGAAAAGTATATGTTACTTGATTCAAAGAGAATAAGTAACTTGATTTGAAAAGTATATGTTACTTAATTTAAAGAGTAGAAGTAACTTGATTTAAAGGCATAAGTTACTTGATTTTGAAAAATGGAGTTTACTTGATTTAAAAAGTAAGTTCCTTGAGTTTTGAAAGAAGAAGTGGCTTGATTTAAAGGCATAAGTTACTTGGTTTTAAAAGTGTAAGTTACTTGAGTTTAAAAGGATAAGTAACTTGGTTTAATAGTGAAAGTGCTTTTGGGTTCAACTCCCTAAATATTGCATGAAACAATTCTTTTATAAAGAATAGACGTACATAGTACGTTGGGTTCAAATCCTGTACATGATATGGTAGTGCTTTAGTTTTCTAAAATGAAAGTGTTATAACGTCTTTATGGGAAGTTTGTTATAACAAGGTTTGTGGAAAGTCAAGAGATGGTTGAAAATGTTGTAAGGAAATCATGTGAGAATGTCCATGGTTAAGTCCTTAATATAGTACATGATATGTGGCACTTTGATTTTCAAAGATGTTTTAAAGTAATATGTGATGTCTATTACCCTGATTTGCCAAACCATGTCTTAGAAAGATACTTGGTATGATAAGTATCTTGATGATGGTTTCAAAATGATACATGTATTGGATTCTACTTCCCAGTGATACATGTAGTACTTGGGCTTTTCTAAAAATGGAAATTTAGTTTATAAAGTGAATGTACGGCGGACGTACAATTGTTGTAATGAACTTTCATCCTTAGTGATGCAAGGTGTGATAGTGCCTTGGTGTGATAAAATGAAAGACTTGTTAGTGTCTTGTTTATTTTAGAAAGGAAGACATGGTATTGTCTTGTTTGTTTTAAAAAGACGACATAGTATTGTCTTGGTTATTTTAGAAAGGAAGACATGGTATTGTCTTGTTTGTTTTAAAAGAAGGCATGGTATTGTCTTGGTTATTTTAGAAAGGAAGACATGGTATTGTCTTGTTTGTTTTAAAAAGAATGCATGGTATTGTCTTGGTTATTTTAGAAAGGAAGACGTGGTATTGTCTTGTTTGTTTAAAAAGAAGGCATGGTATTGCCTTGGTTGTTCAGAAAGATGGTGCATTCCTTTTGACTAATGAGAGTTAAAGATTACTTAACTTGCATATGTTGTTCATGATAGCCATAAGTGCTAGTGTTATAAGTATAATTGCGGAGTAAATCCCCAAGACATTATACATGTTACACCCCGTAATTCCAAGAGGATGAGATGAGAACGTACGAAAGGAAATAAGATTCGAAGTTGGAAAAAGAAAAACAAATTGGCAGAATATTTTTGGACAGTTTTTCAGTCAACTTGGGAGCAGTATATCTCCTAGTATAATTGAAGTTTTTAGGTGTTTCAAAATCCTAATATGAAGTTCATTGAGTCTAGTTTCCAACTCAATAAACCGCTCGTCGATAGGACATCGGAGTAGAAAGTTATGGACGTTACAAGATCGGCTGACAGAACAGACAGGGTCAGGCGCCGCGGCATGACTCTCTGGCAGGGCGCGAAAAGCTGAAATTGTGCAGAATTGCAGCGCCGCGGCACCGGATGCAGGGCCACGGCGCCGAGGCGGGATTTTTTGCGGAAATAGGGTAAAAATAGAAGATATTTGTTGTAGAGGACCCCTGGATGAGTGACAAGTGTCCCCCCAACTTGTGGAACAAGATAAAGGCTATATTTGACCAAGTCTTGCTAGATTAAAATCATTTTGCAAGACTTCACCCAAATCTTCTCTTCTCTTCTCTCTCAAATGGTTGAAACCCTAAGCCTAAAAGAGATTTTTTTAGAAAGGCAACAAGAAGGAAATACGTTGGCAAGCTTGTAGGGGGTTCGTAGAGATGATATTTGCGGGAAGAAGAATTTCGGAAAGAGGACTAAAGTGGGAAAGATTGTTGGACTATTTTGGGCTTATCAAGGTAACCACTTTGTCCTCTTAAGTGATTGAAGATTTTTTATTGTTGTAGTTATACATTTTAACTAGCATGAAGTATATGTATTGAAGATTGATAAGTGATATGGATTGAAGTAGCCTAAATCCGAAAATGACATGTTGAGTAGTTTGAAATTGAATTACAATTTGGTCGTTAACTAGTATCGTCGCATGTTATCTACTTGAAGATTTTAGTTGCTATAATCGATTGCGGCTTTATAACATGTTGTACTAAACAACTTGGATTGAAAAGGAATTGGAAAAGACTTTGTGGTGATGTACCTCAAATTTGCCGAATGTGACATAGTATGTTGGACTAGTTTGATATCAATTGTGGGGCGGAATTTTACACGTCTTGTAGGTGTGTAATCCCCTATTGTTAACTACATTGTTGAGCCTTAAATGTGGCGTGTTTGGTTATTGAAATTCGGCCTTGAAAAAGGTGGCAAAGTATGTAGAAACAAAGGAAGTGTTGTCTGATTTTCCGTAGAATTTAGTGACTTTGCACTTAGAATATTCTACGTTTGAGGTAAGAAGTTAATAGACGTATTATGGTCATTATAGGTTGACATACTACGTACGGCATATTGGACTTGGCAAGTGGATTGAACCGAAGAGGTATGTGGAACTTTCTTATCTCTTGAGCATGATTAAGTTGTAAATGTATAGTACGGTAGACGTACAAGATTTTGACAATCTAGTCCGTTTGATATCCTTGGCTTATTTTTAAGAATGTCCAAGTTGGTTGAGTTAGGGAATTAACTCACTTGTTTAAAAATATTAAGGATATCTTGGTTTCTAAAACTTAAGAGACTTTGAGTATTTTGAAAGTATTTTCGATACTTGTTTTGTTGGAAAATTTAAGTCTCTTAGTTATAAAGAAGAATGTAAGTATCTAAGGCATAAAGCTAGTATAACGGCTTTATGGAAAGTTGGTTATAATAGCTTTATGGAAAGTTAAAAAGAGTGGTTTACTCTAAGTAATGTAAGTATGATAAATGACTTGAAATAATGAAAGACAAATTGATTTGAAGGCATCAATTGCTTAAGGTTTTTTTTTTTAAAGAAAGAAGTCACTTGATTTAGAAGCCTAAATGTATTTCTAAAAGGTATTGTGACTTGTCTTGAAAAGTAGTTATGACTTGATACTACGGTTATTAGTATCTTGGAAGTTTTATATGAAAAAAAGTCATTTTAAAAGAATAGAAGTACGTAGTACTTTGGGTTAAATTCCCAGATTTTATAATGACATGGTAGTGCCTTAAGTAAACTAAAATGAGAGTGTATATGAATAAGACTAATAAGAAGTTAGGGAGATTTCTTAACTTGCTTATGTTATGTATGATAAGCGGTAGTCTGATGTTATGTATGATGATAGTCGGTTGTGCTAGTGATTTATTGTGCATTACGGGTCATTCCGGGTTTGTGGCATTCGCATTAGTGGATTTGCTACCCGTGATGCGAGAATACCTGTGCGGTCGAAAGGGCTTATGCGGTGAAATAGTCCCGTGTGAGGCGGACGATCCTATCACGAGAATACCATGCGGGTACCACGACTATGCGGCGGATCTGATCATGCGAGAATACCTCATGCGGGTCCATCGACCCTTGCGGGTGAAATAGTCCCGAGTAGGATTGCTTAATGATCTTTGCGGGCGGGTGGCCTGCTTTGATCATGAGCCTCTATTTTTATGCGATAAAGTATACTCTTGTTTACTCATTGTTAGTAAGGCACAGTGTACTGTTATATGAGTTATCATATATGTCTCCAGTTTTATTTTAGACTTATGATTTCACTACATTACTTTCAGTTTCACATATTTGGTACATGTTGTACTGACCTCCTTGAGTGCGTTCATCTGCCGCAGTAGAGTCTGATTCTTGATCCTCGCTCTTAGGATCACCGTTGTTGAGAAGCTCCTTTATTTCATAGGCTTATCCACAGTATTGTCGGTTGTTGTACATTCAGGTATGGCGGGCCTGTCAAAGTTGTTATTCTTAGAGTGCAGTAGTCACGTTTGTGGATTGGGTTTGTAAACAGAGATGTACTATTTTAATTTTGTATTATGTATATATTCTGAAGCGGCCTTATCGGCTAGCCGTTGATGTCTCTTGTCTAAGTATGATTTTATTTTAGGAGTTGTGTATGTTCATTGCTATTCTCGATGTATACGAAAGGGGTGCCCGAGTAGGGCACCGATCGCGAGCAGGGTCGGTCGTTACAAAAAGTGGTATCGAGCGGTTAGTCCTCGGAAAGTGTCTGACGTGTCTAGTAGAGTCTTGATTATCGGTGTGTTGTGCACCACATCTATAATCAGGAGGCTGCAGGACATTTAGGATTGGTTTCCATTCTTCTCACTCTGAGATCGTGCGATAGAGCTGTGTTGTTAGGGTCGTCTCTCCCTAACGAGTTATGTTGTTTGCAGCTACGAGAAAGGCAGCAGTGACCCAGGAAAGATTATGTGGATTTCGTATCCAGGTTGGTAATGTTTGTAGTATAGTTGGTATTGTGACATACAGCTATACGGATTTATGTATGAGGGTCACATATGTGTTGCCTAGAATGGTTTGAGATTACCAGGAATTGGTAAGGACTAAATAAATACCGGGAAGGTATGAACAGTTAATAGACTCTCAGCAAGGTTTTACGTACTAATTTGAGATAATTAGGAGATGATGAGCTGTCTGAGAAGGAAATGGACCCTTAAGAAGTTTAATTAAGGGACTTAATGGAAGACTATGTTAACAGATTAAGCTACGTGGTATGATTAAGAAAATGGTATGGATGAGATCCGTATGGAGTAAGTATGGTTGTTGTGATCAAGACAACACGATTATAGTATTATGAGAAGTTATTGTACCCGTTTACGGGGGGACTGATAAGGTAGGCTTGGAGCATGGCCGAGACCTTAGGTGTATAAGGCTTTCTCGGGTAGTAAAAAGTTAAGTCAGACTAATGATAAGAGTTAAGTGCGGCCAGAGTGGTTGAGGACCTATTAAGGGTCTCCCCTTTGAAATGGAATGGGATCAGTTGGTAGTAGTCCGCTCGTGGCAGTCCGCAGTGCGAGGCCCAATCTGGTTAATCGTTTCACGGGTTCGTGGGCGCGTTCCACCGGAACGGTTGTGAGCCGGATATGGCCTTATATTGTTTAATTTAGTAACTCCAAGATTGGAGGCGGATGTAGTATGGAAGTATATGCGTATGTTAGTATAAATTTGGAAATCGGAAAGCGTCGACCGGTGAAAAAAGAGCAACCAAGTGTAAAGAAATGGAGCCTAAATCCGTGAGAACCTTTCGAGGTGACTACACGTGAGTGTTGGGTGGTAGCGGGTAGATAATAATTCTACGGTAACGTACGATCGTTGGACCCTAGCAGAGCTGTTATGGCGAGACGGTGAGGTCATTATGAGTGCGGACTAGTTGGCCTCTTGTTATGCCAACGTGGACTACTGAAGAGAGATTGATTCGGTACGGTTCCGATGGCGGTTATCGAGTGGAAAGGAAGAGAAGTGGTGGTAACGATGAATTATTCTTCCTTCTTTGACATAATTGTTTTTAATAAGTCCGTGTGACTTGTTCATTTGAGGTGAATTGAGAAAGTAAGTAATAATTGAATTTGAAGGAATTTATGTTAAGTGCCCTTGGAAGGTACTTGAAGTTGGTTTAGTGTGGAGGTCGGGGCCACGACCTTAGGATAATTTCAGAAAATGTGCAAGGCAAGAATAAAATAAGTATGAGTCTTTGCCAATGGAAAGGAGGAATCTTTGTTAGGTTTTGAAAATCTACGATTTTAAAGGCGGGCGTGATGATTAGATATTTCTGGGACCTGAGAGGACCCTTTGATTAGGGTTGTGACTCGAGAAAGTTTATTTAAGGAGATAAGTTCTCTCCCACGTAAAGGATAGTTTTACATATTATGGGGTTGCGTGTACCCATGTTGTTATCTGAAGGATATGAGGCCGTAAGGTCTTGATGTCGTCGTACCATAGGTTCTGATTTTAGATAACCGTGGGAAAAGTATTGTGTTGGGGTAATTAAAAGCGATGTTACGAAGTGGTCGAGGAAGTGTCGTAAGGATAAAAATGCGGTGAAATGCATGTATGGCTATGCGATTCTGCATCAAGATAGAAATACTTTTGTTAATAATAAGCATAAGGTAAGGTTATGACGGAATGATAAAGAGAATACGACTATGGTTATGTGAGTTGCGAGATATGATTACCCCGGACTAGTGTAAGACCATTAGTAAATAATGGGCAGTAAGAACACCTCGAGGGAAGGTGGTAGCATCGGTACTGACAAGAAAGAGAGTAAGAAAATACGGAGGGGTAAGGGACCCAAGGACAACTTGAAATAACTTATAAAGGAAAGACGAGTGGACACTCGAGCGATAAGAAATTTTGACAAGTCATTGGAGTATGTAATACAGTGAATTGAGGTTGAACACTTGACTATAAGCTCTACAGTGGGAGAGAATAATCGGGTTCTGACTTGGCGAGACCAAGAAATCCCCTAAATTGTGATGGACAGAAGTCTTAGCCCTGAGGCAAGCAAAGGAATCAAATCTAAGTTAGTGACCAAGTTGAGTTGCAGCAGAGAAAGGGAAAGCAGGAACCATAATTGAGATTAAAAATACGAATATTTACGCGGTATGAGAAAGGCTTCGATTAGAAGATAAGTTGACCACGACTACAGTTCTAACCCTCGAGAGACTCGAGGTTAGGTTGTTATTGTAACACTTTGGGTGTTGGGCTAGGTTGTATCTTGCAACACAATAAGGTTAGAGCCTATGTTTTCCCGGCGGTTAGAGAAGCAAGAAAGGAAATTACGCTACTCACGATTTAGAGTAGGCGGCAGTTAATCGTGCCTTGAAGATTTGGAGGCACGACGTATCTATAAGACTTCATGCTGATATGTGTATAGACCACAGAGCCTCGGTATATCTTGAGACGAGACAATGAATTGGCGGTGATGGCGGTGGTTAGAGTTACTCGAAGATTGTGATATTGATATCTATACCATCAGGAAAGCCAAGCGATTATAGATGCTCTTAGGCGTGGATCTATGGGTAGTGCGCGGTGGGCAGCGGATAGGCGGGGCGTGGTCAGTGAGATTCACCACTACCTGGCCAGGGATTCGATTGTTTGTTTCAAGGTTAATGAAGTTTAGGTCCGAGAGGTTGTCGAGTCTTCCATCATTGAAGAGGTAAAGAGGCGGCGATATGAGGATCCGATTATGTCTGATATCGAATCGGCTCTCAGAAGAGAAGAGCCTGTTTGAGTATGCCGGATGGGGTCTTTGTGATATGAGGATAGATTGTGTGTACCGGTCTTTGCGAGGACTAGTTAGCGAGTTTTAGGGAGGCGCGCGGTGCTTATTGCTCTAATTGTTGAGTCGACTAAGTTGTGTCTTGACCTCGGATATTTGTATTGGTAAGATGGCACGAAGAGGGCGTAGCGAGTTGTTGTAATGTCGAATTAGTAACATGTCAAGGTTGAACACGAAGCCAGTGGGCTATTAGCGATTTAGATCGGCGTAGATATGAGAGGTAATTAATATGGACCTTGTTACGGTAGCATCGTACTCGGAGGAAGTGCGACTCGCAGAAGTCATGATAAAAAGGTGGCAAAACGATCGTGTTCTTCGGATTAGGACCACTTACTTGGTGAGGATTATGATAGCTTATATAACGGGAGATTGTGAGGTATGCGGGGTTCCTACATTTATGATGTCGATCGAGATAAGCTCGATTTCGACTAACTTACGAAGGTGTTCGAAGGTATTAGGGACACAGTGAGTCTCGGTGTGGCATTTCACCCTCGGGCCAAGCGGCGAGCGGGGCGTACTATCGACGCTTGAGGATAGGTTGCGGGCGATGTTATTGATTTCGAGGGTACTGGAGGATTATTTACCTCTTATTGAGTTTGCGTATAACAAAGCTACCATTCCGGTATCCGGATGGCCTGTATGAGGCTTTGTATGAATAAAGTGTAGACTTCGCCAATTGGTTGGTTCAACGTGGCGAGTTGGATAATTAGCCCGGTCTTGATTCAGCGGGCTGTGGATAAGGCGAAGCTTATCCAGGAAAGATTATTAGCAAGCTCAGAGTCGATAAAAGCTTTATGCAGATAACCGACGTCGACACTTAGAGTTCAGGTTGACGTTGTAGCATAAGTATTGTTATGTGGCCAGGTGTGGCAAGTGTGATTATGTTGGGTGTAGTCAAGGGACTATGCCAATATCCGTTTAGATTGGACTCCGAAAGAACATTCGGGGACGAATGTTTCTAAGGGGGGAAGAATGTTACACCCCGTAATTCCAAGAGGATGAGATGAGAACGTACGAAAGGAAATAAGATTCGAAGTTGGAAAAAGAAAAAAAAGTTGGCAGAATATTTTTGGATAGTTTTCCAGTCAACTTGGGAGCAGTATATCTCCTAGTATAATTGAAGTTTTTAGGTGTTTCAAAAGCCTAATATGAACTTCGTTGAGTCTAGTTTCCGATGCAACAAACCGCTCGTCGATAGGACATCGGCGTAGAAAGTTATGGACGTTACAAGATCGGCTGATAGAACAGACATGGTCAGGCGCCGCGGCTCCGGCTGCAGCGCCAGGGCGCCGAAAAGCCTGAAATTGTCTGAAATTGCCGAGGCGGGATTTTTTGCGGAAATAGGGTAAAAATAGAAGATATTTGTTGTAGAGGGCCCCTGGGTGAGTGACAAGTGTCCCCCCAACTTGTGGAACAAGATAAAGGCTATATTTGACCAAGTCTTGCTAGATTAAAATCATTTTGCAAGACTTCACCCAAATCTTCTCTTCTCTTCTCTCTCAAATGGTTGAAACCCTAAGCCTAAAAGAGATTTTTTTAGAAAGGCAACAAGAAGGAAATACGTTGGCAAGCTTGTAGGGGGTTCGTAGAGATGATATTTGCGGGAAGAAGAATTTCGGAAAGAGGACTAAAGTGGGCAAGATTGTTGGACTATTTTGGGCTTATCAAGGTAACCACTTTGTCCTCTTAAGTGATTGAAGATTTCTTATTGTTGTAGTTATACATTTTAACTAGCATGAAGTATATGTATTGAAGATTGATAAGTGATATGGATTGAAGTAGCCTAAATCCGAAAATGACATGTTGAGTAGTTTGAAATTGAATTACAATTTGGTCGTTAACTAGTATCGTCGCATGTTATCTACTTGAAGATTTTAGTTGCTATAATCGATTGCGGCTTTATAACATGTTGTACTAAACAACTTGGATTGAAAAGGAATTGGAAAAGACTTTGTGGTGATGTACCTCAAATTTGCCGAATGTGACATAGTATGTTGGACTAGTTTGATATCAATTGTGGGGCAGAATTTTACACGTCTTGTAGGCGTGTAATCCCCTATTGTTAACTACATTGTTGAGCCTTAAATGTGGCGTGTTTGGTTATTGAAATTCGGCCTTGAAAAAGGTGGCAAAGTATGTAGAAACAAAGGAAGTGCTGTCCGATTTTCCGTAGAATTTAGTGACTTTGCACTTAGAATATTCTACGTTTGAGGTAAGAAGTTAATAGACGTATTATGGTCATTATAGGTTGACATACTACGTACGACATATTGGACTTGGCAAGTGGATTGAACCGAAGAGGTATGTGGAACTTTCTTATCTCTTGAGCATGATTAAGTTGTAAATGTATAGTACGGTAGACGTACAAGATTTTGACAATCTAGTCTGTTTGATATCCTTGGCTTATTTTTAAGAATGTCCAAGTTGGTTGAGTTAGGGAATTAACTCACTTGTTTAAAAATATTAAGGATATCTTGGTTTCTAAAACTTAAGAGACTTTGAGTATTTTGAAAGTATTTTCGATACTTGTTTTGTTGGAAAATTTAAGTCTCTTAGTTATAAAGAAGAATGTAAGTATCTAAGGCATAAAGCTAGTATAACGGCTTTATGGGAAGTTGGTTATAATAGCTTTATGGAAAGTTAAAAAGAGTGGTTTACTCTAAGTAATGTAAGTATGATAAATGATTTGAAATAATGAAAGACAAATTGATTTGAAGGCATCAATTGCTTAAGGTTTTTTTTTTTAAAGAAAGAAGTCATTTGATTTAGAAGCCTAAATGTATTTCTAAAAGGTATTGTGACTTGTCTTGAAAAGTAGTTATGACTTGATACTACGATTATTAGTATCTTGGAAGTTTTATATGAAAAAGAGTCATTTTAAAAGAATTGAAGTACGTAGTACTTTGGGTTAAATTACCAGATTTTATAATGACATGGTAGTCCCTTAAGTAAACTAAAATGAGAGTGTATATGAATAAGACTAATAAGAAGTTAGGGGGATTTCTTAACTTGCTTATGTTATGTATGATAAGCCGGTAGTGCTGATGTTATGTATGATAGTCGGTTGTGCTAGTGATTTATTGTGCATTACGGGGTCATTCCCCGGGTTTGTGGCATTCGCATATTCCGTGGATTTGCTACCCATGATGCGAGGAATACCTCATGCGGGTCCGAAAGGGCTTATGCGGGTGAAATAGTCTCATGCGGGGCGGACCAGTCCTATGCGAGGAATACCTCATGCGGTCTACCACGACTATGCGGGCGGATACGATCTATCACGAGGAATACCTCATACGGGTCCATACGACCCTTGCGGGTGAAATAGTCTCAGGAGTAGGATTGTTTAATGATACTGCGGGCGGGTGGCCCTGCTTTGATCATGAGCCTCCTATTTTTATGCAGTAAAGTATACTCTTGTTCACTCTCATTGTTAGTAAGGCACAGTGTACTGTTATATGAGTTATCATACATGTCTCCAGTTTTATTTTAGACTTATGATTTCACTACTGATTTTCGACTTCACATATTTGGTACATGTTGTGCGACTCCTTCGTGCTGCGTTCATGCCGCAGTAGTAAGTGCAATGCTGATCCTCACTCTTAGGATCACTGTTCAGCTGTTGAGAAGCTCCTTTATTTCATAGGCTTATCCCTGGTATTGTCGGTTGTTGTACATTCAGGGGTATGGCGGGGCCCTGTCCCGCCAAAGTTGTTATTCTTAAGTGCAGAGTCACATTTGTGGATTGGGTTTGTAAGAACAGAGATGTACTATTTTAATTTTGTATTATGTATATGTTACGAAAGGCGGCCTTATCGGCTAGCCGGTTGATGTCTACTGTCTAAGTATGATTTTTATTTTAGGAGTTGTGTATGTTCCGCTGATATTCTCTGATGTATACAGAAGGGTGCCCAGTAGGGCACGATCGCGAGCTTGGTCGGGTCGTGACAATACATCTCCTGAGTATAATTGTGGGGTAAACCCCCAAGACATTATACATATTCCGTGGATTTGCTCCCCAAGATACGAGGAAACTAACTCATGCGAGTCCGTAGGGCTCATGCGGGTGAAATAGTCCCATGCGGGTGAAATAGTCCTATGCGAGGAAACTACCTCATGCGAGTCCGTAGGGCTCATGCGGGTGAAACAGTCCCATGCGGGTGAAATAGTCCTATGCGAGGAAATTACCTCATGTGGGTCCACAAGACCTATGCGGGTGAAATAGTCCCATGAGTAGGATTGCATAATGATACTACGGGCGGGTGGCCCTAGATTGATCATAAGCTTCCTAGTTTAAAGCGGTAAAGTTTACTCTACTTTTTAAAAAGACGCAGTGTACAGATATTTGAGTATTGTACTTTTTACATGCCGACGGTGATGTTGGAATTCCACGGGCATGCTTATCTGATGATGGTGGTATATTATACTTGTTACATCTTGTGATGATGTTGTCTTCCTCGGCATACGTGATATTATATCTTGCGAGGCGGTGTCCCTGATTTTGACATGGCTTTCATATGTGAAAGTGGTACGGTATTATAATAGTACAATGATACACGGTACAGTTGACTCTGATTGTTAAATGACACGGTAGGATCTGGTATCTGATTTTCATACTTGCCCTTGTCATTCTTTTGTACAGTTATGATCTTGTTTCTTATCAGATTTCCGTTCCATACTTGGTACTGTTATCGACCGCCCGGGGCTGCGTTCATGTCCGCAGTCTAGGTACTGATTGTGGATCCATGAGCTTAGGATCTGGTTCAAGATTTTGAGATGGCTCCGATGTTAGGAGCTTATCATTATGGCTAGGTATATTCGAGTGCAATGGGGCCTTGTCGTTCTGATTTACTATCCAAATTCTTAGAGGTTTGTATTCATATGTGGGCTGGACTGGCTAGAGTTGTATTTACATTATTGAACAGTGTAGATCCTTTCGGGTGATTTTTATTATGGCAGCCTTATCGGCTTTGCCTGAGTTTAAAAAAAGAAAAATTAGTGTTATGTATCTTCCGCGATTTATTATGTTGTATGAATATAAGGGTGCTCAGGTAGGGCACCAGTCGCGGGCCCGGGGTTCGGGGCGTGACAACCATGTCCTGCGATCGAACCCCCTGCCTGCAGACTGTGAGGGTACACTCTGTGTTGGCTGAGAAGAATATCCACCCTGCTGCTGAGGCTGTCCACCTCGAAACTCACCAGAAAACACAGCCGTCTTGGCCCTCTTAGGCTGGTCCCTATCCTGGTCTCTGTCTGGCCGTCGCCCTCTATGTCGCTCCTCAACTCCCTGTGCATACGCCTGGATACGAGCATTATCCATGCCCGGCTGAAGAGCTACTGCCATGCATGCACCCATCAATCAGATAGTGGTTCATCCCCATTATGTAGCGGTGCACCTTGTCTGCCATGTCTGCTACTATAGTGGGTGCGAACCGAGCCAATGAATCAAACTTCAGGTTGTACTCTCTAATAGTCCTTCCGCTCTGCCTCAAGGTCAAGAACCTGTCAACCCTGGATCTCCTCATCTCAGGAGGCAAGAAGTGGTCAAGAAAGGTCTCCATGATCTCATCCCACACCGCTGGAGGAGCACCCTCGCCCCTAGATAGCTCCCATGACTCAAACCAGTTAACTGCTACATCGCGCAACCGGTATTAAGCCAATATGACCGACTCGGTCTCCGAAGCCTTAATCACCCTCATCGTCCGCTGTATCTGGCGGATGAACTCCTGAGGATCATCCTCGGGCCTCGACCCGTAAAACTCTGGCGGACTACAGCTCAAGAAGTCCCGGACCCTCAAACTATCTGCTCTGGGGTTAACTACCAGCTCTTGTCTGTAAGTCTGTCCTGCTACTATCCTAGCCAGCAGTCGGATTGTATCTCTCATGTCCCTATCCTGCCACCGGTGAGAACTAGAAACTCAGTGTCGGAGCCTCTGGTTCTTCTTTGCTCTAAGCTCCTCTGCAGTCTTTGGCGGCATAATGAGCTAGCCGTGGCGCTTATCCTCAGGCATAGACTGGGCCTGTGTCGTAGTAACTTTTTGAGTCTGATTAGCAGCTCCTGCTGCTGATTTGCCCTTCTGGGCCACTGTAGCCTTTCGTGGAGGCATAGAGGAAAGCACAATAATATGTCAGAGGGGGATCATCCTAATAACACAGCTCTATTGCACGATCTCAGAGTGAAGAATAGAAACCAAATCCTAAATATCTTATAGCCTCATGCGTATAAGTATGGTGCACACATACCCATACCCAAGACTACTAGACACGGCTTGTAGACATTCCAAGGACTAACTGCTCTGATACCACTTTTGTCACGACCCGAACCCCGGGCCCTCGACTGATGCCCTACCTGGGCACCCCCTCTTATACCCTCACATCCCATACAAGACATAGGCCAAATAATAAATGAAAAACTGTATGTGTAGCAACAAGGCAAGCCGATGAGACTGCCACTATATATAAAGGGAAGATAACCCGATAATACAGTAGTACAAATGGCCAACAGTTTATACAACTCCCGCAAGTCCAGCCCACATATGAATACAGACCTCTAAGAGTTTGGACAACAACTATGACGGGACAGGGCCCCGCCATACCCCTGAATGTACATAAGCCTACAATAACAGGGATCAATACCAAAAAGACAAGCCTCCGAAATAATGAAGCTTCCTCAAAAACTGAGTAGAGATCCTAAGAGCGAGGATCAACAAACTGTGTATCTATACGGCTATACCTGTGGCATGAAACGCAGCCCCCCGAAGGGGGTCAGTACAACAAGTACTAAGTATGTAAACATGAAGTACAAAAAATAAGATCATGACTGGCTAAAAGCTGACAGGGACAAGTATGAAAATCAAATATCAGATCCAACCGTGCCATATAAAATAAGAGCCAACTGTACTTTGAAAAAAATAGAGAGTCCACTGTGCCTTTTTAAAACAAATGAGAGTCATATCAAAATCATGAATGTCTGTCTATATAATCACATACTGTCTTGGGTATACGTACCCACATCATGGACACATGTCCATGAAAATCACTTATTGTACCCGACCCATTTTGGGACTCGGTGACTGAATCATATCCGTGTATCATATACCGTACCCGACTCATTATGGAACTCGGTGAATGAAGTCATATCTGTATACATACCGTACCCGGCCCCCTAGTGAGGGTCTTGGTTGTACCCGGCCCATTCTGGGACTCGGTAAAGTCATATAATGTGCACATACTGTACCCGGCCCATTACGGGACTCGGTGAATTTAGTCATCTCCATATATACCGCACTCTGCGAGAGAGTGAGGTGAAGTCCTCATATATGTACATACCCGGCCCATCATGGGACTCGGTTTCATAATCATCTCATATTAGGAACGAATAGAATATCATTTGACTCTCAATAACATCTTTAAAATGAACTTTCATTTTAGAAAAATCAAGGCAATACCATGACTTTCATTTTAGAAAAACAAAGGCAATACCATGCCTTCCTTTTTAGAAATACCAAGACAATACCATGCCTTCCATTTTAGAAATACCAAGACAATACCATGCCTTTCTTTTTAGAAATACCAAGACAATACCATGCCTTCCTTTTTAGAAATACCAAGACAATACCATGCCTTCCTTTTTAGAAATACCAAGACAATACCATGCCTTCCGTTTTAGAAATACCAAGGCAATACCATGCCTTTATTTTTAGAAATACCACCCTTTGGAAAGTCAAGACACTATACATCATGTATCATTTTTAAACCATCCTTTGAGAAATCAAGACACTTAAACTTTTAAAATCAAATCACTTACACTTATAACTCAAGTCACTTATATTTATAAAATGATGTCACATATACTTATAAAATCAAGTCATGTATCATAAGGACTTAATGGAATTACGTACGTCCGCTGTACACCCATTTCATAAAAATCATGCCAAAAAAGAAAGGATAATTCACATACCATATAGGCTCTACCAACTTGACAACTAGAATACGTCTCAAGTAGTACTTCAACCTATAATTACAATAACACATCTAGCAACCTCATGATACTAGTATACATTTATACCACATAATGAATCTCCTTTCTTATAAAAATTTGGGCAGCATTTTCCCTATTTATACGTACCTTTCAACCTTTCAAGACGGCCAATTTCATCAACAACCAAGGCACTAATTAAGGGCACAACCAACAGTTAATCAAGGTGATTCACACACCTATTTCTCACGTAAAAACAGCCTCATAGTCCACGTAAAATAGTCCACTAAAAACAGTCCACAATCCAACAACAACGAGGGTAAAATGTGAGGTCTTTCAACACCTTTCCATACCCTTATTCCCTTAGGACTTTCATTAGCAATTACTACATTTAAACATGCATATTGGTGGCTGAATTTCCAGCATTCCAACGCCACAAAACAGTCCCTAAAACAACACAACAACGTCTCACAGTTTCATGCAGTTTTACGGCCAACTACTACAACCAAAGCCCTTTCCATAACTTCTTATAATCCAATTTGCATTCCAACATTTATATATAAAACACATCCACTTATAATAACTAGATTTCCTTCAATTTATCATGAAAGTAGTGATGATAATAACAACAATAACCAACGAATCTGACAATACCAAAACTGTCCAGTTTTCGGCTAGCATGCCAAAACTATGACATTTATTTCTTATTCTCCTTTCTTCTTAATCACAAATTCATCTATTAATTACTACAACATGTAATATCCAATTACTTCAAGAGGAAGAATAATCCTTACCTTACATTAGCTTTTACCATATTAAACATGCATATTGACAACTGAATTTCCAGCATATACACGCCACAAAACAGGTCCTAAAACTGCACAACAATCCAACAGTTTTATACAAATCTCGGCCAAACAACCCCAATACTATTACCCTTTCCATAATCCTTTATAATCCAATTCAAGTTCCAATACTTTTATATAAGTCATAAAAACTTAATAACAATAATATTCCTTCATTATAACATGCAATAGGTGAAGATAACAACAACAATAACCAACGAAATCCAAAGTCCCGAAAACTGGCTAGTTTCGGCCAACTTAGCCAAAAATGCCCACACACCTTTTATTCTCCATTCTTCTTAACCCAAGTTCATCTAATAACTATAAAAAAAAAGTAATATCCAATTATTCAAGAGGAAAAATAATTTTACCTTAAATTTTAGCCCAAAACCGTCCAAACAGTCCCGCGATTTTTGGCCCACAGTTTTGTCTTAGCTCCACTTCTTCAAGCTCCAATCACATGCATGTATCCACTACAAGTTTATAACCAACTTCCCTTCTTGTTTTCTTCCAAAAAGTTGAACAACAATCCTAGGGTTTCAACCCACAACTCTCGGCCAAGGAGTATTTTGGAGGATCTTGGAGAGTTAACTTGGCTTAAGACTTGATTAAGGTTCTTAATCTTAGATAATAATCAACTCTTGATCTTGGAATTTTCCTAGGGATTTTCGAGATTTGCAAGAAAGAGAGGAGAGAAAGCTAAAGGAAATGATATAATGACAATGCTAAGTCTTGCTCTCTACTCCTCTATATAGAATATTTGTCTTGCAAGATAAGTGGATGAGGGACACATGTTGTCACGACCCGACCCCGGTGTCACGACCCATTCCGGGGCCCGTGACTGGTGCCTTACCCCGCACTCAGCGATCTACATCGAGAAAATCAGCGGAATATAAAAACATAAGACATGAAACAATTGTAAAGAACACATTTATCTCGAGAAAGCGCCTTTCGTATATATATATCAAAATCGCGGTTTACATCCCAACCGCACAATAGGACTACTGGACCTCTAAGGAAGTAACAAACTATGGCGGGGCCGCCATACCACCTGATCAGTACAAAACTATCTCTGACAGGAGATCATACCCAAAGTCGAGCCTCGGAGAAGATGGAGCTCGACACCAACGCAAAGATCCTAAGGATGCGGATCTAGCACTGCTTTCTCACCTGCGCGTAACGCGCCACGGAACTCGTGGTCTACTAAGTATGTGAAATACTTAAATGAAATCATATCATTTTAAAACCAATTTACAAATACATCTCCGCAGTATAACGTATTCTCGGCGAAGTCACCCCCGCGTCGGAGGCGACTTAACCCCGATCATGTCAAGAGGTGAGTGATATTATACTAACATAACATCTTATCGTTAAACAACATAAGCACAACAAGAATACTCTCTTATACAAATGTTACAAGACACTAACACACATAGCATCATATTATGTCTACTCATCAAACCATTTTTATTATACTTTCCAGAGATCAATATAAGTCTTTTATAAACACATAAGTAAACTGTTTCTTTTATCTTTCTTAAGTCGTTATACTTAACTTCCCATAAAGCTAGTATAACTCTTAAGCTCCTTTCAAATATTCTTCTTCTTTCAAAACTGATTTATAATTCTTTTTGAAATACTTTAAGATCTTTATTATTCAGGCTTAAGTCAAAAGACATTGCCGTAATTATTATTCAGGCTTAAGTCAAAAGACATTGCCGTAATTATTATTCAGTTAACACATGTACGTCTACCGTACTATATATATATTTTAAAATATCATGCTTAAGAGTATAGGAAGAATCACATACCTTATCGGCGAAATCCACCTGCCAAGTCGAATATGTCGCGCGCAGAGAATCAGCCTATAATAGTCAAATACGTCTATCAACGTCTAGACTATTCTGTAAACAGTTCTAAGTAGAGGGTTCTCTATTCTACGGAAAATCGGGCAGCACTTCCCTACCCGGTAAGCTATACAAGTCTACTGTAAAAACAGTCCTATGTAAGTACAGTTTAATTCTTCTTCTGTTATACCCTTCTACTGTGATAACAGTTCAATTCTATTCTGTAATATCCTTCTAAGTATTTATACTTATTCCTATACTTCTACAGTATGTATTCTCTAATTACAAAAGAAGTATAAGATTATTTACCTTGATAAGCCCAAAATTATCCAAGTTAAAAGTCGATCTTGAGCGAGGTTTAGCTCCTAGTCTGGACGCTCTGATAGCTCCAAGAAACCCTTAGAAGTTCTTCACAACTTCTACTTAAGTACTATAAGGGATTTGGGCTAGGGTATTTAGGAATAGTAACCTTACTTGGAAGACAACTTTCTACCAAGGGGGGGGGGGTGTACTTGGCCGAAGCCACTAGGCTAGAGGGGGGGGAGAGGGGGGTTTCGGCTAGGCTCCTTTAGAGGGGGGGGAAGAGCTCTTGGACGAGAACCTCACAAGGGAGAGGGAGGGATTTTAGACTTGGAAAGTTTGATTTGTGGATGAAGAACTCTTCATCTTAAGGGGGGTATTTATAGGTCAAGAAATGGCCAACCAATGGCCAAGATGAAGCCAAGTGCTATGCAAGTGTAGGGTGAGGATTTAGGCAAGTGTCCTTATCCATCTACTACACAAAAATATCCTACCAACTCCTTGACAAAACAAGCCCCCAATTCGTCCCCTTTACCGCCCAATACGTCCACCAATTAGAGGGTGACAAGTGTCGCCCTCTCGTTGGTCCAAAATGTTTCGTCTCTCGGAAAAATCCGCAAAAATAATAAATGACATAGCCGGAATTTTCCCTACGCAAGCTTTGTAAAACGTTTCGTCGGAAAACGATTCTTTTAGTGAGTTGTGCACAAATATTTTTCGTCCAAAGTGCCTAACTAAGGCTAAACTTTTGTACGTATGCCCTCACGTACATACTCTGGAAATACGGGGTATAACATTCTCCCCTCCTTAGAAACATTCGTCCCGAATGTTCCTTCCCAATACAGTTAACGAAAAAGCTTAAGCGGTTGCAAATGCCACACACGGCACAAAACAACACTTAGGCATATATGACAATGAAAATTTACAAGTAGGAAAGTGAGTTACACGGAGGTGTGGGAATAGGTGAGGATACTGCATCATGTCCTCGCCGACTTCCCACGTCATCTCCTCTCCGAGCTCGTTCGCCCACGTAACTTTGGACGGAAGCCACGTCCGGTCGCGACGCCTAACTTTGACGATCGATTATCGCTATGGAATCTCCTCATACGATAACCCTCGATCACACTGGACATCGTCAATCGGATGCACTCTAGATGGATCCGTCGCATCTCTCCGGCATAGAAACATGAAACACCGGATGCCGCCTCCGGATCGGACGGCGGATCCAACTCATAGGCAACCTTGCCTACCTGCGGACAATCGTCACGGCCCAATGTACCTTGGTGAGTTTCCCTTTCTTTCGAATCTCATCACACCGCCGTGGGTGACACCTTCAGAAAACCCAATCATCAACCTCGAACTCCGGATGCCGACGGCGATGATGCGCATATGACTTATCGACTCGAGTGTCGAACCGCTCCTGGATAAGCTTCACCTTATCCACTGCCTGCTGCACCAAATCTGGTCCCACTAACTGCACCTCGCCCACATCAAACCAACCTATCGGCGATCTGCACTTCCTCCCATACAAGGCCTCATAAGGCGCCATCTGAATACTGGAGTGGTAGCTATTATTATATGCAAACTCAACTAGAGGCAAATGATCCTCGGCTACCCACGAAGTCAATAACACGGGCTCGCGAGATATCCTCGAGAGTGCGGATAGTGCGCTCTGCTGTCAGATGCATGTGGATGGAATGCGAGACTCGAGCTCACCTGCGTCCCTAAACCCTTCTGGAAAGACCTCCAGAAGTTAGCCGTAAACTGGGCTCCTCTGTCTGATATGATCGAAATAGGGACTCCATGCAGTCTGACGATCTCTCGGATATAAAGTCTGGCATAATCCTCAGCCGAAAAAGTCGTCCTGACGGGAAGAAAGTGGGCTGATTTCGTCAGCCTGTCGACGATAACCCATATAGAATCATGTCTCCTCTGAGTGCGAGGTAATCCTGTGATAAAGTCCATGTTGATCACCTCCCACTTCCAGGTCGGGATCTCTATCGTCTGCAACAAACCACCAGGCCTCTGGTGCTCTATCTTCACCTGCTGACAACACGGGCACTGAGCTACAAACTCTGCAACGTCCCTCTTCAAGCCATCCCACCAATACATAGATCTAAGGTCGTGGTACATCTTGGTCGACCCTGGATGGATAGAGTAACGCGCGTTGTGTGCTTCCCCTAGAACTCTTGCGAAGTCACGAAACATCCGGAACACAACCTGCCCTCAAACCTTAGCACCCATCGGGTGTTACCTCAAAAGGACCCTTCCTCACGAAGAGCGCATCACGATGCGAATCAAACCGGATCCTCAGCTATTGCCTCTTCACCTCGCCGACGATGGAAGACTCGGCAACCTCTCGAACTCGAACCCACCGCTATCGTAATCAATCAAGCGGACACGAGGCTCGCTAACTGATGCAAATAGCGAACCATGCCCCTCCTCTCTGGCTGCACATCTGATAGACTCCCCATCGACCTACGACTAAGAGCATCTGCCACAAAATTGGCCTTCCCCGGGTGGTACAGGATATCAACATCGTAATCCTTAAGTAACTCTAACCACCGTCTCTGTCGTAAGTTCAGCTCCCTCTGGTTGAAGATATACTGGAGGCTCTTGTGGTCTGTATAAATATCCACATGAACCCCATACAAATAGTGCCTCCAGATTTTCAAGGCGTGAATCACCGCTGCCAACTCTAAATCATGGGTGGGGTAGTTCCTCTCATGCTTCTTAAGCTGTCGGGATGCGTACGTTATAACCTTACCCTGCTGCATCAACACACATCCCAGCCCGATGCCTGACGCATCACAATACACAACATAACCGTCTGGACCCTCTGGAAGAGTAAAACGAGGCGGTCGTCGATCCTCCTTCAAGAATCGGAAACCACGCTCCACAAGCATCGGTCATGAAACATGGCCGCTTTCCGAGTCGGCCTAGTCAATGGTGCGAGATGAAGCAAACTTCTCTACGAACCGATAATAACTCGCAAGGCCCGTAAGCTGCGAACCTCTGCCGGAGTAGTAGGTCTAGGCCAACTCGATCGCCGATCTTGGCCGTATCCACACGAATCTGTCGGCCCAGACAATATGCCCAAGAAAAGCCACCGAAGCTAACCAAAACTCACATTTGGAAAACTTGGCGTATAATCACTGGTCGGAGAATCGGCAAGATCCTCAAATGCTCGCATGCTCCGGCTCTGGCGAGAATAAACCAAGATATCATCAATGAACACTATCACAAGCGTGTCCAAAAATGGTTTGAACACTCGGTTCATCAAATCCATGAATCTGCGAGCATTGGTCAACCCGAAAGACATGACCACGAACTCATAATGCCGTCTGGGTCCGAATGCGATCCTAGGGACATCCGCCTCTCGACTTCACTGATGATAGCCGATCGCGATCAATCTTGGAGAAACATCTCACGCCACCGCAATCGGTCGAACAAATCATCAATCGGAAGGGTATCTGTTCTTAATGGTCACCTTGTTGTTCACCGTAATCAACACACATGCGCAGCGTCCCGTCCTTCTTCTTCACGAACAATACCGGCGCTCCCCAGGGAGAAACACTAGGCCTGATGAAGCCCTTCTCCAGCAAATCTCGCAGCTGGTCCTTCAACTCTCTCAACTCGGCAGGTGCCATTCTGTATGGCGGAATGGAAATAGGCCGAGTGTCTGGCAACACATCTATACAAAACTCAATCTCCCTCGTGAGGATACGGGAGTCGTCTGCACGCCGTCGGGAACTCTCGACTACTGGAATCGATCAAAATCTGGTACCGCAGCCTCAGTATCAAACACCCGAATGAGATGGTAGATATACCCCTTCTGCACCATCTTCCTAGCCTTGAGGTAGGAAATAAACCTACCCCTCGGCGACACCGTGTTCCCCTCCCACTCAACAACCGGCTCCTCAGGAAACTGGAACCGTACTACTCTCTCCCTGCAGTCTACATTGGCGTAGCAAGAAGCTAGCCAATCCATACCCATGATCACATCGAAATCAGTCATGTCCAACTCTATCAAGTCGGCTAGGGTCTGACGACTGCAAATGGTCACTGGACAAGCCCTATATACCCGCCGAGCTACCACCGAATCACCCACTGGCGTAGCTACCTCGAAAGGGTCTATGGACTCAGGCTCTATCCCTATCCTACTAGCGATAAGGGGAGATATATAGGACAGAGTAGAACCCGGATCTATCAAGGCATACACATCATAACGGCCCGATAAGGTACCGTGCGACATCGGTGAGGCCTCACGATCTGCCGGCTGGACAAGGCATAAATGCGGTTCTGAGGACCGCTAGAACTAGGACCCGCGCCACGACCTCTGCCGCGACCTGCTGGCCCATGAGTACCTTGCCCTCCGGGGCGAGTAACTGTAGGAGATGAAGAAGACCCGGCGAAAGAACCTGTAGGCTGACCCCTACCATCAGCACTGCCCTTGGTCGGACAGTTCCTCGCAAAGTGACCCTGCTGGCCACAATTGTAACAAACTCCCATGCGCGGTACCACAATTCCCTGGTGGGATCTGCGTCGCGGCCACACTGAGGGTGGTCCTGTCGGCCAATACCTTTGCTGCCGGGCGTCTCGAAGTCCTGGGGCCCGTGCGCCTCGAATATCTTGGGTGTCTGAGGGCGGTGCGAGTGCTCAGCCGGGCGTGGTGCAAATCTAGGCTGCTGCGAGGCCGCCACCACGATAGCTACCAAAAGACCTGCCGTCTGGTCTTCTGTTGTCTGTCAACCCGTCGGCTCTACGCTCGCCGCATCAGTGCGTGAGCTGCATGCGGGTAATATCCATGCTGTCAAGAGCCACACCGCACAAGACTCACCATATAATCATCTAGCCGGTGGCGTGGCGATGCACCACATCCTCCATCTCTGCTACCAATGCAGGGACATATCGAGCCAACGAATCAAACTCAACGTTGTACTCCTTAACCGTGCGTCCTCTCTGTCTCAGCATCAAAAATCTGTCGGCCCGTGCCCTCCTCATCTGTGGAGGCAAGAAGTGAGTGAGAAAAGCCTCCGAGAACTCATCCCAGTAGGCTGGGACGCGTGCTCTCCCGGATAACTCCGTGAATCAAACCAATCGATCGCGGTATCACGTGGCCGATGCGAACCGGATTCTGGACTCGGTCTCTGAAGCCTTGATCACCGCGTGATCCTCAGAATGGCGACGGATGAACTCCTGCGGATCATCCTCAGCCTCGACCCGTAGAACTCGGCGGGCTACAACTCAGAAATCCGTAGTCTCAAATGCGCCTGGGTGAACCACGGGTACTATTGGGCCGGAATCGGCTGTGCATCGGCTGTCCTCATGTCGCCCACGATCACGGCGATGGCGCCATCTCTCAGAACCCATCTCATCCGCTCCGGTGTGGGGTGGAGGTGTAGTCTTGTGATCTCGTGACCACTGCTGCGCCCTAAACCTCCAGGGTCGGCGGCGTCGTGGAACTCTCGCCGTCTCGGGTATAGGTGGACACGAGCCTCGTGACTCGGTGTCCACTAGCGGCTCCTCGGTGCCTTGCCGCCTGGGCACAGGTTGCCTTACGTGGAGGCATAAGCATTCTGAGAAAGGAATACGTTAGAGGTCCAACTTATAACACGGCTCTAAGGCACGATCTCGAGTGAGAAGAATGAAACCAATCCTAAATATCCTATAGCCTCCGATTATTGGTGTGGTGCACAACACAGATAATCAAGACTCTACTAGATACGATGCCGTAGACACTTTCCGAGGATTAATCGCTCGATACCACTTTTGTCACGACCCGTTCGGGGCGTGGGTGCCTTACCCGAACCCAACGATCATACATCGAGAAAATCAGGAATATAAAAACATAAGACATGAAACAATTGTAAAAGAGACACATTTTATCGAGAAAAGTGCGCTTTCGGCATATATATATATCAAAATCGCGGTTACATCCCAACTGTACAATAGGACTACAGACCTCTGAAGTAAACAACTATGGCGGGACAGGGGCCGCCATACCCTGATCAGCAAAACTATCTACAACAGGAGATCATACCCAAAAGTCGAGCCTCCGGAGAAGATGGAGCTCGACACCAACGCAAAAGATCCTGGGATGCGGATCTAGCACTGCTTGCCACTGCGGCATGACGCGGCCCGAAGGAGGTCGATAACAGTACTAAGTATGTGAAATCGTAAAATACTTAAATGAAATCATATCATTTTAAAACCAATTTACAAATATGCGAAACAACTAATGTAACTGACATAGTGCCGCATCATAAACAAGAGCAACAATAGGTAAAGCGTAAGTCTTTTCTAGGCGAGAATGATCGGCGGGCGATCGTCCATAGTATCATTATGCAAGCCTAATCCTGGACTCCCGTAGTCCGCATAGGCCACTCACATAGGCCCGCATGAGGTATTCCCCGCATCGAGGGTAGCTACTCCTCGGCATCGTCCTGGACTCGTAGTCCGCATGGCCACATAGACCGCGTGAGGTATAACCCGCACACTAACACGGAACTCGTAGCTCGCATAGGTCCCTGGACCCGCGTGAGGTATTCTCGAATCATGGTCCCATACCGCTGAGTCTACCCGCGTGGAGGCAGCTTAACCCGTATCATGTCAAGAGGTGAGTGATATTATACTAACATAAACTTATCGTTAAACAACATAAGCACAACAAGAATACTCTCTTATACAAATGTTACAAGACACTAACACACATAGCATCATATTATGTCTACTCATCAAACCATTTTTATTATACTTTCCAGAGATCAATATAAGTCTTTTATAAACACATAAGTAAATTGTTCCTTTTATCTTTCTTAAGTCGTTATACTTAACTTCCCATAAAGCTAGTATAACTCTTAAGCTCCTTTCAAATATTCTTCTTTCAAAAGCGATTTATAATTCTTTTTGAAAGACTTTAAGATCTTTATTATTCAGGCTTAAGTCAAAAGACATTGCCGTAATTATTATTCAGGCTTAAGTCAAAAGACATTGCCGTAATTATTATTCAGTTAACACATGTACGTCTACCGTACTATATATATATTTTAAAATATCATGCTTAAGAGTATAGGAAGAATCACATACCTTATCGGCGAAATCCACCTGTCAAGTCGAATATGTCGCGCGCAGAGAATCAGCCTATAATAGTCAAATACGTCTATCAACGTCTAGACTATTCTGTAGATTCTAAGTAGAGGTTCTCTATTCTACGGAAAATCGGGCAAGACTTCCCTGCAGTAAGCTATACAAGTCTCTTTGAAAACAGTCTATGTAATCTGATTTAATTCTTCTTCGTTATACCCTTCTCTACGTGATAATAGTTCAATTCTATTACGTAATATCCTTCTAAGTATTTATACTTATTCCTATACTTCTACGATGTATTCTCTAATTACAAAGAAGGATAAGATTATTTACCTTGATAAGCCCAAAATTATTCAAGTTAAAAGTCGATCTGGCGAGGTTTAGCTCCTAGTCCGACGCTCAGATAGCTCGAAGAAACCCTTAGAAGTTCTTCACAACTTCTACTTAAGTACTATAAGGGATTTGGGCTAGGGTATTTAGGAATAGTAATCTTACTTGGAAGACAACTTTCTACCAAGGGGGTGTACTTGGCCAAGCCACTAGGCTAGAGGGGGGGAGAGGGGTGTTTCGGCTAGGCTCCTTTAGAGGGGGGGGGAGAGCTCTTGGACGAGAAGCTCACAAGGGAGAGGGAGGGATTTTAGACTTGGAAAGTTTTATTTGTGGATGAAGAACTCTTCATCTTAAGGGGGGTATTTATAGGTCAAGAAATGGCCAACCAATGGCCAAGATGAAGCCAAGTGCTATGCAAGTGTAGGGTGAGGATTTAGGCAAGTGTCCTTATCCATCTAATACACAAAAATATCCTACCAACTCCTTGACAAAACAAGCCCCCAATTCGTCCCCTTTACCGCCCAATACGTCCACCAATTAGAGGGTGACAAGTGTCGCCCTCTCGTTGGTCCAAAATATTTCGTCTCTCGGAAAAATCCGCAAAAATAATAAATGACATAGCCGGAATTTTCCCTACGCAAGCTTTGTAAAACGTTTCGTCGGAAAACGATTCTTTTAGAGAGTTGTGCACAAATATTTTTCGTCCAAAGTGCCTAACTAAGGCTAAACTTTTGTACGTATGCCCTCACGTACATACTCTGGAAATACGGGGTATAACACCCGGGCCCGGGACTGGTTCCCTACCTGGGCACCCTTAAAGGTATACATCAGAGAAAATCAGCGGAACATAGATAACTCAAATAAGAAATAATCAACAGGCTAGCCGATAAGGCTACCTCCATGGATATATATATACACATAAATCCAAAAGCAGTGTCACGACCCGACCCCGGGCCCGCGACTGGTGCCCTACCTGGGCACCCTTACAGGTATACATCAGAGATAATCAGCGGAACATACATGAAACTTTTAAAATAAATCAACAAAGATAAAATCAACAGGTTAGCCGATAAGGCTACCTCTCTGGATAAGTAAATACATACACGAAGCAGTTGCCTCCTTTCCTTTACAAACTGACCCACAATATGTGACTACAGACCTCTAAGAGTTTTTAACATAACAACAGTGGAGGGACAGGGCCCCGCCAGACCCCTGAATATACATGAATCTACAACCTCATGGAAAATCGTACCAAGAGATAAGCCTCCGGAGAAAATGGAGCTTTTTCCCAAAAACTGAACCGAGATCCTAAGAGCAAGGATCACCAACCTGTGTACCTAATAACTGCGGGCATGAACGCAGCCCCCCGAAGGGGGTCAGTACAACAGGTACCGAATATGGAACGGAAGTAAGGTACAACAATTAAAACATATCTGTATAAAAGCATGACAGAGGTAAGTGTCACGACCCGAACCCGGGCCCGTGACTGGTGCCTTACCCCGGGCACCCTAGTGATACAACATCAGAGTAATCAGCGGAATATAAAACAATACATGAAACCAATGTAATAAGACAGTGAAATAAGAAGACAAAGCAACCAAAAGCGGTTACCTTCGGTATATATAAATAGCAATTTGAGCGATTACATCCCTTTCTACAACTCGCCTACGCGATTACTGCACTCTACGAATGATATGACAACAACGACGGGGCGGGCCGTCATACCCTGAATGTAGCACCTACAACACAGGACTATACCAAGATAAGCCACCGGAGAAACGGAGCTTTCCCAAACGCTGAATTGTGACCCCAAGAGCGAGGATCAACGATCCGGTGTACCTTTACTGCGGCGTGAACGCGCGGCCGAGGTCAAGTCGATAACAGTGCCGAGTATGTGAAATGAAAATAAATCGTAAATGAAATCATAGTAGTCTATAAAGCGGGAGACATGTATGATAACCAAACTACGATTCACAATAAATAAGCGATCATGTCAAGTCGTGACTCGCGCCTCAAAGTCATCACTCAAATATAACTATGGGTCTCACGCCACAACATCAATCATGCCCGTGAGTACCTTCCTCATCGCCAGCGATCATGATATAAAAGCATCAAGGAATACACATGAACACCGTGTCCCACCTGTGTCCTAATAAAACCGTCTGTAAATGCAAGGCATGGCCGACTACTAAAACCCACAGCACCAACAAGGTCA
This sequence comes from Przewalskia tangutica, assembly GCA_029844215.1. NCBI lineage: Eukaryota > Viridiplantae > Streptophyta > Magnoliopsida > Solanales > Solanaceae > Przewalskia > Przewalskia tangutica. Next base: position 84,078,864 of record CM056720.1, on the reverse strand, counting down.
TAAAGCGTATCATGAGATCTGCGGACCGTCATGATCAAAGGCCGCCACTCGCCGCGATGATCTAATGCGCGTCTAGCCACGAACTTCCCGCGACTCCGCGTAGGCCAATCTCATAGGCCCGCATGAGGTATAACCCCGCGTCGAGGGTAGATACTCCCGGCATCCGCTGGACTTCAGCCCGCATGGCCGCGTGGACGCGTGCCCGTAAAGGACGCAAACTAACACGGAACTCTCGTAGCTCGCATAGGCCCACGGGACCCGCATGAGGTATCCTCGAATCATAGGTCACTAGACCCTTTGAGTCTACCCGCGTGGAGGCGGCTTAACCTCCGAATCGAGGTGAGTGGTACAATACCAACATAACGGTGATAAGCGAAACTATTTAGGCGCAATCGAGGAAACCCCTACAAACATCATAAGATACTAACACACGTAGCATCCTAGCATATGTACTTAACAAATCAACAAGAAAGTATTACAAGGCTATCACAACCCAACACAATCAAGTTATACACACAAGGCACTTTCTACTATATGATTAACAAGATCGGGTTTTTATCTCCAAAGTACTTCATACATTAACTCTTTAAAAGATACATTACTTTCACAAAACCACACAATACAGTAGTATATGAAAATAGAGTGATTATCTTTTGAAGTAAATCAAAACACTTACCCTTGTAAAATCAAGTAACAACATTATTTTCCACACGTCTAAGTTTGCCTAATTTCAAATGTTCACGTTTCTTATTTTAGAAGGGTTTCGTAGTTCATAGTCTTATTCATTTAAGAATACAATTCTCTTTTAAACCATCTGAGAAACATAAGCCTTATATGTGAGTAGGATATTCTTGTTTATAACAATCTTATTACAGCAGCCATGATCTAGGAAATATCATTTTGTCTCATCTTAGCTTCTATGCAGATGGAAGCTTCTACTGATTTTACTCTGTCAAAACATTTCCTTTTATTAACACTGCAGTGGTTTGTCGATACACATTCTGATTTCCGAAATCAGTAAAACATTCTTAAGCCGTTATACCTAACTTCCCATAAAGCTAGTATAACTCTTAAGTTTTCAAAAACCAAGTATTACTCTTCTTTTAAAATGATTCAAAAATCTTTTGAAATACTTCAAGTTCTTTATTATCACATAACCAACCAGTTATAGTTCAAATAAGTTACCTTTTAAAAACCACAAGTATTTTCTTACATACATAAAGCTGTTATAACCAACTTCCCATAAAGCCGTTATAACACTTTATGTTTTAGACCAACCAAATACATTTAACACATGTACGTCTACCGTACTACATAGTTACACACATATCATGCTAGAAGAGATAGGAAGAGGTTCACATACCTCGCGACGAGTATCGACTAATAGCAAAACGCTCAAGTACCTCAGTAGTCGCCTACTCCTTAAGCCAAGTAGATCGCGCCACACGTAGTACTTCAACCTATAAGGCCACAAGGCGCATTAACATCTAGATCTTATCGTAGAACATTCTACGAAAATTCGAAGACCTCCCCACAACGTAAATCTCTCTCTATCGAGGCCTATCAAGCCAACCAGGGGTTTATACATCTAACCGGACGTGTACAATTCTACTTCACAGTAATGCTACACAAGTCTCATATGTCTGATCTATGTAATTCTGATTCGATTCTTTATTCTTGAGCTTAAGTCAAAAGACATTGCAAACGATGACTACGTTGATTCTATATATAGTATACTCCAACTATATATTCTAACAACATGTAATTTCCAATTACAATAGGGGGACAAGATAATTACCTCGATAAGCCCATAATTATCCAAGTATAAAGTCGATCCTGGGCAACGTTTAGCTCTAATCTCCGAGCGCTCCAACCCGCTCCAAACCACCCTTAGAAGTTCTAACCAACTTCTACATACTACTCCAACTAACCATGGAGATTTTCCTTAGGGTTTTGGTTTTGTGACTGAAGGGAAGTATAATAGTATTTCTGGGTTTTTAGTATAGGTATAACCTTAGAATACTACAAGGTATATGGCTAAGGTAATTTGGGCATTACAACAATACTTTTGAGAGTATTTCTACCAAGAGGGGGGGTATTTATACGAGACAACACCACAAGGGGGGGTGTATACCCCTCGGCCTACCCCACTGTGGGGTACTCGGCCAAGGGGAGAAGGGCTCTCTGCCAAGGCCTCATGAGGGGAGGGGCACGAGAACTATACTACAAAGGAGGGAGGAATTTTAGACTTAGGAAATTATTTGGATGAAGAAGTCTTCAAAGGGAGAGGGTATTTATAGGACAAGCCAAGGCCAACCAATGGCCAAGATCTTGCCAAGTGCAAGGCAAGTGTAGGGCCAAGATCTTGCCAAGTGCACCCTAACCAACTAACACACAAAATATCCTACCAACCCTTGACCACAAAGGCCTCACTTTCGGCCACCTTTACCGCCCACACTCCACCAATGAGAGGGTGCCAAGTGGCGCCCTCTTGTTGGTCCAACACGTTTCGTCTCTCGGAAAAATCCGCAAAAAATATAAATGACATAGCCGGAATTTTCCCTACGAAAGCTGTGAAAACGTTTCGTCGAAAAACGACTCTAACCGGGGGTTGTGCACAAAAATAAATCGGCCAAGCCAAATCTTCAAGTTCAAATTTTCTACGTACGTCCTTACGTACATACTCTGAAAATACGGGGTATAACATTCTCCCCTCCTTAGAAACATTCGTCCCGAATGTTCCTTCTAGGTCTCGAAACAAACGTGCGCCAGTATAGTCTGCACTACTATACTTACGAAACACTACTTGCCACACTTGGGCACATAAACAACTTGCGCCAAAATACTTACATTCAAGTCCACGAGGAAACACCTCTAACATCACCACAAACACCTCTCTCCGGGTCTAAAATATACTTCCTTCGCGCCTCTCTTTACAAAAGAAATGATCACATCAATGCTCGCCATACATGCTTGCTTCTTCCGATACCACTTTTGTCACTTTGCGCGAGGTTCTAGTGTCACTCGGCGACCCAACAAATGATGCAGGACTACATGCGATCCACGAGGATGTCGTACACTTCTTGTACACTCGAACTCTTACCACATTTCGATCGCTTGATTTCCAAAACTCGGGGTTACTATCTCTAACGTGGTCATTATTACAGGGAACTCTCTGGATGGATCTCCGATCTCCTTCTCGAACCTAACAATACGAAAGACCGGGGGTACTGCCCCCTAAGTCGGACGGCAATTGCTAACATATAGGCAACCCGGCCTATTATCCACATGAACTCAAAAAAGGCCCAAAGTAACACGGGCTAAGTTCCCTCTGTTTTCCAAAACTCGTCACACCCTAACGGGTTGTACCTTCGAAGACCGATCGTCGACTGAACTCTGGCGTCGTCGCCGATCATCCATACGATTTCTCGAGCTGCGAACCTCTTCTAGACAAGCTTTACCACATCCACGATCTGCTGGAACAAGCTGAACAAACTATCTGAATTTTGCCAACATCGAACCAATCGGCCGACTTACACATCCGCCCTTACAAGGCTTCATAAGGCGACATCCGAACACTGAAACGGTAGCTTAAACACTCCCTCCACAGGAGACAACAATCCTGCCTGGTAAAACTTTTAGAAAACGAAAATAGCCACAACCTGGGCTTCACTGTCTGTCATAAGGTGAAGGTAGGCACCCCGTGCAGCCTTACAACCTTTCTGATAAAACAACCCTGCCGAGTACACGGTCCTGACCGAAAAACACTACGGGCTGCCCCCATCGGCCCGACTACTGGTTGAACGCATCCACGAACTCGTACGCTGGTTAACTGAACTTGGGCCAAACACCCTCATAACCCAAACCCAAAGCGGGACCACCATGACCCGGCCACCACCATACGGGCCGCGGGTTGACCGCAACGTGGCCTCAACCCGACGACAGCGCGCCAAAACACTAGCTCCCGAAGGAAAGCTCTCACTAATCACGCGTTACGAAAACCTGGCGGTCTTCTTAGCTCAACTACTCTCTCTTTCATTCCACACAACTCAGGGACTTATCCCACAAACAAGGTTCACGTGCACTATGCACTCCTATAAGGTTCAAACATAAACATACGTCTTTACTCGAGATGGCCTTACCTCTAAGGTCTCTACGTATAAAACTCTAAGGCTCACACTTTTTCTATCCCCCCAAAACTTACTTGGTTAACTAACCAAGATTTCTAATCACAATTTACACTCATGTTATCTGAACATAACACTTAAGGTATACTCACCTTATCACATATACAAAGCTCTAGAGGGTTAAAGATATGCATGTATCTACTGCTTCACTCCCCTTAGTCGTTCTAAACAAACACGCCTGCAGTGCATAGCTAAGGAAGATGACAAACTACCCACCGATCACGAAGGCTAAGTCCTCCTACAAGGACACTCTTTCGACATCGGACACGGCGGTCGTAGGTACAACAAGTACCGACCAAAAGGCGACATTCCCGAGATGGCGTGCATCGCTGTGAATCTGGGAACACCGAATCCAGGCTGGGCTTATACCGTAGTTGCGGGGTATGTATGTGAGGGCGTGCGTGCGAGTGTCTGGCAGAAATTTTGAAAAGAAAGAAAGATGTGAGTTTTTCGGCGGAAAAGTTTCCGGTTATTTGTGAAGAAAAGGTTCGTTAATGGGAATTGGATTCCCAGTTTGGTATTCGGACTTCACGGAATATTAGAGAATTATGGAATTTTATTTTGGAAATGGTCACGTGGGGCCCACGGAGAAATTTCTGATTTTGTAGGCCCACTTTGTTTTCGAGATTTTGGCCATTGAGGATATTTTTGAAGACGTTTTTAGGGCCATTAGGAGGGTGACACGTGTCACCCGCCTAGTGGCTTGGCCAAAGTTACCTTTGGGCGCAGTCTGCACTAGAGTCGTTTTCAGAAAGCGTTTCCACGCTTTCGTAGGAAAATTCCGGCTATGTCCTTTTTAATTTTTGCGGATTTTTAGAGAGGCGAAACATTTTGGACCAGCGGGAGGGTGACATGTGTCACCTCACATTGAAGCAGTGGGCGTCAGTGGAAGAGGTGGTTCACGAATTGGCTTGATCTTTGTGGCTCACGTTTTGGCCCTATTGGTTCCTTGTTTTGTGCCTTGTTTTGGCCTTGTTTGTGGCTTGTCTTGTGCCATGTTTTGTGGAGTAGGAGTTAGGGTGCACTTGGCTTGATCAAGGCCTTACACTTGCCTTGCATGGCGATCTTGGCCGTTGGTTGGCATTTGGGTTTGCTATAAATACCCCTTAGTTGATGAACTTTCTTCATCCAAAATCTTTTCAAGTCTTGAAATCTCTCCCCTTTGTGAGTTGAAATCGTCCAAAGCCCTCCTCCCCCTTTTGTGGAGCTTTGGTAGAGGCCCCCTTTGAGTGAGGCTTGGCGTGGGTACCCACTGCCTAGTTGTTTTCTTATAATACCCCTTGTTTTGGTATAGAAATACTCCCCTAGTATTGTTATAATGCCAAAAATACCTTAGCCTTGTACCTTTTAGTATTCCAAAGATACCTCTTTCGTAGAGTCTAAATACTACCTTTCGTCCTTTTAGTCTCAAACCGAAACCCTAAGGAAATCTTCATCGTTGGTTGAAGTATGTGAGTAGAAGTTGGTTAGAACTTCTAAGGGTTGTTTGGGGTGGTTTGGAGCGCACAGAGTGGAGCTAAACCTTGCTCAGGAGCGACATTAAACTCGGATAATTTTGGGCTTATCGAGGTAATTATCTTGTCCCTCTATTGTAATTGGAAATTACATGTTTGTTAGGATATATAGTTGAAGTATACTATATATGGGACTATACTTAGTATTCGGCAATGTCTTTTGACTTAAGCCTGAAGAATAAAGAATCGAATCAGTATTTACATAGGATCAGATCAGACTTGTGTAGAATTATGCAGCGTCGGTTAGGCGTGTTAACCACCGGTTGGCTTGGTAGCCGACCTCGATGAAGAGAGGAGATTTCTGCTGTTGCGGGGAGGTCTTAGAATTTTACGTAGAATGTTCTACGATAAGATCTAGATGTTAATAAAGCGCGTGGCCTTATAGGTTGAAGTACTACGTGTGGCGCGTTCTACTGGGCTTAAGGAGTAGTAAGCGACTTGAGGTACTTCGGGCATTTTGCTATTAGTCGATAATCGTCGCGAGGTATGTGAACCTCTTCCTATCTCTTCTAGCATGATATGTGTGAACTATGTAGTACGGTGAGCGTCATGTGTTAGCGTGTTTGATTGTTCTTAAAACATAAAGTGTTATAACGGCTTTATGGGAAGTTGGTTATAACGACTTTATGTAGGTAAGAAAATACTTTGTGGTTTTAAAAGGTAAGCGATGTGAATTATAAGCGGCTAGTTATAATAAAGAACTTGATGTATTTCAAAGATTTCTAAATCGTTTTGAAGGAGAGTAACACTTGGTTTTAAAGGTTTTAAAAAGAGTTATACTAGCTTGATGGGAGTTAGGTATAATGTCTTAAGAGAGGTAAAGAAAATGGTTTCTTGATGTTAGAAGTTAAGAGACTTGATCTTATAAGATAAGAGACTTAACTTATTTGTTTTAATGTTGATGTTTTTGTGAAACCTCATTCGTGAGTAATGAGTACTTGGTTTTATTTAAAGTATAATGTTTCTTGATTTGGAAATCGAATGTGTATCGACAGCACCAACTGCAGCGTTAATAAAGGAAAATGTATTGAATAATGATGAATTGTATTAAAAGCAGTAGAAACCTCCATCTGCATAGAAACTAAGATGAGACAAAATGATATTACATTTTCTAGATCATGGCTGTTGTAATAAGAATGTTGTAAACAAGAATAACCTACTCTCGCGTGAGACTTATATTACTCAATTGTTCTAAAACGGAATCAAGTGATTAAGTTTATGAACTATGAAACCATTTGAAAATGAGAAGCTTGAGTAATTGAAACTAGGCAAACTGGAACTTAGGAAAAGAATGTTGTTACTTGATTTTGAAAAGGAATGTGGGTTGGTCATTCTAATACTACGGTATCGGGTGACTTTAATAAGTAATGGATCTCTTTTAAAAAGAACTTAACGTACGTAGTACTTTAGGGTTGAAACCCGGACTTTGGCATAAAATGAAGGTACTTTGAGTTGTGTGAAACTTGCCTATGCTTGTTGTTGTGAAACTTGCCTATGCTTGTTGTTGTGAAACTTGCCTATGCTTGTGATGATAGCCTTTGTTGTGCAAGTGTGGTGTTTACGTGTTCTGGCGTCTCGATAGAGGGCGGTTGGTAGTTGAGGTTTCTTCTTGTTCGGCTGGGTATCCGGTGGTGGCTCTCGTACTTGCCCGTCTCGTGGTGATTCGGCCTTGGTATCGGTAGTCGACCCTCGCACTTGCCCGTTCGTATAGTGACGGTTTCGTGATCTGACCTTGGTCACGGTGGTCGACCTCGTACTTGCCCGGTCAGGTGCGTGACCGCCTTGTATCCGATGTCGGCTCTCGCGCTTGCCGTGACGGCCGTGTTTTGGTTGCATTGTATTATTAGTACGGTCGGATCGGTAGTTATACTTGTCTGTGCGGTTTTATAACACAAAGGGACATGGTGTTCATGTATAATCCTTGGTATTGTTATATCATAAAGCTATGCGGTGAGGAAGAAATTCCACGCACGAGTGATAATTTGGAGGCGTGAGTCCCTGTCTTGATATAGCGGTTATATGTTATATCTTGTAGTTTGGTCATCATACATGTCTCTGCTTTATAGACTATTATGATTTCATTCAGTATTCTGATTTCACATACTTGGTACTGTTATCTTGACCTCCTTGAAGTGCGTTAAATGCAGCGGTAGAAGTACATCGGCCGTCGATCCGCGTTTAGGATCTCATTTCAAATTTGGGAATCTCCGTTCCGTCGGAGGCTTATCTTTGGTATGTTACCCCCGTGATAAGTTCTTATGCGTTCGGGGTATGGCGGGCCCCGTCATAGTTGTTGTATAAATCTTAAGTGCAGTAATGCTTTGTGGCGGGGTTGTAAAAGGATTAAAGCTGATGAGTTTTATGTATATCTTGAAGGCAAGCTGTTTTGGTTGGCTGTTTATTTATTATATCTCTTGTTTCATGATTCATGTTTTATTTTCCGGTTTTCTCGATGTTGTATCACTAGGGTGCGGGGTAGGCACGATGCGGGCGAGCAGTCGTTACAAAGTGGTATCGAGCGATTAATCCTCGGAAAGTGTCTGAACCGTGTCTAGTAAGTCTTGATTATCGATGTGTTGTGCACCACATCTATAATCGGAGAGGCGAGACATTTAGGATTAGTTTCCATTCTTCTCATTACGTGATCGTGCCTTAGAGTGTGTTGTAAGTTGGACCCTCCGACGTATCTCGTTTTTACCGATTATGCCTCCGCGCAAGCGAGCCGAAGGGCAAGCGGCCGAGTGCTGCTAGTGAGATCTGAGAAGTGCAGCGCGAGCCGAGACTGAGGTTGTGCTTGACGGCGGGTTTCACGCGCGCCCGGCCAAGAGTTTAGAGCGCAGCGATGGGTGAGACTCTGATGCACGAGCCTCGATCCCACATGCAGGCGGAGAGATGGGTTACAAGAGATGGCCGATTGATGGCGAGGTTGTGGCGGACTTGAGATAAGCCGGACGCGGTTCGATAACACCGATGGTTCACCCTAGATCGAGATAGTTCGAGGCTACGGATTTTTACGAGTTGTAGGCGCCCGAGTTTTATGGGTCGAGGCACGAGGATGATCGCGGGAGTTCATCCAAGCGATTCTGGATCGTGAGTGATCAAGGCATCGGAGATCGAGTCGGTGGCCACAGGTTCACATCAACTGCGTGATACCGCGATCGGTTTGATTCTTGGGAGCTGTCGGAGAGAGCATGCACTTCCAGGTATGGAACGAGTTCTCGAGGCCTTTCTTGCACATTTCTTGCCTCCCGGATGAGGAGGGCTCGGGTAATGATTTTTTGGTGTTCTGTGATGCAGCGTGCGGTTCGGGAGTACAATGTGGAGTTCGACTCATTGGCGTGCGTCCGCGTTAGTAGCTAGTATGGAGGATCGAGTGCACCGATATGTTACGGGGCTCGATGATTGCCTTGCAGAGTTGTTGGTGTAGCTCTTCACCGGGCATGGACATTGCCGCGTGCAGCGTATACACTTGGATGTGAGGCGGATAAATCGGCGGAATGACCAAAGTCGGTGAAGAGGCCGTAATGAGGTCCTTTGGTGACTTCGAGGCGGACGCGCCTCTGAACTAGTTATGTACCTCGTCGATGAGTGGTCCTCCGGGACGCCGAGGATATTCAGGCGGGGCTCCTGGGTTTGAATTTTCGGGAGAGCGAGTGCTCGCGGATGAGGTTGCCCTTGTCTCGGTGTGGCGTTGTGGAAAGCCGTAGGGAGGGTGTCGTACTAACTCGAGATTGTTATTTTTGCGGCAGCAGGGCCATCGGCAGAGAGCGGTATGCGGTAGGATAGCATGGACTACTAGAGCAGCGGGTTCTTCACCTTCCGTAGCGAACGGGATGTTCGTACACGGAAGGCCGGTAGAGGTCGCGTGGGAGTTCGATTTTAGCGGTCCTTGAGCGCTAGTTTGTATATCCTTAACCTCAGAGTTTTGTTTATGTTGTTGATGTGTTTAATGTTATGTTTGGATAGCTTTGTGCTAAAATGTGATTTAGAAACACAGTTAGTGAAAAGGGTAAGTCCGGTAGTGTGAGATGGAAGTGGTAGCTTTCGTGATGTGAAATAAGTAAGATTGTTCGGATCGGGAACAAGAGTTGTTGGGGGTCGGGTTTAGGACCATTTGGTCAAAGCCGTAACCGGTTTGGGGTGGGGCCGATTCTGGGTGGTCCCGCCAGTGGTAGGGTCACGAGGATGCTAGGCCCAAGTTTGTATGATCATCGTATGAGTTCGTGGGCGCGTTCGACCGAGCGGTTCGTAAAGGCCGGGAATGGCCTTAAGGAAGTTTGAGGTTAGTAAGATGACCAAGTTTGGAGGTAGTGACTCGCAGATTTTCGAACGGAGTAATGGCGAAGTATGGTACATCTTGGGAGAGTTCAAGTGTTCGAGAAGGGCACGACGAGTAAGGAAGGAAGATAACGTGTGTTATTTCGTGGCGGTGTGGCATTGACAACTTGTTAGAGGAACTTCATCGATATCCGCTTGAGAAGGAACATTCGGACGAATGTTTCTAAGGAGGAGAATGTTATACCCGTAGTTGCGGGGTATGTATGTGAGGGCGTGCGTGCGAGTGTACGCGAGAAATTTTGAAAAGAAAGAAAGATGTGAGTTTTTCGGAAAAGTTTCCGTTATTTGTGAAGGAAAAGGTTCGTTAATGGGAATTGGATTCCCGGTTGGTATTCGGACTTCCGAATATTAGAGAATTATGGAATTTTATTTTGGAAATGGTCACGTGGGGCCACGGAGAAATTTACGGTTTTGTGGGCCCACTTTGTTTTGAGATTTTGGCCATCGAGGATATTTTTGAAGACGTTTTTAGGGCCATTAGGAGGGTGACACGTGTCACCCGCCTAGGTTTCCAAGAAGTTACCTTTGGGCGCAGTCAGAGTCGTTTCCGACGAAGCGTTTCCACTTTCGTAGGGAAAATTCCTATGTCCTTTTTAATTTTTGCGGATTTTTCCGAGAGGCGAAACATTTTGGACCAACGGGAGGTGACATGTGTCACCTCACATTGAAGCAAGTGGCGTCAGTGGAAGAGGTGGTTCACGGTGGCTTGATCTTTGTGGCTCACGTTTTGGCCCTATTGGTTCCTTGTTTTGTGCCTTGTTTTGGCCTTGTTTTGTGGCTTGTCTTGTGCCATGTTTTGTGGAGTAGGAGTTAGGGTGCACTTGGCTTGATCAAGGCCTTACACTTGCCCGTGGCTTGATCTTGGCCGTTGGTTGGCATTTGGGTTTGCTATAAATACCCCTTAGTTGATGAACTTTCTTCATCCAAAATCTTTTCCAAGTCTTGAAATCTCTCCCTTTGTGAGTTGAAATCGTCCAAAGCCCTCCTCCCTTTTGTGGAGCTTTGGCAGGCCCCTTTGAGTGAGGCTTGGCCGTGGTACCCACTAGCCTAGTTGTTTTCGTATAATACCCTTGTTGTGGTATAGAAATACTCCTAGTATTGTTATAATGCCCAAAATACCTTAGCTTGTGCCTTGTAGTATTCCAAAGATACCTCTTTACGTAGAGTCGGAAATACTACCTTTCGTCCTTTTAGTCTCAAACCGAAACCACTAAGGAAATCTTCATCGTTGGTTGAAGTATGTGAGTAGAAGTTGGTTAGAACTTCAAGGGTTGTTTGGGGTGGTTTGGGCGCCGAGTGGAGCTAAACCTTGCTCGGGAGCGACATTAAACTCGGATAATTTTGGGCTTATCGAGGTAATTATCTTGTCCTCTATTGTAATTGGAAATTACATGTTTGTTAGGATATATAGTTGAAGTATACTATATATGGGACTATACTTAGTATTCAATGTCTTTTGACTTAAGCCTGAAGAATAAGAATCCCGAACTGTATTTACATAGGGTGTATTGCAATGACTTGTGTAGAATTGTGCAGCGTCGGTTAGGCGTGTTAACCCCGGTTGGCTTGGTAGCGACCTCGATGAAGGAGGAGATTTACGCTGTCATGGGGAGGTCGCGTAATTTTACGTAGAATGTTCTACGATAAGATCTAGATGTTAATAAAGCGCTGTGGCCTTATAGGTTGAAGTACTACGTGTGGCGCGTTACTGGGCTTAAGGCGACTTGAGGTACTGAGCATTTTGCTATTAGTCGATAATCGTCGCGAGGTATGTGAACCTCTTCCTATCTCTTCTAGCATGATATGTGTGAACTATGTAGTACGGTGAGCGTACATGTGTTAATCTGTGTTTGATTGTTCTTAAAACATAAAGTGTTATAACGGCTTTATGGGAAGTTGGTTATAACACTTTATGTAGGTAAGAAAATACTTTGTGGTTTTAAAGGTAAGCGATGTGAATTATAAGCGGCTAGTTATAATAAAGAACTTGATGTATTTCAAAAGATTTCTAAATCGTTTTGAAGGAGAGTAACACTTGGTTTTAAAGGTTTTAAAAAGAGTTATACTAGCTTGATGGGAGTTAGGTATAATGTCTTAAGAGAGGTAAAGAAAATGGTTTCTTGATGTTAGAAGTTAAGAGACTTGATCTTATAAGATAAGAGACTTAACTTATTTGTTTTAATGTGGATGTTTATGTGAAACCTCATTCATGAGTAATGAGTACTTGGTTTTATTTAAAGGATAATGTTTCTTGATTTGGAAATCGAATGTGTATCGACAGACCAACTGCGGCGTTAATAAAGGAAAATGTATTGAATAATGATGAATTGTATTAAAACCGGTAGAAACCTCCATCTGCATAGAAACTAAGATGAGACAAAATGATATTACATTTTCTAGATCATGTTACGCGTAATAAGAATGTTGTAAACAAGAATAACCTACTCACGTGAGACTTATATTACTCAATTGTTCTAAAGCGGAATCAAGTGATTAAGTTTATGAACTATGAAACCATTTGAAAATGAGAAGCTTGAGTAATTGAAACTAGGCAAACGGAACTTAGGAAAAGAATGTTGTTACTTGATTTTGAAAAGGAATGTGGGTTGGTCATTCTAATACTACGTATCGGGTGACTTTAATAAGTAATGGATCTCTTTTAAAAGAACTTAACGTCGTAGTACTTTAGGAGTTGAAACCTGACTTTGGCATAAAATGAAGTACTTTGAGTTGTGTGAAACTTGCCTATGCTTGTTGTTGTGAAACTTGCCTATGCTTGTTGTTGTGAAACTTGCCTATGCTTGTGATGATAGCCTTTGTTGTGCAAGTGTGGTGTTTTACGTGTTACCGCGTCTCGATAGAGGCGGTTGGTAGTTCGAGGTTTCTTCCGTTCGGCCCGTATCGGTGGTCGGCTCTGCATTGCCGTCTCGTGGTGATTCGGCCTTGGTATCGTAGTCACCGCACTTGCCGTTCGATATAGTGGCAAGTTGCGTGATCTGACCTTGGTCACAGTGGTCACCGTACTTGCCCGGTCGGTGCGTGACCGCCTTGATATCCGATGTCGGCTCGCACTTGCCGTGCTCGGCCGTGTTTTGGTTGCATTGTATTATTAGTACGGTCGGATCTGGTAGTTATACTTGTCTGTGCGGTTTTATAACACGGTGGGACATGGTGTTCATGTATAATCCTTGGTATTGTTATATCATAAAGCTGCGGTGAGGAAGAAATTCCACGCACGAGTGATAATTTGGAGCGTGAGTCCACTGTCTTGATGCGGTTATATGTTATATCGTAGTTTGGTCATCATACATGTCTCTGCTATAGACTATTATGATTTCATTCTGATGTTCTGATTTCACATACTTGGTACTGTTATCTTGACCTCCTTGAGTGCGTTAAATCTGCATGGGTAAGTCGTCGGTGTACCGCCGATCCGCGTTTAGGATCTCATTTCAAATTTTGGGAATCTCCGTTCCGTGAGGCTTATCTTTGGTATGTTACCAGTCGCAAGTTCTTAGACGTTCGGGGTATGGCGGCCACCGTCATAGTTGTTGTATAAATCTTAAGTGCATGTAGGCGGGGTTGTAAAAGGATTAAAGCTGCTCGTGTTTTATGTATATCGAAGGCAACGCTTTGGTTGGCTGTTTATTTATTATATCTCTTGTTTCATGATTCATGTTTTATTTTCCGCTGGTTTTCTCGATGTTGTATCACCAGGGTGCGGGGTAAGGCACGATGCGGGCGGGCAGTCGTTCAGAACTACGTGTAGCCGTGAACCGGAAGCTCGAGCTCGACCAACTCCTGCATACCCCGAGCGTCCCCAACCCGTGGAGGACCTCTGCACCGGTGGATGTGCAAATCTAATCCATTGGTGAGGTGACTACCTCAAAGTTACCAAAGGACTTTCTTTGCTCGGCCTTCCTGCATCCTTCGTTAACCCGTCGATCTCGCCTCGGACTGCTGCGCATAAGCGCATACGTGCCATGCTCAAGCCTAACTGAAGAATTACTCTCGCACAACCCTCTCTTAGGTAGTCATCAAGACTCGCGGTACATCGGTATACTCTGCGTAGCCAAATCCATAGCTAATGTGGTCGCTTTGCAATCTAAATTCACGTTCGGCCGTGGGCGAAGGTTCAAATATCATGGCGCGATGAGGCGCCGCCGTGCTTAACTCTGCGGGGCTAGTGGCGTCGCAGAACTCTCCAAATGAAGCACTACCCTAGGTAAAGATTGGGCTGTGCCCGTAACCTCTCTACTCAACTCGCGGCTCCGCCGCCGCTTGCCCTCACTGGTCCGGTTGCCCTACGCGGAGGCATAACGGTAAGGAAAGAAATACGTTAGAGGTCTAACTTACAACACGGCTCTAGGCGACCTCGAGTGAAAACAATAGAAACCAATCCTAAATATCCTATAGCCTCACGATTATTGGTGTGGTGCACAACACACCGATAATCAAGACTTCTTGGATACGATGCAGACACTTTCGAGGATTAATCGCTCGATACCACTTTTGTCACGACCGAACCGGGCGTGGTCGTGCCTTACCGGGCACCCTAGTGATACAACATCGAGTAATCGGCGGAATATAAAACAATACATGAAACCAATGTAATAAGACGGTGAAATAAGAAGACAGCAACCAAAAAGCGGTTACCTTCAGTATATATAAATAGCAATTTGAACAGTTACATCCCTTTCTACAACTCTGCCCACGACAGTACTACAGACCTCTACGAATGATATGACAACAACGACGGACGGGGCCGTCATACCCTGAATGTGGCACCTACAACACGGGGACTATACCAAGACAAGCCACCGAGAAACGGAGCTTTCCCGAATCGATCTTGTGACCCCAAGAGCGAGGATCAACGGCGGTGTACCTTTACTGCGGCATGAACGGCCTCAAGGAGGTCGATAACAAAGTGCAAGTATGTGAAATCAAAATAAATCGTAAATGAAATCATAGTAGTCTATAAAGCGGGAGACATGTATGATAACCAAACTACGATTCCTGATAAATAAGCAGTCATGTCAAGTCAGGGACTCACGCCCTCAAAGTCATCACTCAAATATAACTATGGGTCTCACGCCCACAACATCAATCATGCCCGTGGAGTACCTTCCTCACTGCCGGCAGTCTATGATATAAAAGCATCAAGGAATACACATGAACACCAGGTCCCACCTGTGTCCTAATAAAACCGTACAGGGTAAGTACGAAGGCATGGCCGACTACTAAAAACCCACAGTACCAACAAGGTCATAAACTGTATCATGAGATCTGTCTGGACCGTCACATGATCAAAGCTGGCCACTCGCCCGCAGTATCTAATGTGCGCGTCTAGCCCTGGAACTTCCCGCAGCTCCGCATAGGCCAATCTCATAGGCCCGCATGAGGTATAACCCCGCATCGAGGGTAGCTACTCCCCGGCATCCGCCTGGACTTCGCAGTCCGCATGGCCACATGGACCGCATGCCCATAAAGGACGCAAACTAACCTGGAACTCTCGTAGCTCCGCATAGGCCCCTGGGACCCGCGTGGTATCCTCGAATCATAGGTCACTAGACCCGCTGAGTCTACCCGCGTCGGAGGCGGCAACCTCCGAATGATCGAGGTGAGTGGTACAATACCAACATAACGGTGATAGCGAAACTATTTAGGCGCAATCGAGGAAACCCTACAAACATCACAAGATACTAACACACGTAGCATCCTAGCATATGTACTTAACAAATCAACAAGAAAGTATTACAAGGCTATCACAACCCAACACAATCAAGTTATACACACAAGGCATTTTCTACTATATGATTAACAAGATCGGGTTTTTATCTCCAAAGTACTTCATACATTAACTCTTTAAAAGATACGTTACTTTCACAAAAACCACACAATACGTAGTATATGAAAATAGAGTGATTATCTTTTGAAGTAAATCAAAACACTTACCCTTGTAAAATCAAGTAACAACATTATTTTCCACACGTCTAAGTTTGCCTAATTTCAAATGTTCACGTTTCTTATTTTAGAAGGGTTTCGTAGTTCATAGTCTTATTCATTTAAGAATATAATTCTCTTTTAAACCATCTGAGAAACATAAGCCTTATATGTGAGTAGGATATTCTTGTTTATAACAATCTTATTACAAAGATTCATGATCTAGAAATATCATTTTGTCTCATCTTAGCTTCTATGCGGATGGAAGTTTCTACCGATTTTACTCACAAAACATTTCCTTTTATTAACGCTAGTTGGTTTGTCGATACACATTCGATTTCCAAATCAAGAAACATTCTTAAGCCGTTATACCTAACTTCTCATAAAGCTAGTATAACTCTTAAGTTTTCAAAACCAAGTATTACTCTTCTTTTAAAATGATTCAAAATCTTTTGAAATACTTCAAGTTCTTTATTATCACATAACCAACCAGTTATAGTTCAAATAAGTTACCTTTTAAAAACCACAAGTATTTTCTTACATACATAAAGCTGTTATAACCAACTTCCCATAAAGCTGTTATAACACTTTATGTTTTAGACCAACCAAATACATTTAACACATGTACGTCTACTGTAATACATAGTTACACACATATCATGCTAGAAGAGATAGGAAGAGGTTCACATACCTCGCGACGAGTATCAACTAATAGCAAAACGCTCCAAGTACCTCAAGCGTCACTCCTTAAGCCAAGTAGATCGCGCCACGTAGTACTTCAACCTATAAGGCCACAAGCGCTTATTAACATCTATATCTTATCGTAGAACATTCTACGTAAAATTCGCAAAGACCTCCCACACACAGCGTAAATCTCCTCCTCTATCGAGCCCGGCGATCAACCCAACCCGGGGCGGTTTATACATCGAACCGGACGTCTACAATTCTACTTCACGATAATTCTACACAAGTCTCATGTCTGATACACTATGTAATTACGATTCGATTCTTTATTCTTGAGCTTAAGTCAAAAGACATTGCAAGTGACTACGTTCAGTTCTATATATAGTATACTCCAACTATATATTCTAACAACATGTAATTTCCAATTACAATAGGGGGACAAGATAATTACCTCGATAAGCCCATAATTATCCAAGTATAAAGTCGATCCTGGGCAACGTTTAGCTCCAATCTCCGAGCGCTCCAACCCGCTCCAAACCACCCTTAGAAGTTCTAACCAACTTCTACATACTACTCCAACTAACCATGGAGATTTTCCTTAGGGTTTTGGTTTTGTGACTGAAGGGAAGTATAATAGTATTTCTGGGTTTTTAGTATAGGTATAACCTTAGAATACTACAAGGTATATGGCTAAGGTAATTTGGGCATTACAACAATACTTTTGAGAGTATTTCTACCAAGAGGGGGGGTATTTATACGAGACAACACCACAAGGGGGGGTGTATACCCCTCGGCCTACCCCACTGTGGGGTACTCTCGCCATAGGGGAGAAGGGCTCTCGGCCAAGGCCTCACACGGGGGCGGGGGACGAGAACTATACTACAAGGGAGGGAGGAATTTTAGACTTAGGAAATTATTTGGATGAAGAAGTCTTCAAAGGGAGAGGGTATTTATAGGACAAGCCAAGGACAACCAATGGCCAAGATCTTGCCAAGTGCAAGGCAAGTGTAGGGCCAAGATCTTGTCAAGTGCACCCTAACCAACTAACACACAAAATATCCTACCAACCCATGACCACAAAGGCCTCACTTTCGGCCACCTTTACCGCCCACACTCCACCAATGAGAGGGTGCCAAGTGGCGCCCTCTTGTTGGTCCAACACGTTTCGTCTCTCGGAAAAATCCGCAAAAAAATATAAATGACATAGCCGGAATTTTCCCTACGAAAGCTGTGAAAACGTTTCGTCGAAAAACGACTCTAACCGGGGGTTGTGCACAAAAATAAATCGGCCAAGCCAAATCTTCAAGTTCAAATTTTCTACGTACGTCCTTACGTACATACTCTGAAAATACGGGGTATAACAGTAAGTGTAAAAAATAGTAGATACATGAACCTACCATGTCATTACCATCTCGCGAACTTAATCGTACCTTATTATCTTTTCCCATTTTTCAATAAAAGTTATAGTCACTTTCTTACGTGCATACTTAGGGAAAATCATCAAGTTCGTTACCATATAACTTACTTAACTTGCATAACATAAACCGGCCCTTTATGGAGGGACGCCTATACTGCCCGGCCCAATCTGGGACGCGATAAAGTCACATAGTCTGACAATAAAGGTATACTGCCCGGCCCAATCTGGGACGCGGTAAGGTCACATAGTCTGCCCATAAAGGTATACTGCCCGGCCCAATCTGGGACGCGGTAAGGTCATATAGTCTGCCCATAAAGGTATACTGCCCGGCCCAATCTGGGACGCGGTAAGGTCACATAGTCTGCCCATAAAGGTATACTGCCCGGCCCAATCTGGGACGCGGTAAGGTCACATATTATGCCCATAAAGGTATACTGCCCGGCTCAATCTGGGACGCGGTAAGGTCATATAAGATCCGGGAATTTAACCCAACGTACTACGCACCTCTACTCCTTTAGAAAGACTTTTTTTCAAATAAAACTTCCAAGATACTAACAAACGTAGTATCAAGTCATATCTACTTTTCAAGACAAGTCACAATACCTTTTTAGAAATACATTTACCGGCTTCTAAATCAAGTGACTTCTTTCTTAAAAACCTTAAGCAATTGGTACCTTTAAAACAATTTGCCCTTCTTTATTTCAAATCATTTTTTTGCTTACCTTACTGAAGAAAACCATTCTTTTAATATTCCATAAAGTTGTTATAACCAACTTCCCATAAAGTCGTTATAACTCTTTATGTCTTAGACAAATTCATTCCTTTTATAACCAAGAGACTTATACTTTCAAATCAAATCACATAGCTTTCAAAATACTTCAAGTCTCTTAACCTTTAAGAAAATAAGTTTCTTAACTTTAGAAATCAAGTCTTTCCAAATCGAGTATTCTATACTTGTAAATCAATTCATTTCTTCCTTTAAGAATAAAGTCCCATAACTTGAAAAATAAAGTCTCTTAACTTTTAAGAATTTGAGATCCATAGCCTTAAAACTTCATACGTAAATTCTTATAAGTTAAGTAACATATACTTTGGTGCGTTGTGAATAAGTTATACTTATTTATAACGATCTTATTCAAGTAGCCATGATCTAGAAAATGTAATACAATTTTGTCTTATCTTAGTTTCTATGCAGATGGAGAATTCTACTCATTTTAACATAATTGATTGTCATTACATTTTCCTTTATTAACGCTGCAGTGGCTTGTTCGATACTTATTCTCATTTGTGTCGTAACTTAGCCGAGTCAACTTGGCTCCAAATACCTCCTAACGACTCTTACCAACATCCCCCATAAGACTTGGTAAGAACTTAGGATAACCTAGACATAACCTTTACATAGAGTAAATCACATACATACCTCTTAACTTCTAAGAGTAGAAGGAACATGAAATATTACTACATGTATATTCCATACATAGAATCATGCCAAAAGAAGGAAGAGGTTCACATACCTCGCGACGATTATCGACAAGTAGCAAAATGCTCCAAAGTACTTCCACCGATAGCTATTCCATCCTTCCAAAGAGAATACGCTATACTTAGTACTTCAACCTATAATGGCCATAATACGTCCATTAACTTCTTACTTCAAACGTAGAATATTCTAAGTGCTAAGTCACTAAATTCTACGGAAAATCGGACAGCACCTCCTTTGTTTCTACATACTTTGCCACCTTTTTCAAGGCCGAATTCAATAACCAAACACGCCACATTTAAGGCCCAACAATGCAATTAATCAATAGGGGATTACACGCCTACTAGACGTGTAAAATTCCGTCCTACAAACGATATCAAACTAATACAAACTACTAGGCCAATTCGGCAACTTGAGATACAATAACATCAATTCTTATCCAATTTCCATTTCAATCCAAGTTGTTAGCATAACATGATATCAAGTCGCAATCGATTAAAACTACCATAATCTTAAAGTAAGTAACATGCGACGATTCTAATTAACAACCAAATTGTAATCTAACTTCAAATGGCTTGCATGACATTTCGGTTTTTAGGCTACAACCATCCATAATACTTATAAAACTTCAACACATATGCTTCATACTAGCAAACACGTAAGGCTAACAACAACATATAATCTTGTAACAC
The DNA here is from genome assembly GCA_029844215.1 of Przewalskia tangutica. Classification (NCBI taxonomy): domain Eukaryota; kingdom Viridiplantae; phylum Streptophyta; class Magnoliopsida; order Solanales; family Solanaceae; genus Przewalskia; species Przewalskia tangutica. The sequence goes on along the minus strand of CM056720.1, from coordinate 84,058,612 downwards.
TTAAGAGACAAGATTATTACCTCAACGATTCTTAGTCCAACTTCAAATCCGAAGTCGCTCCTTAGCAACTTAGAGCCTCTTCAAGACACTTCAATCCGCCACTTGAGACCCTTAGAACAACACCAACAATTTTCCTTCAATCTTCCAAACAAAACCTAGAAAAGCAACTAGGTTTTCACCTTGCGACTAATACGAAAACTATCTTTTTCCAGGATTTTTCTATTGAGATACACTTACAATACACTCATGAACCTTGGTTTAAAGTGTGGAGCTTAATAGACAACAAACAAATTTTTTTTTCATGTGGGAAGGGAGTGAACCCGAGAGCAACATGTTGGGTTCTTCAAATTCTTGAAAAAATTTCTAAGTGTGGAACTTAGTCTTGCTACTAGTACTACTATATAGTTCAATGGAGGGTCAAGATTTGTACATATGTGTGGTTTGGATGAAGTTCTTCTAAATATCAAGCTAGTGGTCCCATTGACTAAGTCAAATATATCAAGCTTTACTACTTGCAAGACTTGTCTTCCTAACAAGGGTCAAATGACCCTTTTGCCCATGTAATTTCGTCCAAGACCATTTAAGGGGGGGTGACACGTGTCATCCTCCCATTCGTCACAATATTACGTTTTCCGAAAATTCCATAATTCCGATAAATTTTTACAAGTCTCTAATCTTAACATTTGGTATTCTCACGTACGTTCTTAAAACATGTCCTGTAAATACGGGGTGTAACAAGCAGTTACCTCTTCTTTTTTTTCAAACCGACCCACATGATATGACTACCGACCTCTAAGAGTTATGACATAACAACTGTGACGGGACAGGGCCCCGCCATACCCCTGAATGTACATAAATCTACAACCTCAGGGAAATGTACCAAAAGACAAGCCTCTGAAATAATGGAGCTTCCCAACCAGCTGAACAGTGATCCTAAGAGTGAGGATCAGCAAGTTATGTACCTCAACCTGCGGCATGAACGCATCCCCCCGAAGGAGGTCGATCTGACAGTACCAAGTATGTGGCGAAATCTTGAAATGAAATCATATAGTCTAAAATAAAGCTGGAGACATGTATGATAACCAAAATAACAATACATTGTGCCTTACTAATAATAAGAGTAAACAAGAGTATACTCTACTGCGTAAAAATAGGAAACTCATGATCAAAGTAGGGCCACCCGCCCGTAGTATCATTAAGCAATCCTACTCCTGGGACTATTTCACCCGCATAGGTCCTGTGGACCCGCAATGGAGCGATTTGCTCCGCATGGGACTATGTCACCCGCACAGGACTATTTCACCCGCTTAGGCCCGGTGGGCCCGCAATGAGTACAAATGCCGCACTCGCATCATGGGTAGCAAATCCATGGAATAAGTAGTAACCCGGGGGTTTACCCCGCAAGAATAACATAACACTAGCACAACCGGCTATCATACATAACATAAGCACCACCGGCTTATCATACATAACATAAGCACCACTGGCTTATCATAATTATCATAAGCAAGTTAAGAAATCCCCTAACTTCTTATTAGCCTTAATTATCATGCACTCTCATTTTATTTAACTTAAGGCACTAACATGTCATTAAAAATCCGGGAATTTAACCCAAAGTACTCCGTACTTCCGTTCCTTTAAAAAGAACCCTTTTATATAAAAACCCCAAGATACTAACACCCGTAGTATCAAGGCATGTCTATTTTTCAAATCAAGTTACTACACCTTTAGAAACTCATTTCAAGGCTTTAAAACCAAGTAACTTCTACTTTCACAACCTAGGAAACTCGTGCCTATAAATCAAGTAGACCACTCTTTTAACCTTCCATAAAGCCGTTATAACTAACTTCTCATAAAGCCATTATAACTCTTTATGTTTTAGATAAATTCATTCTTTTTATAACCAAGAGACTTATACCTTTAAAACCAAGTATCATATACTTTCAAATCAAGTTACATAACTTTCAGAATACTTCAAGTCTCTTAACTTTAGAAATCAAGTTACATAACTTTCAGAATACTTCAAGTCTCTTAACTTTAGAAATAAAGTTTCTCATCTTTAGAATAGTTCAAGAAATCAATACTTTCCAAATCAAGTATTCTATATTTTTCAAGTCAAGAAATCTTTCCATGTAGCATCAAGTCACATATCCTTTTCGAACACAAGGCAAGAATACCAAAACGAAACCGAATTCATTTTAAACATGTACGTCCACCGTACTACATATTTATAAAACTCATGCTCAAGAAGATAGGGAAATTTCCACATACCTCTTCGACTTAATCCACTTGCCAAGTTGAATACGCCGCACGTAGAATGTCAACCTATAATGACCATAATACGCCTATCAACTTCTAGATTTCAACGTAGAATATTTATAAGTATAAAGTGTTATACCTCGTAAGATTAAGGAGATAAATAAGAACGTCATTAAGGAAGTAAGATTCGAATATTGGGCATAAAGTATACTAACATATGTTAATGCGGAAAATTAGTATTCAGAAGGATGTGATTCCGGAAAAAAAAATGTTGGTTACAACGAGTGTGACGTTGGAACTTATTATGATAATTGTATATTCCCGTAATGGATTAGTAACGTATTATATAAGTTACGACAACAAGGATACAAGGTCTTATGAGAATTTTCGGGAATTAAAAGAAGTGGGATCAAAGTTTTATTAAGTAATTGGGAGATTAAGTTAAGAAGAAAACATTAGGGGCTTATGTGCAAATTACATTTTTTCAGATTTTTTTCTTTTTGTGCACTACAACTTAAGAAATCTTTTCATCTCCCACACTCCATTTTCAACATTCTCTCCCTCTCACTATCAAGAACTCCCCCTTTCCCATAGCCAAAGTTAAGCTTTTATTCCCTCTTTCTAGATTAATTATTCTACACAAAGTGAAGCAAACAATAGCCCAAACAGTGGGTTACCGCGGCAGTGCTGGCCGAAAATTGTAGCCCAGATTTTTCAAGTTCTTGGACATTTTTTGGAAAGAAAAACATGTTAGAATAATGGGTTATCATAGTAGAGGTGTTGCATGTTGAATTAGAGTTGAAGAAGTGTGAAATTGAAGCCAAAATTGGCCCAAAACAGTGAGCAAATCGGCTGGGCAGTGAGCAGTTTTTTTCGGGACTGCTGGACAGATTTTTAGTCAAATTTGGAAGGGAATATCTCCTAGCATATTAGGAGTTTTTGGGTGTTTCAAAAGCCTAAAATTCAGTTCGTCAAGTCTAGTTTCCAAATCAACAAACCTCTCATCGATAGGACACTGGAGTAGAGAGTTATCGACGTTACAAGTTCAGCTGACGAAGCAGTGGCTAAAAATCGGGACTGTTTTGGGGATTAAATTAAGGTATGAAAATTCTTCTTTCTATGCTATAATCAAAGTTGCATATTGTTGTAGTTGAAGTAATGGACTTGTGTTATGAATAAATCTTGAATTTAGACAATGCATATGGAATTTGGATGTTGAACCGAAATTGGATTATTTTGGGCATGCGTTGGATTTGTATGTTGTGTTGTAAATTCCATTACTAATTGCGTGTTAAAAATGGAATAACTTGTGAAGATTTAAGATGTGTTCATTATATGGAGTTGTTGGAAAATAAGTTGGATTATTTATTAAGGAAAGAGTAAATGGTTGCATGTTAAATGGCCTAAAACTCATGAATAACTTTCGGACATTGTGCGACCCTTTACGGGCTGTTTTGGTGCCATATAATCGTTGTTGCTATTATTGACATCGTCACTAATTGTGTGTTAAGAATTGAAAGAAGCATTGGTACTTGGTGATGTAATTAGTTATATAAGGTGACGCGAGACGAAATGGATTTAAGAAACCAAGAAAGGAATTATGAAATCTTTTTAGACATTGTCGTAACATTTTAAGTATTGAATGAATATGTTAAATAGGTACGATAATTACCTTGATGATTTAAATTATTGTCTTTCATAAGTAACGAGAAAGGGGTTATATGACGGCGTATATGCGGTATATGGAGCCTAGTTAGATTACATATTAAAATGGTTGGATTGTTGGTTTGAATTGGATTGTTAGTTGGAGTTGAATTGTTGGCTGATTTGGATTGTTGGAAAATTGTGGATACGCACATAAACAAAGGAAATGCTGCCCAAATTTTTATAGATATAAGGAGTCATTATTCATATAACTTACATTAGAAAATCAAAATTGACGAGCGTGTTATTCCTTATTATAGGTTGAAGTACTAGACGAGGCATACCTTAATATCGAGTTGATTAGTTCGCCTAAGAGGTATGTGAGACATTTCCTTCTTTCTTTTGGCATGATTATTATGAAAGTACGGCGGACGTACTTAACTCCTACCAGTTCAGTTTTAAAAATTATTATTTACTAGTTATGGTTTCGAATGTAGTTTATGGTAGTAATTTTATTGAGAGTCACATAATGATTTTAATTGCATACAGTTGCTCATGATATCTACTCGTGCTAAGTGTTACTATTTCACTCCACTGAGTCCCGGGCCAGATCATGTTCGTGCGCAGCCATGCATCATTCATCGAGTCCCTCACTAGAGGGCCGAGACACGTTATATATATACACAGATTACATCGAGTCCCTCCATAGAGGGCCGAGACACGTTACGCGCGCAGATACAGATTCCATCGAGTCCCTCCATAGAGGGCCGAGACATGTTATACAGTTTTATATACAGACATGAGCATGATGATTTATGATTCAGCATACATGATATGATTTTCAGACAAGATTCTCAGTTTTATGAAATTTGATGACTCTCTGTTTTACTTGGTACAGTTGTTATTCAGTTTCAGTATTTTATGTTTTACATACTCAGTACATTATTTCGTACTGACCCCCCTCTCCTGGGGGGCTGCGTTCATGCCCGCAGGTTCAGGTGTTCAGATAGGTGACCCTCCAGTCTAGGATTTCTGTACAACAGTTGGAGAGCTCCTTTGTTCCGGAGCCAGCTATTTTGGTACAGACCTTTATCTTTCAGACTTATGCATATTTTGGGCACGACGGGGTCCTGTCCCGTCATATGTCAGTATTACACTCTTAGAGGTCTGTAGACAGTTGTGGGTTGGACGTTTGTACCTTGTTTTGGGTTTTGATGTTATTATCTCGTGGCAGCCTTGCCGGCTTGCTTATTTTGATTATGCCTTTGTGCACGTGATGTTGGTTGGTGGCAGCCTAGTCGGCTAGCCTATTATGACTGTTACCTTGTTGTTGTTTTGGCAGCCTTGTCGGCTAGCTCATTTTAGGGAAATGTTGTAAAAGCAGTGTTGTGCTGCCGAAATTTTCTATAGATCTCTATATTAGATGGATTAAGGGTGGCAGGTCAGTTATGACGTCCAATTAGGACGTTAGTCGCGGCCCGTCGGGTTGGGTCGTGACAAAAGTGGTATCAGAGCAGTTAGTCCTCGGAATGTCTACAGACCGTGTCTAGTAGAGTCTTGTGTATGGGTATGTTGTGCACCATACTTATACGCAGGAGGCTGCCGAACATATAGGATTGGTTTCTACTCTTTCATCTCGTAGATCGTGCAATAGAGCTATGTCATTAGGATAACCCCTCGCTCTTCCTAATAATTATTGTGGTTGCAGTTATGTTCCAAAAGACAATGACGATGGCTCGGAAGGGAAAATCGAGTAAATCGGACTTGACTTGCGTCAAGCCATAAGAAGTGAAAGAGTTTGAGTAGAAGTATGATGACCAGTTTGGAGATACTAGGTCAACGTCGTAAGGTAACTATTCGTAATCTTTTACGCATCAAATAAGAGAATAAGTTAACAATTCATCACTTAAGGGATGGTATCATCGTGATCGAGCCGGGAGCGGTCCGAGGTTATGTATGTATACTAGAATATGTTGGAATTATGGAAAGTATGACAAGTAAGAAATGAAGTTGTTTATAATTACGAATAGTGAAGAGATCCCTTTCAGACCATGAATGAGGTGTTGACTTGTGAAATAAATTGCAGAGCCTCATCTTACGAATCGTACTCTGTTATGCTCGTTATCCGCTTCATAGTTGCAGAGATTGAACTTTTCCTTCCAAAAATAGAAAATGAAGCTTACCTATTCTTTTCTCCTTCATACCTCTAATTAAAGTTTGAGCGCTAATTGTTAGAATCTTTGACTGTTTTATGGTATACCATGTTGTTTGACTATGTGAAGGTAGGGAACTGCAAAAGAATATTGTTCCCATGTAAGAATGAGAAGGGGCTATTACTTCTGGAATAATAAGATTGATATATAAGGATGAAAGCATTTTTCTTACTTTGGATCGAATGTTGGGAAGTATTGGACATGGGGATTAATTGAGTTTCTTTCGCAAATGACTTAGAACTTGGGAATGATGAGCATCCTATTAGTGTATAGTTGTGTCAAGCATTTTAAATATTGTAACCTCTGGAGTTCATATTTTCTTAAGAAGTTATTTGAAGGATTGGTAACCAGTATGTATTTGTACGCTTCAATGCATCGTTCACGCAAAGACAACCGCGAAAGCGTAGTCACACGACCGACTCGCCCGGATCGTGCCTTACCCCGGGCACCCTAGTGATACAATCATCAGAGAAAATCAGCGGAAATAAAAACTTTAAGCATGAAACAAGACATAAAATAAGCAACAGGCTAACCAAAACGGTTACCTTCCTGCATATATATATATATCAACACAACAGTTAAATCCCTTACAAACCCTGCCCACAACAGTACTACAGACCTCTAAGAATGTAACCACAACTATGACGGGACAGGGCCCCGCCATACCCCTGAATGTACAAGTACCTACTATGACAGGGGACTATACCAAAGATAAGCCTCCGGAGAAACGGAGCTTCCCAAAATGATGAACTGTGATCCTATGAGCGAGGATCGACAACCGGTGTACCTCTACCTGCGGCATGAACGCAGCCCCCCGAAGGAGGTCAGTACAACAGGTACCAAGTATGTGAAACTGAAAATACTGTAAACGAAATCATAATAGTCTATATAAAGCAGGAGACATGTATGATAACCAAACTACAGTACACAACATATAAGCAGTCAGGTCTAGTCGGGGACTCACGCCCTCAAGTCATCACTCATGCCCGTGGAATTCCTTCCTCACTGCCGGCAGTCTATGACATAAGTCATACTCATGTGACATGCCCGTGGCATCCTACCTCACTGTCGGCGTACACATATACAATACTATATATATACCTCCTGCCCGTGGAATCCTCCATCACTGCCGGCAGCCGTAGGTGTAACATATAACCATGTGACCCGCCAGTGGCATCCTACCTCACTGTCGGCGTACACATATACAACACATATATATATATATATATAATACGCGGCCGCATGTCCCGGAATCCCTCATCGGTGTAACATGGCCATAACGTGCCCTCGGCATCCCTCATCGCATGTGCAGTCTTCGTAGAGCTAGCCCATGGAATAATGATCGTATATACCATGCCCCGGAATCCTCATCGGTGTAGACAGTCTTCATGGGAGCTAGCCCATGGAATAATAGTAATGGTCACATGCCCGGAATCCTCATCCGGTGTAGACATGCCCATGTGACAATAATAATATCGAGTTTAACGTTGCATGGCCGCATGCCCCCGAAATCCCTCATCGGTGTAGACATGTCCATGTGATAATAACAATGGAAGCATACTCGTGGAATCTCATCGCGCCAAGACATCCATGAAACGTCACGGCACCTAACCCGCATCCTGGTCGCATTCCCCGGCATCCCTCATCGGTATAAGCATGGCCAAGATCAAACAAAATGGAAGCATACCCGTGGAATCCTCCGTCACTGCCGGTACGTCCAACAAATTCACAACAAGTCAGCCGGCCCTCCAACCGAGAGACGCGGTAACATAGTAATACCACCAAGGCTATCACAACTAGCATAGGCAAATTTAACGTACTCTTACACTTCCATTTTATGACAACAAATCCGGGTTTTAACCCCAAATTACTACATACATTAATCCTTTCAAAAATATCTATTTTTACGTAAAACAACTCGATACTATTATCCGTAGTACCAAACACGTTCATGTTTAAATCAAGTACTTTATACTTTTTAAACCATGTGGCTTACACTTTTAAAACAACGTCAAGTATACTTTTAAAACCCAAGTAACTAACTCTTTTAAGATCAAGGTACTCCTAACTTTTAAAATCAAGCCACTTATATTTTCCTCATCAAGAAAAGTTCGATATTTGAAAATAAGTTACTTATACTTTTAAACTCAAGTTACTTCTCTTTTCCCAAAATCAAGTTACCATTTTAAATCCAATAATAAAACCATTCTTTTGTTTTCATAAAGTCGTTATAACTAACTTCCCATAAAGCTATTATAACACTTTATGTTTTAAACCAATTTAAGACAAAACCCTGCCTTTCTTTTAAACCAAAACACTTCAAATTCTCCAGTCTCTTTTTTAGAAATCAAGTTCCTTACTTTGTAATTTAAGAAAAATCAATACTTGTTATTAATGATCTTATTAAAGTAACAATGATCTAGGAAATGTAATACAATTTTGTCTTATCTTAGCTTCTATGCAGATGGAGGTTTCTACTTGTTTTAATATTATTAATTGTCATTACTTTTTCCTTTATTAACGCTGCAATGGCTTGTTCGATACTTATTCCCATTTTCGAAATCAATATAACATTATTATTAAAAACCAAGTACTCATTACTCACGAATGAGGTTTCACGACTTTCTACACAATTCAAGTTCTTCACATATCATATCAAGTCAAATATAAGTCAGGTCTCTTATCTTTTAAAATCAATAAACCATTCTTTTACCTACATAAAGTCGTTATAATTAACTTTCCGTAAAGCCATTATAACACTTTATGTTTTAAACCAACCAAATTCGTTTAGCACATGTACGTCTACCGTACTACATAGTTCACAACAATCATGCTAGAAAAGATAGGAAGAGGTTCACATACCTCGCGACGATTATCGACAATTAGCAAAACGCTCCAAAGTATTATAATCCTGCTAGTCTTTTCCACCCTTCAAGTAGAATACGCTACTCGTAGAACTTCAACCTATAAAGGTCACAAAACGTCTATCAACCTCTAGATCTCTTCGTAGAACAATTCTAAGTACAAGGTTCCTTATTCTACGGAAAATTCGGCAGCACCTCCCCCCCCCCCCCCCCCCGTAACCACATAAATCTCCTCCTCTATCAAGGCCCGCTACCAAGCCAACAACTCCAAGGGGGTTTACACGTCTAACCGGACGTGTACAACACTGCCCCACAATAATATTACAAGTCTACTGTAAATACAATCCAATGTAAATACAGTTCAATTCTTTATAAACATCCTTCCAATATATCTTATACTCAGTTCTAAGCTACTACAATATGTAATATCCAATTACAATAGGGGGACAAATATCATTACCTCGATAAGCCCAAAATTATCCAAGATTAATAAGTCGATCCTGAGCAACGCTTAGCTCCAATTCCTTACGCTCCAACCCGCTCCAAGAAACCCTTAGAAGTTTCTAAACAACTTCTCTTAACACTTCAACCATCTATGAAGATTTCCCTAGGGTTTCACTTTTGCGACTAATGGAATAAAGTAGTATTTTCGGGCTCTTATGTTGGGATAACTTTGGAATACTACAAGGGATTTAGGCTAAGGTATTTGGGATTATACCACAACACTTGAAGAATTTTTCTACACAAAGGGGGGGTGTTTGGACGAGAATTACACTAAGGAGGGAGGGAGAATTTTGCCTTGGAAATTATTTCAAGTGAGGGATGAATAAGTCTTGCAAACAAGGGGGGTATTTATAGATAAATCAATGGCTAGGATCAAATCAAGTGTATGGTGAGGATTTGGTCCATGTGGGAGTGGAGTCTTCCAACCAAATGTCCACCACAACATTGAGACATATGTCCACCACAAAAATGGGACAAGTGGCTTGCCACTTGTCCACCAAAAACGTCCAACACTTGTCCACCAACCATTCGGCCAACATGGCCACATGGGGGTGACACATGTCGCCCCCCTACTCGTCCAAAATATTTCATCTTCCGAAAATATCCGTAATGCCAATAATCCAAAAATAAAGTGGGCCCCACAAAACCGTAAATTCTCCCTTGGGCCCCACGTGACCAATTTCGGAAATAAAATTCCATAATTCTTAAAAATTCCAAAAAGTCCGAATACCAAATCTGGGAATCCAATTCCTATTAACGAACCTTTTTCCTTCACGAAATCCGGAAACTTTTCCGTCGAAAAATCACATCTTTCTTCCTTTCCAATATTACTGTCGTATTCTCGTACGTACGTCCTCATATACATACCCTGGGACCACGGGGTGTAACATTCTTCCCCCCTTAGAAACATTCGTCCCGAATGTTCCTTCTAAGTCTTAAAACATACATGCGCCGGTATAGTCTTCACTACTATACTTACGGAACCAATTATGCCACACATGGCCATAATACAACATACGCGCAAAAACTCACATCCAATTCAACGAAGAATCATCTCTAAAGAGTATAACAATACTAATAGCTCCACCCATGGTCCAAAGGATACTTTCTTCGCATCTTCACTTCACAACAAAATGATCTCTTTTATTCTGTTAACACACGTTCACTTCATTCCGGGCCGCGGGTTGACCCGCAATCTGGCCTCAACCTGACCCATTATCGCGCCAAACTCTCTCGTTCCCCGATCCGGAACAATCTTACTAATTCACGTCATGGAAGCTACCACTTATATCTCAAACTACTCATGGAATTATCACACAAAAACTCCACGTATACTATGCACTCCGACAAAGATTAACCGTAAAGTCTTTTACTCAAGACGACCTTACATCTAAGGTCTCAACTGTTAAAAATTCTAAGGCTCAAAATTTCCTCATCCCCAGACTTACCATTTTCACTAACCAGGCTTCTAAATCATATTTTATCACCATGCCATCCGAACATAACACTTAACACATCATCATAACATTAATACAACTAGTCTCTAGAGGTTTAAGGATATACCTGAAAATCAAATAGGCGGTTCAAAGGACCGCTAAAACTGGGAACTTCCACCGCGACCCCTGCCGTGGCCTGCCGGTGTATGAACATCATGGCTAGCTATGGAAGGTGAAGAACCCGCAATCGATCCCCGTAGTCGTGCTATCCCACCGCCCATCTACGCCGGACGATCTCGCCAAATGGCCCCGCTGGGCCGCATAACAAGTTGCCGAAATAGTACGACACTTCTCAAGATGGGGTCTACCATCGACCACACCGAGGTAGGGGTGGCTCTGTCGGCTAACAACCTCCTCCCCGGAAACTCAAGCCACTGAGCCCCCGACTGCCTGAACATCCCGAACGTCCCGAAGACTGTGGAGGACCACTCTATACTGGCGGAGGCGCATAACCAGTCTGCTGAGAAGGTCCGCCTCGAAAGTTACCAAAGGTCCCTGCTGTCCTGGCCCTCTTATGTTGATCCTGGTCCCTACGTCGGTCTCTACGTTCCTCAATCCCTTGTGCATAAGCCTGTATACGGGCAATGTCCATGCCCGGCTGAAGAGCTACTCCTGTACAACTCTCTGCTAGATAATCGTCAAGTCCTGTGACATATCGGTGCACTCTATCCTCCATGTCTGCCACTAAAGTGGGGACATAACGAGCCAACGAGTCAAACTCTATACTGTAATCCCGAACCGTCCGCCCGTTCTGCCTCAACATCATAAATCTATCTGCCCGAGCTCTCCTCATCTGCGAGGGCAAGAAGTGTGTAAGAAATGCCTCTGAGAACTCGTCCCAACCAGCTGGAGGTGCATGCTCCCCCCGGGACAGCTCCCACGAATTAAACCAGTCGACTGCAGTATCACGCAGCCGATGCGAACCTAAGACCACCGACTCGGTCTCCGAAGCCTTGATCACTCTCATGATCCACTGCAGCTCGAAGTCTCAAACTGTCGGATCTAGGGTGAATTACTGGTACTACCGGAACCTCCGACTCTCGTCTGTCCTCATTCCTAGCCAAAATCCTAGCTAGTAACTGGGCCATCTCCTTGTAACTCATATCCTCGGCTCCTGGTCGTGGAACTAGAGACTCAGGTATCGTGGTCTCAATAGCTACTGCTGCTGCTCTAAACTCCCCTGGGGCTAGCGGCGTCACAGAACTCCCCATCTGACGCACCACTTTAGGTAAAGACTGGGCCTCTGCCCTGGTAACCCTCTGTGCTCTACTCGCAGCTCTCTCTGCTGTCTTGCCCTTCTGGGCTCTGGTTGCCTTGCGTAGAGGCATAACTGGTACAAAAGAATACGTCAGAGGGAGTCCAACTTATTACACAACTCTAAGGCACGATCTCAGAGTGAGAAGAATGGAAACCAATCCTAAATATCCAGTAGCCTCCTGTTTATAGATGTGGTGCACAACACACCGATAATCAAGACTCTACTAGACACGGTCTGTAGACACTTTCCGAGGACTAACTTCTCTGATACCACTTTTGTCACGACCCGACCTCGGGCCCGTGACTGGTGTCTTACCCCGGGCACCCTAGTGATACAATCATCAGAGAAAATCAGCGGAAATAAAAACTTTAAGCATGAAACAAGACATAAAATAAGCAACAGGCTAACCAAAACGGTTACCTTCCTGCATATATATATATATCAACACAATGATTAAATCCTTACAAACCCCGCCATACTACATGACCTCTAAGAATGTAACCACAACTATGACGGACAGGCCCGCCATACCCTCGAATGTACAAGTACCTACTATGACAGGACTATACCAAAGATAAGCCTCGAGAAACGGAGCTTCCCAAACGATGAATCGTGATCCTATGGCGAGGATCGACAACCGGTGTACCTCTACTCGGCATGAATGTAGCCCGAAGGAGGTCGATAACAGTACCAAGTATGTGAAATCGAAAATCAGAATGAAATCATAATAGTCTATATAAAGCGAGAGACATGTATGATAACCAAACTACAAGACACAACATATAAGCCAGTCTAGTCGGGACTCACGCCTCAAGTCATCACTCATGCCCGTGGAATTCCTTCCTCATCGCCAGCCTATGACATAAATCATACTCATGTGACGTTCGTGGCATCCTACCTCACCGCTTGGCGTACATATACAATACATATATATATACCTCCCGCCGTGGAATCTCTCCATCACCGTAGGTGTAACATATAATCATGTGACCCGCCAGTGGCATCCTACCTCACTGTCGGCGTACACATATACAACACATATATATATATATATATATATATATATAATACGGGGCCGCATGTCCCGGAATCCCTCATCGGTGTAACATGGCCATAACGCGTCTCGCATCCTCATCGCAGTGCAGTCTTCGTGGAGCTAGCCCATGGAATAATGATCGTATATACCATGCCCCTAATCCTCATCTGCAGTGTAAACGGTCTTCGCCGGGAGCTAGCCCATGGAATAATAGTAATGGTTACATGCCCCTAATCCCTCATCGGTGTAGACATGCCCATATGACAATAATAATATACCGAGTTTAACCGCCGTACGCGTGCCCGAAATCCTCATCGTAGACATGTCCATGTGATAATAACAATGGAAGCATACCCGTGGAATCCTCGTCACACGCCAGACATCCAATGAAACGTGACGCACCTAACCCGTGATCTCCGGTCGCATGCCCCGGCATCCCTCATCGGTATAAGCATGGCCAAGATCAAACAAAATGGAAGCATACCCGTGGAATCCTCCGTCACTGCCGGTACGTCCAACAAATTCACAACAAGTCAGTCGGCCCTCCAACCGAGAGACGCGGTAACATAGTAATACCACCAAGGCTATCACAACTAGCATAGGCAAATTTAACGTACTCTTAGACTTCCATTTTATGACAACAAATCCGGGTTTTAACCCCAAATTACTACATACATTAATCCTTTCAAAAAGATCTATTTTTACGTAAAACAACTCGATACTATTATCCGTAGTACCAAACACGTTCATGTTTAAATCAAGTACTTTATACTTTTTAAACCATGTGGCTTACACTTTTAAAACAATGTCAAGTATACTTTTAAAACCCAAGTAACTAACTCTTTTAAGATCAAGGTACTCCTACCTTTTAAAACCAAGCCACTTATATTTTCCTCATCAAGAAAAGTTCGATATTTGAAAATAAGTTACTTATACTTTTAAACTCAAGTTACTTCTCTTTTCCCAAAATCAAGTTACCATTTTAAATTCAATAATAAAACCATTATTTTGTTTTCATAAAGTCGTTATAACTAACTTCCCATAAAGCTATTATAACACTTTATGTTTTAAACCAATTTAAGACAAAACCCTGCCTTTCTTTTAAACCAAAACACTTCAAATTCTCCAGTCTCTATTTTAGAAATCAAGTTCCTTACTTTGGAATTTAAGAAAAATCAATACTTGTTATTAATGATCTTATTAAAGTAACAATGATCTAGGAAATGTAATACAATTTTGTATTATCTTAGCTTCTATGCAGATGGAGGTTTCTACTTGTTTTAATATTATTAATTGTCATTACTTTTTCCTTTATTAACGCTGCAATGGCTTGTTCGATACTTATTCCCATTTCCGAAATCAATATAACATTATTATTAAAAACCAAGTACTCATTACTCACGAATGAGGTTTCACGACTTTCTACACAATTCAAGTTCTTCACATATCATATCAAGTCAAATATAAGTCAGGTCTCTTATCTTTTAAAATCAATAAACCATTCTTTTACCTACATAAAGTCGTTATAATTAACTTCCCATAAAGCTATTATAACACTTTATGTTTTAAACCAACCAAATTCGTTTAGCACATGTACGTCTACCGTACTACATAGTTCACAACAATCATGCTAGAAAAGATAGGAAGAGGTTCACATACCTCGCGACGATTATCGACAATTAGCAAAACGCTCCAAAGTAATATAATCCTGCTAGCCTTTTCCACCCTTCAAGTAGAATACGCTACTCGTAGAACTTCAACCTATAAAGGTCACAAAACGTCTATCAACCTCTAGATCTCTTCGTAGAACAATTCTAAATACAAGGTTCCTTATTCTACGGAAAATTCGGCAGCACCTCCCCCCCCCCGTAACCACATAAATCTCCTCCTCTATCCAGGCCCGCTACCAAGCCAACAACTCCAAGGGGGTTTACACGTCTAACCGGACGTGTACAACACTGCCCCACAATAATATTACAAGTCTACTGTAAATACAGTCCAATGTAAATACAGTTCAATTCTTTATAAACATCCTTCCAATATATCTTATACTCAGTTCTAAACTACTACAATATGTAATATCCAATTACAATAGGGGGACAAAGATCATTACCTCGATAAGCCCAAAATTATCCAAGATTAATAAGTCGATCCTGAGCAACGCTTAGCTCCAATTCCTTACGCTTCAACCCGCTCCAAGAAACCCTTAGAAGTTTCTAAACAACTTCTCTTAACACTTCAACCATCTATGAAGATTTCCCTAGGGTTTCACTTTTGCGACTAATGGAATAAAGTAGTATTTTCGGGCTCTTATGTTGGGATAACTTTGGAATACTACAAGGGATTTAGGCTAAGGTATTTGGGATTATACCACAACACTTGAAGAATTTTTCTACACAAAGGAGGGGGGTGTTTGGACGAGAATTACACTAAGGAGGGAGGGAGAATTTTGCCTTGGAAATTATTTCAAGTGAGGGATGAATAAGTCTTGCAAACAAGGGGGGTATTTATAGAGAAATCAATGGCTAGGATCAAATCAAGTGTATGGTGAGGATTTGGTCCATGTGGGAGTGGAGTCTTCCAACCAAATGTCCACCACAACCTTGAGACATATGTCCACCACAAAAATGGGACAAGTGGCTTGCCACTTGTCCACCAAAAACGTCCAACACTTGTCCACCAACCATTCGGCCAACATGGCCACATGGGGGTGACACGTGTCGCCCCCCTACTCGTCCAAAATATTTCATCTTCCGAAAATATCCGTAATGCCAAAAATCCAAAAATAAAGTGGGCCCCACAAAACCGTAAATTCTCCCGTGGGCCCCACGTGACCAATTTCGGAAATAAAATTCCATAATTCTTAAAAATTCCAAAAAGTCCGAATACCAAATCTGGGAATCCGATTCCTATTAACGAACCTTTTTCCTTCACAAAATCCGGAAACTTTTCCGTCGAAAAATCACATTTTTCTTCCTTTCCAATATTACTGTCGTATTCTCGTACGTACGTCCTCATATACATACTCTGGGACCACGGGGTGTAACAAGAGCCAAGCCCAACCATTACAGTCAGGAGACGCGTGGGCGTGACGTCCTGGAAGCGGACGTGTAAAGCATATCGCTTTTCGCATATTAGAATGCTAAGATGATGTTATTTGATCTCTTGGAAGCCTCATCTCTACGAGGTAGATATTAAAAGCTATACAGAATAGTTGGAACACTGCGGGGTGACACATAGGGGTATAAATAAAAGTTCTCATATGACCTTGGTGAATGCGTTTAATGATGTGGCTCTTAAAAGGAATTGTGGACAGATATTGAAAGGTTACATGGCCAGATGCAAGGACCATAGGCAATAATGAGTGATTTCAACTGGACATTAATATGGAATAGAATAGTGAAATGTCATGTCACTAAGACTGAGATAAGGGAATTTAAGCAGTAGGTAGCGGATTATGGTGAAATGAGTGGCAAGAAGGGGGTATATTAGCACTTACTAATTAAGAATGAGATGATAACCTACCTGCTTCTATGGTGTCTTTCATGAAACCAGGCCTATATGAACATTCTCTTGAGTTAATTAAGTGAGAAGTAGGCATAAAGACTTAGTATAAGTTCAGATACTTTAATAGGTGAAGGTTGAATCCGGAATTTCTACAGACCATAATAGAATGATGGAAAACAGATAAGAGAGGTACAAAGATATAGATGAATTCAACAAAGTGATAATAGAAATTCAGTGTGATGTAGCCAAAGAGACAAATGTTGACGTAGCCAAAGACACCACTGAGTTAGTAAGTCCAACGAGAGGATAAAACAAATGCCACTTGAGGATACAAGTGGTAGTAATGCAAATAAGGAGGAACGCAGAGATACTGGAGAAGAATATGGAAATAAATAGAATAAGGAAGATGACGATGGTAAGGTGGTAGAAGTAAAACAACTTATTAAGGACCCACAATTGATAGAAGAATCAAAAGTAACTCTTACTACTAAAGAACAGGTTGAAGGAGCTTTTGTAGCAGCAAAAGTTAATGAGGAGCGGAATGTCGACAAGAGTTAGGAGGTGTGTACCAATGGTAACAACTCTAATAATAGTAACGCAGTGATATTAAATGGAAGAGGGACAATAGGCGGTCTTCATATATATCAGTTTGAAACTGAATTTAAAGGGAGTCTTTTTAAGTAGTGGAATGAAATAGCCGATAATGACATGTTCTTTTAAGAAGTTCGATAGAATGTTGGCAAACATTTATTTTAGCTTGGGTTGGACAGAATATGAAGCATTTTTTTAGGCGCTAAATCAAAATTGGCACACTGTTGTTGATTAAGATGATTTCGTTTCTTTTATACCGAGACTGAAGAATGTCAAGACTGCCTTATTATTATGGAGTAAGGAAACTTTTGAAGATGTTTTTAAGAAACTAAGTTTTAGGGTGGATATTGTTAGATTTAAAGAGGAGTTGTTTGAAGAATTTCCAACAGAAGCAAATGGGATGATTTTACAAGGAGTTAAGCCAGACTTTAAAAGAGTATGAAGAAGTTTCTAGCCATTTGATCAATAAAATGAGAGTTCTATTTATATGCATGCTAAGACTCCTAGTAACTTGATTCAGTAAGGAAAAGGTATTACTGCTTTCCCAAGGGGAACATTTCCATTCATGTATTTAGGATGTCCAGTATTACATGTTAGAAAGAGGAAGATAGACTATGCTGAATTTATTAAGAAGATTAAATACAAGTTACAGGCTTGAGAGGAAAAATTGTTGTCACCGTGAGGTAAAGCAGTGTTGATTACTAGGGTCTCACAAGTGTGCCTATATGCATACTGCCTGCTATAAGACTTGCAAAATGTGTGATCAAAGATATACATACAAATAGTTGTAATTTTCTTTTGGTGTATAGTGAGGATGATGTTAAGGCTAAGCATTGGTTTATATGGTTAAAAACGTACTTGCCTAAGGATGATAGTGGATTGGGATTCAGACCTCATTTTGGATATATTAAAGGCATTGTGTAAAAAGCTATGATGGAAATCTATGACCACCAACTCTCTATGGGTTAACTTTCTAGGGAACATGTACTTTGAAGCATTACCCTCAATATGTGCAACGGGAAGGTGATTCTCAGGCATTGGAAATGGGTGTTGAGGTAAATGATAACATTGAGCAAGAAATATGGTGGGAAACAAAGAGTGGGACCGCTAACATTTGATTTGATAATCGTACCAAATTGGAAACATTACATTATATATTACTATCAGAGTTTCTTATTGATGAAAGGGTGGAAGATTTCAAAAGAACTGCTATGTGGGGATTGATGAGATTTATCAAAGCTAGGACAGTATCTACCAGATGACATTGTCTCACATGTCACTACATACTTGGTATATACCCTGTGGATAATCCTTGGTGGATAATGACAAGTTTTAGTAAATTTACTGTGCCAAGTGTATGAGATTTGTTGAGATAAAGATCCTATCCTTCTGAGGTATATATGTAAATGTGGGTTAAAAAAATGTCATTCAAGGTATATTTATTTCTATGGACGATGTGAAAATCTAAAATCCCAGTGGATAAAGTGTTGCATAATATTGGAGTTAATATAGTATCAAGATGTTGCTGATATAATGTCTTACATCAAGGAATGAGAGATCACTTGTTTCGTACAAGGGAGTTGTCAAATCTCTATGGAACTATGTTAACAATGTAGCGGGTATACACATGAATTGTCGTCATGATTAAGTATGCAGTACAGATTTGGGGGAAACATTACATACCATTTACAAATTAAAGCAGGTGTACAAGGTAGTACCAGCTGGAATGTTGTGGCAAATTCAAAAATAGAGGAGTATAGCGCCGCATGGAGACTCTTTAACTTTGTTCAAGGTATTACATAAGATTCAGTTGAATGTTCACAAGTAATGTGGTTCCTTGACTATTTTGAATTGGTGAATTGCATGTGTGTTATACTGTGGCCCTGTGAGGCATCTGTTGGTTTGCTGGATACAGGTGGATAGACATAGTTATAAAGGAGGCTCTGCCGAAATTTCTAGAACTTGAGACTTGTTATGAACATTCGAGGACGAATGTTTCTAAGGGGGGAAGAATGTTATACCTCGTATGATTAAGGCGATAAATACGAACGTCATTAAGAAAGTAAGATTTGAATATTGGGCATAAAGTATACTAACATATGTTAATGCGGAAAATTAGTATTCAGAAGGATGTGATTCCGGAAAAAAAAAATGTTGGTTACAACGAGTGTGACGTTGGAACTTATTATGATAGTTGTATATTCCCGTAAGGATTAGTAACGTATTATATAAGTTACGACAACAAGGATACGAGGTCTTATGAGAATTTTCGGGAATTAAAAGAAGTGGGATCAAAGTTTTATTAAGTAATTGGGAGATTAAGTTAAGAAGAGAACATTAGGGGCTTAAGTGCAAATTACATTTTTTCAGTTTTTTTTCTTTTTGTGCACTACAACTTAAGAAATCTTTTCATCTCCCATACTCCATTTTCAACATTCTCTCCCTCTCACTATCAAGAACTCCCCATTTCCCATAGCCAAAGTTAAGCTTTTATTCCCTCTTTCTAGATTAATTATTCTACACAAAGTGAAGCAAACAATAGCCCAAACAGTGGGTTCTGCGCGATCTTTGGCGAAAATTGTAGCCCAAATTTTTCAAGTTCGTGGACATTTTTTGGAAAGAAAAACATGTTAGAATAATGGGTTATCATAGTGGAGGTGTTGCATGTTGAATTAGAGTTGAAGAAGTGTGAAATTGAAGCCAAAATTGGCCCAAAACAGTGAGCAAATCGGCTGGGCAGTGAGCAGTTTTTTTCGGGACTGCTGGACAGATTTTTAGTCAAATTTGGAGGGGAATATATCCTAGTATATTAGGAGTTTTTGGGTGTTTCAAAAGCCTAAAATAAATCTCGTCGAGTCTAGTTTCCAACGCAACAAACCTCTCGTCAATAGGACACTGGAGTAGAGAGTTATCGACGTTACAAGTTCAGCTGACGAAGCAGTGGCTAAAAATCGGGACTGTTTTGGGGATTAAATTAAGGTATGAAAATTCTTCTTTCTATGCTATAATCAAAGTTGCATATTTTTGTAGTTGAAGTAATGGACTTGTGTTATGAAGAAATCTTGAATTTAGACAATGCATATGGAATTTGGATGTTGAACCGAAATTGGATTATTTTGGGCATGCGTTGGATTTGTATGTTGTGTTGTAAATTCCATTACTAATTGCGTGTTAAAAATGGAATAACTTGTGAAGATTTAAGATGTGTTCATTATATGGAGTTGTTGGAAAATAAGTTGGATTATTTATTAAGGAAAGAGTAAATGGTTGCATGTTAAATGGCCTAAAACTCATGAATAACTTTCGGACATTGTGCGACCCTTTACGGGCTGTTTTGGTGCCATATAATCGTTGTTGCTATTATTGACATCGTCACTAATTGTGTGTTAAGAATTGAAAGAAGCATTGGTACATGGTGATGTAATTAGTTATATAAGGTGACGCGAGACGAAATGGATTTAAGAAACCAAGAAAGGAATTATGAAATCTTTTTAGACATTGTCGTAACATTTTAAGTATTGAATGAATATGGTAAATAGGTACGATAATCACCTTGATGATTTAAATTATTGTCTTTCATAAGTAACGAGAAAGGGGTTATATGACGGTGTATATGCGGTATATGGAGCCTAGTTAGATTACATATTGAAATGGTTGGATTGTTGGTTTAAATTGGATTGTTAGTTGGAGTTGAACTGCTGGCTGATTTGGATTGTTGGAAAATTATGGATACGCACATAAACAAAGGAAATGTTGCCCAAATTTTTATAGAAATAAGGGAGCTGTTATTCATACAACTTACATTAGAAAATCAAAATTGACGAGCGTGTTATTCCTTATTATAGGTTGAAGTACTAGACGATGCATACCTTAATATCGAGTTGATTAGTTCGCCTAAGAGGTATGTGAGACCTTTCCTTCTTTCTTTTGGCATGATTTTTATGAAAGTACGAAGACGTACTTAACTCCTACCAGTTCAGTTTTAAAAAAGATTATTTACTAGTTATGGTTTCAGTAACAGAGTTTATGGTAGTAATTTTATTGAGAGTCACATAATGATTTTAATTGCATACAGTTGCTCATCATATCTACTCGTGCTAAGTGTTACTATTTCACTCCACTGAGTCCCGGGCCAGATCATGTTCGTGCGCAGCCATGCATCATTCATCGAGTCCCTCACTAGAGGGCCGAGACACGTTATATGTATACACAGATTACATCGAGTCCCTCCATAGAGGGCCGAGACACGTTACGCGTGCAGGTACAGATTCCATCGAGTCCCTCCATAGAGGGTCGAGACATGTTATCTGATTTTATATCTGATACATGAGCATGATGATTTATGATTCAAGATACATGATATGATTTTGAACAAGATTCTCGATTTTATGAAATTTGATGACTCTGTTTTACTTGTACGATTGTTATTCGATTTGATATTTTATGTTTTACATACTCGAGACATTATCTCTTGACCCCCTCTCTGAGCTGCGTTAAATGCCCGCAGTTCAGTGTTGAATAGGTGACCCTCCAGTATAGGATTTTTGTACAACAGTTGGAGAGCTCCTTTGTTCCGAAGCCAGCTGTTTTGGTACAGACCTTTATCTTTCAGACTTATGCATATTTTGGGCACGACGGGGTCCTGTTCCGTCATATGTCATTATTACACTTTTAGAGGTCTGTAGACAGTTGTGGGTTGGACGTTTGTACCTTGTTTTGGGTTTTGATGTTATTATCTCGTGGCAGCCTTGCCGGCTTGCTTATTTTGATTATGCCTTTGTGCACGTGATGTTGGTTGGTGGCAGCCTAGTCGTCTAGCCTATTATGATTGTTGCCTTGTTGTTGTTTTGGCAGCCTTGTCGGCTAGTCCATTTTAGGGAAATGTTGTAAAAGCAGCGTTGTGCTGCCGAAATTTTCTATATATCTCTTTATTAGATGGATTAAGGGTGGCAGGTCAGTAATGACGTCCAATTAGGACGTTAGTCGCGGCCCGTCGGGTTGGGTCGTGACATAAAAACTCTTATTCTACGGAAAATCGGGCAGCACTTCCTTTGTTTCTACGAACTTTTCCACCTTTTTCAAGGCCCGAAAATCAATAACCAAATGCCACATTTAAGGCTCAACAATTAGCTAATCAAAGGGGATTACACGCCTAGACGGACGTGTAAAATTCTGCCCCACAATTTATATAATACTGTCCATTTCCTTAAGGCACATTCTCGGCAACTATCAATATCAACAACAATGTCAATTTTTGTTCAATTCCTTTTTAATCCAAGTTGTTATTCCAACATTTTATATACATAATAACAATTACAACAACTATAATTCTATCTTCCCTTAACATGCGACGATAGTAACTATCAACCAAGTTGTTTTCAACAATAAAGGCTAACATGCCCATTTTCGGTTTTTAACAAGTCGACATGATCCAAATCTTTTCAAACTTAAATCTATATACTACATGTTCATTAATCAACTACTATAACATGTAATATTTAATTACATAAGTAGACGAAGATTTTACCTCAATAAGCCCTAATAATATTCAAGCCTAAAAGTCGATCCTTAGCCACTTTTAGCTCCTCTTCTTATGTTCCAATCTGCTCCAAGCACTCCTTAGAATCTCATGAAGAACTCATCTTCAAGTTCTAACCAAAAATTTGAAGAACCCCTTAGGGTTTCACGTTGCGACTAACGTAGAAACGTAGTTTTTCCGGGATCTTTGTATTGAGATATCCTTGTAATACCTCTAGCAACCTTGGGTTTAAGTATTGGGAATTATGATCAACAAACGAAAATATTTTGTGTGAAAAATGGCATGATGCCGAGAGCTCTCAATGAGCAAGACAAAGTCTTGAAATTTTTCTAAGTGTCCAATTAGTCTTACACTAGTAATGGATATATAAAGAGATCAAGGACCAAGATTAAAACACTTGTGTGGCTTGGATTTGGATGACTTAAATATCAAGAGTCAACTTGTCCACTTGTCTAGCTTGTTCTCGCCCAACACGGGCAATGTGAGGGTGACACGTGTCGCCCTCCGGTTGGTCTAAAAATATTTCATCTCCCGAAATTCCGATAAATTCTATAAGTCTCAAATATCAAATTCGGGAACTCAATTCTCATTAATAAACATTTTTCCTTCCCGAGGTTCGGAAGATTTTTCTTAGAAGGAGCAATCTTTCTTTCGTTCAAATTTAAAGTCGTAACTTCCCACGTACGTTCTCTTACACGTGTCCTGGAATTACGGGGTGTAACATTCTCCCCCCCTTAGAAACATTCGTCCCGAATGTTCTTTCGGAGTTCATTCTAATCAGATATCGATATAGTCCCCTTTAATTATACCCAATCGCAAATCAAATATGCCACACATGGCCACAACACTCAAGAATACGTCAATTAAATCGACAAGTAGGGAGAATGGATTTCCTGGAGGTATAGGGAAATAAGTGAGGATACTTCTGTATCATGCCATCTTCTGCCTCTCTAGCCATCTCCTCTCTATCATCACTACGCCACCAGACCTTGACGGAAACCACGTTCTTAGTCCGTAATCGTCTGACCTGGCGATCAAGTATCGCTATAGGACTCTTCTCATACGATAACTCTTCTGCCACCTGGACATCACTAACTGGGAACAACTCTGGATGGGTCTCCGATACTCTTCTGTAACATAGAAACATGGAAGACCGGATATACTGCCTCCAAATCGGACGACAGTGCTAACTCATAGGCAACCTGGCCTATTCTACGGACGATCTGATAAGGCCCAACGTACCTTAGGCTAAGTTTCCCCCTTCTTTCCAAATCTCATCACATCCTTCACGGGTGATACATTCAAGAAGACCCAATCGTCAACCTGAAACTCCAAGTGTCGACGTCGATTATCTGCATAAGACTTATGTCGACTCTGAGCTGCTAACAACCTCTCCTGGATAAGTTTCACCTTATCCACAGCCTGCTGAATCAAGTCTGGTCCAACTAACTAATCCTCGCCTACATTGAATCAACCGATCGGCGACCTACACTTCCGCCCATACAAGGCCTCATAAGGCGTCATCCCAATATTGGAATGGTAGCTGTTATAATACGTAAACTCCACAAGAGTCAAAAGATCCTCCCAGTTACTCCTGAAGTCAATAACACGGGCATGACCTATCCTCGAGTATGCGGATAACATGCCTGCTCGTGATCGGCGAGGTGAAATGCAACACTGAGACTCACCTGTGTTCCTAACCCCTCCTGGAAAACCCTCCAGAAGTTAGACATAAACTGGGCTCATCTGTCTGTCATAAATAAACGTAGGAACCCCGTGCAGTCTCACAATCTTCCCGATGTAAAGTCTAGCATAATCCTCAGCCGAATAAGTAGTCCTGACCGGAAGAAAAAATGGGTTGACCTCGTCGGCCTATCTGCTATGACCCTCAGGGAGTCGCACTACCTCTGAGTACGATGAAACCCTACAACAAAATTCATATTAATCGCCTCCCACTACCAAGTCGGGATCTCAATCGTCGATAAAAGCCCATTGGGCTTCTGGTGCTTAACCTTGACCTGCTGACAATTTGGACACTAAGCAACAAACTCTGCTACGTCTCTCTTTAGGCCATCCCACCGATACATACATCTGAGGTCATGATACATCTTAGTCAACCCCGAATAAATAGAGTAACGAGCACTATGTGCCTCCCCTAAAGCCTGTTGACAAGTCCTGCAGCATCGGGCATACACAATCTATCCTCATATCACATCACTCTATCCGGTGCTGCCCAAACAGGTCATTCTCCTCTTGGAGAGTCGTATCTCAATTTCGCCTTAGAACTGGATCCTTATAATGTCGCCTCTTCACCTCCTCAACGAGGGAAGACTCGGCAACCTCTCGAATCTGAGCTCCACTATCTTGCTCCCGTAGCTGCCGAGAAATATAGGTTGTTACCTTATCGTATTGCATCCGCACACAACCCAGCCAAACACTTAAAGTGTTACCATAATAACCTAACCCTCTAGTCCTTCAGGCCTCAAGAGGGGTTAGAACTGTAGTTGTAGTCATCTTATCTTCCAATAACTGGAAGCCTGTCTCATATTTCTGAAATATTCGGGGATATAATCTCAATTATGATTCCTGTTTCCATTTCTCTGTTGCAACCAAACTTGGTCACTATACTTAGATTCGATTCATTTGCTTGTCTCATGGCTAAGACTTTCTGCCAGTCACAATTTAGGGGAAGATTTCCTTGATCTCGTCAAGTAGTAAGCCTATTATTCTCTCCCAGCTCATAGAGCTTATAGTCAGGTGTTCAACCTCAATTCATGGTATTACATAATCCAATGGCTTGCCATGATTTCTTATCTTGTCATGATTAGGTCTCTCATCGTTCGAGTGTCTACTCGTCTTACCTTTTCCCTTTCAAGTTGCCCTGGGGTCTTTTACTTCCCCGTATTTTTCCTACTATATTTCTCGTCAGTACAGATTTTTGCCACCTTTCATCGAGGTGCTCTTACTGCCCATCATTCACTAAAGGTCTCTACACTAGTCTGGGGTAATCATATCTTGTGCAACTTACATAACCATAGTTGCATTCTCTTTATCATTTTGGTCATAACCTTTCCTTATGTTCATTATTAGCAAAAATATTTCTATCTTGATGCTTGATCATACAGTTTCATTCATGCGTACTATCTGCATTTATATCTTTACGACACTTCTTCAACCATTTCCTCATGTCGTCCTCAATTACCCCAACCCAATACCTTTTCTCTAAGGTTATCTAAAAATTGTAACCTATTGCATAACGAAGCCGGAGACTTTACCAGTCCCATATCTATGGCTTAAATAATATGGGTACGCATAACCCTCAATAATACGTAAAACTATCCTGTTACGCGGGGGAGAGATCTTATCTCTCTTATCTTAATCATCAAGCGCCACCTTATAATCGTATAGATTTTCAAAACCTACTAACGATGTCTTCTGTTTTCCGCAGGAAGCACGCGTACTTATCTTATTCCTGCCTTGCGCATTTTTCCTGAAACCATTCGGAATATCGTGGCCCTGGCTGCCACACTAAACCAACTCCAAGTACCTCCAAGGGCACTTAACATGAACTCTTTCAATGATCGTACGTTTCCATTTCCATCTCTAAACTCTTCAAATACAACTATTCCATACTTTCTACATCAATTTACCCCTAATGAACAAGTCGCACAGACTTACCAAAATCAAGCCACATAGACTTACCAATTTTTTATGCCAAAGAAGGAAGGATAATTCACTTGTTACAATCACTTCCCTTCCTCTCCACTCGATAACCGGCTTACCAGAAAACTGGAATCGAACCAATATCTCTCTGTAGTCACCATTGGCATTCAAGAAGCCAACGAGTCCATACCCATGATGACCTCCAATCTTTGGAGTTACTATATCGAACAATATAAGGCCATTTTCGGCTCTCACGACCCGGTTCCGGTGGAACGCGTCCACGAACCCGTAAAACAATTACTAGACTTGGGCCTTGCACCCTCGTGACCCTGTCACGTAGCGGGACTACTACCAACTGATCCCACTCCATTTTAGGTTATGGGGCGACCCATAATACGCCCTCAACCCAACTCACCGTCGTACTTAACTCTTACCCTTAGTCTGAATTAAATCTTATGCCCGAGAAGGCCTTATATACTTAAGGTCTCGGCGGTTATCAATATTTTTAGGCTCGCAATTTCCATGCTCCAAGCCTATCTTATCAGTCCCCCCGTAAACGGATAAAATAGCTTCTCATAAACTCTCAATCGTGATGTCTTAATCATAACAACCATAATTACTCCATACGGATCTCATCCGTACAATCCTCCTAAGCATACCACGTGGCTTAATCTATAATTATGGCATTCCATTAAGTCCTTTAAGCATGACTTCTTAAGGGTTCATTACCCTTTCAGACGGTTCATCATCTCCTAATTACTTCAAATTAGCATATAAACTTTGATGAAAATTCATTAAACTGCTTCATACCTTTCCTGTGTCTATTTAGTCCTTACCAATTCTTGGTAAGCTAAAATCATTCTAGGCAACACGCGTCTGACCCTCATACATAACTCCGTATAGCTGTATGTCGTAATACCAACTATACTACAATTATTACCAACCTGGATACGCAATCCACATAATCCTTCCTGGGTCACTGCTGCCTTTCTCGTAGTTGCAATCAATATAACTCGTTAGGGAGAGACGACCCTAACAACACAACTCTATCGCACGATCTCAGAGTGAGAAGAATGGAAACCAATCCTAAATGTCCTGCAGCCTTCTGGTTATAGATGTGGTGCACAACACACCGATAACCAAAACTCTACTAGACACGGTCTGTAGACACTTTCCGAGGACTAACTGCTTTGATACCACTTTTGTCACGACCCGACCCCGGGCCCGCCACTGGTGCCCTACCTGAGCACCCTTACAGGTATACATCAGATAAAATTAGCGGAACATACATAACTCAAATAAGAAATAATCAACAGGCTAGCCGATAAGGCTACCTCCATGAGTATATATATACACATAAATCCAAAAGCAGTTACCTCTTTTTTTTTGTCAAACCGACCCACATGATATGACTACAGACCTCTAAGAGTTATGACATAACAACTGTGACGGGACAGGGCCTCACCATACCCCTGAATGTACATAAATCTACAACCTCAGGGAACTGTACCAAAAGACAAGCCTCCGAAATAATGGAGCTTCCCAACCAGCTGAACAGTGATCCTAAGAGTGAGGATCAGCAAGCTATGTACCTCAACCTTCGGCATGAACGCAACCCCCCAAAGGAGGTCAGTACAACAGGTACCAAGTATGTGAAACCGAAAGTACTGAAATGAAATCATATAGTCTAAAATAAAGCTGGAGACATGTATGATAACCAAAATAACAGTACATTGTGCCTTACTAATAATGAGAGTAAACAAGAGTATACTTTACTGCGTAAAGATAGGAAACTCATGATCAAAGTAGGGCCACCCGCCCGTAGTATCATTAAGCAATCCTACTCCTGGGACTATTTCACCCGCATAGGTCCTGTGGACCCGCAATGGAGCGATTTGCTCCGTATGGGACTATTTCACCGCGGGACTATTTCACGCTTAGGCGGTGGGCCGCAATGAGTACAAACGCCGCACTCGCATCATGGGTAGCAAATCCATGGAATAAGTAGTAACCCGGGAGTTTACCCCGCAAGAATAACATAACACTAGCACAATCGGCTATCATACATAACATAAGCACCACCGGCTTATCATACATAACATAAGCACCACCGGATTATCATAATTATCATAAGCAAGTTAAGAAATCCCCTAACTTCTTATTAGCCTTAATTATCATGCACTCTCATTTTATTTAACTTAAGGCACTAACATGTCATTAAAATCCGGGAATTAACCCAAAGTACTCCGTACTTCCGTTCCTTTAAAAAGAACCCTTTTATATAAAAACTCCAAGATACTAACACCCGTAGTATCAAGGCATGTCTATTTTATGTTGGTAGACAAAATACAATCGATTAAAAATAATAAAGAGACCGATTAAAGTTGCCAATTAATCTTCTCCATTTAAAAACGACGAGTCAATCAGTAAAGTAAAGCATCATAAACACTTGTTTAATTTATTTATGGTAAAGACTTTACAAAAAACTTAATGTTCAAACATTTATGGGAAACAGTTATACTCTCAATATCATATACTCCCTCTGTCCACTTCTATTTATTTTTACTTCTGCATAATGGATTTTCCACTCTCTTAAGAAATAACAAAGGAAGTATCTGTTTTACCATGATAACACATAGCTATAGCATTTCAATAATCCTGAAAAATGATTTGAATGAGTAGTTGATGTTAAGGATAAATAGAAAAAAAAAATCTTTGATATGCTAAAATGGACATGTAAAACTAAAAATTTATTTTTAATAAGTAAATTAAACAGAGGGAATAATCCAACTCTTTCTTATAACTAAAAAGATAATCTCAAGAACCACCTTGGTTGAATAATCAATATTTCATATGGTCAACAAATACTTATTTCTAAAATTACAGAACAAATTTAAAAGTGATTATGCATTCATTGGATTATTATTGAAGTATCTACATTTAAAACGTTTCTGGCCTTAACCCTTGCTTAATGTTCGTATTTGGACAATTTCTTTTTTCAATCCGTAGTTTTCCAATACCTAAGGTCGATTTTTAAACCCTAATACACAAGCTCTATCTTTTTTTCCCGGAATATAAATATTTGATGGTATTTGGACTTTAAGATGGTTATCACCAAATGAGAACTTGAACGCGTGCATCTACGCAGTAGCTTTCTTGACGCCTATAAAGTTCCAAATTTGCAGCCCAACCTTCTATCGATAGACATATCCAAGGATGATCTATTTGCCCCAGGCCTATCTCAGGATGGTTTACAGAAGACATGAGAGCAAGTTCAAAGCACTATTTCCATTTTCATCCAATGGATTATAGAAAGTTTCAGTAAATTAATTCAAAGCAGAGAAGATTGCAATAACTGAATACGCATGCATTTCTGACCACAAAGATTTGAGCATTTACAAAACATATACATGCATCTATGGATCGATAAAGAAATAAGAATGACTCATAAGTGCATCAAGGTACGAAGGTCATCAACACTAATATCCCTTTGATCTTGCGAGCCCTTCTTCCCAAAAGCCTTCCTCGCCAGCAGTTTCTTCTTTTCTTGCAGTTCCAGTATCCTCTCTTCAATGGTGCTTCGTGCAATCATCCTCACAATCTTCACATCTTCCTTCTGTCCAATTCTATGGACTCGGTCCATAGCTTGCTCCTCAACTGCTGGATTCCACCAAGGTTCCATTAGATAGACTCTAGTAGCAGCTGTAAGATTTATTCCGGCACCTGAAGCTTTTAGACTTGCAAGCAAGATGGTAGGCCCCTCCGGATGTGGGATGTCAAACTCCTTAATCACTTGGCATCTCTTTTTTGCATTCATTGACCCGTCTAAGCGCAATATCTTAAAACCAGCTGCTTTAAGAGGCTCTTCAAGTAGGAGCAACATCTTCCTAAACTGAGAGAAGACAATTGATTTTCTGCTAGGGCTTTCATCTCTTGATGCAACAAGAAGTTTTAGGAGTGCATTCACTTTAGATGATACAGTGGATGAACTTCCACTATTTGCTGCATTAGATGCTTCAGGTGGGCAGAAAAATAGGTCAGACTCTGACAGAGGATGGCGGCAAAGTGGGCAACAAGGCTTGGCGCGTTTTATGGTCTTCAAAATGCATGACTTGCAAAATATATGCCCACAACAAGTAATGACACTATTGGTAGGCGGAAAAATGCAGATTGGACAATCAATTCCCTCGTCATCTTGCAACGCTGAGAGCATTTTGTCCAACAACTGTGGGTTTCTCTGCACATCTGGTTTAATTCAATTATTAAATGCATTACTCACTATCTAGCTGAACCAAAAGAAAAAAGCAGGGTGGCATAAAAGGCCTTTTACTTGGCTAATTAAACTTCTTTAGAAAATGATCAAAATTCCCAATTATCAGCCACATATAAAGAAAAAAAAAACATAGACTATATTTTGTTAGAATCAATTATGCAGTAGGCGCTTTATTCTTTGTAAAACAAACAGCCCCAAACCTCAAGTAAGCATTGCAATAACTTGAACAATGACAAAAGGACTGTCTATATGTCCCTGGAAACAAAGGTATATACTACTCTAAAACAGGAAGTTGACATGTTATGGCACTTGTGTCTCACCTATTTAAGGAAAGACTGCAATGGCATAGGTATATTTCCAATAAGTCGGATTATTTTCACCTTTCGTTCGAGAGGTTGTGGGTTGGAAAGACTGCAACTTACCATTCGTGATGATATTCAGTTGAAAAGAAACTAAAGTAAATTAAAATGAATCCACTATACAAAAAAGCATATGATAGCGCCAAAAGTAGCTACCAAGTATTTGGAAACCTTGAACCAATGGAAGATTTGGAGAGCTTTAGGAAGACCATTAAAGAGGCACTCAAGGCCTACAATAGGCTCAAGTGGTTGTTTGATGAAGGAAGATCAAGATTCAAGAAGAGGAGATGCATCAAAAACAGCAAGAAGCAGCAGCTTCTGGGCAAACCTGACAGGATCGCGATCTCGAGAACACTGGTGTAATCGCAAAGATGAGCCACAGCTAAAGAATTGTGGACGCGGACGCGGTTGCGAAGGAAGCGTAACTGGCAGGATCACCAATTGCGAGCCTACCTCCGCGATCGTGAAGGCTACTGGGCTTGTCAGCTTTGTCTAATTCGGACCAAGCTATTTTAGGCCTAGTTGTTAAGGATAATTAGGTAATTGTTAGTATTAATTGAACCATAATTAAGTAGTTACTTTTAGGGTCATTTTCACAAGTTAGCTTTGACACTATTTATCACTTTGCCCATACCTCTCCAATGAACGTCTCCTGGATTCTGGTGAATTCCTGCAAAAGCAAAGTGATCGGAATTGTCAGAACTTTCAGAGAACTCATCGAAGGCGTGAACTTTGTCGAGATTGCGACCCACGTGATTCCTCGAGCAAAGGCAAAGTGATCGGTCACTCTATAGTCTGTGTTGAAGTATGTGACCATCTCATCTAAAGACGAGCTATTAGAGAGAGCACACTTTTAATATTTGATTATATTCTCAACACGCACCCTCACGTGATTGTCACAATCATTAACAGGAAGATTACAACTCCGAGACACCAAAGAAACTGCCTAGGATTGCTATAACTGGCATGATATAGAACATGGGTCAAAAGCGGTTAGCAGTAACCATTGAATAAGTTTCTTCAACTTGAGTTGGGTTAAAAGCGCGGAATGTATTTGCACTATCACCGTCTTAGGTTTTTCTTAGTTGAATAAAGAAAAATAAGACTACCTTCTTGTGTTGTGCTTCGCTAGGTAGAGGTAAGTAACGTATACTAAGGAAAATCCGATAATGGTACTTATACATCAAGCCCAACCAATGACTATTCATGATTCCATAATTAAATCAATTCCATACCGGTTCTTAGAGGAATGTTATGGTGGCAACTGTTTTTCACACTGGGGAATATGAAATGGGTGATGCCAAAGACTACTTATGATCTTTTGAGATAGGGGGTAATGTAAGAAACAAGACATGGTGGAAGGCTATCAGAGCTTGCATATGGTGGACTCTTTGGAGCGAAAGAAATGCTAGGTGTTTTGAAGGTAAACACAACTATTTACAGAAGATTAAGCTTGAACATATTGTATTTTCATTTCTGGTGTACAGAACTTTTTGTAGTTGAAACAGAGTCAATATTACAGCTTTTAGAGTCCTTGTAAGTAGAAAACGACAGACGAACTCACTGGATCTTTTGTAAATTTGGCCACCAGCACAACTTTTTATGCTAATGAATATACTGTTAAAGATCAGATAATTTTCACCTGTCAAATTGCTTTGAACTCAAAATAAGAATATATAAATTTGAGAGATATCAAGTCTAACCTCCAATTTTATTTGATGGCAGTAAAGATCTCAGGTCTGAAGGACACAAGGCTAAATCTATACAGATCTGTCGAAGTCGTACAATTACACTCAGCACAGTCCAATAATTTTTCATTGAACTATCAGAAGCGATGTATTGATCGACAATCTTCTTAGCTTCTGATTCCATCTGATCATAAATTTCCCTTTCTTCTCCAGAAAGTTCCACAAAAAAAGTCTCAATAGATTTTGATGGCAAACCAGTTAGAGCCTTTTCTTTGGTCCTTCTCAAAGACATGGTTGACATTAGGACCTGAGAAGACAATGAAGATCAAAATCCTAAAACAAACTAGTAGGGCACATAAATTTAGTGTAAAACTAATTAACTATGAAAAGGGAAAGAGAATGGATTATAGCCACTTGCCTTGATTTAGCAACTAATCTTTCACACAAATGAAATAGAAATACTAAAAATAAGTTTGCTTTTTCACGAACCACATTCTTCCCAGAGATATAAAAATGAGAAAGGTAATAAGTTTAAAGGAATTTCCAGGTGCAATCAGCTAAATCTCAGATTCCAGAAGTTGTTCTTCAAATTCTGTAATAGTGTTCTAAAGCTTGCATGTGACCAGGAGGTCTTGGGTTCAAGCCGTGGAAACAGCCTCTTGCAGAAATGTGAGGTAAGGCTGCGTACACCCTTGTGGCCCGGCCCTTCCCCGGACCCCGCGCATAGCGGGAGCTTAGTGCACTGGGCTGCCCCCCCCCCTCTGTTCTAAAGCTTGCATTTGTATTTGTCGGAGAATTCTTTATCTAACAAACTTTATAAGTTATAGCAATAATATTCTGTGCAGTAAACTCCTCAAGAATACAATGTATGCCACAGAAGCAAAACACAAAAACATTTGCATTTCTTCAACATACTATCGAGCAGTGAAGATTGTCATGCATCAGAAATTCAATAGAAGTGTACTTCAAAGATAAATAACCTTTCACCATTATAGATATATACCAGCAGCACTAAACAAATTTACTTGAAAATAGAGTAGGCCATATCCAAACTTTAAACAGTTAGATATACACTCTCAAAAGGAACTAGAACACTGAAACTAACTAACAACAGAGTGTAGGCACATTGTAATACTTCAACACAAAATGGCGCTCTAACCATCAAAGAGGAACACATCAGATACGAAGAAAATGTTGTCTTATCCAGCTTTAGTACTGCCTTAAACTGGAACAGCCCTTTACCTTCCCCTTCTCTTTCGTTGCACAAATTATTCGAGTCTCCAACCACATAACACTATAGTACTTAGTAGATTTTCCCAAAGCCTGATCCTAAGCCACCCCAGCTTCCCGCTCCTCTTTCCGGAGAAAGCCCTTCTACCCCCATCCACATAACCAACTGCTCAACCATTTGTCCACTGCTGGAAAACTTCCACTCCTGTTTTAGGAGTAGAGAGAAGGGATCGAAATTCAGGGTCGTTTGGTTGCAGATTAGAGTGATGCATATATTAGTAAAGCAGGGATTAGAGGTGTTTTGAGGGCAAGCAGTGTAACATTCAGAAGCTGCAGATGAATTGTCTTGCTCTTTATTATTTTTGGTGTAAACAGGAATTTTTAATACAAACAGAAGATATTTTTGATGTTTTAGACAATATGTAAGAAGTATCATAGGAAGAAAAGCTTCTATATTTTGTAATTGGCTGTCTTGGGGGACTATATAGTTTGGTATTAGTACACCAGTTGATATATAGAATGTTACCATTGTCAAAAAAAAAAGTAATGCAGGAATTAGTTATGAGGGAATTTATTTATTTATTTTATTATGACAAGGGAACCCGCTGCCGCTACCCTTCGCCCTTGCGGGTATCTATGTATTATTTTATGCAGGTAGTTATTCATGTATTAGTTATTCCATCTTCTATTCTGCATAAATTAATACATAGATTCCATCATAACTTATCCATGTATTAGTGATGCGGGTTTCTAAATTGCAAACCAATCGCCGTATTAGATGTGTTGGATTTTATACATAGCAAAAAAATGCTACCAAACAAGGTATTACTTATGCAGGATTTAATACATGAATCAGCACCTAACCAGCAACCAAATGAAGCCTAAGCTCTTTCCTCACATTTCAAAGTTCATATACAAAACGTAGTGGAAATAGCATAACTTTTCCAAGTACAGTCATAATGGAAAGGGATGAAAAGCATGATAATTACGGAAAAGGTGAGAATTGGAACTGGGAAAAAAACTGTTTCCAACGGTCTGTATTCATAAAGAGAAGTACAATTACGAGCCAATGGCATAAAAAGAGAATATGGAAGCTTTAAATCCAACACAGACTTTTAAAAAAAAACAAATAAGAAGAGCTTACCTGCAGCCTCAACACCCCCTTCTCATCTCCCAGGGCAAGTGGACGTTGTATCAAACTGTTCCAATAGGATTTAATAGACAGAGGCTCAAATCTCAAAAATGCCATCAAAGAATACAAATCGAATGAGTTATTTTGTATTGGTGTTCCTGTCACCACCCATCTTCGATTAGCTTTCAAGTTGTTAACTGCTTGACTTTGCTGAGCCTTCACATTCTTAATGACATGTGCCTCATCCAAGACAACTCGCCACCATTCTATCTTTTTGATTGGAGAATCTATCCATGTGTCTTCACTAGCCAGAATACTATAAGTAGTTATAACTATGTCATACTTCTCCAGCTCATTGGCATCTCCTGTCCGCTCTCCATAATAAATATATGACTTCAGTGAACCTGATTTTGTGTGCTCCTCGATCTGTGAGGTCCATGATGAGAACACAGCGGGTGGACAAACAACCAATGTCGGCCCTGAACTTGAATTTCCAGAACGTCTGTCAGGACTAAACACTGATTTTCCCTTAGCGTGTAGAGTGTGTGTTTGTTCAGTCTTTTGCTTCTTCCGCAAATTGTTAGCCTTTCTACTATCTCTTCCCCTTCTCTTTCTCTTACTAAATGAAGCAGCACATGTGTCTTCCTCTTCATCTAATTCATCATCTCTCCCAGAAATAACACCACCACATTTATCCAAAGCAATCAAAGAAAGGAGAGTAAGTGTCTTCCCCAACCCCATATCATCTGCAAATATTCCACCTCTTATAGGTTCAGGTCTTTTATCAGTAGAGTAATTTGTGAGGACATTCACATAATTACCCTCTTTCTCTTCCCAGAAAGGAGGTAATTCTTCAGATTTCTCCCTCTGAACCAACCACCACAATCCTTCCTTCTGGTGCAGAAGAAGCTTCGACTTTATTATATTTTTGGGTGGCTCTAATGCTTTCAGTTGTTCCTTTTTACTGACCTTTTCATCCAACAGCTTAAATATCTCATCGATGTCCCTCCCTTGTGGTGTACTTCTTTTCTCCTTCACTACCTCCGCCTCTGAAAGTGTAAATGAGGGATTGCTCTCGCCAATCAAATACAACCCACCATTTGTAATTGCTGATTTTACTATTCCAAATGATTCCAATCTTGCAAAGATATGAACTTGACAGGGAAGTTTGTATCTGTTTCCTGGACGAGCCACCTTTGGAACAATTCCTATGCACGAATGATGAACAAAATTATTTCAAAAATCATATTCCAAACAGATTGGTAACTATCAAAGCATTATTCTCATATAATTGAAGAGTCAGAGACTATAACAAAAGAACAAACTCGCTTCTCCAATAGCAAAAACTTAGGTACTTAATAATGGAAAGAGGAAGAAACCGAATCTGAATTCACATGTGACTATATTTTGGTTCCTACATTCAAGATAATCAGGTGATGCAGAGACTATAACTAAACATGAGTACTGAATTCAAAAAGTTATCCAACTACTGACAGCTAACATTCCGAAATTCAAAAATAAAATCAAGGGCAAATACCGCAGGTTGGGAAAAGAAAACTTCGATGAACAATCCGAAAAAGGGTATAATGAAAGGCTCAATGAAAAATGTCAGTCAGTGCACTAAGCTCTCGGTAGTGCCGAACCACAAGAGTCTATTGTACGCAACCTTATACTGCATTTCTACAAGTGACCCTTAGTCACATGGCAACAACTTTACCAGGCTCCCCTAATGAAAGGCTCAATAAAGAGTAGAAAAAACAAATAAATCACAAAACTCAAGGTAAAATGCAGCTTAAAGGGCAGTCCGATGCAATACGCTCCGCTATGTGCGGGGTCTAAGGAAGGGCCGGACCACAAGGGTCTGAAAACTTATGCATCTCATATTTCTCTGCCCCAGTGTTGTCAAAGGCACGCTAAAGCCCCAAGCAAAAAGTACAAATTTTGTGCTTTGCCTCGCTTGTTTGGGGCTTTGGAGTAGGCGTTAAGGTGCTAAGGGCTGCCTAAAGCGTGCATACCTTCACCAATGGATTGTGTTTCTAATGGCAAAACATCTTATATAGTTAAATTGTAGTTTTGGTTCAAATAATTATTGTTTGTGTTTATAGCTACATACAATTGCACAAAATTTCTATTATTTGTTTTCTTTGCTGAAGACCATGCTAAAGAAAGTTATACAGATCACTGTGTAATTTCTATTATTTGTTTTCTTTGCTGAAGACCATGCTAAAGAAAGTTATACAGATCACTGTATGGGTGTTATTGTGATACATAAAAAGTAACAGATTTTGACGAAGAAAACAATTTTGTAGAAAATACTTGATATGGGTAGTAAAGACACCCTCCCTGTGGATTAAGTTAAATTGTAGAGCATGAGTTTTACCATCAACGGTGATGATATGGGCATCCAAAAGGGGTGCTAAAACCCTAGAGGCAGAGCGTTCGATGTGTCCAACTTGAACAGAACGAGTATTGAGGACTTTTATGGCATTTGAGTCATACTGATTCAACGGTTCACGTTGAAGACCAACGATTTCACGACCACTGATTGTACCACTGTAATACTGAAGACCCACAACGTTGACGATCACAAAACCCACCATGTACATCTCCCCTGATGATGATGCGGTTGCGCTATCTTCTTCATGTTCCACTTCCAGCGGTGACAAAGGCCACCTTTCAAGACTCATGAAAACCTCAATCGGATCTCGCCCATCCACCATTTTCAACCGATTGATTGATTTTCGAATTCAAAAAAAGGGAAAGGCAGGTGTAGACTGTAGAGAGAGAAATATACAACACACCCTAGTAGCGGAGTAATATATGTATGTTGGCAGACACATGTCTACTAAACAATGACTAAGTCCACAAAAAAATTCTCTCTCCTCCCACGTTAACTCGTCCTTTAAATAAATTTTTTTTTTATGAAAAGGTAAATGTGAAGTGCTATGGGCATACCCACGGACTCAGTGACGATAAATCTAGCGCGTCCCTGCAAAGCAGATCAACACCAGATTTAATCACCTCAATAATAAAACTCTAGCTAGTCCCACAAGCTGGGTAGTCAAGAGTGCAAAAATATGTTGCAAGTAGGGGATCAATGAAAAAGTCCTAGCTATGAAAATTCCCTTATGTAACCATAAGGTTGCAGCTGTGGGCCTCCTTAAACTCTTGCCATGATAAATTCAAAGGGAGAAACTCACGGTCAAGGGAAAAGTATATATTCGGACATGGGCTGAGCCCACCCTCGTCACGTTATGCTGCTAAAAGATAATCGCCATAGAACCTAAGACATATAAGACTTAAGTTCGCGCGGTTACCCACAATCCGGGAAGTCACGGCGCCTGACAAAATAAGAAGAACCCACTTGATCCCACGTCGGGTGATCGGAGACTCTGGTGATCCAGCGGTCGGGTGTCTGAGATTTACAAAGACTAACGAGCCATACATATCATCCTCGTATCATGCTTGGTCGAGTAACAAAATTGTCTTGGAATAGGGGTATAATGCAAACAAGATTACGTAGATGTTGGTCTTGATCTAAAAAGAGTAAACCTCTATCAAGTCTTGACGTCAAAATAATCTTGTTCTCGGTCGAATGTAGTGACGGTGGTGGCCATTGACCGCTTTGCTTTAACACGGCCGTATCATGCCCTCTTTCTTAATATATTTCAAAGCGCTATCGATGGTGGTCATAGCCTCCGGATGCGAGCATGTCTTGAACTGGACCAAAGGTAACTACTTGGCCGTCTGGTTGAAGAATAGGTGCGTTATTGACTCATCGAGAATAGTCGCGAAGGAAGCCGTCGATGTCCGTATAAGTGACTACATCCTTCGTTCGTAATCTTTTCCTCGCACAAAGCCACGAGAATGAAAAAGCATTTTGGGTAATCTGAGAACTCAACATCCTTCGTAAATCACCATGCCACGTGTCTGAAGTAATCATAGGCATTGCGATTGCTACTATATCATGCCGCCATGGTAGTAGCCGTCTGCTCATGGTGTTACATCCCGTAATATCAGGGCTACTAATTGAGAACGTGATTAAGGATTTAAGATTTGAATTTTGGAAGGAAAGAATTATTACATTTTCTTAAGGAAAATTTTGGAAAAATGTGACGGCGGAAAAATTATTAACTTGGAGTTTAATACTTCTAATTGGATTTATGGACTTAGTATTGGATTACGAAGAATTGGAATTGATAATATGGGGCCCGCCGAGAATTTCACAATTTCGCGGGGCCCTTCGATTTTAAGATATTTTGGACAATATCTAGATATTTTTATAGGGAAAGAATTTTGGCCAATGGGAGGGTGACATGTGTCTCTCCCCAACTTGTCTTGCAAGCCTTAACTATATAGATATGGATGCAAGACTTAAAGGTCTCATAATATCTCATCTTCTCCAACTCTTTTTCTCTCTTCTTTCTTTAGCCTTAGATTTCGAAAATCTCATAGAAAGTGAAGATCAAAGACAAGTTATTATCTTAGATTAATAACCATAATCAAGTCTTAAACCAAGTTAACTCTCCAAAACCCTCCAAGAATTTGTCTGGGCCGAGAATGATCATTAAAACCCTAGCTTGTTCGTCGATTTTTTGGAAGTAAAACAAGAAGGGAAGTTGGTTATAAGCTTGTAGAGGATACATGTGTGTGATTGGAAGTTGAAGAAGTGGAGCAAAACGAAAACTGCGGGCAAAAAACCCTTAGGGCATAGTCACGACTTTTTGGGCAACTTTTGGTAAGAACTCTTCTTTCTCTTGAAGTAATTCGATATTACATGTTATTATGGTTAGTAGATGAGCATGTGTTAAGAATAATGAAGATTAAAAAGTGTTTGGACCATTTTTTAATGTTGGGGCCGAGAATATGCAACTTTCGGATCTTTGAAGTTTGTTGGTTATTGTTGTTGTTATCTTCACCTATTGCATGTTAAAAATGAAGTAATATTGTTGTAGATAAGTTGTTATACCATATATAGAAGTGTTGAAACTTGAAGTGGAATAAAATGGATTAAGGAAAGAGTTATCGGGTTGTAGTTGTTGGTCGTGAAATCTATAAAAATGTTGGATATTGTCGTGCAGTTTTTATGGACTGTTTTGTGGCGTGTATATGTTGGAAATTCAGTTGTCAACATGCATGATTAATGTGGTAAAATTGCTAATGAAAGTCCTAAGGAATAAGGGTGTAAAAGGGTGTTAAAAGGCTTCATATTTTACCCTTATTGTTGATGGAATTGTGGTATTTTTATGGGTATTTTGTATAGATTAAGGGGCCGAATTTTACACGTCAAGTAGGCGTGTAATCCCCTTTGGTTGTTGTTTTGATTGTGCCTTAAATGGGGCTTGATTGTTGTTGAATTTGAGCCTTGGAAAAGGTGGAAAAGTACGTATTTATAGGGGAAGTGCTGCCCAAATTTTCATAGAAAAATGAGAACCTTTACTTGGTGTTAACTTACTTTAGTGAGCACGTGTTGATATGCGTGTTATTGTCGTTATAGGTTGAAGTACATTGAGACGTATTCTAGATTGTAGAGTTGGTTAATCACCAAAAAGGTATGTGAACTATCATTTCTTCTTCTAGCATGATTCCTTGTTATAAAGGGAGTGAATCCTACTCCTTAATGATGTACTTAATTAATAGTACTTTGAGTTTCCAAAATAGAAGTGTTCTATCTATTTCACTAATAGTACTTTGAGTTCCAAAAAGGAAGTTGTTATATCCATTCTCTTGATAATACTTTTGGTTTACAAAAAGGAAGTTGTTATATCCATTCTCTTGATAATACGTTGGGTTTTATAAAAAAGAAGTTGTTTACCTATTCTCTTGATAGTACTTGGGGTTTCTAAAATGAAAGATTGTTATATTTATTCTCTTGATAGTACTTGGGGTTTCAAAAATGAAAGATTGTTATATCTATTCTCTTGATAGTACTTTGGGTTGTCTGAATGAAAGTTATTTTATTTTGGTTCATTGAGAGTCAAAGGATTTATTATAAAGGAAAGGAATGTACGGTGGATGTACATAGTACTTTGGGTTCAATTCCCTAATATTACCAGATGTGATAATGCCTTGAGTTCTTCTAAAATGATAGTTCATTCTATTTGTGCTAATGAGAGTTGGAGATGATTTAAATTGTACATAGTTGCTTGTGATAGTTATATTGTGTACATTCCTTTATATTTGGACCGCATCCCAGAATGGGTCGGGCGGTATTCCTTAATGGGCAGGGCAGTATACCTTAATGGGCAGGACAATATATATTACATGACTTTATCGTGTCCCAGAATGGGCCAAGGCGATACCTTAATGGCGGAGCGGTATATATTACATGACTTTCTGCGTCCCCAAAAGTGGCGTAATACCTTATTGACTTTATCGCGTCCCAGAAGGGGCCGGGCAGAATACCTTATTGCCTTTATCGCGTCCTAGATAGGACCGGGCAGAATACCTAACAGGGCAGTATTTGTGTATAATGTTCGGGTTCAACTCCTATGACAGTATTTGTTTATATGGACATACGTCCATAATTTTGACTTGAATTTCATATCTTGAAAAGGCACAGTGTACTGGTATTTGATTATTATACTTGTCTCTTGTTATCTGTTTGGCGTGTTATAATCTCATTTGCAGTACTTATTGTTTCACATACTTGGTATATTTTCTGTACTGACCCCCTTTCTCCGGGGGACTGCGTTCATGTTGCAAGTTTAGGTACGCAGTTTGGTGATCTGCAAGTGTAGGGTCCTTGCTTAGAGTTTTGGATAGCTCCATTGTTCTAGAGTTTATCATTTTTGTTACACCCCATAATTCCAGGATATGTATATAAGAACGTATGTAAGAAAACGGGACTTTAAGATTTGAGACTTATAGAATTTATCGGAATTATGAAAATGTCGGGAAACGAAACACTATGGACGAATGGGAGGGTAACACGTGTCCCCCCCCCCCCCCCACTCTATGGGATTGGACAAAATGGACAAGGCCAATTTGTCAAGTCTTGAAAGCCAAGGCTTGACATTGTTGACCAAGTCAATAAGCCCACTTGACACTTGATATTTTAATCTTCTTCATCCTATCCCCACAAGTATTTTAATCTTGACCCTTGATTTTATTATATATTCATCCTAGTAGCAAGACAAGTCTCAACACTTAGAAAAAAATTAGAGAAACTTGAGCAAGACTTGGAGAGCTCTCGGCTAAGCTCAAAAAGGAGAAGAAATTTTTTTCGTTTGTTGTTCATAATTCACGATACATAAACCCAAGGTTCCTAGGGTATTATAAGGATATCACAATACAAAGATCCCAGAAAAGCTACGTTGTTACATTAGTCGCAAGATGAAAACCTAAGTTGTTTTCATAGGTTTTGTTTGAAAATTAAAGGGAAGTTGTTTATGAACTTCTAAGGGCTTCAAATAGCGGATTGGAGCGTGAAGGAAAGGAGCTAAGTTGCTAAGGAGCGACTTTGAATCTTGGAGTTACATTTGGGCTTAACAAGGTAATGATCTTCATCTTACTTATGTAATTAAAGATTACATGTCTTAGTAGTTGATATATGATCATGGGAATTATATAATGAAGATTGATAAGTGTTATGGAATATTGGAAGCCTAAATCCGAGAATGACCTTGTTAGCCATTGAAATTGAAATACAATTTGGTCGATAGTTATAATCGCCGCATGTTATCTAAAGAAAAGATTGTAGTTGTTATAATCAATTGCGGCTATATAACATGTTAGACTTAACAACTTGGATTGAAAAAGAATTGGAAAAGACTTTACATTGTTGTGCATGTTAGCCGAGAATGGCATTGACTATTGAACTACTTGGTATTAATTGTGGGGCAGAATTTTACGCGTCCTGTAAGACGTGTAATCTCCTTTGTTTGGTTGATGTGTTGAGCCTTAAATGTGGCATATTGGTTATTGAATTCGGGCCTTGAAAAAGGTGGAAAAGTACGTAGAAACAAAGGAAGTCTTTGATTTTCCGTAGAATAAGAGACTTCATACTTAGAGTTATTCTACGATTGAATGCTAGAAGTTGATAGACGTGTTATGGTTATTATAGGTTGATATTCTACGTGAGGCGTATTCAACCTAGCGAGTGGATTAAGCCGGGAAGGTATGTAGAACTTTTCCTATCTTTTGAGCATGAGTTTTACAAATATATAGTACGGTGGACGTACGAGTTTTAAAGGAATTCGGTTTCATTTTGATATCATTTCCTTAATCTAAGAATGTCTAAGTTTGGTTGAGTTAGAGAATTAACTCACTTGTTTTTAAAAGATGAAAATGTCTTAATTGTCTAAAACATAAAGTGTTATAACGGCTTTATGGGAAGTTAGTTATAACGGCTT
Source organism: Przewalskia tangutica (assembly GCA_029844215.1). Taxonomy (NCBI): domain Eukaryota; kingdom Viridiplantae; phylum Streptophyta; class Magnoliopsida; order Solanales; family Solanaceae; genus Przewalskia; species Przewalskia tangutica. The sequence continues at coordinate 84,015,002 of CM056720.1, read as the reverse complement.
TATGGAAAGTTAAGAGATTTGTCTACTTGATTTATAGACATAAGTTGCCTAGGTTGTGAAAGTAGAAGTATTTGATTTTAAGCTGGGGTTTGAATTTCTAAAGGTGTAGTACTTGGGGTTAAATTCCCGGATTTGACATGACATGCTAGTGCCTTGAGGCTTATAAAAATGATAGGTGATTCACCTTAATCTAATGAGAGTCCTAAATTATTTTAGGTTGCATATGTTGCTCACGATAGATATTCGGGCAAGTATTATATTTCCATATCACCGCGTCCCTCACTTGAGGGCCGACAATCATGTGTTATGTTACGGGTTAAATTCCCTTGATATTGTTTTATTCCGTGGATTAGCTCTCCACGATGCGGGTATTCATATATACTCATTGCGGTCCACGAGACCTATGCGGGTTCAATTCCTATGCGGGTTAAATTCCCATGACTATTCCGTGGGCTAGCTCTCCACGATGCGGGTATCTACATATACTCATTGTGGGTCCACGTGACCTATGCGGGTTCGATTCCCATGCGGGTTAAATTCCCATGAATAGGATTGCATAATGGTATTACGGGCGGGTAGCCCTAAAATAATCATAACCTTCCTACCTTTAAACGGCAAAAGATACTCTCATTAGTCTCAGTGTTAATGTCACGACCCGACCCCGGGCCCGCGACTGGTGCCCTACCTGGGCACCCCTTTCAGGTATACATCAGAGAATAGCAGCGGAACATACACAACTCCTAAAATAAAAATCATAATTAGACAATAGACATCAACCGGCTAGCCGATAAGGTCGCCTTTCATAACATATACATAATACAAAATTAAAACAGTACATCTCTGTTCTTACAAACCCAATCCACAAATGTGACTACAGACCTCTAAGAATAACAACTTTGGCGGGGGGGCCCGCCATACCTGAATGTACAACAACCGACAATACGTAGATAAGCCTCCGAAATAAAGGAGCTTCACCGGCGGTGAGCGTGATCCTAAGAGTGAGGATCAGCACTTTCTACTCTGCGGCGTGAGCGCAACCCCGAAGGAGGTCTGATACCACGTACCAAGTATGTGGCGAAATCTTGTAATGAAATCATAGAGTCTAATGTAAAGCGGAGACATGTATGGTAACTCAAATAACGATGCGTGTGCCTTTAACAATGAGAGTAAACAAGAGTATACTTTCTTTGCGTAAAAATATGAGGCTCATGATCAGCGGGGCCACCCGCCGCGATATCATTAAGCAATCCTACTCAGGACTATTTCACCGCGGTCGTATGGACCCGCGTGAGGTATTCCTCGCGTAGATCGTATCGCGCGTAGGTCGTGTAGACCGCGTGAGGTAATCCTCGCATAGATGGTCCGCCCGCGTGGACTATTTCACCGCATAAGCCCTTTCGGACCCGTGAGGTATTCCTCGCATCATGGGTAGCAAATCCACGGAATATGCAAATGCCACAAACCCGGGGAATGACCCCGTAATGCACAATATATCACTAGCATAACCGGCTATCATACATAATATAAGCACTACCGACTTATCATACATAACATAAGCAAGTTAAGTGTCACGACGTTCGGGGCAGTGGTAGTGCCTTACCGGGCACCAGTAGTCATACATCGAGTAATGTGGAATATAAAAATAAGACATGAAACAAATGTAAATTGAGACACAGTTTATCCGAGAAAAGTCGCCTTTCGGCATATATATATAAACCAAAATCGCGATTCATCCCAGTATGCAATAGGACTCTGCACACAAGAAAGTGAATAACTATGGCGGGACGGGGCCCGCCATACCTGAATGTACATATATCTACAACAACAGGAGAACCATACCAAAAGTCGAGCCTCGGAGAAGATGGAGCTCACGACACCAGCAAAAGATCCTAATGATGCGGATCTAGCACTGCTTTTCACCTGCGGCGTGACGCGGCCCGGAGAGTCGATCTGGCAACAAGTATGTGAAAGCGTAAAGTACTTAAATGAAATCATATCATTTTAAAACCAATTTTACAAATATGTTGAAACAATCAATGTATCGCATAGTGCCACATCACAAACAAGAGCAATAATAGGTAAAAGCATGAGTCTTTTCTAGGTGCGAATGATCGAAGCAAGCGATCGCCCATAGTATCATCATGCGTGCCTAATCACGGACTCCGCGATCGCGCGCGCACAGGCGCGTGAGGTATTCGCATCGAGGGTAGCTCTTTCACCGGCATCGTCTGGACTCGCATCCGCGTAGCATAGACGCGTGAGATAATCCCGCACACTAACGGAACTCTCGTAGCTCGCATAGGTCCACTGGACCCGCGTAGGTATTCTCGAATCATAGTCACACGGACCGCGTAGGTGTACCTCGCGTCGAAGCTTTAACCCCGATATATCATGTCAAGAGGTGAGTGATATGATACTAACATAACGGCTTATCGTTAAACAACATAAGCACCATAAGAGTAACCTCTTTACACAAACATTACAAGATACTAACACACATAGCATCATAGTATGTCTACTCAACAAACCATCTTACTATACTTTCCAGAAATCAATACAAATCTTTCATAACACATAAGTAAACCGTTCCTTTTATCTTTCTTAAGTTGTTATACCTAACTTCGCATAAAGCTAGTATAACTCTTAAGCTTTTTGTTTAAAAACCAAGTATTACTCTTCTTTCAAAAATGATTCATAATTCTTTTGAAATACTTCAAGATTCTTTATTATTTAAACTCAAGTCAAAAGACGTCAAGTAAAACCATGTTCAGTTAACACACGTACGTCTACCGTACTATATATATATATATTTTAAAATATCATGCTCAAGGGGATAGGAAGAATCACATACCTTCTCGGCGAAATCCACCTGCCAAGTCGAATATGTCGCGCGCAGAGTATCAACCTATAATAGTCAAATACGTCTAGACTACTCTGTAGGATATTCTAAGAAGAAGGTTCTTAATTCTACGGAAAATCGGGCGACTTCCCTGCAGTTAAACTACCAAGTCTCAGTAAATCTGATCACATGTGTAAATGATTCAATCTTCTTTAATATTCTTCGATGTGATTATAGTTCAATTCTCTTAACTTTTACCATCCTATAAGTCTTATACTTAGTTATACTTACAGATGTAATCTCTAATTACAATAGAAGGATAAGATATTTAACTCGATAAGCCCAAAATTATCCAAGTTATAAGTCGATCCTGAGCAAGGTTTAGCTCTCTAATCATGCTCCAATCCGCTCCAAGAAACCCTGAAGTTTCTACACAACTTACTACTTCAACCAACTATGAAGATTTTCCCGGTTTCGTTTAGTGACTAATGGATATAAGATAGTATTTCGGGCTTTTTGTATAGGGTGACTTTGGAATACTACAAGATATCTGGCTAGGGTATTTTGGGGATAGTAACAATACTGGAGTATTTTCTACCAAGAGGGTATATGACTTTATGTGTGTAAGAAAATACTTGTGGTTTTTAAAGGTAAGCGATTTGAACTATAAGCTGGTTATGTGATAATAAAGAACTTGAAGTATTTCAAAGATTTTTGAATCATTTTGAAAGAAGAGTAATACTTGGTTTTTGAAAACTTAAGAGTTATACTAGCTTTATGGGAAGTTAGGTATACGGCTTAGAATGTTTTTTGATTTGGAAATCGAATGTGTATCGACAAACCACTGCGGCGTTAATAAAGGAAATGTTTTGTGATTAAGTATTATTAAAACCAGAGAAACTTCCATCTGCATAGAAGCTAAGATGAGACAAAATGATATTTCCTAGATCATGGTCAGTAATAAGATTGTTATAACAAGAATATCCTACTCATATAAGGCTTATGTTTTCTCGGATGGTTTAAAAGAGAATTATATTCTTAAATGAATAAGATTATGAACTACGAAACCTTTCTAAAATAAGAACGTGAACATTTGAAATTAGGTAAACTTGGGCGTTTGGAAAATAATGTTGTTACTTGATTTTACAAAGGTAAGTGTTTTGATTTACTTCAAAAGATAATCACTCTATTTTCATACTACGGGTATTGTGTGACTTTTGTAAACGTAACGTATCTTTTAAAAGATAACATATGAAGTACTTTGGGAATAGATACGATCTTGTTAATCATATATTAGAATGCACTTGTGTGTATAACTTGATTGTGTTGGTTTGTGATAGCCTTGTAATAATTTCTTGTTGATTTGATAAGTAAACATGCTAGGATGCTACGTGTGTTAGTATCTTGTGATGTTTTGTGTAAAGGGGTTTTCCTCATTGCTTAAAGTTGTTTGACTCTCGGTAGTTATGTTGGTATTGTACCACTCACTTGACTTGTCTCGGAGGTTAAGCTGCCTCCGTCGGGGTATACTCGGTGATGCAGGACCATGATTCGAGAATACCTCATGCGGGTCCAAGCGATCCATGCGGAACTACGGGAGTTCTAGGTTAGTTTGTGGCCCTTATGGTCATGCGGTCTTTGTGGCCATGCGATCGCGAGTCGGGGCGATGCCGGAGTAGCTACCCTCGATCGAGGAATACCTCATGCGGGCTATGAGGTTGGCCTATGTGGAGCTACGGAGAGTCGAGGAGCTAGACGCGCATTTGATCTGCGGCGAGTGACGGCTTTGATCATGTGGCGATGCAGACAGATATCATGATCTGATTTATGACCATTAGAAATCTTGTAGGTGTTAGTAGTCGGTTATGCCTTCGTACTTACCTGTCGTTTTATTAGGACACAGTGGGACACGGTGTTCATGTATTTCTTGGTGCTTTTATATCATAAAGCTATGGCGGTGAGGAAGGTATTCCACGGGCATGATTGATGTTATGGGCGTGAGACCCATAGTTACATTTAGTGATGACTTTGAGGCGTGAGTCACGACTTGACATATTTGCTATATATTGTGAGCGTAGTTTGGTTATCATACATGTCTCTGCTTTATACACTATTATGATTTCATTTCTGATATTTTGATTTCACATACTTGGTACTGTTATCTTGACCTCGCCGGAAGTGCGTTCATGCCGCAGTAAAGGTACACGATGTTGATCCTCGCTCTTGGGTCACGATTCAGTATGGGAAGCTCCGTTTCTCGAGGCTTATCGGTGGTATAGTCCCGCCGTTGTAGGTATTTACATTCGTGGTATGGCGGGGCCTGTCCGCCATTATTGTCGTATCATTCTTAAGTGCAGTAATCTTGTTGTGGCGAGTTGTAATGGGATAGCTTCGGTTTAAATTTCTTTATATATATATGCCGAAAGGCAAGTTTTCCCCAGATTACTATTTTGTACTTCATTTGTTTCATGTATGTGTTTTATGTTCCATTACTACGATGTTGTATCACTAGGGTGCCGGGGTAGCACGATCCACGGCCCAGTGCGGTCGTGTGAGGGCTTTCTTGAGACTACTAGGAAGGGGAAGGGGGTGTTTGGCTTAGCTCTTCAAGAGGGGAGAAGGCTTTGGGCGAGCTTCTCGAAAGGGGAGTTTGAGACTTGGAAGATGATTTGTGGATGAAGAAGTCTTCAACTCAAGGGGTATTTATAGGGCTTTCAGGGCCAAGATTAAGGCAAGTGAAGGGCAAGTGGAGGGTGTGCATTTGCACAAGTGCCCCTATCCCTACTCCACAAATCACTCACCAAACATTGACCCATAGTTTAGGCCACAAAATCGTGCCATGCTTGCCCACAAGTTGCCGTCCACTTGAGGGTGACAAGTGTCGCCTCGTTGGTCCAAAATATTTCATCTCTCGGAAAAATCCATAAAAAATATAAATGTCGCAAGTAATTTTCCCATGAAGTTTTGGAAAGCGTTTAGTCGGAAAACGATTATTTTCGTGGGTTGTGCACAAATTTCGTCCCTTATGCCTAACTAAGGCTAAACTTTTGTCACGCCTCACGTACATACTCGAAATACGGGTATAACATTCTCCTCGCTTAGAAACATTCATCCCGAATGTTCCTTCCAAGACGATAACGATAAAGTTCCTCATAACTTAAGCGGTTTGCAAATGCCACACATGGCCACAATACAAAACTTAAGCAAATATGACAATGATGAAAATTTACAAGTAGGAAAGTGAGTTACCGGAGGTGTGGGAATAGGTGAGATACTTCGCCTCATGTCTCGCCGACTTCCCACGTCATCTCCTCCCGAGCTCGTTCGCCACAAGACTTTGTGGAAGCCACGTCCTTGGTCGCGACGCCTAACTGACGATCGATTATCGCTATGGGAATCTCATACGATAACCCGTCACTTGGACATCGTCAATCGGGTGTACCTAGATGGATCCCAATCGTCTCGCCGTAGAAACATGAAAAACCGGATGCATCGCCTCAAGATCGGACGGCGGATCTAACTCATAGCAACCTTGCCTACCTGCGGACAATCGTCACTGATGTACGCTTGGTGAGTTTCCCTTTCTTCCCGAATCTCATCACACCGCTTCATGGTGACACCTTCAGAAAACCCAATCATCACCTCGAACTCCGGATCACGACGATGATCTGCGTATGACTTATGCGACTACGAGCCGATGCCGCTCTGGATAAGCTTCACCTTATTCACTTTCTGTGCTCAGTGCCGTCCCACTAATCGCACCTCGCCTACATCGACCAGCCTATCGATCTGCACTTCCTCATACAAGGCCTCATAAGGCGCCATCGAATCTTGGGTGGTAGCTATTATTATACGCAAACTCAACTGAGGCAAATGATCCTCCGGCTACCACGAAGTCAATAACACGGGCTCGCGGATATCCGAAGTGCGGATAGTGCGCTCTGCTGTCCGTCTGCGAGGATGGAATGCGATTACTCGTGCTCACTGCGTCCTAAACCATACGGAAAGACCTCAGAATTAGTAAATGGCGGGCTCCTGCATGCGATATGATAGAAATAGGGACCCGTGCGATCGACGATCTCTCGGATGTAAAGTTTGGCATAATCCTCGGTAGAAAAAGTCGTCTGACGGGAAGAAAGTGGGCTGATTTCGACTGTCGACGATAACCGGATAGAATCATGTTTCCTCGAGTGCGAGGTAATCCGTGATAAAGTCCATGTTGATCACCTCCCACTTCCGGTCGGGATCTCTAAATGCGCAACAAACCACCGGGCCTGCGGTGCTCTACCTTCACTGCGACAACACGGGCATTGAGCCACAAACTCGCGTCCTCTTCAAGCCATCCCACCAATACACGGATCGAGGTCGTGGTACATCTTGGTCGACCGGATGGATAGTAACGCTTGTATTGTGTGCCCTAGAACCTGCTGCCAAGTCCTGCAATATCGGAACACACAACCTGCCCTCAAACCTTAGCACCCATCGGTGCTACCTCAAGGACCCTTCCTCACGAAGAGCGTATCGCGATGCGCGTCAAAACCGGATCCTCAATGTTGCCTCTTCACCTCGCCGGCGATGGAAGACTCGGCAACCTCTCGAACTTCGAACCCCTGCTATCGTAATCAATCAATCGGACTCAGGCTCGCTAGCGATGCAACTCGCGGACCATGTCCCTCCTCTCTGTCAGTCATCGATAGACTCCCATCGACCTACGACTAAGGGCATCCGCCACAACATTGGCCTTCCCGGGTGGTACGGGATGTCGACATCGTAATCCTTGGCGGCTCTAACCACCGTCTCGTCGTAAGTTCAGCTCCGATGAATATATCTTGGAGGCTCTTGTGGTGCGTATAAATATCCACATTAACCCCATACAAATAGTGCCTCGGATCTTGGCGTGAATCACCGCTACAACTCCAAATCATGGGTGGGGTAGTTCCTCTCATGTTTCTTAAGCTGTCGGGATCGTATGCTATAACCTTGCCTCTGCATCAACACATCTAAGCGATGCACGACGTCACAATACACCATAGCCATCTGGACCTGCGGAAGAGTAAGGCGAGCGTCGTCGATCTCTCCAAGATCGAAACCACGCTCAAGCATCACCATCAAACTTAGCGCCTTGAGTCGGCCTAGTCAATGGTGCGAGAGATAGAAGCAAACTTCTCCACGAACGCCGATAATAACTGCGAGGCCCGAAGGCTGCGCACTGCCGGAGTAGTAGGTCTAGGCAGTCCGATTGCCTCGATCTTGAGTCGTATCCACGAATACCATCGCACCTACAATATGCCCAAGAAATGCCACGAAGCCAACCAAAACTCACATTTGGAAAACTTGGCGTATAGCTGCTGATCTGGAGAACTCGGCCAAGTCGCCGAATGCTCGCATGCTCCTCGCTCTGGCGGGAATAAACCAAGATGTCATCAATGAACACTATCACAAGCGTGTCCAAAAATGGCTTGAACACTGGTTTATCAAATCCATGAATCTGCCGAGCATTGGTCAAACCGAAAGACATAACCACGAACTCATAGTGCGTCACGGGTCCGAATGCGATCTAGGGATATCCGCCTCTCTAACTACTTTGATGATAGCCCGATCGCAGATCAATCTTGGAAACATCTCGCACCACTGGCCAGTCGAACAAATCATCAATCACAGGAAGGGGTATCATTCTTAATGGTCACCTTGTTGTTCACCGTAATCAACACACATGCGCGATGTCCGCCCTTCTTCTTCACGAACAATCTGGCGCTCCCGGGGAGAAACACTAGGCTGATGAAGCCGCTTCTAGCAAATATCTCGGTGGTCCTTGACTCTCTCAACTCGGCGGTTGCCGTTACGTATGGCGAGAATGGAAATAGGCGAGTGTCTGGAAGCATCGATACAAAACTCTATCTCCTCTCGGGAGGATGCGAGGTCGTGCGGAAACACATCCGGGAACTCTCTAACTGGATCGAAAATCTGATGCAGTAGCCTCGATATCAAACACCGAATGAGATGGTAGATATACCCCTGCACCATCTTCCTGCCTTGAGGTAAGAAATAAACTTACCGCCGGCGACACGGTGTTCCTCACTCAATAACGGCTCCTCGAAGCTGGAACCGTACCACTCTCCTGCGATCTACATTGGCGTAGCAAGAAGCTAGCCAATCCATACCCATGATCACATCGAAATCGGTCGCATTGACTACCAAGTTGACAAGTCGGCATTGCGTATAGTCATGGACAAGCCACTATATACGCCGAGCTACCGAATCACCCGGCTGGCGTAGCTACCTCGAAAGGTCTATGGACTCGAGCTCTATCCTATCCTACTAGCAATATGGGGAGATATATGGGGCCAGTAGAACCGGATCTATCAAGGCATACACGTCACAACATGAAATCGATAAAGTATACGTGGCGACATCAGGTGAGCCTCGCAGTCTGCCCGGTGGACAAGGCATATATGCGATTACGAGGACCGCTAGGCGGGACCGCGCCACGACCTCTGCGCGACCTGGCCCATGAGTACCACGCTCCGGGCGAGTAAGCGTAGGAGATGAAGAACGGCGAAAAGACCACGTAGGTGACCCACACCATCTGCTGCCGCTTGCTGGGGTTCCTGCAAAGTGACCTGCGGCCGCAAGTGAAACAGAACTCTGTAGCGATCGCAATTCCGTAATGGGATCTGCGCATCGGCCACACCGGGCGGTGGTCCCGTCGGTTAGCTCTGCTACCGCGGGCGTCAGAAGTCACGGGGCCTGACAGTGCCCTCGAATACCACAGGCATCACGAGGGCGGTGTAGGAGTGCTCACGGTGGGTGGTGCAAATCTAGGCTAGCTGCGAGGCCATCCACCGAGAGCTACCAAAGACCTGCCGTCACGGCCTTGGCGATGTGCATCAACCGTCGGCCTCTACGCTCGCGTCCAGTGCGTGAGCTGCGTGCGGGTAATGTCCATGCTGGTGAAGAGCTACACCGCAAGACTCGGCCATATAATCATCTAGCCGGTGGCGTGGCGGTGCACCGCCCTCATATCTGCCAATGCGAGGACATATCGAGCCAACGAATCGAACTCAACGTTGTACTCCCGCGTGCGCCTCTCTGTCTCGAACAAAACTTGTCGGCGTGCCTCTCATGCTGGAGGCAAAAGTGAGTGAAAAGCCTCGAGAACTCGTCCCAGTAGGCGAGGGCGTGCTCTCCCCGGGACAACTCCCACGAGTCAAACAAGTCGACTGCGGTATCACGCAGCCGATGCGAACCGAAGATCACATACTCGGTCTCCGAAGCCTTGATCACTCGCATGATCCTCTGTAACTGACGGATGAACTCCTGCGGATCATCCTCGTGCCTCGACCGTAGAACTCTGGCGGGCTCTGACTCGGAAAATCGTAGCCTCAAACTATCCGATCTCGGGTGAACCCGCGTCTTCTTTGGGCCAGGCTATTGCGTCGACCTATCCTCGTATGCCCACGATCACGGCGATGGCGGCCATCTCTGTAACCCGTCTCATCTCCGGTGTGGGGTGGAGGTGCGGTATTGTGGTCTCATCGACCTGCTGCGGCCCTAAACCCTGCTGGGGCCGGCGGCGTCGTGGAACTCGCCGTCTCGGGTATACACTGGGCCTGAGCCCTCGTAACTCTCGGTGTCCTACTAGCAGCTCCCTCGACTGCCTTGACCTTCTGGACCCGGGTTGCCTTACGTGGAGGCATAACTGTTAAAGAAAATCGTTAGAGGTCCAACTTATAACACGGCTACAGGCACGATCTCGAGTGAGAAGAATGGAAATCAATCCTAAATATCCTATAGCCTCACGATTATTGGTGTGGTGCCGACACCGATAATCAAGACTCTATTAGATACGGTGCGTAGACACTTTCAGGATTAATCGCTCGATACCACTTTTGTCACGACCGTTCGGGCGTGGATCGGCCTTACCCGGGCACCCAAGTAGTCATACATCAGAGTAATCAGCGGAATATAAAAACAAGACATGAAACAAATGTAAATTGAGACACAGTTTATCTGAGAAAAGTCGCCTTTCGGCATATATATATATATAAACCAAAATCTGGCAGTTACATCCCAACTGTACAATAGGACTACAGACCTCTAAGAAAGTGAATAACTATGGCGGGGGGGCCACGCCATACCTGAATACGTATATCTACAACAACAGGAGAACCATACCAAAAGTCGAGCCTCGGAGAAGATGGAGCTCACGACCAAAGCAAAAGATCCTAAGGATGCGGATCTATCACTGTTTTCCCTTACCGGCGTGAGCAGGCCCGGAGGAGAGTCGATAACAGTACCAAGTATGTGAAACTGTAAAGTACTTAAATGAAATCATATCATTTTAAAACCAATTTTACAAATATGTTCGAAACAATCAATGTAACCACACATAGTGCCACATCACAAACAAGAGCAATAATAGGTAAATCGTTGAGTCTTTTCTAGGTTGCGAATGATCGAAGCAAGGCCAATCGCCCATAGTATCATCATGCCTAATCACAGACTCCCGATTCAGTAGGCACACAGGCCGCGTGAGGTATTCCGCATCGGTAGCTACTCACCGGCATCGTCACCGACTCTCGTAGTCGCGCCACATAGACCGCGTGAGATAATCCCCGCACACTAACATGGAACTCGTAGCTCGCATAGGTCCACGGACCCGCGTAGGTATTCTCGAATCATAGTCACGGCCGCATGAGGTGTACCTCGCGCGTGGCGACTTAACCCCGGTATATCATGTCAAGAGGTGAGTGATATAATACTAACATAACGACTTATCGTTAAACAACATAAGCACCGTAAAAGTAACCTCTTTACACAAGCGTTACAAGATACTAACACACATAGCATCATAGTATGTCTACTCGACAAACCATCTTACTATACTTTCCGAAATCAATACAAGTCTTTCATAACACATAAGTAAACTGTTCCTTTTATCTTTCTTAAGTTGTTATACCTAACTTCCCATAAAGCTAGTATAACTCTTAAGCTTTTGTTTAAAAACCAAGTATTACTCTTCTTTCAAAAATGATTCATAATTCTTTTGAAATACTTCAAGATTCTTTATTATTTAGACTCAAGTCAAAAGGCGTCAAGTAAAACCATGTTCGGTTAACACACGTCGTCACCGTACTATATATATATTAAAATATCATGCTCGAGGATAGGAAGAATCACATACCTTCTGAAATCCACCGCCAAGTCGAATATGTCGCGCAGAGTATCAACCTATAATAGTCAAATCGTCTATCAAGCGTCTAGACTACTCATAGGATATTCTAAGCGAAGGTTCTTAATTCTACGGAAAATCGGGCAAGACTTCCCCTACCGTTAAACTACACAAGTCTCTGTAATCTGATACAATCTATGTAAATCTGATTCAATCTTCTTTAATATTCTTACGATGTGATTACGATTCAATTCTCTTCTTTTAATACCATCCTTCTATAAGTCTTATACTTAGTTCTATACTTCTACGTATGTAATCTCTAATTACAATAGAAGGATAAGATATTTACCTCTGTAAGCCCAAAATTATCCAAGTTATAAGTCGATCTGAGCAAGGTTTAGCTCTGTCATGCGCTACAATCCGCTCCAAGAAAGGGTTAGAAGTTTCTACTCAACTTCTAGTTACTACTTCTACCAACTCTGAAGTTTTCCGGAGGGTTTAGTTTAGTGACTTCTTGATATTTGATAGTATTTATGGGCTTTTTGTATAGGGTGACTTTGGAATACTACAAGATATACTAGGGTATTTTGGGGATAGTAACAATACTTGGAGAGTATTTTCTACCAAGAGGGGATTTTGCGAGACTACTAGGAAGGGGGAAAGGGGTGTTTCTTAGCTCTTCAAGAGGGTGTGAAGGCTTTGGGCGAGAGCTTCTCTCAGCGGGGAGTTTTGAGACTTGGAAGATGATTTGTGGATGAAGAAGTCTTCAACTCAAGGGGGGTATTTATAGGGCTTTCAAGGGCCAAGATTAAGGCAAGTGGAGGGCAAGTGGAGGGTGTGGATTTGCACAAGTGCCCCTTTCCCTACTCCACAAATCACTCACCAAACATTGACCCATGGTTTAGGCCACAAAATCGTGCCATGCTTGCCCACAAGTTGCCGTCCACTTGAGGGTGACAAGTGTCGCCCTCTCGTTGGTCCAAATTATTTCGTCTCTCGGAAAAATCCGCAAAAAAATATAAATGTCGCAACCGTAATTTTCCCTTCGCAAGTTTTGGAAAACGTTTCGTCGGAAAACGATTATTTTCGTGGGTTGTGCACAAATTTCGTCCCTTATGCCTAACTAAGGCTAAACTTTTGTACGTACGCCCTCACGTATATACTCTGGAAATACGGGGTATAACATTAAGAAATCCCCCTAACTTCTTATTAGTCTTATTCATATACACTCTCATTTTAGTTTACTTAAGGCACTAACATGTCATTATAAAATCCGGGAATTTAACCCAAAGTACTACGTACTTCTATTCTTTTAAAATGACTCTTTTTCATATAAAACTTACAAGATACTAATAACCGTAGTAGCAAGTCATAACTCCTTTTCAATACAAGTCACAATACCTTTTAGAAATACATTTATAGGCTTCTAAATTAAGTGACTTCTTTCTTTTAAAACTTTAAGCAATTGATGCCTTTAAATCAATTTGCCTTTCATTATTTCAAGTCATTTATCATACTTAAATTACTTAGAGTAAACCACTCTTTTTAACTTTCCATAAAGCTATTATAACCTGTTATACCCCGTATTTCCAGAGTATGTACGTGGGGGACGTACGTAGAAATTTTCGAACTTCTTTAGGCTTGGCCGAATTCTTTTTGTGCACAACACCCGGTTAGAGTCGTGTTTGGACGAAACGTTTTAACAGCTTTGGTTGGGGAATTTCAGGCGATGTCGGTTATTATTTTTTGGATTTTTCCAGAGACGAAACATTTTGGACCAACGGGAGGGTGACAAGTGTCACCCTCACATTGGATGGAGTGGGACGGCAATTTGGACGAATTGGTGAGTGGGGTTAGGTAGGATATTTTGTGCAAGTTGTTGTGGTAGATGGATAAGGTGCACTTGGCTTAAATCTAGCCCTACACTTGCACCACACTTGTCTTCATCTTGGCCATTGGTTGGCCTTCACTTGACCTATAAATACCCCCCTTAGTTGATGAACTTCTTCATCCAAAAATTGTCTAAGTCTTGAAAATCCCTCCCTCTCCCTCAACCTTGTTCTCGTCCAAACGCCACCCTCTCCCCTCTTGAAGGCCCTCGGCGAGCCCCCTGGCTCTGGCGAAACAACCCCAGCCTAGTTGTGCTAGTCAAAATACTACCCCCTTGGTAGAAATGTATTCTACAAGTATCGTTATAATGCCCAAAATACTTTAGCCATATACCTTGTAGTACTTTCCAAAGTACCACTTTTCTGGCTTGGAAAATACTATTATACTTTCCTTTAGCCACTAAACGAAACCCTAAGGAAAAATCTTCACCCGTAGTTGAAGTATTAAGTAGAAGTTGTGTAGACACTTCTAAGGGTTTCTTGGAGCGTTTTGGAGCGCACAGAGTAGGAGCTAAACCTTGTTCAGGAACGACATATAAACTCGGATAATTTTGGGCTTATCGAGGTAAACATTCTTGACCTTCTGTTGTAATTGGAAATTACATGTTGTAGGAATATATAGTTGAAGTATACTATATATAGAACTGAACATTATAATTGTGCGGCAATGTCTTTTGACTTAAGCTGAATAATACTTACAAATGTCTTGCGACTTAAGCTGAATTTAAATAAGAGAAGCGACGTAATTACATAGACATATTCTGATAGACTTGTTAGCATTCTTTGTGTAGTAGAATTGTACACGTCGGCGTTCAACGTGTTAACCCTCGTTGGCTTCGTAGCGGCCTCGTTAGAGGAGGAGATTTACGCTGTTGCGGGAATTTTACGTAATATTCTACGTCGGGATCTAAAGGTATTAATAGGCGCTTTGTGGCCTCTATAGGTTGTAGTACTGCGTGTGGAGTGATCTGCTTGACTGAGAGTGTCGCCCGGTTTGAGGTACTTGGAGCGTTTTGCTATTAGTCGATAATCGTCGCGAGGTATGTGAACCTCTTCCTATCTCTTCTAGCATGATATGTGTGAACTATGTAGTACGGTAGACGTACATGTGCTAAATGTATTTGATTGATGTAAAACATAAAGTGTTATAACGGCTTTATGGGAAGTTGGTTATAATAGCTTTATGTGGATAAGCACATACTTTGTGGTTTTTAAAAAGGCGATTTGAATAATAAGCGGCTTGATATGTGTTAATAAAGAACTTGAAGCATTTCAAAAGATTTATGAATCGTTTTGAAAGAATGAGTATTACTTGGGTTTTGAAAGCTTAAGAGTTATACTAGCTTTATGGGAAGTTAGGTATAACGGCTTAAGAATGTTTTACTGATTTCGGAAATCAGAATGTGTATCGACAAACCACTGCAGCGTTAATAAAAGGAAAATGTATTGACTAAAAGAGTATTATTAAAACCAGTAGAAACCTCCATCTGCATAGAAGCTAAGATGAGACAAAATGATATTACATTTCCTAGATCATGGCTGCTTAATAAGATTGATTATAAACAAGAATAGCCTACTCACTTATAAGACATAGGTTTCTCAAAAGCGTTTAAAGGAGAATTATGTTTTAAAGGACTAAAACTATGAACTACGAAACCTTTTTCTAAAATGAGAAACTTGAGCATTCGAAATTAGGCAAACTTGAACGTTTGGAAAATAAGGTTGTTACTTGATTTTACAAAGGAAAGCATTTTGGTTTACTTAACAATGTTAGTCACTCTATTTTTATACTACGGGTATCGGGTGACCTTTGTAAAGAAATGGATCTTAAAAGGAATTTAACTGACGTAGTACTTTAAGGTTAAAATCCGACTTTGATATAAAATGAAAGTACCTTGAGTCGTGTGTAACTTGCTTATACTTGTTGTTATGAAACTTGACCATGTTACGTGTGATAGCCTTGTTGTGTAAGTATTGTGTTCTACTCGACTACGGTTCATCCGAATGTATATCACTTGACTACGGGTCATCAGGAATGTATATCACTTGATTACCGGCTCATCCGGAATGTATTTCACTCGACTCTGGTTCATCCGAATGTATTTCACTTGATTCTGGTTCATCCAGAATGTATTTCACTTGAGGACCGGTTCATCCGAATGTATTTCACTTGAGGACCGGTTCATCCGAATGTATTTCACTTGACTCTGGGTTCATCAGGAATGTGTTCACTCGACTCAGGTTCGTAGGATGAGCAGGAATGTATTCCACCCTTTTCTATATTGGGTCCATAAGATGGGCGAGACACGTTATACGTATCACATGATTTGTACCTAGGCTGGCGGTGAGGAAGGAGTTCCACGGGCGTGAGGATGACTTTTAGGCGTGAGTCACGACTTGACATGGCTTTATGTTGTGAGCGTAGTTTGGTTATCATACATGTCTCCGCTTTATATAGACTATTATGATTTCATTTACATTTCTGATTTCACATACTTAGTACTGTTATCTTGACCTCCTTCGTGCGTTCATCTGCAGTAAAAGGTACATCGGTGTCGATCCATTTTAGGATCACCTTTGTATTGAAAGCTCCGTTCCTTGAGGCTTATCTTTTGGTATGTTACCACGAGTCCTGTAGATGCTTATACATTCGGGTATGGCGGGCCACCCCGTCATAGAGGTTGTAAAATCTTAAGTGCATGCCTTTGTTGTGGCGGGGTTTGTAAAAGGATAAGCGTTCGGGTATTTATGTATATTTGATGAAGGCAACTGCTTTGGTTGCTTTGTTTATTTATCTTTTCTCTTAATTCATGTTCATGTTTTTATTTCACGATTTTCTCGATGTTGTATCACCAGGGTGCCCGGTAAGGCACGATCCGAGTTGGTCGTGACAAAGTGGTATCGAGCGATTAGTCCTCGGAAAGTGTCTACGCATCGTGTCTAGTAAGTCTTGATTATCGGTGTGTTGTGCACCACATCTATAATCGTGAGGTCGCAGGACATTTAGGATTAGTTTCCATCCTTCTCATTCGAGATCGTGCCTTAGAGTGTGTGATAAATTGGACCCTCTCGACGTATTCCTTTCCTTTACCGATTATGCCTCCGCGTAAGGCAACCCAGCCCGATGGGCAAGGCAATCGAGGAGCCAAGTGAGATCTGAGAGTACGAGGCGCGAGCCCTGCCAAGATTCGGACGCCAGCGGGTTTCGCGCCGCCAAAGACCAGCGAGTTTAGAGCGCGGCGGTGGCTGCTGAGACTCTGATACACGAGCCTCCACCCCACCGAGCCGATGAGATAAGTGAGATGGCGATTCGCCGCGGTCGTGGCCGAATATGAGATAGATCATTCCGGCCCAGAGCACCGTAGTACACCCCGGCGAGCGATTTGAGGCTACGTGACTTCACGAGTTGTAGCCTCCGGTGTTCTTTGGATCGAGAGGCGAGGGCGACCTCGGGAGTTTATCCGACAACGGATCGTAAGTGATCGAGCCTCGAGCGTAGTCGGTGGTATTGGTTCGCATCACCGCGTGATCTGCGATTACTGGTTTGATTCGTGGGAGCCGTCGGGAAGAGCATGCACTTCCAGCGATTTGGGGCGAGTTCTCGAGGCATTTCTTGCACATTTCTTGCCTCGCGAGATGAGAGGGCTGGTAACGGGCGGCATTTTTGACGTTGGCGGGGCGGGCGGGCGGTTAGAAGTACAATGTGGAGTTCGACTCATTAGCTCGGTATGTTCCCGTAGTAGCGGATATGGAGGACAGTACGTACACCGCCACGCGGGCGATTACTTGGCGAGGCTTATGCAGGTGTAGCTCTTGTGGCATGGACATTGCCCGCACGCAAGCTCATGCACTAGGATGTGAGGCACGGAGAGGTCGACGGAATGGCCGAGATCGCGAGAAGAGGCGAGCAGCGGTCCTTTGGTAACTTTGGCGGACCGCCTGGCAGTCAGTTATGTACCTCCGCGATGAGTGGTCCCCCCGATCTTGGGGCGTTCGGGAGTATTCGAGCTGGTCGAGCTCGTGGCTTCGTTCACGGTATACGTGAGTGCTAGCGGTAGGATTCATGTCCCCTCGCGATGTGGCAAACATCATCCGGGAATGTCGTCTTTTACGGTGCTTGTTTCACTGCGGCCGTCGAGCCATGTGAAGCGCTTTATAGGAGAGGTACGGCGGCAGCGCAGCTCACGGATCGATGGCGTGTTCATCGCCCTATTATGCGCCTGCAGGCGACTTATGATTAAGTGGGCGGTAGCCGGTATATCTTAACCATCTAGAGGCTTGTATGTTTTGATGTTATGTTAATGTGTTAAGTGTTATGTTCGGATAGCTTTGTGCTAAAATGTGATTTAGGAACCAGTTGGGGAAAAAGGGTAAGCTGAGGGTGAAAATGATGAACCTTAGAATATTACGATTGAGACCTTAGATGTAAGTGATCTTGAGTACAAGATTTTGCGAGTGATCCTTGTCGAGTGCATTTTATGCCTAGAAAATATTGTGTGATAAGTCTCTGGTTGGGTAAATGAAAGTGGTATCTTTCATGATGTGATTTAGCGGTTGTTCGGATCGAAACAAGAGAGTTGGCGTGACGGAGGGTCGGGTTGAGGCGTGTTGCGTGTCAACCCGTGGCAGAATGAGGTGGGGTCAGCTCGGTGGTCCGCCGGTGGTAGGGTCACCAGGTGCTAGGCCCAGTTTTGATGACCATCGTATGAGTTCGTGGATACGTTCGACCAGAAGTAGATCGTGAAGGCGGGAATAGCCTTAAGGAAGATCGAGGCTAATAGGATGACCAAGTTGGGAGGTAGTGACTCAAGTTTGGAAACTAAAGTGTGGTGCGTATGCTAAAAGAGTTCAAGAGTTCGAGAAAGTACGAGTAAGGGTAGAGGCGAGCATGTATTGCGAGCATAGATACAATCATTTCTTGTAAAGGGAGAAGGTCGAAGGATGTATATTTTAGACCTCGTGAATCGCATGCGATCAAGTTGATTTGTTGGGTCGCGAGTGACACTAGAACCTCGCGGCAAAGTGACAAAAGTTTGTGATGTTAGAGGTGTTTTCGTGGACTTGGATATAAGTATTTGCGTGCATATGTTGTTTAGTGGCCGGTTGTGGCGTTGGCAACTTATTAGAAGAACTTTATCGTTATCCGTCTTGAAGGAACATTCGGGACGAATGTTTCTAAGGAGGAGAATGTTATACGTATTTCCAGTATATGCGTGGGGACGTGCGTGAAATTTTCGAACTTCTTTAGGCTTGGCGAATTCTTTTGTGCACAACACCCGGTTAGAGTCGTTTTTCGAAACGTTTTCACGACTTTCGTAGGGAATTTCCGCTATGTCGTTTATAATTTTTGCGGATTTTTAGAGGCGAAACATTTTGGACCAACGGAGGGTGACAAGTGTCACCCTCACATCGATGGAGTGGGACGGCAATTTGGGACGAATTGGTGAGTGGGGTTAGGTAGGATATTTTGTGCAAGTTGTTGTGGTAGATGGATAAGGTGCACTTGGCTTAAATCTAGCCCTACACTTGCACCACACTTGTCTTCATCTTGGCCATTGGTTGGCCTTCACTTGACCTATAAATCCCCCCCGGAGTTGAGGACCTTCTTCATCCACAAATTGTCTAAGTCTTGAAAATCCCTCCTCTCCTCAACATTGTTCTCGCCCAAACACCACCCCTCTCCCCTCAAGGCCTCACGAGCCCCTTGCCTGAGTGGCTCTGAGCAACCCCCTAGCCTAGTTGTGCTAGTCAAAATACTACCCCCTGGTAGAAATGTATTCTACAAGTATCGTTATAATGCCCAAAATACTTTAGCCATATACCTTGTAGTACTTTCCAAAGTACCCTTTACGCTTGGAAATACTATTATACTTTCCTTTAGCCACTAAACGAAACCCTAAGGAAAAATCTTCACCCGTAGTTGAAGTATTAAGTAGAAGTTGTGTAGACACTTCTAGGGTTTCTTGGGCGTTTTGGAGCGAGTAGGAGCTAAACCTTGTTCAGAACCACATATAAACTCGGATAATTTTGGGCTTATCGAGGTAAACATTCTTGACCTTTGTAATTGGAAATTACATGTTGTAGGAATATATAGTTGAAGTATACTATATATAGAACTGAACATTATAATTGTGCAATGTCTTTTGACTTAAGCTGAATAATACTTACGATGTCTTGCGACTTAAGCTGAATTTAAATAAGAGAAGCGAGCGTAATTACATAGGTGTATTACAGTAGACTTGTGTAGCATTCTTTGTGTAGTAGAATTGTACGTCGACGCCCGGGCATTAACCCCCTCGTTGGCTTAGTAGCCGCCTCGTAGAGAGGAGATTTACGTGCGAATTTTCGTAATATTCTACGCCGGGATCTAAAGGTATTAATAGCGCTTTGTGGCCTCTATAGGTTGTAATCGCGTGTGGGTGATGCCCGTGCGTGAGTGTCGAGCGGTTTGAGGTACTTGAGCGTTTTGCTATTAGTCGATAATCGTCGCGAGGTATGTGAACCTCTTCCTATCTCTTCTAGCATGATATGTGTGAACTATGTAGTGCGGTGAGACGTCATGCTAAATGTATTTGATTGATGTAAAACATAAAGTGTTATAACGGCTTTATGGGAAGTTGGTTATAATAGCTTTATGTGGATAAGCACATACTTTGTGGTTTTAAAAGGTATCGATTTGAATAATAACTGGCTTGATATGTGTTAATAAAGAACTTGAAGCATTTCAAAAGATTTATGAATCGTTTTGAAAGAATGAGTATTACTTGGGTTTTGAAAGCTTAAGAGTTATACTAGCTTTATGGGAAGTTAGGTATAACGGCTTAAGAATGTTTTAATGATTTCTGAAATCAGAATGTGTATCGACAAACCACCGCAGCGTTAATAAAAGGAAAATGTATTGACTAAAGTATTATTAAAACCAATAGAAACCTCCATCTGCATAAGCTAAGATGAGACAATATGATATTACATTTCCTAGATCATGGCTGCTTAATAAGATTGATTATAAACAAGAATAGCCTACTCACTTATAAGACATAGGTTTCTCAAAACGTTTAAAGGAGAATTATGTTTTAAAGGACTAAAACTATGAACTACGAAACCTTTTCTAAAATGAAACTTGAGCATTCGAAATTAGGCAAACTTGAGCGTTTGGAAAATAAGGTTGTTACTTGATTTTACAAAGGAAAGCATTTTGGTTTACTTAACAATGTTAGTCACTCTATTTTTATACTACGTATCGTGACCTTTGTAAAAGAAATGGATCTTAAAAGGAATTTAACGGACGTAGTACTTTAAGGTTAAAATCCGACTTTGATATAAAATGAAAGTACCTTGAGTCGTGTGTAACTTGCTTATACTTGTTGTTATGAAACTTGACCATGTTACGTGTGATAGCCTTGTTGTGTAAGTATTGTGTTCTACTCGACTACGGTTCATCCGAATGTATATCACTGACTACCGGTCATCCGAATGTATATCACTTGATTCTGGCTCATCCGGAATGTATTTCACTCGACTCAGGCTCATCCGAATGTGTTTCACTTGATTACCGGTTCATCCGGAATGTATTTCACTTGAGGACCGTTCATCCGAATGTATTTCACGAGGACCGGTTCATCCGGAATGTATTTCACTTGACTACGGTTCATCCGAATGTGTTCCACTCGACTCACGGAAAAGGATGAGCAGGGAATGATTCCACCCTTTTCTATATTGGGTCCATAAGATGGGCGAGACACATTATAATATCACATGATTTGTACCTAGGCGGTGGGAGGGAAAGTTCCACGGCATGAGGATGACTTTTGTGGCGCGAGTCCACGACTTGACATCGCTTCTATGTTGAATCGTAGTTTGGTTATCATACATGTCTCTGCTTTATATAGACTATTATGATTTCATTTACGATTTTCATTTCACATACTTGGTACTGTTATCGACCTCCTTGGGCCGCGTTCATGCCGCAGTAAAAGGTACATCATTGCCGATCCCGCTTTTAGGATCACCTTTCAGTATTGAAAGCTCGTTCCTTGGAGGCTTATCTTTTGGTATGTTACCAGTGCAGATGCTTATACATTCGGGGTATGGCGCCCTGTCCCGTCATAGAGGTTGTAAAATCTTAGAGTGCAGCCAGTAATCGGGCTTGTAAAAAGGATAATCGTCGGTATTTATGTATATTTGATGAAACTGAAAGCTATTTTTTTGGTTACTTTGCTTATTTATCTTTTCTCTTAATTCATGTTCATGTTTTTATTTCCTGATTTTCTCGATGTTGTATCACTAGGGTGCGGGGTAGGCACCAACACGCTCCAGTTCGGTCGTGACATATAACTTCCCATAAAGCCGTTATACTAGCTTTATACTTTAGAAACTTACATCCTTCTTTATAACCTAGAGACTTAAACTTTTCAAACAAAACAAATGTCATATACTTTCAAAAAATACTTTAAGTCTCTTAACATTTAGAAAGTAAGATATCCTTAATATTTTAAACAAGTGAGTTAATTCCCTAACTCAACCAACTTGGACATTCTTAAAAATAAGCCAAGGATATCAAATAGACTAGCTTGTCAAAATCTCGTACGTCTACCGTACTATATGCTTACAACTATTCATGCTCAAGAGATAATGAAGTTTCCACATACCTCTTCGGTTCAATCCACTTGATAAGTCCAATATGTCGTACGTAGTATGTCAACCTATAATGACCATAGTACGTCTATTAATTTCTAGTTTCAAACGTAGAATATTCCAAGTGCAAAGCTACTAAATTCTACGGAAAATCGGACATCACTTCCTTTGTTTCTACATACTTTGCCACCTTTTTCAAGGCCGAATTCAATAACCAAACACGTCACATTTAAGGCTCAACAATGTAGGTATCAATAGGGGATTACACGCCTACAAGACGTGTAAAATTCCGCCCCACAAATAACATCAAAATAGTCCAACATACAATGTCATTTTCGGCCAAAGGTGTAACAACATATCAACCTTTCCAATTCCTTTTCAATTCAAGTTGTTTAGTATAACATGTTATCAAGCCGCAATTGATTATAACTACTACAATCTTCAAGTAGGTAATATACGACGATTCTAATTATCGACCAAATTGGATTTCAATTTCAAATGGCTCAACATATCATTTTCGGTTTTAGCTTCTAAATTTCCATAACACTTATCAAACTTCATAACACATATCACATGATCATTTCTAACTTATCATAACATGGAATCTTCAATTACAAAAGTAAGACGAAGATTATACCTCATTTAGCCCAAATATGATCCAAGATTACAAGTCGGTCCTTAGCAACTTTAGCTCCTATTTTTGACGTTCCAAACCACTCCAAGCAACCCTTAGAAGCTTATGAAGAACTCATCTTCAAGTTCCAACTTCAAAGTTGAAGAACTCCTTAAGTTTCCGCCTTGCGACTAATACAAAAATGCCATTTTTCCGGGATCTTTCTATTGAGATACCCTTACAATACCCTTAGGAACCTTGGTTTAAAGCGTGAAGATTATTGAATCACAAACGAAATTTTTTCTTGTTCAATGCTTCACAAAGCCGAGAGCTCTCCTCTCTTGTTCTTCAATTTCTATTTTTTTCTCTAAGTGTTCAAGACTTGTCTTGCACAAGGGATGACTATATAACCAAATGGAGGGTTAAGATTAGAACACTTGTGAGGTTTGGATGAGTTTCATTTAATATCATGCACAATTCGTCTATGACCACTAAGAGGGGGGGTGACACATGTCGCCCTCCCGTTCGTCGCAATATTTCGTTTTTCGACATTTCCATAATTCCGACAGATTTTACTAGTCTCCAATCTTAACATTTTTGAGTTCTTACGTATGTTCTTATAAATATATCCTGGAATTCCGGGGTGTAATAGTTAATAAGGTGCGGTGTACTGTTATTTGGTTATCATACATGTCTCCAGCTTTATTTTAGACTATATGATTTCATTTCAGTATTTTCAGTTCTTATACTTGGTACATATTTTGTACTGACCCCCTTTCATCGGGGGCTGCGTTCATGTCGCAGGTAGGGGTAAGCAGGTTGTGGATCCTCACTCTTAGGATCACTGATCAGTTGTCAGAAGCTCCATTTCTCCGGAGGCTTGTCTTTTGGTACGGTTTCCCTGATGTTGTAGATTTATGTACATTCAGGGGTATGGCGGGGCCCTGTCCCGTCACAGTTGTTATGTTAAAACTCTTAGAGGTCTGTAGTCATATTTTGTGGGTCAGTTTGTAAAAGAAAGGAGGTAACAACTTTCGGTTATGTATTTATTATCCAGGGAGGTAGCCTTATCGGCTAACCTGTTGTTTATTCCTTATTGATTTTTTTATTATTAAGAGTTATATGTATGTTTCACTGATTTTCTCTGATGTATACATATAAGGGTGCCCAGGTAGGGCACCAGTCGCGGGCCCGGGGTCGGGTCGTGACAAAAAGTGGTATCAGAGCAGTTAGTCCTCGGAAAGTGTCTACAGACCTTGTCTAGTAGAGTCTTGGTTATCGGTGTGTTGTGCACCATATCTATAACCAGGAGGCTGCATGACATTTATGATTGGTTTCCATCTTTCTCTCTCTGAGGTCGTGCAGTAGAGCTGTCTTATTAGGTTGAATCCTCTCTGACCTATTCTTATGTATCAGTTATGCCTCACGGGCGGCCGTGGCCCAGAAGGCAAGCGGCATCGAGCCGCTAGTGGTACCTGTAGGTTACTAGGACTCGTGCCCGCACTATGTCCGAGGTTGTGGGCGATCGAAGTTCACCATGCCGACAGATTAGAAACAGAGCGGTCGTAGCTCAGAGGTTCGATACTGAGCCTCCGATTCGCAGCCCGAGCGAGTATAGAGATTATGGAAAGCATATCAGGTTATTGACTAGCATAGTGGCGGCGCTGAAGCGGCGAGTAGCTAACCCTGGCCAGTTTGAGGATTCAGGATTTTCTGGGTTGTAATCCACCCGAGTTCTATGGTTCGAGATCTGAGGATGATCCTCAGGAGTTCATTCGGCAGATACAATGGACTATGCAAGTACTTAGGGCCTCGGAGACAGAGTCAGTTGTTCAAGTTTCTTACCGATTACACAATATTACGTTGAACTAGTTTGAGTCATGGGAGCTGTCTAGAGGTGTGGGTGCTCCTCCAGCTGTTTGGGATGAGTTCACAGAGGCCTTCCTTGATCACTTTTTGCCTCATGAGATGAGGAGAGCCCGCGTTGATAGGTTCTTAACATTGAGACAGAATAGGAGGACCATCAGAGAGTACAACCCAGGTTTGACTCATCGTCGTGCATGCGCTATTGCGGCATGGCTGATAGGGTTCATCGCTATGTGATGGGGCTAGACCGCTACATGGTTACTACATGCACAGGAGCCGCCCTTCACCGGTATGAATATTGCCGAGATGCGAGCTTATGCATGCGGATTGAGGACAGAGAGAGAGAGGACCAACCATACCCGGCCAAGAGGCGGGGCAGCGGGGTTTCAGGGTAACTTTTGAGGCGGACAGCCTCAGCAGCAAGCTAGGTCTACATTTCAGCTGATACAGAGTGCTCCTTCTCGATTTTCTGGTAGGAGGTTTGATCAGCCGGGTTATTCGGGAGCAAGTCAAGGCTCCAGGGCGGTAGGTTCGCAGAGGTACTAGCCGGACGAGGCCACCCCTACCTCGGTATGTCCGATGTGGGAGGTCCCATATTGGGGAGTGTCATGCTACTTCGAGATCCTGTTTTTCATGCGGCAGTCGAGACCATATGGTGAGGGAGTGTCCGCAAAGGGCACGTAGTATGATTCACTACTGGTCGATTCGGTCTTCATATTCTGTGGTTATGCGCCCCGGAGGGCAGGGTGTTCACGGGCCGGCAGGCCGCGGCAGAGGTCGTGGTGGAGGTCCTAGTTCTAGCGGTCCACAAGACCGCATATATTCCTTAGCCAGCCGGCAGGATCAGGAGGCTTTCCCAGATGTCGTCACAGGTACATTATTGATTTCATGTTGTGACGTTTATGCTTTGATAGATCTAGGTTCTACCTTGTCCTATGTATCCCCTCTTATTGCCGGTGTCGATAGAGCCTTTTGAGATAGCTACGCTAGTGGGTGATTCGGTGTTAGCTGAGCGGGTGTACAAAAATTGCCCGGTGTTCATATACAGTCGTCAGACCCTAGCAGACTTGATAGAGTTGGAGATGACAGATTTTGACGTCATTGTGAGTATAGACTGGTTGGCTTCTTTTTATGCCAATATTGACTGTAGAGACAGGTTGGTCCGATTCCAGTTTCCCAGAGAGCCGTTTATCGAGTGGAAGGGTAATACAACATCGCCGAGGGGTAGGTTTATTTCTTACCTCAAGGCTAGGAAGATGGTTCAGAAAGGGTACATTTATCATCTGGTTCGGTTATTCGTCTGAGGCCGAGGTGCCGCTTGATCGATTCGATGGTTAGAGAGTTTCCGGATGTATTCCCAGATGATCTCCCAGGTATTCCTCCAGAGAGGGAGATTGAGTTTTGTATTGATATGCTGCCAGACACTCGGCCTATATCTATTCCGCCGTACAGGATGACACCTGCTGAGTTGAGGGAATCAAGGACCACCGAAAGATTTCTTTGGAAAAGGCTTTATTAGGCCTAGTTTTTCCACGGGAGCGCCGGTTTGTTTTGTAAAAGAATGATGGGGCCAGCGTGCGTGTGTTGACTACAAGTGAATAAGGTAACCATAAAAATAGATACCCTCCCGTGATTGATGATTTGTTTGACCAGTTCGAAGTGCGAGTGTTTCTCAAGATAGACTGCATCCGGTTATCGGCGAGTGCGAGTTAGGAGGCGATATCCCGGATCGCATTCGGGACCGATATGGGCACTATGAGTTCAGGTGATGTCTTTCGGTTTGACTAACGCTCCGCGGTATTTATGGATTTGATGAACCGGTGTTCAAGCCATTTTTGGATCGCTTGTTATAGTATTCATTGATGACATCTGGTTTATTCTCGCAGAGCATGAGCACGCAGATCGCTGGCGATGGTACTTGGGGTCCTCGGGCCGGTTATGTCGCCAAGTTCTCCAAGTGTGAGTTTTAGTTGGACTCAATGGCATTCTTGGGGCATTATCGTGTGACGGTGTTGATGTCGACAAAGATTGGCGGTCAAGACTTGGCGAGACCTACTACTCCGGAGTGCGCAACTTCTTGAAATTTGGCAGGTTATTATCGTAGATTTATGGAGCAGTTCGCTTCGATATCAGTGCCTTTGACTAGGCTGACTCAGAAAGCGGCTAAGTTCCAATGGACGGAAGCTTGTGAGAAGGGCTTTCAGTTATTGAATGAAAAGTTGACGACGACTTCAGTTCTTACTCTTCCCGAGGGCTTAGAGGGTTATGTGATTTATTGTGATGCCTCGGGTATCGGGCTAGGGTGAGTATTGATGCAGCACGACAAGGTTATAGCCTATGCTTCCCGACATCTACGGAAGCATGAGAGGAATTACCCTACTCACGACTTAGAGTTGGCCGCAGTTATTCATGCCTTGAAGATTTGGAGACATTATTTATACGGGGTTCATGTGGATATTTATACAGACCACAAGAGCCTCGGTACATCTTTCAGAGGAGTGAACTTGCGGCAGAAACGATGGTTAGAGTTGCTGAAGGATTATGATGTTGATATCCTATACCATCCGGGAAAAGCCAACGTGGTTGCAGATGCTCTGAGTCGTAGATCTATGGGGAGTCTTTCAGAAGTACAACCAGATAGATAGGACATGGTCCGTGAGATCCATCAGCTGGCAAGCCTTGGAGTTCGGTTGGTCGATACCGATGATAGTGGGGTACGGGTTCGAGAGGTTGTCGAGTCTTCCATCGTTGAGGAGGTGAAGAGGCGACAGTATGAGGATCCAGTTCTGATACGGTATCGAGATACGACTCTTCGAGAGGAGAATAGTTTATTTGAGGTAGCGCCTGATGGGGTGCTAAGATACGAGGGTTGATTGTGTGTTCCCGATGTTGCAGGACTTCGCCGCGGAGTTAGGGAGGCACATGCGTTACTCTATTCATCCGGGGTCGACTAAGATGTACCATGACCTCAGATGTATGTATTGGTAGGATGGCCTGAAGAGGGACGTAGCAGAGTTTGTTGCTCAGTGTCCGAATTGTCAGCAGGTCAAGGTTGAGCACCAAAAGCCCGGTGGGCTATTGTAGGCGATTGATATCCCAACATGGAAGTGAGAGGTGATCAACATGGATTTTGTTACAGGGTTACCTTGTACTCAGAGGAAGTGTGATTCCATATGGGTTATTGTAGACAGGTTGCCGAAATCAGCCCACTTTCTTCCAGTCAAGACTACATATTCGGCTGAGGATTATGCTTGACTTTATATCAGGGAGATTTTGAGACTGCACGGAGTTCCTACATCTATTATATCAGACAGAGGAGCCCAATTTACGGCTAACTTCTGGAGGTCTTTTCAGAAGGGGTTAGGGACATAAGTGAGTCACAGTACCGCATTTCATCCTCAGACCGACAGATCGTACTATCGTTTTATCCGGACAACGAGATATCTGCGGGCCTGTGTTATTGATTTTAGGGGTAGCTGGGAGGATCATTTGCCTCTTGTTGAGTTTGCATATAACAATAAATACCATTCTAGTATTCAGATGGCGCCATATGAGACTTTGTATGGGCGGAAGTGTAGGTCGTCGATTGGTTGGTTCGACGTGGGCGAGGTTCAGTTAGTTGGCCCAGACTTGATCAGCAGGTTGTGGATAAGGTGAAGCTTATCCGGGAGAGACTATTAGCAACTCAGAGTCGCCAGAAGTCTTATGCAGATAATCGGCGTCGACACTTGGAGTTTCAGGTTGACGATTGGGTCTTCTTGAAGGTATCACCCATGAAGGGTGTGATGAGGTTCGGGAAGAAGGGGAAACTTAGCCCAATGTACATTGGGCCTTATCAGATCATCCGTAGAGTAGGAAAGGTTGCCTATGAGTTGGATCTGCCGTCCGATTTGGAGGCGGTACATCCGGTCTTCCATGTTTCTATGTTGCGGAAGTGTATCGGAGATCCATCGAGAGTTTTCCCAGCTAGTGATGTCCAGGTGACAGAGGGATTATCGTATGAGGCGAGTCTCATAGCGATACTGATCGCCAGGTCAGGCGACTGCGGACCAAGGATGTGGCTTCCGTCAAAGTCTTGTGGCGGAATGATAATAGAGAGGAGATGACTTGGAAAGCAGAAGAGGACATGATGAACAAGTATCCTCACTTATTCCCTACACCTCCAGGTAATCCTTTTCCCTTACTTGTTAGTTTTAATTGACGTATTTGCTTAAGTGCTATTATGTGACCATGTGTGGCATATTTTGGTATGATAGGTGTAGTTAAAGGAGACTATGTCGCTATCTAATTAGATTGACTCCGAAAAAACATTCGGGGATGAATGTTTCTAAGGGGGGAAGAATGTTACACCCCGTAATTCCAGGACATGTTGTCACGCCTCGACTTTTCCTAAGTCTTTGCTTAGGGCGTGATGGCACCTGGACAATTATTTCCCGCCAGGAGCACCATTTAATTCTCTTTATTTAGAAATTTGAACTTATATTCAAATACGGAGCTATTAATAAAAATAACAATAAAAAAAATAATTGTTTATGACTTTATTAAAAACATAACGCGAGCCCATGCTCGTGCAAATATTATTTCTACATAGACATACTGACCAAGATTATTCTAAGTTGGAAGGGAGACCATTCCACTCGGGCATTTCGAGACACCGAACCGACATTACGAACTGACGAGTACCAAGCCCGAAGCAATGGACTTGGTATGACAAGAGGCTGCGGGACGATCACTAGCCTTGGTGTGGAGCCTTTCCTCTATCACACTTCCCTGAAACATGTTAAATAAAAAGTCAGCCCTACCATCTGGGGCTGAGTGAGAACCTTACCCTGCAATTCAAAGTAACACCACAATATTCCAAGTGCAATCACATTATAACGTAATAAGCATATTGCAAAAACATATCAGGTTACAACACTTTTAAATGTCACGACCCGATCCCGGGCCCGTGACTGGTGCCTTACCCCGGACACCCTAGTGATACAACATCAGAGAAAACCAGCGGAAAATAAAACTTAAACAAGAAACAAGATATATGATCATAAAACAGGCCAACCAAACGGTTACCTTCCAATAAAATATATATATAAACAACTCTTTCAAAACGAACAGTTTAATCCTTTTTACAAACCCTGCCCACAACAGTACTACAGACCTCTAAGAGTTTTTATACAACATGACGGGACGGGGCCGTCATACCTGAATGTACAAGAACCTACAACTCGGGGGTAACATGCAAAAGATAAGCCTCCGAGAAGCGGAGCTTCCCAATCTGTTGGCGTGATCCTATGGCGGGGATCCACTACCGATGTACTCATACCTGCGGCATGAGCGGCCCGAAGTCGATGCAACAGTACCAAGTATGAAACGCTAAAAAAATCAGTAAATGAAATCATAATCTATATGAAAGCAGGAGACATGTATGATGACAAAACTACGATTCACAACATAAGCGATCCACGTCAAGTCGTGACTCACGCCTCAAGTCATCACTCAAATATAACTATGGGTCTCACGCCCACAACATCAATCGTGTTCGTCATGGCGCGTGCCCCGGAATTATGCATCGGTGTAGACATGCCCATGATGCAACAATAATAACAATGCCCCCGGCCACATGCCCCGGTCTGCCGGTGTAGACGTCCAAGTGACATTATCAGCAATATCTTGGGTGATTAACCCCGCCGCGTAGCCACACGCCCCGGAATTCGCATCGGTGTAGACATGTCCATGTAACCACAATAACAATATATCGTAATCAACCACGCCCACGTACATGCCCCGGAGTGCGCCGGTGTAGACATGTCCACGTGACATCAACAACATTATACCGCACAACCAGGCTATCACAAACAAGCTCAAGCAAATTACCATACTTCTAGACTTTTATAAAAGATCCACTCCTTCCCGAAGTCACGATATCAACACTTGCACAACAAAGGCTATCACAACAAGCATAGGCGAGTTACACAACAACAAGCATAGCGAGTTACACACAACTCAAGGTACTTCCATTTCGTATCAAAGTGCGGGTTTTAACCTCTAAAGTACTACGTCGTTAAATTACTTTTAAGAGATCCATTCCTTTCATAAAGGTCACCCGATACCCGTAGTATAAAAATAGAGTGACTCACATTTAGGTAAACCAAAATACTTCCCTTTTGTAAAATCAAGTAACAACATTATTTTCCAAACGTTCAAGTTTGCCTAATTTCAAATGCTCAAGTTTCTCATTTTAGAAAGGTTTCATAACTCATAGTCTTAATCTCTTTTAAAACAATTGAGTAACATATGTCTTGTACGTGAGCCGTTTATTCTTGTTTACAACAATCTTGTTACAAAGACCATGATCTAGGAGATGTAATACAATTTTGTCTTATCTTAGCTTCTATGCAGATGGAGGTTTCTACTGGTTTTAATAACAATTAGTTAATTGTCAATACACCTTCCTTTATTAGCGCTGCTGTGGTTTGCTCGACACTTATTCTCATTTCCGAAATCAGTAAAACATTATTCTTTTTAAAACCAAGTACTCATTACTCGCAAATGAGGTTTCACAACACATTTAACAAAATGTTAATAACCAAGTAAAACAAGTTAAGTCTCTTATCTTTCAAGATCAAGTCTCTTAACTTCTACAATCAACAAACCAATCTTTTACCTACATAGAGTCGTTATAACTAACTTCCCATAAAGCTATTATAACACCCTATGTTTTAAACCAACCAACTCATTTAACACGTATCGTCACCGCACTACATAGTTTACAAAGCATCATGCTAGAAGGATAGGAAGAGGTTCACATACCTCGCGACGAGTATCGACAATAAGCAAAAGCGCTCGCAAGATCTTGTAACACGGCTGGCCATTTCCACTCTTCAAGTAGAATACGCTACTCGCGATTTCCACCTATAAGGCCACAAACGTCTATTAACTTCTAACCGCGGTTCCATATTCTACGTAAAATTCGCACCTCCCCATGGCAACGTAAATCGCCTCCTCAATCGCGGCCGGCTACCAAGCCAACCCGGGGGGGGGGGGGTTATACGTCTAACCGGACGTATACAATTCTACTATACAACAATGCTACACAAGTCTCTTATGTCTGATCCTATGTAATTACATTCGATTCTTTCTTAAAATTGTGCTTAAGTCAAAAGACATTGCATAGCTATGTTCAGTTCTATATATAGTATACTTCAACTATATAATCCTACAACATGTGATCTCAATTACAATAAGGGACAAGAATATTTACCTCGACAAGCCCAAAATTATCCAAGTTATAATGTCGATCCGAGCAAGGTTTAGCTCCAACTCGTGCGCTCAAACCACTCCAAACAACCCTTAGAAGTTCTAACCAACTTCTACTCAAATACTTCAACCAACTATGAAGATTTCCTTAGGGTTTCGGTTTGAGACTAAGAGGACAAAAGGTAGTATTTCCGGGCTCTACGTATAGAGGTAACTTTGGAATACTACAAGGTATAAGGCTAAGGTATTTTGGGCATTATAACAATACTTGGAGAATACTTTCTACCAAGGGGGGGGGTGTATTATACGAAACAACTAGGCTGGGGGTACCACTGGCTGAACCACTAGGAGGAGAGGAACCTCTCGGCCAAGGCCACACGAAAAGGGGAGGAAGCTCGTCTAGAGCAACAAGAAGGGAGGAGAGGGTTTCAAGACTTGGAAGTTTTTTGGATGAATGAAGTCTTCAAGCTTAGGGGGGTATTTATAGCAAAACCAAAAGCCAACCAATGGCCAAGATCAAGCCATGTGCAAGGCAAGTGTAAGGCCTTGATCAAGCCAAGTGCACCCTAACCCCTACTCCACAAAACAAGGCACAAAACATGGCACCAAACAAGCCACAAAACAAGGCCAAAACAAGGAGCCAATTGGCCAAGAAAACGTGACAATTCGTCCAGGGTTGCGCCGCTTTGATGTGAGGTGACACATGTCACCCTCCCGTTGGTCCAAAATATTTTATCTCTCGGAAAAATCCGCAAAAAATATAAATGACATAGCCGGAATTTTCCCTACGTAAGCTGTGGAAACGTTTCGTCGGAAAACGACTCTATTCGGCACTTGTGCCCAAATTTCGAACCAAAGCCAAACTTTAAGTCTCAAATGTTCGTACGTACGTCTCCACGTACATACTCTGGAAATACGGGGTATAACATTCTCCCCTCCTTAGAAACATTCGTCCCGAATGTTCCTTCTCAAGACGGATATCGATGAAGTTCCTCTAACAAGTTGCCAATGCCACAGCTTGGCCACGAAAATAACACACGTTCCCTTCCTTCCTTACTCGTCGTGCGATTCCACTTTTGTCACTTTGCGCGAGGTTCTGGTGTTACTCAGGCGTGCCATACTTCGATCGGTGCCGGTTCTCAAAGCTGTGAGTCACTACCTCAAACTTGGTCATCTTACTAACCTCAATCTTCTTTAAGGCCACTCCCGGCCTTCACGAACCGCTTCTGGTCGAACACATCCACGAACTCATACGATGGTCAACTAAACTGGGGCCTAGCACCCCCGTGACCCTACCCTCTGGCGGGACCACGAATCGACCCGCTAGCCGGGCTGCGGGTCGACCGCGGCGGCCATCAACCCGACCAGCGTCGGCGCGATACTTGCTCCTTGAAACGGAACAATCTTACCAAATCAAGTCATGAAAGCTACCACTTCCATCTCACACTACCCATGGACTTATCACACAAATAATTCCCACGTACTACTTACTCTGATAAGGGTCAACCATGAAATAAATCTTTTACTCAAGACGACCTTACCTCTAAGGTCTCAATCGTGACATAATCTAAGGTTCACACTTACCATGCCCCCATACTTACCCTTCTACAATAACCAGGTGTCTAAATCACATTTTTGCACAAAGCTATCCGAACATAACACTAAACACATCAACATACAAAACTCTAGAGGGTTAAGGATATACCTGTCTCTACCGCTTTCTAATCACAGTCCTTACTGCAGGCGCATAGTGAAGGTGATGAACCAACGCGATCACGAAGGCTGAGTCGTAACATCCGTGCTTCCCTTGGTCGGACAGTTCCTCGCAAAATGGCCCGGCTGGCCGCAAAAATAACAAGCTCCCTTGGCACCACGACACTCCCCGAAATGCGGTCTACCACATCGACCACACCGAGGTAGGGGTGACCGCATCTGGCCAACACCCTTATTTCCCTGGAAACCTGAACCCTTGGAGCCCTGACCTGCTCTCGAATACTCTGGATGCTCTGAAGGTTGTGGAGGACCACTCTGCACTGGTGGAGGTACAAAACTAGTATGCTGCTGAGGCGGTCCGCCTCGAAAGTCACCAGGACCACGTTGTTACGGCCCTCTGCTGATTTTGGTCATTCCGTCGACCTCTCCGTGCCTCACATCCAAGTGCATGAGCCTGCATGCGGGCAATGTCCATGCCCGGCTGAAGAGCTACACTCGAACAAGCCTCTGTCCAGTACTCATCTAGCCCGGGGCCGTCGCGGTGCACTCTATCCTCGAGGGTTGCGCCTCAAGCGGGGCCATACCGAGCCACCGAGTCAAACTCCACGTTGTACTCCCGAATGCGCCGCTACGTCTCGGCATCATAAATCGCCGGCCCGTGCCCTCCTCATCTGCGGAGGCGAAGTGAGTGAGAATGCCTCGAGAACTCGTCCCATCTTCTGGAAGCGCATGCTCTCCCCGGGACAACTCCACGAATCAAACGATCATTGCGGTATCACGGGGCCGATGCGAACCTAAGACCACCGAATCGGTCTCGAAGCCTTGATCACTCTCGCGACCAGAATCGCTGTCGGATGAACTCCTGCGGATCATCCTCAGGCCTCGACCCATAAAACTCTGGCGGGCTACAACTCAGAAAGTCCCGTAGCCTCAAACTATCTGCTCGGGGGTGAACCACTGGTGCTACTGGAACTGGAACTGCTGCATCCAGCCTATCCTCATATCTGGCCACGACCCTGGCCAGCAACTGGGCCATCTCCTTGTACCCCATCTCATCTGCTCCAGGCTGTGGGACTGGAGGCTCAGGTACTGTGGTCTCAGCAGCCACTGCTGCGGTTCTAAACTCTGCTGGGGCTGGCGGCGTCGCAAAACTCGCCGTCTGAAGCACAACCTCAGGTACTGTCCGGGCCTGCGCCCTCGTACTCCTCTGTATCTCACTAGCAGCTCCCTCGGCTGCCTTGCCCTTCTGGGCTCTGGTTGCCTTGCGCGGAGGCATAACTGGTAAAAACGAGATACGTCAGAGGGGTCCAACTTACAACACAGCTCTAAGGCACGATCTCAGAATGAGAAGAATGGAAACCAATCCTAAATGTCCTGCAGCCTCCTGATTATAGATGTGGTGCACAACACATCGATAATCAAGACTCTACTAGACACGGTCTGTAGACACTTTCCGAGGATTAACTGCTCTGATACCACTTTTGTCACGACCCGATCCCGGGCCCGTGACTGGTGCCTTACCCCGGGCACCCTAGTGATACAACATCAGAGAAAACCAGCGGAATATAAAACTTAAACAAGAAACAAGATATATGATCATAAAACAGGCCAACCAAACGGTTACCTTCCAATAAAATATATATATAAACAACTCTTTCAAAACGAACAGTTTAATCCTTTTTACAAACCACACAAGATTACTCTGCACCTAAGAGTTTTTATACAACATGCGGGACGGGGCCGTCATACCCTGAATGTACAGAACCTACAACTCGGGTAACATACCAAAAGATAAGCCTCGGAGAACGGAGCTTCCCAATCTGTTGGCTGTGATCCTATGAGCGGGGATCCACTACGATGTACTCCTACTGCGGCATGAGCAGCCCCGAAGGAGGTCGATACAGTACCAAGTATGTGGCTGTAAAAATATCGTAAATGAAATCATAATCTATATGAAAGCAGAGACATGTATGATGACAAAACTACAGTTCACAACATAAAAGCAGTCACGTCAAGTCAGGGACTCACGCCCTCAAGTCATCACTCAAATATAACTATGGGTCTCACGCCCACAACATCAATCGTGTTCGCATCATGGCGCGTGCCCCGGAATGCGTCGGTGTAGACATGCCCATGATGCAACAATAATAACAATGCCCCATGGCCACATGCCCCCGGAATTCTGCATCGGTGTAGACACGTCCAAGTGACATAAACAACAATAAAACTCTGTGATTAACCGCGCGTAGCCACACGCCCGGATTGCATCGGTGTAGACATGTCCATGTAACCACAATAACAATATATCAGGTAATCAACCCTGCCACATGGCCACATGCCCCCGGAATTCTGCATCGGTGTAGACATGTCCATGTGACATCAACAACATTATACCGCACAACCAGGCTATCACAAACAAGCTCAAGCAAATTACCATACTTCTAGACTTTTATAAAAAGATCCACTCCTTCCCGAAGTCACTGATATCAACACTTGCACAACAAAGGCTATCACAACAAGCGTAGGCGAGTTACACAACAACAAGCATAGGCAAGTTACACACAACTCAAGGTACTTCCATTTCGTATCAAAGTCCGGGTTTTAACCTAAAGTACTACGTCGTTAAATTCCTTTTAAGAGATCCATTCCTTTCATAAAGGTCACCCGATACCCGTAGTATAAAAATAGATTGACTCACATTTTTAGGTAATCCCAAATACTTCCCTTTTGTTATATCAAGTAACAACATTATTTTCCAACCGTGCAAGTTTGCCTAATTTCAAATGCTCAAGTTTCTCATTTTAGAAAGGTTTCATAACTCATAGTCTTAATCTCTTTTAAAACAATTGAGTAACATATGTCTCAGACGTGAGCCGTTTATTCTTGTTTACAACAATCTTATTCTGTCCATGATCTAGGAGATGTAATACAATTTTGTCTTATCTTAGCTTCTATGCGGATGGAGGTTTCTCATGGTTTTAATAACAATTAGTTAATTGTCAATACACCTTCCTTTATTAAGCTCTTTGTGGTTTGCTCGACACTTATTCTCATTTCCGAAATCAGTAAAATATTATTCTTTTTAAAACCAAGTACTCATTACTCGCAAATGAGGTTTCACAACACATTTAACAAAATGTTAATAACCAAGTAAAACAAGTTAAGTCTCTTATCTTTCAAGATCAAGTCTCTTAACTTCTACAATCAACAAACCAATCTTTTACCTACATAGAGTCGCTATAACTAACTTCCCATAAAGCTATTATAACACCCTATGTTTTAAACCAACCAACTCATTTAACACGTATCGTCTACCGTACTACATAGTTTACAAAGCATCATGCTAGAAGGATAGGAAGAGGTTATACCTCGCGACGAGTATCGACATTAAGCAAAAGCGCTCCACGATCGTAACACGCTAGCCGTTTCCACTCTTCAAGTAGAATACGCTACTGCATTTCCACCTATAAGGCCACAAACGTCTATTAACTTCTAACCGCACGGTTCCATATTCTACTGAAAATTCAAGCGACCTCCCCCACAGCGTAAATCTCCTCCTCAATCGAGGCGGCTACCAAGCCAACGGGGTTATACGTCTAACGGACGTATACAATTCTACTATACTGATGCTACACAAGTCTCTTGTAATACGATCTATGTAATTACATTCGATTCTTTTCTTTAAATTGAGCTTAAGTCAAAAGACATTGCCGCAAAGCTATGTTCGATTCTATATATAGTATACTTCAACTATATAATCCTACAACATGTAATCTCCAATTACAATAAGGGATAAGAATATTTACTCGACAAGCCCAAAATTATCCAAGTTATAATGTCGATCTGAGCAAGGTTTAGCTCCACTCCGTGCGCTCCAAACCACTCCAAACAACCCTTAGAAGTTCTAACCAACTTCTACTCAAATACTTCAACCAACTATGAAGATTTCCTTAGGGTTTCGATTTGAGACTAAGAGGACAAAGGTAGTATTTCCGGCTCTACGTATGAGGTAACTTTGGAATACTACAAGGTATAAGGCTAAGGTATTTTGGGCATTATAACAATACTTGGAGAATACTTTCTACCAAGGGGGGGGTGTATTATACGAAACAACTAGGCTAGGGGTACCACCTGGACCACTAGGAGGAGAGGAACCTCTCGGCCAAGGCCACACAAAAAGGGGAGGAAGCTCTCGGCCAGAGCAAGAAGGAGGAGAGGGTTTCATGACTGGGAAGTTTTTTGGATGAATGAAGTCTTCAAGCTTAGGGGGGTATTTATAGCAAAACCAAAGCCAACCAATGGCCAAGATCAAGCCATGTGCAAGGCAAGTGTAAGGCCTTGATCAAGCCAAGTGCACCCTAACCCCTACTCCACAAAACAAGGCACAAAACATGGCACCAAACAAGCACAAAACAAGGCCAAAACAAAGGAGCCAATTGGCAAGAAAACGTGACCCAATTCGTCCAGGGTTGCAGCCTTGCTTCCAATGTGAGGGTGACACATGTCACCCTCCCGTTGGTCCAAAATATTTTATCTCTCGGAAAAATCCGCAAAAAATATAAATGACATAGCCGGAATTTTCCCTACGTAAGCTGTGGAAACGTTTCGTCGGAAAACGACTCTATTCGGCACTTGTGCCCAAATTTCGAACCAAAGCCAAACTTTAAGTCTCAAATGTTCGTACGTACGTCTCCACGTACATACTCTGGAAATACGGGGTATAACATTAAATATGCAACAACTCCTCATAGGAAGTTCTCGGTTTAACTAACACTTCATTTTATCTCGTATTATACGTTAAGACATTCCCCTGCATTTCAATATGTTTATTACATTTATATATTTGTGAACTCGTATTCACTTTTCATATTTATATATAGGTGAACATGTATTCATCTTTCATATTTGTTGCGACGTGCAACCCGATCCATTATATTTACGTATTTGTGAACACGTATTCACTTTACGTTTTGTTGCGGCGTGCAACCCGATCCATTATGTTTACGTATTTGTGAACGCGTATTCACTTTACGTTTTGTTGCGGCGTGCAACCCGAGCCATTATATTTATGTATTTGTGAACGCGTATTCACTTTACGTTTTGTTGCGGCGTGCAACCCGATTATATTTACGTATTGTGAACACGTATTCACTTTATGTTTTATTGCGTGCAACCCGATCCATTATGTTTATATTTATATATAGTTATACCGTATTTCCGTAGTATGCGTGGGGACGTGCGTGAAAATTTTCGAACTAAAGTGGCTTGGCGAATTAATTTTGCTCACAACACCGATTAAGTCGTTTTGACGAACGGTTTCACGCTTCGTGAAATTTCGCTATGTCATTTCTAATTTTTGCGGATTTTTCCGAGAGACGAAACATTTTGGACCAACGGAGGCGACACTTGCACCTCCCATGGTGGACTCGAACGCCCATTTGGAGAATGAATAAGGTTGGCACGTTTTTGTTGCCTTGACAAAGTCAAGGTTAGGTAGATATTTGTGTTTGGTAAATCCTAGCCTACACTTGCCTAACACATGGATTGATCTTGGCCATCGTTGGCTTTGGCTTGACCTATAAATACCCATTAGTTGATGAGTTCTTTCATCCACAAATTGCCTAAGTCTTGAAAACCCCTCTCCTCTCGAGAATTCTCGTCCCAGCCCTCCCTTTCCCCTTGGCAGAGCCACCCCTCCCCAGTGGTGTTTCTTGGGGTACCCCTAGCCTAGTTGTCTCGTATAAATACCCCCTTTGTGGTATAGAAATACTCTCCAAAGTATTGTTGTTATGTCCAAATACAGGCCCAAATACCTTGTAGTATTCCCAAGTTACACTTATAAAAGCCAGAAAATACGATTATACTTTCCTTTAGCCACTAAACGAAACCCTAAGGAAATCTTCATAGTTGTTTGAAGTACTTAAGAGAAGTTGGTTAGAACTTCTCAGGGTTGTTGGGCGGTTGGAGCACTGAGTAGAGCTAAACCTTGCTCGGGCGACATTAAACTCTGATAATTTTGGGCTTATCGAGGTAAATATCTTGTCCCTATTGTAATTGGAAATTAAGTGTTGAATATATAGTTGTATACTATGTATAGAATCAACTTAATCTGTGGCAATGTCTTTTGACTTAAGCTGAAGAATTAAGAATCGAATCAATCGTAATTACATAGCGTATCTGATGAGACTTGTAGCATTCTTGTGTAGAATTGTACTCGTCGGTTAGATGTGGCTAACTCGTCAAGCTTGATAGCGACTCGATAGAGAGGAGATTTACGCTGTGGCGGGAGAGTCTTTGCCGAATTTTACGTGAAAGTTCTGCGATGTTAATAAAGCGCTATGGCCTTATAGGTTGAAGTACTACGTGGCGCGATTTACTTGGCTTAAGGAGTAGTCGATCGTTTGGAGCGTTTTGCTATTAGTCGATACTGTCGCGAGGTATGTGAACCTCTTCCTATCTCTTCTAGCATGATATGTGTGAACTATGTAGTACGGTGAAGCGTACGTGTGTTAAATGTATTTGATTGGTTTGAAACATAAAGTGTTATAACGGCTTTATGGGAAGTTGGTTATAACAGCTTTATGTAGATAAGAAAATACTTTGTGGTTTTTAAAAAAGGTAAATGATTTGTTTATAACTGGCTTGATGTGTGATAATAAAGAACTTGTAGTATTTCAAAAGATTTCTGAAATCGTTTTGAAAAGAAGAGTAATACTTGGTTTTGAAAACTTAAGAGTTATACTAGCTTTATGGGAAGTTAGGTATAACGGCTTAAGAATGTTTTCTTGATTTCGAAATCGGGATGTGTATCGACAAACCATCTGCGGCGTTAATAAAGGAAATGTTTTGAATAATTAAGTATTATTAAAACCAGAAACTTCCATCTGCATAACTAGATGAGACAAAATGATATTTCATTTCCTAGATCATGGCTGCTGTAATAAGATTGTTATAAACAAGAATAAACTACTCACACGTATGGCATATGTTTCTTAAATTGTTTTAAGGGATTAAAACTACGAACTATGAAACCTTTCTAAAGTAAGAGACTTGAGTAATTGAAAGTAGGCAAACCGAACTTAGGAAAGAATGTTGTTACTTGATTTTAAAAGGAAAGTGTTCAAGTTTACTTAATAATGTGAATCACTCTAGTTTTATACTACTGTATCGGGTGACTTTATAAAAGGAATGTATCTCTTTTAAAATGGACTTAACGCATAGTACTTAGGGTTAAACCCGGACTATGATATAAAATGGAAGTACCTTGAGTTGTGTATAACTTGCCTACGCTTGTTGTTGTATAACTTGCCTATGCTTGTTGTTGTGTAACTTGCCTATGCTTGCTGTTGTGTAGCTCGCCTATGCTTGTTGAGATAGCATTTGTTGTGCAAGTGTTGATATCAGGTGACTCCTTGAGAAAGAATGGATCTTTTTATGAAAGTTTAGAAGTATGGTAATTTGCTTGAGCTTGCTTGTGATAGCACAGTTGCGTGATATATTGTTATTGTGGTTACATGGACATGTCTACACCGATGCTGTATTCCGGGGGCATGTGGCCATGCGGCCGGGTTGATTACCCGATATATGGTTATTACTGTTCCATGGACGTGTCTACACCGATCTTTGTGTCGGGGCATGTGGCTACGCGGCGGGTTGACCACCCGATATATCATTGTTGAGGTTATACGGGCATGCCTACACCGTCTTTGTATTCCGGGGGCATGTGGCCATGCGGCCTTGTCATTATTGTTGCATCATGGACATGTCTACACCGATGCTGTATTCCGGGGGCATGCGGCCATGATGCGAACATGATGGATGTTGTGGGCGTGAGTCCCATGGTTATATTTGAGTGGTGACTTTGAGGGCGTGAGTCCCTGACTTGACTGCTTTTATGATTGCGTACTGTATTTTGGTTATCATACATGTCTCCTGCTTTATAGGCTATTATGATTTCATTTACAGTATTTTACAGTTTCACATACTTGGTACCTGTTGTACTGACCTCCTTGAAGCCGCGTTCATCTGCAGTGAGAATACGTCGATCGCCGATCCCCGCTTGGGATCACCGTTCGACGTATTAGGAAGCCCGTTTCTCGGAGGCTTATCTTTGGTATGTTTCCGAGTCGTAGGTTCTTGTACATTCAGGGTATGGCGGTCCCTGTCCGTCATAGTTGTTGTATATATCTTAGAGTGCAACCTGTTGTTGTGGCGTGGTTTGTAAAAAGGATAAGCTGTTCGGAGCTTTATATATATATACTGAAGGCAACTGTTTGGTTGGCCTGTTTATTTAGTATGTCTCTCATTTCATGTTTAAAGTTTTTATTTCCGCTGGTTTTCTCTGATGTTGGATCACTAGGGTGCCCGGGGTAAGGCACCAGTCACGGGCCCGGATTTCGGGGTGTGACAATATATTTATGTGAACACGTATTCACTTTTCATATTTTTTTAGAAGATCGAATAAATAATATTCTCTTCCCCAACATTCTGTCATTCATACTTGTAACGATTATAACTTTTTAACCATAACTCCAACTAAGGTGTTTCTCAAGCGGAAACTAAGGTAAGACGGGGATCTTTCACTGTACCAAATTTCATTTAAAACTACTTTGGGTAACTAACACAAATATATCCTCAAAACAGCCACAAGAAATTTGTTTCGGTAGAATTTTTATTAAACAGAACCCAATCTTAGAATAGTCATAACTCCTAATCTGTAAACCCGTTCAAGCCCCATAAAATCTCAAAATGACGAGAACAGAGAGATACACGTCTCCATGTGAACCATCCTTTCATATTCTGTACCATTTGGTACAGTTTTACACTTTTATTCGCTGCCCTTCCTGGATCTCGATAGATCTGAGGCAGAAACTTTAAAGAGTGATAACTCTCAATCCATACGTCGGATAGACCCCCGTAAGGTATCAAAATGTCCACAACAGAGAGATCTAGAACTTTCATTTAGCACCAATTTTGCTATTCCCCACGGATTAGTACAGT
This sequence comes from Przewalskia tangutica, assembly GCA_029844215.1. Taxonomy (NCBI): domain Eukaryota; kingdom Viridiplantae; phylum Streptophyta; class Magnoliopsida; order Solanales; family Solanaceae; genus Przewalskia; species Przewalskia tangutica. The sequence goes on along the minus strand of CM056720.1, from coordinate 83,972,022 downwards.
TTTACGTTTCAACGTCCTGCCCTTCTGGATTCCGATGAATCCGAGGAAGCAACTTCAAACTACAATAACTCTCAACTCGTACGTCCGTTTTAATAAATATTTATCTATATCTGTCCGTAACAGAGATATTTACAACCATGTAAATTTTCATATAATTCTAATAAGTAAAACTCAATTAAAACAGTCCGTAATTATGCCTTTCCGAATTTCGGCCAAATCTAAGGCAGGAACTTTGAACTATGATAACTTTCAAACCGTATGTTCATTTTACCTCATTTTTTGTTCTATATTATCATAATATAGATGTGTACCATTATTCCGAATTTCATCAAATTCTAACAATTATAACTCAGTGAAATCAGTTCGTAACTATGCCTTTCCGAATTTCGGCCAAATCTAAGGCAACAACTTTGAACTATGATAACTTTCAAACCGTATGTCCATTTTACCTCATTTTTGGTTCTATATGATCATAGTAGAGAGGTGTACGATTCTTCCAAATTTCATCAAATTCTAACAATTATAACTTAGTGAAATCAGTTCGTAAAGTTCATGACGCAACTAGTTGTTTAAACAATCAAAAAGCTCATTATTTATTTTCAACACTCAATTCTTATTCTAACATGTATTGAACTTAAAATAAAGGATGTTACCAAGAATTTATGAGTGAGAAAACTCACCTTGTAAGTGTGAAGATTATTGTTGTGTGGTTGCTAAAATTATCCTTACTCTCTAGTATTTTGATTCTTGTTCTTCTTGCCTTTTTGGTATTTTTCCCTCTTCTTTTCACTTGTTTTTTCTGATTTTCTATTCTTTGTGCTAGGTATTTTATTTGTGTCATGTACAATGCATAAGTAGAAGAGTTTTCTATAACCTATGGGAGGTGGAATGACAAGAGTTGGAGGGGAAATGAAAAGGGGGGAAGGACGTGCACTTTGCCATGCATCTTCTTTTTTTCTTTTTTTTTTCTTTTGTTTTTTGTTTTTGTTTTTTTGTTTTCTTATTTTCATTTTATCTATCTATTTATCCAACTTTAACACTAACTCTATCCCATGCAATTTATTCTTTGTTTTCTTATATATGTATATATATTTTTATTAACCCAACCACAACTATATATTATTATTATTTTTTTCCGGATTTTACATTCTCTCCTCCTTAAGCAACATTCGTCCTCGAATGTGAATAAGGTCGTAACATAATCACATAGACCCAATAATGTTTATTGTTATTGTAACATTAATTTGGGGCTTCACACATGTATATAGTCAGTGTACCCAGTAATTTTGTTCATTAAATAAAGTATTTTTACTACTGTTAATATTGGATTTATTGTTGTGACATTTTGCCAACATATCATTTTTAGTACTAAGTTAAAATTCAAAAATATTGAAACAAATGTCATGACATTCGAACCAACATCCTGTAAAAACAATTTTGGCTTACTTCACGGAACTGAAGCAAATCTCAAGGGAATTTTCCACGATGGAAAAGTGACATGGCAAGGTGATTAGGAGCTGATGAATAATGTGGGAATAACAAATCAGAGTTGTTGCTAAGCTTGGGGAACAAGTCCAAGAAGTTAGAGGATTTTGCTCCATGATCTTCTCCAACAAACCTTATCGTCTGCCCATTTTTCCCTTAACCTCTACAACAAGTCGATGAGCGTTTCAAGGAAGACACTCTATTATAAATAGATAGGGAAGAAGAGTGAATCGATATCCAGAATCATGTTGCAAAAATATCAAGAGAGCTCTCGAGAATCATCTCAGAAAATTGGATCACAAGTGTTGTCTGAGCGTGTCGACAACATTCTGTCAAACATTATAATTGTTGCTTAGATTCTAGATTTTTTCTTCATTGAAGTAATTGTAATGAGATGTTGTCTATGTCTATTTTGATAGATTTTTCAGACAGAAGTCATTTGCAACTTCAACTTTTTAATTCCTTTTATTTTATTTTGTAAAATTATACAAGAAGAAATTTATTCAATTGTATATAAATATATACAAAACTTTCGGTCACTGACCGTTATAGGAATATATAACCTATGTAAATATTAAACGTTTGTGCTCTTTATTATTTCCGTTGCATTTTACTCTTCAAATATTTTTCTGTTTTATCGAAGTGTTGTCAGTTGTGATGGACGACATTATCACTGACATTTGCAAACTGTATTGGCATTCGATTTAGTTTTATTTTCAGTTTGTTTTTATTATTCCATAGTATAAACTGGGACCCAACAAATGGTATCAGAGCCAACACTTAACACAATAAGTGTTTGGTCATGTTATTCAAAACTATGGATCCGGCTAATCCAAATATTGGTAGACTTTCCATTTTAGATGGTACAAACTATGCCTATTGGAAGATTCGCCTACGTTCTCACATCAAATCAGTTGATGTTAGGGCATGGAGATCTATAACTAATAGGTATGTTGTTCCAATGTTGTCGCTGGATGAGGAAGGTGACATTCTTGTTAAACATGAATATGAATGGGTGGTGGAAGAAACCAATAATTATAGCTTTAACGAAAAGGCCTTAAATACAATTTTTGGATGGGTTGATTTTTACATGTTCAAACTCATTCAAAACTGTCCAACGACTAAGGATGTATGATATACTTTATAAATTCATTGTGAAGATAGCTCAAGTGTTCGTCGAACTAAGCTACCCATGCGCATGAGCAAATATGAACTTTAAGGATGGAAGAAGCGAATAACATTAAATCTTATTTTGAAAAGTTAATTGACATCTCTAATTAATGTCAAGTGCTTGGTGCACCATTAACTAACACTCAACTTGTTGAAAAGGCTCTCCGTTCTCTTCCTGAAAAGTTCAATTCAAAGATTTGTGCCATTGAATAATTTCACAATCTTGCTACTATGGACCTTCAAACCTTGATGAGAATTCTCAAAACCTATGAGATAAACATTTAGAACCAAAGGGAACTATATAAGAGAAAGAATGTGGCATTTCAAGTTCAATCCTCGGAGAATCAAATCAATGAAGAGGATGAGAATCTTGAAGAACTCGGTGAAGGTGCTAATGTTGCCTTACTCACTAGAAAATACAATTTGTTGGTGAGTAAGTTCAACAACGAGTGAAATCAATCTAAATCTAGACAACATCAAAATCAAGACTTCAATCAAAAGTCCACCAGGTTCCTTCCAAGTACTCAAAAAGGAAGTCCACTAAGAAGAACCAATTCAGATCGTACCAAATTTGATCCCAAACAATTAGAGTCTGTGCAATGTCATGCATGATCATGTTGGGGTCATTATGCTATTAAATGTGCTAATACTCTTAGGAAATTTGGTAAGAATCTGTGGGTCTCGCTTAGTGACGATGAATGAGAAGATGAATGAGATCAAGAAGTCGAATCACAAGCAATGCTGGCCACTTTTTACGAATAATCTATGTCTGATAATGAAGATGTCGTTTGTAATGTTGCCTCAGATGTCACAATATTTTGGACAACATCTGCATTGTCATCAACATCCGAAAAGTACATATTCTTTAACTATCTTGATGTAAATTGCTTTAGTAATTTTATTCCTAGTGGTGAGGCTGAGTGTATGGATCAAGTTGAATGCAACGATGTTATGATTAATGAATTATAAAGCATTTGTAAAGCCTTAATCATAGAATCCAAGCAACTTGACACAAAGGTAAAACCTTTAAATCATGAAAATATATATCTAAAAGGCACAATAATCCAACTAGATGTTGGACTTACCAAAAAGGATACTGAATTTGGTCAGATTCGTGTAAAATTGGATTTAGCCGAAGCAACCTTCCGTAAGCTTAACTCAGGGTCTTCTAAATTGAATGAGATTGTCACGACCCATTCCGGGGCCCGTGACTGGTGCCTTACCGGGGCACCCAAGTAGTCATACATCAGAGTAATCAGCGGAAATATAAAACAAGACATGAAACAGTTTATAAAATAAGACACAGTTTAAGTGAGAAAACATCGCCTTTCGGCATATATATATAAACATGGTTTAGCAGTTACATCTGATACTGTACAACATGATTACAGACCTCTAAGAAAATATACAACTATGGCGGACGGGGCCGCCATACCTCGATACAAAACTATCTACAACAGGAGATCATACCCAAAAGTAGAGCCTCGGAAAGGATGGAGCTCACGACACCAACGTAGAGATCCTAAGAATGTGGATCTAGCACTGCCGCCCTTACTGCGGCATGAGCGGCCCGAAGGAGGTCGATCTACAAGTACTAAGTATATGAAATCAGAAATACTTAAATGAAAACATATCATTTTAAAATCAGTTTTGCAAGTATGTATGAAACAACGAGGGACGCGCATAGTGCCATCATAAACAAGAGCAACAATAGATAAACCGCAATGTGCCTTTTCTAGGCGCGAATGATCGAGAGCCAATTGCGTAGTATCACCATGCAAGCCTAATCCCGGACTCTCGTAGTCGCGCAGGCCACTCACATAGGCGCATAGGGTACATAACCCGCGTCGAGGGTAGCTACTCCTCGGCATCACGGACTCGTAGTCCGCGTAGCCACATAGACGCGTGAGGTATAACCCACATCACTAACACTGGAACTCCCGTAGCTCGCATAGGTCCCCTGGACCGCATGAGGTATTCTCGAATCATGGTCCTGCATCACTGAAGTCTACCCGCATCGGAGGCGCCAACCCCTGTAATATGTCAAGAGGTGAGTGATAGTACACTAACATAACGACTTATTTTTAAACAACATAAGCACAACCAGAATACTCTCCTATACAAGCGTTACAAGACTAACACACATAGCATCATATCATGCCTACTTGTCAAACCATCTTATTATTCTTTTCACGATTCAATATAAGTGCATTATAAACACATAGGCAACCTGTTTCTTTTATCACTCTTAAGTGGTTATACTTAACTTCCCATAAAGCTAGTATAACTCTTAAGCACATTTTAAAACCAATTAGTTCTCTTACTAAAAATGATTCAAGATTCTTTTGAAATGTTTTCGTTCTTTATTATTAGGGCTTAAGCGTGAGGCATTCAGTAAGTGTTATTCGGGCTTAAGCGTGAGGCATTGCCGTAAGTATTATTCGAGCTTAAGTCAAAGACATTGCCGTAGTTATTATTCGCTTAACACGTATGCGTCTACCGTACTACATATATATTATAAAATATCATGCTTTAGGAAGAATCACATACCTTCTCAAAAACCACCGAAGTTGAATATGTCGCGCGCAGAATCACCTATAATAGTCGACACGTCTATCAACGTTCGACTACTTTGTAAACAGATTCTAAACAGAGGGTTCTATATCCTACGGAAAATCGGGCGACTTCCCTACCTGAGCTACTCAAGTCTCATCGAAAAGCGATTCTATGTAAGTACCGTTTGATTATTCTTCTTTTAAACCCTTCTATTGTGATAACGATTCAATTCTATTCTCGCAATATTCTTCTAAGTATTTATACTTATTCTTATACTACTACAAGAAGTATTCTCTAATTCAAAAGAGGTTAGGATTAGTTACCTCGGTAAGCCCAATAATATCCTAGATAAAGTCGCACTGAGCAAGATTTTGCTCTAAGTTGTATGCTCAGGAAACCTTAGAAGTTCTTCACAACTTCTACTAAGTACTAAGGGATTTGGGCTAGGGTATTTTGGGCATTATAACAATACAAGAAGGCAACTTTTCTACCAAGGGAGGGGGGGTAGGTTTTGGCTAGGCTAGGGGGGGCCTCGGCCAAACTACTGAGGCTAGAGGGGGGGGGGGGTATTCGGCCAAGGGCCTTCACAAAGGGGAGGAGGTGTTTGGACGAAAAGGCTACAAGGGAGAGGAGAGGATTTTTAGACTTGGAAGCTTTTGTGGATGAAGAACTCTTCATCTCAAGAGGGGTATTTATAGGTCAAGAAGTGGCCAACCAATGGCCAAGATTAAGCCAAGTGTTAGGCAAGTGTAAGGCCAAGATTAGGGCAAGTGTCCTTGGCCAACTTGCACACAAAATATCCTACCTAATCCTTGACTTGTGCCAAGGCACAAAAAACGTGCAACACCAAGTCCAATTCGTCCAAATGGACGATTTCAAGTCCATCAATTGGAGGGTGACAAGTGTCGCCCTCCCGTTGGTCCAAAATGTTCCGTCTCTCGGAAAAATCCGCAAAAATTAGAAATGGCATAGCCGGAATTTACCCTACGAAAGCTGTGGAAACGTTTCGTCGGAAAACTATTCATTTTGTGAGTTGTGCCCAAAAAAATCGTCCAAGGCCTAAACTTTAAGGCCAAACTTTTTGTACATATTCCCTTACGTACATACTCTGGAAATACGGGGTATAACAGAGATACTCAGCTTTAGTAAACCTTCACATGCAGGTATTGGGTACGAAAACTCTCTTAAAACTATATGCTCTAGCTTGTTTGACAAAAATGAGAAAATATGCTTTGTAAAAGAAAGAGGAATAGGTAATAGGTTCTCATATATGTCAAAGAATATGAAGTTTATGTGTCATCACTGTAACTCCCCTGGACATCTAAAATCATATTGTTTCAAACTTCAAGATTTTGTGAGCAAATTATTGCGTAAAAGGTTGTCCAACATCTCTGACAACATTCAAAGCAACATTTTTGAGTCGAAAGGTAAAAAATGTTTTAAAAGAGTTTTGGTTCCCAAAATGAATATAACTTGTAATGTTGCGATAACTGCTTTAAGAACTAACATTGCAGGTTCTTGGTACTTTGATAGTGGATGTTCTCGCCATATGATAGGTACAAATGAGTTTCTAAAGAACTATGAGTCATTCAATGGATGTAACGTAACTTATGGAGGTGGCAGTAAAAGCAAAATAAATTAAAAAGGAATCTTGGATGTTCCTGAATTTCCAGCTTTAAGAAATGTCTTACACGTTGAATGTCTAATGGCTAATTGGATTAGAATTAGTCAATTGTGTGATGACAATCTTGAGGTAAAATTTAATAAGAATGTCTGCAAAGTTACGAATGAAGACAATGAATGTATCATGTCAGGTACTAGAATAAGTGATAATTGCTATCTTGTTGCAAGACAAGAAACATGCAATATGTCAAAATAGACGACACAACATTATGACATCAAAAGTTAGGGCATGTCAACTACCGCAATCTGGAAAAATTGGTCTCATATGAAGCAGTTAGAGGATTACCCAACCTTAGTCATAAAGATAAAACAATTTGTGCAGATTGTCTACAAGGTAAGCAAACCTGTGTTTCCCATAATGTTGTCCAGAATGACGGACAACATTCAGGTACGTCTTATTGTTTTCTTATTGCACATGGATCTTATGGGTCAAATTGAGGTAGACAGTTTTGGAGGCATGAGGTATTCCTATGTGATAGTAGATGATTTTTCTAGATATTCATGTATATATTTTTTGAAAGAAAAATCACAAACTTTTGACATGTTTAAAAGTTTATATTCTAGGATTAGGAACTTGTTCTATTCTTTTATTTTTGAATTAGATCCAACCATGGAAAAGAATTTAAAAATAGCTCATTCACAAATTTTTGTGAGAAAAGGGGAATTTCCATGAGTTTTCTGCTCCCAAAATACTTCAACGGAATGGGGTAGCAGAAAGAAAGAATAGAACATTGCAAGAAATGCTAGAGTTATGTTTAGTTCTAAAAAACTGTCAAAATATTTTTGGGCTGAAGTCTTAAATACTACTTGTCACATCACTAATAGAGTTTAACGAAGGCCTGAAACAAAGATGAGACCCTATGAGATTATAAATGAAAAGAAACCTAACTTGTGCTACTTTCATGTTTTTTGGTGTATTTGTTACATTTTAAATGATAGAGATCATTTGGCAAAGTTTGACTCTAAAAGTGACAAAGAGATTTTTGTTGGCTATTCACAAAATAGTCATGTTTATCGAGTGTACAATCTAAGGATCAAAACTGTACAAGAGTCTGTAAATGTTATTTTTGATGATTTTTCTGTTTCCACAGAAAATATAACTGAAAATACTAGTATAGTTTCAGTGGAAAATGTGCAACTGAAGAACCAGATGTTGCCTCAAATGTTACCACATCTGAAACAACATCTAAACCTGAAACAGAGATCACAAAAGGTGCGGATGAGGAGTCAAATGCAAAATTGCTAGATCAAGTTCGAAGCGACCCCTCATCAAGGATTATGAAGAATCATCCAACAGGTCAGGTGATAGGAGGTTTTTGAGGGAATTAGAACAAGAGGAAAATAACCACTCAATTACAGAGATATGATAAGGTATGTGTGTATGTGTATCAGATACCAAAAGGTTAGTCTTCTTGTTTTATATCTACTTTAGAACCAAAAAATGTTTTAGAATCACTTAAAGAAGATTCTTGGATTCAAGCAATGCAAGCAGAGCTTGAATAATTTTCTCGAAATAAAGTCTGGGACTTAGTTCCACGTCCAAATAATACAAATGTAATTAGAACTAAGTGGATTTTTAAAAATAAATCAGATGAATCGGGAACCGTTGTTAGAAACAAAGCTCGTCTGGTTACACAAGGTTATACTCAAGTTGAAGGAATCAATTATGACGAAACCTTCGCACACGTGGCTAGAATTGAATCAATTAGACTACTTCTTGTCATTGCCTGTTTTCTAAAAATTACTTTACACCAAATGGATGTAAAAGGTGCATTCTTAAATAGTTTTCTAGATAAGGAAGTCTATGTTGAACAACAAAAAAGATTTGAATATCCTTACCACCCACAGTATGTATACAAACTCAAAAAGACTTTGTATGGATTAAAACAAACTCATCGTGCATGGTATAATCGTTTAACTAACTTTCTTCTTTAATTTGGTTTTAACCGTGGTGAAGCTGATCATACTTTAGTGATTAAATATCATGGTGTAGATATTATTATTGCTCAAATCTATATAGATGACATAGTTTTTTGTTCGACCTCACAGTCTTACGTAACAACATTTATTGAAGCAATGTCATCAACCTTTGAGATGAATATGATTGGGGAACTAACATTTTTCTTAGGCTTGCAGATTAAACAAAGTGAAGATGAAATTTTCATCTCCAGAGCAAATATGCCAAGAATCTAGTTAAGAGGTTTGTATTGGAAAACGCTAAGCAGATGAAAACTCCAATGGGATCGTCGCAGAAGATATGTAAGGATAATATTGGTGAAAATATCGACCCAATATTATATCGATCTATGATAGGTAGTGTAAAATCCAAAAAAAAAATATATGTATAGTTTCTGGTTGGTTTAAAAAAATATAAGAAAAAAAAACGTCCATAATAAAACCTTTCTTATAAAATTAGGTTTTATGGGATTCTCTTTCACATAATTTTTTTATTGTGTTAAATTAGCCTACCTTTAATTACTTGATGAAATTTACAAATTCTACAGTTTATTGGTATTAACCAAAGGTTGGCTAAGTTAGTGATTAATGAATAAATAAGTGACATAATGTTCTGCTGGGAAATCGTGTGAATGAATCAGCCTTTAACCACTCATATATGTAAATGTTTCTACGAGGGAAAATGAATGGAGCATTAATAAGGACTGCTGAACTTCTTCATATTCACTCGCCATAAACCCCCATGACCCTAAACCCCCTTTAATTTCCCCTCAATCTCGTGTCCTTCCACCTCCTACAAACACCTCTATTTATTCATTGTACTTGACACAAACAAAGGACCTAGCACAAAGAATAGAAAATCAGAAAAAAGTAAGTGAACAAGAAGAAAACAAATCTGAAAGTTTTCAAGAGGGCAAGAAACGCAAGAATAAAAAATACTAGGGAGCAAGGGTCACGTTTAGCAACCGAACAATAATAATATTCATGCTTACAAGGTGAGTTTTCTCACTCAGGAATTCTTAGTGAAATCATTTATTTTAAGTTTAATACATGTTAGAATATGAATTGGATGTTGAAAAGAAATCATGAACTTTTGATTGTTTAAACAACTAGTTGAGTCATGAACTTTAAGTGAAATTTGGAAGTGTTGTACACCTCTCTGTTATGATCATATTGAGCCAAAGAAGAGATGAAAAGGACTTACGGTTTAAGAGTTATCATAGTTTGAAGTTTCTGCTTCGGATTGACGGGAACCCAGAAAGGCATAACACAAAAACGTAAAACTGTACAACTCGGTAAAGAATATGAAAATTTGTTCTAAATAAAAGTTCTATATTTATCTATTCTTGACAGTTTGAGACATTACGGAGGTCTATCCGACTTACGGATTGAGAGTTATCGCTATTTAAAGTTTCTGCCTCGGATTGAATGAAATTCGGGAAGGCAGAAGTTTACAGCATGTTTTCACTAGGTTATACTTGTTAGAATTTGGCAAAATTTGGAATTGTTGTAGATCTATATGTAAAGGTCATATTGAGCCAAAAAGGGTATATAATGGACTTACGGGTTGAGAGTTATTGTAGTTTGAAATTTCTGCCTCGGATCTAGCGGAATCCGGGAAGGCAGTACATAAATGTGGAAAAATGTACCAAATGGTATAGAATCTGAGTGTATGTTTCATATGGAGACGTATAAATATCTGTTCTCGTCGTTTTGATATTTTTCGGGGCTCGAACGGGCTTACGGATTAGAAGTTATGACTATTGTAAAATTTGGTCATGTTTAATAAAAATTCTGGCGAAATCAATTTCATGTGACTGTTTTGCGGATAAATTTGTGCTAATTACCCAAAGTATTTTTGAAGGAAATTTGGTACAGAGAAATTTCCCCGTTTTACCTTAGTTTCAGTGTAAGAACCACCTTGGTTGAAGTTAGGGTTAAAGAGTTATAACCATTACAAGTATGAAAGACATAACGTTGAAAAAGAGAATATTATTTATTTGACCTTCTGAAAAATATGTAAAGTGGATACATGTTCACAAATACGTAAATACATTGGATCGGGTTGCGCGCCGCAATAAATATGTAAAGTGAATACGTGTTCACAAATATATAAATACATTGGATCGGGTTGCACGCCGCAACAAATACATAAAGTGAATACGTGTTCACAAATACGTAAATACACTGAATCGGGTTGCGCGCCGCAACAAATATGTAAAGTGAATACGTGTTCACAAATATGTAAATACAATGGATCGGGTTGCACGCCGCAACAAATGCGTAAAGTGAATACGTATTCACAAATACGTAAATACATTGGATCGGGTTGCGCCACAACAAATATGTAAAGTGAATACGTGTTTACAAATATCTAAATACATTGGATCGGGTTGCACGCCGCAACAAATACGTAAAGTGAATACGTATTCGCAAATACGTAAATATATTGGATCTGGTTGCGCGTCGCAAAAAATATGTAAAGTGAATACGTGTTTACACATATGTAAATACATTGGATCGGGTTGCACGTCGCAATAAATATGTACAGTGAATACGTGTTCACAAATATGTAAATGCAACAAGTGTATAAATGCAAGGGAATGTCTTAACGTATGACACGAGATAAAATGAAATGTTATATAAGTTAAGAATTTTCTATAAGGAGTGGAGATGAGATGTTGCATACTTGTATGATAAAGGTGTTGTAACCTAATATGTTTTTGCAACATGCTTATTATGTTATAATGTGATTGCACTTGGAATATTGTGAGGTTACTTTTGAATTGCAGGGTAAGGTTCTCACTCAGCCTCGGATGGTAGGGTTGACTCTTTATTTAACATGTTCAGGAAAGCGTGATAGAGGAAAGACTCCATATCAGGGCTAGCGATCGTCCCGCCGCCTCTTTGCCGTACCTAATCCATTGCTCCGGACTTGGTACTTGTCACGTTTAGTACGTATGTTACACCCCATAGTTCCAGGGCATATAAGTGAGAACGTAAGTAAGGAAATAAGATGTGAAGGTTGGAAGGAAAGTATATTTACATTTTCGAATACGGAAAATTTTTGGAAAAATGTGAAGACGAAAATTTATTAACTCGGAGTTAGATTCCCTAATATGGATTTATGGACTTAGTATTGTATTATGAAGTCTTGGCATTGATAATATGGGGCCCACCGAAAATTTTACAATTTTGTGGGGCCCTTCGATTTTTAAGATATTGTGGCCAAGTGTTAAGATATTTTTGGTGAAAGGAAAATGTGACCAATAGGAGAGCGACATGTGTCCCTCATCCACTTGTCTTGTAAGATAATATCTATATAGAGGAGTGGATAACAAGACTTAGCCATTTCACAATATATTTCCCTTCAACTTTCTCTTGTCTCTTCTCATAACCTCTAAGTCTCGAAAATCCCTAGCAAAGTGCAAGAACAAGACTAAATTGTTATCCAAGATTAAGCACCTTAACTAAGTGATAAACCAAGGTTTCTCCAAAATAGTGGGTTGATCGAAAATATGTGTTACACCCCGTAACTCCAGGACATGTTTAAGAGAATGTACGTAAGGAACTCAAGACTTGAAATTGGTACGAAAGGAAGAATTGTTTTTCCGACAGAAAATCTTCCGAACGTCGGAAAGGAAAAATGTTCGTTGGTGAGAATTAGATTCTCAAAATGCATTATTTGAAGAGTATGGAACTTATTAACATTATGGAGATTTATTTTTACGAATTTGGTCACGTGGGGCCCACCCGAGGAATTTTACATTTTGTGGGGCCCACAAGGGTTACGGAATTTTATGGACGAATGAGAGAGCGACACGTGGCACCTCCTCATATGGTATTGGACGAAATATTTCAAGGTTAGAATGGTCATTTGACCATTGTGGATGATAAGTCTTGCTAGCTTGATAATATTGACCAAGTCAACTTGTCCACTTGGCTATTTAATTAATGATCTTCATCCAAGCCACACATTTGTTATAATCTTGACCCTTCATTGTGTTATATGTACCACACTAGTGCAATACTAGCTCTTCAACACTTAGAAAAAATCACAACACTCTTGTTCTTCAAAGGTTGCTCACGGTTTCATCATGTTCCACACAAAAAATTTTGCAATTGTGTTCCATTATTCACAAGACTTTAACCCAAGGTCCCTAAGGGTATTGTAAGGATATCTCAATAGAAAGATTTCGGAAAAACGACGTTTTCACGTTAGTCGCAAGGCGAAAACCTAAGGCATTTTCATAGGTTTTGATTGGAATTGGAAGAGAAGTTGGTTGTGAGCTTCTAAAGGCTTCAAATAGCGGATTGGAGCGTAAAGGAAAGGAGCTAAGAATTGCTAAGGAGTGACTTTGAATCTTGGAAATTTTAAGGGCTTGTAAAGGTATAATTCTTGTCGTTTTAGTAATTAAGATTACTTATTTTTGTAGCTATGAATATTAGCATGTATGAGATATATATTATGAAGTTGATAAGTGTTATGGATATTGGAACCCTAATCCGAAAACTAGTATGTTTAGCCTTGAGATTTCAATTCAATTGGATTATTAGTTTAATCGTCACATGTTATATAAAGAAGGAATTATAATTGTTAAGTTGTTTATGACTATATAACATGTTAGGCCTAAGAAGTTGGATTGAAAAAGAATTGGAAAAGGACTTTGTGTTGTTGTATATGTTTAGCCAAGAATGGCTTTAAATATGGAACTAGTTTCGTATTAATTTGTGGGGCGGAATTTTACACGTCCTGTTAAGGCGTGTAATCCCCTTTGGTTAGCTGAATTGTTGGGCCTTAAATGTGGCGTGTTTGGTTATTGAATTCGGCCTTGAAAAAGGTGGCAAAGTATGTAGAAACAAAGGAAGTGCTGTCCGATTTTCCGTAGAATTTAGTGACTTTGCACTTAGAATATTCTACGTTTGAAGCTAGAGGTTTAATGGACGTATTATGGCCATTATAGGTTGAAGTACTAAGAATAGCGTATTCTACTTGAAGGATGGAATAGCTATCAAGGTTGAAGTACTTTGGAGCATTTTGCTATTTGTCGATAATCGTCGCGAGGTATGTGAACCTCTTCCTTCTTTTGACCTGATTCTATGTATGGAATATACATGTAGTACATTTTATGATTTCTTCTACTCTTAGAAGCTAAGAGGTATGTATGTTGATTTACTCTACGTAAAGGTTATGTCTAAGTTATCCTAAGTTCTTACCAAGTCTTATTGAGGATGTTGGTAAAAGTCGTTAGGAGGTATTTGGAGCCAAGTTGACTTGGCTAAGTTACGGCACAAATGAGAATAAGTATCGAACAAGCCACTGCAGCGTTAATAAAGGAAAATGTAATGACAATCAATTAAGTTAAAATGAGTAGAATTCTCCATCTGCATAGAAGCTAAGATAAGACAAAATTGTATTACATTTTCTAGATCATGGCTACTTGATTAAGATCGTTATAAATAAGTATAACTTATTCACAACGCACCAAAGTATATGTGACTTAATTTATAAGAATTTACGTATGAAGTTTTAAGACTATGGACCTCTAATTTTTAAAAGGTTAAGGGACTTTATTTTTCAAGTTATGGGACTTGATTCTTAAAGGGAGAAATGAGTTGATTTAAAAGTATAGAATACTTGGTTTGGAAAGTATTGATTTCTTGCCATTCTAAAGTTAAGAAACTTGTTTTTATTAAAAGTTAAGAGACTTGAAGTATTTTGAAAGCTATGCGATTTGATTTGAAAGTATAAGTCTCTTGGTTATAAAAGGAATGAATTTGTCTAAGACATAAAGAGTTATAACGGCTTTATGGGAAGTTGGTTATAACAACTTTATGGAAGATTAAAAGAATGGTTTTCTTCAGTAATGTAAGCAAAGAAATGATTTGAAATAAAGAAGGGCAAATTGTTTTAAAGGTACCAATTGCTTAAGGTTTTAAAGAAAGAAGTCACTTGATTTAGAAGCCTATAAATGTATTTCTAAAATGTATTGTGACTTGTCTTGAAAAGTAGATATGACTTGATACTACGGTAGTTAGTATCTTGGAAGTTTTATTTGAAAGAGAATCATTTTAAAGGAGTAGAGGCACGTAGTACGTTGGGTTAAATTCCCGGATTTTATATGACATTACCGCGTCCCAGGATTGGGCCGGGCAGTATACCTTTATGGGCAGACTATGTGACCTTACCGCGTCCCAGGATTGGGCCGGGCAGTATACCTTTATGGGCAGACTATGTGACCTTACCGCGTCGAGTTGGGCGGGCGGTATACCTTATGGGCGGACTATGTGACCTTACGCGTCGGGGTGGCGGGCGATACCTTTATGGGCGGACTATGTGACCTTACGCGTCGAGTTGGGCGGGCGATACCTTTATGGGCGGACTATGTGACCTTACCGCGTCGAGATTGGGGCAAGATACCTTATGGGCGAACTATGTGACTTTATCGCGTCCCAGTTGGCGAGGCGGTATAGCGTCCTCGTAAAGCGAATTATGTTATGTAAGGTAAGTAAGTTATATGGTAATGAACTTGACGGTGTTTCCTAAGCATGTACGTAAGAATGTGACTATAACCTTTATTGAAAAATGGGAAAAGATAATAAGGTACGATTAAGTTCACGAGATGGTAATGACACGGTAGGATCTGGTATGTACCCTTTTTATACTTGCCCCTGTCATTCTTTTGTACAGTTATGATTTGTTTCTCGTACCTTATTTTCCGTTCCATATTCGGTACTGTTATGCGACCCCGTTCGGGGCTGCGTTCATGTCCGCGAGTTTAGGTACGATTGTGGATCATGAGCTTAGGATCCTGGTTCAGCATTTTGAGATGGCTCCAATGTTCCGGAGTTGTCATGGCTATGTATGTTCAGGGGTACGGCGGGGCCTTGTCCCGTCATAGTATTTGTTCAAATCTTAGAGGTATATATTCATCTGTGGGCTGGACTGGCTAGAGTCATTGTTACATTGTTAAACAGTGTAGACCCTTTCGGGTAATTTGTATGTTATGGTAGCCTTATCGGCTTGGCCTTGGTTTAAAAAAAAGTGTTATTTATCTTCCGCAGTTTATTATGTTGTGTGATGTAAAAGGGTGCCCAGGTAGGGCACCAGTCGCGGCCCGGGGTCGGGTCGTGACAATATGCTCTAAAAACTCTAGGCTTGGATATGAACTTTTTGGAAGAAATACATGAAGGTAAGATGATTACAAGCTTGTAGAGAATACATGTGTGTTATTAGAACGTGAAGAAGTGGTGCAAAAAGTGAAGTTGTGGCCGAGAACTTGTGGGCTATTTTGGCTAAGTAAGGTAAGAGTTCATCTTCTTATAAAGTTATTGGAAGTTAAATGATGTTATAGTTAAGGGATGAACATGTTTTAAGAAGGATTGGAAGTAAGAAAATGCATGTGGTTATTGTTGATGTGTTTGGCCGAGAATGGGACTGTTTTTCACTACCTTGGATTCGTTGGTTGTTATTGTTATTATCATCACCTATTGCATGTTATTAATTGAAGGAAATCTTGTTATTAAAAGTTGAAAATGTCTATATAAAAGTGTTGAAATATGACTTGGATCTTAAGGAGTTATGAAGGGCTTTGGTAGTAAGTCTTGTTGGCCGAAACTACATGAAACTGTGAGACGTTGTTGTACTGTTTTAGGGACTGTTTTGTGAAGTTGGAATGCTGAAAATTCAGTTACCATTATGCATGTTTAAATATGGTAATTTCTAATGTAAGTCCTAAAAGAATAAGGGTATAGAAAGGTGTTGAAAAATGCCTTGATTTTTCTAAAATGAAAGTTCACTTTTTTAAAGATTTCATTAAGATTCAAAAGATGATTTAAATTGCAGGGTTGCTCATGATAGCTATTCGTGCAAAGTATTCTTATTCCACTTCACCGGGTCCCTCACTTAAGGGCCGGAGATTTGATCCCATGGATAGGTATTCGTGATGCGAGTACAAAATACTCATTCTGTATATTATTCCATGAACATGTTTCCATGATGCGAGTATAGATACTCAGGCTGTGTATTATTCCATGGACATATTTTCATGATGCGAGTATAGATACTCAGGCTGTATATTATTCCATGGACATGTTTCCATGATGCGAGTATAGATACTCAGGTTGTATATTATTCCATGGACATGTCTCCATGATGCGAGTATAGATACTCAGGCTGTATATTATTCCATGGACATGTATCCATGATGCGAGTATAGATACTCAGGCTGTATATTATTCCATGGACATGTATCCATGATGCGAGTATAGATACTCATGCAGTATATGACTTTCACTTTTTAAAGGGCACAGTTGATTCTCTAATTGTACATGGTACAATTGGCTCTTATTTTATATAGCACGGTTGGATCTGATATTTGATTTTCATACTTGTCCCTGTCATCTTTTGGCTAGTTATGATTTTATTACTGTACTTTATGTTTTCATACTTGGTACATTGTTGTACTGACCCCCTTCGGGGGGCTGCGTTCATGCCCGCATGTATAGGTACATAGTTTGGTGATCCTCGAGTTTAGGATCATTGCTTCACGTTTTGGGGTATCTCCATTGTTCCGGAGCTTGTCATTTTGGTATAGGTCTTCCGTTGTGGCTTATGTATATTCAGGGGTACAGCGGGGCCTTGTCCCGTTATAGTTACTGTATACTCTTAGAGGTCTGTAGTCATGTGTGGGTTGGACATGTACAGTTGTAGCTCGTTTTGGTTCTATGTAAAGTGGCAGCCTTGTCGGCATGCCTGTTTTTATTTCATGAGATTATGAGTTTCTTAAGCTTCCACTGTTTTTATGTGATGTATGGGTAGAAGGGTGCCCAGGTAGGGCACCAGTCGTGGGCCCGTCAGTTCGGGTCGTGACAACGTAGTTGAAAGGTTCAGTTTCAATATCTCGAGAAATGCCCATGTGGGATTGTCTCCTTTCAAACTTAGAATAATCATTGTCATTACGTCTATGTAGAAATAATATTTGCACGAGCATGAGCTCACGTTATGTTTTACTTAAATTCATAAACAAATTTCTTTATTGTTATTACTGATACTATTTCAACACTTAATATACACGTCTGAACTTCAAAATAAGGAGAATTAGTGGTGCTTCTGGAAAGTAATAATTATCCAGGTGCCATCACTGTTACACCCCATAATTCAAGGACATGTTTATAAGAACGTACGTAAGAACTCAAAAACGTTAAGATTTGAGACTAGTAAAAATTTATCGGAACTTGTGTGCTCTTAGTGATAGCTCTCGGGTTTGCCCCTCTTTTCAAGACTAAAATTTTCGTTTGGTGTTCATAATTCACAAGACTTCAACCCAAGGTTCCTAAGGGTATTGTAAGGGTATCTCAATAGAAAGATCCCTGAAAAGAGTCATTTTTTCATTAGTCGCAAGGTAAAAACCTAAGTCGTTTTCATAGGTTTGGATTGGATATTGAAGGAAAGTTGTGTGTGAACTTCTAAGGGCTTCAAGTGGCGGATTGGAGTGTCAAGGAGAGGCGCTAAGTTTCTAGGGAGCGACTTCGGATCTTGAAGTTGGATTAAAGCTTGTCAAGGTAACAATCTTGTTCTCTTAAATGTTATAAGATTACATATTGTTGTAGCTTTACATTTTAACAGGCATGAGGTATATGTATTGGAGATTAATAAGTGTTATGGATATTAGAAGCCTAAATCCGAAATGACCTTGTTAGCCATTTGAAATTGAAATACAATTTGGTCGATAGTTAGAATCGTCGCATGTTATCTAATTGAAGATTGTAGTTGTTATAATCGGTTGCGGCTATAAACGTGTTAGACTAAACAACTTGGATTGAAAAGGAATTGGATAAGACTTTGTAGAATGATACATTATAGCCGAGAATGGCATGAACTTATTGGATTGTTTTGTATTATTGTGGGGCAGAATTTTACACGTCTTGTTAGACGTGTAATCCCCTTTGGTTAGCTACATTGTTGATCCTTAAATGTGGCATGTTTGGTTATTGAATTCGGGCCTTGAAAAAGGTGGAAAAGTACGTAGAAACAAAGGAAGTGCTGTCCGATTTTCCGTAGAATTTGGTAACTTTACACTTAGAATATTCTACGTTTGAAGCTAGAGGTTAATAGACGTATTATGATCATTATAGGTTGAAGTACTACGTATAGCGTATTCTACTTAAAGGATGGAATAGCTATCAAGGTTGAAGTACTTTGGAGCATTTTGATACTTGTCGATAATCGTCGCGAGGTATGTGAACCTCTTCCTCCTTTTGACATGATTCTATGTATGAAATATACATGTGGTGTTATTTCATGATTCCTTCTACTCTTAGAAGTTAAGAGGTATGTATGTTGATTTACTCTATGTAAAGGTTATGTCTAAGTTATCCTAAGTCCTTACCAAGTCTTATGGGGGATGTTGGTAAGAGTCGTTAGGAAGTATTTGGAGTCGAGTTGACTTTGCTAAATTACGGCACGAATGAGAATAAGTATCGAACAAGCCATTGCAGCGTTAATAAAAGAAAATGTATCGACAATCAATTAAATTAAAATAAGTAGAATTCTCCATCTGCATAGAAGCTAAGATAAGACAAAAATTTATTACATTTTCTAGATCATGGCTGCTTTAATAAGATCGTTATAAACAAGTATAACCTATTCACAACGCACAAAAGTATATGTTACTTAATTTAAAGAGTTCACGTTATGAAGTTTTAAGACTATGAACCTTAAATTCTTAAAAAGTTAAGAGACTTTATTTTTTTCAAGTTATGGGACTTGATTTTTAAAGGAAGGAATGATTTGATTTAAAGTATAGAATACTTGATTTGGAAAGTATTGATTTCTTGATATTCTAAAGATAAGAGACTTGATTTCTAAAGTAAGAAACTTGATTTCTAAAGATAAGAAACTTGATTTCTAAGGGGGGAAGAATGTTACACCCCGTAATTTCAGGACATGTTTATAAGAACGTACGTAAGAACTCAAAAACGTTAAGATTTGAGACTAGTAAAAATTTATCGGAATTTTGGAAATGTCGGGAAATGAAATATTGCGACGAATGGGAGGGTGACATGTGTCACCCCCCTTAGATGGTCTTGGTCGAATGGACCATGGGTAGAAAGGTCATTTGACCAAAGTAAAGATGAACAAGTCTTTCAAGCTAGAGCTTGAGTTTATTGACTAAGTAAAAGAGCCCACTTGGCTTGATATTTTAATCTCATTCATCCAAACCCAACATGTGTTGTAATCTTGACCCTCCATATTGTTATATAAGCACACTAGTAGCAAGACAAGTCTTCCAACACTTAGAAAAATTTAGAGAACTTGTGTGCTCTTAGTGATAGCTCTCGGGTTTGCCCCTCCTTTCAAGACTAAATTTTTTGTTTAGTGTTCGTAATTCACAAGACTTCAACCCAAGGTTTCTAAGGGTATTGTAAGGGTATCTTAATAGAAAGATCCCGGAAAAGAGTCGTTTTTGCATTAGTCGCAAGGTGAAAACCTAAGTCGTTTTCATAGGTTTGGATTGGATATTGAAGAAAAGTTGTGTGTGAACTTCTAAGGGCTTCAAGTGGTGGATTTTAGTGTCAAGGAGAGGCGCTAAGTTGCTAGGGAGCGACCTCGGATCTTGAAGTTGGATTAAGTCTTGTCAAGGTAACAATCTTGTTCTCTTAAGTGTTATAAGATTACATATTGTTGTAGCTTTACATTTTAACAAGAATGAGGTATATGTATTGGAGATTAATAAGTGTTATGGATATTAAAAGCCTAAATCTGAATGACCTTGTTAGCCATTTGAAATTGAAATACAATTTGGTCGATAGTTAGAATCGTCGCATGTTATCTAATTGAAGATTGTAGTTGTTATAATCAGTTGCGGCTATATAACATGTTAGACTAAACAACTTGGATTGAAAAGGAATTGGATAAGACTTTATAGTATGATACATTATAGCCGAGAATGGCATGAAATTATTGGATTGTTTTGTATTATTGTGGGGCAGAATTTTACACGTCTTGTTAGGCGTGTAATCCCCTTTGGTTAGCTACATTGTTGAGCCTTAAATGTGGCATGTTTGGTTATTGAATTCGGGCCTTGAAAAAGGTGGAAAAGTACGTAGAAACAAAGGAAGTGCTATCCGATTTTCCGTAGAATTTGGTAACTTACACTTAGAATATTCTATGTTTGAAGCTAGAGGTTAATAGACGTATTATGACCATTATAGGTTGAAGTACTACGTATAGCATATTCTACTTAAAGGATGGAATAGCTATCAAGGTTGAAGTACTTTGGAGCATTTTGCTACTTGTCGATAATCGTCGCGAGGTATGTGAACCTCTTCCTCCTTTTGGCATGATTCTATGTATGAAATATACATGTGGTGTTATTTCATGATTCCTTATACTCTTAGAAGTTAAGAGGTATGTATGTTGATTTACTCTATGTAAAGGTTATGTCTAAGTTATCCTAAGTCCTTACCAAGTCTTATGGGGGATGTTGGTAAGAGTCGTTAGGAAGTATTTGGAGTCGAGCTGACTTTGCTAAATTACGGCACGAATGAGAATAAGTATCGAACAAGCCATTGCATCGTTAATAAAATAAAATGTATCAACAATCAATTAAATTAAAATAAGTAGAATTCTCCATCTGCATAGAAGCTAAGATAAGACAAAATTGTATTACATTTTCTAGATCATGGCTGCTTTAATAAGATCGTTATAAACAAGTATAACCTATTCACAACGCACAAAAATATATGTTACTTAATTTAAAGAGTTCACGTTATGAAGTTTTAAGACTATGAACCTTAAATTCTTAAAAGGTTAAGAGATTTTATTTTTTTCAAGTTATGAGACTTGATTATTAAAGGAAGGAATGATTTGATTTTAAGTATAGAATACTTGATTTGGAAAGTATTGATTTCTTGATATTCTAAAGATAAGAGACTTGATTTCTAAAGTAAGAAACTTGATTTCTAAAGTAAGAAACTTGATTTCTAAAGATAAGAGACTTGAAGTATTTTGAAAGTTATGCAACTTGATTTGAAAGTATAAGTCTCTTGGTTATAAAAAAAGAATGAATTTGTCTAAACCATAAAGAGTTATAACGGTTTTATGAGAAGTTAGTTATAATGGATTTATGGAAGGTTAAGAAAGTTGTCTATTTTGATTGATAGACATGAGTTGCCTAGGTTGTGAAATTTGAAAGTTACTTGGTTTCAAAGTCTTGAAATGAATTTTTAAAGATTTAGTAACTTAATTTGAAAAATAGACATACCTTGATACTACGGGTGTTAGTATCTTGGGGTTTATATGAAAAGGATTCTTTTGAAAAGAATGGAGGTACGTAGTACTTTGGGTTAAATTCCCGGATTTTTATGTGAAACGAAAAGTGCCTTGAGTTTATAAAATGAAATTCATTCTTGTATGATAATGAAAGTCTAAAGATTTTATGAACTTGTCTATGCTTGCTTGTGATAGCCTTGAGTGCAAGTATTATATGTTTACGCTGCCGTGACTCTCAGTTGGAGGGCCGACTGTCTTGCTGTGAATCTACTTGGACGTACCGACAGTGACAGAGGTTTCCACGGGTATGCTTCCATTGTGATTGATCTTTGGACATGCTTATACGATGTGGGATTCCGGGGCATGCGACCAGGATGCGAGTTAGATTCCCGGATTGTTTTTATTACTCCTTGGACATGCTTATACGATGTGGGATTCCGGGTCATGCGACCAGAAGGCGGGTTAGATTCCCGGATTTGTTTTATTACCCCATGGCCATGCTTATACGATGAGGGATTCCGGGGCATGCGACCATGTTATATACTATTACTCCATGGACTAGCTCCCCATGAAGACATGTACCCGAGATGAGGGATTCCACGGGCATGTTATATACGATTATTACCCCATGGATTAGCTCTCCATGAAGTCATGTGCCCGAGATGAGGGATTCCACGGGCATGAGATATATATATATATTGTATATGTATGCGACGGTGAGGTAGGATGCCACGGGCGCGTCACATGGTTATATTTTACACTTACGGCTGTCGGCAGTGATAGGGGATTCCACGGGCAGGAGATATATATATGTATTGCATATGTATACGCCGACAGTGAGGTAGGATGCCACGGACGCGTCACATGGTTATATTTTACAATTACGGCTGTCGCAGTGATGGGGGATTCCACGGGCACGCTTTGATATTTGTGGGCTTGAGACCCTTACTGGACTGTGTGATGATATTTGAGGGCTTGTGTTCATAGCCCTGGTGTGACTATTGTTCGTGTGTTGAAATAGTCTTTAAAAAGGTAAAACTGACTTTCATTACTTTCACTTCGGCAAGGCACAGTGTACTGTTATTTTGGTTATCGTACATGTCTCCAGCTTTATTTTAGACTATTATGATTTCATTACGATTTCGGTTTACATACTTGGTACATATTTCGTCTTGACCTCCTTGGAATTGCGTTCATCTTTGCGAGTTGAGGTACATAGCTTACTGATCCGCACTCTTAGGATCACTGTTCAGGTCTTGGAAAACTCCATTTCTTCAGATGCTTTGTCTTTTGGTACGGTTCCCTGAGATTGTAAATTTATGTACATTCAGGGGTATGGCGGTGCCCTGTCCCGTCACAGTTGTTATGTCAAAACTCTTAGAGGTCTGTAGTCATACCTTGTGGGTCGCTTTGAAAAAGAAAAAGAGGTAACTGCTTTTGGATTTATATATATCCCGGGAGGTAGTCTTATCGGCTAACCTGTTATTTATTTCTTGTTAAGTTTATGTATGTTCCGCTGATTATCTCTGATGTATACCTGTAAGGGTGCCCAGGTAGGGCATCAGTCGCGGGCCCGGGGTCGGGTCGTGACAATCACGCCCTAAGTAAAGACTTGAGAAAAGTCAGGGCGTGATAGGTAGCCTTCTATATCTCACTACTAGTCGTCTTGATATAATATTTAGTGTTTGTGTTTGTGCTTGGTTCCAAGCATGTCCCAAAATCTCTCACTTAAATGTCATAAAACGTATCATTAGATATATTGCCGGCACATGTGAGTTGGGAATTTGGTATTCCAAAGACACTAATCCTAATTTAATGGGGGTATAGTGACTCGGATTGAGCTGGTGATGTGGATGATAGAAAGAGTACTAGTGGAGGATATTTTTATCTTGTCAATAATCTTGTTTCTTGGTATAGTCATAAACAAAACCGTGTCTCACTTTCAACTGCTGAATCTGAATATGTAGCAGCTGGAAGTTGTTGCTCTCAATTAATATAGCTAAGACACATGTTGGACGACTATGGTTTTTCAAATAACATCTTAGTTTTGTACTGTGACAATTTGAGTGACATAAATATTTCAAAAAATCTAGTTCAGCACTCACGTACAAAACATATTGATATTAGACATCATTTTTAAGATATTTGATTGAAAAAATCTAGTTCAAATTGAACATGTTGACACTTTTAATCAACTAGCTGATATTTTTACAAAAGCTTTGGACCATGAGAGATTTTCTAGTTTGAAAATGTATCTTGGTCCTTGTAATCTTAAAAAAGACATTTTTGGTGAATGTCGGCTGGAATGTCTCTAATATTTCGGGTGATATTTACCTATGTAATATCATAATCTGATTATTATTGCTATATAATGCATTAATTTTTTGTCACACAAGCATGATCCTTCAATAAGAACATGATTCCAGGGTGATACTGTTCTCTACGATGATATTATATATCATAAAAAAGAGTATCAAAATAAGGCAAAACCTTTACAAATTTTGGCAACTGTGCAAAATGAGCAAAGCCCTTGAAATCACACCGTTCCTATTCTATAGGAGTATCAAGTGCTTAAAAAGAATTATAAGAGTACTAAATAAGTATTTCCAGGAAAATGTTGCCAGGAATGTTTCCAACATTTAGGGCAATATTGGTCCAAGACAATCTGTACTATCTACAAATTGGCTTATGGAACAGATTGCTAAAATCAAATTACAAATTATTGGAGTTGATAATGTCAGAAATGTACTAGTTCCAGCCAGAGACCATTTCCTACTTCTGCTTTCTTCACAAAAAGGGGGAGATGACTCTACACAAGGGGAGCAGAGAGAGGCTAGCGAAGGAACAAGTGGAGAAATTATTGTTGCAGAAGAAATTGTGGATGCTAACATGCAAAGAGAAGAAGATGTTGGAAGGAAAATCCTGCTAACAAGGCTAAGGTTGAAGGCAGAAACTAAAGCTGCTATGCGAAAGGCTGAAGTAGATGCTGAAACTGCCAGACAGAGGAGAGAGCAAGCTGAAATTATGCAGAAGTAGAAAGCGGTCGGAAGCTACTACAGCTGCATAATATGCAAGGGAAATGTTACACCCCGTAATACCAGGGCTACTAATTGAGAACGTGATTAAGGAATCAAGATTTGAAGGTTGAAAGGAAAGAATATTTACATTTTCCTCCAGGAAATGTGACGACGGAAAAATGATTAACTTGGAGTTTAATACTTCTAATTGGTTTTATGGGATCAGTATTGAATTACGAAGAATTTGAATTGATAATATAGGGTCCGCCGAGAACTTCACAATTTCGCGGGGCCCTTCGATTTTAAGATATTTTGGAAATATATAGATATTTTATCAAGAGGGAATTTTCGGCCAATGGGAGGTTGCCACGTGGCACTCCTCCACTTGTCTTGCAAAGACAAATATCTATATTAGAGATAGAGATTGAAGACTTAGCCATTTATTTTATTTCTCACAATTTTCATCTTCAAAACTTTCTCTTCTCTCCTCTCCTTGCCTTGAGTCACGAAAATCCATGGAAATTCCAAGAACAAAGGTTGATTATTATACAAGATTAAGAACACTAATCAAGTTCTAAGACAAGTTAACTCTCCAAGTACTCCAAAAATCTATGTTAACCGAAATTGGGGTTGAAAACTCTAGCTTGTTCATCGACTTTATGAAGGTAAAACGTGAAGGAAAGTTGGTTATAAGGTTGTAGTGGATACATGGGAGTGATTGGATCTTGAAGAAGTGGAGCGAAACGAAAACTGCGGGCCAAAGTTGAGCGGACTGCCTTGGACATTTTTCGCTTGAAAAAAGGGTAAAAATTCTTCCTTCTCTAGAAGTAATTGGATATTACACGTTGTTATAATGTATAGATGAGCTTGTGCTAAAAAGAATGAAGAATAAAAAGTGTATGGATAAATTTTTGGGTGTTGGTCGAGAGTTGACAATTTCGGGTATTGGTTTTGTTGGATTTAATTGTTGTTATTAACGTCACCTATTGCATGTTATAATGGAGTAATATTGTTGCTAATAAGTTGATATACCTTATATAGAAGTTTAGGAACTTGAATGGGAATAAAGATGATTAAGGAAAGAGTTATCGGGTTGTAGTTGTTGGCCATGGAACCTATAAAACTGTTGGTTATTGTCGTGCAATTTTTATGGACTGTTTTGTAGAGTGTATATGCTGGAAATTCAGTTGTCAACATGCATGATTAATGTGGTAAAATTGCTAATGAAAGGCCTAAGGAATAAGAGTGTTAAAGGCTTCACATTTTACCCTTATCGTTGATGGAATTGTGGACTGTTTTTATGGACTGTTTTTATGGACTGTTTTGTATAGATTAAGGGGCCGAATTTTACACGTCAAGTAGGCGTGTAATATACTTTGGTTAACTGTTGGTTGTGCCCTTAATTGTGACTTGTTTGTTGATGAAATTGGGCATTGGAAAAGGTGAAAAAATACGTATAAACGGGGGAAGTGCTGCCCAAATTTTTGTAGAAAAAGAGAACCTATACTTGGTATTAATCTACCTTAGAAAGCATGAAGTTGATAGAAGTGTTATTGTTGTTATAGGTTGAAGTACATTGAGACGTATCCTAGATTGTAGAGTTGGTTAGTCGCCAATAAGGTATGTGGACTATCCTTTCTTCTTCTAGCATGATTCCTTGTTATAATGGGAGTAAATCCTACTCCTTATGATGTACTTCATTAATAGTACTTTGAGTTTCCATAATAGAAGTGTTATATCTATTTCACTAATAGTACTTTGAGTTCCAAAAAGAAAGTTGTTATATCCATTCTCTTGATAATAATTTGGGTTTATAAAAAAAAGTTGTTTACCTATTCATTTGATAATGGCTTGAGTTTTTCGAAAATGATAGTTCATTCTATTTATGCTAATGAGAGTCAAAGATGATTTAAATTGCACATAGTTGCTTGTGATAGCTATATGTGTACAATCCTTTATATTTGGACCGTGTCCCAGAATGGCCGGGCAGTATACCTTAATGGGAAGGGCAGTATATATTATTGACTTTACCGTTTCCTACAAGGGGCCGAGCAGTATACCTTAATGGGGATGGCAGTATATATTATTGACTTTACCGTGTCCTACAAGGGGTCGGGCAGTATACCTTAATGGAAAGGGCAGTATATATTATTGACTTTACCGTGTCCTAAAAGGGGCCGAGCAGTATACCTTAATGGGAAGGGCAATATATATTATTGACTTTACCGTGTCCTACAAGGGGCCGGGTAGTATACCTTAATGGGAAGGGCAGTATATATTATTGACTTTACTGTGTCCTACAAGGGGCCAGGTAGTATACCTTAATGGGAAGGGCAGTATAGAATGTACACGAGTCCAATCCCACATATGATACAGACCTCTAAGAGTTTGGACAATATACTATGACGAGACAAGACCCCGCCGTACCCATAAATGTACAAAAGCCTATATCGAAAGATTAGTACCAAAATGATAAGCCCCAGAACAATGGAGCTACCCCAAAAACTCTGAGCAAGGGTCCTACACTTACAAATCACCAAACTGCGTACCTAAACCTGCGGCATGAACGCAGCCCATATATATATATATATATATATATATATATATATAGCGGCGACCTTGCCGGCTTTGCCTTTGCTTGTTTTAAAAAAAATGATGATGAGTATCCTTATTTTCTGCGGATTACTTGGGATGAATGGGTAGAAGGGTGCCTAGGTAGGGCACCAGTCGCGGGCCCGAGGTTCGGGTCGTGACAAAAGTGGTATCAGAGCAGTCAGTCCTCGAAATGTCTACAGATCGTGTCTAGTAGAATCTTGATTATCAGTGTGTTGCGCGCCACACCCATAAACAAGAGGCTATACGACATTTTGGATTTGATTTCTATTCTTCTCACTCTGGAATCGTGCAATAGAGCTGTGTTATTAGGATAATCCCTCTCTGAAGTATAATTGTGTTACAACTATGCCTCCGAGGACGGCAACAGTTGCCCAGAATGGCAAATCAGTAGCGGGAGTTACTAGTCAGACTCAGAGAGTTACTAGGGCTCATGTCCAGTATATACCAGATATTGTTCCGCAGTCGGTGAGTTCTTTTGCACCGATTTTTGAGGCCCCAGCACCTGAGCCTCCAGCTCCTCAGTCAGGGGAAGACTATAGGGCCATGAGGGACACAATTCTATTACTGACTAGGCTAGTGGTGATGCAGACTTGTCGTGAGGTTTATTCACCCATATGCATGCATGTGTACGAGGTAGAGGCAACGCGAGAAACGTAAGAGGGCTAGACCGATTGGATATCCCGATGAGTTTCTTGACGAGCAGCATCAACAGCGGGTGAGATATTCGTCCCAGCCTACACAGAACATACCCCCACAGTTCGCATGTTGGAGATTGGACCCCACAAGGTATATAGGAGCCGGCCAGAGCTTCAGGTTTTCAGAGAAGCAGGGGATCTGCTCAGTTGAGGCCACTTTTCCCTCAGTGTTTCCAGTGTGGTAAGGATCATTTGGGGAGATGCCTTTTTGGTATAGATGTTTGTTTTTATTGCGGCCGTCTGGGCCATGTGGTGAGAGAATGTCCTCTTAGAAGGGGCACTGATGGTGTGACTCGACCTGCTGGATCGCTGGCTGGTTCCTCTTCCTCTATAGTTGTGCACCCCACAGGGCGGGGTATTCAGATGTCAGCCAATCGTGGTAGAGGTCGTGGTGAAGTTTATAGTTCTGGCGGTCCTTCGAACCACATAGATGTTGTGGCTACCAGGCAGGATCAAGAGGCATCATCGAATGGGGTTACATGTATATTTTGATCCTTTTGAGTTATACATGCATTGATAGATTCAGATTCCACCCTAGCGTATATATTCCTATTGTTGCTAGTAGGAAGTGAATTGATAGGACCATCAGAGGTAGAAATATTTTTGTTTAAGTAATGTGTAGAGTGAAGGATATTGACAAGAATGATAAAGTGAATAAAACTATAGTTGTGTAGGGTTCACAAGGTGTAATTACCCCATAACAGTGTAAAAACCGATAGTAGAGGATGTACAGTAGGAATACTTCGGCCAAAGGTGACGAACTTCTAATGGGTGGAAGGATAGTGTGAGAAAATACTTTGAGATAGAAGAGAGATTCATTTTAGACCATGACTGAAAGTTAATTGTGATGATACACACACCTTAGGTTCAGTAACATTGTCCATAGATGTTCGTGATTGAGATACTACTAGTATTAGAGTTTACACCAGTTAGTAAACAAAGCTAGGCAGACAATAGGATCATTCACCAACTAGTAGTTTGACTAATATGAGGACGGAGAAGAGAAGTTGACACGAGGGAACATATCAGTTAGTTGAGTGGGAGTCCGACTGAAGGATTCACATAGTGATAGCTTATGGCTTAGAATACGGCAGGGTCATCCCTAGTACGGAAAGAGAAAAGGAACGTCTGAAGATCCTATTTTGGAAAGGACTGCAACCTTCGAGCATTGTGAGAAGGGACCTCAGATGGAAGGTCCATTGGTGTATATAACATGTGATATATTGTGGCCGTGTATGGCATCGTTGGTTTTTGGAGTATTGGTTGATCGGTATAGTAAGGAGACGACGCCGAAATCTGTATAGTTTGGGACCCATTATGAACATTCGGGACGAATTTTTCTTAGGGGGGAAGGATGTTACACCCCGTAATACCAGGGCTACTAATTGAGAACTTGATTAAGGAATCAAGATTTGAAGGTTAAAAGGAAAGAATATTTACATTTTCCTTCGATTTTTTTTTGGAAAAATGTAACGACGGAAAAATTATTAACTTGGAGTTTAACACTTCTAATTGGTTTTATGGGATTAGTATTGGATTACGAAGAATTGGAATTGATAATATAGGGTCCGCCGAGAATTTCACAATTTTGCGGGGTCATCCGATTTTAAGATATTTTGAAAATATCTAGATATTTTATCAAGAGGGAATTTCAGGACAATGGGAGGTTGACACGTGGCATTCCTCCACTTGTCTTGCAAAGACAAATATCTATATTAGAGATAGAGATTGAAGACTTAGCCATTTATTTTATTTCTCATAATTTTAATCTTGCAAACTTTCTCTTCTCTCCTCTCATTGCCTTGAGTCACGAAAATCCATGGAAATTCCAAGAACAAAGGTTGATTATTATACAAGATTAAGAACACTAATCAAGTTCTAAGACAAGTTAACTCTCCAAGTACTCCAAAAATCTATGTTGGCCGAAATTGGGGTTGAAACCCCTAGCTTGTTCATCGACTTTTTGGAGGTAAAACGTGAAGGGAAGTTGGTTATAAGGTTGTATTGGATACATGGGAGTAACTGGATCTTGAAGAAGTGGAGCGAAACGAAAACTGCAGGCCAAAGTTGAGCGGACTGCCTTGGACGTTTTTGGCTTGAAAAAAGGGTAAAAATTCTTCCTTCTCTTGAAGTAATTAGATATTACATGTTGTTATAATGTATAGACGAACTTGTGCTAAAAATAATGAAGAATAAAAAGTGTATGGACAAATTTTTGGGTGTTGGCCGAGAGTTGACAATTTCGTTTATTGGTTTCGTTGGCTTTAATTGTTGTTATTAATGTCACCTATTGCATGTTATAATGGAGTAATATTGTTTTTAATAAGTTGATATAACTTATATAGAAGTTTTGGAACTTGAATTGGAATAAAAAGGATTAAGGAAAGAGTTATCGGATTGTAGTTGTTGGCCATGGAACCTATAAAACTGTTGGATATTGTCATGCAGTTTATATGGACTATTTTGTGGCGTGTATATGCTGGAAATTCAGTTGTCAACATGCATGATTAATTTGGTAAAATTTCTAATGAAAGTCCTAAGGAATAAGGGTGTAAAAAGGTGTTAAAGGCTTAACATTTTACCCTTATCGTTGATGGAATTGTGGACTATTTTTATGGACTGTTTTGTATAGATTAAGGGGACGAATTTTATACGTCAAGTAGGCGTGTAATCCCCTTTGATTAACTGTTGGTTGTGCCCTTAATTGTGGCTTGTTTGTTGATGAAATTGGGCCTTGAAAAAGGTAGAAAAGTACGTATAAACGGGGGAAGTGCTGCCCAAATTTTTGTAGAAAAAGAGAACCTATACTTGGTGTTAATCTACCTTAGAAAGCATGAAGTCTATAGAAGTGTTATTGTTGTTATAGGTTGAAGTACATTGAGACGTATCCTAGATTGTAGAGTTGGTTAGTCGCCAATAAGGTATGTGAACTATCCTTTCTTCTTCTAGCAAGATTCCTTGTTATAAAGGGAGTGAATCCTACTCCTTAATGATGTACTTCATTAATAGTACTTTGAGTTTCCAAAATAGAAGTGTTCTATCTATTTCACTAATAGTACTTTGAGTTCCAAAAAGGAAGTTGTTATATCCATTCTCTTGATAATACTTTGGGTTTATAAAAAGGAAGTTGTTTACCTATTCATTTGATAATGCCTTGAGTTTTTCGAAAATGATAGTTCATTCTATTTGTGCTAATGAGAGTCAAAGATGATTTAAATTGTACATAGTTGCTTGTGATAGCTATATGTGTACAATCCTTTATATTTGGACCGTTTCCCAGAATGGGCCGGGCAGTATATATTATTGACTTTACCGTGTCCTACAAGGGGCCGGGCAGTATACCTTAATGGGAATGACAGTATATATTATTGACTTTATTGTGTCCTACAAGGGGCCGGGCAGTATACCATAATGGGAAGGGCAGTATATATTATTGACTTTACCGTGTCCTACAAGGGGGCGGGTAGTATACCTTAATGGGAAGAGCAGTATATATTATTGACTTTACCGTGTCCTACAAGGGGCCGGGCAGTATACCTTATTGGGAAGGGCAGTATAGATTACTGACTAAACCGTTTCCCAGATAGGGCCGGGCAGAATACCTTACAGGGCAGTATTTGTGTATAACGTACAAGGTTCAACTCCCATAACAATATTTGTTTATTTGGACAGACTTTCATAATTTGAAAAAGTATAGTTGATTTTCATTACTCTCAGTTTAAAAAGGATAAAGTTGACTCTTACTTTGAAAAGACAGTGTACTGGTATTTGATTATTATACTTGTCTCTTGTTATCTTTTTGACCTGTTATAATCTCATTTACAATACTTATTGTTTCACATATTTGGTACATTTTCCGTACTGCCCCATTTCTCCGGGGGGCTGCGTTCATGTCGCAGGTTTAGGTACGCAGTTTGGTGATTTGCAAGTGTAGGACCCTTGCTCAGAGTTTTTGGTATAACTCCATTGTTCTGGGGCATATCATTTTGGTACTAATCTTTCGATATAGGCTTTTGTACATTTATGGGTACGGTAGGGCATTGTCCCGTCATAGTATATTGTCCAAACTCTTAGAGGTTTGTATTCATATGTGGGATTAGACTCGTGTACAGTGTAGTTTCGTTTTGGCTTATATATATATATATATATATATATATATATATATCGGTGGCCTTGCCGGCTTTGCCTTTGCTTGTTTTAATAAAAATGATGATGAGTATCCTTATCTTCCGCGGGTTACTTGAGATGAATGGGTAGAAGGGTGCCCACGTAGGGCACCAGTCGCGGGCCCGGGGTTCGGGTCGTGACAGGAAAATTGCTTGTGAATGGTTAATGAATTGACTTTGTTTTGGTTAGATATTTGGAATGTAATTGACAATGTTCTGACAATTTGTTTTTTCTTGGATGATGATTTGTGAATGCTTAACCTTCTTATTTATTCTAATCCTTTATGATGTGTATATCTATATTATGCTAACATTGTGTGTAATCCTATATAGTAGTATGCACTGGTATACATATGTTTGTATATATGCCGTCACAGGTTAAGAGGGAACAATATTGTAATAATAGATGTAGGGACAACATCTATGACATTGCCGTAAGTCACTTGCACAGATTATAATAAGTTTTTTTGAAGAAAGATAAAAAGGATGAGAATGTTAATGTTGGGTTTGGTGTTGTGACATTTTGCGCAACATATCATTTTTAGTACTAAGTTAAAATTAAAAAATATTGGAACAAATGTCACGACATTCGAACCCACATTATATAAAACAATTTTTCCTTACTTCACGGAACTGAAGCAAATCTCGAGGGATTTTTACCACGATGGAAAAGTGACTTGACAAGGTGATTAGGAGCTGATGAAAAACGTGGGAAGAACAAGTCAAAGCTGTTGATAAGCTTGGGGAACAAGTCCAAGAAGTTAGAGGATTTTGCTCCATGATCTTCTCCAACAAACCTTATCGGCTGTCCACCTTTCTCTCAACCTCTACAACAAATCGATGAGATTTTTAAGGAAGACTATCTACTATAAATAGAGAGGGAAGAAGAGTGTTACACCCCGTAATTTCAGGACATGTATATAAGAACGTACGTAAGAAATCAGGACATTAAGATTTGAGACTTGAAGAATTTATCGGAATTTTGGAAATGTCGAGAAACGAAATATTACGACGAATGGGAGGGTGACATGTGTCACCCCCCTTGGATGGTCTTGGTCGAATTAGACCAAGGGTAAAATGGTCAAATGACCAAGGCAAAGATGATCAAGTCTTGAAATCCCAAAGCTTGATATAATTGACTAAGTCAATGAGCCACTTGACTTGAGATATTTTAATCTCCTTCATCCTGTTAAACCCCGTATTTCCAGAGTATGTACGTGAGGGCGTACGTACAAAAGTTTTTAGCCTTAAGTAGGCATAAGGGTCGAAATTTGTGCACAACTAGCGAAAAGAATCGTTTTCCGACGAAACGTTTTCCGGACTTTGCGAAGGGAAAAATACGGTTGCAACATTTATTATTTTTGCGGATTTTTCCGAGAGATGAAATATTTTGGACCAACGAGAGGGTGACAAGTGTCACCCTCAAGTGGGCGGTCAAGTTGGACGAAACTTGGCACGTTTTTTGCCTTTCTTTTGGTCAAGGATTAGGTAGGATATTTTGTGATATTTTGTGTGGTAGATGGATAAGGTACACTTTCCCAAATCCTCACCCTCCACTTGCCCACCACTTGTCTCAATCTTGGCCATTGAATGTCCTATAAATACCCCTCTAATGCAAGACTTAATCTTCATCCCTTAAACACTTTCCAAGTCTCAAAATCCCTCCCCCTTTGTTAGAAGTGTTCGTCAGGTCCCCTCCCTTTGAGAAGCCTTGGCGAAACCAACCCCCTTCCTTGAGTTGTTTTCGTAAATACACCCCCCCTTGGTAGAAAAGTATTCTCCAAGTATTGTTATTATGCCAAAATACTTTAGCCCAAATACCTTGTAGTACTTTCCAAAGTTACCTCTATACGAGCTCGGAAATACTACTATACTACCTTCATCACAAAAAGAAACCCTAAGGAAAAATCTTCATAGCCAGTTGAAGATTTAAGAAGAAGTTGCGTAGAACTTCTAGGGTTGTTTGGAGCGGTTTGAGCGCACTAATAGGAGCTAAACGTTGCTCGGGATCGACATTAAAACTTGGATAATTTTGGGCTTATCGAGGTAAATACTATTGTCCTTCTATTGTAATTGGAAATTACATCGTAGTAGTATAGAAATGAGTATAAGACGTATATAAGGATGGTATAAAAGAAGAGAATTGAATTAAAATCACATCGTAAGAATATTAAAGAAGAAAGTGATGTACTTACATGGGAATTTGTATTCTGATGAATGTGTAGTTTGACTGGTGGGAAGTCTGCCCAATTTTCCGTAGAATAAGGAATCGTATCTAGAATTATTCTCTGAGTAGTCTAGACGTTGATAGACTTGTATGGCCGTTATAGGTTGAAATCGCAAGTAGCGTATTTTACTCGAAGGGTGGAAAGGGCTAGCGGATTCTGATGCTTTGGAGCTATTTGCTAATAGTCGATAATCGTCGCGAGGTATGTGATTCTTCCTATCCTCTTGAGCATGATATTTTAAAAGAATATATATAGTACTAGACGTCGTATGTTAACCGAACGTGGTTTTACTTCGATGTCTTTTGACTTGAGTTTTAAATAATAAGAATCTTGAAGTATTTCAAAAGAATTAAGAATCATTTTTGAAAGAAGAGTAATACTTGGTTTTGAAAGTCTAAGAGTTATACTAGCTTTATGGGAAGTTAGGTATAACGACTTAGGAGTAATAAAAAGAATGGTTTATTAATTTTAGAAGTTAAGAGACTTGATCTCAAAAGATAAGCGACTTGACTTAATTGAATTGATATGACTTTCGTTAAAAAGTGTGAAACCTCATTCGTGAGTAATGAGTACTTGGTTTTTAAAAGGAATAATGTGTTACTGATTTCGGAGATGAGAATAAGTATCGAACGAACCACTGCAGCGTTAATAAAGGAAAATGTATTGACAAATAAGTAATTATATTAAAACCAGTAGAAACCTCCATCTGCATAGAAGCTAAGATAAGACAAAATTGTATTACATTTCCTAGATCATGGCTGCTTTATTAAGATTGTTATAAACAAGAATAACCTACTCACACATAAGGCATATCTTACTCAACTGTTTTTAAAAGAGAATTATGTTATTAAATGATTAAGACTATGAACTATGCAATCTTTCGAAAATAAGAGACGTGAATATTTGAAATTAAGCAAACTTGAACTTTTGGAAAAAAAATGTTGTTACTTGACTTTAAGAAGGAAAGTGTTTTGGTTTAAAAAGAAGGGCATAATATTACCTTAGTTGTTTTAAAAGGAAAGTATGGTATTATCTTAATCTGTCTTAAAAGAACGTTTAAATGTTATGACCACACGACACCGCGTTCATGGGATGAACCGGGAATGTATTCCACCTGATTTGATACCGCGTCCATGAGATGGACCGGGAATGTATTTCACTCGACACCGCATTCATGGGATGAACCGGGAATGTATTCCACACGACACCGCGTTCATGGGATGAACCGGGAATGTATTCCACCTGATTTGATACCGCGTCCATGAGATGGACCGGGAATGTATTTCACTCGACACCGCGTTCATGGGATGAACCGGGAATGTATTCTACACGACACCGCGATCATGGATGAGCGGGAATGTATTTCACACGATACCGAGTCCATGAGATGGACCGGGAATGTATTTCATGCGACACCGCGTTCATGGGATGAACCGGGAATGTATTCCACCTGATTTGATACCGCATCCATGAGATGGACCGGGAATGTATTTCACTCGACACCGCGTTCATGGGATGAACCGGAAATGTATACCACCTGATTTGATACCGAGTCCATGAGATGGGCCGAATGTATTCCATACGATTTCACCTCGAGTCCATGAGATGGGCCGAGACATGTTACACGTATCACATGACTTATACCTAGACTGCCGGCAGTGAGGAAGGAGTTCCACGGGCATGAGGGATGACTTTGAGGGCGTGAGTCCCTGACTTGACATGACTACTTTTATCTTTGTGAATCGTAGTTTTGTTATCATATATGTCGCCTTTTATATAGACTATTATGATTTCATTTTTAGTATTTTGATTTCACATACTTGGTACTGTTGTCGACCTCCTTGGGGCTGCGTTAAATACGCGGTAGAGTACACGGTTGTTGATCCTTGCTCGTAGGATCACGATTCAACGTATTAGGAAGCTCCGTTTCTCCGAGGCTTATCTTTTGGTATGTTTCCACTGAGTTGTAGGTTCTTGTACATTCGGGGTATGGCGAGCCACGTCCGTCATAGTTGTTGTTACATTCTTAAGTGCAGTAATGCTTGTTGTGGCGGGGTTGTAAAGGATGTAACTCGTTCAAACTTTCGTATATATGCGAAGGCAACCGCTTTTGGTTGGCTGTTTTATTATCTTATCTCTTGTTTCATATCAGTATGTTTTATATTCCACGATTTATCCGATGTATGACTACTTAGGTGCGGGTAAGACACGATCCACGGGCCGGGCGTCGTGACAAAGTGGTATCGAGCGATTAATCCTCGGAAAGTGTCTGATCGTGTCTAGTAGAGTCTTGATTATCGATGTGTTGTGCACCACATCTATAATCGAGGAGTGCGAGACATTTAGGATTAGTTTCCATTCTTCTCATTCGAGATCGTGCCTTAGAAATGTTATAAGTTGGACCCTCCGACGCATTTCGTTTTACGATTATGCCTCGCGAGTGCAACCCGAGCCCAGATGGGAAAGGCGGCCAGGAGGCTGCTAGTAGGATCTGAGAGAATGCGGCGCGAGCCCAATCATTACGAGATAGTGCTTGACAGCGAGTTTTGCGGCGCCGCCCGGCCCAACAGAGTTTAGGGCGCGGCGGTGGGCTCCGAGACCACAATACTGAGCCTCGGTCCACACCTGGAGCGAGAGGTTAAGTACAAAGAGATGGCCCGATTATTGGCGTGATAGTGGCAAGACACGAGGATAAATTTGGATCTGGCAGTTCGATTCGATGGTACCCATGGTTCACGAGATCGGATAGTTTGAGGCTACGGAACTTTCACGAGTTGTAGCCGCCCGAGTTTCTGGTCGAGGCACGAGGATGATCGCGAGTTCATTCGGCGATTCTGACGAATCATGAGAGTAATCAAGGCTTCGGAGACCGAGTCGGTGGTCTTAGGTTCGCATCGGCTGCGTGATACTGCAGTCGACTGGTTTGATTCGTGGGAGCTGTCTCGGGGAGAGTATGCACTTCCAGCTGTATGGGACGGGTTCTCAGGGGCATTTCTTGCACATTTCTTGCCTCCACAGATGAGGAGGGTTCGGCCGGCGATTTTTGACGTTGAGGCGGCCGGGCGTCAGTTCGGGAAGTACAATGTGAGTTTGACTCATTCGCTCGACGCGTCCCGCATTAGTAGCCGACATGGAGGGCCAGTGCACCGCCACGTCACCGGGCTCGATGACTACTTGGCGAGGCTTGTTCGGTGTAGCTCTTCAGGAGCATGGAAATTGCCGCGTCTGAACTTATGCCTTGGGATGTGAGGCGGAAGGTCGACGGAATGGCCAGAGATCGCCAGAAGAGGTCCGGGCAGCGAGGTCTGTGGTAACTTCGAGCGGACGCCTCAAAGTGACTAGTTATGTACCTCGCCCGATCTGAGTGGTCCTCGCGCCTTGAGACGTTCGGGGTATTCGGGGCTGGTCGAGCTCGGGGCTTCGTTTCTGAGATATACGGGTTCTAGCCGCAGGATTCATGTCCCACCGGTGTGCACGATGTGGCAAGCGTCGTCGAGAATGTCGTCTTCATCGGTGCTTGTTTCACTGCGGCCGTCGAGCCATATGACGAGATACGGTGCTTATAGGAGGGTGCGAGGCGAATGACGCAGCCTACCGTCGATGGCGGGATCATCGCGCCTACGGTATGCGCCTGCCAGTCGGGCCTATGATTAGAGTGGAGCGGATAGTGCGGTATATTCTTACCTCTGAGATCGGTTGTCACGACCCATTCGGGCGTGGGTGCCTACCGGCACCCAGTAGTCATACATCGAGTAATCGGAAATATAAAACAAGACATGAAACAATTTATAAAATAAGACACGGTTTATGTGAGAAAACATCGCCTTTCGGCATATATATAAAAACATGGTTTTAGCGATTCATCCGATCTTGCATACAACATGACTACAGACCTCTGAAATATACAACTATGGCGGGACAGGCCGCCATACCTGATCATACAAAACTATCTACAACAGGAGATCATACCCAAAGTAGAGCCTCGGAAAGATGGAGCTCCAGGCACCAACGTAGAGATCCTAGAATGTGGATCTAGCACTGCTTTGCGCACCTGCGGCATGAGCAGGCCAGGAGGTCGAGACAGGTACTAAGTATATGAAGGTAAAAATACTTAAATGAAAACATATCATTTTAAAATCGCTTTGCAAGTATGTATGAAACAACGAGGGGACCGCATAGTACACATCATAAACAAAGCAACAATAGGTAAGCTATGCGAGTCTTTTCTAGTGCGAATGATCGGCGGGGCGGTGCGTAGTATCACCATGCAAGCCTAATCACGGACTCTCGTAGTCGCGTGGCCACCATAGGCCCGCGTAGTACATAACCCCGCATCGAGGTAGCTACTCCTCGGCATCGCCCCGACTCGTAGTCCGCGTGGCCACATAGGCCGTGAGGTATAACCGTATCACTAACACGGAACTCCGTAGCTCGCATGGGTCCACGGACCCGCATGAGGTATTCTCGATGTAACGACCGTTCGGGGCGTTCTTGTGCCTTATCCGGGCACCTAGTGACACCACATCGAGAGAAAACCACGGAAAATAAAACATTAAACAGAAACAAGATATATGATCATAAAGCAGCCAACCAGTTACCTTCCAATAACATATATAAATACAATTCTTTCAAAACGAACAGTTTAATCCTTTTACAAACCACCGCCCACAGTACTCTGCACTCTAAGATTTAACAACTATGACGGGACGGGGGCCCGCCATACCACAGATGTACAAGAACCTACAACTCGGGAACACATGCAAAGATAAGCCTCCGGAGAAGCGGAGCTTCCCAAAACGCCGAGATCCTAAGAGCGAGGATCCACGGCCGATGTACCTCTACTGCGGCATGAGCGCAGCCCAGAGAGGTCGATCACAGTACCAAGTATGTGAAATCGAAAAATCAGTAAATGAAATCATACTAGTCTATATAAAGCGGGAGACATGTATGATAACCAAACTACTGATTCACAACATAAGCGATCATGTCGATCGGGGACTTGTCACGACCGATCCGGGCGTGGTCGGTGCCTTACCGGGCACCTGGTGATCTGACATCGAGAAAACCAATGGAAAATAAAACATAAACATGAAACAAGATATATGATCATAAAGCAGACCAACCAAAATTTGCCTTACGATTATATCGTAAAACCGAACAGTTTAATCCTTTTTACAACTCCACACTTGCAGCGTACTACAGACCTCTAAGATTTACAACCAATGTGGCGGGGGCCGCCGTACCACGAATGTACAAGAACCCTGACTCGAGGAACACATACCAAAGAATAAGCCTCGGAGAAAGCGGAGCTTCCGTCTGTTGGCTTGTGATCACATGGCGAGGATCCACTGGGATGTACTCTACTGCGGCGTGAACGCGGCCACGGAAGTCGGTCTGGCGAATTGCAGTATGTGAAATGTAAAAATCAGTAATGAAATCATACTAGTCTATATAAGCGGGAGACATGTATGATAACCAAACTACGATTCCGACATAAAAGCGATCATGTCGATCGAGGACTCACGCCTCAAGTCATCACTCAATATAACTATGGGTCTCACGCCCACAACATCAATCATGTTCGCGTCATGGGCGCGTGCCGGATTGCGTCGGTGTAGACATGTCCATGATGCAATAATACCAATGCCCCATGGCCACGTGCCGGAATTCTACCTCGGTGTGAACCGCCCACGTGACATCAACAATAATATCTTTGGGTGATCAACCGCCGCGTGGCCGCATGCCGAATTCTACCTCGGTGTAGACGTATCCATGTAACCACAATAACAATATATCGGTAATCAACTCGGCGCGTAGCCGCGTGCCCCGAATCTGCGTCGGTGTAGACGTGTCCGTGTGACATCAATAACAAGACGAATCAAAATGGAAACATACGTGGAATTCTCCATCAGCCAAGACGTCCAAGTAAGTTCTCAACAAGTCGGCCGCTCTATCGCAGACGGTAACCGTAAATACCATACTTGCACAACAAAGGCTATCATCACAAGCATAGGCAAGTTTCACAACAACAAGCATAGGAAGTTTCACACAACTCAAAGTACTTTCATTTTATGCCAAAGTCGGGTTTTAACCCCAAAGTACTACATCGTTAAGTTCTTTAAAAGAGATCCATTACTTTTATAAAAGTCACCCAATACGTAGTATTAGAATGACCAACCCACATTCCTTTTCAAAATCAAGTAACAACATTCTTTCCTAAGTTCGGTTTGCCTAGTTTGATTACTCAAGCTTTCCGTTTCAAATGCTCAAGTCACTTATTTTAGAAAGGTTTCATAACTCATAGTCTTAATCTCTTTTAAACAATTGAGTAACATATGTCATATATGTAAGTAGTTTATTCTTGTTTATAACGATCTTATTACGTGACATGATCTAGAAAATGTAATATCATTTTGTCTCATCTTAGCTTCTATGCAGATGGAGGTTTCTGCGGTTTTAATACAACACATCATTATTCAATACATTTTCCTTTATTAACGCCGCAGCGGTGCTGTCGATACACATTCGATTTCCAAATCAAGAAACATTATCCCTTTAAAACCAAGTACTCATTACTCACGAATGAGGTTTCACACAAACATCCACATTAAAACAAATAAGTTAAGTCTCTTATCTTATAAGATCAAGTCTCTTAACTTCTAACATCAAGAAACCATTTTCTTACCTACATAAAGTCATTATAACCAACTTCCCATAAAGCCGTTATAACACTTTATGTTTAAACCAAACAAATACACTTAGCACCAGACGTCCACCATACTACATAGCTACACACATATCATGCTAGAAACAGATAGGAAGAGGTTCGCATACCTCGCGACAGTATCGACAATAAGCAAAATGCTCCAAGTACTACAACCTTGCTAGCCCTTTCCACTCCTCAAGTAGAATACGCTACTCTTAGTACTTTCACCTGAAAGGTCACAAACGTCTATTAACTTCAAAACACAAGGTTCCATTTCTCACGTAAAATTCGACCTCCCGTTTTACTCACTTTTTCCATCTTTCTCAAGGCCAGAATAACCGTAATATATATATCATATATAGGTGCAAAATTAAACAACATAAAGAGGATTACACGCCCAAACGGTAACGCTGGTTTACTATCACGCCTTCATAACAACAATAAGTAAAAGAAGGGATTACGCGCCAACCGTGAACGCGGTTTACTATCACGCCATAACAAAACAATAATTAAAAAGGGATCACACGCCAAAGCGAACGCGATTGAAAAATCTTCCTTAACGAAATGTAAATAAACCCAATGTAAATACGGTCAAAGTAAATCTTGTCCAAAGTAAATACAATCCTTAAGTTGGGGTCCTCGCCAACTTTGTCCATTTTACTTATCCAACTTACTCATTAGTCATCCAACTTATATTTCCATTCTTAATATAAGTTATAGTTACTTTGTTAATTACTTCTTCACAAGTAAGATACGTTGATACGTTGGATATGTTTTACCATTTTAATGGCAAGCGGCCAACTTTTCTTTAACAAGTTAACAAGATCCATTCTTTCCAAACTTTACTCCATATATTATATAATCCATATATACTTATAATATATGTAAAAATTACCAAATCACAAAGAGGTTAAGATTTACTACCTCAAATAGCCCAAAATCTATCCAAGAACTTAATATCGCTCAAGCAAGTCTTAGCTCCAAATCTTTACGTTCAATCCGCTACAAGCAACCCATGAAGCTCTAACCAACTCTTCTTCAAGATTCAACTCCAAAAAGTGAAGAACACTTTGGTTCCAAACTTGGAACTTTCCAAGGCATCAAGAATAGGTTAGGGGTGTGAAATCTTCTCTCCAACACTGGTACACAATCTTCCTAACACTTTGGGAAGAACACTTAAGAGTTTTAAGAATTGTTGGACAAATCTTTGCTCAAGAACAAGGTCTTGGCGAGAGCGATGTTCGAGGAGAGAGTATTTTGTCAAGTCTTCAAATGGTTAAGTGTGGGAGTTTTCATCAACTAAGGGTGTATATATAAGACCACCAAGGGTTGGGATGAAGGCAATTGTGTGGTTGAGATTGGGGACAAGTGTGTGGGCCCCACAAGCCACTTGTCCAAGCTAAAATATCTTGCAAGACAAGGCCACTGTCTGCCACTTGTCCAAGGATTTCGGCCAAGAGCCACCTGTAGGCGACACGTGTCGCTCTCCTACTCGTCCAAAATATTTCATCTTCCAAAATATCCATAATGGCCAAAATCTCAAAACAAAGCTGCCCTACAAAACCAGAATTTCTCCGTGGGCCCACGTGACCATTTCCAAAATAAAATTCCAAAATTCTCTAATATTCCAAGAAGTCCGAATACCAAACTGGAATCCAATTCCCATTAACGAACCTTTTCCTTCACAAAATCCGAAACTTTTCCGAAAAATCACATCTTTCTTCCTTTCAAATTTTAAAGTCGTATTCTCGTGACGCACGCCCCACGTATATACTGAAATACGGTATAACATTCTCCCCTCCTAGAAACATTCATCCCGAATGTTCCTTCTCAAGCCGGATAACGATAAAGTTCCTCTAACAAGTTGCCAACGCCTACCGCCACGAAATAACACACGTTCTCTTCCTTCCTTACTGGTAAATGCGATACCACTTTTGTCACTTTGCCGCGAGGTTCTAGTGTTCCGGCGACCCAACAAATGGTACCGAACTGCATGCGATCCCTGAGGTTCTAGTGTCTCGTGACGCCATACTTCACCATCGCCTCAGCTCTCAAATCGTGAGTCACTACTCCAACTCGTCATCTTACTAGCTTCATTTTTTCCGCCAAGGCCATCCCCGGCCTTCACGAACCGATTCTGGTCGAACGCATCCACGAACTCATACGATGGTTAACTAAACTCGGGCCTAGCATCCTCGTGACCCTACCACCTGGCGGGACCACCTCGAACTGACCCCACCACAAACGGTTACTGGTTGACCCGCAAATGGTCCTCAACCCGACCCCCAACCGCGCCAAACTCTTGTTCCCCGATCCGGAATCAATCTTACTAATTCACATCATGAAAGCTACCACTTCCATCTCACACTACCCACGGACTTA
The DNA here is from genome assembly GCA_029844215.1 of Przewalskia tangutica. Lineage (NCBI taxonomy): Eukaryota > Viridiplantae > Streptophyta > Magnoliopsida > Solanales > Solanaceae > Przewalskia > Przewalskia tangutica. Next base: position 83,928,086 of record CM056720.1, on the reverse strand, counting down.
TCACACAAATAAATCCCACGTATACTACTACTCTGATAAGGGTCAAACATAAAATAAATCTTTAACTCAAGACGACCTTACCCCTAAGGTCTCGCCGTGACATAGTCTAAGGTTCACACTTACCATGCCCCACACGTATCCTCCCAACTAAGCATGTTTTCTAACTTACAATTAACACAACGCTATTCGCACATAGCACATAATAATGAGACCATCATAACAAGCATACCAAAACTCTGTAGGTTAAGGATATACCAAACTACCGCCCACTCTAATCATAGCACACCGCAGGCTTATAATCGTAGGCGCGTGAACCAGCCATCGATCCGGTAGGTGAGTCGTAACATCCGTGCTACCCTTGGTGGACGGCCTCGCAAATGGCCTCGCTGGCCGCAAAAATAACAAGCTCCCGCACCACGACATTTCGAAATGCGGTACTACATCGACCACACCGAGGTAGGGTGACCGATTCGCCAACACCCTTACTTCCTGAAACGAACCTCGAGCCCGACCGCCCCCGAATACTACGATGGTTGTGGAGGACCACTGACCGGCGGAGGTACAAAACTAGTATCTTTCCGAGGCGGTCCGCCGAAAGTCACCAGCGACCTGTTGTTCGCCTCTTACGCTGATCTTCGTCACTCCGTCGACTTCTCCGCGCCTCACATCCCACCACAGATGAGCTTGCATGCGGGCAATGTCCATGCCCACAAGAGCTACTCTGAACATGCCTCGACATGTAATCATCGAGCCTCAGAACATATCGGTGCACTCGATCCTCCATACTAGCTACCAACGCCGGGGCGACGCCAATGAGTCGAACTCCACATTGTACTCCCGAACCGTACGCCCGCTCGTTTAAGCATCAAAAATTGTTTACTGCGTTCTCCTCATTCGCGGAGGCAAGAAGTGAGTGAGGAAAGCCCGAAAACTCATCCCATATCGCTGGAGGTCATGCTTCCCGAAAGCTCCTAATCAAAACCATCGATCGGTATCACGCGCAAACGACGCGAACCAAAGGTCACGACTCGGTCTCGCCTTGATCACCCGCATGATCCGGCCAGAATCGCCGGATGAACTCCTGCGGATCATCCTCGTGCCTCGACCCATAAAACTCGCGCTACAACTCGTAAAGTCCTGTAGCCTCAAACTATTCGCTCGGGGTGAACCATGGTGCTCTGGAATCGAACTGCCGTGATCCATTTATCCTCATATCTGCCACGACTCGCCAAAGAATCGGGCCATCTCCTTGTAACCCATCTCCTCCGCCCCAGACTGTGGGACTAAAGGCTCGTATCTGCGATCTCGGCAGCCCATTGCCGCGCTTAACCTCTGGCGGGCTTGGCGTCCACAAAACCCGCTGCAAGCACAACCTCGTGTATGCTGGGCTCGCGCTGTACTCTCAGATCTCACTAGCGGTTCCTCTGCCGTCTTGCCCTTCGTGGCTCGCTGTTTTGCGGAGGCATAATCGTAAAAACGAGATACGCCGAGGGTCCAACTTACAACACACTCTAAGGCACGATCTCGTAATGAGAAGAATGGAAACTAATCCTAAATGTCTGCGGCCTCCGATTATAGATGTGCACAACACATCGATAATCAAGACTCTACTAGACACGATGCTCAGACACTTTCCGAGATTAATCGCTCGATACCACTTTTGTCACGACCGATCCTGCCCGTGGATCGTGCCTACCCTGCACCCTAGTGATACAACATCGAGAAAACCAATGGAAAATAAAACATAAACATGAAACAAGATATATGATCATAAACAAAGCCAACTAAAAAGCTTGCCTTCGGTTATATACATAAAACCCAATGCTTTAATCCTTTTACAACCACGCCCACAGCATTTGCTGCACTTAAGATTTACAACAACCATGACGGACAGGCCCCGCCATACCACAGATGTACAAGAACCTACAACTCGGGGAACACATACCAAAGAATAAGCCTCCGAGAAACGGAGCTTCCATCTGAACTGTGATCCTATGAGCGAGGATCCACTACCGATGTACTCCTACTGCGGCATTTAACGCAAATCAAGGAGGTCAAGACAATGTACCAAGTATGTGAAATCAGAATATCAGAATGAAAAAATACTAGTCTATATAAAGCAGGAGACATGTATGATAACCAAACTACAGTTCACAACATAAAAGCAGTCATGTCAAGTCAGTGACTCACGCCCTCAAGTCATCACTCAAATATAACTATGGGTCTCACGCCCACAACATCAATCATGTTCGCATCATGGCCGCATGCCCCATTGGCTGCGGTGTAGACATGTCCATGATGCAACAATAATACCAATGCCCCTACGGCCACGTGCCCCGGGAATTCTACCTGTAGACACGTCCACGTGACATCAACAATAATATATCGTGATCAACCCCGCCGCACGCCACATGCCCGAATTCTACTCTGTAGACATGTCCATGTAACCACAATAACAATATATCGGTAATCAACCCGCCGCATGGCCGCATGCCCCGAATCGCGACGGCAGACATGTCCATGTGACATCAATAACAAGACAAGAATCAAAATGGAAACATACCCGTGGAATTCTCCATCACCGCCAAGACGCTCCAAGTAAGTTCTCAATAAGTCGACCGCCTCTATCGAGAGACGCCAGAATACGTAAATACCATACTTGCACAACAAAGGCTATCATCACAAGCATAGGCAAGTTTCACAACAACAAGCATAGCAAGTTTCACACAACTCAAAGTACTTTCATTTTATGCCAAAGTCCGGGTTTTAACCCCAAAGTACTACATACGTTAAGTTCTTTTAAAAGAGATCCATTACTTTTATAAAAGTCACCCAATACGTAGTATTAGAATGACCAACCCACATTCCTTTTCAAAATCAAGTAACAACATTCTTTTCCTAAGTTCCAGCTTGCCTAGTTTCAATTACTCAAGCTTCTCATTTTCAAATGCTCAAGTCACTTATTTTAGAAAGGTTTCATAACTCATAGTCTTAATCTCTTTTAAAACAATTGAGTAACATATGTCATATATGTAAGTAGTTTATTCTTGTTTATAACGATCTTATTACAGCAGCCATGATCTAGAAAATGTAATATCATTTTGTCTTATCTTAGCTTCTATGCGGATGGAGGTTTCACCGGTTTTAATACAACACATCATTATTCAATACATTTTCCTTTATTAACGCTCGCGTTGGTGCGTCGATACACATTCGATTTCCAAATCAAGAAACATTATCCCTTTAAAAACCAAGTACTCATTACTCACGAATGAGGTTTCACACAAACATCCACATTAAAACAAATAAGTTAAGTCTCTTATCTTATAAGATCAAGTCTCTTTAACTTCTAACATCAGTAAACCATTTTCTTACCTACATAAAGTCGTTATAACCAACTTCCCATAAAGCGGTTATAACACTTTATGTTTAAACCAAACAAATACACTTAGCACTGACGCCCACCGCACTACATAGCTACACACATATCATGCTAGAACAGATAGGAAGAGGTTCACATACCTCGCGACGAGTATCGACGATAAGCAAAATGCTCCAAGTACTACAACGCTCTGGCCCTTTCCACTCCTCAAGTAGAATACGCTACTCTTAGTACTTTCACCTAGAAAGGTCACAAACGTCTATTAACTTCAAAACACAAGGTTCCATTTCTCTACAAAATTGCAAAGACTCTCCCGCTTTTACTCACTTTTTCCATCTTTCTCCAAGCAATAACCGTAATATATATATCATATATAAGGTGCAAAATTAAACAACATAAAGAAGGGATTACACGCCCAAACGGTAACGCGGTTTACTATCACGCCTTCATAACAACAATAAGTAAAAGAAGGATTACGCGCCAACCGTAACGCGTTTACTATCACGCCTTCATAACAAAACAATAATTAAAAGGGATCACACGCCCAAACTAACGCGATTGAAAAATCTTCCTTAGCGAAATGTAAATACACAATGTAAATACGGTCAAAGTAAATCTTGTCCAAAGTAAATACAATTCTAAGTTGGGGTCCTTGGCCAACTTTGTCCATTTTACTTATCCAACTTACTCATTAGTCATCCAACTTATATTTCCATTCTTAATATAAGTTATAGTTACTTGTTAATTACTTCTTCACAAGTAAGATACGTTGGATACGTTGGATATGTTTTACCATTTTAATGGCAAACGCCAATCCTTTTCTTTAACAAGTTAACAAGATCCATTCTTTCCAAACTTTACTCCATATATTATATAATCCATATATACTTATAATATATGTAAAAATTACCAAATCACAAAGAGGTTAAGATTTACTACCTCAAATAGCCCAAAATCTATCCAAGAACTTAATATCGCTCCAAGCAAGTCTTAGCTCAAATCTTTACGCTCCAATCCGCTACAAGCAACCCATGAAGCTCCTAACCAACTCTTCTTCAAGATTCAACTCCAAAAAGTGAAGAACACTTAGGGTTCCAAACTTGGAACTTTCGGCAAGGCGTCAAGAATAGGTTGTGGTGTGAAATCTTCTCCAACACTTGGTACACAATCTTCCTAACACTTTAGGGAAGAACACTTAAGAGTTTTAAGAATTGTTGGACAAATCTTTGCTCAAGAACAAGGTCTTGGCCGAGAGCGATGTTCGAGAGAGTATTTTGTCAAGTCTGAAATGGTTAAGTGTGGAGTTTTCATCAACTAAGGTGTATATATAAGACCACCAAGGGTTAGGATGAAGGCAATTGTGTGGTTGAGATTGGGGACAAGTGTGTGTGGGCCCACAAGCCACTTGTCCAAGCTAAAATATCTTGCAAGACAAGGCCACTTTTGCCACTTGTCCAAGGATTTCGCCAAGAGCCACCTAGGCGACACGTGTCGCCTCCTACTGCCCAAAATATTTCATCTTCCAAAATATCCATAATGGCCAAAATCTCAAAACAAAGCGGGCCCTACAAAATCAGAATTTCTCCTGTGGCCCCACGTGACCATTTCCAAAATAAAATTCCAAAATTCTCTAATATTCCAAGAAGTCCGAATACCAAATATGGGAATCCACCCCATTAACGAACCTTTTTCCTTCACAAATCCGAAACTTTTCCGAAAAATCACATCTTTCTTCCTTTCAAATTTTAAAGTCGTATTCTCGTGACGCACGCCCCACGATATACTCCGAAATACGGTATAACAGACTCACGCCTCAAGTCATCACTCAAATATAACTATGGGTCTCACGCCCACAACATCAATCATGTTCGATCACGTCGCAGCCCCCTAATTCGTGACGGCGACATGTCCACGATGCAACAATAATACCAATGCCCCACGCCACACGCCCCGAATTCTACCTGCAGACACGCCCATGTGACATTAATAACAATATACCGTGATCAACCTCGCCGCACGGCCACATGCCCCGAAATTCTACCTCGGTGTAGACATGTCCATGTAACCACAATAACAATATATCGTAATCAACCCCGCCGCACGCCACATGCCCCTAATTCTACCGGTGTAGACATGTCCACGTGACATCAACAACAAGACAAGAATCAAAATGGAAACATACCCGTGGAATTCTCCACCGCCAAAGACGCCCAAGTAAGTTCTCAATAAGTCAACCTACTTCATCGAGAGACGCCAGAATACGTAAATACAACACTTGTACAACAAAGGCTATCATCACAAGCATAGGCAAGTTTCACACAACTCAAAGTACTTTCACATAAGTCACACAATACCCGTAGTATAAAAATCGTGACTATCTTTTTAGTAAACAAGACACTTCCCTTTTGTAAAATCAAGTAACAACATTATTTTCCAAACGCTCAAGTTTGCCTAATTTCAAATGCTCAAGTCACTTATTTTGGAAAAGTTTCATAACTCATAGTCTTAATCTCTTTTAAAACAATTGAGTAACATATGTCATATATGTGAGTAGTTTATTCTTGTTTATAACGATCTTATTACAAAGAATGATCTAGAAAATGTAATATCATTTTGTCTCATCTAGCTTCTATGCAGATGAGGTTTCTACCGGTTTTAATACAACACATCATTATTCAATACATTTTCCTTTATTAACGCCGCAGCTGGTCCTGTTTGCATACATTCGATTCCCAAATCAAGAAACATTATCCCTTTAAAACCAAGTACTCATTACTCACGAATGAGGTTTCACACAACATCCATATTAAAACAAATAAGTTAAGTCTCTTAACTTCTAACATCGATAAACCATTTTCTTACCTACATAAAGCTATTATAACCAACTTCCCATAAAGCCGTTATAACACTTTATGTTTAAACCAAACAAATACACTTAGTACCAGACGCCCACCGTATTACATAGTTACACACATATCATGCTAGAACAGATAGGAAGAGGTTCACATACCTCGCGAGTATCGACAATAAGCAAAATGCTCCAAGTACTACAACCTTGCTAGCCCTTTCCACTCCTCGAGTAGAATACGCTACTCTTAGTACTTTCACCTAAAAAGGTCACAAACGCTCTATTAACTTCAAAACACAAGGTTCCATTTCTACGTAAAATTCGCAAAGACTCTCCCCAGCAACAGAATCTCCTCCTCTATCGGCTTCGCCATCAAGCCAACCAGGGGTTATACGCCTAACCTGGACGTATACAATTCTACTACACAACAATGCTACACAAGTCTATCGCAATACACCCTATGTAAATACGATTCTTTTCTTTAAATTCAGCTTAAGTCAAAAGACATTGCCGACAAATAATGTTCAGTTCTATATATAGTATACCTCAACTATATATTCCTACAACATACGATCTCCAATTACAATAAGTGGACAAGAATATTTACCTCGACAAGCCCAAAATTATCCAAGTTATAATGTCGATCCCGAGCAAGGTTTAGCTCCTACTCTGCGCTCCAATCCGCCTCCAAACAACCCTTAGAAGTTCTAACTAACTTCTACTCACATACTTCAACCAACTACAAGATTTCCTTGGTTTCGGTTTGAGACTAAAAGGACAAAAGGTAGTATTTCCTGCTCTACGATAGAGGTAACTTTGGAATACAACAAGGTAAAGGCTAAGGTATTTTGGGCATTATAACAATACTCGAGAGTATTTCTACCAAGAGGGTGTATTATACGAAACAACTAGGCAGTGTGGGGTACCCCACGGCTAGCACCACAGCTGGAGAGGAACCCTCGCCAAAGGCCACACGAAAGGGGAGGGGAAGGCTCTCGCTAAGAGCTCACAAAGGGAGGAGAGGGTTTCAAGACTGGAAGTTTTGGATGAATGAAGTCTTCAAGCTTGTGGGTATTTATAGCAAAACCAAAGCCAACCAACGCCAAGATCAAGCCACGCAAGGCAAGTGTAAGGCCTTGATCAAGCCAAGTGCACCCTAGCCCCTACTCCACAAAACAATGCACAAAACATGGCACCAAACAAGCCACAAAACAAGGCCAAAACAAGGAGCCAATTGGCAAGAAAACGTGAACCAATTCGCCCGAGGTTGCGCTTCGCTTCCAATGCGAGGGTGACATGTCACCTCCCGCTGGTCCAAAATGTTCCGCCGCCGGAAAAATCCGCAAAATACAAAACGACATAGCCGAATTTTCCTTCGCAAGTAACGCAAAACGCTTCGAAAAACGACTCTAACCGTGTTGCGCACAAAGGTAAATTCGCCATGGTGCCACTGGGGTGACACGTGTCGCCCCGATTCGCCGAATATTTCATCTTCCAAAATATCCACAATACCAAATCTCAAAACAAAGCGGGCCCACAAAACAGAATTTCTCCCGGGCCCCACGTGACCATTTCCAAAATAAAATCTCAAAATTCTAATATAATCTAAGAAGCCCAAATTCCAAATCGGGAACCCAATTCCTTCAACGAACATTTTCCTTACAAAACCGGAAACTTTTTCCGTGGAAGAATCACCTCTTTCTTCCTTTCCAATTTTTCTTCACGCTCTCGCACGCATCGCCCTCGCATACATACTCTGAGAATACGATGTATAACATTCTCCCCTCCTTAGAAACATTCGTCCCGCATGTTCCTTCTCAAGACGGATATCGATGAAGTTTCCTCTAACTAGTTGTCAACGCCACACTGCCACGAAATAACACACGCTCTCTTCCTTCCTTACTCGACGTGCCTTATCGAACACTTGAACTCTCGACGCACCATACTTCGCCATTACTTCCGCTCCCAAAAATCTCCGAGTCACTACCTCCAAACTTGGTCATCTTACTAACCTCAAACTTCCTTAAGGCCATTCCCGCCTTTTACGAACCGCTCGGTGAACGCGTCCACGAACTCATACGATGATCATACAAACTTGGGCCTAGCATCCTCGTGACCCTACCACCTGACCACCTAACTGACCCCACCTTAATCCGGGCTACGGGTTGACCCGTATCACGTCCTCAACCCGACCCACAATCGCGTCAAGCCCTTGTTCCCCGACACGGAACAATCCTGCCAAATCACATCATGAAAGCTACCACTTCCGTCTCACATTACCCATGGACTGATCACTCACATAAAACCCACGTATACTACGCACTCTGATAAAGGTTAAACATAAAACAAATCTTTTACTCAAGACGACCTTACCTCTAAGGTCTCAATCGCGACAGTCTAGGGTTCACACTTACCACGCCCCCATACTTATCCTCCCAACTAATCATGTTTTCTAACTCACAATTAACACAACGCCATTCGTACATAGCACATAATAATGAGACCATCATAACAAGCATACCAAAACTCTAGAGGGTTAAGGATATACCTGAAGCTACCATTCCACTCTAATCATAGCCCACTGGCAGGCGCATAATCAGTAGCGCGAACCACCCATCGATCCAGGGTCGAGTCAGAACATCCGTGCTACCCTTGGTCTGACAGCTCGCAAATGGCCCTGCTGGCCGCAAAAATAACAAGCTCCCCGCACCACGACACTCCCAAACGCGGTCTACCACATCGACCACACCGAGGTAGGGTGACCGTGACCGCCAACACCCTTACTTCCTCGAAACTGAACCTGGAGCCACGACCGCCTCCCGAATACTGACGCGCAGAGTTGTGGAGGACCACTCTGACCGGGCGAGGTACAAAACTAGTATCTTTCGAGGCGTCCGCCTCGAAAGTCACCAAGGACCCGCTGTTCCGCCTTCTCACGATTCGTCATTCCGCCGACCTCTCCGTGCCTCACATCCCGGCATGAGCTTGCACGCGGGCAATGTCCATGCCCGATCAAGAGCTACACTCGAACAAGCCTCACAAGCAATCATCTAATCCGTGACGTGGCGGTGCACTCTATCCTCCATGGTCGCCACTAAAGCGGGGACATACCGAGCCAACGAGTCAAACTCCACGTTGTACTCTCGAATCAGACGCCTCTGCCTCAAAGATCACAAATATCGCCCGTGCTCCTCATCTGCGGAGGCAAGAAGTGAGTGAGAATGCCTCGAGAACTCGTCCCATATCTGGAGCGCATGCTCTCCCGGGACAATTCCCACGAATCAAACCGATCGATCATGGTATCACGCGGCCGATGCGAACCTAAGACCACCGACTCGGTCTCCAAGCTTGATCACTCTGACGACCAGAATCGCCGGATGAACTCCTGCGGATCATCCTCGTGCCTCGACCCATAAAACTCCGGAGGCTACAACTCGTAAAGTCCCAGCCTCAAACTATTCGCTCGGGGTGAACCATCGTGCTATCAATCTGAATCGAATCACAGATCCCTATCCTCATATTCGCCACGACTCGACCAGAATCGGGCCATCTCCTTGTAACCCATCTCCTCTCGCCTCTAGATGGACCGAGGCTCGTATCGTGGTCTCGGCAGCCATCGCCGCGCTAAACTCGCTGGCCGGGCGGCGTCACAAAACCCGCCGTCAAGCACAACTCGTATCAGGCTCGCGCTCGCATTCTCTCAGATCTCACTAGCGGCACTCGGCCGCTTTGCCCTTCGGCTCGTTGCTCTTGCGGAGGCATAATCGTAAAACGAGATACGTCAGAGGGGTCCAACTTACAACACAGCTCTAAGGCACGATCTCAGAATGAGAAGAATGGAAACCAATCCTAAATGTCCTATAGCCTCCTGATTATAGATGTGGTGCACAACACACCGATAATCAAGACTCTACTAGACACGGTCTGTAGACACTTCCCGAGAACTAATCGCTTCGATACCACTTTTGTAACGACCGCCTGGGGCCCGCATCGTGCCTTATCCCGGGCACCCTAGTGACACCACATCAGAGAAAACCAGCGGAAAATAAAACATTAAACAAGAAACAAGAAACAAGATATATGATCATAAAACAGGTCAACCCAACGGTTACCTTCCAATAACATATATAAATACAATTCTTTCAAAACGAACAGTTTAATCCTTTTTACAAACCCCGCCACAACAGATTTCATGCACTTAAGATTTACAACAACTATGACGGACAGGGCTCGCCATACCCTCGAATGTACAAGAACCTACAACTCAGAACACATACCAAAAGATAAGCCTCCGAGAAACGGAGCTTCCCAAAACGCTGGCTGAGATCCTAAGAGCGAGGATCCACGATCGATGTACTTACTCATGCAGATGAACGCACCCAAGGAGGTCGATGCATAACAGTACCAAGTATGTGAAATCAGAATATCAGAATGAAATCATACTAGTCTATATAAAGCAGAGACATGTATGATAACCAAACTACAGCTCACAACATAAAAGCGATATGTCGATCCGTGACTCACGCCTCAAGTCATCACTCAAATATAACTATGGGTCTCACGCCCACAACATCAATCATGTTCGCATCACGGCCGCAGCCCCTGAATCGGTGTAGACATGTCCATGATGCAACAATAATACCAATGCCCCATGGCCACATGCCCCCTGGTGTAGACACGCCCATGTGACATTAATAACAATATCTTGGGTGATCAACCTGCCGCATTGCCACATGCCGCCTGAATTCTACCTCGTTGTAGACATGTACATGTAACCTCAATAACAATCTATCGGGTAATCAACCGCCGCACGCCACATGCCCCTAATTTACCTCTGTAGATACGCCCATGTGACATCAACAACAAGACAAGAATCAAAATGGAAACATACCCGTGGAATTCTCCGTCATCGCCAAAGACGCTCCAAGTAAGTTCTCAATAAGTCAACCGCCTCTATCGAGACGCAGAATACGTAAATACAACACTTGTACAACAAAGGCTATCATCACAAGCATAGGCAAGTTTCACACAACTCAAAGTACTTTCACATAAGTCACACAATACCAGTAGTATAAAAATCGTGACTATCTTTTTAAGTAAACAAGACACTTCCCTTTGTAAAATCAAGTAACAACATTATTTTCCAAACGCTCAAGTTTGCCTAATTTCAAATGCTCAAGTCACTTATTTTGGAAAGGTTTCATAACTCATAGTCTTAATCTCTTTAAAACAATTGAGTAACATATGTCATATATGTGAGTAGTTTATTCTTGTTTATAACGATCTTATTACAAAGACCATGATCTAGAAAATGTAATATCATTTTGTCTCATCTTAGCTTCTATGCATGGAGGTTTCTAACGGTTTTAATACAATACATCATTATTCAATACATTTTCCTTTATTAACGCTGCAGTTGGTCTGTTTACACATTCTCGATTCCCAAATCAAGAAACATTATCCCTTTAAAACCAAGTACTCATTACTCACGAATGAGGTTTCACACAACATCCACATTAAAACAAATAAGTTAAGTCTCTTAACTTCTAACATCAGTAAACCATTTTCTTACCTACATAAAGCTGTTATAACCAACTTCCCATAAAGCCGTTATAACACTTTATGTTTAAACCAAACAAATGCACTTAGTACCAGACGCCCACCGTATTTACATAGTTACACACATATCATGCTAGAACAGATAGGAAGAGGTTCACATACCTCGCTACAAGTATCGATAATAAGCAAAATGCTCCAAGTACTACAACCTTGCTAGCCCTTTCCACTCCTCAAGTAGAATACGCTACTCTTAGTACTTTCACCTAAAAAGGTCACAAACGCCTATTAACTTCAAAACACAAGGTTCCATTTCTCTACGTAAAATTCGGAAGACCTCCCCGCAACAACAGAAATCTCTCCTCTATCGGCTGCCATCAAGCCAACTGGGGTTATACGTCTAACCGGACGTATACAATTCTACTACACAACAATGCTACACAAGTTCACCTGATACAAATCCTATGTAAATACAGATTCTTTTCTTTAAATTCAGCTTAAGTCAAAAGACATCACGCACAAATAATGTTCATTCTATATATAGTATACCTCAACTATATATTCCTACAACATCAATCTCCAATTACAATAAGGACAAGAATATTTACCTCGACAAGCCCAAAATTATCCAAGTTATAATGTCGATCCCGAGCAAGGTTTAGCTCCTACTCCGTGCGCTCCAATCCGCCTCCAAACAACCCTCAAGTTCTAACCAACTTCTACTCACATACTTCAACCAACTATGAAGATTTCCTTGGGTTTCGGTTTGAGACTAAAAGGACAAAAGGTAGTATTTCCTGCTCTACGATAGAGGTAACTTTTGGAATACAACAAGGTAAAGGCTAAGGTATTTTGGGCATTATAACAATACTTAGAGTATTTCTACCAAGAGGGGTGTATTATACTAAACAACTAGGCAGTGGGTACCCTACCGCTAGCACCACAAAGGGGAGGGAACCCCGGCCAAAGGCCACACGGTGGAGTGGGAAGGCTCTCGCCAAGAGCTCACAAAGGGAGGAGAGGGTTTCAAGACTTGGAAGTTTTGGATGAATGAAGTCTTCAAGCTTAGGGTGTTATTTATAGCTAAACCAAAAGCAAACCAATGTCAAAGATCTAGCCATGTTCAAGGCAAGTGTAAGGCCTTGATCAAGACAAGTGCACCGTAGCCCCTACTCCACAAAACAATGCACAAAACATGGCACCAAACAAGCCACAAAACAAGGCCAAAACAAGGAGCCAATGGCGAAAATGTGAACCAATTCCCCGAGGTTGCGCCGCTTCCAATGTGAGGTGACATGTCACCCTCCCGTTGGTCCAAAATGTTCCGCCTCGGAAAAATCCGCAAAAATACAAAACGACATAGCCGAATTTTCCTTCGCAAGTAACGCAAAACGCTTCGTCAACGACTTAACCGTGTTGTGCACAAAGGTAATTCGCCAAAGGTGCCACACGGGGTGACACGTGTCGCCCGATTCGCCCAGAATATTTCATCTTCCAAAATATCCACAATACGAAATCTCAAAACAAAGCGGGCCCACAAAATAGAATTTCTCCCGTGGGCCCCACGTGACCATTTCCAAAATAAAATCTCAAAATTCTAATATAATCTAAGAAGCCCAAATTCCAAACTGGAACCCAATTCCTTCAACGAACATTTTTCCTTACAAAACCGGAAACTTTTAGTCCGGAAGAATCACTCTTTCTTCCTTTCCAATTTTTCTGGTGCTTTCGCACGCACGCCCTCGCATACATACTCCGAGAATACGGGTATAACACTCAATCATGGTCCTGCATCACCGAGTCTACCCGCGACGGAGGCGACAACCCCTGCATATGTCAAGAGGTGAGTGATAGTACACTAACATAACAACTTATCTTTAAACAACATAAGCACAACAAGAATACTCTCTTATACAAACGTTACAAGACACTAACACACATAGCATCATATCATGTCTACTTATCAAACCATCTTATTATTCTTTTCACAATTCAATATAAGTCCATTATAAACACATAGCAAACTGTTTCTTTTATCATTCTTAAGTGGTTATACTTAACTTCCCAAAAAGCTAGGATAACTCTAAAGCTTCAGAGTTCAAAACCAATTAGTTCTCTTCTGTTAAAAATGATTCAGTATTCTTTTGAAATGCTTTCAGTTCTTTATTATTCAGGCTTAAGCCGTGAGGCATTGCCGTAAGTATTATTCAGGCTTAAGTCAAAGACATTGCCGTAGTTATTATTCGCTAACACATGTACGCTCACCGACTATATATATATTGCAAAAATATCATGCTTTAGGAAGAATCACATACCTTCTCAAATAAAACCACCGCCAAGTCGAATATGTCGCGCAGAGTCACCTATAATAGTCACAGACATCTATCAAAGACTACTCAAGGTCATTCTAAACAGAGGGTTCACAATTCTACGGAAAGTCGGGCAAAGACTTCCTACCCGTGAGCTATATAAGTCTCATCAGAAAACAAATTCTATATAAGCATAGTTCAATTATTCTTCTTTAAACCCTTCTATTGTGATAAGTTCAATTCTATTCTGCAATATTCTTCTAAGTATTTATACTTATTCTTATACTACTACAGAAGTATTCTCTAATTCAAAAGAGGGTTAGGATTAGTTACCTCGGTAAGCCCAATAATATCCTAGATAAAGTCGCACTGAGCAAGGTTTTGCTCCTAAGTCAGATGCTCCAGGAAACCTTAGAAGTTCTTCACAACTTCTACTAAGTACTAAGGGATTTGGGCTAGGTACTTTGGGCATTATAACAATACAAGACAACTTTTCTACCAGGAGGGTAGGTTTTGGCTAGGCAGTGGCCTCGCCAAACTACTTAGGCTCGAGGGGGGGGTATTCGGCCCAGGGCGTTCACACGGGGAGGGGGAGGTGGGTGGACGCAAAGGATACACTGGGCGAGGCGAGGTTTGTCAAGACTTGGAAAGGAATTTGTGGATGAAGAACTCTTCATCTTAAGGGTATTTATAGGTCAAGACATGGCCAACCAATGGCCAAGATGAAGACAAGTGCAAGGCAAGTGTAGGGTGGATTTACTACACACAAATATCCTACCAACTCCTTGACTTGTGCCAAGGCACAAAAACGTGCTAAGCTTCTCCAATTCGTCAATGGGCGATTCAAGTCCACCATTGGAGGTGCGAGTGTCGCCTCCCGTTGGTCCAAAATGTTTCGTCTCTCGGAAAAATCCGCAAAAATTAGAAATGGCATAGCCGGAATTTACCCTACGAAAGTTGTGGAAACGTTTCTGTTATACCCCGTATTTCCAGAGTATGTATGCGAGGACGTACGTACGAGAATACGGCAGAAAGATTGGAAAGGAAGAAAGAGGTGATTTTTCCACGGAAAAGTTTCCGGTTTTTGTGAAGGAAAAAGGTTCGTTAATGGAATTGATTCCCGATTTGGTATTCTGACTTCGGAATATTAGAGAATTATGGAATTTTATTTTCGGAATGGTCACGTGGGGCCACGGAGAAATTTACGCTTTTGTGGCCCGCTTTGTTTTGAGATTTCCAGAATTGGATATTTTCTAAGACGAAATATTCGGGCGACCGGGCGACACGTGTCACCCCATGGCACCCGCCGATTTTACATTTGGGCGCAACACCCTGCTAGAGTCGTTCGACGAAACGCTTGCAGAACTGCGGCGGAAAATTCCGCTATGTCGCTTTGTTTTTTGGATTTTTCCGAGAGACGAAACATTCGACCAACGGGAGGGTGATACGTGTCACCTCACAATGGAGACAGTGAAGCGCACTTGCCGAAACAAGCGGGCAAGTTGGGCTTGATATTTGTGTAGATATTTGTGAGGGTTTTAAGGAGTAGGTCTAGGGTGCACTTGGCTCGATCTTGGCCTTACACTTGCCTTGCACTTGGCTAGATCTTGGCCATTGGTTGGCCTTTGGGTTTGCTATAAATACCCTCCTTGTGAAGACTTATTCATTCACTCCTCACTTTGTCTAAGTCTTGAAATCCCTCCTCCTCTAGTAGCCTCGTCCTAAGCCTCTCTCCTCCCTCCTCCTTGTGGCCTTTGGCCGAGAAGGGTTCCCCTTTGTGGTGCTAGCCGTGGGTACCCCTAGCCTAGTTGTTTTCGTATAATACCCTTGTTGTGGTATAGAAATACTCCCTAGTATTGTTATAATGCCCAAAATACCTTAGCCTTGTACCTTGTAGTATTCCAAAGATACCTCTTTACGTGAGTCCGGAATACTACCTTTTGTCCTTTTAGTCTCAAACCGAAACCCTAGGAAATCTTCATAGTTGGTTGAAGTAATTGAGTAGAAGTTGGTTAGAACTTCTAAGGGTTGTTGGAGTGGTTTGGAGCGCACTGAATTGAGCTAAACCTTGCTCGGGAGCGACATTAAACTCGGATAATTTTGGGCTTATCGAGGTAATTATCTTGTCCTCTATTGTAATTGGAAATTACATGTTTGTTAGGATATATAGTTGAAGTATACTATATATGGAACTATACTTAGTATTCGCAATGTCTTTTGACTTAAGCTGAAGAATTAAGAATCAACTAAACTGTATTTACATAGGTCAGTATTGCGATGAGGCTTGTGTAGAATTGTACACGTCAGGTTAGAGTGTAAACCCCCGGTTGGCTTGGTAGCCGGCCTCGATAGAGAGGAGATTTACGCTGTTGCGGGGAGGTCTTTGCCAATTTTCTATAGAAAGATGAAACTTATGTCTTGGGGTTAATAGACGTTTGTGACCTTTATAGGTGAAAGTACTAAGAGTAGCGTATTCTACTCGAGTGGAAAAGGGCTAGTGCGTTGTAGTACTTGGAGCATTTTGCTTATGTCGATAAATCGTCGCGAGGTATGTGAACCTCTTCCTATCTTTTCTAGCATGATTGTTGTGAACTATGTAGTACGTAGACGCATACGTGCTAAGTGATTTGGTTGGTTTAAAACATAGGGTGTTATAATAGCTTTATGGGAAGTTAGTTATAACGACCTTATGTAAGTGAAAATGGTTTGCTGACGTTAGAAGTTAAGAGACTTGATCTTATAAGATAAGAGACTTAACTTATTTGTTTTAATGTGGATGTTTGTGTGAAACCTCATTCGTGAGTAATGAGTACTGGTTTTTAAAGGGATAATGTTTTACCGATTTCGAGTCGAATGTGTATCGGCAGCATCACCGCTAAGTAATAAAAGGAAAATGTATTGAATAATGATGTGTTGTATTAAAACCCGAGAAACCTCCATCTGCATGAAGCTAAGATGAGACAAAATGATATTACATTTTCTAGATCATGGTCATTGTAATAAGATCGTTATAAACAAGAATAAACTACTCACGATATGACATATGTCACTTAATTGTTCTAAAAAGGAATCAGTGATTAAGTTTGGGAACTATGAAACCATTTGAAAATGAAGCTTGAGTAATTGAAACTAGGCAACCGAACTTAGGAAAAGAATGTTGTTACTTGGTTTTGAAAAGGAAGGTGGGTTGGTCATTCTAATACTACGGTATCGTGACTTTTATAAAAGAAATGGATCTCTTTAAAAGAACTTACGTATGTAGTACTTGGGGTTAAAACCCGACTTTGGTATAAAATGAAAGTACTTTGTGTTGTTGTCATACTTGCCTATCGTTGTTGTGAAGCTTGGCTATGCTTATTGTGATAACCTTTGTTGTGCAAAGCGTTGTATTTCTCGTGTTACCGCCTCTCGATGGAGGGTCGGTTGACTTGTTGAGAACTTACTTGGGCGTCTGCGGTGTGGAGAAATTCCACGTACGCGTTCTCGCTGATAGTATTATTGTTGTTAATCACTTTGGACATACCGACACGATCGTAGCGCACGTATGCTTCCATTTGGTTAAGGTCTTGTGGTTAATCGCTTTGGATATCTCGACACGATGCGTGGCGCGGGTATGTTTCCATTTTGATTATCGCCTTGTGATTTCCTTTTGGACATCTCGACACGATCGTGGCGCTGCGGGTATCGTCCATTGGAATGCCGTCCTATTGTTTCCTCTCAACATATCGACACGATGCGTAGCGCTGCGGGTATCGTCCATTTGGAAAGTTGTCTTATTGTTTCCCTTTGGACATACCGACACGATGCGTAGCGCGCGGGTATGCTTCCATCCGATTCTTGTCTTGTTGTTGAGGTCACGTGGACATGTCTACACCGATCTGATATTCGGGGCATGCGGCCATGATGCGACCGATTGATGTTGTGGGCGTGAGACCCATAGTTATATTGGATGATGATCGTTTTATGTTGTGAGCGTAGTTTGGTTATCATCAGGTCTCGCTTTATATAGACTAGTATGATTTCATTTACATTATGCAGATTTCACATACTTGGTACTGTTATCGACCTCCTTGAGGCCGCGTTCATGCGCGGTAGAATACATCGGTCGTGGATCCTCGCCATAGGATCACAATTCAACAGATTTGAAGCTCGTTTCTCGGAGGCTTATCTTTTAGTAGGTGTTCTCGAGTTGTAAGTTCTTGTACATTCAGTATGGCGAGCCCTGTCCGTCATAGTCGTGTATATCTTAGAGTGCAGTAATCTTGTTGTGGCGGGGTTGTAAAAGGATTAAATCGTTCGAGTTTTATGTATATACTGAGCAACCGTTTTGGTTGCTGTTTATTTATTATATCTCTTGTATAATGACTCATGTTTTATGTTCGCTGATTTTTCTCGATGTATGTATCGCTAGGGTGCCTGGTAAGGCACGATCCACGCGATTTTGGGGTGTGACATAGTGGTATCGAGCGATTAATCCTCGGAAAGTGTCTACGAACCGTGTCTAGTAGTCTTGATTATCGGTGTGTTGTGCACCACATCTATAATCGTGAGGCTATAGGACATTTAGGATTAGTTTCCATTCTTCTCATTCCGAGATCGTGCCTTAGAGCTATGTTGTAAGTTGTACCCTCCGACGTATCTCGCTTTTACGCTTATGCCTCGCGCAGAGCAACCGTGAGCCCGAGAAGGGCAAGGCACCGAGAGTGTCAGCTAGTGAGATACTGAGAGTACGAGGCGCAGCCGAGCAGACTGAGGTTGTGCTTGACGGCGGGTTTCGCGATACGCCCGGCACCAGTGAGTTTAGAGTCGCAGCCGTGGGCGATGAGACTACTGATGCTGAGCCTCCATCCCACGATGCAGGCGGAGAGATGGGTTACAAGAGATGGCCCGATTGTTGGCGTGGTTGTGGCGAATATGAGGCAGTGGATCGCGGCGATTCGGTTCGAGCACCATGGTTCACCCCGAGCAGATAGTTTGAGGCTACGGGACTTTCGAGTTGTAGCTTGCCAGAGTTTTTACGTCGAGGCACGAGGATGATCGCAGGAGTTCATCCGCGCTTCACGGATCACGCGGTGATCAAGGCTTGAAGACCGAGTCGTGACCTTTGGTTACGCATCGGTGCGTGATACCGATCGATTGGTTTGATTCATAGGAGCTTTCGGGAGAGCATGCACCTCGGCAGTATGGGATGAGTTTTCGGGCTTTCTCACGCACTTCGCCTCCGCGGATGAGGGCACGCGGGTAAACGATTTTTATTCTTGAGGCAGAGGCGACCGTCGGGAGTACAATGTCGAGTTCGATTCTTTGGCTCGATATGTCCCTGCGCTAGTTGCGAATATGGAGGATAGGTGCATCGCTACGTTACGGGCTTGATGATTATATGGCGAGTCTTGTGCGGGTGTTTCTCTTCACCGCATGGACATTGCCGCACGCAGCTCATGCACTAGGATGCGAGGCACGGAGGGTCGGCGGAATGACTGGATCGCGAAGAAGGGCGGAGGCGGCGAGTCCTTTGGTGGCTTTCGAGGCGGACCGCCTCGGCGGCGAGCTAGTTATATACCCCACCGTGCAGTGGTCCTCCGCGTCTTGAGCGGTCGTGGCTCCAGGTTCAGATTTTCGCGAGCGGGGTGTTAACCGTGAAGCCACCCCTCGTTGTGACCATTGTGGTAGACTCCATTTTGGAGAGTGTCGTGCTAGATTGGGAGTTTGTTTTGCATGCGGCCAGCAGGCCATTTTTCGAGGCTGTCCACCAAGGGAAGCGCGGATGTTACGACTCACCTTCAGATGCGTGGTGGTTTATCACCTTCTCACTATGCACCTGCGTGAGGCCTATGATTAGAGTGGAGCGGTAGTTTGGTATATCCTTAACCCTCTAGAGTTTTGGTATGCTTGTTATGATGATCTCATTATTGTGTGCTATGTACGGATAGCATTGTGATATTGTGAGTTTGAAAACATGTTTAGTTGGGAGGTTACGTATGGGGGCATGGTAAGTATGAACCGTAGAGTATGTCACGACTGAGACCTTAGTGGTAAGGTCGTCTTGAGATTAAAGATTCGTTTATGTTTGACTTTTATCGAGTAGTAGTATACGTGGGATTTATTTGTGTGATAAGTCCGTGGGTAGTGTGAGATGGAAGTGGTAGCTTTCATGATGTGAATTAGTAAGATTGTTCCAGATCGGGGAACCAGAGTTTGGCGCGGTTGTGGGTCGGTTTGAGGACGTGATACGGGTCAACCCGTAGCCCGGATTAAGGTGGGGTCAGTTCTGGGTGGTCCCGCCAGATGGTAGGGTCACGAGGATGCTAGGCCCAAGTTTGTATGATCATCGTATGAGTTCGTGGACGCGTTCGACGAGCGGTTCGTAAAGGCGGGAATGGCCTTAAGGAAGTTTGAGGTTAGTAAGATGACCAAGTTTGGAGGTGGTGACTCCAAGGTTTTGGGAACTGAGCGATGATCAAGTGTGGTGCGTATTCTAGAAGAGTTCAAGTGTTCGGAAGCGGCGACGAGTAAGGAAGGAAGATAACGTGTGTTATTTCGTGACGGTAAGGCGTTGGCAATTTGTTAGAAGAGCTTCGATATCCGTCTTGTGAAGGAACATTCGGACGAATGTTTCTAAGGAGGAGAATGTTATACCCGTATTTCAGTATGTATGCGAGGGCGTGCGTTTGAGAATCTGGCGAAAGATTGGAAAGGAAGAAAGAGGTGATTTTTCCACGGAAAAGTTTCGGTTTTGTGAAGGAAAAGGTTCGTTAATGGAATTGGATTCCCATTTGGTATTCGGACTTCTGGAATATTAGAGAATTATGGAATTTTATTTTCTGAATGGTCACGTGGGGCCCACGAGAAAATTCTGATTTTGTGGCCCGCTTTGTTTTTGAGATTTCCAGAATTGGATATTTTCTAAGACGAAATACAGGCGAATCGAAGCGACACGTGTCACCAGTGCGGCCCTCGCCGATTTTACATTTGGGCCTAACACGGTTAGAAGTCGTTTTTCAAACGCTTTGCGTAACTTGCGAAGGAAAATTCCGGCTATGTCGTTTTGTTTTTGCGGATTTTTCGAGAGGCGAAACATTCGGACCAACGGAGGGTGGCATGTGTCACCCTACAATTGAGACAAGTCGGGCGCACTTGGCGAAACAAGAGGCAAGTTGGGCTTGATATTTGTGTAGATATTTGTGAGGGTTTTAAGGAGTAGGGTCTAGGGTGCACTTGGCTTGATCTTGGCCTTACACTTGCCTTGCACTTGGCTAGATCTTGGCCATTGGTTGGCCTTTGGGTTTGCTATAAATACCCTCTCCTCGCGAAGACTTATTCATTCCTCCTCACTTTGTCTAAGTCTTGAAATCCCTCCTCCTCTAGTAGCTCTCGTCTAAGCCTCTCCCCTCTCCTCCTTGTGGCCTTTGGCGAGAAGGGTTCCACTTTGTGGTGCTAGCATAGGGTACCCACTAGCCTAGTTGTTTTCAGATAATACCCCTTGTTGTGGTATAGAAATACTCCTCAGTATTGTTATAATGCCCAAAATACCTTAGCCTTGTACCTTGTAGTATTCCAAAGATACCTCTTTACGTAGAGTCCTAAATACTACCTTTGTCCTTTTTAGTCTCAAACCAAACCCTAAGGAAATCTTCATAGTTGGTTGAAGTAATTGAGTAGAAGTTGGTTAGAACTTCTAAGGGTTGTTTGGAGTGGTTTGGGCGCACGGAGCGGAGCTAAACCTTGCTCGGGAAGCGACATTAAACTCGGATAATTTTGGGCTTATCGAGGTAATTATCTTGTCCTCTATTGTAATTGGAAATTACATGTTTGTTAGATATATAGTTGAAGTATACTATATATGGAACTATACTTAGTATTCGCAATGTCTTTTGACTTAAGCCTCAAGAATTAAAGAACTAAATCGTATTTACATGCGGTGTATCGCGGTAGGCTTGTGTAGAATTGTACACGTCAGGTTAGGCGTGTAAACCCCACTCGGTTGGCTTGGTAGCCGGCCTCGATAGAGAGAGATTTACGCTGTTCATGCGGGAGGTCTTTACAATTTTCTATAGAAAGATAGAAACTTATGTCTTGGGGTTAATAGACGTTTGTGACCTTTATAGGTGAAAGTACTAAGAGTAGCGTATTCTACTCGAGGAGTGGAAAGGGCTAGCAAGGTTGTAGTACTTGGAGCATTTTGCTTATTGTCGATAAATCGTCGCGAGGTATGCGAACCTCTTCCTATCTTTTCTAGCATGATTGTTGTGAACTATGTAGTACGGTAGACGTACATGTGCTAAGTGATTTGGTTGGTTTAAAACATAGGGTGTTATAATAGCTTTATGGGAAGTTAGTTATAACGACCTTATGTAAGTGAAAATGGTTTACTGACGTTAGAAGTTAAGAGACTTGATCTTATAAGATAAGAGACTTAACTTATTTGTTTTAATGTGGATGTTTGTGTGAAACCTCATTCGTGAGTAATGAGTACTTGGTTTTAAAGGGATAATGTTTCTTGATTTGAGTCGAATGTGTATCGACGCACCACTGCGGCGTTAATAAAAGGAAAATGTATTGAATAATGATGTGTTGTATTAAAACCGGTAGAAACCTCATCTGCATAGAAGCTAAGATGAGACAAAATGATATTACATTTTCTAGATCATGGTCATTGTAATAAGATCGTTATAAACAAGAATAAACTACTCACGATATGACATATGTCACTTAATTGTTCTAAAGGAATCAAGTGATTAAGTTTGGGAACTATGAAACCATTTGAAAATGAGAAGCTTGAGTAATTGAAACTAGGCAAACGGAACTTAGGAAAAGAATGTTGTTACTTGGTTTTGAAAAGGAAGGTGGGTTGGTCATTCTAATACTACGTATCGGGTGACTTTTATAAAAGAAATGGATCTCTTTTAAAAGAACTTACGTATGTAGTACTTTGGGGTTAAAACCGGACTTTGGTATAAAATGAAAGTACTTTGTGTTGTTGTCATACTTGCCTATCTTTGTTGTTGTGAAGCTTGGCTATGCTTATCGTGATAACCTTGTTGTGCAAAGCGTTGTATTTCGCGGTTACGCGCTCGATGGAGGGTCGGTTGACTTGTTGAGAACTTACTTGGGCGTCTGCGGCGTGTGGAGAAATTCCACGGATGCGTTCTGATAGTATTATTGTTGTTAATCACTTTGGACATCGACACGATCACGTGGCCGCGGGTATGCTTCCATTTGGTTAAGGTCTTGTGGTTAATCGCTTTGGATATCTTGACCGATGCGTGGCGCGCGGGTATGTTTCCATTTGATTATCGCCTTGTGATTTCCTTTTGGACATCACCGCGATCGTAGCGCACGTATCGTCCATTTGGAATGCCGTCCTATTGTTTCCCTCTGAACATACTGACACGATGCGTAGCGCACGGGTATGCGTCCATTTGGAAAGTTGTCTTATTGTTTCCCTTTGGACATACTGACACGATGCGTAGCGCACGGGTATGCTTCCATCTGGATTGCTGTCTTGTTGTTGAGGTCACGTGGACATGTCTACACCGATGCGATATTCGGCATGCGGCCATGATCGACCACGATTGATGTTGTGGGCGTGAGACCCATAGTTATAATGGAGTGATGACTGTTTTAGGTTGTGAACTGTAGTTTGGTTATCATACATGTCTCCTGCTTTATATAGACTAGTATGATTTCATTCTGACATTATGCAGTTTCACATACCATACTGTTGTCTCGACCTCCTCGGGCTGCGTTCATCTGCGGTAGAGGTGCATCGGTCGTGGATCCTCGCCATAGGATCACGATTCAACAGATTTGAAGCTCCGTTTCTCCGAGGCTTATCTTTTAGTAGGTGTTCCACGAGTTGTAAGTTCTTGTACATTCTGGGTATGGCGGGCCACTGTCCGTCATAGTCAGTATATCTTAAGTGCATGTAATCTTGTTGTAGGCGGGGTTGTAAAAGGATTAAAGCTGTTCGGGTTTTATGTATATACTAAGGCAACCGTTTTGGTTGCTGTTTATTTATTATATCTCTTGTATAATGACTCATGTTTTATGTTCCGCTGATTTTCTCTCGATGTATGTATCGCTAGGTGCCTGGTAAGGCACCATCACGCCCGATTTTGGGTGTAGCGATTTTAAAAGCGATTCTTTTAGTGAGTTGTGCCAAATAAAACGTCAAGGCTTATCTTTAAGGCTAGACTTTTATGCGTATTCCCTACGTACATACTGCGAAATACGGGTATAACATTCTCCCCCTTAGAAACATTCGTCGAATGTTCCTTCCCAAAACGATTAACGATAAGATTCTTCATAACTTAAGCGATTGCAAATGCCACACCGGCCACGAACAACACTTAGCGAAGCGATAACGAAAATTTACAAGTAGGAAAGTGAATTACCCGGAGGTGTGGGGAATAGGTGAGGATACTTGCCTCATGTCCTCTCGGCTTCCACGTCATCTCTCACCGAGCTCGTTCGCCACAAGACTTTGCGGAAGCCACGTCCGTCGCAGACGCCTAACACGACGATCGACTATCGCATGGGAATCTCCATACGATAACCCGCCGTCACTGGACATCGTCAATCGGGTGTACCACTAGATGGATCCGATACATCTCGCCGGCATAGATACGTGAAAAACGGATGCGCTCCGGATCGGACGGCATATCCAACTCATAGGCAACCTTGCTACCTGCGGACAATCTGAAACGACCCAATGTACCTTGGTGAGTTTCCCTTCTTCCCGAATTTCATCACACCGCCATGGGTGACACCTTAGAAAACCCAATCATGAACCTCGAACTCAAGATCACGATGGCGATGATCTGCATACGACTTCGGCCGACTCGGTGTCAATAGCGCTCTCGGATAAGCTTCACCTTATCCATCGCTTTGCTGCACCGTCTGGTCCCACTAGCACTCGCCCACATCGAACCAACCTATAGGCGATCCGCACTTCCTCCCATACAAGGCCTCAAGGCGCCATCCGAATCGGAGTGGTAGATATTGTACGCGAACTCAACCAGGAAATGATCCTCCCGGCTACCGAAGTCGATAACACGGGCTCGCAGATATCCTCGAGTGCGGATAAGGCGCTCGACTCTGTCCGTCTGCGTGGATGGAATGCGTTACTCGGGCTCACTGCGTCCTAAACCTCTGGAAAGACCTCCGAGTTAGCGAAATCGGGCTCCTGCATGCGATATGATCAAATAGGGACTCCATGCGGTCGGCGATCTCTCGGATGTAAAGTCCGCATAATCCTCGGTAGAAAAGTCGTCTGACGGAAGAAAGTGGGATGATTTCGTCGACTGTCGGCGATAACCCATATAAAATCATGTCTCCTCCGAGTGCGAGGTAATCCCGCGATGAAGTCCATGTTGATCACCTCCCACTTCCAGGTCGGGATCTCTATCGCCTGCAACAAACCACCAGGCCTCTGGTGCTCTACCTTCACCTGCTGACAACATGGGCACTGAGCTACGAACTCTGCAACGTCCTCTTGAGCCATCCCACCAATACACAGATCTAAGGTCGTGGTACATCTTGGTCGACCCGGATGGATAGAGTAACGCTGCGTTGTGTGCTTCCCCGAACCTCTGCCAAGTCCTCAAACATCCGGAACACACACCGCCTCAAACCTTAGCACCCCATCGTGCTACCTCAAAAGGACCGCGCCTCACGAAGAGTCATATCACGATATCGAATCAAAGCTGGATCCTCGAATCGCTGCCTCTTCACCTCCTCGACGATGGAAGACTCGGCAACCTCGCGAACTCTAACCCCATTGCTATCGTAATCAATCA
The DNA here is from genome assembly GCA_029844215.1 of Przewalskia tangutica. Classification (NCBI taxonomy): domain Eukaryota; kingdom Viridiplantae; phylum Streptophyta; class Magnoliopsida; order Solanales; family Solanaceae; genus Przewalskia; species Przewalskia tangutica. Next base: position 83,902,193 of record CM056720.1, on the reverse strand, counting down.
AGCGGACACCAAGGCTCGCTAAGCGATGCAAATCACGAACCGTGTCCTCCTCTCTACTGCACATCCGATAGGCTCCCATCGACCTACGACTAAGAGCATACGCCACAACATTGACCTTCCGGGTGGTACAGATATCAACATCGTAATCCTTAAGCAACTCTAACCACCGTCTCGCCGTAAGTTCACTCCTGCGGTGAAGATATATCGGAGGCTCTTGTGGTGCGTAAAAATATCCACGTGAACCCATACAAATAGTGCCTCGGATCTTGGCGTGAATCACGGCCGCTAACTCCAAATCATGGGTGGGGTAGTTCTCGTGTTTCTTGGTGTCGGGATGATATGCTATAACCCCGCCATGCTGCGTCAACACACATCCCAACCCGATGCCCGACGATCACAATACACGACATAACCATCTGGACCCTCGGAAGAGTAAGAACGAGGCGGTCGTCGGTCTCTCTTTCAAGAATCGGAAACCCCGCTCACAAGCATCGATCTCAAACTTGGTGCCTTACGTCAGCCTAGTCAATGGTGCGAGATAGAAGCAAACTTCTCCACGAACCGCGATAATATCTGCAAGGCCCGACTGCGAACCTCAGCCGGAGTAGTAGGTCTAGGCCAAGTCTGGCCGCCTCGATCTTGGCGTATCCACTCGAATGCCATCACCCGATAATATGCCCAAGAAACGCCATCAAGTCAGCAAAACTCACATTTGGAAAACTTGGCGTCAATCTGCTGGTCTCGAGAAGCGTCGGCCAGATCCTCGTGCTCGCATACTCGCTCTGGCGAGAATAAACTAAGATATCATCAATGAACACTATCACAAACGTGTCCAAAATGGTTTGAACACTCGGTTCATCAAATCCATGAATCTTGGAGCATTCGTCAACCCAAAAGACATGACCACGAACTCATAATGCGTCTAGGGTCCGAATGCGATCTAGGGACATCCACCTCTGACTCATTGATGATAGCGATCGCGGATCAATCTTGGAGAAACATCTCGCACCACCAGCTGGTCGAACAAATCATCAATCCCGGAAGGGGTATCTGTTCTTAATGGTCACCTTGTTCACGTCAGATCACACATACGCAGCGGCGTCCGCCCTTCTTCTTCACGAACAATACCGGCGCGCCCCAGGGAGAAACACTAGGCATGATGAAGCCCTTCTCCAGCAAATCCCTAAGTTGATCCTTCAACTCTCTCAACTCGGTAGGTGCCATTCTGTATGGCGGAATGGAAATAAAGCCGAGTGTCCGCAATATGTCAATACAAAACTCAATCTCCTCTCGGGAGGATACCGGAGGTCGTGCGAAACACGTGCGGGAACTTCGACCACCGGGCCGGCGGAAAATCTGGTACCGCAGATATCAAACACCCGAGCGAGATGGTAGATATACCCGCATGCCATCTTCCTAGCCTTGATGTAGGAAATAAACCTACCCCTCGGCGATACCGTGCGCCTCCCACTCAACAACCGGCTCCTCGTGAACTGGAACCGTGACTACTCTCTCTGCGGTCTACATTGGCATAGCGAAGCTAGCCAATCCATCCCCATGATCACGTCGAAGTCAATCATCTCAACTCTATCAAGTCGGCCAGTGGTCCGACGATCAAATAGTCACAGACAAGCTCTATATACCCGCCGAGCTACCACCGAATCACCATCGCGTAGCTACCTCGAAAGGGTCTATGGACTCGTGCTCTATCCCTATCCTACTAGCAACAAGGGAGATATATAGGGGCCAGTAGAACCGGATCTATCAAAGCATACACATCAAACCCGGCGATAAGGTACCAGTGGCGACATCGTGAGGCCTCACGATCTGTCGGTTACGGACAAAGCATAAATGCGGTTCGAGGACCGCTAGGCTGGGACCAGCGCCACGACCTGCGCGACCTGGCTGGTCCATGAGTACCTTGCCCTCCGGCGATGCTGTCGAGGATGAAGAAGACGTGAAAGAACGTGGTGACCCTACCATCATCGCCTTGCCTGGTGGACAGTTCCTCGCATAGTGACCTTCGCCTGGCCAATCAAACAAGCTCGTAGCACCACAACTCGGTGGGATCTGCGCATCGGCCACACCGGCGGGTGGTCCCGACGGCGATCCTGCTCTGCTGGGCGTCAAGTCACGGGGCCTGAGTGCGCCCTCGAATATCTGGTGTCTGAGGATGGTGCGAGTGCTCTGGTGGCGTGGTGCAAATCTGAGGCTTCGCTGAGGCCGCCACCACGATAGCTACTAAAAGACCCTGCGTCTGGTCTTAACCTGCTTTGCTGTCGACGGTCTCTACGCCTCACATCCGAGCATGAGCTGCGTCGGGTAATGTCCATACGGCCAAGAGAAACACCGCATGACTAGGCCATATAGTCATCTAGCACGTGGCGTAGCGGTGCACTTATCCTCCATAATCGCTACTAACGCCGGGACATATCGAGCCAATGAATCAAACTCGACATTGTACTCCGACAAGTCGTCCCTGCCTCGCCAGAAAAATCTATCGCGCCCTCATCCTGTAGAGGCAAGAAGTGAGTGAGAAAGTCTCGAGAACTCATCCCAAGTAGGCTGGGACGCGTGCTCTCCCGGGATAACTCCCATGAATCAAACCAATCGATCGCGGTATCACGGCCGATCGCGAACAAGTCGCGCACTGTCTCTCGAGGCCTTGATCACCGCATGATCCTCAGAGGTGGCGGATGAACTCCTGCGGATCATCCTCCGGCCTCGACCAGTAAAACTCGCGGGCTACAACTCAAGAAATCTCTAGCCTCAAACTATCGCCTCGGGTGCACCACGCAGCGACCGGCCGAGCTGAATCGAATCGCTGCATCCGGCTATCCTCGTATCGCCACAACTCTAGCCAATAGCTGGGCCATCTCCTTGTACCCTAACTCCTCCGCCCCAGGTTGTGGGACAGGAGGTGTGGGTACTGTGGTCTCTGCTGGGGCCGGCGGCGTCATAGAACTCGCCGTCTGCGGTATAGACTGGGCTCGAGCCCTCGTGACTCTAGGTGTCCCACTAGCAGCTCCCTCGGCCTTGCCGCTTCGGGCGGGTTGCCTTACGGGCATAATCATTCTGAGAACAAGGAATACGTTAGAGGGGTCCAACTTTAACACAGCTCTAAAGCACGATCTCAGAGTGAGAAGAATGGAAACCAATCCTAAATATCCTATAGCCTCCTGATTATTGGTGTGGTGCACAACACACCGATAATCAAGACTCTACTAGATACGGTCTGTAGACACTTTCCGAGGATTAAGTGCTCTGATACCACTTTTGTCACGACCCGTTCCGGGGCGTGGTGGTGCCTACTGGGCACCCAGTAGTCATACATCGTAGTAATCGCGGAAATATAAAACAAGACATGAAACGATTTATAAAATAAGACCACGCTTTATGTGAGAAAACATCGCTTTCGCATATATATAAAAACATGGTTTTAGCGATTACATCCGATCTTGTACAACATGACTACTGAACCTCTGGAAATATACAACTATGGCGGGACAGGGCCGCCATACCTCGACTGACAAAACTATCTACAACAGGAGATCATACCCAAAAGTAGAGCCTCGGAAAGATGGAGCTCCCGACACCAACGTAGAGATCCTAAGAATGTGGATCTAGCACCTGCTTGCCCTTACCTGCGGCATGAACGCAGCCCCCCGAAGGAGGTCAGTACAACAGGTACTAAGTATATGAAACTGTAAAAATACTTAAATGAAAACATATCATTTTTAAAATCAGTTTTGCAAGTATGTATGAAACAACCAAGGGGACCGCACATAGTGCCACATCATAAACAAGAGCAACAATAGGTAAATTGTAACAGGTCTTTTCTAGGCTGCGAATGATCGAAGCAGGGCCAATTGCCCGTAGTATCACCATGCAAGCCTAATCCTGGACTCTCGTAGTCCGCATAGGCCACTCACATAGCCCGCATAGGGTACATAACCCGCATCGAGGGTAGCTACTCCTCGGCGTCGCCCCGACTCGTAGTCCGCATGGCCACATAGACCGCGTGAGGTATAACCCGTATCACTAACACCGGAACTCCGTAGCTCCGCATAGGTCCCCTGGACCGCATGAGGTATTCTCGAATCATGGTCCTGCATCACGCTGAGTCTACCGCGTCGGAGGCGCCAACCCCGGTAATATGTCAAGAGGTGAGTGATAGTACACTAACATAACATCTTATCTTTAAACAACATAAGCACAACAAGAATACTCTCTTATACAAACGTTACAAGACACTAACACATAGCATCATATCATGTCTACTTATCAAACCATCTTATTATTCTTTTCACAATTCAATATAAGTCTGCATTAAAACACATAGGCAAAACTGTTTCTTTTATCATTCTTAAGTGGTTATACTTAACTTCCCATAAAGCTAGTATAACTCTTAAGCTTCATTTAAAACCAATTAGTTCTCTTACATTAAAAATGATTCAAAGATTCTTTTGAAATGCTTTCGATTCTTTATTATTCAGCTTAAGCTTGAGGCATTCTGTAAGTATTATTCGAGCTTAAGTCAAAGACATTGCCGTAGTTATTATTCGATTAACACGTATGCGTCTATACTATATATATATTGTAAAAATATCATGCTTTAGGAAGAATCACATACCTTCTCGAAAACCACCAAGTTGAATATGTCAGCGAGAAGTCACCCTATAATAGTCACGGACATCTATCAAAGACTACTCAAGGTCATTCTAAACAGAGGGTTCACAATTACGGAAAGTCGGGCAGCACTTCCTGCCGGTGAGCTATATAAGTCTCTTTGTGAAAATAGTCCTATATAAGCATAGTTCAATTATTCTTCTTTTAAACCCTTCTCGTGATAACGATTCAATTCTATTCTGCAATATTCTTCTAAGTATTTATACTTATTCTTATACTACTACGTAAGTATTCTCTAATTCAAAAGAGGTTAGGATTAGTTACCTCGGTAAGCCCAATAATATCCTAGATAAAGTCGCTGAGCAAGGTTTTGCTCTAAGTTGTATGCTCGAGAAACCAGAAGTTCTTCACAACTTCTACTAAGTACTAAGGGATTTGGGCTAGGGTACTTTGGGCATTATAACAATACAAGAAGACAACTTTCTACCAAGGGAGGGTAGGTTTTGGCTAGGCTAGGGGGCCTCGGCCAAACTACTTAGGCTAGAGGGGTATTCGGCCAGGGCCTTCACAAGGGAGGAGGTGTTTGGGCGAAAAGGCTACAAAGGGAGAGGAGAGGATTTTCAAGACTTGGAAAGGAATTTGTGGATGAAGAACTCTTCATCTTAAGGGGGGTATTTATAGGTCAAGACATGGCCAACCAATGGCCAAGATGAAGACAAGTGCAAGGCAAGTGTAGGGTGAGGATTTACTACACACAAATATCCTACCAACTCCTTGACTTGTGCGAGGCACAAAAACGTGCCAAGCTTCTCCAATTCGTCAATGGACGATTCAAGTCCACCAATTGGAGGGTGCCAAGTGTCGCCCTCCCGTTGGTCCAAAATGTTTCGTCTCTGGAAAAATCCGCCAAAAATTAGAAATGGCATGGCGGAATTTACCCTACGAAAGCTGTGGAAACGTTTCGTCGGAAAACGATTCTTTTAGTGAGTTGTGCACAAATAAAAAAACGTCCAAGGCTTATCTTTAAGGCTAGACTTTTGTACGTATTCCCCTACGTACATACTCTGGAAATACGGGGTATAACATTGGTATGAGTAGATGATATGATGAAGTGCTAAGTATTATGTTCAGATAGCATTATGTTAAAATTGTGTTTAGAAAACATGGTTAAGGGTAAGTTTGGGGACAGGGAAAGTGTGAGCCTTAGAATATTACACGTAGAGACCTTAGATGCGAGGCCATCTTGAGTAAAAGATTTATATTTGTGTTGACCTTTATCAGAGTGCATAGTATACGTGGGATATATTTGTGTGATAAGTCCCGGAGTGGTATGAAATGAAAGAGGGTAGTTGAGCTAAGAAGACCACTAGGTTTTCCTGACTTGAGTTGTGAGATTTTTCCGGATCGAGAAACAAGAGAGTTCGGCACGATGGAGGGACGGGTTGAGGCGTGTGCGGGTCAACCGTGCTTGGATTAAGGTGGGGGTTAGGTGGTCCCGCCAGGTGGTAGGGTCACGAGGGTGCTAGACCCAGGTTTAGGTAACCATCGTATGAGTTCGTGGATATGTTCGACCATAATCGGATCGTGAAGGCCGGGAATGGCCTTAAAGGAGGTTGAAGCTAGTAAAATGACCAAGTTTGGAGGTAGTGACTCGGAGATTTTAGGCGAAGTGATGGTGAAGTATGGTACATATACTAGAAAGAGTTCAAGTGTTCGAGAAGAGTACGACGAGTGAGGAAAGAAGTGAACGTGGGTTAGCAGAATAAATGAGATCATTTTGTTGTGAAGGGAAGACGCGAAGGGAGTATCCTTTAGACCAGAGTGGAAGCTTTTGTGATGTAGGAATGATTTCTCGTGGACTTGGGTTAAGTATGTTCGCGTGTGTTATTTTGTGGCCAGGCGTGGCATTGGCAACTTGTTTAGGTTAAGAAGAACTTTATCGTTATCCGTCTTGAGAAGGAACATTCGGGACGAATGTTTCTAAGGAGGGGAGAATGTTATACCCCGTATTTCGCAGTATATGCGTGAGGCGTGCGTCTGAAAGTTTTAGCCTTAAGTAGGCATAAGGGTCGAAATTTGTGCACAACTAGCGAAAGAATCGTTTTCGGCGAAACGTTTTCGGACTTTGCGAAGGGAAAAATACGGTTGCAACATTTATTATTTTTGCGGATTTTTCCGAGAGATGAAATATTTTGGATCAACGAGAGGGTGACAAGTGTCACCTCAGTGGCGGTCAAGTTGGATGAAACTTGGCACGTTTTTTGCCTTTCTTTTGGTCAAGGATTAGGTAGGATATTTTGTGATATTTTGTGTGGTAGATGGATAAGGTACACTTTCCCAAATCCTCACCCTCCACTTGCCCACCACTTGTCTCAATCTTGGCCATTGAATGTCCTATAAATACCCCTCTAATGCAAGACTTAATCTTCATCCCTTAAACACTTTCCAAGTCTCAAAATCCCTCCTTTGTTAGAAGTTTTCGTCGAGTCCCACTCCCCCTTTGAGAAGCCTTGGCCGAAACTAACCCCCCCCCCCCCTTCCTTGAGTTGTTTTCGTAAATACACCCCCCCTTGGTAGAAAAGTATTCTCCAAGTATTGTTATTATGCCAAAATACTTTAGCCCAAATACCTTGTAGTACTTTCCAAAGTTACCTCTATACGTAGAGCTCGGAAATACTACTATACTACCTTCAGTCACAAAAACGAAACCCTAAGGAAAAATCTTCATAGCCGGTTGAAGTTTTAAGAAGAAGTTGCGTAGAACTTCTAAGGGTTGTTTGGAGCGGGTTGGAGCGCCGCAGAATAGGAGCTAACGTTGCTCGGGATCGGCATTAAAACTTGGATAATTTTGGGCTTATCGAGGTAAATACTATTGTCCTTCTATTGTAATTGGAAATTACATACTGTAGTAGTATAGAAATGAGTATAAGACGTATATAAGGATGGTATAAAAGAAGAGAATTGAATTGAAATCACATCAGAAGAATATTAAAGAAGAAGACTGAACTGTACTTACATAGAATTTGTATTCTGATAGAATTGTGTAGTTTGTGGTGGGAAGTCTTGCCCACTTTTCCGTAGAATAATGAATCTTTATCTAGACTTATTCTAAAGAGTAGTCTAGACGTTGAGAGACTTGTATGACCGTTATAGGTTGAAGTACTGCAAGTAGCGTATTTTACTCGAAGGGTGGAAAGGGCTAGGATTCTGATGCTTTGGAGCTATTTGCTAATAGTCGATAATCGTCGCGAGGTATGTGATTCTTCCTATCCTCTTGAGCATGATATTTTAAAAGAATATATATAGTACGGTAGACGTACATGTGTTAACTGAACGTGGTTTTACTTCGATGTCTTTTGACTTGAGTTTTAAATAATAAGAATCTTGAAGTATTTCAAAAGAATTAAGAATCATTTTTGAAAGAAGAGTAATACTTGGTTTTGAAAGTCTAAGAGTTATACTAGCTTTATGGAAGTTAGGTATAACGACTTAGGAGTAATAAAAAGAATGGTTTATTAATTTTAGAAGTTAAGAGACTTGATCTAAAAAGATAAGCGACTTGACTTAATTGAATTGATATGACTTTCGTTAAAAGTGTGAAATCTCATTCGTGAGTAATGAGTACTTGGTTTTAAAAGGAATAATGTGTTACCGATTTGGAGATGAGAATAAGTATCGAACGAACCATCGGCGTTAATAAAGGAAAATGTATTGACAAATAAGTAATTATATTAAAACCAGTAGAAACCTCCATCTGCATAGAAGCTAAGATAAGACAAAATTGTATTACATTTCCTAGATCATGGCTGCTTTATTAAGATTGTTATAAACAAGAATAACCTACTCACACATAAGGCATATCTTACTCAACTGTTTTTAAAAGAGAATTATGTTATTAAATGATTAAGACTATGAACTATGCAATCTTTCAAAATAAGAGGCGTGAATATTTGAAATTAAGCAAACTTGAACTTTTGGAAAAAATGTTGTTACTTGACTTTAAGAAGGAAAGTGTTTTGGTTTTAAAGAAAGGGCATCAGAACGCCCGAACCGGGCAGTTCATCGTGCCTTACCCCGGGCACCCTAGTGATACAACATCAGAGAAAACCAGCGGAAAAATAAAACATGAATCATGAAACAAGAGATATAATAAATAGACAGGCCAACCAAAATTGCCTTCGGTATATACATAAAACCGAACGATTTAATCCTTTTACAACCCGCCACACAATTCTGAGACCTAAGATTTACAACGACTATGACGGGATGTGGCCCTTGTACCACGAATGTACAAGAACCTACAACTCGGGAACACATACTAAAAGATAAGCCTCGGAGAAAGCGGAGCTTCCCAACAATCGAGATCCCGAGGCGAGGATCCACGACCGATGTACCTCTACCTGCGGCGTGACGCAGCCCGAAGGAGGTCGATAACAGTACCAAGTATGTGGCGTCAAATCACGTAAATGAAATCATAATAGCTTAAGAAGCAGGAGACATGTATGATAACCAAAATACAGTACGCAACATAAAAGCAGTCAAGTCAGGGACTCACGCCTCAAAGTCACCACTCAAATATAACTATGGGTCTCACGCCCATAACATCCATCATGTTCGCATCACGGCCGCGTGCCCCGGAATCGCGCCGGTGTAGACATGTCCATGATGCAACAATAATAACAAGGCCGCGTGGCCACGTACCGAATCGCGACGGTGTAGACATGCCCATGTAACCTCAATAAGAATATCTTGGTCAACCCCGCGTGGCCGTACCCCGGAATCTTGCGTCGGTGTAGACACGTCCATGTTGCAACAATAATAACAAGGCCGCATGGCCACGTACCGAATCGCATCGGTGTAGACATGTCCATGTTACTCAATAACAATATCTTGGGTGGTCAACGCGCCAGACGGCCACGCCCGAATCTTGCGGGTGTAGACATGTCCATGTGACATCAACAATGACAATAATCAAATGGAAACATACGTGGAATTTCTCCATCACGCCGACGTCAAGTAAGTTCTCAACAAGTCAACCGCCTCTGTCGAGAGACACGGTAACACGTAAATACCACACGCACAACAAAGGCTATCATCACAAGCGTAGGCAAGTTTCACAACAACAAGCATATGCAAGCTTCACACAACTCAAAGTACTTTCATATTATGCCAAAGTCGGGTTTTAACCCCAAAGTACTACATACGTTAAGTTCTTTTAAAGAGATCCATTACTTTTATAAAAGTCACCGATACCGTAGTATAAGAATGACCAACCCACATCCCTTTTCAAAATCAAGTAACAACATTCTTTTCCTAAGTTCCGGTTTGCCTAGTTTCAATTACTCGAAGCTTCTCATTTTCAAATGGTTTCATAGTTCATAAACTTAATCACTTGATTCCTCTTTAGAACAATTGAGTAATATAAGTCTCACGTGAGAGTAGGTTATTCTTGTTTACAACATTCTTATTACAGCAGCCATGATCTAGAAAATGTAATATCATTTTGTCTCATCTTAGTTTCTATGCAGATGGAGGTTTCTACTGGTTTTAATACAATTCATCATTATTCAATACATTTTCCTTTATTAACGCAGCTGCGATGCTGTCGATACATTACGATTTCCAAATCAATAAACATTATCCCTTTAAATAAAATCAAGTACTCATTACTCACGAATGAGGTTTCACACAAACATTCACATTAAAACAAATAAGTTAAGTCTCTTATCTTATAAGATCAAGTCTCTTAACTTCTAACATCAGTAAACCATTCTTAAGCCGTTATACCTAACTTCCCATAAAGCTAGTATAACTCTTAAGTTTTCAAAGCACAATACTACACTTCTTTCAAAACGATTCATAAATCTTTTGAAATACTTGAAGTTTTATTATAACGCCCCAAGCCAGTTATAAATCAAGTCAATTATCTTTTAAAAACCACAACCCATTTTCTTACCTACATAAAGCTGTTATAACCAACTTCCCATAAAGCCGTTATAACACTTTATGTTTCAAACCAATCAAATACATTAAACACATGTACGTCTACCGTACTACATAGTTACACACATATCATGCTAGAAGAGATAGGAAGAGGTTCACATACCTCGCGACGATTTAACGACAATAAGCAAAATGCTCCAAGTACTACAACGCGCTAGCCCTTTCCTCCTCTCGAGTAGAATACGATACTCTTAGGAATTTCCCCTATACACGCCACCAACGTCTATTCAATCTTAAACACACGTTGCCATCTTTCTGAGAAAATTCAGCGAAACCTCCCCGCGCATGGCGTAAATCTCCTCTCATCGAGGTCGGCTACCAAGCCAACCGGGGTTAACACGTCTAACCGGACGTGCAATTCTACTACACGAATGCTACATAAGTCTACTGTAATACAACCCTAGGTAATTACGATTCGATTCTTCTCTTTATTATCCTTCATGTGATTCTTGTTCAATTCTTCATTCTTGAGCTTAAGTCAAAAGACATTGCCATAAAACTAAGTTCATTCTATATATAGTATATAACACTATATATTCAACACTTATGTAATTTCCAATTACAATAGGGACAAGATATTTACCTCGATAAGCCCAAAATTATCCGAGTTTAAAGTCGCTCTGAGCAAGGTTTAGCTCCTCCTCGAGTGCTCCAATCCGCACAAACAACCCTTAGAAGTTCTCAACTTCTACTCCATACTTCAACAACGGGTGAAGATTTTCCTTAGGGTTTAGTGTAGAGGCTAAGGAAAGTATAATCGTATTTTAGGGTTTTTCGTACAAAGGGTACTTTGGAAAGTACTACAAGGTATATGGGCTAAAGTATTTTGGACATTATAACAATACTTAGGAGAGTATTTCTATACCACAACAAAGGGTATTATACGAAAATAACTAGGCTAGGGGGTACCCATGGCCAAACACCACAAAGGGGAGGGGTGGCTCGGCGAGGCTCGCTCGAGGGGTAGTGTGGCGGACGAATTGCTCACAAGAGGGAGGAGTATTTTCTTGGAATTTCACAAGTGTGGATGAAGAATAACTCTTGCATTAGAGGGTATTTATAGGTCGAGGATGGCCAACCAATGGCCAAGATTATGCCAAGTGCAAGGCAAGTGTAAGGCAAGATCAAGCCAAGTGCACCCACAAAACACTCCACAAAACAAGCCACAAAACAAGGCACAAAGGAGGGACCAATCGGCGAGGCCAAGCCCCTCTTTGTAGTCAATGAGGTGACAAGTGTCACCCTCCGTTAATCCAAAAATGTTCGTCGCTCGGAAAAATCCATAAAAATACTAAATGACATAGCGAATTTTCCCAACGTAAGTAATGGAAGCGTTTAGTCGTAAAGCGACTCTATTCGGCACTCGTGCCCAAATTTCAACCAAAGCCAATTCTTAAGGCAAAGAAAATTTAATACGTGCGCCTCACGTACATACTGCGGAAATCTGGTATAACATTCATCCCCCCTTAGAAACATTAGTCCCGAATGTTACTTCAAGGTCTCAAAACAACCGGCGTCATTATAGTCTTCACTGCTATACGTACGAAAACAATCATGCCACACTGGCCACAAAACATCGTTCTCTTCCTCGCTACTCGTGAGTGCCTCGCCGAACACTTGAACTCTTCTAGTATCGCACCATACTTGATCGTCATTTGGTTCCCAAAACTTTGGAGTCACTACCTCGAACTTGGTCATCTTACTCGCCTCGATCTTTCTTAAGGCCATTCCGCCTTCACGATCTTACGGTGAGCGTATCCACGAACTCATACGCTGGTCATCTAAACTTGGGCCTAGCACCCTCGTGCCCCTGCCACTGGCGGGACCACCGAGCTGACCGCCGCCGAAGCGGGGACGGGTTGGCCCGCAACATGGCCCCAACCCGACCATTATCGCGCGCCAACTCTTGCTCGCCGACACGGAACAACCTTGCTAAATCACATCATGAAAGCTACCACTTTCATTTACTCAACCAGGACTTATCACACAATACATTCTAGGCATAAAATGCACTCAGACAAGGATCACTTGCAAAAACTTGTACTCAAAACGGCCTTACATCTAAGGTCTCCTACGTAATATTCTAAGGTTCATCATTTTTTCACCCGCTTACCACTTTCACTAAGCGTGCTTCTAAGTCACATTTTAGCACAAAGCTATCCGACATAACACTTAACACATTATCATAACATACAAAACTCTAGATGGTTAAGGATATACTGAAAGTAGGCGGTTCAAAGGACCGCTAGGCGGGAACTCCACCGCGACCTCTAGGGGCTGCCGGTGTCTGAACATTCTGCTGGCTATGGAAAGTGAAGAACCCATATCGCTCGATGATCTGTGCTATCCTACCGCTACCCACAGTGGACGGTCTCTGCGTCATATGGCCACATTGGCCGCAAGAATAACAAGCTCCCTTGGTACTACGACACTCCCCGAAATGCGGTCTACCACATCGACCACACCGAGGTAGGGGTGACTTCATCTGGCCAACACACCTACTCCCGAACATCAAGCACAGGAGCCACGACTGCTCCTGAATATCCCAAGGGTCCCGAAGGCTGCGGGGGACCACTCTGCAATGGCGGAGGTACATAACTAGTCTGCTGCTGAGGCGGTCCGCCTCGAAAGTCGCCAAAATATCCGGCCGTCTTGGCCTTCTTCTGCTGAAAGCGGTCCACCCGTCGATCTCTGCGCTCCTCGCACCCAAGTGCATGAGCCTGAATGCGGGCAATGTCCATGCCCGGCTGAAGGGAAACACCCGAACAACTCTCTGCTAGGTAATCATCGAGCCCTGTAACATATCGGTGCACTCGATCCTCCATACTAGCTACTAATGCGGGAGCGTCGCCAGGGCGATGAGTCGAACTCACATTGTACTCCCGGGCATGCGCGGTTACGCCTCAACATCAAAAATCTGTCGGCCCGAGCCCTCTCATCGTGGAGGCAAGAAATGTGCGGAAGGCCCCGAAACTTCGTCCCAAATGGTGGAAGTGCATGCTCTCCCGGAAAGCTCCATGAATCAAACCAATCGACTGCGGTATCACGCAGCCTATGCGAACCGAAGGTCACGGACTCAGTCTCTGAAGCCTTGATCACCCGCATGATCCTCTGCAACTGACGGATGAACTCCTGCGGATCATCCTCCGGCCTCGACCCGTAAAACTCAGGCGGGCTACAACTAAGGAAATCCCGTAGCCTCAAACTGTCTGCCCTCGGGTGCTCACAGTCTTCTTTGGGCCAGGCTGCTGCGTCCAGCCTATCCTCATATCTGGCCACCACCCTGGCCAATAACTGGGCCATCTCCTTGTGACCCATCTCCCCGCTCGGTGTGGGGTGGAGGCTCGGTCTTGTAGTCTCAGCGACCATCTGCGGCTCTAAACTCTGCTGGTGCTGGTGGCGTCGCAAAACTCGCCGTCTGAAGCACTACCTCAGTCTTGGCCGGGCTGCGCCTCGTACTCCTCTGAATCCCACTAGCGGCTCCTCACGCCTTGCCCTCAGGCCACTGGTTGCCTTCGCAGGCATAACGGTAAAAGCGAAACACGTCGGAGGGTCCAACTTACAACACGGCTCTAAGGCACGATCTCGTAATGAGAAGAATAGAAACCAATCCTAAATGTCCTATAGCCTCACGATTATAGATGTGGTGCACAACACCGATAATCAAGACTACTACTGACACGGTGCAGACACTTTCAGAGGACTAAGCGCTCACGATACCACTTTGTAACGCCGAACCGGGCGTTCTCGTGCCTTACCGGGCACCTAGTGATACAACATCGAGAAAACCAGCGGAAAAATAAAACATGAATCATGAAACAAGAGATATAATAAATAGGCGAGCCAACCAGCATTTGCCTTCGGTATATCATAAAACCCGAACAGTTTAATCCTTTTACAACCACGCAGCAGTTCTCTGAGACCTCTAAGATTTACAACGACTATGGCGGGACGGGCCGCCGTACCACGAATGTACAAGAACCTACAACTCGGGGAACACATACAAAAGATAAGCCTCGGAGAAAGCGGAGCTTCCCAAACGCCGAGCGAGATCACGAGGCGAGGATCCACGGCGATGTACCTCTACTGCGGCGTGAGCGGCCCGAGGAGGTCGATCTGACAAGTACAGTATGTGAAAGCGTCAAATCGTAAATGAAATCATAATAGCTTAACAAGCGGGAGACATGTATGATAACCAAAATCTGATGCTGTGACATAAAAGCGGTCAAGTCGGGGACTCACGCCCTCAAAGTCACCACTCAAATATAACTATGGGTCTCACGCCCATAACATCCATCATGTTCGCATCGTGGCGCGTGCCGGAATCGCCTCGGTGTAGACATGTCCATGATGCAACAATAATAACAAGGCGCGTGGCCACGCGTACCCGGAATCTGCGTCGGTGTAGACATGCCCATGTAACCTCAATAAGAATATCTTGGTCAACCTGCGCGTGGCCACATGCCGGAATCTGCGTCGGTGTAGACACGTCCATGTTGCAACAATAATAACAAGGCCGCGTGGCGCGTACCGGAATCTGCGTCGGTGTAGACATGTCCATGTTACCTCAATATGATATCTTGGGTGGTCAACCTGCGCGTAGCCACGTGCCCGGAATCTGCGTCGGTGTAGACATGTCCATGTGACATCAACAACAAGCGATAATCAAAATGGAAACATACGTGGAATTTCTCCATCACCGCCAAGACGTCGAGTAAGTTCTCAACAAGTCAACGGCCTCTATCGAGAGACACGGTAACGTAAATACCACCGCACAACAAAGGCTATCATCACAAGCATAGGCAAGTTTCACAACAACAAGCATATCAAGCTTCACACAACTCAAAGTACTTTCATATTATGCCAAAGTCGGGTTTTAACCCCAAAGTACTACATACGTTAAGTTCTTTTAAAGAGATCCATTACTTTTATAAAGTCACCCGATACCCGTATTATAAGAATGACCAACCCACATCCCTTTTAAAAATCAAGTAACAACATTCTTTTCCTAAGTTCCAGTTTGCCTAGTTTCAATTACTCAAGCTTCTCATTTTCAAATGGTTTCATAGTTCATAAACTTAATCACTGATTCCTCTTAGAACAATTGAGTAATATAAGTCTCACGTGAGAGTAGGTTATTCTTGTTTACAACATTCTTATTACAAAGACCATGATCTAGAAAATGTAATATCATTTTGTCTCATCTTAGTTTCTATGCGGATGGAGGTTTCTCTTGGTTTTAATACAATTCATCATTATTCAATACATTTTCCTTTATTAACGCTGCGGTGGTGCAGCCGATACACATTCGATTTCAAATCGGTAAAACATTATCCCTTTAAATAAAATCAAGTACTCATTACTCACGAATGAGGTTTCACACAAACATTCACATTAAAACAAATAAGTTAAGTCTCTTATCTTATAAGATCAAGTCTCTTAACTTCTAACATCGATAAACCATTCTTAAGCGTTATACCTAACTTCCCGTAAAGCTAGTATAACTCTTAAGTTTTCAAAGCACAATACTACACTTCTTTCAAAGCGATTCATAAATCTTTTGAAATACTTGAAGTTTTATTATAACGCCTGCCGGTTATAAATCAAGTCAATTATCTTTTAAAAACCACAACCCGTTTCTTACCTACATAAAGTCGTTATAACCAACTTCCCATAAAGCCGTTATAACACTTTATGTTTCAAACCAATCAAATACATTAAACACGTATGCGTCTAGTACTACATAGTTACACACATATCATGCTAGAAGAGATAGGAAGAGGTTCACATACCTCGCGACGATTTAACGACAATAAGCAAAATGCTCCAAGTACTACAACCTTGCTAGCCCTTTCCACTCGCCGGTAGAATACGCTACTCTTAGTACTTTCACCTATAAAGGCCAAACGTCTATTAAATCTTAAACACACGTTCCCATCTTTCTCTGAGAAAATTCGTGAGACCTCCCGCAACAGCGTAAATCTCCTCTATCGAGTCGGCTGAAGCCAACCGGGGTTAACACGTCTAACGGACGCGTACAATTCTACTACAATAATGCTACATAAGTCTCAGTAATACAACCCTAGGTAATTACGATTCGATTCTTCTCTTTATTATCCTTACATGTGATTCTTGTTCAATTCTTCATTCTTGAGCTTAAGTCAAAAGACATTGCCATAAAACTAAGTTCAGTTCTATATATAGTATATAACACTATATATTCAACACTTATGTAATTTCCAATTACAATAGGGGGACAAGATATTTACCTCGATAAGCCCAAAAATTATCCGAGTTTAAAGTCGCTCTGAGCAAGGTTTAGCTCCTCCTCCGAGTGCTCAATCCGCACTAAACAACCCTTAGAAGTTCTACGCCTTCTACTCCATACTTCAACAACGGGTGAAGATTTTCCTTAGGGTTTCGTGTAGAGGCTAAGGAAAGTATAATCGTATTTTTAGGGTTTTTCGTACAAAGGTACTTTGGAAAGTACTACAAGGTATATGGGCTAAAGTATTTTGGACATTATAACAATACTTAGGAGAGTATTTCTATACCACAACAAAGGGTATTATCTGAAAACAACTAGGCTAGGGGGTACCCCGGCCAAACACCATGAGGAGGGGTGGCTCGGCAAGGCTCACTCGAGGGGTAGTGTGGCGGACGAATTGCTCACAAGAGGGAGGGAGTATTTTTCTTGGAATTTCACAAGTGTGGATGAAGAATAACTCTTGCATTAGAGGGGTATTTATAGGTCAAGGGATGGCCAACCAATGGCCAAGATTATGCCAAGTGCAAGGCAAGTGTAAGGCCAAGATCAAGCCAAGTGCACCCACAAAACACTCCACAAAACAAGCCACAAAACAAGGCACAAAAGGAGGGACCAATCGGCCAAGGCCAAGCCCCCCTCTTTGCCGTCCAATGAGGGTGACAAGTGTCACCTCCGTTAATCCAAAAATGTTCCGTCGCTCGGAAAAATCCGCAAAAATACTAAATGACATAGCCGAATTTTCCCACGTAGGTAATGGAAACGTTTCGTCAGAAAACGACTCTATTCGGCACTCGTGCCCAAATTTCGAACCAAAGCCAATTCTTAAGGCAAAGAAAATTTAATACGTACGCCCTCACGTACATACTCTGGAAATACGGGGTATAACAGGCATAATATTACCTTAGTTGTTTTAAAAGGAAAGTATGGTATTATCTTAATCTGTCTTAAAAGAACGTTTAAATGTTATGACCACACGACACCGCGTTCATGGGATGAACCGGGAATGTATTTCACGATTTGATACCGCGTCCATGAGATGGGCCGAATGTATTTCACTCGACACCGCATTCATGGATGAACCGAATGTATTCCACGCACCGCGTTCATGGGATGAGCCGAATGTATTCCACGATTTGATACGCGTCCATGAGATGGACCGAATGTATTTCACTCGACACCGCGTTCATGGGATGAACCGAATGTATTCACACGACACCGCGTTCATGGGATGAGCCGAATGTATTTCACGATCCGAGTCCATGAGATGGGCCGGGAATGTATTTCATGCGACAGTGTTCATGGGATGAGCAGAATGTATTCCACGATTTGATACGCGTCCATGAGATGGGACCGGAATGTATTTCACTCGACACCGCGTTCATGGAATGAAGCAGGAAATGTATACCACCGATTTGATAACGAGTCCATGAGATGGACCGGGAATGTATTCCATACGATTTCACCTCGAGTCCATGAGATGGGCCGAGACATGTTACACGTATCACATGACTTATACCTAGACTGCCGGCAGTGAGGAAGGAGTTCCACGGGCATGAGGGATGACTTTGAGGGCGTGAGTCCCTGACTTGACATGACTACTTTTATGCTGTGAACTGTAGTTTTGTTATCATATATGTCGTCTGTTTTATATAGACTATTATGATTTCATTTTTAGTATTTTCAGTTTCACATACTTGGTACCTGTTGTACTGACCTCCTTCGGGGGGCTGCGTTCATGCCGCAGGTAGAGGTACACCGGTTGTTGATCCTCGCCATGGATCACAGTTCAACGTATTAGGAAGCTCCGCTTCTCCGAGGCTTATCTTTTGGTATGTTTCCACGAGTTGTAGGTTCTTGTACATTCAGGGGTATGGCGAGGCCCTGTCCCGTCATAGTTGTTGTTACATTCTTAGAGGTCTGTAGTACTGTTGTGGGCAGGGTTGTAAAGGATGTAACTGTTCAAAAACTTCTGTATATATGCAAGAAGGCAACCGTTTTGGTTGGCCTGTTTTATTATCTTATCTCTTGTTTCATATCTGTATGTTTTATATTCCGCTGATTTATCTGATGTATGACTACTTGGGTGCCCGGGTAAGACACCAGTCACGGGCCCCGGAACGGGTCGTGACACATCCGAACCCAACAAGTGTTTTAATCTTGACCCTTCATTTTGTTATATAGTCACACTAGTAGCAAGACAAGTTCTAACACTTAGAAAAAATTAGAGAAGCTTGTGTGTTCTTGCTATAGGCTCTCGGCTAAGCTCCATTTGAAGAAGAAATTTTTTTCGTTTGTGGTTCAATAATCCCAATACTTTAAACCAAGGTTCCTAAGGGTATTACAAGGATATCTCAATAGAAAGATCCCAGAAAAACAACGTTTTTACGTTAGTCGCAAGGTGAAAACCTAAGGTGTTCTTAAACTTTGAAGTTGGAAATAGAAGAGGGGTTCTTCACAAGCTTCTAAGGGTTGCAAATAGCGGATTGGAACGTCAAGAAGAGGAGTTGAAGTTGCTAAGGATCGACTTTAGGTTTTGGATTGTTTTGGGCTTAAAGAGGTAATAATCTCCGTCTTGCTATTGTAATTCAAGATTTCATGTTGTAGTAGTTAGAAATGATCATGTGAAATATATTATGAAGATTGATAAGTGTTATGGAATATTTGGAAGAAATCCGAAAGTTGCATGATTAGCCTTAGGATTGTAATTCAATTTAGTTGTTAGTTTTAGTCGTCGCATGTTATATAAAGAAGGGAACTATAGTTGTTAAAGTTGTTTGCGACTATATAACATGTTAGAACGACAATATGGATTGAAAGGATGTAGAAATGATTATATGTGGTTGTACTTTGTAGCCGAGAAGGATATTTAATATTGGCTTATTTTGTATATATTGTGGGGCAGAATTTTACACGCCTTGTAAGGCGTGTAATCCCCTTTGGATAGCTGAATTGTTGGGCCTTAAATGTGGCATGTTTGGTTGTTAAATTCGGGCCTTGAAAAAGGTGGAAAAGTACGTAGAAACAAAGGAAGTGCTGCACAAATTTTTGTAGAATAAGAGACTTAGCACTTAGTATTATTCCACGTTAATAAGCTAGGAGTTGATAGACATGTTATGGTTATTATAGGTTGAAGTACTACGTATAGAGTATTCTATTTGAAGGATGGAATAACTATCAAGGTTGAAGTACTTTGGAGCATTTTGCTACTTGTCGATAATCGTCGCGAGGTATGTGAACCTCTTCCTTCTTTTGGCATGATCTATGTATGAAATATACATGTGGTGTTATTTCATGATTCTTTCTACTCTTAGAAGTTAAGAGGTACGTATGTTGATTTACTCTATGTAAAAGGTATGTCTAAGTTATCCTATGTTCTTACCAAGTCTTATGAGGGATGTTGGTAAGAGTCGTTAGGAAGTGTGTGGAGTCGAGGTGACTTTGCTAATTTACTGCACTAATGAGAATAAGTATCGAACAAGCCATTGCAGCGTTAATAAAAATGTATCGACAATCAATTATACTAAAATGAGTAGAATTCTCCATCTGCATAGAAACTAAGATAAGACAAAATTGTATTACATTTTTCTAGATATGACTGCTTTAATAAGATCGTTATAAACAAGTATAACCTATTCACAACTCATAAAAGTATATGTTACTTAATTAAAAAAAATTATGTTATGAAATTTTAAGATTATGAACCTTGATTTCTTAAAAGGTTATGAGACTTTATTTGTCAAGTTATGGGACTTGATTCTTAAAGAAATGAGTGACTTGATTTAAAAAGTATGGTTTTCATGATTTATTTCAAAAGTTAAGAGGCTTGATTTCAAAAGAGAATGTAACTTGAGTTTTCAAAAGAAGAAGTTTAATTGATTTAAAAGAGAAGGTGTGGCATGATTCTTTTTTTAAGTATGTATGTACGTAGTACTTTTGGGTTTAATTTTCCCTAAAAGTAATAAGAAACAAAAGTGTCTTAAGTTCTCTAAAGTGAAAGGTTGTTATAACGACTTAAGAAGAAGTGAAAAGATGGTTTAAAATGTTATGTAAAGAGACTTTATCGCGTCCCAGAATGGGCCGGGCAGTATACCTTTATGGGCAGACTTATATGACTTTATCGCGTCCCAGAATGGGCCGGGCTGTATACCTTTATGGGCAGACTTATATAACTTTATCGCGTCCCAGAATGGGCCGGGCAGTATACCTTTATGGGCAGACTTACATGACTTTATCGCGTCCTAGAATGGGCCGGGCAGTATACCTTCGTGGGAAGATTTTTATAAATTTGCCGTGTCCCGCAAATGGGTCGGGTTACATTATCACGTATGGATAATCAAAGTGAACTCCAAAATGAGGCGTCCCTCCATAAAGGGCCGGATTATGTTATGCAAGATACGTAAGTTATATGTTTATGAACTTGATGATTTTTCCTAAGTATGTACGTAAGAATTTGACTATAACTCTTATTGAAAAATGGGAAAACATAATAAAGTGCGATTAAGTTCATGAGTTGTAATGACACTGTAGAATCTAGTATTTACCCTTTTTATACTTGCCCCTGTCATTCTTTTTTATAATTATGATTTGTTTACTGTACCTTATTTCCGTTCCATATTCGGTTTTTTGTTGTCTTGACCCCGCCGTGCATTATGCCCGCAGGTATTAGGTACACAAGTTGGTGATCCTTGCTTTTAGGATCTCTGTTCAGTTTTTGGGAAAATGCTCCATTTACTCCGGAGGCTTATCTTTTGGTACGATTTCCCTTAGGTTGTAGATTTATGTATATTCAGGGGTATGGCGGGGCCCTGTGTCATGCCCCGAACCCCGGGCCCGTGACTGGTGCCCTACCTGGGCACCCTTCTACCTAACAACACAAGTAAACTGCGGAATTTAAATAACACCTCATTTTTTTTTCTTTTAAAACCAACATACGTGCAAGGGCAAAACCGACAAGACTGGCATATAATATATATAATCAAAAGACACTACACTGTACATGAGTCCAATCCCACATATGAATACAGACCTCTAAGAGTTTTACTGAAATATGACGGGACAAGGCCCCGCCATACCCATAACTGTTATACCCCGTATTTCCAGAGTATGTACGTGAGGGCGTACGTATAAAAGTATAAAGCCTTGAGTAGGCAAAGTGGCTTGGCCGATTTAACTTTGTTCACAACACCCGGTTAGAGTCGTTTTTGAAAGCGCTTTCCACGACTTTCGTAGGGAAAATTCCGCCATGTCATTTCTAATTTTTGCGGATTTTTCAGAGGCGAAACATTTTGGACAAACGGGAGGGTGGCGTGTCACCCTCACATTGGAAGCAAGTGGACGGCACCAAAGGGAATTGTTGGGCACGTTTTTGGCATTTTTGTTGCTTAAAACATTTGGTCAATGTTTGGTAGGATATTTGTGTGGTTGATGACCAAGTGGGACCCACACAACACATGGCTTAATCTACACCTTACACTTGCCTAACACTTGGAAGAATCTTGGCCATTGGTTGGCCATTTCTTGACCTATAAATACCCCCTTTGTTGATGAAATTCTTCATCCAAAATCATTTCTAAGTGTTAAAAATCCTCCCTCTCTTTGTAGTGTTCTCGTCCAACACCATCCTCCCTCCCGAGCCCTCCCTCCTAGTAGTGTGGCCGTGGGGTACTCCCCACAGCCTAGTTGTCTCGTATAAAACACCCTCTTGGTAGAAATACTCTCAAAGTATTGTTATAATGCCCAATTACCTTAGCCATATACCTTGTAGTATTCTAAGGTTATACTATACAAAAAGCCAGTTATACTATTATACTTCCCGTGGTCCACAAAACCGAACTCCTAAGTAAATCTTCACCCGTAGTTGAAGTTATTAGTAGAAGTTGGTTAGAACTTCTAAGGGTTGTTTGGAGGCGGAGTCGGGCGCTGAGTAGGAGCTAAACCTTGCTCGGGATCGACATTTAAACTAGGATAATTATGGGCTTATCGAGGTAATTATCTCGTCCTCTATTGTGATTGGAAATTACATATTGTTAGAATATATAGTTGAAGTATACTATATATAGAATGAACGTAGTTATCGGCAATGTCTTTTGACTTAAGCTGAATAATACTTACAGCAATGTCTTGCGACTTAAGCCTGAATTTAAAGAAGAATACTGCAATGTAATTACATATGGGTGTATTACAGTATACTTGTGTAGTATTACCGTGGAGTAGAATTGTACCCGTTAGGGTTAGACGTTTAACCCGGTTGGCTTGGTAGCGGCCTCGGTAGAGAGGAGATTTCTGTTGTTGCGGGAGGGGGAGGTCTTTGTAATTTTGGTAGAATGTTCTACGATGAGATCTAAATGTTAATAAGCGCTGTGGCCTTATAGGTTGAAGTACTACGTGTGGCGCGATCTACTGGCTTAAGGAGTAGCCGATGGTTGGAAGTACTTGGGCGTTTTGCTATTAGTCGATACTGTCGCGAGGTATGTGAACCTCTTCCTATCTCTTCTAGCATGATATGTGTGAACTATGTAGTGCGGTAGACGTCACGTATGCTAAACGTATTTGATTGATTTAAAACATAAAGTGTTATAACGGCTTTATGGGAAGTTGGTTATAATGACCTTATGTTGGTAAGAAAATACTTGTGGTCTTTAAAAGGTAACTGATTTGGACTATAACTGGCTTGTTATGTGTTAATAAAGAACTTGAAGCATTTCAAAAGATTTTTGCATCATTTTGAAAGAAGAAGTAATACTTGGTTTTGAAAAACTTAAGAGTTATACTAGCTTTATGGGAAGTTAGGTATAGCGGCTTAAGAATGTTTCTTGATTTGAAATCGAATGTGTATCGACAAACCAACTGCGGCGTTAATAAAAGAAATGTTTTGACTAATTAAGTATTATTAAAACCAGTAGAAACTTCCATCTGCATAGAAGCTAAGATGAGACAAAATGATATTTCCTAGATCACGGCTGCTGTAATAAGATTGTTATAAACAAGAATATCCTACTCACATATAAGACTTATGTTTCTCAGATTGTTTAAAAGAGAATTATATTCTTAAATGAATAAGACTATGAACTACGAAACCTTTCTAAAATAAGAAACGTGAACATTTGAAATTAGGCAAACTTGGACGTTTGGAAAATAATGTTGTTACTTGATTTTACAAAGGTAAGTGTTTTGGTTTATTTAAAAAGACAATCACTCTATTTTATACTACGTATTGTGTGACTTATGTGAAAAGCAACGGATCTTTTAAAAGATTTAATGTATGAAGTACTTTAGGGGTAGATACGAACTTGTTAGCTTAAAGTACCTTGTGTGAATAACTTGATTGTCTTTGGTTTGAGATAGCCTTGTAAATACTTTCTTGTTGATGTGATAAGTGAAAATGTTAGGATGCTACGTGTGTTAGTATCTTGTGTGATCGTGATGTAAGGGGGTCATTCTTGTTGTGCTTACGTTGTTAAACGTTAAGCCCGTTGTACTATTATTATATCACATACCCTTCGACTTATTATACAGGGCTTGCCACCGATGCGGTCTTTACGGCTATCGGTCCTCGTGACTACGCGAGCGCGGTAGCTCCAGGATTGATCATTCGGGTGTTTAGCCCGACGGGGATTCCTATGCGGTCTGTTGAGACTATGCGGTCTTTTGAGACTATGCGGGTTCATGGAGCCTGGCGGATACCGAGGGTTAGCGCCCGATGCGGTATACCTCGGCGATGCAGGACCGTGATTCGAGAATACCTCATGCGGTCCGTGTGTGACCTATGCGGGCTGCGAGAGTTCGAGGATAGACACGCACATTGATATTGCGGGCGAGTGGCGGCCGATCATGTGGTGCGGTCTAGAAAGACCTCGGGATACGCTTTGTGGTATTTTGGTGCGTGGGTCTTAGTAGTCGGCTATGCCTTCGTACTTGCCGTGCGGTTTTATTGTGATAACTTTGAGGCGTGAGTCCCCGACTTGACAGATCGCTTATTTGTTGTGAATCGTAGTTTGCTTATCATACATGTCTCTGCTTTATAGACTATTATGATTTCATTTACGATATTTTTAGTTTCACATACTCTGCACTGTTGTCGACCTCCTTGGCCGCGTTCATGCCGCAGTTGAGGTACACCGATCGTTGATCCTAGCTCGTGGTCACGATTTGCGTTTGGGAAGCTCCGTTTCTCGAGGCTTATCAATGGTATAGTCCCCCGTCGTAGTAAGTGTTTACATTCGTGGTTTGTGGGCCCGTCCATCATTGTTGTCATATCATTCTTAGAAGTGCAGAAATCTTGTTGTGGCGGGTTTGTAAAAAGGATTAAACTGTTCATGTTGAAAAAGTTGTTATTTACATATATCTTAGAAAGACAAGTTTTCTCATTATTGTTTCATATTTCATAATATGTCTTGTATCGTTTATGTTCACCGATTACTGCGATGTTGTATCACCAGGGTGCGGTAAGGCACTACCACGGGCCGGAATCGGTCGTGACAAAAAGTGGTATCGAGCGATTAATCCTCGGAAAGTGTCTCTGCAGTATCCGATGAAGTCTTGATTATCGGTGTGTTGTACCACATCAATAATCGTGAGGCTATAGGATATTTAGGATTGGTTTATTTCTTCTCACTCGAGATCGTGCCTTAGAGCTGCGTTGTATGTTGGACCCTCTAACGTATTTCTTTCCCTACCGCTATGCCTCGCGTAGGCAACCCGCCAGAGGGCAAGGCGGCCAGGAGGCTGCGAGTAGAGTACAGAGGTTACGTGGGCACACCCAATTATCACCAGGTGGTGCTTCATTCGGGAGTTCTGCGGCGTCACTAGCCCACAGAGTTTAGCACGCGGCGGCGATTCCTCTGCGGCCATGATATTTGAACCTTCGTTCCACGGCCAACAGAGAATATAAATTTCAAGAGCGACCGCATTACTAACTATGGATTTAACTACCAGAGCATACCGATGTATCATGAGTCTTGATGAATATCAACGAGAAGGTTGTGCAAGAGTAAGTTCTTCGCTTAGGCTTGAGCATGGCACGTATGCGGGCTTATGCGCGGCGAAAGCGTGAGATCGACGCGTTAAGGGCGACGAAGAGGCCGAGTGCAAGGTCCTTTGGTAACTTTCAGCGAGTCACCTCACCGGATTAGATTATGCACGCCCACCGGTCAAAAGAGGTCCTCCACGGGTTCGTGCGTTCGGTATGCAGGAGTTGGTCGAACTCTGTGGCTTCGGTTCACATGTGTGACGCCATCCCGGGAATGTCGTCTTTAGTTGGTACTTGTTGTACTGCGGCCGTCGAGGGCCATGTGTCGAATGGGTGACCTAGTAGGAGGACTTTGCCTTGATCGTGGGTAGTTCGTCACCTTCCTTAGCTATCGCCTACGGCGGGTTTGATTAGAACGACTAAGGAGTGGCGAGATATAGATATATCTTTAACCCTCTAGAGATCAGTCTGTGTGATAAGGTGAGTATACCTTAAGTGCTATGTTCTGATAGCAGGGTGTTAGTCGTGATTAGATCATGGTTGTTCAACCGAGTAAGAGTTTGGGGGATAGAGAAGGTGTGAGCCTTAGAGCTTTTTACGTAAAGACCTTAGAGGTGAGGCCATCTCGAGAAAAGGTGTAGTGTTATGTTTGACCCTTATCGGAAGTGCATAGTGCACGTGAGTTATGTTGGGATAGGTCCCGAGTAGTGTGGAATGATAAGGGTAGTTGAGCTAAGAAGACCGCCAGGTTTTCAAACGTGATTAGTGAGATTGTTCGGACGGAGCTAGTATTATGCGCGTTGCCGGTGTCACGACCCGTTAGGGCCCGTGTTGGGTGCCTTACCGGCACCAGTAGTCATACATCGAGTAACCACGGAATATAAAACAAGACAGAAACAGCTTTATAAAATAAGACACGCTTATCGATGAAAAGCTTGCCTTTCGCATAATATAAATAACTCAAGTTTTGCGATTACATCCCAACTGCATAATAGTACTCTGCACCTCTGAGGAAGTAAACAACTATGGCGGGACAGGGCCGCCATACCACCGATACAAAACTATCTACAATACAGGAGATCATACCCAAAGTAGAGCCTCCGAGAAGATGGAGCTCACGACACCAACGCAAAGATCCTAAGGATGTGGATCTAGCACTGCTGCCCTTACCGCGGCATGAGCAGCCCGAAGGAGGTCGATACAACAGTACCAAGTATGTGAAACTATAAAGTACTTAAAATGAAATCAAAGTATTTAAAACCTTTTCACAAATACAATCGGTTCAATTGCACATAGTGCCACATCACAAACAACAATGAGAATAGGAAATCAGAATGTGTCTATTCTAGGCCGCGAATGATCGGGCAAGGCGATCGCCCATAGTATCATTGCGTGCCTAGTCTCGACTTCGCAGCCGCATAGGTCCACAGCACCGCATGAGATATTTCGCGCCGGGGCAGCTAACCCCGGCATCCGCCTAGGCTCCGCAGCCGCATAGCCTCAAAGACCGCATAGTCTCAGCGGACCGCATAGGAGTCTCCGCGTCAGGCTAAACGCCGGAATGATCAATCTGGAGCATACGGCGCTCGCATAGTCTCGCAGACCGCGTAGGCCGTATAGACCTCGCATCGAGGGGCAAGCCCTCGTATAACGATCGAGGGTAGGTGATACAATAACGATGCAATGGACTTACGGTTAGCAACGTAAGCCAGCAAGAATGACCTTACACAAAGTTACAAGACACTAACACGTAGCGTCATAACATGTCTACTTATCAAACAATCTTACTACACTTAATGAAATCAATACAAGGCTTTTATAAACAAAACAAGTAAATGATTCCTTTTATCTTCTTAAGTATTATACCTAACTTCCCATAAAGCGAGATAACTCTTACGCTTTTGTTTTAAAACCAAATATTTATCTTCTGTTAAAAATGATTCGAGATTCTTTGAAATGTTTTCGTTCTTTGTTATTCAAAGCTTAAGCGTGAGGCATTCCGTAAGTATTATTCAGCTTAAGCGTGAGGCATTGCCATAAGTATTATTCAGCTTAAGTCAAAGACATTGCCGTAGTTATTATTCAGTAACACGTATGCGTCACCGTACTATATATTATAAAATATCATGCTTTAGGAAGAATCACATACCTTATCAGCGAAAACAACCTGCCAAGTTGAATATATCGCGCGCAGAGAGTCAGCCTATAATAGTCACAGATATCTATCAAAGACTGCTCTGAGGGTCATTCTAAACGGGGGTTCATAATTCTACTGGAAAGTCGGGCAGCACAACCCTGCGGTGAGCTATGTAAGTCTCAGTGAAACAATCCTAT
Organism: Przewalskia tangutica; assembly: GCA_029844215.1. Lineage (NCBI taxonomy): Eukaryota > Viridiplantae > Streptophyta > Magnoliopsida > Solanales > Solanaceae > Przewalskia > Przewalskia tangutica. Next base: position 83,873,991 of record CM056720.1, on the reverse strand, counting down.
GTGAGTACAATTCAATTATTCTTCTTTTAAACCCTTCTCGTGATAACGGTTCAATTCTATTCTGTGATATTCTTCTAAGTATCTAATACTTATTCTAATACTACAACAAAGAAGTATTCTCTAATTCAAAAGAGGGTTAGGATTAGTTACCTCGGTAAGCCCAATAATATCCTAGATAAAGTCGCACTGAGCAAGGTTTAGCTCTAAGTTATGCGCTCAGGTAGCTCGAGAAACCTTATAAGTTATTCACAACTTCAACTAAGGACTAAGGGATTTGGGCTAGGGTATTTTGGGCATTATAACGGTACTAGAAGACAACTTTTCTACCAAGGGAGGGGGTAGATTTCGGCCAGCTAGTGGGTAGGCCCTCAAGCTTCTCGAGGGAAGGGGGTGTTTGGACGAATTGCTAACAAAGGAGAGGAAGGATTTTTAGACTTGGAAAGCTTTTGTGGATGAAGAACTCTTCATCTCGAGAGAGGTATTTATAGCTCAAGCCTTGGCAACCAATGGCCAAGATGAAGACAAGTGCAAGGCAAGTCTAGGGTGAGGATTTAGGCAAGTGTCCTTGGCCAACTTGCACACAAAATATCCTACCAACTCCAAGACAAAAGAAGCCAACCCAATCGGCCCTATTGCGTGTCAAGTCCACCAATTGGAGGGTGACAAGTGTCGCCTCCCGTTGGTCCAAAATGTTCGCCTCTCGGAAAAATCCAAAAATACTAAATGACATAGTCGGAATTTTCCTACGAAAGTGTGGAAACGTTTCGTCGGAAACGATTCTTCTAGTGTGTTGTGCACAAATAAAGCGTCCAAGGCTAACTTTAAAGCCAAACTTTTGACGTATTCCCTTACGTCATACTCTGAAATACGGTATAACATTCTCCTCGCCCGAAACATTCGTCGAATGTTCCTTCTCAAACGATTATCGAAGAAGCTTAAGCAGTTAGCAAATGCCACACACGGCCACAAAACAACACTTAGGCATAAATGATAATGGAAATTTACAAGTAGGAAAGTGAATTACCCGGAGGTGTGGGAATAGGTGAGGATACTTCTATCTCATGTCCTCCTCGGCTTCCCGTCATCTCCTCTCGAGCTCGTTCGCCACAAGACTTTGCGGAAGCCACGCCCTTCGTCGCAGACGCCTAACTGACGATCGACTATCGCTATGGAATCTCCTCATACGATAACCCCTGGTCACTGGACATCGTCAATCGGGTGTACCACAGATGGATCCGATACATCTCGCCGGCGTAGATACGTGAAACACGGATGCATCGCCTCGGTCGGACGGCGAGATCCAACTCGTAGGCAACCTTGCCTACCTGCGGACAATCTGAAGCGGCCCAATGTACCTTGGTGAGTTTCTTCTTCCGAATCTCATCACACCGCCATGGGTGACACCTTAGGAAAACCCAATCATCTGCGAACTCGGATGCCGACGGCGATGATCTGCATCGACTTGCGACTCGAGCCGTCAATAGTCGCCTCGGATAAGCTTCACCTTATCCATCACTGCTGCACCAAATCTGGTCCCACTAGCACCTCGCCCATCGAACCAACCTATGGCGATCTGCACTTCCTCCCATACAAGGCCTCATAAGGCGCCATCCGAATACCGGGTGGTAGCTATTATTATATGCAAACTCAACTAGAGGCAAATGATCCTCCCAACTACCATCGGTCAATAACACGGGCTCGCGGATATCCTCGAAGTGCGGATAGTGCGCTCTGCTGTCGTGCATGCGTGGATGAAATGCGATACTCGAGCTCACTGCGTCCTAAACCCCTCTGGAATTACCTCCAGAAGTTAGCCGAAAACTGGGCTCCTAGGTCTGATATGATCGAAGTAGGGACACCATGCAGTCTGACGATCTCTCTGATGTAAACTCTGGCATAATCCTCGGTAGAAAAAGTCGTCGGACGGAAAGAAAGTGGGCTGATTTCGTCAGCCTGTCGACGATAACCCATATAGAATCATGTCTCCTCTGAGTGCGAGGTAATCCTGTGATGAAGTCCATGTTGATTACCTCCCACTTCCAGGTCGGGATCTCAATCGTCTGTAACAAACCACCAGGCCTCTGGTGCTCTACCTTCACCTGCTGACAACACGGGCACTGAGCTACGAACTCTGCAACGTCCCTCTTCAAGCCATCCCACCAATACACAGATCTAAGGTCGTGGTACATCTTGGTCGAACCCGGATGGATAGAGTAACGCGCGCTGTGTGCTTCGCCAAGAACTCACAAGTCACGAAACATCTGGAACACACAACCTGCCCTCAAACCTTAGCACCCCATCAGGTGCTACCTCAAAAGGACCCTTGCCCTCACGAAGAGCTGTATCACGATATCGAATCAAAGCTGGATCCTCGAACTGTTGCCTCTTCACCTCCTCGACGATGGAAGACTCGGCAACCTCACGAACTCTAACCCTACTGCTATCAGAATCAATCAAACGGACACCAAGGCTCGCTAACTGGTGCAAATCACGAACCATGTCCCTTCTCTCTAGCTGCACATCTGATAGGCTCCCCATCGATCTACGACTAAGAGCATCTGCCACAACATTGGCCTTGCCCGGGTGGTACAGGATATCAACATCGTAATCCTTAAGCAACTCTAACCACGCGTCTCATCGTAAGTTCAGCTCCTCTGGTGAAGATATCTGGAGGCTCTTGTGGTGCGTATAAATATCCACGTGAACCCCATACAAATAGTGCCTCGGATCTTCAAAGCGTGAATTACGGTACGACTCCAAATCATGGGTGGGGTAGTTCCTCTCGTGTTTCTTGGTGTCGGGATGCATATGCTATAACCTGCCATGCTGCATCAACACATCCCAACCCGATGCACGGCGCGTCACAATACACGACATAACCGTGCGGACCTGCGGAAGAGTAAGAGCGGGCGGCCGTCGATCTCTCTTTCGAATGGAAACCACGCTCACAAGCATCAGTCCATCAAACTTGGCTGCCTTACGAGTCGACCTAGTCAATGGTGCGAGAGATAAGCAAACTTCTCCACGAAGCCGATAATATCCTGAGGCCCGAGCTGCGAACCTCAGCCGGAGTAGTAGGTCAGGCCAAGTCTGATGCCTCGATCTTGGCGTATCACTCGAATGCCATCACCCGACAATATGCCCGAAACGCATCGAACTCAACAAAACTCACATTTGGAAAACTTGGCGTACAAGCTGGTCTGGAAGCGTCGGCCACGGCCGCCAAATGCTCGCGTGCTCGCTCTGGCGAGAATAAACCAAGATATCATCAATGAACACTATCACAAACGTGTCCAAAAATGGTTTGAACACTCGGTTCATCAAATCCATGAATACCGCGAGCATTGGTCAACCAAAGACGACACGAACTCATAATGCGTCTGGGTCTGAATGCGATCCTAGGGACATCCACCTCTCGACTTCGCACTGATGATAGCCCGATCGCGGATCAATCTTGGAGAAACATCTCGCACCACTGGCCCGGTCGAACAAATCATCAATCCAGGAAGGGGTATACATTCTTAATGGTCACCTTGTTCACCGCACATAATCAACACATGCGTGCGCGGCGTCCTTCTTCTTCACGAACAAAACCGGCGCTCCCGGGGAGAAACACTAGGCCCGATGAAGCCGCTTCTCGGAAATCTCTAAGCCGATCCTTCAACTCTCTCAACTCGGCAGTGCCATTCGTATGGCGGAATGGAAATAGGCGAGTGTCCGCAATATGTCAATACAAAACTCAATCTCCTCTCGGGAGGATACGCGAGGTCATCTGGAAACACGTCGGGAACTCACGACTCTTCGAACCGGCGAAAATCTGGTACGCAGCCTTGATTATCAAACACCCGACGAGATGGTAGATATACCCGCCGCGCATCTTCCTAGCCTTGAGGTAGGAAATAAACCTACCGCCGGCGATACCGTGCTCCTCACTCAACAATGGCTCTCCGAAGCTGGAACCGTACTACTCTCTCTCTGCAGTCTACATTGGCGTAGCAAGAAGCTAGCCAATCCATCCCCATAATCACGTCGAAGTCAATCATCTCCAACTCTATCAAGTCGGCTAGGGTCCGACGACTGTAAATGGTCACAGACAAGCTCTATATACCCCGAGCTACCACCGAATCACCATCGCGTAGCTACCTCGAAAGTCTATGGACTCGGGCTCTATCCCTATCCTACTAGCAACAAGGGAGATATATAGGGCCAGTAGAACCGGATCTATCAAAGCATACACATCAAACCCAGAAACTGATAAGGTACCTGTGACGACATCAGGTGAGGCCTCCTGATCCTGTCGGCTGGACAAAGCATATATGCGGTTCTGAGGACCGCTAGAATCGGACTGCCCACGACCTCTGCCGCGACCGCTGATCCATGTGTACCTTGCCCTCCGGGGCGAGTAACTGTCGGGGATGAAGAAGCGGCAACAGACCACAAGGTGAGCCTACCACCGCCGCCCGGTCGGACAAACTCGCAAAGTGACCTGCGGCCACAAGTATAGCAAGCTCGGTCTGGCTCGAGAATGGTATCTGCCACAACGGGCTGCGAGCGGACCTCGAGCAGTTAGCACCCTGCTACGCGAAATCCAAGTCACGGGGCCACGACCGCCCCAGGCGCTCTGGTGTCTTGAAAATGAGGTAGGGCGCTCTGCTGGCTGGTGTGGTGCAAATCTGGACTTCTGCTGATGCCGCCCACCCTGAGGACCACCAAAAGAACCGGCCGTCTTGGCCTTCTTCTGCTGCTGATATCGCTCTACCCGGCGGTCTCTACGCTCCTCACAACCCAGTGCATGAGCCTGCATACGGGTTATGTCCATGCCTGGCTGAAGGGACACACCCGCACAAGACTCGGCCATGTAATCATCTAGCCCAGTGACATAGCGATGCACCCTGTCCTCCATCTGCTACCGGTCGCGGGGACATATCGAGCCAAAGAATCAAACTCGACATTGTACTCCTCCTGTCGTCCTCCCTGTCTCGGCAACAAGAATCTATCAGCTCGTGCCCTCCTCATATGCGGAGGCAAGAAGTGTGTGAGAAAAGCCTCTGAAAACTCATCCCATACTGCTGGAGGTGCATGCTCTCCCGAAAGCTCCATGAATCAACCCAATCGACTGCGGTATCACGCAGCCGATGCGAACCGAATGTCACAGCCTCAGTCTCTGAAGCCCTGATCACCCGCATAATCCTCTGCAGCTGACGGATGAACTCCTGCGGATCATCTTCCGGCCTCGACCCGAAAAACTCTGGCGGGCTACAACTCAAGAAATCTCGTAGCCTCAAACTATCTGCCCTCGGGTGCACTACGGTCGGCCCGAGCTGGAGGCTGGGCTGTGCATCCAGCCTCTCCTCGTATCGGGCCACAACTTTAGCCAATAGTTGGGCCATCTCCTTGTACCCTAACTCCTCCGCCCTAGGCTGTGGGACAGGGGGTGTGGGTAATGTGGTCTCTGCTGGGGCCAGCGGCGTCATAGAACTCGCCGTCTCTGGTATAGACTGGGCCTGAGCCCTCGTAACTCTGGGTGTCCTGCTAGCAGCTCCCACGCCTTGCCTTACAGGCGGGTTGCCTTACGTGGAGGCATAATCATTACGGGAAAGGAATTCGTTAGAGGTCCAACCTATAACACGGCTCTAAAGCACGATCTCGTAATGAGAAGAATGGAAACCAATCCTAAATATCCTATAGCCTCCGATTATTGGTGTGGTGCGCAACACAGATAATCAAGACTTACTAGATACGGTGCGTAGACACTTTCCAGGATTAAGCGCTCGATACCACTTTTGTCACGACCCGTTCGGGGCGTGGATCGTGCCTTAAGGGCACCCAAGTAGTCATACATCGAGTAACGGCGGAATATAAAACAAGACAGAAACGATTTATAAAATAAGACACGATTTATCGATGAAAAGCTTGCCTTTCGGCATAATATAAATAACTCAAGTTTTGCGATTACATCCCAACTGCATAATAGTACTACAGACCTCTAAGGAAGTAAACAACTATGGCGGGACGGGGCCGCCATACCACGATCAGATAAAACTATCTACAATACAGGAGATCATACCCAAAGTAGAGCCTCGGAGAAGATGGAGCTCACGACACCAACGCAAAGATCCTAAGGATGTGGATCTAGCACACCTTGCCCTTACTGCGGCATGAACGCAGCCGAAGGAGGTCGATGGCAACAGTACCAAGTATGTGAAACTATAAAGTACTTAAAATGAAATCAAAGTATTTAAAACCTTTTCACAAATACAATCAGTTCAATTGCACATAGTGCCACATCACAAACAACAACGATAATAGGAAAGCGTAGCGAGTCTATTCTAGGCGCGAATGATCGAAGCAAGGCCAATCGCCCATAGTATCATTCGCGTGCCTAGTCCTGACTTCCGCGGCCGCATAGGTCCCGCGCACCGCGTGAGATATTTCGCGCCGGGGCAGCCAACCGGCGTCGCCTAGGCTCCGCGGCCGCATAGCCTCAAAGACCGCATAGTCTCAACGGACCGCATAGAGTCCTCGCATCAGGCTAAACGCCGGAATGATCAATCCTGGAGCATACCGCCGCTCGCATAGTCTCACAGACGCATAGGCCGTATAGACCCGCGTGAGGCAAGCCGCGTATAACGATCGAGGGTAGGTGATACAATAACGATACAATGGACTTACCGGTTAGCAACGTAAGCCGGCAGAATGACCCCTTTACGGCGTTACAAGACACTAACACAGTAGCGTAACATGTCTACTTATCAAACAATCTTACTACACTTAACAAATCAATACAAGGCTTTTATAAACAAAACAAAGCAGTTCCTTTTATCTTCTTAAGGTATTATACCTAACTTCCCATAAAGCGAAGATAACTCTTACGCTTTTGTTTTAAAACCAAATATTTATCTTCGTTAAAAATGATTCGATATTCTTTTGAAATGTTTTCGTTCTTTGTTATTCAAAGCTTAAGCGTGAGGCATTCGTAAGTATTATTCGAGCTTAAGCGTGAGGCATTACCATAAGTATTATTCGAGCTTAAGTCAAAGACATTGCCGTAGTTATTATTCAGTTAACACATGTAAGTCTACCGTACTATATATTATAAAATATCATGATTTAGGAAGAATCACATACCTTCCAATGAAAACCACCGCCAAGTTGAATATGTCGCAGAGAGTCGACTATAATAGTCACATATATCTATCAAAGATCGCTCGAGGTCATTCTAAACAGGGGTTCATAATTCTACTGTTAGTCGGGCAGCTCTACCCTACCCGGTGAGCTATGTTAGTCTCTGTGAAAACAATTCTATGTGATCTGATTCAATTATTCTTCTTTTAAACCGCCCTTTTGTGATAATTCAATTATATTACGTGATATTCTTCTAAGTATCTAATACTTATTCTAATACTACAACATGAAGTATTCTCTAATTCAAAAGAGGTTAGGATTAGTTACCTCGGTAAGCCCAATAATATCCTAGATAAAGTCGCTCCGAGCAAGGTTTAGCTCCTAAGTTGTATGCGCTCAGAGTCTCGAAACCTTAGAAGTTCTTCACAACTTCTACTAAGGACTAAAGGGATTTGGGCTAGGGTATTTTGGGCATTATAACTGTACTAGAAGACAACTTTTCTACCAAGGGAGGGTAGATTTCGGCTAGCTAGGGGTAGGCCTCGCCAAGCTTCCGAGGAAGGGGGTGTTGGACGAATTGCTAACAAAGGGAGAGGAAGGATTTTTAGACTTGAAAGCTTTTTTGGATGAAGAACTCTTCATCTCAAGAGGGGTATTTATAGCTCAAGCCTTGGCCAACCAATGGCCAAGATGAAGACAAGTGCAAGGCAAGTGTAGGGTGAGGATTTAGGCAAGTGTCCTTGGCCAACTTGCACACAAAATATCCTACCAACTCCAAGACAAAAGAAGCCAACCCAATCGGCCCTATTGCCGTGTCAAGTCCACCAATTGGAGGGTGACAAGTGTCGCCCTCCCGTTGGTCCAAAATGTTCGCCTCTAAAAATCCGCAAAAATACTAAATGACATAGTCGGAATTTTCCCTACGAAAGCTGTGGAAACGTTTCGTCGGAAAACGATTCTTCTAGTGTGTTGTGCACAAATAAAACGTCCAAGGCTAACTTTAAAGCCAAACTTTTTGTACGTATTCCCACGCATATACTGAAATACGGTATAACAGTAGGTCGGGTTGAGGCCGTTGCGGGTCAACCCGCGGTAGGTTTGGTGGTGGCGCGGTTGTGGTGGTCCCGCCGTGTTAGGGTTGTGAGGGTGTTAGGCCCAAGTTTAGTTAACGTGACGAGTTCGTGGATGCGTTCGACCGAAGGTCGGCCGATGGGGCAGCCATCGTGTTCTTCGTCGTGACCGTTTACTCAGTGTTGAGTTATCTCAAAGGTTGAAAGGCTGCGCGACGGTGCCTACCTTCACCTTATGTCGCATGAAGCCTGTTGTGGCTATTTTTCGCTTTCTAAAAGTTTTACCAGCAAGGATAGGAACTCGGGTGAGTCTCGAATCACATTCGCCTCGGCCGTTGTTTGGATTTCGTGGATAGTTGCGAGGAGTGTTGTCTCTGTTGAAGGAGTGTTTAAGCTACCATTTCGGTGTTCGGATATCGCCATGAAGCCTTGTAAGGCGGAAGTGTAAGTTGTCGGTCGATTGGTTCGATGTTGGCAAGGTTCGACTGGTTCAGCTTGTTCAGCGGATATGGATAGTGAGAAGCTTGTCTAGAAGAAGTTCGCAGCTCCGAAATCGTGCGGATAATCGGCGACGGCTAGAGTTCAGTTGGCGGTCGGTCTTCTTGAAGCGTACCACCCGGTTTGGTGCGACGAGTTTTGGAAAGCGGGAACTTAGCCCGAGTTACTTTGGGCCTTTGTGAGTTCATGTGAAGGATAGGCCGGTTGCCTATATGTTAGCATTTGTCGTCCGACGTAGGAGAAGCGATGCGTCCGGTCTTCGTATTGTGATGTTCGAAGTATCGGAGATCCATCCAGTGTTCCCGATTATGATGACCACGTTAGAGATAGTAACCCGAGTTTTGGATACCGGCCGTGTCGTAATGTGGTATGAGTTCGAGTGTACGACATCCTCCGGATCGCAAGCGGCCGGCACCATTTGTTGGATCGTCGAGCAAGGCTCGCGACAAAGTGACAAAAAGTGGTACCATTTGTTGGTCGCCGAGAAGGTTAATGCCTCGTGCAAAGTGACAAAGTGGTATCTACGAGTAAAGAGAAGCGAGCATGTATGGCGAGCATAGATGTGATCATTTCTTTTGTAAATAGAAGGTGCGAAGGAAGTATATTTTAGACCCCGGTGAGAAGTGTGTTGTGGTGATGATTAGAGGTGTTTTCCTCGTGGACTTAGGTCGAAGTATGTGCGCGGGTGTTTCTGTGGCGTGGTCGGCAGGCTTGTGTTCGTAAGTATAGCAGTGAAGACTATCTTGGCGCGCTTGTTTTGAGACTTAGAAGGAACATTCGGGACGAATGTTTCTAAGGAGGGGAGAATGTTATACCCCGTATTTCCAGAGTATGTACGTGAGGGCGTACTTATAAAAGTATAAAGCCTTGAGTAGGCAAAGTGGCTTGGCCGATTTAACTTTGTTCACAACACCCGGTTAGAGTCGTTTTCCGAAACGTTTCACGCTTTCGTAGGAAAATTCCGCTATGTCATTTCTAATTTTTGCGGATTTTTCCGAGAGACGAAACATTTTGGACCAACGGGAGGGTGACATGTGTCACCCTCACATTGGAAGCAAGTGGACGGCACCAAAGGGAATTGTTGGGCACGTTTTTGGAATTTTTGTTGCTTAAAACATTTGGTCAATGTTTGGTAGGATATTTGTGTGGTTGATGACCAAGTGGGACCCACACAACACATGGCTTAATCTACACCTTACACTTGCCTAACACTTGGAAGAATCTTGGCCATTGGTTGGCCATTTCTTGACCTATAAATACCCCCCTTTGTTGATGAAATTCTTCATCCAAAAATCATTTCTAAGTGTTAAAAAAATCCTCCCCCTCTCTTTGTAGTGTTCTCGTCCAACACCATCCCCTCCTTGGCGAGAGCCCTCCCTCCTAGTAGTGTGGCCGTGGGTACTCCCCCCCTAGCCTAGTTGTCTCGTATAAAACACCCCCCCTCTTGGTAGAAATACTCTCAAAAGTATTGTTATAATGCCCAAATTACCTTAGCCATATACCTTGTAGTATTCTAAGGTTATACCTATACAAAAAGACCAGTTATACTATTATACTTCAAAATCACAAAAGAACCCTAAGTAAATCTTCACCCGTAGTTGAAGTTATTAGTAGAAGTTGGTTAGAACTTCTAAGGGTTGTTTGGAGCGGCCTGAGCGGAGTAGGAGCTAAACCTTGCTCGGGATCGACATTTAAACTAGGATAATTATGGGCTTATCGAGGTAATTATCTCCCTCTATTGTGATTGGAAATTACATATTGTTAGAATATATAGTTGAAGTATACTATATATAGAACTGAACGTAGTTATCGGCAATGTCTTTTGACTTAAGCACGAATAATACTTACAGAATGTCTTGCGACTTAAGCTGAATTTAAAGAAGAATCTTTGTAATTACATAGGTCAGACATGAACTTGTGTAGTAGTACCATGGAGTAGAATTGTACCGTTAGGTTAGACGTATAACCCCCGGTTGGCTTGGTAGCCACTTCTAGAGAGGAGATTTACGCCATCTTGCGTGGAGGAGGTCTTTGCGAATTTTCAGGTAGAATGTTCTCTGATGAGATCTAAATGTTAATAAGCGCCTTGTGGCCTTATAGGTTGAAGTACTACGTGTGGCGCGATCACTTGGCTTAAGGAGTGGCGAAGCGGTTGGAAGTACTTGGGCGTTTTGCTATTAGTCGATACTCGTCGCGGTATGTGAACCTCTTCCTATCTCTTCTAGCATGATATGTGTGAACTATGTAGTACGGTAGACGTACGTATGCTAAACGTGTTTGATTGATTTAAAACATAAAGTGTTATAACGGCTTTATGGGAAGTTGGTTATATGACCTTATGTTGGTAAGAAAATACTTGTGGTCTTTAAAAGGTAAATCGATTTGGACTATAAGCGGCTTGTTATGTGTTAATAAAGAACTTGAAGCATTTCAAAAGATTTTTGCATCATTTTGAAAGAAGAAGTAATACTTGGTTTTGAAAAACTTAAGAGTTATACTAGCTTTATGGGAAGTTAGGTATAACGGCTTAAGAATGTTTCTTGATTTGGAAATCGAATGTGTATCGACAAACCATCAGCGTTAATAAAAGGAAATGTTTTGACTAATTAAGTATTATTAAAACCAGAGAAACTTCCATCTGCATAGAAGCTAAGATGAGACAAAATGATATTTCCTAGATCACTACGTAATAAGATTGTTATAAACAAGAATATCCTACTCACATATAAGACTTATGTTTCTCAGTTGTTTAAAAGAGAATTATATTCTTAAATGAATAAGACTATGAACTACGAAACCTTTCTAAAATAAGAAACGTGAACATTTGAAATTAGGCAAACTTGGGCGTTTGGAAAATAATGTTGTTACTTGATTTTACAAAGGTAAGTGTTTTGGTTTATTTAAAAAGAAACATACTCTATTTTATACTACGTATTGTGTGACTTATGTGAAAGCAACGGATCTTTAAAAAGATTTAATGTATGAAGTACTTTAGGGGTAGATACGAACTTGTTAGCTTAAAGTACCTTGTGTGAATAACTTGATTGTCTTGGTTTGAGATAGCCTTGTAAATACTTTCTTGTTGATGTGATAAGTGAAAATGTTAGGATGCTACGTGTGTTAGTATCTTGTGTGATCGTGTTGTAAGGGGTCAGGCCTGTTGTGCTTACGTTGTTAAACGTTTAGCCCGTTGTACTATTATTGTATCACATACCCCCTTGACTTATTATACCGAGGGCTTGCCACCCTGGCTGCGGGTCTTTACGGCGGCTGCGGTCCTCGTGACTACGCGGAGCGGTAGCTCGAGGATTGATCATTCCGGTGTTTAGCCTGCGACGGGGATTCCTATGCGGTCTGTTGAGACTGCGGTCTTTTGAGACTATGCGGGTTCGGGGAGCCTGGCGGATACCGAGGTTAGCCGCCCGATCGCGGGGTATACCTCGGTGATGCAGGACCATGATTCGAGGAATACCTCATGCGGTCCGTGTGTGACCTATGCGAGTGCGAGAGTTCGAGGATAGACGCACATTGATATTGCGCGAGTGGCGCCGATCATGTGGTGCGGTCTAGAAAGACCTCGGGATACAGTTTGTGGTATTTTTGGTACCGTGGGTCTTAGTAGTCGGCTATGCCTTCGTACTTGCCCCGTACGGTTTTATTGTGATAACTTTGAGGGCGTGAGTCACTGACTTGACATGACTGCTTATTTGTTGTGAACTGTAGTTTGCTTATCATACATGTCTCCTGCTTTATAGACTATTATGATTTCATTTACAGTATTTTTAGTTTCACATACTCGGTACCTGTTGTACTGACCTCCTTCGGGGGGCTGCGTTCATGCCGCAGGTTGAGGTACACCAGTCGTTGATCCTAGCTCTCAGGGTCACAGTTTCAGCGTTTGGGAAGCTCCGTTTCTCCGGAGGCTTATCAGTGGTATAGTCCCCTGTCGTAGTAAGTGTTTACATTCAGGGGTTTGGCGGGGCCCTGTCCCGCCATTGTTGTCATATCATTCTTAGAGGTCTGTAGTACTGTTGTGGGCAGGGTTTGTAAAAAGGATTAAACTGTTCATGTTGAAAAAGTTGTTATTTACATATATGCCGAAAGACAAGTTTTTCTCAGATTATTGTTTCATATTTCATAATATGTCTTGTATCGTTTTATGTTCCGCTGATTACTCTGATGTTGTATCACTAGGGTGCCCGGGGTAAGGCACCAGTCACGGGCCCGGAATCGGGTCGTGACAATAACTTATACAAAAGCCTGTACTGAAGGATCTATACCAAAATGATAAACTCCAAAACAGATGGAGCTATCCAAAAACTCCGAGCAGGGTCCTACACCTGCAGATCACCAAATCAGGTACCTAAACTGCGGCAGATGAACGCACTTCGAAGGAGGTCAATACGAAAAATGTACCAAGTATGTGAAATAAGAATCGTAATGAAATCATAACGATCTAAAAACAGAGACATTTATGATAGCCAACCTACAGTACACAATACATAAGCAGTCATATCAAGTCAGGGACGCATGCCCTCAAAGTCATTACTCAAATATAACCATGGGTCTCACGCCCATAATATCAATCATGCCGGTGGAATCCTTCCTCACTGTCGGCAGTCCATGATATAATACAACATCAGTAAGCACACTGAACCTTGCAAACATGAGAGTAATGCAATCCTTTTTATCTTCAAGTTATGTCTTTAACAATGAGAATTACTGTTCCACTTTAAATCATACACACACTGCACCCTTTCATTAATGAAATCATTACCGTTTCAAAACATGAAGGCCGTGCCAGTGCCAGGGTCAACCACCCTCTGTGTTATAATGCAACCTATCATAGGACTATTTCACCCGCAAGAGACTATTTCACCCGCTTAGGTCATGAGGACCCGCAATGAGTCATCGGTACACGATACTCGCATCACGAATAGCTAATCCATGGCTTATATATATCCCGGGAATTTAACCCACCGAGTCTAATACCGACCCGCCGTGAGTGTCTACCACTCACCCCCATGGGGAGCTAACCCATGGTATCCTTGAAATAAGTTGCCGGCCCTTTATGGAGGCATGCGGAGATGTGGAAATATGACACTTGCACGAATGTCTATATGAGCAACCCATATGCAAGCAAACCAAGGCAAAACCATGCCTTTATTTTTGCCATAAACCAAGACAATACCATGCCTTCTTTTTACATAAACCAAAACAATTACCATGCCTTCTTTTTACATAAACCAGGACAATTACCATGCCTTCTTTTTACATAAACCAAGACAAATCCTTATTTAAGCAAGCCAAAATACTTATCAAGGCACACATAGAATAATTCTCATTTAACAAGCCAAAGTACTTATCAAGGCACAAATAGAATAATTCTCATTTAACAAGCCAAAGTACTACGTACGTACATTCTTTTCAAAAGACTCCTTTTTATGTAAAACCCCAAGATACTAACACCCGTAGTATCAAGGCGTGTCTATTTTTCAAAGTAAGTTACTACACTTTTAGAAACTCATTTCAAAGCTTGAAACCAAGTAACTTCAAATTTTCACAATCTAGGCAACTTATGCCCATTAATTAAAATAGACAACTTTCTTAACCTTCCATAAAGACGTTATAACCAACTTCCCATAAAGCCGTTATAACCCTTTATAGTTTTAGACCAATTCATTCCTTTTTATATCCAAGAGACTTATACTTTTAAAACCAAGTATCACATACTTACAAATCAAGTTTCTTAACTTTCAAAATACTTCAAGTCTCTTAATCTTTAGAAATCAAGTCATTTCTCCTCTTTTTAAATCAATTAAGTAAATCACTCCCTTGACTCCCCTAAAGTCATTATAACAACCCTTAGGTTTTGGAACTAAGGCACTAGCCAAAAGGTTTGGAAATCACTTCCTTTTCAAGACTCTATGTACTTTAAGTAAAATACTTTCACTTTTAAGAATCCAAACTTCACTAAGGAAATGGATTATAACAACTTACAATTTAAACATCAAAGTACAATCAAGGAAGCACATAGAACAAATTCTATATTAGGCAATCCAAGTACAACCAAGGAATGGATCATTTAAGGAGTAGGACTTACTTTCTTTATCTTAAGGAATCATGCTAGAAGAAGAGGATATGGTTCACATACCTTTTCGGCTTAATCCACAAGCTAAGTCGAACACGCCGCACGTAGGATTGTCAACCTATAATGGCCACAACATGACTATCAATTTCTAGCTTCTAACGTAGAATAATACTAAGTATACGGTCTCTTATTCTACGGAAAATCGGGCAGCACCTCCTTTGTTTCTACATACTTTGCCACATTTTTCAAGGACGAATTCAATAACCAAACATGCCACATTTAAGGCTTAACATACCAACCAATCAAAGGGGATTACACGTCTTACAATACATGTAAAATTCCGTCCCACAATTCATACCAAGTAGTTTAATATCCAAGTCATTCTCGGCCAACATATACAACAACACTAAGTCCTTTCCAATTCTTTTTCAATCCAAGTTCTTAGGTCTAACATGTTATATAGTCATAGACAACTTCAACAACTACAATTGCCTTCTTTATATAACATGTGACGACTTATAGTAATAATCAAATCGAATTGTAATCTTAAGGCTAAACATGCTAGTTTTCGGATTAGGGTTCCAATAGCCAATACATTTATCAAACTTCATACTAAATAACTCATGCTTGCTAATATCCATAACTACAATGATAAGTAAACTTTAATTGCTAAAACGACAAGATTTATACCTTTACAAGCCCTTAAAATTTCCAAGATTCAAAGTCGCTCCTTAGCAATTCTTAGATCCTTTCCTTTACGCTCCAATCCGCTATTTGAAGCCCTTAGAAGTTCACAACCAACTTCTCTTCCATTTCCAATCCAAACTTGTGAAAACGACTTAGGTTTTCGCCTTGCGACTAACGTGAAAACATCGTTTTTCCGAAATCTTTCTATTGAGATATCCTTACAATACCCTTAGGGACCTTAGGTTTAAGTCTTGTGAATAATGTATCAAGACTACAAATTTTTTGTGTGGCACAAATGGTGAATCCGAGAGCAATACTTCAAGCACAATGATGTTGTGATTTTTCCAAGTGTTGGAAGACCTTGTATCCTACTAGTGTGGTATATAAAACACAATGGAGGGTTTATATTGCAACACTTGAGTGGCTAGGATGAAGAACACTTGGATAAAAGCCAAGTGGACAAGTTGACAAGTCAACAATCTCAAACTTGAAGACTTATCATCCACAATGGTCAAATGACTATTATGTCAAGACCCGAACCCGGGCCCGTGACTGGTGCCTTACCCCGGGCACCCTAGTGATACATCATCAGAGAAAATCAGCGGAAATAAAAATATGAACATGAATTAAGAGACATGATAAATAAACAGGCCAAAGCGATTGCGCCCGGTATATATACATAAATACCCGACGATTATCCTTTTACTGATCGCCACAACAAGATTACTACGGACCTCTAAGAAGTGACAACAACTATGGCGACGGGGCGCCATACCACGAATGTACAAGAACCTCTGACTCGGGTAACATACCAAAGATAATCCTCAGAGAACGAAGCTTCCCAACACTGAATGTGATCCTATAAGCGGGGATCGGCGGTCGATGTACCTTTACTGCAGCGTGAACGCGGCCCCGAGGTCGATAACAGTACCAAGTATGTGAAATCAGAAATACGTAAATGAAATCATAATAGTCTATATAAAGCGAGACATGTATGATAACCAAACTACGATTCGCAACATAAAAGCGATCATGTCAAGTCGAGGACTCATGCCTCAAAGTCATCCTCACCCGTGGAACTCCTTCCATTCCGCGGCGATAGGTACAAATCATGTGATACGTAAATGGTCTCGGCCCATCTTATGGACCTAATATAGAAACGTGTGGAATACATTTCCGGTCCGTCCCGTGAGCCGTAGTCGAGTGGAATACATTCGGATGAGCCGGTAGTCAAGTGAAATACATTCGGATGACGGTAATCAAGTGAAATACATTCTGGATGAACCGTAATCAAGTGAAATACATTCGGATGAGCCGGTAATCAAGTGAAATACATTCGGATGAGCCGGTAATCAAGTGAAATACATTCGGATGAGCCGTAGTCGAGTAGAACACGATTTGCTTACAACAAGGCTATCACACGTAACATGGTCAAGTTTCATAACAACAAGCATAAGCAAGTTACACACAACTCAAGGTACTTTCATTTTATGTCAAGGTCCGATTTTAACCTAAAGTACTACGTCGTAAATTCCTTTTAAGAGATTCATTCCTTTTCTAAAAGTCACCCGATGCAGTAGTATATAAAAAAATGTGTGACTTATATCTTTTAAGTAAACCAAAACAACTTTCATACTTTCCTTTTTAAGACCAAATTAAGGCAATACCATGCCTTCTTTGGACCAAAATACTTCTCTTTAAAAGTCAAGTTACGCATTAAAACAAATGATAAAACCGCTTCTTTTGTTTTCATAAAGTCGTTATAACCAACTTCCATAAAGTCGTTATAACACTTTATGTCTTAAACCATTTTAAGACAACACAATGCCTTTCTTTCCTAAAAGTTCCGATTTGCCTAATTTCAATTACGCAAGTCTCTTTTTAGAAAAGTTTCACGATTCAATGTCTTAACCTCTTTTTAAAACAATAGAGTAACATATGCCATAGGTGAGTAGGTTAATCTTGTTCATAATCAATCTTATTAAGCGACCATGATCTAGAAAATGTAATATCATTTTGTCTCATCTTAGCTTCATGCGGATGGAGGTTTCTACCGGTTTTAATAATACTTAGTTATTCAATACATTTTCCTTTATTAACGCTGCGGTGGTTTATTGATACACATTACGATTTAGAAATCGAGAAGCGTTATTCCTTTTAAAACCAAGTACTCATTACTCACGAATGAGGTTTCACACAAAATCCATATTAATTCATTTAAGTTAAGTCTCTTATCTTATAAGATCCAATCTCTTAACTTTTGAAATTAATAAACCATTCATTTTACCACCTTAAGACGTTATACCTAACTTCCCATAAAGCTAGTATAACACTTATGTTTTAAAACAACCAAATACGATTAACACATGCGTCACAGTACTACATAGCTCACATATCATGCTAGAAAAGATAGGAAGAGGTTCGCATACCGCGGCGATTATCGACTAATAACAAAAGCGCTCGAAGTACCTCGAACCGTCGGCTACACTCTCGCCAAGCGGATCACTCACACGTAGTACTACAACCTATAGAGGCCACAAAGCGCTATTAATATCTTTAGATCCCGGCGTAGAATATTCTACGAAAATTGGCAAAGATTCCCCCGCAACAGCGTAAATCTCCTCCTCTATCGAGGCCGCTACTGCCAACCGGGGGTTTGCACGTCTGACCGGACGTGTACAATTCTACTCACAGCAATACTACACAAGTCTACTGTAATACAGTCCTATGTAATTACAGTTCAGTTCACTTCTTAAAATTCAGGCTTAAGTCAAAAGACATTGCCGCACAACTATGATCCGTTCTATATATAGTATACTTAACTATATACTCCTACAACATGTAATTTCCAATTACAACAGAAGGTCAAGAGTGTTTACCTCGATAAGCCCAAAATTATCCAAGTTTAAATGTCGATCCTGAGCAAGGTTTAGCTCCTACTCCGTGCGCTCCAACCCGCTCCAAACAACCCTTAGAAGTTCTAACCAACTTCTACTTAACACTTCAACTACGGGTGAAGATTTACTTAGGGTTTCGTTTTTGTGACTGAGGGAAGTATAATAGTATTTTCTGGGCTTTTCGTATAAAGGGTACTTTGGAAAGTACTACAAGGTATAAGGCTAAAGTATTTTGGGCATTATAACAATACTAGGAGAGTATTTATATACCACAAAAAGGGGTATTTATACGAGACAACTAGGCTAGTGGGGTATACCATGGCTAGGCACCACAAAGGGGAGTGGAGGCTTCTCGCCATGGCCTTGCTCAAAGGGGGGGAGGGGGACTTTGGACGATAGCAAGACAAGAGGGAGGGAGTATTTTAGACTTAGATAGATTGCTCAAGTTTTGGATGAAGAAAGTCTTCAACTTAGAGGGGTATTTATAGGTCAAGTGAAGGCCAACCAATGGCCAAGATGAAGACAAGTGTATAGCAAGTGTAAGGCCAAGATTTAGCCATGTGCTACCTTATCCATCTACACAAAATATCCTACCTAACCCTTGACCAAAATTTCAACACCAAAAACGTGCAAAAGGGTTAGCTTTGCCGTCCACTCCTTCCAATTAGAGGGTGACCAGTGTCGCCCTCTCGTTGGTCCAAAATGTTTCGTCTCTCGGAAAAATCCGTAAAAAATAAAAATGCCATAGCCGGAATTTTCCCTACGAAAGCTGTGGAAACGTTTCGTCGAAAAACGACTCTAATCGGGTGTTGTGTACAAATTTCGAAACTAGCCAACTTTAAGGCTCAAATTATAATACGTACGCGCTCACGTACATACTCTGGAAATACGGGGTATAACATATTATAACCTTGCTAAATTTCGTCCAAGACCATGTGGGGGAGGTGCCACGTGTCGCCCTCCCATTCGTCCATAAAATTCCGTAACCCTCGTGGGCCCCACAAAACGTAAAATTCCTCGGGTGGGCCCCACGTGACCAAATCCGTAAAAATAAATTTCCATAATGTTAATAAGTTCCATACTCTTCAAATAATGCATTTTGAGAATCCAATTCTCAACAACGAACATGTTATACCCCGTATTTTTCCCGAGTATGTACGTAAGGACGTACGTAGAAATTTGAAACTTGTGTTAGGCTTGGCCGAATTTAATTTTGTTCACAACACCCGTTTAGAGTCGTTTTTTCGAAGCGTTTTCACACTTTCGTAGGGAAAATTCCGGCTATGTCTTTTTAATTTTTGCGGATTTTTAGAGGCGGGCGTGTTGGACCAACGAGAGGCGCCACTTGGCACCTCCCATTGGCGGACGTAAGTCGGTTTGGACGAATTGAAGAGGGAGTTGGTAGGATATTTTGTGTGTTAGTTGGTTGGGACACGTGGGTGGATCTTGGCCCTACACTTGCTATGCACTTGGCTAGATCTTGGCCATTGGTTGGCCTTGGCTTGTCTTATAAATACCCTCTCCCTTTGATGAATTCTTCATCCTTTCCACAAATCTTCTAAGTGTTAAAATCCTCCCTCTCCTTCTTGTGGTTCTCGTCCGAGCCTTCCCCTCCCCTTGGTGGCCTTGTGGCCGAGAGCCTCCTCTCCCAGGGTGCTAGCGTGGGTACCCCCAGCCTAGTTGTCTTCGTATAATACCCCTCTTGGTAGAAATACTCTCAAAGTATTGTTATAATGCCCAAATTACCTTAGCCAGTATACCTTGTAGTATTCTAAGGTTAAACCTATACAAAAGCCCGGTTATACTATTATACTTCCCGTCCACAAAACCAAAACCCTAGGAAAATCTCCATAGTCCGTTGGAGTATTGTGTAAGTTGGTTAGAACTTCTAAGGGTGGTTTAGAGCGGGTTGAGCTAAACGATTACCCGGGATCGACTTTTATACTTGGATAATTATGGGCTTATCGAGGTATTATCTTGTCCTCTATTGTAATTGGAAATTACATGATTGTTAGGCTATATAGTTGAAGTATACTATATATAGAACTGAGCGTTGTTATCGGCAATGTCTTTGGACTTAAGCTGAATAATAAGAAACCTTTTCGAAGAAGAGTAATGAATCAGATGTACATAGGATCAGACATGAGACTTGTGTAGCTTTTCTGTGAGTAGAATTGTACCGTTCGGGTTAGATGTATAACCCCCACATGGTTGGCTTGGTGGCGGCCTCGATAAAGGAGGAGATTTACGCTGCTGTTGCGGAGAAGTCTTTGCCAATTTTCGTAGAATGTTCTACGATGAGGTCTAAATGTTAATAAAGCGCCTTGTGGCCTTATAGGTTGAAGTACTTCGTGTGGCGCGATCTGCGGCTTAAGGAGTGGCCGGCGGTTGGAAGTACTTGGGCGTTTTGCTATTAGTCGATACTCGTCGCGGTATGTGAACCTCTTCCTATCTCTTCTAGCATGATATATGTGAACTATGTACGGTAGACGATACGTGTGCTAAATGTATTTGATTGGTTTAACACGTAAAGTGTTATAACGGCTTTATGGGAAGTTGGTTATAACTGACTTTATGTTGGTAAGAAAATACTTGTGGTTTTAAAAGGTAAGCGATTTGAACTATAACCGGCTTGTTATGTGTTAATAAAGAACTTGAAGTATTTCAAGATTTTTGAATCATTTGAAAGAAGAAGTAATACTTGGTTTTGAAAACTTAAGAGTTATACTAGCTTTATGGGAAGTTAGGTAATAACGGCTTAAGAATGTTTTCTTGATTTGAATCGAATGTGTATCGACAAACCACTGCGGCGTTAATAAAAATGTTTTGTGATTAAGTATTATTAAAACCAGTAGAAACTTCCATCGCATGAAGCTAAGATGAGACAAAATGATATTTCCTAGATCATGGTCTTTGTAATAAGATTGTTATAAACAAGAATATCCTACTCACATATAAGACTTATGTTTCTCGAGATAGTTTAAAAGAGAATTATATTCTTAAATGAATAAGACTATGAACTACGAAACCTTTCTAAAATAAGAAACGTGAACATTTGAAATTAGGCAAACTTGGGCGTTTGGATAATAATGTTGTTACTTGATTTTACAAAGATAAGTGTTTTGATTCACTTCAAAAGATAATCACTCTATTTTCATATACTACGGGTATTGTGTGACTTTTGTGAAAGTAACGTATCTTTTAAAAAGTTAATGTATGAAGTACTTTGGGGATAGAAACGAACATGTTGACATATAGTAGAAAGTACCTTGTGTGTATAACTTGATTCGTTTGGTTTTTGTGATAGCCTTGTAATACCCTTAGTGATGCTTTGATAAGTAATCATATTAGGATGCTCGTGTGTTAGTATACGTGATGTTTGTGTAAAGGGTTTTCCTTGATTGTGCTTATGTTGTTTAAACGATAAACTGTTATGTTGGTATTATACCACTCACCGTGTTTCCGGGTTAAGCGCCCTCCGACGCGGGTAGACTCGGTGATGCAGGACCGTGATTGAGAATACCTCATGCGGGTCCCGGGCTATCGGAGCTACGAGAGTTCGAGTTAGTGCGGCCTTTATGGTCATGCGGTGCATGTGGCCATGCGGATCGCGAGTCGGGGCGATGCCGGGAGTAGCTACCCTCGATGCGGGTTATACCTCATGCGGGCCTATGAGGCCTATGCGGGAGTGCGGAGTTCGAGGCTAGACGCGCACATTTGATATTGCGGACGGCGACGGCTTTGATCATGTGGCGGTCTAGACAGATATCATGATACATTTTATGACCTTGTTAGTGTGGTGTTTGTAGTCGGCTATGCCTTCGTTTACCCCGTCTTGTTTTATTTGGACACGTGGGACACATTGTTCATGTGTATTCCTTGGTGCTTTTCTATCATTGATCGCTAGGCGGTGAGGAAGGTATTCCACGCATGATTGATGTTGTGGGCGTGAGACCCATTGTTATATTGGAGTGATGACTTGAGCGTGAGTCCACGACTTGATATGATCGCTTATTTATTGTGAACTGTAGTTTGGTTATCATACATGTCTCGCTTTATATAGACTACTATGATTTCATTTACTGATATTTTGATTTCACATACTCGGTACATTTTGTTATCCTTCGCCCGAAGTGCGTTCATGCCGCAGTAAAGGTACACCGATCGTTGATCCTCGCTCTGGGTCACGATTCAGCGTTAGGAAGCTCCGTTCCTCGGAGGCTTATCTTGGTATAGTCCCCTTGTTGTAGGTGCTTACATTCAGGTATGGCCCCATTCCGTCGTTGTCATATCATTCGTAAGTGCAGTAATCTTGGTGTGGCAGGGTTTGTAAAAAGGATTAAACTGTTCAGATTGAAAGAGTTGTTGTTTCTATATATATGCCGAAAGGCAAGTTTTCACAGGTTATTGTTTATACTTCCTGTTATACCCCGTATTTCCAGAGTATGTACGTGTGGACGTACGTACGAATTTTGAGCCTTAAGTTAGGCATGTTTCGAAATTTTGGGCACAAGTGCCGATTAGAGTCGTTTTCTGACGGAACGTTTCCAGCTTCGTGAGAAAATTCGCTATGTCATTTATAATTTTTGCGGATTTTTCCGAGAGACGAAACATTTTGGACCAACGGGAGGTGACATGTGTCACCCCACATTATTAGCAAGTGGAGGACTTGGACGATTAGGCCCAAGAGGATCGGTTGGCCTTGGCCGATTGGTCCCTTGAATTGTGCCTTGTTTTGGCCTTGTTTTGTGGAGTGTTTTGTGGAGTGTTTTGTGGAGTAGGGTTAGGGTGCACTTGGCTTGATCTTGGCCTTACACTTGCCTTGCACTTGGCTTGATCTTGGCCTTACACTTGCCTTGCACATGGCTTGATCTTGGCCATTGGTTGGCTTTTGGTTTTGCTATAAATACCCCCCTAAGTGTGAAGACTTCATCCATTCCAAAAACTTCCAAGTCTTGAAACCCTCTCCTCCCTTCTTGTTGTGCTAGCCGAGAGCTTCCCCTCCCTCCCCCTTTTCGTGAGGCCTTGTGGCCGCGAGCACACCCTCCCCTTTGTGGTACTGCAGTAGGGTACCCCTAGCCTAGTTGTCTTATAATACCCTTGTTGTGGTATAGAAATACTCTCCTAATATTGTTATAATGTCCAAATACCTTGGCCCAAATACCTTGTAGTTTTCCCAAGGTTACACTTATACAAAGCCCAGAAAATACGATTATACTTCCTTTAGCCACAAAAACGAAACCCTAAGGAAATCTTCACCCGTTGTTGAAGTTGTAAGTAGAAGTTGGTTAGAACTTCTAAGGGTTGTTTGGGCGCTCGGAGTAGGAGCTAAGCGTTGCTCAGATCGACTTTATACTTGGATAATTTTGGGCTTATCGAGGTAAACACTATCATTCTTCTATTGTAATTGGAAATTACATGTTTGAATATATAGTCAAGTATACTATATATAGAACTATACTTAGTAATCTTGGCAATGTCTTTTGACTTAAGCTGAAGAATTAAGAATCGAATCAATCAGTAATTACATAGGATCGTATTACATGAGACTTGTGTAGTATTCTCGTAGTAGAATTGTACACGTCCGTTAGGCGTGTAAAACCCCCACGGTTGGCTTGGTAGCCGCCTCGATAGAGAAGGAGATTTGGCGCTGGTGGGAGGTGCCGCCAATTTTCTGTAGATTATGGAACGTTGAGATCTAGATGTTAATAAGCGCCTGTGGCCTTATAGGTTGAAGTACTACGTGGAGTGATCCACTGCTAGGAGTAGCCGCGGTTTGAGGTACTTGGAGCGTTTTGCTATTAGTCGACAATCGTCGCGAGGTATGTGAACCTCTTCCTATCTCTTCTAGCATGATATGTGTGAACTATGTAGTACGGTAGACGCATACGTGTTAATCGTGTTTGATTGTTCTTAAAACATAAAGTGTTATAACGGCTTTATGGGAAGTCAAGTTATACGACTTTATGTAGGTAAGAAAATACTTTGTGGTTTTAAAAGGTAAGCGATGTGAATTATAATCAAGCTAGTTATAATAAAGAACTTGATGTATTTCAAAAGATTTATAATCGTTTTGAAGGAAGAGTAACACTTGGTTTTAAAAGGTTTTAAAAAGAGTTATACTAAGCTTTATGGGAGTTAGGTATAATGTCTTAAGAGAGGTAAAGAAAATGGTTTCTTGATGTTAGAAGTTAAGAGACTTGATCTTATAAGATAAGAGACTTAACTTATTTGTTCTAATATGAATGTTTGTGTGAAACCTCATTCGTGAGTAATGAGTACTTGGTGTTATTTAAAGGGATAATGTTTCTTGATTTGAAATCGAAGGTGTATCGACAGACCATCGGCAATGTTAATAAAGGAAAATGTCAATAATGATGTATCGTATTAAAACCGGTAGAAACCTCCATCTGCATAGAAACTAAGATGAGACAAAATGATATTACATTTTCTAGATCATGGTCGTAATAAGAATGATGTAAACAAGAATAACCTACTCACGTGAGACATATATTACTCAATTGTTCTAAAAAGGAATCAAGTGATTAAGTTTGAACTATGAAACCATTTGAAAATGAGAAGCTTGAGTAATTGAAACTAGGCAAACCGAACTTAGGAAAAGAATGTTGTTACTTGATTTTGAAAAGGAATGTGGGTTGGTCATTCTAATACTACGGGTATCGGGTGACTTTTATAAAAGTAATGGATCTCTTTTAAAAGAACTTAACGTATGTAGTACTTTGGGGTTACAAACCCAGACTTTGGCATAAAATGAAAGTACTTTGAGTTGTGTGAGACTTGCCTATGCTTGTTGTTGTGAAACTTGCCTATGCTTGTTGTTGTGAAACTTGCCTATGCTTGTTGTTGTGAAACTTGCCTATGCTTGTGATGATAGCCTTGGTTGTGCAAGTGTGGTATTTCTGTGTTACCGCGTCTCTCGGTAGAGGGCCGGTTGACTTGTTGAGAACTTACTTGGACGTGCTGGCAGTGATGGAGAATTCCACGGGTATGTTTCCATTTTGATTACTGTCTTGTTGTTGATGTCACATGGACATGTCTACACCGATGCAGTATTCCGGGGGCATGCGGCCATGCGGCCGGGTTGATTACCCGATATATGGTTATTACTGCAACATGGACGTGTCTACACCGATGCAGTATTCCGGGGGCATGTGGCCATGCGGCAGGGTTGACCACCAGTATATTGTTATTGAGGTTACATGGGCATGTCTACACCGTCGCAAGATTCCGGCATGTGGCCATGCGGCCTTGTTATTGTTGCATCATGGACATGTCTACACCGATGCGATTCGGCATGTGGCCATGATGCGAACATGATGGATGTGGTGGGCGTGAGACCCATAGTTATATTTGAGTGGTGACTTTGAGGGCGTGAGTCCCTGACTTGACTGCTTTTATGTTGCGTACTGTATTTTGGTTATCATACATGTCTCCTGCTTTATATAGACTGTTATGATTTAACTGCAGATTTACGCTTCACATACTTGGTACTGTCAGATCGACCTCGGGGCTGCGTTCATGCCGCAGGTAGAGGTACATCGGTCGTGGATCCCCGCTCTTAGGATCTCACTTCAGCGTGTCGGAAAGCTCCGTTCCTTCGGAGGCTTATCTTTGGTATGTTTCCCTGAGTTGTAGGTTCTTGTACATTCAGGGGTATGGCGGGGCCCTGTCCCGTCATAGTTGTTGTATATCTTAGAGGTCTGTAGTATCATTGTGGCGGTGGTTGTAAAAGGATTAAACTATTCGTGTTTTATGTATATACCAAGGCAACTGTTTTGGTTGGCCTGTTTTTTTTACTATATCTCTTGTTTAGTGACTCATGTTTTATGTTCCGCTGATTTTCTCTGATGTATGTATCACTAGGGTGCCCGGGGTAAGGCACCAGTGACGGGCCCGGGTTTCGGGGCGTTACAAAGTGGTATCAGAGCAGTTAGTCCTCGGAAAGTGTCTACGCATCGTGTTCAGTAGAGTCTTGATTATCGGTGTGTTGTGCACCACATCTATAATCAGGAGGCTATAGGACATTTAGGATTGGTTTCCATTCTTCTCATTCTGAGATCGTGCCTTAGAGCTATGTTGTAAGTTGGACCCCTCTGACGTGTTTCGTTTTTACCAGTTATGCCTCTGCGAAAGGCAACCGTGGCCCGGGAGCGGCAAGGCAGTGAGGAGTCGCTAGTGTGATTCGTGAGGAGTACGAGGCGCAGCCCGGTCAAGACTGAGACAAGGCTCCGACGGCGGGTTTCGCGACGCCGCAAAGACCAAAGAGAGTTTAGAGCAGCAGCGGTCGCTGAGACTACAAGACTGAGCCTCCACCCCACGTGCAGGGGCGTAAGAGTTGGGTTACAAGGAGATGGCGCGATCGCCGTGGTCGTGGCCGATATGAGGATAATTTGGATGCAGCAGCCCAACCCCAAGAGCACCCGTAGTTCACCCCGAGCGCATTTGAGGCTGGCAGACTTTCGAGATGTAGCCCGCCGAGTTCTACGGTCGAGGCCCGAGGATGATCCGCAGGAGTTCATCCGGCGCTACAAGCGATCATGAGAGTGATCAAGGCTTGGAGACCGAGTCGGTGGTCCTAGGTTCGCATCGGCCGCGTGATACCGCATGATCGGTTTGATTCGTGGAGCCGTCCCGGAGAGAATGCACTTCCACCGTTTGGGACGAAGTTTTCGGGGCCTTCCCGCACATTTCTTGCCTCCACATGAGAGGGCTCGGGCCGGCGCATTTTGATGTTGAGGCGAACTGCGCATTCGGGAGTACAATGTGGATTTCGACTCATTGTCACGGTATGTTCCCGCATTAGTAGCTATTATGGAGGATCGAGTGCACCGATATGTTACAGGGCTCGATGATTACCTAGCAGAGAGTTGTTCGGGTGTTTCTCTTCAGCCGGGCATGGACATTGCCCGCATGCAGGCTCATGCACTTGGGCGCGGCGAGCGCAGAGATCGACGTGGACCGCCACAGGAAGGCCAAGACGGCCGGATATTTTAGCGACTTCGAGGCGGACCGCCTCGTAAAGAACTAGTTATGTACTCCGCCATTGCAGAGTGGTCCTCCGCAGCCCGACCTCAGGATATTCAGGAGCGGTCGTGGCTCCCGTGTTTGGATGTTCGGGAGTAGGGTTTTGGCGGATCACTACCCCTACCTCGGTGTGGTCGATGTGGTAGACCGCATTTCGGGGAGTGTCGTAGTACCAAGGGATCTTGTTATTCTTGCGGCCAACAGGCCATATGACGAGAGACGTCCGACCAGTAGCAGTAGGATAGCATGACTACTAGATCAGCCATGCGGCCACGGTAGAGGTCGCGTGGAAGTTCAGCTTTAGCGGTCCTTGAACCGCCTAGTTTCGTATATCCTTAACCTCTAGAGTTTTGTGTGTATTGATGTTGTTGATGTGTTTAATGATATGTTTGGATAGCTTTGTAAAATGTGATTTAGAAACTCGTTAGTGAAAAGGGTAAGTCCTGGTAGTGTGAAATGGAAGTGGTAGCTTTCATGACTGTAGAGGTAAGATTGTTCGATCAAGAAACTAGAGAGTTGGCGCTACAGATGGGTCGGGTTGGGCCATGTTGCGGGCCAACCCGCCCCGCTTTGAGGAAGGGTCAGCTCGGGTGGTCCCGCCGGTGGCGGTCACGCGGGTGCTAGGCCCAAGTTTAGATGACCATCGTATGAGTTCGTGGATACGTTCGACCGATCAGTTCGTGAAGGCCGGAATGGCCTTAGGGAAATCGAGGTTAGTGAGATGACCAAGTTTGGAGGTAGTGACTCCAAGGGTTGGGAACAGAAGCGTTGACGGAAGTGTGGTACGGACACTAGAACGAGTTCGAGTGTTCGTGACGAGTACTGCGAGAAAGGGGAGAAGTGAGCGTGTGTTTTTGTGACCAGGTGTGGCATGATTGTTTTCGTACGTATAGCAGTGAAGACTATACTGACGCCTGTTGTTTTGAGACCTTGAAGGAACATTCGGGACGAATGTTTCTAAGGAAGAATGTTATACCGTATTTCCGAGTATATGTACGTGGGCGACGCACGAATTTTGAGCCTTAAGTTAGGCATGTTTCGAAATTTTGGGCACAAGTGCCGATTAGAGTCGTCGATTTTAACGTTTCCTGACTTTCGTAGAGAAAATTCCGCTATGTCATTTATAATTTTTGCGGATTTTTCCGAGAGACGAACATTTTGGACCAACGGAGGGTGACATGTGTCACCCCACATTGGTAGCAAGTGGAGGACTTGGACGATCAAGGCCCAAGAGGATCGTTGGCCTTGGCGATTGGTCCCTTGAATTGTGCCTTGTTTTGGCCTTGTTTTGTGGAGTGTTTTGTGGAGTGTTTTGTGGAGTAGGGTTAGGTGCACTTGGCTTGATCTTGGCCTTACACTTGCCTTGCACTTGGCTTGCACATGGCTTGATCTTGGCCATTGGTTGGCTTTTGGTTTTGCTATAAATACCCCCTAAGTGTGAAGACTTCATCCATTCCAAAACTTCCAAGTCTTGAAACCCTCTCCTCCCTTCTTGTTGTGCTAGCCGAGAGCTTCCTCCTCCCCTTTTCGTGAGGCCTTGTGGCCGAGAGCACACCCCTCCCCCCTAGCCTAGTTGTCTTCGTATAATACCCCTTGTTGTGGTATAGAAATACTCTCCTAATATTGTTATAATGTCCAAATACCTTGGCCCAAATACCTTGTAGTATTCCCAAGGTTACACTTATACAAAGCCCGTAAAATACGATTATACTTCCTTTAGCCACAAAAACGAAACCCTAAGGAAATCTTCACCGTTGTTGAAGTTGTAAGTAGAAGTTGGTTAGAACTTCTAAGGGTTGTTTGGAGCGCCGAGTAGAGCTAAGCGTTGCTCAGATCGACTTTATACTTGGATAATTTTGGGCTTATCGAGGTAAACACTCTCGTTCTTCTATTGTAATTGGAAATTACATGTTTGAATATATAGTCAAGTATACTATATATAGAACTATACTTAGTAATTGTGGCAATGTCTTTTGACTTAAGCTGAAGAATTAAGAATCGAATCAATCTGTAATTACATAGATCAGACATGAGACTTGTGTAGTATTCTGTAGTAGAATTGTACACGCCCGGTTAGGCGTGTAAAACCCCTCGTTGGCTTGGCAGCCTCGATAGAGCGAGATTTGCGCCGCGCGTGGAGGTGCCGCCAATTTTCAGAGATTATGGAACGTTGAGATCTAGATGTTAATAAGCGCCTTGTGGCCTTATAGGTTGAAGTACTACGTGTGGAGTGATCCACTTGGCTAAGGAGTAGCCGGCGGTTTGAGGTACTTGGAGCGTTTTGCTATTAGTCGACAATCGTCGCGAGGTATGTGAACCTCTTCCTATCTCTTCTAGCATGATATGTGTGAACTATGTAGTACGGTAGACGTACATGTGTTAACTGTGTTTGATTGTTCTTAAAACATAAAGTGTTATAACGGCTTTATGGGAAGTTGGTTATAACAGCTTTATGTAGGTAAGAAAATACTTTGTGGTTTTAAAAGGTAACTGATGTGAATTATAACTGGCTAGTTATAATAAAGAACTTGATGTATTTCAAAAGATTTATAATCGTTTTGAAGGAAGAGTAACACTTGGTTTTAAAAAGGTTTTAAAAAGAGTTATACTAAGCTTTATGGGGAGTTAGGTATAATGTCTTAAGAGAGGTAAAGAAAATGGTTTACTGATGTTAGAAGTTAAGAGACTTGATCTTATAAGATAAGAGACTTAACTTATTTGTTCTAATATGAATGTTTGTGTGAAACCTCATTCGTGAGTAATGAGTACTTGGTGTTATTTAAAGGGATAATGTTTTACTGATTTCGGAAATCAGAATGTGTATCGACGCACCAACTGGCAGCTGTTAATAAAGGAAAATGTCTTGAATAATGATGTATCGTATTAAAACCAGAGAAACCTCCATCTGCATAGAAACTAAGATGAGACAAAATGATATTACATTTTCTAGATCACGGTCAGTAATAAGAATGATGTAAACAAGAATAACCTACTCTCACGTGAGACATATATTACTCAATTGTTCTAAAAAGGAATCAAGTGATTAAGTTTGGGAACTATGAAACCATTTGAAAATGAGAAGCTTGAGTAATTGAAACTAGGCAAACTGGAACTTAGGAAAAGAATGTTGTTACTTGATTTTGAAAAGGAATGTGGGTTGGTCATTCTAATACTACGGGTATCGGGTGACTTTTATAAAAGTAATGGATCTCTTTTAAAAGAACTTAACGTATGTAGTACTTTGGGGTTACAAACCCAGACTTTGGCATAAAATGAAAGTACTTTGAGTTGTGTGAGACTTGCCTATGCTTGTTGTTGTGAAACTTGCCTATGCTTGTTGTTGTGAAACTTGCCTATGCTTGTTGTTGTGAAACTTGCCTATGCTTGTGATGATAGCCTTGGTTGTGCAAGTGTGGTATTTCTGTGTTACCGCGTCTCTCGGTAGAGGGCCGGTTGACTTGTTGAGAACTTACTTGGACGTGCTGGCAGTGATGGAGAATTCCACGGGTATGTTTCCATTTTGATTACTGTCTTGTTGTTGATGTCACATGGACATGTCTACACCGATGCAGTATTCCGGGGGCATGCGGCCATGCGGCCGGGTTGATTACCCGATATATGGTTATTACTGCAACATGGACGTGTCTACACCGATGCAGTATTCCGGGGGCATGTGGCCATGCGGCAGGGTTGACCACCAGTATATTGTTATTGAGGTTACATGGGCATGTCTACACCGATGCAGTATTCCGGGGGCATGTGGCCATGCGGCCTTGTTATTATTGTTGCATCATGGACATGTCTACACCGATGCAGTATTCCGGGGGCATGTGGCCATGATGCGAACATGATGGATGTGGTGGGCGTGAGACCCATAGTTATATTTGAGTGGTGACTTTGAGGGCGTGAGTCCCTGACTTGACTGCTTTTATGTTGCGTACTGTATTTTGGTTATCATACATGTCTCCTGCTTTATATGATCGTTATGATTTAACCGATATTCTGATTTCACATACTTGGTACCTGTTGTACTGACCTCCTTCGGGGGGCTGCGTTCATGCCGCAGGTAGGGGTACATCGGTCGTGGATCCCCGCTCTTAGGATCTCACTTCAAAGGCGTGTCGAAGCTCCGTTCCTTCGAGGCTTATCTTTGGTATGTTTCCGAGTTGTAGGTTCTTGTACATTCGTGGTATGGCGGCCCCGTCCTGTCATAGTTGTTGTATATCTTAGAGGTTGTAGTATTGTGGCGTGTGGTTGTAAAAGGATTAAACTGCTCGTGTTTTATGTATATACCGAAGGCAATCGCTTTGGTTGCTTTGTTTTTACTATATCTCTTGTTTAGTGACTCATGTTTTATGTTCCGCTGATTTTCTACGATGTATGTATCACTAGGGTGCGGGAAGGCACCAAAGTGATGCCCGTGTCGGCGCGTTACAGCGTTATTTTATGTTATTGATTTATGTTCCGATTTTCTCGATGTATGACTACCGTGCCTAAAAGGCACGATCACGCCCGGTTCGTTGTGACAAAAGTGGTATCGAGAGCGATTAATCCTCGAAAGAAAGTGTCTGCTGCATCGTATCCAAGAGAGTCTTGATTATCGGTGTTGTGCGCAGCGCAATAATCGTGAGGCTATAGGATATTTAGGATTGGTATTCTTCTTCATTCCGAGATCGTGCCTTAGAGTGTGGATAGGTTGGACCCTAACGTATTTCTTCCTCACCGCTATGCCTCCGTAAGGCAATCCGAGCCAGGGCAAGGCGCACCGGCGGAGCCGCGAGAGTTCGAGGGTTTAGGGGCACGCCCAATTATCACCTTAGGTACTTTCGGGAGTTCTGACGCCACTAGCCCCAAAGAAAGTTTAGCACTACGGCAGCCTTCTTACCGCGCCATGATATTTGAACCTTCGATTCGCCCAGAGAATATAGATTTCGAGGCGACCGCATTAACTATGGATTTGACTACCAGAGAGTATACCGATGTACCGCGAGTCTTGATGACTATCAGAGAGGTGTGCAAGAGTAATTCTTCACTGGGCTTGGTATGGCACGTATGCGGGCTTATGCGTGCAGCCGAAAACGCAGAGATCGACGTTAACGTTAACGGCGATAGAAGAGGCCGAGCAGGAAGGTCCTTTAGTAACTTTTGAGGCGAGCCACCAATGATTAGATTACGACATCCACCTGCGTAAAAAGTCCTCCGAGGTTCGTGACGCCGGTATGCAGGAGTTGGTCGAACTCCAAGGCTTAGATTCCGGCTCAAGTGACCGACGCCATCCCGGAATGTCGTCTTTTAGTTGGTACTGGTTGTACCTGGCGACCGCCGTGTGGTCTGTTGTCGAGAGTGTCCCGTAGGAGGACTCACCTTCGTGATCGTGGGTAGTTCGCCACCTTCCTTAGCTACGCGCCACAGGCAGTTTGATTAGAACAACTAAGGGGAAGCAATAGATATAGATATATCTTTAACCTCTAGAGTTTTGTTTATGTGATAAGGTGAGTATACCTTAAG
Source organism: Przewalskia tangutica (assembly GCA_029844215.1). Lineage (NCBI taxonomy): Eukaryota > Viridiplantae > Streptophyta > Magnoliopsida > Solanales > Solanaceae > Przewalskia > Przewalskia tangutica. Next base: position 83,841,070 of record CM056720.1, on the reverse strand, counting down.
TGTTATGTTCGATAGCAGTGTTAGTTGTGATTAGAAATCATGGTGGGTTAACCGAGTAAGATTTTGGGGATAGAAGGTGTGAGCCTTAGAGTTTTATACGTGAGACCTTAGAGGTAAGGCCATCTCGAGTATAGGTGTAGTGTTATGTTTGATCCTTATCGAGTGCATAGTGCACGTGAGCTATGGTTGTGGGATAAGTCCCGAGTAGCGTGATTTGAAAGAGGTAGTCGAGCTAAGACCGCCAGGTTTTCAAACGTGATTAGTGAGATTGTCCGGATCGGGAGCTAGTATTGTGCGTGTTCTTGGTCGGGTTGAGGCCACGCCGCGGGTCAACCAGCGGTAGGTTTTGGTGGTGGGTCGCGTGGTCCCGCCTTGTGTTAGGGTTGTGAGGTGTTAGGCCCAAGTTTAGTTAACCAGTGTCTGAGTTCGTGGATCGTTCGACCAGTGGTCGGGCCGGAGAGGTCACCGCCTTCTTCTAGCAAAGCGCTTTACTCGGCAGTGTTGATTTTATCAGAAAGGTTGTAAGGCTGCACGGGGTGCCTACCTTCACCTTATGACAGACAGTGGAGCCCAGGGTACGGCTGTTTTGTTTCTGGAAGTTTTACCAAGCAGGGTTAAGAACTCAGCAGTCTCGACCGCGTTCGCCAAGGGCCGTGTGTGTATTTCAGGTAGTGGTGGGGATTGTTGTCTCTGTGGAGGAGTGTTTAAGCTACCATTTCGCTTCGAATGTCGCTTATGAGGCCTTGTAGAGGCGGAAGTGTAAGTTGCGGCCGATTGGTTCGATGTTGGCAAGATTCGGATAGTTCAGCTTGTTCCAGCAGATGGATAGGTAAAGCTTGTCTAGAGGAGGTTACAGCACTCGAGAAATCGTGCGGATAATCGGCGACGGCGCTTAGAGTTCTGTTGACGGTCGGTCTTCTTGAAAGTACCACCCGGATGGGGTGTGGCGAAGCTTTAAACAGAGGAAACTTAGCTCGAGTTACTTTGGGCCCTTTGAGTTCATGTGAAGAATAGGCCAAAGTTGCCTATCGTTAGCATTTGCCGTCCGACTTAGGAGGCAAGACGTCCGATCTTCGTATTGTTATGTTCGGAAAGTATCGAAATCCATCCGAGTGTTCGATTAATGATGACCACGTTAGAGATAGTAACCCGAGTTTGAACCGAGCGATCAAGAGTTTGGGTGTACGGCACCGCAGCGATCGCATGCGATCCCGGCACCATTGTTGGGTCGCTGAGAAGGTTTATGCCTCGCAAAGTGACAAAAGTGGTATCATGTGGTAAGAATCGAGTGTACGAGGAACGACTGTCGTAAGAAGCGAGCATGTATGGCGGCGTAGATGTGATCATTTCTTTTGTATGGAGAAAGTGCGAAGGAATTATATTTTAGACCTTGGATGGGAGCGTTTGTGATGTTAGAGGTGTTTTCGTGGACTTGGATGTAAGCATTTTGGCGGATGTTTCGTGGCGATGATGGCGGATTGTTCTCGTAAGTATAGTAGGAAGACTATACCGCGCTTGTTTTGAGATTAGAAGGAACATTCGGACGAATGTTTCTAAGCAGGGAGAATGTTATACCGTATTTTTCCGGTATGTACGTAAGGACGCACGTAGAAATTTGAAACTTGTGTTAGGCTTGGCGAATTTAATTTTGTTCACAACACCCGCTTAGAGTCGTTTTTCGACTAAACGCTTTCCAACTTTCGTAGGGAAAATTCCGCTATGTCTTTTTAATTTTTGGATTTTTCCAGAGACGAACGTGTTGGACCAACGAGAGGGCGCCACTTGGCACCTCCCATCAAGCGACGTGGTCGGTTTGGACGAATTGAAGAGGGGAGTTGGTAGGATATTTTGTGTGTTAGTTGGTTAAGGACACATGGGTGGATCTGCCCTACACTTGCTATGCACTTGGCTAGATCTTGGCCATTGGTTGGCCTTGGCTGCTATAAATACCCTCTCCTTTGATGAATTCTTCATCCTTTCCACAAATCTTCTAAGTGTTAAAATCCTCCTCCCTCCCTTGTGGTTCTCGCCCAAGAGCCTTCCTCCCCTCAGGCCGAGAGCCTCCCCTCCAGGGGGCTGCAGCCGTACCCCCTAGCCTAGTTGTCTTCGTATAATACCCCCCCTCTTGGTAGAAATACTCTCAAAAGTATTGTTATAATGCCCAAATTACCTTAGCCGTATACCTTGTAGTATTCTAAGGTTAAACCTATACAAAAAGCCCAGTTATACTATTATACTTCCGTCACCACAAAACCAAAACCCTAGGAAAATCTCCATATTCCGTGGGAGTATTGTGTAGAAGTTGGTTAGAACTTCTAAGGGTGGTTTAGAGCGGGTTGGAGCTAAACGATTACCCAGGATCGACTTTTATACTTGGATAATTATGGGCTTATCGAGGTATTATCTTGTCCCTCTATTGTAATTGGAAATTACATGATTGTTAGGCTATATAGTTGAAGTATACTATATATAGAACTGAACGTTGTTATCGGCAATGTCTTTGGACTTAAGCACAATAATAAGAAACCTTTTCGAAGAAGAGTATCAATCAGATGTATACGTACATATTACATCAGACTTGTGTAGCTTTTCTCGTGAGTAGAATTGTACTGCTCGGGTTAGATGTATAACCCCTCGTTGGCTTGGTGGCGGCCTCGATAAAGGAGGAGATTTACTGCCATGCGGGGAGGTGTCGCCAATTTTCTAGAATGTTCTACGATGAGGTCTAAATGTTAATAAAGCGCCTTGTGGCCTTATAGGTTGAAGACTACGTGTGGCGCGATCTACTTGGCTTAAGGAGTAGCCGACGGTTGGAAGTACTTGGAGCGTTTTGCTATTAGTCGATACTGCCGCGAGGTATGTGAACCTCTTCCTATCTCTTCTAGCATGATATATGTGAACTATGTAGTACAGACGATACGTGTGCTAAATGTATTTGATTGGTTTAACACAAAGTGTTATAACGGCTTTATGGGAAGTTGGTTATAAACTTTATGTTGTTAAGAAAATACTTGTGGTTTTTAAAAGGTAAATGATTTGAACTATAACTGGCTTGTTATTTTTTAATAAATAAATTTAATTATTACAAAAGATTTTTGATTAATTTCTAAAGAAGAAGTAATACTTGGTTTTGAAAACTTAAGAGTTATACTAGCTTTATGGGAAGTTAGGTAATAACGCTTAAGAATGTTTTCTTGATTTCGAAATCGAATGTGTATCGACAAACCATCGCGTTAATAAAAGGAAATGTTTTGTGATTAAGTATTATTAAAACCAAGAGAAACTTCCATCTGCATGTAGCTAAGATGAGACAAAATGATATTTCCTAGATCATGGTCAGTAATAAGATTGTTATAAACAAGAATATCCTACTCACATATAAGACTTATGTTTCTCGAGATAGTTTAAAAGAGAATTATATTCTTAAATGAATAAGACTATGAACTCTGAAACCTTTCTAAAATAAGAAACGTGAACATTTGAAATTAGGCAAACTGGACGTTTGGATAATAATGTTGTTACTTGATTTTACAAAGATAAGTGTTTTGATTCACTTCAAAAGATAATCACTCTATTTTCATATACTACGGGTATTGTGTGACTTTTGTGAAAGTAACGATCTTTTAAAAAGTTAATGTATGAAGTACTTTGGGGATAGAAACCCAACATGTTGACATATAGTAGAAAGTACCTGTGTGTATAACTTGATTGCGTTGGTTTGTGATAGCCTTGTAATACCTTCGTGATGCTTTGATAAGTAATCATATTAGGATGCTACGTGTGTTAGTATTCGTGATGTTTGTGTAAAGGGTTTTCCTCGATTGTGCTTATGTTGTTTAAACGATAAACTGTTATGATGGTATTATACCACACACCGTGTTTCCGGGGGTTAAACTGCCCTCCGATGCGGGGTAGACTCAGGCGGTCTGGGACCATGATTCGAGAATACCTAATGCGGGTCCCGGCCTATGCGTAGCTACGAGTTCCGTGTTAGCGCGGCCTTTATGGTCATGCGGTCTATGTGGCTACGCGGATCGCGAGTCCGGGGCGATGCCGGAGTAGCTACCGACGCGGTTATACCTCACGCGCCTATGAGATCGGCCTATGCGAGTCGCGGAGTTCTGTAGGCTAGACACGCAGATTTGATATTGCTGACGAGCGACCAGCTTTGATCATGTTACTGTCTAGACAGATATCATGATACAGTGTATGACCTTTTTATTACTGTGGGTGTTAGTAGTCGGCTATGCCTTCGCATTTCACCCCGCATCGCTTTATTTGGACACAGTGGGACTCGTTGTTCACGTGTATTCCTTGGTGTTTTTCTATCATCGATCACGGCGGTGAGAAGGTATTCCACGGGCATGATTGATGTTGTGGGCGTGAGACCCATTGTTATATTGGAGTGATGACTTCGAGGGCGTGAGTCCCTGACTTGATATGACTGCTTATTTATTATGAACTGTAGTTTGGTTATCATACATGTCTCCTGCTTTATATAGACTACTATGATTTCATTTACGTGATTTTCGCCACATACTGCATTTTTGTTATCGACCTTCCCGGGGCCGTTCATGCCGCAGTAAAGGTACACCGCCGTTGATCCTCGCTCTAGTGGTCACGATTGAAGCTCAGTTCCTCCGAGGCTTATCTTCGTATAGTCCCTGTTGTTGTAGGTGCTACATTCAGGGTATGACGGCCCCGCCCCGTTGTCATATCATTCGTAGGTCCAGTAGTACCGTGTGTGGTTTGTAAAAAGGATTAAACTGCTCGATTGAAAGAGTTGTTGTTTCTATATATATGCCAAAGGCAAGTTTTCACAGTTATTGTTTATACTAGTTATTTTATGTTATTGATTTATGTTCACGATTTTCTCGATGTATGACTCATCGGGTGCGGGTAAGGCACGATCACTGCCCGGTTCGGGTTGTGACAGAACATTTTTCCTTTCCAACGTTCGGAAGATTTTTCCGTCGGAAAAACAATTCTTTCTTTCGTACCAATTTATCAAGTCTTGTGTTCTCGCGTCTATTCTCTTATACATGTCCTGGACTTACGGAGTGTAACATTCTTCCCCCCTTAGGAACATTCGTCCCCGAATGTTCTTAGTCGGTTGTCAAGCTATACAAACTCCGGCAAAATCTCTTTACCATGCCTATCAATCAATACTCCACAAGACCAACGATGTCACACATGGCCACCACATAACATACGTAAACATATCAATGGACCTTCCGTCCGCGGCCCCTTCTCACAAAACTCGAAGGTTACTGTCTTATCAAAAACAAGATCTTTAGAGGTTACTGAACCTAAGGCGTGTGTATCATCATAAATAACCTTCACTCATGGCCAAAAAAGAAATTTTCTCTACGCACCTTCATTACTCATAACTATAATCACTATAGTTCTTTTAACCTTTGTTCCTTCCTTTTCTTACTTGTCATATTTTCTCGTACTTTCAAACTTATTTAGTACACGTACAAAATCTCAAATATTATTTATGTTCTCCAATCCTTGGAGTTACTAACCAAACTTGGCCATATACTACTTAAATTTCCGCTAAGGCTCTTCTCGGCCCTTACGACCTGGTTCCGGTGGAACGCGTCCACAAACTCGTACAACGATTAACTAGACTTGGGCCTTGCATCCTCGTGACCCTATCACATAGCGGGACCATATCCAACTGACATCACCCCATTCCATACTATCGGCTGACCCAAAATGAGTCCATAACCCGACCCATCGTCATACTTAACTTCTCATTTTCAGTCTGAAATAAATCTCTCTCTTATCTCAAGGTACTTTTCACCCTATCCCCCTATTCACTAGAGGTTCGTCACATAGGCTGAAGTATTTCTACCGTACATTCTTCCCTATCGGTCTTTACACTGTTACGGGATAATTACAACTTGTGAACTCTACACAACTATAGTCTCAGTTCACTTACCATTCTTGTCAACATTCTTAACTTTTCACTTTACTAATCAAAGTATTCCTACCTCTGGGGGTGCTATCAATTATAACTACTAGCAATAAAGGGAAAACATATACGCTAGGGCAAAATCTGAATCTATCAATGCACGTATGATTCAAAAGAATCGAAATATACCTGTAACCCCATGCGATGTCGCCTCCTGATCCTGTCCAGTAGTCACGTCATCTATGCGGTTCGAAGGACCGCCAGAACTATAAACTCCACCCTGACCTCTACCACGACTGGCTGACATCTGAACACCCTGCCCTGGGGGACGCACAGCTGTGGAGGAAAGGGAATCAACCATCGGCCTCATAGGCTGAGCCACCTCACCGGTGCTCTTTCTAAAAGGACACACCCTCAGTATATGGCCCGGAAGGCCACAATAAAAACAAACACCTGTGCCATAATGGCATTTCCCTAAATGACGCTTACTACATCGGAAACACTGAGGAATAGGTGGCCTCGACTGAGAAAATCCTCTGCTCCCCTGAGAACCTCGACCCCTGGAGCTTGGACCGGCTCCTAAATACCTTGTGGGGTCAAATCTCCCACCTGTGGGCTGCGGGGGTATGTACTGGGTAGGCTGGGACGAATATCTCACTCGCTGCTGAGGCTGCTCGTCCAAACACTCACCGGGATAACCAACCGGTCTAGCCCTCTTACGCTGATTTCCGCGTTGGCCCTCTACCCTCTGTACACATGTCTGTACTGGCCGAATAACCTCCTGCTGATGAAACTGTAGCACCGCTATCTTGGTCAATAACATAATTGTTTCCCTCATGACCCTATAGTTTTCTCCTAACTGAGAAACTGGAGGCTCTGGTGCTGGGGCCTCAAAACCTGGCGTAGAAGAACTCGCCGACTGCGGCACAACATCCGGTATACCCTGGGCATAAGCCCTATCAACTCTCTGAGTCTGACTGGTAGCTCCTGCTACTCTTTTACCCTTCAAGCATCGTTGCTCCTCGAGGCATAGCTGTAACACAAAAATACGTCAGAGAGGAATTATCTTACTAACACATCTCTATGGCACGATCTCAGAGTGATAAGAATAGAAACCAACTCGTAAATGTCCTGTAGCCTCCTGTTTATGGGTGTGGCGCGCAACACACCGATAATCAAGACTCTACTAGACACGGTCTGTAAACATTCCGAGGACTGACTGCTATGATACCACTCTGTCACGCCCGAACCGGGCGTGATCGTGCCCTACCTGGGCACCCTTCTACCTAACAACACAAGTAAACTGCGGAATTTAAATAACACCTCATTTTTTTTTTAAAACCAACGTACGTGCAAGGGCAAAGCCGACAAGGCTGCCATATAATATACATAATCAAAAGACACTACACTGTACATGAGTCCAATCCCACATATGAATACAGACCTCTAAGAGTTTTACTGAAACATGACGGGACAAGGCCCCGCCGTACCCATAACTTGTACAAAAGCCTGTACTGAAGGATCTATACCAAAATGATAAACTCCAAAACAGATGGAGCTATCCAAAAACTCCGAGCAGGGTCCTACACCTGCAGATCACCAAACTGCGTACCTAAACCTGCGGCATGAACGCAGCCCCCCGAAGGAGGTCAGTACGAAAAATGTACCAAATATGTGAAACAGTAAATACTGTAATGAAATCATAACAGTCTAAACAAAATAGGAGACATGTATGATAGCCAACCTACAGTACACAATACATAAGCAGTCATATCAAGTCAGGGACGCATGCCCTCAAAGTCATTACTCAAATATAACCATGGGTCTCACGCCCATAATATCAATCATGCCCGTGGAATCCTTCCTCACTGCCGGTAGTCCATGATATAATACAGCATCAGTAAGCACACTGAACCTTGCAAACATGAGAGTAATGCAATCCTTTTTATCTTTAAGTTATGTCTTTAACAATGAGAATTACTATTCCACTTTAAATCATACAAACACTGCACCCTTTCATTAATGAAATCACTACCGTTTCAAAACATGAAGGTCGTGCCAGTGCCAGGGTCAACCACCCTCTGTGTTATAATGCAACCTATCATAGGACTATTTCACCCGCAAGGGACTATTTCACCCGCTTAGGTCATGAGGACCCTCAATGAGTCATCGGTACACGATACTCGCATCACGGATAGCTAATCCATGGCTTATATATATCTCGAGAATTTAACCCGCCGAGTCAAATACCGACCCGCCGTGAGTGTGTACCACTCACCCCCATGGGGAGCTAACCCATGGTATCCTTGAAACAAGTTGCCGGCCCTTTATGGAGGGACACGAAGATGTGGAAATATGACACTTGCACGAATGTCTATGTTACACCCCGTATTTACATGACATGTTTTAAGAACGTACGTGAGAATTCCTAATGTTAAGATTAGAGACTTGTAAAAATTTATCGGAATTATGGAATTGTCGGAAAACGAATATTGTGACGAATGGGAGGGCGACACGTGTCACCCCCCTTATGTTTGTCTTGGATGAAATGTAGCATGGGCACAAGGGTCATTTGACCCTTGTTAGGAAGACAAGTCTTGCAACTTGTAGAACTTGAGAAAATTGACTTAGTCAATGGGTCCACAAGGCTTGATATTTGAGAGAACCTCATCCTAGACACCCATTTGTACACATCTTGACCCTCCATGTTACTATATAGTAGTACTAGTAGTGAGACAAGTTCCACACTTAGCCAAATTTTCAAGAAAATTGGATGAACAAAGCTAAGAGCTCTCGGGTTCATCAAGGGAGAAAATAATTTTTTTTTGTTTCTTGTCCAATAAGCTCCACACTTTAAACCAAGGTTCATGAGGGTTTTGTAAGTGTATCTCAATAGAAAAATCCCGGAAAAAGATAGTTTTCGTATTAGTCGCAAGACGAAAACCTAGTTGCCTTTCTAGGTTTTGGTTGGAAGATTGAAGGAAATTTGTTGGTGTTGTTCTAAGGGTCTCAAGTAGAGGATTGGAGTGTCAAGGAGGGGCTCTAAGTTTCTAGGGAGCGACTTTGGATTTGAAGTTGGACTAAGAATCGTTGAGGTAATAATCTTGTCTCTTAAGTGTTACAAGATTATATATTGTTGTTAGCTTTACATGTTTGCTAGCATGAAGTATATGTGTTGAAGTTTCTTAATTATTATGGATTGATTGTAGCCTTAAATCCGAAATGTCATTTAAGCCTTGTGAAGTTGGATTACAATTTGGTCGTTTATTAGAATCGTCGCATGTTAATTACTTGAAGATTATAGTGGTTATAATCGATTGCGACTTGATTTCATGTTATGCTAACAACTTGGATTGAAATAGAAATTGGATAAGAATTGGTGTTATTGTACTCAATGTGGCCAAATTGGACTAATAGTTTGTTATCTTTTGTGGGGCGGAATTTTACACGTCTAGTAGGCGTGTAATCACCTATTGTTAATTGCATTGGTTGGGCCTTAAATGTGGCATGTTTGGTTATTGAATTCGGCCTTGAAAAAGGTGGAAAAGTATGTAGAAACAAAGGAAGTGCTGTCCGATTTTCCGTAGAATTTAGTGACTTAGCACTTAGAATATTCTACGTTTGAAGTAAGAGGTTAATGGACGTATTGTGGCCATTATAGGTTGAAATACTAAGTATAGCGTATCCTACTTGAAGGATGGAATAGCTATCAAGGTTGAAGTACTTTGGAGCATTTTGCTACTTGTCGATAATCGTCGCGAGGTATGTGAACCTCTTCCTCCTTTTGGCATGATTCTATGTATGGAATATACATGTAGTAATATTTCATGTTCCCTTCTACTCTTAGAAGTTAAAAGGTATGTATGTGATTTACTCTATGTAAAGGTTATGTCTAGGTTATCCTAAGTTCTTGCCAAGTCATATGGGGGATGTTGGTAAGAGTCGTTAGGAGGTATTTGGAGTCAAGTTGACTCGGCTAAGTTACGGCACAAATGAGAATAAGTATCGAACAAGCCACTGCAGTGTTAATAAAGGAAAATGTAATGACAATCAATTATGTTAAAATGAGTAAAGTTCTCCATCTGCATAGAAACTAAGATAAGACAAAATTGTATTACATTTTCTAGATCATGGCTACTTGAATAAGATCGTTATAAATAAGTATAAATTATTCACAACGCACCAATGTATATGTTACTTAACTTATAAGAATTTACGTATGAAGTTTTAAGGCTATGGATCTCAAATTCTTAAAAGTTAAGAGACTTTATTTTTTAAGTTATGGGACTTGATTCTTAAAGGAAGAAATGAATTGATTTACAAGTATAGAATACTCGATTTGGAAAGACTTGATTTCTAAAGTTAAGAAACTTGAAGTATTGTGAAAGCTATGTGATTTGATTTGAAAGTATAAGTCTCTTGGTTATAAAAAGAATGAATTTGTCTAAGACATAAAGAGTTATAACGGCTTTATGGGAAGTGGTTATAACAACTTTATGGAAGATTAAAGAATGGTTTTCTTCAGTAATGTAAGCAAAGAAATGATTTGAAATAAAGAAGGGCAAATTGTTTTAAAGGTACCAATTGCTTAAGGTTTTTAAGAAAGAAGTCACTTGATTTAGAAGCCGGTAAATGTATTTCTAAAAAGGTATTGTGACTTATCTTGAAAGGTAGATATGACTTGATACTACGGTTGTTAGTATCTGGGAAGTTTTATTTGAAAAATAGTCTTTCTAAAGGAGTAGAGGTGCGTAGTACGTTGGGTTAAATTCTCGGATTTTATATGACATTATCGCGTCCTAAATGGGTGGGCAAGATACCTTATGGGCGCAATATATGACATTATCGCCCCGAATGGGCGGGCAAAGATACCTTTATGGGCGACTATATGACATTATCGCGTCCGAAATGGGCGGGCGATACCTTTATGGGCGACTATATGACATTATCGCGTCGTAAATGGGTGGGCAAGATACCTTTATGGGCGACTATATGACATTATCGCGTCTAAAAATGGGCGGCAAGATACCTTTATGGGCGACTATGTGTTATACCGTATTTCCAGTATGCGTGAGGACGACGTACAAAAGTTTAAGCCTTAAAGTAGGCATTAGAGACAAAATTTTGTGCTCAACTAGCGAAAGAATCGTTTCCGGCAAACGCTTTTCCAAAACTCGAAGGGAAAATTACGGCTATGTCATTTATAATTTTTGGATTTTTCCGAGAGATGAAATATTTTGGACCAACGGAGGGTGACATGTGTCACCCTCAAAGTGGACGAAACTTGGGCGTTTTGGCCTTGTTTTTGTCAAGGGTTAGGTAGGATATTTTTGGTGGTAGATGGATAAGGTACACTTGCCCAAATCCTCACCCAACACTTGCCCACCACTTGTCTTGATCTTGGCCCTTGAATGTCCTATAAATACCCCTCTAATGCAAGACCATTTCTTCATCCACACTTGTAAAAATCCAAGGCAAAATCCTCTCCCTCCTCTTAAGCTCTCGCCCTACCTTCCCCTCCCTTTGTGAGGCCTTGGCCGAGAGTACCCCTCTTGAGTGTTGTCTCGTATAAATACCCCCCCCCCCTTGGTAGAAAAGTATTCTCCAAGTATTGTTACTATTCCCAAATACTTTAGCCCAAATACCTTGTAGTACTTTCCAAAGTTACCTCTATACGTAGAGCCCGGAAATACTACTATATTCCCTTAAGTCACAAAAATGAAACCCTAAGGAAATCTTCATAGCGGGTTGAAGTTTTAAGAAGAAGTTATAGAACTTCTAAGGGTTGTTTGGAGCGGGTTGGAGCGCCCAGAGTAGGAGCTAAACGTTGCTCAGGATCGACATTTAACTTGGATAATTTTGGGCTTATCGAGGTAAATACTCTTGACCTTCTATTGTAATTGGAAATTACATAATCAGAGCAAAGATAGAAATGAATATAAGATTCATAGAAGGATATTCTGAAGAGAATTGAGCGTAATAGAAGAATATTAAAGAAGACCGAATCAGATTTACATAGGACTGTATTCTGATGAGACTTGTGTAGTTTGGCGGGTAGGGAAGTGCTGCCCAATTTTCCATAGAATAAAGGAATCTGTATCTAGAAATGTTTTACAGAATAGTCTAGACGTTGATAGACTTATATGACCATTATAGGTTGAAGTACTGCAAGTTAGGTATAACGTCCTAAGAGAGATAAAAAGAATGGTTTCTTGATTTTAGAAGTTAAAGAGACTTGATCTCAAAAGATAAGAGACTTGACTTAATTGAATTGATATGAAATTTGTTAAAGTGTGAAACCTCATTCGTGAGTAATGAGTACTTGATTTTTAAAAGGAATAATGTTTTACTGATTTCGGAAATGAGAATAAGTATCGAACAAACCACAGCAGCGTTAATAAAGGGAAATGTATTGACAAATAAAGTATTATTAAAACCAGTAGAAACCTCCATCTGCATAGAAGCTAAGATGAGACAAAATGATATTACATTTCCTAGATCATGGCTTCTTTAAATAAGATTGTTATGAACAAGAATAACCTACTCACACATAAGACATATATTACTCAACTGTTTTTAAAAAAGAGAATTATGTTATTAAATGATTAAGACTATGAACTATGAAACCTTTCGAAAATAAGAAACGTGAATATTTGAAATTAGGCAAACTTGAACTTTTGGAAAAGAATGTTGTTACTTGACTTTAAGAAAGCAAGTGTGTTGGTTTAAAAAGGAGGGCATAATATTGCCTTAGTTGTTTTAAAAGGAAAACATGGTATTATCTTAATCTATCTTAAAAGAGCGTTTAGATGTTAGGGCCACACGACACCGCGTCCATGAGATGGACCGGGAATGTATTTCATGCGACACCGCGTTCATGGGATGAACCGGGAATGTATTCCATGCGATTTCTATCGAGTCCCATGAGATGGGCCGAGACATGTGCGATTTCTATCGAGTCCCATGAGATGGGCCGAGACATGTGCGATTTCTATCGAGTCACATGAGATGGGCCGAGACATGTGCGATTTCTATCGAGTCCCATGAGATGGGCCGAGACATGTGCGATTTCTATCGAGTCCCATGAGATGGGCCGAGACATGTGCGATTTCTATCGAGTCCCATGAGATGGGCCGAGACATGTATTCCATACGATTCCTATCGAGTCCCATGAGATGGGCCGAGACATGTATTCCACACGATTCCACCTCGAGTCCATGAGATGGGCCGAGACATGTGACACGTATCACCTAGCTTATACCTAGATCGCCAAGCGTTGAGGAAGGAGTTCCACGCGTGAGGATGACTTTGAGGGCGTGAGTCCCTGACTTGACATGACTGCTTTTATGAACTGTAGTTTTGTTATCATATGTCTTCTGTTTTATATAAACTATTATGATTTCATTTTCAGATAGCATATTGTTAAAATTGTGATTAGAAACATGGTTAGTTAGAAGGGTAAGTTTGGGGACAGGGAAAGTGTAAGCCTTAGAGTTTTTTTTTACGTAGAGACCTTAGATGCGAGGCCATCTTAAGTAAAAGATTTATGTTTGTGTTGACCTTTGTCGGGGTGCATTGTATACGTGGGATATATTTGTGTGATAAGTCCCTGAGTGATATGAAATGAAAGAGGGTAGTTGAGCTAAGAAGACCACTAGGTTTTCGTGACTTGATTAGTGAGATTGTTCCGGATCGGGGGAACAAGTGTTTAGCGCGATAGCGGGTCGGGTTGAGGACCAATCGCGGGTCAAACCGCGGCCTGTAATATGGTGGGTCAGTTCGAGGTGGTCCCGCCAGGTGTTAGGGTCACGAGGGTGCTAGGCCCAGATTTAGGTAACCATCGTATGAGTTCGTGGATATGTTTGACCAGAATCGGATCGTGAAGGCCGGGAATGGCCTTAAAGGAATTTGAGGCTAGTAAGATGACCAAGTTTGGAGCTAGTGACTCCAGACATTTTTGATGACTGAAGTATGGTACGTATACTAGAAAGAGTTCAAGTGTTCGAGAAGAGTACGACGAGTGAGGAAAGAAGAGGACGTGGGTTATCAGAATAAAAGAGATCATTTGTTGTGAAGTGAAGATGCGGAGGGACTATCCTTAGACCGGGGTGGAAGCTTTTGTGAGGTAGGAATGATTTCTCATGAACTTGGGTTAAGTATTTGCGTGTGGGTTATTTTGTGGCCAGGTGTGGCATTGGCAACTTGTTAGAGAAACTTTATCGTTATCCGTCTTGAGAAGGAACATTCGGGACGAATGTTTCTAAGGAGGGGAGAATGTTATACCCCGTATTTCCAGAGTATGTACGTGAGGACGTACGTACAAAAGTTTAAGCCTTAAAGTAGGCATTAGAGACGAAATTTTGTGCTCAACTAGCGAAAAGAATCGTTTTCCGACGAAACGTTTTCCAAAACTTGCGAAGGGAAAATTATGGCTATGTCATTTATAATTTTTGCGAATTTTTCCGAGAGATGAAATATTTTGGACCAACGGGAGGGTGACATGTGTCACCCTCAAAGTGGACGAAACTTGGGCGTTTTTGGCCTTGTTTTTGGTCAAGGGTTAGGTAGGATATTTTGGTGGTAGATGGATAAGGTACACTTGCCCAAATCCTCACCCTACACTTGCCCACCACTTGTCTTGATCTTGGCCCTTGAATGTCCTATAAATACCCCTCTAATGCAAGACCATTTCTTCATCCACACTTGTAAAAATCCAAGGCAAAATCCCTCTCCCTCCCTCTTAAGCTCTCGTCCTACCTTCCCCCTCCCCCTTTGTGAGGCCTTGGCCGAGAGTACCCCCCCCCCTCTTGAGTGTTGTCTCGTATAAATACCCCCCCCCCCTTGGTAGAAAAGTATTCTCCAAGTATTGTTACTATTCCCAAATACTTTAGCCCAAATACCTTGTAGTACTTTCCAAAGTTACCTCTATACGTAGAGCCCGGAAATACTACTATATTCCCTTAAGTCACAAAAACGAAACCCTAAGGAAATCTTCATAGCGGGTTGAAGTATTAAGAAGAAGTTGCGTAGAACTTCTAAGGTTTGTTTGGAGCGGGTTGGAGCGCCCAGAGTAGGAGCTAAACGTTGCTCAGGATCGACATTTAACTTGGATAATTTTGGGCTTATCGAGGTAAATACTCTTGACCTTCTATTGTAATTGGAAATTACATACTGTAGTAGTATAGAAATGAATATAAGATTCATAGAAGGATATTACAGAAGAGAATTGAACTGTAATAGAAGAATATTAAAGAAGACTGAACTGTACTTACATAGGACTGTATTTACAGTAGACTTGTGTATTTTGGCGGGTAGGGAAGTGCTGCCCAATTTTCCATAGAATAAAGGAATCTGTATCTAGAAATGTTTTACAGAATAGTCTAGACGTTGATAGACTTATATGACCGTTATAGGTTGAAGTACTGCAAGTAGCGTATTCTACTCGAAGGGTGGAAAGGGCTAGCCAGATTACAGTACTTTGGAGCTATTTGCTTATAGTCGATAATCGTCGCGAGGTATGTGATTCTTCCTATACTCTTGAGCATGATATTTTAAAAGTATATATATATATATAGTACGGTAGACGTACGTGTGTTAACTGAACGTAGTTTTACGGCAATGTCTTTTGACTTAAGCCTGAATAATAAGAACCTTGAAGTATTTCAAAAGAATTAAGAATCATTTTTGAAAGAAGAGTAGTACTTGGTTTTGAAAATGTAAGAGTTATACTAGCTTTATGGGAAATTAGGTATAACGTCCTAAGAGAGATAAAAAGAATGGTTTCTTGATTTTAGAAGTTAAAGAGACTTGATCTCAAAAGATAAGAGACTTGACTTAATTGAATTGATATGAAATTTGTTAAAGTGTGAAACCTCATTCGTGAGTAATGAGTACTTGGTTTTAAAAGGAATAATGTTTTACCGATTTGAAATGAGAATAAGTATCGAACAAACCACAAGGCGTTAATAAAGGGAAATGTATTGACAAATAAAGTATTATTAAAACCAGTAGAAACCTCCATCTGCATAGAAGCTAAGATGAGACAAAATGATATTACATTTCCTAGATCATGGTTGCTGTAAATAAGATTGTTATGAACAAGAATAACCTACTCACACATAAGGCATATATTACTCAACTGTTTTTAAAAAAGAGAATTATGTTATTAAATGATTAAGACTATGAACTATGAAACCTTTCGAAAATAAGAAACGTGAATATTTGAAATTAGGCAAACTTGAACTTTTGGAAAAGAATGTTGTTACTTGACTTTAAGAAAGCAAGTGTGTTGGTTTAAAAAGGAGGGCATAATATTGCCTTAGTTGTTTTAAAAGGAAAACATGGTATTATCTTAATCTAACTTAAAAGAGTGTTTAGATGTTAGGGCCACACGACACCGCGTCCATGAGATGCACCGGGAATGTATTTCATGCCACACCGCGTTCATGGGATGAACCGGGAATGTATTCCATGCGATTTCTATCGAGTCCCATGAGATGGGCCGAGACATGTGTGATTTCTATCGAGTCCCATGAGATGGGCCGAGACATGTGCGATTTCTATCGAGTCCCATGAGATGGGCCGAGACATGTGCGATTTCTATCGAGTCCCACGAGACGGGCCGAGACACGTGTGATTTCTATCGAGTCCCACGAGACGGGCCGAGACACGTATTCCATACGATTCCTATCGAGTCCCAGACGGGCCGAGACATGTATTCCACACGATTCCACCTCGAGTCCATGATGGGCCGAGACATGTGACACGATCACCTAACTTATACCTAGATCGGCGGTGAGGAAGGAGTTCCACGCACGAGGATGACTTTGAGGCGTGAGTCCCCGACTGACACGATCGCTTTATGAACTGTAGTTTTGTTATCATATATGTCTTCTTTTATATAGACTATTATGATTTCATTTTGATTTTTCAGTTTCACATACTTGTACTGTTGTATCGACCTCCTCGGAGTGCGTTCATGCCGCAGTAGAGGTACACCGGCTGTTGATCCTCGCCATGTGGTCACGCAACAGATTGGAAGCTCCGCTTTCTCGCAGGCTTATCTTTTGGTATGTTTCCCGAGTTGTAGGTTCTGTACATTCTGGGTATGGCGGCCTCGCCCCATCATAAGTGTTGTTACATTCTTAGAGGTCTGTAGTACTGTTGTGGGCAGGGTTTGTAAAAGGGATGTAACTGTTCAAGATTTATTATATACATGCCGAAAGGCGATATTTTCATGGATAAACTGTTTTCATTTTATAATTGTTTCATGTCTTATTTTATATTCCGCTGATTACTCTGATGTATGACTACTTGGGTGCCCGGGTAAGGCACCAGTCACGGGCCCCGGAACGGGTCGTGACACTATGTGACTTTATCGCGTCCCAGAAATGGGCCGGGCAGTATACCTTTATGGGCAGACTATGTGACTTTATCGCGTCTCAGATTGGGCCGGACAATATATGCGTCCCTCCATAAAGGGCCGGATTATGTTATGTAAGGTAAGTAAGTTATATGGTAGTGAACTTGATGATTTTCCTAAGTATGTACGTAAGAAAGTGACTATAACTTTTATTGAAAAAAAATGGGAAAGGATAATAAGGTACGATTAAGTTCACGAGATGGTAATGACATGGCAGGTTCAGGTATTTACCCTTTTTATACTTACCCTGTCATGCTTTTATACATATATGTTTTGTTTACTGTACCTTATTTCCGTTCCATATTCTGCACTGTTGTGACCGACTTCTTCGGGCCGCTCATGCCCGCAGTATTAGGTGCACAGTCGTGATCCTTGCTCTTAGGATCTCGCTTTTGGGAAAAGGCTCCATTTGCTCCGAGGCTTATCTCTTGGTACGCTTTCCTAAGGTTGTAGATTCACGTATTCGTGGTATGGCGGGCCCTGTCCCGCCATCGCTGTTATGTAAAACTCTTAAAGGTCCGTAGTCACATATCGTGGGTCGGTTTGTAAAGGAAATGAGGCGATTGCTTGGTTGTTTATGTATGTCGCGAAGGTAGCCCATCGCTAACCTCGTTGTTTTATTTCTTGAGTTATTTTATAAGTTTCATGTATGTTCCGATTATCTCTCGATGTATACTGTAAGCGTGCCTGTAGTGGCACTGGCCATAGCCCGGTCGGGTCGTGACAAAAGTGGTATCGAGCGCTTAGTCCTCTGAAAGTATCTACGCATCGCGTGTCTAGTAGAGTCTTGATTATCGGTGTGTTGTGCACCACATCTATAATCAGGAGGCTGCAGGACATTTAGGATTGGTTTCCATTCTTCTCTCTTTGAGATCGTGCAGTAGAGCTGTCATAGTAGGTTGAATCCTCTCTGACCCCTTCTTATGTAACAGTTATGCCTCCACGGAAGGCGACCAGGGCCCAGAAGGGCAAGGCAGCAGCAGGAGCTGCTAGTGGTACGCAGAGGGTTACCAGGACTCGGGCACAGACTATGCCTGAGGTAGTAGGCGGATCGGCGAGTTCAGCCACGCCGACAGTATTAGAGGAGCCGAGAGCGGCAGTAGCTCCAGAGGTTCCGGTACCCGAGCCTCCAGTTCCGCAGCCAGGGGCAGAGTTTAGAGATTACGGAGAGCAGATCAGGCTATTGACTAGCATAGTGGTAGGGCAGCGCCGACAGGAGCAGGTAGCTAACCCTAGAGCTGACAGTTTGAGGATTCGGGATTTTCTGGGTTGTCATCCGCCCGAGTTTTATGGTTCGAGGTCTGAGGAGGATCCGCAGGAGTTCATTCGGCAGCTACAGCGGACTATGCAGGTTCTTAGGGCTTCGGAGACGGAGTCTGTTATGCTAGCCTCTTACCGGTTACGCGATATTGCGTTGAACTGGTTCGAGTCATGGGAGCTGTCGAGAGGTGAGGATGCTCTTCCAGCTGTTTGGGAGGAGTTCACAGAGGCCTTCATGGATCACTTTTTGCCTCCTGAGATGAGGAGAGCCCGTGTAGATAGATTCTTGACCTTGAGGCATAATGGGAGGACTATCACGAGTACACCGAGTTTGACTCCTTGCCAGCATGCACACCATTGTAAATTATGGCGGATAGAGTTCATCGTTATGTGATGGGGCTGACCGCCATATGATTACTACATGCTTGGGTGGCTCTTCAGCCCGTATGGACATTGCTAGGATGCAGCCTATGCGCAGGGATAGAGGATAGAGAGAGGAGGATCGATTGACTGTGCCAACCCAAGAGGGCTAGGCAGTAGGTCTCGTGGCGCTGAGGCGACAGCCTCGAAGATACTAGGTCTACATTGCGGCCAGACCGAGTGCTCCTCCACGATTTTCCAGGGGTTTTACAACCCCGGAATGCAGGGCCGGCCAGTCTCTAGAGCTTCAGAGTCTCGGGAGATGGGGTTCGGCTACCGAGGCCACATTTGCCTCAATGCGCCCAGTGTGGTAGGTTACATTCTGGGGTATGTCGCGCCGGTACGGGTGCTTGTTTTTCTTGTGGTCGTCTAGGCCATATGTTAAGAGAGTGTCCTTATAGAGGGGGTCCTGGTGGGACAACACCATCTCCGGATCAGCCATGGTTCTTCTCCTTCAATAGCTAGGCAGAATGGTCATGCACCGGCTGCCGTGCAGAGGTCGTGAGTGGAGTTCAGCTTTAGCGGTCCTTTGAACCGCCTATATGATTTCAGGTATGTCTTTGGCCCTTTAGAAACTTGTATGCATGATAAAGTTGTGGTATGTTTTAAGTGTCCTGAACAAATTATATTGAGACTATGTATATGCTAGAAGGAGTTGGAAGTACGAAAAGATAATCTCTTTTGGGCTTATGATGGACGGATATGTGTGTGCGAGGTATTAGGGCCATGTGTGGCATTATTGGTATGTCGGGGTGGTAAAAGGAAACTATGTCGCTAATTATAAGTTTGACTCCGAAAGAACATTCGGGGACGAATGTTTCTAAGGGGGGAAGAATGTTACACCCCGTATTTACAGGACATGTTTTAAGAACGTACGTGAGAATTCCTAATGTTAAGATTAGAGACTTGTAAAAATTTATCGGAATTGTCGGAAAACAAATATTGTGATGAATGGGAGGGCGACACGTGTCACCCCCCTTATGTTTGTCTTGGAAGAAATGTAGCATGGGCACAAGGGTCATTTGACCCTTGTTAGGAAGATAAGTCTTGCAACTTGTAGAGCTTGAGAAAATTGACTTAGTCAATGGGTCCACAAGGCTTGATATTTGAGAGAACCTCATCCTAGCCACCCATTTGTACACATCTTGACCCTTCATGTTACTATATAGTAGTACTAGTAGTGAGACAAGTTCCACACTTAGCCAAATTTTCAAGAAAATTGGATGAACAAAGCTAAGAGCTCTCGGGTTCATCAAGGGAGAAAATAATTTTTTTTTGTTTCTTGTCCAATAAGCTCCACACTTTAAACCAAGGTTCATGAGGGTATTGTAAGTGTATCTCAATAGAAAAATCCCGGAAAAAGATAGTTTTCGTATTAGTCGCAAGACGAAAACCTAGTTGCTTTTCTAGGTTTTGGTTGGAAGATTGAAGGAAATTTGTTGGTGTTGTTCTAAGGGTCTCAAGTAGCGGATTGAAGTTTCAAGGAGGGGCTCTAAGTTTCTAGGGAGCGACTTTGGATTTGAAGTTGGACTAAGAATCGTTGAGGTAATAATCTTGTCTCTTAAGTGTTACAAGATTATATATTGTTGTTAGCTTTACATGTTTGCTAGCATGAAGTATATGTGTTGAAGTTTCTTAAGTATTATGGATTGATTGTAGCCATAAATCCGAAATGTCATTTAAGCCTTGTGAAGTTGGATTACAATTTGGTCGTTTATTAGAATCGTCGCATGTTAATTACTTGAAGATTATAGTGGTTATAATCGATTGCCACTTGATTTCATGTTATGCTAACAACTTGGATTGAAATAGAAATTGGATAAGAATAGGTGTTATTGTACACAATGTGGCCGAATTGGACTAGTAGTTTGATATCTTTTGTGGGGCGGAATTTTACACGTCTAGTAGGCGTGTAATCCCCTATTGTTAATTGCATTGGTTGGGCCTTAAATGTGGCGTGTTTGGTTATTGAATTCGGCCTTGAAAAAGGTGGCAAAGTATGTAGAAACAAAGGAAGTGCTGTCCGATTTTCCGTAGAATTTAGTGACTTAGCACTTAGAATATTCTACGTTTGAAGTAAGAGGTTAATGGACGTATTGTGGCCATTATAGGTTGAAGTACTAATTATAGTGTATCCTACTTGAAGGATGGAATAGCTATCAAGGTTGAAGTACTTTGGAGCATTTTGCTACTTGTCGATAATCGTCGCGAGGTATGTGAACCTCTTCCTCCTTTTGGTATGATTCTATGTATGGAATATACATGTAGTAATATTTCATGTTCCCTTCTACTCTTAGAAGTTAAGAGGTATGTATGTGATTTACTTTATGTAAAGGTTATGTCTAGGTTATCCTAAGTTCTTGCCAAGTCATATGGGGGATGTTGGTAAGAGTCGTTAGGAGGTATTTGGAGTCAAGTTGAATCGGCTAAGTTACGGCACAAATGAGAATAAGTATCGAACAAGCCACTGCAGCGTTAATAAAGGAAAATGTAATGTCAATCAATTATGTTAAAATGAGTAGAGTTCTCCATCTGCATAGAAACTAAGATAAGACAAAATTGTATTACATTTTCTAGATCATGGCTACTTGAATAAGATCGTTATAAATAAGTATAACTTATTCACAACGCACCAATGTATATGTTACTTAACTTATAAGAATTTACGTATGAAGTTTTAACGCTATGGATCTCAAATTCTTAAAAGTTAAGAGACTTTATTTTTTAAGTTATGGGACTTGATTCTTAAAGGAAGAAATGAATTGATTTACAAGTATAGAATACTCGATTTGGAAAGACTTGATTTCTAAAGTTAAGAAACTTGTTTTCTTAAAAGCTAAGAGACTTGAAGTATTTTGAAAGCTATGTGATTTGATTTGAAAGTATAAGTCTCTTGGTTATAAAAGGAATGAATTTGTCTAAGACATAAAGAGTTATAACGGCTTTATGGGAAGTGGTTATAACAACTTTATGGAAGATTAAAAGAATGGTTTTCTTCAGTAATGTAAGCAAAGAAATGATTTGAAATAAAGAAGGGCAAATTGTTTTAAAGGTACCAATTGCTTAAGGTTTTTAAGAAAGAAGTCACTTGATTTAGAAGTCGGTAAATGTATTTCTAAAAAGGTATTGTGACTTGTCTTGAAAGGTAGATATGTTATACCCCGTATTTCCAGAGTATGTACGTAAGGACGTACGTAGAAAATTTGAACCTTCAAATAGGCTTGGACGATTTCACTTTGTGCACAACACCCGGTTAGAGTCGTTTTTCGACGAAACGTTTCCACAGCTTTCGTAGGGTAAAATACGGCTATGTCATTTTTAATTTTTGCGGATTTTTCCGAGAGACGAAACATTTTGGACCAACAAGAGGGCGACACTTGTCACCCTCTCATTGGAACGTTGTGGGCGGTTGGCTTGGACGAATTGGCCATTGTTTGGTCAAGGAGTTGGTAGGATATTTTTGGGTAGATGGATAAGGTTGCACATGGCTTGATCTTGGCCCTACACTTGCATAGACTTGGCTAGATCTTGGCCATTGGTCGCCTTGGCTTGTACTATAAATACCCCCCCTTTGGAAGACTTATTCATCCATTCCACACAGTTTCTAAGTCTTGAAAGCCTTCCCCTCTCCCTTGTAGTGGTTCGTCCCTCCCCTCTCCCTTTGAGAAAGGCCTTTGGCCGAGAGCACCCTTTCCCCCCCTTGGCCGAGAGTCCCCCCCCCCTAGTGGGGTAGGCCGAGGGGTATACACCCCCCCTCCTTGTGGTGCTAGCCGTGGGGTACCCCCCCCCCCCCCTAGCCTAGTTGTTTTCGTATAAATACCCTCCTCTTGGTAGAAATACTCTCAAAAGTATTGTTACTATACCCAAATTACCTTAGCCGTATACCTTGTAGTATTCTAAGGTTATACTTATACGAAAAGCCCAGAAATACTATTATACTTCCCGTCAGTCACCAAACCGAAACCCTAAGGAAATCTTCATAGTTGGTTGAAGTATTTAAGTAGAAGTTGGTTAGAACTTCTAAGGGTTGTTTGGAGCGGATTGAAGCGCACGGAGTAGGAGCTAAACCTTGCTCAGGATCGACATTATAACTTGGATAATTATGGGCTTATCGAGGTAATTATCTTGTCCCCCTATTGTAATTGGAAATTACATGTTGTTAGACTATATAGTTGAAGTATACTATATATAGAACTGAACGTAGTATCGACAATGTCTTTTGACTTAAGCCTGAATAATAAGAAACCTTTTCGAAAGAAGAGTACTGAACTGTAATTACATAGGACTGTATTACAGTAGACTTGTGTAGCTTTTCTGTGAGGTAGAATTGTGCACGTCCGGATTAGACGTATAACCCCCCCCCTGGTTGGCTTGGTAGCCGGCCCCGATAGAGGAGGAGATTTACGCTGTTGCGGGGGGAGGTGCTGCCGAATTTTCTGTAGAATGTTCTACGAAGAGATCTAGATGTTAATAAGCGCCTTGTGGCCTTATAGGTTGAAGTACTACGTGTGGCGCGATCTACTTGGCTTAAGGAGTAGCCGACGGTTGGAAGTACTTGGAGCGTTTTGCTATTAGTCGATACTCGTCGCGAGGTATGTGAACCTCTTCCTATCTCTTCTAGCATGATATGTGAACTATGTAGTACTAGGACGCATACGTGCTAAATGTATTTGATTGGTTTAAAACATAAAGTGTTATAAAGGCTTTATGGGAAGTTGGTTATAACAGCTTTATGTTGGTAAGAAAATACTTGTGGTTTTTAAAAGGTAACTGATTTGAACTATAACTGGCTTGTTATGTGTTAATAAAGAACTTGAAGTAATACTTGGTTTTTGAAAACTTAAGAGTTATACTAGCTTTATGGGAAGTTAGGTATAACGGCTTAAGAATGTTTTACTGATTTCGGAAATCAGAATGTGTATCGACAAACCACTGCAGCGTTAATAAAAGGAAATGTTTTGACAGATTAAGTATTATTAAAACCAGTAGAAACTTCCATCTGCATAGAAGCTAAGATGAGACAAAATGATATTTCCTAGGTCATGGTTGCTGTAATAAGATTGTTATAAACAAGAATATCCTACTCACATATAAGGCTTATGTTTCTGAGATGGTTTAAAAGAGAATTATATTCTTAAATAAATAAGGCTAGGAACTACGAAACCTTTCTAAAATAAGAAACGTGAACATTTGAAATTAGGCAAACTTGGACGTTTGAGAAAGAATGTTGTTACTTGGTTTTACTAAGAGAAGTGTTTTGATTTACTTCAAAAGATAATCACTCTATTGTTATATACTACGGGTATTGTGTGACTTTTGTGAAAGTAACATATCTTTAAAGAGTTATTGTATAAAGTACTTTGGGGATAAAAACCCGATCTCGTTAATCATATAGTAGAAAGTACCTTATGTGTGAATAACTTGATTGTATTGGTTTGTGATAGCCTTGTAATACCTTCGTGTTGATTTGATAAGTAATCATATTAGGATGCTACGTGTGATAGTATTCTGTGATGGTTGTGTAAAGGGGTTTTCCCTTGATTGTGCTTATGTTTTTTAAACGATAAACTGTTATGTTGGTATTATACCACTCACCGTGTTTCCGGTTAAGCTGCCTCCGACGCGGGTAGACTTCGTGATGCAGGACCATGATTCGAGAATACCTCATGCGGTCCCGGCCTATGCGAGCTACGAGTTCCGTGTTAGCGCGGCCTTTATGGTCATGCGGTCTATGTGTCCATGCGGATCGCGAGTCCGGGCGATGCCGGGAGTAGCTACCGATGCGGGTTATACCTCATGCGGGCCTATGAGATTGGCCTATGCGAGTCGCGGGAGTTCGTGGCTAGACGCGCACATTTGATATTGCGAGCGGCGACCGGCTTTGATCATGTGACGGCCTAGACAGATATCATGATACGATTTATGACCTTGTTAATCTTGTGGGTGTTAGTAGTCGCCATGCCTTCGCACTTACCCCGCATCGTTTTATTTGGACACAGTGGGGCTCGTTGTTCGTGTGTATTCCTTGGTGCTTTTCTATCATTGATCACGGCGTGAGAAGGTATTCCACGCATGATTGATGTTGTGGCGTGAGACCCATTGTTATATCGAGTGTGACTTCGAGGGCGTTAGTACCTGACTAGACATGACTGATAATTTATTGTGAACTGTAGTTTGCTTATCATAAATTTCTCCTTATTTCTATAGACTACAAAGATTTAATTTACAGTATCTACATGTTTCACATACTTGGTACTGTTATCGACTCCTTTCGGGGCTGCGTTTCATGCCGCAGTAAAGGTACACCGATCGTTGGTCCTCGCTCTAGGGTCAGCTCAGCGTTGGGAAGCTCCGTTCCGAGGCTTATTCGTATAGTCCCCTGTTGTTGTAGGTGTTTACATTCGTGGTATGACGGCCCCGTCCCGTCGTTGTTATCATATCATTCGTAGAGGTCTGTAGTAATCGTGGCGTGGTTTGTAAAAAGGATTAAACTGCTCGTGCTGAAAGAGTTGTTGTTTCTATATATATGCCAAAGGCAAGTTTTCACAGTTATTGTTTATACTTGCTATTTCATGTTATTGATTTATGTTCCGCTGATTTTCTCTGATGTATGACTACTGGGGTGCCCGGGGTAAGGCACCAGTCACGGGCCCGGGTTCGGGTCGTGACAAAAGTGGTATCAGAGCAGTTAATCCTCGGAAAGTGCCTGGACGCATCAGATTCAAGAGTCTTGATTATCGGTGTGTTGTGCACCACATCAATAATCGTGAGGCTATAGGAAATTTAGGATTGGTTTATATTCTTCTCACTCAGAGATCGTGCCTTAGAGCTGTGTTGTAAGTTGGACCCTCTCACGTATTTCTTTCCCTTACCGTTATGCCTCCGCGTAGGGCAACCCGGGCCCAGGAGGGCAAGGCAGCCGAGGGAGCTGCGAGTAGAGTACAGAGGGTTACGAGGGCACAGGCCCAACCATCACCTGAGTTAGGTGCTTCGTTCGGGGAGTTATGCTACGTCACCAGCCCCAGCAGAGTTTAGCACGGCGGCGCCTTCATCGCGCCATGATATATGAACCTTCGCCCACGATCGGGACAGAGAATATAGATTGCAAAAAGGCGACCCTGTTACTAGATATGGATTTGGCTACCAGAGAGTGTACCGATGTACCGCGAGTCTTGATGACTATCTAAGAGAGGGTTGTGCGAAAGTAATTCTTGATTAGGCTTCGAGCATGGCACGTATGCGGGCTTATGCGCAGCAGGCCGAGAAACGTAGAGATCGACGGGTTAACGAAGGACGGCAGGAGAGGGCCAGAGCAGCAAGGTCCTTTAGTAACTTTTGAGGCGAGTCGCCTCACCAGCGGATTAGATTATGCACATCCACCAGTGCAGAAAGGTCCTCCACAGGGTTCAGGACGTTCGGGGTATGCAGGAGTTTGTCAGAACTCCAAAGCTTCCGCTCACGCTACACGTGGGTTCCACCACCGATTCGCTTTTTCCCCAATGTTCACACGATGCACGTCATCCCGGGGAATGTCATCTTTTAGTTAGTACTTGTTTTACCTACGACCGTCAGGGTCTGATGTCGAAAGAGTGTCCTTGTAGGAGGACTTAGCCTTCAGGATCGATGGGTAGTCGTCACCTTCCTTAGCTATGCGCTACGGGCGTGTTTGATTAGAACGACTTAAGGAGTGGAGCAAGAGATACTGAGTTTATCCTTAACCCTCTAGAGATTAGTACGTATGATGAGATGAGTATATCTTAAGTGCTATGTTCTGATAGCAGTGTGTAATTTGTGATTAGAAATCATGGTTAGTAACCGGGGAAGATTGGGGGATAGAGAAAGTGTGAGCCTTAGAGTGTTATACGTGGAGACCTTAGAGGTAAGGCCATCTCGAGTAAAAGATGTATTGTTTATGTTTGACCTTATAGAGTGCATAGTGCACGTGAATTATGTTTGTGGGATAAGTCCCTGAGTAGTGTGGAATGAAAGAGGGTAGTTGAGCTAAGAAGACCGCTAGGTTTTCGTAACGTGATTAGTGAGAGTTTTCCTTCGGGGAGCTAGCGTTTGCGGCGTTGTCGGTCGGGTTGAGGCCACGCTGCGTGTCAACCCGCGGCATGTTTGGTGGTGGGTCAGTTTGTGGTGGTCCCGCCTTGTGCTAGGGTCATAATGGTGTTTGGCCCAAGTTTAGTTAACCAACAGACGAGTTCGTGGATGCGTCGACCGATGGTCGGGCGATGGGGCAGCCCATCGTGTTCTTCGGTCAGACCGCTCACTCGGCAGTGTTGATTTATCGTAAAGGTTGTAAGGCTGCACGGTGCCTACCTTCACCTTATGTCGCAGTGAAGCCTTGTGGCTATTTTCGCTTTCTAAAAGTTTTACCGAGCAGGTTAGGAACTCAGTGAGTCTCGACCGCATTCGCCCTCGGCCGCGGTGTGGATTCCGCGGTAGTTGTGGGATTGTCGTCTCCTGTGGAGGGAGTGCTTAAGCTACCATTTCAGTGTTCGGATGTCGCCTTATGAAGCCTTGTAGGGGCGGAAGTGTAAGTCGCCGGTCGGTTGGTTCGAGGTTGGCAAGATTCAGATAGTCGGTTCAGGCTTGTTCCAGAGATATGGATAGGTAAAGCTTGTCTAGAAGAGGTTCGGCAAATCAGAAATCGTGCGGATAATCGGCGACGACGCTTAGAGTTCAGGTTGACGGTCGGTCTTCTTGAAAGTACCACCCGGGTTGGGTATGATGAGTTTTGGAAAACAGAGGGAACTTAGCCCGAGTTACTATGGGCCCTTTTGAGTTCATGTGAAGAATAGGCCAGGTTGCCTATATGTTAGCTTTTGCCGTTCGACTTAGGAGGCAATACGTCCGTCTTCGTATTGATATGTTCGGAAAGTATCGAGATCCATCAGTGTTCCTCGTTATGATGACCACGTTAGAGATAGTAACCCGAGTTTTGGAACCGGGCGATTTAAATGTGGGAAGAGTTCGAGTATACGACAGCCTCAGGGATCGCATGCAACCCGGTACCATTTGTTGGGTCGCCGGAGTGACACTAGAAACTCGCGGCAAAGTGACAAAAGTGGTATCATTTCTTTTGTAAAGAGAAGGTGCGAAGGGAGTATGTTTTAGACCCCGGAGAGAGGTGGTTGTGGTGATGTTAGAGGTGATTCCTCGTGGACTTGGATGTAAGAATTTGCGCAGATGTTTCTGTGGCCAGGTGTGGCAGGATCGTCCTCGTAAGTATAGTAGTGAAGACTATACTGACGCGCGTTTGTTTCGAGACTTAGAAAGAACATTCGGGACGAATGTTTCTAAGGAGGGGAGAATGTTATACCCCGTATTTCCAGAGTATGTACGTAAGGACGTACGTAGAAAATTTGAACCTTCAAATAGGCTTGGACGATTTCACTTTGTGCACAACACCCGGTTAGAGTCGTTTTTCGACGAAACGTTTCCACAGCTTTCGTAGGGTAAAATACGGCTATGTCATTTTTAATTTTTGCGGATTTTTCCGAGAGACGAAACATTTTGGACCAACAAGAGGGCGACACTTGTCACCCTCTCATTGGAACGTTGTGGGCGGTTGGCTTGGACGAATTGGCCATTGTTTGGTCAAGGAGTTGGTAGGATATTTTTGGGTAGATGGATAAGGTTGCACATGGCTTGATCTTGGCCCTACACTTGCATAGCACTTGGCTAGATCTTGACCATTGGTTGGCCTTGGCTTGTACTATAAATACCCCCCTTTTGGAAGACTTATTCATCCATTCCACAAAGTTTCTAAGTCTTGAAAGCCTTCCCCTCTCCCTTGTAGTGGTTCGTCCCTCCCCTCTCCCTTTGAGAAAGGCCTTTGGCCGAGAGCACCCTTTCCCCTGGCCGAGTCCCCCAGTGGGGTAGGCCGAGGGGTATACACCCCCCCTCCTTGTGGTGCTAGCCGTGGGGTACCCCCCCTAGCCTAGTTGTTTTCGTATAAATACCCTCCTCTTGGTAGAAATACTCTCAAAAGTATTGTTACTATACCCAAATTACCTTAGCCGTATACCTTGTAGTATTCTAAGGTTATACTTATACGAAAAGCCCAGAAATACTATTATACTTCCCGTCAGTCACCAAACCGAAACCCTAAGGAAATCTTCATAGTTGGTTGAAGTATTTAAGTAGAAGTTAGTTAGAACTTCTAAGGGTTGTTTGGAGCGGATTGAAGCGCACGGAGTAGGAGCTAAACCTTGCTCAGGATCGACATTATAACTTGGATAATTATGGGCTTATCGAGGTAATTATCTTGTCCCCCTATTGTAATTGGAAATTACATGTTGTTAGACTATATAGTTGAAGTATACTATATATAGAATCAACGTAGTATCGCAATGTCTTTTGACTTAAGCCTTAATAATAAGAAACCTTTTCGAAAGAAGAGAACTGAACTGTAATTACATAGGATCAGACATGAGACTTGTGTAGCTTTTCCGTGAGGTAGAATTGTGCACGTCCCGATTAGATATAACCCCCGGTTGGCTTGGTAGCCTACCCGATAGAGGAGAGATTTACGCCATGTGCGGGGAGGTCACGAATTTTCTGTAGAATGTTCTACGAAGAGATCTAGATGTTAATAAGCGCCTTGTGGTCTTATCGGTTGAAGTACTACGTGTGGCGCGATCTACTTGGCTTAAGGAGTAGCCGACGGTTGGAAGTACTTGGAGCGTTTTGCTATTAGTCGATACTCGTCGCGAGGTATGTGAACCTCTTCCTATCTCTTCTAGCATGATATGTGTGAACTATGTAGTACGGTAGACGCATGTGCTAAATGTATTTGATTGGTTTAAAACATAAAGTGTTATAACGGCTTTATGGGAAGTTGGTTATAACGACTTTATGTTGGTAAGAAAATACTGTGGTTTTTAAAAGGTAACTGATTTGAACTATAACTGGCTTGTTATGTGTTAATAAAGAACTTGAAGTAATACTTGGTTTTTGAAAACTTAAGAGTTATACTAGCTTTATGGGAAGTTAGGTATAACGGCTTAAGAATGTTTTACTGATTTCGGAAATCAGAATGTATCGACAAACCATCACGTTAATAAAATGAAATTTTTTGACAGATTAAGTATTATTAAAACCATTAGAAACTTACATCTGCATAGAATCTAAGATGAGACAAAATGATATTTCCTAGGTCATGGCTGCTGTAATAAGATTGTTATAAACAAGAATATCCTACTCACATATAAGGCTTATGTTTCTCAGATGGTTTAAAAGAGAATTATATTCTTAAATAAATAAGGCTAGGAACTACGAAACCTTTCTAAAATAAGAAACGTGAACATTTGAAATTAGGCAAACTTGGACGTTTGAAAAGAATGTTGTTACTTGGTTTTACTAAGAGAAGTGTTTTGATTTACTTCAAAAGATAATCACTCTATTGTTATATACTACGTATTGTGTGACTTTTGTGAAAGTAACATGTCTTTAAAGAGTTATTGTATAAAGTACTTTGGGGATAAAACCCGATCTCGTAATCATATAGTAGAAAGTACCTTATGTGTGAATAACTTGATTGTATTGGTTTGTGATAGCCTTGTAATACCTTCGTGTTGATTTGATAAGTAATAATATTAGGATGCTACGTGTGATAGTATTACGTGATGGTTGTGTAAAGGGTTTTCCTCGATTGTGCTTATGTTGTTTAAACGATAAACCGTTATGTT
The DNA here is from genome assembly GCA_029844215.1 of Przewalskia tangutica. NCBI lineage: Eukaryota > Viridiplantae > Streptophyta > Magnoliopsida > Solanales > Solanaceae > Przewalskia > Przewalskia tangutica. The sequence continues at coordinate 83,810,352 of CM056720.1, read as the reverse complement.
GGTATTATACCACTCACCGTGTTTTAAAGTTAAAGCCTCCGTCTGGGGGGTACTGCGATGCGGGACCATGATTCGAGAATACCTCACGCGGGTCGAGGGCGCGAGCTACGAGTTCGTGTTAGTGTCGCGGCCTGGTCATGCGGTCTATGTGGCCATGCGGGCGAGTCGGGGCGATGCCGGAGTAGCTACCCTCGTCGGTTATACGGGGTTATACCTCATGCGGGCCTATGAGATTGGCCTATGCGAGCTGCTGGAGTTCAGGGCTGAAAGGCGCACATTTGATATTGCGCGGCGGCTTTGATCATGTGACGGTACAGACAGAATATCATGATACGATTTATGACCTTGTTAGTATTGTGGGTGTTAGTAGTCGGCTATGCCTTACCATCGCTGTCTTATTTATTTGGACACAGTGGGACACATTTGTTGTATTCCTTGGTGCTTTCTATCATTGATCGCGCGGTGAGGAAGGTATTCCACGCATGATTGATGTTGTGGCGTGAGACCCATTGTTATATTGGAGTGGTGACTTCGGCGTGAGTCCCGACTAGACATGACCTTATTTGTGTGAACCGAGTTTGGTTATCATACATGTCTCCCGCTTTCTATAGACTACTATGATTTCATTTACGAGTTCTTCATACATGTTTCAATGCATACGACCTCCTTCGAAGCCGCGTTCATGCCGCAGTAAAGGTACACCGCTGGTCCTCGCCTTAGGGTCACAAAGTCGCCTGAAGCTCCGTTCCTCGAGGCTTATCTTCGTATAGTCCCTGTTGTTGTAGGTGTTTACATTCAGGTATGACGGGCCCCGTTGTTGTCATATCATTCGTAGTGCAGAAAATCTTTACTTGTTGCGATGAGTTTTGTAAAAAGGATTAAACTGTTAGTTGAAAGAGTTGTTCTTTATATATATTCCGAAAGGCATGTTTTTCACAGGTTATTGTTTATACTTCTGTTATTTTATGTTATTGATTTATGTTCCGCTGATTTTCTCTGATGTATGACTACTGGGGTGCCCGGGGTAAGGCACCAGTCACGGGCCCGGGTTCGGGTCGTGACAAGATATGACTTGATACTACGGTTGTTAGTATCTGGGAAGTTTTATTTGAAAAAGAGTCTTTCTAAAGGAGTAGAGGTGCGTAGTACGTTGGGTTAAATTCCCGGATTTTATATGACATTATCGCGTCCCAGAAATGGGTCGGGCAGTATACCTTTATGGGCAGACTATATGACATTATCGCGTCCTAGAAATGGGCCGGGCAGTATACCTTTATGGGCAGACTATATGACATTATCGCATCCCAGAAATGGGCCGGGCAGTATACCTTTATGGGCAGACTATATGACATTATCGCGTCCCAAAAATGGGTCGGGCAGTATACCTTTTTGGGCAAACTATGTGACTTTATCGCGTCCCAGAAATGGGTCGGGCAGTATACCTTTATGGGCAGACTATGTGGCTTTATCGCGTCCCAGATTGGGCCGGGCAGTATAGGCGTCCCTCCATAAAGGGTCGGATTATGTTATGTAAGGTAAGTAAGTTATATGGTAGTGAACTTGATGATTTTTCTAAGTATGTACGTAAGAAAGTGACTATAACTTTTATTGAAAAAAATGGGAAAGGATAATAAGGTACGATTAAGTTCACGAGATGGTAATGACATGGTAGGTTCAGGTATTTACCCTTTTTATACTTACCCCTGTCATGCTTTTATACAGATATGTTTTGTTTATCAGACCTTATTTCGCTTTCATATTCGTACTGTAATCGACTTTGAGGGCTGCGTTCATGCCCGCAGGTATTAGGTTCACAGGTTGGTGATCCTTGCTCTTAGGATCTCGGTTCAGTGTTTGGGAAAAGGCTCCATTTGCTCCGGAGGCTTATCTCTTGTGCAGTTTCCGAGGTTGTAGATTCATGTGTATTCAGGGTATGGCGGGGCCTGTCCGCCATCGTTGTTATGTAAAAACTCTTAGAGGTCTGTAGTCACATATTGTGGGTCAGTTTGTAAAGGAAATGATGTGACTGCTTCGGTTGTTTATGTATGTCCAGGAAGGTAGCCCCATCGGCTAACCTGTTGTTTTATTTCTGTTGAGTTATTTTATAAGTTTCATGTATGTTCCGCTGATTATCTCTGATGTATACCTGTAAGGGTGCCCAGGTAGGGCACCAGTCGCGGGCCCGGGGTCGGGTCGTGACAGTCTATATGAGCAACCCATATGCAAGCAAACCAAGGCAAAACCATGCCTTTACACAAATCAAGACAATTACCATGCCTTTCTTTTTGCCATAAACCAAGACAATACCATGCCTTCTTTTTACATAAACCAAGACAATTACCATGCCTTCTTTTTACATAAACCAAGACAAATCCTTATTTAAGCAAGCCAAAGTACTTATCAAGGCACACATAGAATAATTCTCATTTAACAAGCCAAAGTACTTATCAAGGCACAAATAGAATAATTCTCATTTAACAAGCCAAAGTACTACGTACGTACATTCTTTTCAAAAGACTTCTTTTTATGTAAAACCCCAAGATACTAACACCCGTAGTATCAAGGCGTGTCTATTTTTCAAAGTAAGTTACTACACTTTTAGAAACTCATTTCAAAGCTTGAAACCAAGTAAATTCAAATTTTCACAATCTAGGCAACTTATGCCCATTAATCAAAATAGACAACTTTCTTAACCTTCCATAAAACCGTTATAATCAACTTCCCATAAAGCCGTTATAACCCTTATGGTTTTAGACCAATTCATTCCTTTTTATATCCAAGAGACTTATACTTTTAAACCCAAGTATCGCATACTTACAAATCAAGTTTCTTAACTTTCAAAATACTTCAAGTCTCTTAATCTTTAGAAATCAAGTCATTTCTCCTCTTTTTAAATCAATTAAGTAAATCACTCCCTTGACTCCCCTAAAGTCATTATAACAACCCTTAGGTTTTGGAACTAAGGCACTAGCCAAAAGGTTTGGAAACCACTTCCTTTTCAAGACTCTATGTACTTTAAGTAAAATACTTTCACTTTTAAGAATCCAAACTTCACTAAGGAAATGAATTATAACAACTTACAATTTAAACATCAAAGTACAATCAAGGAAGCACATAGAACAAATTCTATATTAGGCAATCCAAGTACAACCAAGGAATGGATCATTTAAGGAGTAGGACTTACTTTCTTTATCTTAAGGAATCATGCTAGAAGAAGAGGAGATGGTTCAAATACCTTTTCGGCTTAATCCACAAGCTAAGTCGAACACGCCGCACGTAGGATTGTCAACCTATAATGTCCACAACATGACTATCAATTTCTAGCTTCTAACGTAGAATAATACTAAGTATACGGTCTCTTATTCTACGGAAAATCGGGCAGCACCTCCTTTGTTTCTACATACTTTGCCACCTTTTTCAAGGCCGAATTCAATAACCAAACATGCCACATTTAAGGCTCAACATACCAATCAATCAAAGGGGATTACACGCCTTACAATACGTGTAAAATTTCGCCCCACAATTCATACCAAGTAGTTTAATATCCAAGCCATTCTCGGCCAACATATACAACAACACTAAGTCCTTTCCAATTCTTTTTCAATCCAAGTTCTTAGGTCTAACATGTTATATAGTCATAGACAACTTCAACAACTACAATTTCCTTCTTTATATAACATGTGACGACTTATAGTAATAATCATATCGAATTGTAATCTTAAGGCTAAACATGCTAGTTTTCGGATTAGGGTTCCAATAGCAATACACTTATCAAACTTCATACTAAATACTTCATGCTTGCTAATATCCATAACTACAATGATAAGTAAACTTTAATTGTTAAAACGACAAGATTTATACATTTACAAGCCCTTAAAATTTCCAAGATTCAAAGTCGCTCCTTAGCAATTCTTAGATCCATTCCTTTACGCTCCAATCCGCTATTTGAAGCCCTTAGAAGTTCACAACCAACTTCTCTTCCATTTCCAATCCAAACTTGTGAAAACGACTTAGGTTTTCGCCTTGCGACTAACGTGAAAACGTCGTTTTTCGAAATCTTTCTATTGAGATATCCTTACAATACCCTTAGGGACCTTAGGTTTAAGTCTTGTGAATAATGGATCAAAACTACAAATTTTTTGAGTGGCACAAATGGTGAACCCGAGAGCAATACTTCAAGCACAATGATGCTGTGATTTTTCTAAGTGTTGGAAGACCTTGTCTTGCTACTAGTGTAGTATATAAAACACAATGGAGGGTTTAGATTGCAACACTTGAGTGGCTAGGATGAAGAACACTTGGATAAAAGCCAAGTGGACAAGTTGACAAGTCAACAATCTCAAGCTTGAAGACTTATCATCCACAATGGTCAAATGACCATTCTAACCTTGCTAAATTTGTGGGAGAGGTGCCACGTGTCGCCCTCCCATTCATCCATAAAATTCTGTAACCCTCGTGGGCCCCACAAAACGTAAAATTCCTCGGGTGGGCCCCACGTGACCAAATTCGTAAAAATAAATTTCCATAATGTTAATAAGTTTCATACTCTTCAAATAATGCATTTTGAGAATCCAATTCTCAACAACGAACATTTTTCCTTTCCAACGTTCGGAAGATTTTTCCGTCGGAAAAACAATTCTTTCTTTCGTACCAATTTCTCAAGTATTGTGTTCTCGCGTCTATTCTCTTATACATGTCCTGGACTTACGGAGTGTAACACCCTGTCCCGTCATAGTTGTTATGTTAAAACTCTTAGAGGTATGTAGTCATATCTTGTGGCTCAGTTTGTAAAGGAAAGGAGACAACTGCTTTCGGTTATGTATTTATATATCCAGGGAGGTAGCCTTATCAGCTAACCTGTTGGTTATTCCTTATTGATTTTTTTATTAAGAGTTGTATGTATGTTCCGCTGATTTTCTCTGATGTATACCTGTAAGGGTGCCCAGGTAGGGCACCAGTCGCGGGCCCGGGGTCGGGTCGTGACAAAAGTGGTATCAGAGCAGTTAGTCCTCGGAAAGTGTCTACAGACCGTGTCTAGTAGAGTCTTGGTTATCGGTGTGTTGTGCACGACATCTATAACCGGGAGGCTGCAGGACATTTAGGATTGGTTTCCATTTTTCTCTTTCTAAGATCGTGCAGTAGAGCTGTCATATTAGGTTGAATCCTCTCTGACCTATTCTTATGTATCAGTTATGCCTCCACGGAAGACGACCAGGGCCCAGAAGGGCAAGGCAGCAGTAGGAGCTGCTAGTGGTACACAGAGGGTTACCAGGACTCAGGCCCAGATTATGCTTGAGGTTGTGGCTCAGACGGCGAGTTCGGGCCACGCTGACAGATTAGAGGAGCGAGAACGTAGCGCACTCCAGAGGTTCCGATACCCGAGCCTCGATTCCCAGCTGTGGGCGAGTTTAGAGATTATGGAGAGCAGATCAGGTTATTGACTAGCATAGTGGTAGGGCAGCGCCTATAAGAGCAGGTAGTTAACCCTAGAGCCGACAGTTTGAGGATTCGGGATTTTCTGGGTTGTAGTCTACCCGAGTTCTATGGTTCGAGATCTGAGGATGATCTCCGGGAGTTCATTCGGCAGATACATCGGACTATGCAGGTACTTTGGGCATCGGAGACACAGTCAGTTGTGCTAGCTTCTTACCGGTTACGCGATATTGCGTTGAACTGGTTTGAGTCATGAGAGTTGTCTAGAGGTGTGAGTGCTCCTCCAGCTGTTGAGGCCTTCCTTGATCACTTTTTGCCTCCTGAGATGAGGAGAGCCCGCGTGGATAGGTTCTTGACATTGAGACAGAATGGGAGGACTATCAGAGAGTACAACCTGGAGTTTGACTCATTGGCCAGGTATGTGCTCACTATCGTGGCTGACAGAGTTCACCGCTATGTGATGGGGCTAGACCGTTATATGGTTACTGCATGCCTGGGAGTGGCCCTTCAGCCAGGTATGGATATTGCCAGGATGCAGGCGTATGCACAGGGGATCGAGGACAGAGAGAGAGAGGACCAGCCAGACACAGTCCAGCCCAAGAGGGCCAGGACGACAGGGTTTCAGGGTAATTTTCGAGGCGGACAGCCTCAGCAGCAGGCTAGGTCTACATTTCAGCCAACACCGAGTGCTCCTCCACAATTTTTCGGCAGGGGGTATTACAACCCCGGGAATGCAGGGGCCGGTCAGAGCTCTAGAGCTTCATGGTCTCAGGGAGATGGGGGTTCCAGTCAGTCGAGGCCACCTTACCTCAATGCACCCAGTGTGGTAGGTTCCATTCTGGGGTGTCGCTCCGGTACGGGTGTTTGTTTTTCTTGTGGTCGTCCGGGCCATAGGATAAGAGAGTGTCCTCATCGAGGTAGAACTGGTGGGGTAGCACAGTCTACTGGATCAGTTGCGGGTTCTTCGCCTTCAATAGCTAGGCAGGATGTTCATGCACCGTGAGCCGCGGCAGGTCTTGGTGGAAGTTCCCAGTTTTAGCGGTCCTTTGAACCGCCTATATGATTTCAGGTATATCTTTGACCCTTTAGAGACTTGTATGCATGATAAGGTTGTTGTATGTTTAAGTGTCATGAACGGATAATATTGAGATTATGTACGTATGCTAGAATAAGTTATGAAGTACGAAAAAAATAATCCTTTTAGGCCATGAATGGGAGTAAATAGTGATGGTGCACACTTTGGATTTGTTTTCTCGGTTGGCTTATGATGGATGGATATGCATGTGCGATGTATTAGGGTCATATGTGGCATAATTAGGTTTCATTAAGTGTAGTTTTATGAGACTATGCCAAGAATGTTAGATTGAGCTTCGAAAGAACATTCGGGGACGAATGTTTCTAAGGGGGGAAGAATGTTACACCCCGTAATTTCAGGACATGTATATAAGAACGTACGTAAGAAATCAGGACGTTAAGATTTGAGACTTGTAGAATTTATCGGAATTTTGGAAATGTCAGGAAACGAAATATTACGACGAATGGGAGGGTGACACGTGTCACCCCCTTGGATGGTCTTGGTCGAATTAGACCAAGGGTAAAATGGTCACATGACCAAGGCAAAGATGATCAAGTCTTGAAAGCCCAAAGCTTGATATAATTGACTAAGTCAATGAGCCAGTTGACTTGAGATATTTTAATGTTACACCCCGTAAGTCCAGGACATGTATAAGAGAATGTACGTAAGGAACACAGGACTTCAAATTGGTACGAAAGAAAGAATTGTTTTTACGACGGCAAATCTTCCGAACGTCGGAAAGGAAAAAGGTTCGTTGATGAGAATTAGGTTCTCAAAATGCATTATTTGAAGAGTATGGAACTTATTAACATTATGGAAATTTATTTTTATAAATTTGGTCACGTGGGGCCCACCCGAGGAATTTTACGTTTTGTGGAGGCCCACAAGGGTTACGGTATTTTATGGACGAATGGGAGGGCGACACGTGACACCCCCACATGGCTTGGACGAAATATTGCAAGGGTAAAATGGTCATTGACCATGGTAAATGAATAAGTCTTGCTAGCTTGAAATTGTTGACTTGTCAACTTGTCCACTTGGCTAATTAATTAATTTCCTTCATCCTAGCCACACATTTGTTATAATCTAAGCCTTACATTGTGTTATATATACACTACACTAGTGCAAGACTAGTCTTCAACACTTAGAAAAAATCACAACATTCTTGTTCTTCAAGACTTGCTCTCGGGTTTGTGACCTTATCCACACAAAAATTTTGTAGTTTTGATCCATTATTCACAAGACTTTAACTCAAAGTCCCTAAGGGTATTGTAAGGATATCTCAATAGAAATATTTCGGAAAAACGACGTTTTCACGTTAGTAGCAAGGCGAAAACCTAAGTCGTTTTCCTAGTTTTGGATTGGAAATGGAAGAGAAGTTGGTTGTGAACTTCTAAGGGCTTCAAATAGCGGATTGGAGCGTAAAGGAAAGGATCTAATAACTTCTAAGGAGCGACTTTGAATCTTGGAATTTTGAAGGGCTTGTAAAGGTATAAATCTTGTCGTTTTAGCAATTAAAGTTTACTTATTGCTGTAGCTATGGATATTAGCAAGCATGAGGTATTTAGTATGAAGTTTGATAAGTGTATTGTCTATTGGAACCCTAATCCGAAAACTAGCATGTTTAGCCTTAATATTTCAATTCAAGTTGATTATTAGTTTAAGTAGTCACATGTTATATAAAGAAGAAATTATAGTTGTTAAAGTTGCCTATGACTATATAACATGTTAGACCTAAGAACTTGGATTGAAAAAGAATTGGAAATGACTTAGTGTTGTTGTATATGTTGGCCGAGAATGGCTTGGTTATTAAACTACTTGGTATGAATTGTGGGGCGAAATTTTACACGTATTGTAAGGCGTGTAATCCCCTTTGATTGGTTGGTATGTTGAGCCTTAAATGTGGCATGTTTGGTTATTGAATTCGGCCTTGAAAAAGGTGGAAAAGTATGTAAAAACAAAGGAAGTGCTGCCCGATTTTCCGTAGAATAAGAGACCATATACTTAGTATTACTCTACGTTAGAAACTAAAAATTGATAGTCATGTTGTGACCATTATAGGTTGACAATTCTACGTGCGGAGTATTCGACTTAGCTTGGGAATTAAGCCGATAAGGTATGTGAACTATCTCCTCTTCTAGCATGATTCCTTAAGATAAAGAAAGTATGTTCTACTCCTTAAATGATCCATTCCTTGGTTGTACTTGGATTGCCTAATATAGAATTTGTTCTATATACTTCCTTGATTGTACTTTGATGTTTTAATTGTAAGTTGTTATAATCCATTTCCTTAGTGAAGTTTGGATTCTCAAAAGTGAAAGTATTTTACTTAAAGTACATAGAGTCTTGAAAAGAAAGTGATTTTCAAATCTTTTGGCTAGTGCCTTAGTTCCAAAACCTAAAGGTTGTTATAATGACCTTAGGGGAGTCAAAGGAGTGATTTACTTAATTGTTTTAAAAGAGGAGAAATGACATGATTTAAGAGAAGTAACTTGTTTTAAAGATGTGAGTTACTTGAGGTTTAAAAGTAGAAGAAACTTGATTTCTAAATATTAAGAGACTTGAAGTATTTTGTAAGTTAAGAAACTTGATTTGTAAGTATGTGATACTTGGTTTTAAAAGTGTAAGTCTCTTGGATATAAAAAGGAATGAATTGGTCTAAAACCATAAAGGGTTATAACGACTTTATGGGAAGTTGGTTATAACAACTTTATGGAAGGTTAAGAAAGTTGTTTATTTTGGTTAATGGACATAAGTTGCCTAGATTGTGAAAATTTGAAGTTACTAGGTTTCAAGCTTTGAAATGAGTTTCTAAAAGTATAGTAAATTACTTTGAAAAATAGACACGCCTTGATACTACGGGTGTTAGTATCTTGGGATTTTACATAAAAAAGAGTCTTTTGAAAAGAATATACGTACGTAGTACTTTGGCTTGATAAAAGAGAATTATTCTATTTGTGCCTTGATAAGTACTTTGACTTGTTAAATGAGAATTATTCTATTTGTGCCTTGATAAGTACTTTGGCTTGTTAAATGAGAATTATTTTATTTGTGCCTTGATAAGTACTTTGGCTTGTTAAATGAGAATTATTCTATTTGTGCCTTGATAAGTACTTTGGCTTGTTAAATGAGAATTATTCTATTTTGTGCCTTGATAAGTATTTTGGCTAGTTAAATGAGAACTATTCTATTTGCGCCTTGATAGTATTTTGGCTTGCTTGAATAAGTATTTCTCTTGGTTTATGTAAAAAGAAGGCATGGTATTATCTTGGTTTATGTAAAAAGAAGGCATGGTAATTGTCTTGGTTTGTGTAAAGGCATGGTATTGTCTTGGTTTATGTAACAAGGAAAGGCATGGTATTGTCTTGGTGTGAAAGGCATGGTATTGTCTTGGTTTGCTTGCATATGGGTTGCTCATATAGACATTCGTGCAAGTGTCATATCTCCACATCTCCGCGTCCCTCCATAAAGGGCCGACAACTTGTTTCAAGGATACCATGGGTTAGCTCCCCATGGGGGTGAGTGGTACACACTCACGGCGGGTCGGTATTTGACTCGGGCGGGTTAAATTCCTGGGATATATATAAGCCATGGATTAGCTATCCGTGATGCGAGTATCGTGTACCGATGACTCATTGCGGGTCCACATGACCTAAGCGGGTGAAATAGTCTCTTGCGGGTGAAATAGTCCCATGATAGGTTGCATTATAACACAGAGGGTGGTTGACCCTGGCACTGGCACGACCTTCATGTTTTGAAACGGTAGTGATTTCATTAATGAAAGGGTGCAGTGTGTTTATGACTTAAAGTGGAACAGTTGGTCTCATTGTTAAAAGTATAACTTAAAAAGATAAAAAGGATTGCATTACTCTCATGATTGCAAGGTTCGATTAACTTCTTGATGTTGTATTATATCATGGATCACGATGAGGAAGGATTCCACGAGCATGATTGATATTATGGGCGTGAGACCCATGGTTATATTTGAGTAATGACTTTGAGGGCATGTGTCCCTGACTTGATATGATCGCTTATGTATTGTAATCGTGTAGGTTGTCTATCATACATGTCTCTGCTTTGTTTAGATCGTTATGATTTCATTCAGTATTTATCGCTTCACATACTTGGTACATTTTTCGTGATCGACCTCCTTCGGCCGCGTTCATGCCGCAGTTTAGGTACGCAGCTTTGGTGATCCGCAGTGTAGGACCGCTCGAGTTTTGGATAGCTCCATCCTGCTCGTGAGTTTATCTTTTTGGTATAGATCCTTGAAGACATGCTTTTGTACAAGATGGGTACGGGGCCTTGTCCCGTCATAGTTCAGTATAACTCTTAGAGGTCTGTATTCATATGTGGGATTGGACTCATGTACAGTGTAGTGTCTTTTGAGTATGTATATTATATGGCAGCCTTGTCGGCTTTGCCCTTGCACGTACGTTGGTTTTTAAAAAAAAGGTGTTATTTAAATTCCGCAATTTACTTGTGTCAGTTAGGTAGAAGGGTAAAAAAAGAGTTACAGAGAAGTTTCTCTCACTAAGGAAAACGCTCTCAACGTTTTTCCTTGGCTGCTCCTTACGGTTTCGGTCCTTCCCTTTCCTCCTAAACTCACACTCACAATTGATTCTTCAACAATTGAAGTTTAAAGTTCATGACATGAGAAAGACAAAGCGTTTTACACGCTCTTGCAATGATTCCGGAGGTTCCGGAGGCTCTTCGAAATCTAGATCCAAGAAAAAGAAAAAGAATGGTGGAAGCCCAACCATTGTTAAAGAGAACTTAATTCCAGCAATCTCAGATCCCACGGTATTAGTACATGTCACGCCTGATATGCGTATTCCACTAGAACATGTGGTGGATGATATCACGCTACAAAAGATTCATGATTGGGGAAAAAGTATAGATGTTAATAGCCCGAACAGAAGCATGTTTGAAGGTGAAGAAACTATGAAGGTTACTCTTATCACTGTTCACAAGCATATGGAAAATGCTCCCTCCAAAGCTTCCGGCAATACTTTAGAAGTTCAGACAACTATAGACACTCCATCCTCTCCTAGGATTGGCGATACAAACGCGGGTCATTTGGTGAACTCTGGGACTACAACGGAAGATAATGGCAATCACGGGGGCATAAAAATCTCATCTCTTAGAGGTAAACTGCCCCGACAAGCCAGAAAAGCTAAGAATTCTGGGACTGGAATTACAATCGACAAAACTTTGCACGAAGGCATCCTCGGGTCTAAACCGGGTCGGGCGGCAGGTCAAATGGACAAGGCGGGTCAGGAGGGTATCCAAGGGTCTATGATTTCTACTGGAGCTCGAGGTACAATGCATGATGTGGATACCGAAGGGTCATCTATTCCCAATGAGCCTAGTAACTTTCCTTTCTTATTTAGCACGGGAGTCAAAGAGCCTATTGTCTTTAATGGGCAGATTACATCCGCGGGTACCAAAGAGTCACACAACTCTAATAATCAGCATTCATTGAGTCCATCTAGAACCACGAACCATTCTTTCCCCACCCTAACCAGCTTTCTAAACGGACTTCAACATAAGAATCCCAATATCCCATTTTCATTTACTTCTTCCTTGGACATTGGAAACAATAAGAACTTTCCACATCTCTCCTCATCTACTTCCTCAATACTTCCCAGATTTCATAAGGACACACCCCCACCCCCTTCCATAACATCACTCCCACCCAAATGCCCGATACTTTCCCTACAACAATTGAAAGTGCACTCAAGTGGATCAAGAAAGAGCACTGCGGGACTAGCATTCGATCCAAAGCCATCCTACTTGCCTTTTGCATAGTGGTATATGAGATTTGGAGAACAAGGAATGAATTGCTATTTGCGGGCACTAGCTCAACATCGGATGAGGTTGTGGCAAAAGTTAAAACAACAATATATAGAGTTCTTTATGATTTAATCCCCTCTTGTAACGTCACCTCTGAGTGAACGCCCCTTCCCTCCTTCATTTTTTGCTTTTTGTTACGTTGAGGATTGATAACCCTCAATGATAGATTGTAAGTTTCCAGTTTCTTTCTTAGTAATAAATATTACCATTTACCCGGAAAAAAAAAGTTAGGTAGAAGGGTGCCAGTAGGCACCGATCCACGCCTAGGGTTCGGGCGTGAGTGGTATCAGGCGATCGATTCTCGGAATGTCTACAGACTGTGTCTAGTAGAGTCTTGATTATCGGTGTGTTGCGCGCCACACCCATAAATAGGAGGCTACATGACATTTAGGAGTTGGTTTCTATTCTTCTAACTCTAAGATCGTGCCATAGAGCTGTGTTAGTAAGATAATTCCTCTCTGACGTATTTTTGTGTTACAGCTATGCCTCCAAGGAGGGCAACAGTCACCCAGAAGGGCAAAGGAGTAGCAGGAGCTACCACGACTCGAGAGAGTTGATAGGGCTTATGCCCGAGGTATCTGGATGTTGAGCGCAATCGGCGAGTTCTTCTGCGCTTAGTTTTGAGGCCCGACACGAGCCTCAGTTTCTCGGTTAGGAGAAGACTATAGGTCATGAGGAAGCGATTATGTTATTGACCAAAATAGCGATTACTCTGATTTCATCAGCAGGAGGTTATTCGGCCAGTACAGACAGGTGTACAGAGGGTAGAGGGCCAACGCGGGAATCAGCGTAAGAGGGCTAGACCGGTTAGTTATTCCGGTGAGTTTTTGGACGAGCAGCCTCAGCAGCGAGTGAGATATTCATCTCAGCCTACCCAGTACATACCCCTGCAGCCCACAGGTGGGAGATTTGACCCCACAAGGTATTTAGGAGTCGGTCCAAGCTCCAGGGGTCGAGGTTCTCAGAGGAGCAGAGGATTTTCTCAGTCGAGGCCACTTATTCCTTAGTGTTTCCGATGTAGTAAGCGTCATATGGGGAAATGTCGTTATGGCACAGGTGTTTGTTTTTATTGTGGCCGTCCGGGCCATATACTGAGGGTGTGTCCTTTTAGAAAGAGTACCGGTAAGGTGGCTCAGCCTATGAGGCCGATGGTTGATTCCATTTCCTCCACAGCTGTGCGTCCCCCAGGGCAGGGTGTTCAGATATCAGCCAGCCATGGTAGAGGTCAGGGTGGAGTTTATAATTCTGGCGGACCTTCGAACCGCATAGATGACGTGACTACTGGGCAGGATCAGGAGGCAACATCGCATGGGGTTACAAGTATATTTCGATTCTTTTGAATCATACGTGCATTGATAGATTCAGATTTCGCCTTAGCCTATATGTTTTCCCTTGTTGCTAGTAGTTGTAAGTGATAGTACCCCCAGAGGTAGAAATACTTTGATTTGTAAAGTGAAAAGTTAAGAATGTTGACAAGAATGGTAAGTGAACTGAGACTATAGTTGTGTAGAGTTCACAAGTTGTAATTACCCCGTAACAGTGTAAAGACCAATAGGGAAGGATGTACGGTAGAAATACTTTGGCTTATGTGACGAACCTCTAGTGAATAGGGGGATAGGGTGAGAAGTAACTTGAGATAAGAGAGAAATTTATTCCAGACTAAGAATGAGAAGTTAAGTATGACGATGGGTCGGGTTATGGACTCATTTCGGGTCAACTGATAGTATAGAATGAGGTGATGTCAGTTGGATATGGTCCCGCTATGTGATAGGGTCACGAGGATGCAAGGCCCAAGTCTAGTTGATCGTTGTACGAGTTTGTGGACGCGTTCCATCGGAACCAAGTCGTAAGGGCCGAGAAGAGCCTTAGCGGAAATTCAAGTAGTATATGGCCAAGTTTGGTTAGTAACTCCAAGGATTGGGGAGCAGAATCAATATTTGAAATTTTGTACGTATGCTCAAATAAGTTTGGAAGTACGAGAAATAATGACAAGTAAGAAAAGAAGGAACAAGGGTTAAGAGAACTATAGTGATCATAGTGATAAGTAATGAAAGTGCGTAGAGGAAATTTCTTTTAGGCCATGAGTGGAGGTTAATTGTGATGATACACACGCCTTAGGTTCAGTACACTATCCATAGGTGCTCGTGATTGAGATGCTACTAGTATTAGAGTTTACACCGGTTGGTAAACTAAGCTAGGCAGATTATAGGTTCATGTCCCAATTAGTTTGGTGACTAAGTGAGACAGAGAAGGGAAGTAACACGGGGGAAACACGTCAGTTAGCTGAGTGGGAGTCTGACTGAAGGATTCAGACAGTGTTAGTCCCATGACTTAGATTAAGACAGGGCCATCCCTTTATGCGGGGAAAAAGAAAGTAACCTCTAAAGATCTTGTTTTTGATAAGACAGTAACCTTCGAGATTTGTGAGAAGGGGCCGCAGACGGAAGGTCCATTGATATTTCTACGTATGTTATGTGGTGGCCATGTGTGGCATCGTTGGTCTTGTGGAGTATTGGTTGATAGGCATAGTATAGAGACTGTGCCGGAGTTTGTATAGCTTGACAACCGACTAAGAACATTCAGGGACGAATGTTTCTAAGGGGGGAATAATGTTACACCCCGTAAGTCCAGGACATGTATAAGAGAATGTACGTAAGGAACACAGGACTTGAAATTGGTACGAAAGAAAGAATTGTTTTTACGACGGAAAATCTTCCGAACGTCGGAAAGGAAAAATGTTCGTTGATGAGAATTAGGTTCTCAAAATGCATTATTTGAAGTGTATGGAACTTATTAACATTATGGAAATTAATTTTTACGAATTTGGTCACGTGGGGCCCACCCGAGGAATTTTACGTTTTGTGGGGGGCCACAAGGGTTACGGTATTTTATGGATGAATGGGAGGGCGACACGTGGCACCCCCACATGGTCTTGGACGAAATATTGCAAGGGTAAAATGGTCATTGACCATGGTAAATGAATAAGTCTTGCTAGCTTGAGATTGTTGACTTGTCAACTTGTCCACTTGGCTAATTAACTAATTTCCTTCATCCTAGCCACACATTTGTTATAATCTAAGCCTTACATTGTGATATATACACTATACTAGTGCAAGACTAGTCTTCAACACTTAGAAAAAATCACAACATTCTTGTTCTTCAAAACTTGCTCTCGGGTTTGTGACCTTATCCACACAAAAATTTTGTAGTTTTGATCCATTATTCACAAGACTTTAACTCAAGGTCCCTAAGGGTATTGTAAGGATATCTCAATAGAAAGATTTCGGAAAAATGACGTTTTCACGTTAGTCGCAAGGCGAAAACCTAAGTCGTCTTCCTAGTTTTGGATTGGAAATGGAAGAGAAGTTGGTTGTGAACTTCTAAGGGCTTCAAATAGCGGATTGGAGCGTAAAGGAAAGGAGATAAGAATTGCTAAGGAGCGACTTTGAATCTTGTAATTTTTAAGGGCTTGTAAAGGTATAAATCTTGTCGTTTTAGCAATTAAAGTTTACTTATTGTTGTAGCTATGGATATTAGCAAGCATGAGGTATTTAGTTGTTATACCCCGTATTTCCAGAGTATGTACGTAAAGACGTACGTACGAAAGTTAAGCCTTAAAGTAGGCAAGGTTCGAAATTTGTGCACAACCCCCGAAAAGAGTCGTTTTCCGACGAAACGTTTTACAAACTTTGCGAAGAGAAAATTCCGGCTATGTCATTTATTATTTTTGCGGATTTTTCCGAGAGACGAAATATTTTGGACCAACGAGAGGGTGACACTTGTCACCCTCATATGGACGAAACTTGGGGCGTTTTTTTGCCTTGTTTGTGGTCAAGGAGTTGGTAGGATATTTTGGTGGTAGATGGATAAGGTGTACTTGGGTAAATCTTGGCCTTACACTTGCCTAGCACTTGGCTTCATCTTGGCCATTGGTTGGCCATTGGTTGGCCTATAAATACCCCTCTAAGTTGAAGACTTTCTTCATCCACACTTGAGCTTTTCTCTAAGTCTCAAACTACTCCTCTCCCTTGTGAGTTTTCGTCCAACCCTCTCCCCCCTCCTAGTTGTGCTAGCCGAAACCCCTCCCCTTTGTGAGGCCCTCGGCCGAGAAACCCCCCCCTACCTAGTTCACGTAAAATACCCCCCCTTGGTTGAGAAATACTTCTCCAAGTATTGTTATAATGCCCTAAATACCTTAGCCCATATACCTTGTAGTACTTTCCAAAGTTACCTCTATACGTAGAGCCCGGAAATACTATTATACTTCCCTTAAGTCACAAAAACGAAACCCTAAGGAAATCTTCATAGTCGGTTGAAGTGTTAAGTAGAAGTTGTATAGAACTTCTAAGGGTTTCTGGGAGCGAATTGGAGCGTTCAGATTTGGAGCTAAACGTTGCTCAGGATCGACATTATAACTCGGATAATTTTGGGCTTATCGAGGTAAATACTACTGTCCTTCTATTGTAATTGGAAATTACATACTGTAGTAGTATAGAAATGTATATAAGATACATAGAAGAGAATTG
The DNA here is from genome assembly GCA_029844215.1 of Przewalskia tangutica. NCBI lineage: Eukaryota > Viridiplantae > Streptophyta > Magnoliopsida > Solanales > Solanaceae > Przewalskia > Przewalskia tangutica. Next base: position 83,793,462 of record CM056720.1, on the reverse strand, counting down.
AACTGTAATAGAAGGATATTACAGAAGATTGAACTATTTTACATAGACTGTATTTCTGATGAGACTTGTGTAGTTTGGCGGGTAGGGAAGTGCTGCCCAATTTTCTGTAGAATTATTCTACAGTGTAGTCTAGACATTGATAGACTTGTATAACCGTTATAGGTTGAAGTACTACGAGTAGCGTATTATACTCGAAGGGTGGAAGAGGCTAACAGGATTACAGTACTTTGGAGCTATTTGCTAATTGTCGGTAATCGTCGCGAGGTATGTGATTCTTCCTATACTCTTGAGCATGATATTTTAAAAGAATATATATATAGTACGGTAGACGTACGTGTGTTAACTGAACGTAGTTATACGACAATGTCTTTTGACTTAAGCCTGAATAATAAGAATCTGGAAGTATTTCAAAAGAATTAAGAAGCCTTTTTGAAAGAAGAGTAATACTTGGTTTTAAAAGCTTAAGAGTTATACTAGCTTTATGGGAAGTTAGGTATAACAACTTAAGAGAGATAAAAAGGAATGGTTTATTGACTTTAGAAGTTAAGAGACTTGATCTTAGAAGATAAGAGACTTGACTTAATTTCATTAATATAAATTTTATGTGAAACCTCATTCGTGAGTAATGAGTACTTGGTTTTTAAAAGGAATAATGTTTTACTGATTTCGAAAATCAGAATAAGTATCGAACAGACCACTGCAGCGTTAATAAAGGAAAATGTACTGACTAATGAATTGTATTATTAAAACCAGTAGAAACCTCCATCTGCATAGAAGCTAAGATGAGACAAAATGATATTACATTTCCTAGATCATGGCTGCTTTAATAAGATTGTTATAAACAAGAATAACCTACTCATACTTAAGGCATATGTTTCTCAAAATGGTTTTAAAAGGGATTATGTTATTAAGTGATTAATACTATGAACTATGAAATCTTTCGAACATGAGAAACTTGAGCAATTGAAACTAGGCAAACTTGAACCTTTGGAAAAGAACGTTGTTACTTGATTTTAAAAAGGGAAAGTGTTTTGGTTTACTTAAAATGTGAGTCACTCTATTTTAATACTACGGGTATCGGGTGACCTTGGTAAAAGAATTGGACCTTTTAAAAAGAACTTAACGTATGTAGTACTTTAGGGTTAAAACCCGGACTTCGACATAAAATGAAAGTACCTTGAGTTGTGTGTAACTTGCCTATGCTTGTTGTTGTGTAACTTGCCTATGCTTGTTGTTGTGTAACTTGCCTATGCTTGCTTTGATAGCCTTTGTTGTGCAAGAATTGTGTTTCTATACTATCGCGTCTCTCGATGGAGGGCCGGTTGACTTGTTGAGAACTTACTTGGACGTACCGGCAGTGACGGAAGATTCCACGGGTATGCTTCCATTATTATTGTTACACGGGCATGTCTACACCGATGATGGATTCTGTGGACATGTGACCATTATGGTTATTTATGGCGAAGTATCGTGACTTACGGTTGTGATCGGGTGCATAGCCTGTTTACTTGCCCCCGTCAGCTACGTGACGCAGGTGGATCTGGTATAGGTTATCGCACTTGCCACGTGTCAGCTTCGCGGCGAAGTATCGTGACTTACGGTTGTGATGTGGTGCTTAGCCGGTTCACTTTTGTCACGACCCGTTCCGGGGCCCGTGACTGGTGCCTTACCGAGGCACCCAAGTAGCCATACATCAGAGTAACCAGCGGAAATATAAACCAAGACAGGAAACATTTTATAAAATAAGACACAACTTATGTAAGAAAACGTCGCCTTTCGGCATATATAAATAATCAAGTTTTGCAGTTACATCCCAACTGTACAATAGTACTGCACTTGGAAGTAAACAACTATGGCGGACGGGGCCCCGCCATACCTCGATCAGATAAAACTATCTACGATACAGGGAGATCATACCCAAAAGTAGAGCCTCCGGAGAAGATGGAGCTCCTGACACCAACGCAAAAGATCCTAAGGATGCGGTTCTAGCACCTGCATGCCTTTACCTGCGGCATGAACGCAAATTTCAAGGAGGTCGATAACAGTACCAAGTATGTGAAACTATAAAGAATCAAATGAAATCAAAGTATTTAAAACCTTTTCACAAATACAATCGTTCAATTGCACATAGTGCCACATCACAAACAACAACAATGAATAGGAAAACTCGTAATGTGTCTATTCTAGGCCGCGAATGATCGAGCAAGGCCAATCGCCCATAGTACCATTCTCGCGTGCCTAGTCCTGGACTTCCGCAGCCCGCATAGGTCACACACAGACCCGCATGAGGTATTCCTCGCATCGGGGCAGCCAACCCCCGGCATCCGCCTAGGCTCCCGCAGCCCGCATAGCCTCAAAAGACCGCATAGTCTCAACAGACCGCATAGGGAATCCCCCGCATCAGGCTAAACACCCGGAATGATCAATCCTGGAGCATACCGCTGCTCCGCATAGTCTCACAGACCGCATAGGCGTATAGACCCGCATCGAAGGCAAGCCCTGTATAACGATCGGGGTAGGTGATACAATAATAAAGACAACGGACTTACCGTTAGCAACGTAAGCACGCAAGAATGACCCCTTTACACGGATTTCAAGACACTAACCCGTAGCATCATAATATGTCTACTTATCACACAAATCTTACTACACTTAATGTAAATCAATACAAGGCTTTTATAAACAAATAAGTAAACGATTCCTCTTTATCTTCTTAAGTTGTTATACCTAACTTCCCATAAAGCTAGTATAACTCTTAAGCTTTTGTTTTAAAACCAAATATTTATCTTCCATTAAAAATGATTCAAAGATTCTTTTGAAATGTTTTCAGTTCTTTGTTATTCAAAGCTTAAGCGAGGCATTCCGTAAGTATTATTCGAGCTTAAGTGAGGCATTGCCATAAGTATTATTCAGTAACACATGTACGTCTACCGTACTATATATTGTAAAATATCATGCTTTAGGAAGAATCACATACCTTCTCAAATAAAACCACCGCCGAGTTGAATATGTCACGCTGGAGAGTCACCTATAATAGTCACGACATCTATCAAAGACTACTCAAGGTCATTCTAAACAGAGGGTTCACAATTCTACGGACAATCGGGCAAGACTTCCTACCCTGAGCTATATAAGTTCATCGTGAAACAAATTCTATGTGAGTACGCTTTGATTATTCTTCTTTAAACCCTTCTACTGTGGTAACGATTCAATTCTATACGTGATATACTTCTAAGTATTTAATACTTATTCTAATACTACTACAGAAGTATTCTCTAATTCAAAAGAGGGTTAGGATTAGTTACCTCGGTAAGCCCAATAGTATCCTAGATAAAGTCGCGCTGAGCAAGGTTTAGCTCCTAAGTTGTATGCCTCCAGTGTCTAAGAAACCTTAGAAGTTCTTTACAACTTCTACAAAGGACTAAGGGATTTGGGCTAGGTATTTTGGGCATTATAACAATACTAGAAGACAACTTTTCTACCAAGGAGGGGGTAGATTTCGGCCAGGCTAGGGGGTAGGCCCTCGCCAAACTCACTCAAAGGGGAGGTGTTGGACGAAAGGCTAAGGGAGAGGAGAGGATTTTTAGACTTGGAAGACAACTTTGTGGATGAAGAATTCTTCATCTAAAGGGGTATTTATAGCTCAAGCCTTGGCCAACCAATGGCCAAGATGAAGACAAGTGCAAGGCAAGTGTAGTGAGGATTAACTAAACACAAATATCCTACCAACTCCTTGACTTTGTGCAAGGCACAAAAACGTGCCCAACCTTCTCCATTTTCGTCAATGGGCGATTCAAGTCCATCAATGGAGGGTGCCAAGTGTCGCCTCCCGCTGGTCCAAAATGTTTCGTCTCTCTAAAAATCCGCAAAATTAGTAATGGCATAGCGGAATTTTCCTACGAAAGTTGTGGAAACGTTTCGTCGGAAAACGATTCTTTAAGCGAGTTGTGCACAATTTCAACTTGGCCTACTCTTTAGGCTAAACTTTTGTGCGTATTCCCTTACGCATATACTGCGAAAATACGGGTATAACATTCTCCCACTTAGAAACATTCATTCCCGAATGTTCCTTCCCAAGACGATTAACGATAAGATTCTTCAACATAAACATTTGCAAAAGCCACACACGCCACGTAACAACACTTAGGCATAAATGATAATGAAAATTTTTCAAGTAGGAAAGTGAATTACCTGGAGGTGTGGGAAATAGGTGAGGATACTTCTGCCTCATGTCCTCCTCGGCTTCCCACGTCATCTCCTCCCTGAGCTCGTTCCGCCACAAGACTTTGACGGAAGCCACGCCCTTGGTCCGCAGACGCCTAACCCGACGATCGACTATCACTATGGGAATCTCTCATACGATAACCCCGTCACCGACATCGCCAATCGGGTGTACCCTAGATGGATCCCCGATACATCTCCTCAAAGATAGATACGTGAAAACCGGATGCATCGCCTCCGGATCGGACGGCAGATCCAACTCATAGGCAACCCCGCCTACCTCATGACAATCAAACGGCCCAATGTACCTAAGTGAGTTTCCTTCTTCCCGAATCTCATCACACCCTTCATGGGTGACACCTTTAGGAAAACCCAATCATGAACCTCGAACTCAAGATGCCGACGACGATGATCTGACACGACTTGCCGACTCGAGTCCAATAGCCGCCTCGGATAAGCTTCACCTTATCCACCGCCGCTGTACCAAATCTGGTCCCACTAGCCGCACTCGCCCACATCGAACCAACCTATAGGCGATCTGCACTTCCTCCCATACAAGGCCTCATAAGGCGCCATCCGAATCCGGAGTGGTAGCTATTATTATATGCGAACTCAACTAGAGGCAAATGATCCTCCCAACTACCATCGGTCAATAACACAGGCTCGCAAAGATATCCTCGAGAGTGCGGATAGTGCGCTCGCTGTCCGTCTGCATGCGTGGATGAAATGCACTGTGCTCACTCGCCCCTAAACCCTCGAAGGACCTCCGTTAGCCGTAATCGGGCTCCTCATGCGATATGATCGGGTAGGGACTCCATGCGCGACGATCTCTCGGATGTAAAGTCCGCATAATCCTCACCGAAAAGTCGTCTGACGGAAGAAAGTGGGCCGATTTCACACCGCCGACGATAACCCATATAGAATCATGTCTCCTCCGAGTGCGAGGTAATCCTGTGATGAAGTCCATGTTGATTACCTCCCACTTCCGTGCCGGGATCTCAATCGTCAGAATAAAACCACCGTGCCTCGTGCTCTACCTTCACCGCCGACAACACGCATCGGGCTACGAACTCGCAACGTCCTCTTCAAGCCATCCCACCAATACACGGATCTAAGGTCGTGGTACATCTTGGTCGACTTTGATGGATAGAGTAACGCGCCGCTGTGCTTCCCAAGAACTCGCCAAGTCTCAAACATCCGGAACACACACGCGCTCAAACCTTAGCACCCCATCGTGCTACCAAAAGGACCCTTGCCCTCACGAAGAGTCGTATCACGATATCGAATCAAAGTCGATCCTCGAATCGTTGCCTCTTCACCTCTTCGACGATGGAAGACTCGGCAACCTCACGAACTCTAACCCCGTTGCTATCGTAATCAATCAAACGGACACAGGCTCGCCAACGGTGCAAATCACGAACCATGTCCTCCTCTCTACCGCACATCCGATAGGCTCCCATCGACTACGACTAGGCATCCGCCACAACATTGGCCTTCCCGTGGTACAGGATATCAACATCGTAATCCTTAAGCAACTCTAACCACCGCCTCGCCGTAAGTTCACTCCTCCGTGAAGATATACCGAGGCTCTTGTGGTCTGTATAAATATCCACGTGAACCCCATACAAATAGTGCCTCCAGATCTTCAAAGCGTGAATCACTACGCTAACTCCAAATCATGGGCGGGTAGTTCCTCTCGTGTTTCTTCACCGTCGGGATGCATATGCTATAACCCCGCCATGCTGCATCAACACACATCCCAACCCGATGCCGACGCATCACAATACACGACATAACCATCGGACCTCCGAAGAGTAAGAACGGGGCGGCCGCCTCTCTTCAAGAATCGAAACCCCGCCACAAGCATCACCATCAAACTTGGCCGCTTCCGAGTCACCTAGTCAATGGTGCAGATAGAAGCAAACTTCTACGAACCGCGATAATATCTCGCAAGGCCTGAAATCGCGAACCTCTGTCGGAGTAGTAGGTCTAGGCCAAGTCCCGATCGCCGATCTTGGCCGTATCCACTCGAATGCCATCACCGGCAATATGCCCAAGAAACGCCATCAAGTCAACCAAAACTCACATTTGGAAAACTTGGCGTATAACAATCTGGAGAAGCGTCACAAGACAAATTTCAATGCTCGCGTGCTCTCGCCTGGCGAGAATAAACCAAGATATCATCAATGAACACTATCACAAACGTGTCCAAAATGGTTTGAACACTCGGTTCATCAAATCCATGAATACCGCGAGCATTGGTCAACCCAAAAGACATGACCAACTCATAATGCGCATCGGTCCTGAATGCGATCCTGGGACATCCACCTCTCTCGACTACTTTTGATGATAGCGATCGCAGATCAATCTTGAGAAACATCTCGCACTCGCAACCGGTCGAACAAATCATCAATCACAGGAAGGGTATTCGTTTAATGGTCACCTTGTTCACCGCGTAATCAACACATGCGCAGCGTCCCGCCCTTCTTCTTCACGAACAATACCGCGCTCCCGTGGAGAAACACTAGGCACGATGAAGCCGCTTCTCGGCAAAGAAATCTCTAAGCTGATCCTTCAACTCTCTCAACTCGGCAGGTGCATTCTGTATGGCGGAATGGAAATAGGCCGAGTGTCTGGCAATATGTCAATACAAAACTCAATCTCCTCTCGGGAGGATACCCGAGGTCATCTGAAACACGTCTGGGAACTCACGACTATCGAATCGATGAAAATCTGGTACCGCGCCTTGATTATCAAACACCCGAACGAGATGGTAGATATACCCTTCGCACCATCTTCCTAGCCTTGAGGTAGGAAATAAACCTACCCCTCGGCGATACAGTGTTCCCCTCCCACTCAACAACCGACTCCTCAAGAAACTGGAACCGTACTACCTCTCTCTGCAGTCTACATTGGCGTAGCAAGAAGCTAGCCAATCCATACCCATGATCACGTGAAGTCAATCATCTCCAACTCTATCAAGTCGCCAGGGTCCGACGATCGTAAATAGTCACAGACAAGCTCTATATACCCGCCGAGCTACCACCGAATCACCCATGGCGTAGCTACCTCGAAAGGGTCTATGGACTCGTGCTCTATCCCTATCCTACTAGCAACAAGGGGAGATATATGGGCAGAGTAGAACCGGATCTATCAAAGCATACACATCAAACCAGAACCGATAAGGTACCGTGATTTACATCGGTGAGGCCTCACGATCTGTCGCTGGGACAAAGCATAAATGCGTTCGAGGACCGCTAGAATCGGGACCAGCGCCACCCTGCACGCGACACCCGCTGGTCCATGAGTACCTTGCCCTCGGGGCGAGTAATCGCCGAGGATGAAGAAGCGCAATGCACCGTAGATCGGGCCCTACTACCGCCGCTCCGGTTGGACAAACTCGCGAAATGACCCTGCTGCCACAAGTATAGCGGGCTCGAGTACAGCCCGAATGGTATTCGCCACAACGGGCACACCGAGCCTCGAGCGGTTAGCACCTCGCTACCCGAAATCGAAGTCCGGGCCCCGACCGCCCGATCGCTCTGGTCAGACCGAAAATGAGGTAGAGCGCTCTACCGGCCGGAGCAAATCCGACTTCCCGATGCCGCCACCACGAGAACCACCAAAAGAACCGGCCGTCTTGCCTTCTTCGCCGCTGATATCGCTTACCAGGCGGTCTCTACGCTCCTCACATCCCATTGCATGAGCCTGCATACGGTTTATGTCAATGCCTGGCTGAAGGGACTCACCCGCACAAGACTCGGCCATGTAATCATCTAGCCCAGTGACATAGCGATGCACCGCCCTCCATCTCGCTACGGCGAGGACATATCGAGCCAAAGAATCAAACTCGACATTGTACTCTCACCGCATGGCCCCTCCTGCCTCTCAAAGAACAAGAATCTATCACTCGTGCCCTCCTCACCTGCGGAGGCAAGAAGTGTGTGAGAAAAGCCTCTGAAAACTCATCCCATACTGCTGGAGGTGCATGCTCTCCCCGGGAAAGCTCCCATGAATCAAACCAATCGACTGCGGTATCACGCAGCCGATGCGAACCAAATGTCACAGCCTCAGTCTCTGAAGCCCTGATCACCCGCATAATCCTCTGCAGCTGACGGATGAACTCCTGCGGATCATCCTTCGGCCTCGATCCGTAAAACTCTGGCGGGCTACAAGTCTTGAAATCTCGTGGCCTCAAACTATCTGCCCTCGGGTGCACTACGGCGCGACCGAGCCGAGCCGAACTGCCGCGTCCAGCCTCTCCTCAGACGGGCCACAACTTTAGCCAATAGTCGGGCCGTCTCCTTGTACCTAACTCTCCGCCCCAGGTGTGGGACGGGTGTGGGTACCGTGGTCTGTCTTTGGTCGGCGGCGTCATAGAACTCGCCGTCTCGGTATAGACCGGCACGAGCCCTCGTGACTGGGTGTCTGCTAGCGACTCCTCGGCTGCCTTGCCCTTCAGGCCGGGTTGCCTTACGTGGAGGCATAATCACATAGAAAGGAATCGTTAGAGGGTCCAACCTATAACACGGCTCTAAAGCACGATCTCGAATGAGAAGAATGGAAACCAATCCTAAATATCCTATAGCCTCCTCGATTATTGGTGTGGTGCACAACACACCGATAATCAAGACTCTACTAGATACGGTCAGAACACTTTCCGAGGATTAATCGCTCGATACCACTTTTGTCACGACTGCCCGGCCCGTGGATCGTGCCTTACCGGCACCAGTAGCCATACATCGAGTAACTAGGAAATATAAACCAAGACAGAAACGATTTATAAAATAAGACACGCTTATGTAAGAAAACGTCGCTTTCGCATATATAAATAATCAAGTTTTGCGATTACATCCCAATTGTATAATAGTACTACTGCACTTAAGGAAGTAAACAACTATGGCGGGACAGGCCCCGCCATACCCGATCAGACAAAACTATCTACGATACGGAGATCATACCAAAGTAGAGCCTCCGAGAAGATGGAGCTCCGACACCAACGCAAAAGATCCTAAGGATGCGGATCTAGCACTTGCCTTTACTGCGGCATGAACACGACCCCGAAGGAGGTCAAGATAACAGTACCAAGTATGTGAAACTATAAAGAATCAAATGAAATCAAAGTATTTAAAACCTTTTCACAAATACAATCGTTCAATTGCACATAGTGCCACATCACAAACAACAACGATAATAGGAAAAGCAGAATGTGTCTATTCTAGGCCGCGAATGATCGAAGCAAGGCCAATCGCCCATAGTACCATTCTCGCGTGCCTAGTCCCGACTTTCGCGCCCGCATGGGTCACGCATGCACCGCATGAGGTATCCTCGCATCGGGGCAGCCAACCCGGCATCCGCCTAGGCTCCCGCACCCGCATAGCCTCAAAAGACCGCGTAGTCTCAGCAGACGCATAGGAATCCCCGCGTCGGGCTAAACACCCGAATGATCAATCTCGAGCATACCGCCGCTCGCATAGTCTCACGGACGCATAGCCGTATAGACCGCATCAAGGGGCAAGCCCTGTATAACGATCGAGGGTAGGTGATACAATAACAGTACAACGGACTTACCGGTTAGCAACGTAAGTACAGCAAGAATGACCCCCTTACACATCATTTCAAGACACTAACCCAGGTAGCATCATAATATGTCTACTTATCACACAAATCTTACTACACTTAACAGAAATCAATACAAGGCTTTTATAAACAAATAAGTAAACAGCCTCTTTATCTTCTTAAGTTGTTATACCTAACTTCCCATAAAGCTAGTATAACTCTTAAGCTTTTGTTTTAAAACCAAATATTTATCTTCTGTTAAAAATGATTCGATATTCTTTTGAAATGTTTTCATTCTTTGTTATTCAGGGCTTAAGCCAGGCATTCAGTAAGTATTATTCAGCTTAAGCGTGAGGCATTGCCATAAGTATTATTCAGTAACACATGTGCGTCTACCATACTATATATTGTAAAATATCATGCTTTAGGAAGAATCACATACCTTCTCAAATAAAACCACTGCCGAGTTGAATATGTCATACAGAGAGTCACCTATAATAGTCACAGACATCTATCAAAGACTACTCAAGGTCATTCTAAACAGAGGGTTCACAATTTACTGACAAATCGGGCAGCACTTCCCTACCGGTGAGCTATATAAGTTCATCGTGGAAAACAATTCTATGTGAGTCTGATTTTGATTATTCTTCTTTAAACCCTTCTACTGTGGTAACAGTTCAATTCTATTCGTGATATACTTCTAAGTATTTAATACTTATTCTAATACTACTACAGTAAGTATTCTCTAATTCAAAAGAGGTTAGGATTAGTTACCTCGGTAAGCCCAATAGTATCCTAGATAAAGTCGCGCTGAGCAAGGTTTAGCTCCTGTTATGCGCTCCAGAGCTCAGAAACCTTAGAAGTTCTTTACAACTTCTACAAAGGACTAAGGGATTTGGGCTAGGGTATTTTGGGCATTATAACAATACTAGAAGACAACTTTTCTACCAAGGGAGGGGGGTAGATTTCGGCTAGGCTAGGGGGGGGTAGGCCCTCGGCCAAACTCACTCAAAGGGGGGGGAGGTGTTGGACGAAAGGCTAAGGGAGAGGAGAGGATTTTTAGACTTGGAAGACAACTTTGTGGATGAAGAATTCTTCATCTAAAGGGGGGTATTTATAGCTCAAGCCTTGGCCAACCAATGGCCAAGATGAAGACAAGTGCAAGGCAAGTGTAGGGTGAGGATTAACTAAACACAAATATCCTACCAACTCCTTGACTTTGTGCAAGGCACAAAAAAACGTGCCCAACCTTCTCCATTTTTGTCCAATGGACGATTCAAGTCCATCAATGGAGGGTGCCAAGTGTCGCCCTCCCGTTGGTCCAAAATGTTTCGTCTCTCGGAAAAATCCGAAAAAAATAGTAATGGCATATCCGGAAATTTCCCTACGAAAGTGGAAGCGTTTCGTCGAAAGCGATTCTTTAAGCGAGTTGTGCACAATTTCGAACTTGGCCTACTTTAAGGCTAAACTTTTACGTATTCCCACGTGCATACTGCAGAAAAATACGGGTATAACTTGCCCCGTCACCACGTGGCGCAGGAGGATCCTGGTGGAGGCTATCGACTTGCCACGCGTTCGCTTCGCGAGTCGGTGATTGGATGGAGCTTCATGACTTACGGTTGTGATCTGGTGCTTAGCCGTATACTTGCCCCCGTCCACGTGGCGCAGGAGGATCGGTAGAGGTTATTGCACTTGCGTGTCGACTTCATGATGGTTATGCATGTTATTGGTGCGGTCGGATCTGGTAGTTATGCCTTTATACTTGCCCGTCACGGTTTTAGGACGACACAGTGGGACACGGTGTTCATGTATACTCCTTGGTATTGTTATATCATAGGCCAGCCGCGGTGAGGAAGGAATTCCACGCACGCAGTGATGATTTGGAGGCGAGTCACGACTTGATATGACTATTTATATTGTCAGGTATCGTAGTTTGGTTATCATACATGTCTCCGCTTTATATAGACTATTATGATTTCATTTACGTGATTTTCGATTTCACATACTTGGTACTTGTTATCGACGTCCTTCTGGGCTGCGTTCATGCCGCAGAGGTACATCTACCGTCGATCCCGACATAGGATCACATTTCAGATTAGAAGCTCCGTTCCTTGGAGGCTTATCTTTTGGTATGTTATCCTGAGTCTGTAGGTTCTTGTACATTCAGGGGTATGGCGGGGCCCTGTCCCGTCATGGTTGTTGTAAAAAAAATTTTAGAGATCACATGTGTGGCGGGGTTGTAAAATTGTAACTGTTCAAATGTCGATATATATATATATGCAAAAAGGCAACCGTTTTGGTTGGCCTATTTTCTTCTATCTTGATCCATATCTATTTGTATGTTTTAAGTTTTTAGTTCCGCTGGTTTTTCTCTGATGTTGTATCACTAGGGTGCCCGGTAGGCACGATCACGCCCGGTTTGGGTCGTGACAAAAGTGGTATCGAGCGATTAGTCCTCGGAAAGTGTCTGCATCGTGTCAAGTAGAGTCTTGATTATCGATGTGTTGTGCACCACATCTATAATCAGGAGGCTATAGGACATTTAGGATTGGTTTCCATTCTTCTCATTCTGAGATCGTGCCTTAGAGCTGTGTGATAAGTTGGACCCCTCTGACGTATTTCGTTTTTACCAGTTATGCCTCCGCGCAAGGCAACCCGGGCCCGTAAGGGCAGCAGAAGCGAGGAGGCTGCGAGTAAGCGGCGGCCTCTGAGACCACAGACGAGCCTCCATCCGCGATGCAGGAGAGATGGGTTCTGATTTGGTCCGGATTATTGGCGAGTTGTGGCGGACTTGAGGATAGGCTGGACGCAGCAGTTCCAGTAGCACCAGTGGTTCACCCTAGATCAGATAGTTTGAGGCTACGGGATTTTCTGAGTTGTAGCCCGCCAGAGTTTTATGGGTCGAGGCCTGAGGATGATCCGCAGGAGTTCATCCGAAGCGATTCTGCGGATCGTAGAGTGATCGAGGCATCGGAGATCGAGTCGGTGGTCTTAGGTTCGCGTCGGCCGTGCGTGATACCGCAATGATCGTTTGATCGTCGGAGGCCCATGGGAGAGAATGCACTTCCGCTATATGGGACGAGTTCTCGGGCATTGCACATTTCTTGCCTCGCGAGATGAGAGCTCGGTAAACGATTTTGGGTGTTGCGGCGAAACGCGTGCGGTTCGGGAGTACAATGTGGAGTTCGACTCATTGGCGGTATGTCCCGCTAAGTAGCTAGTATGGAGGATCGAGTGCACCGATATGTTCTGAGGCTCGATGATTACCTAGCGAGAAGTTGTTAGTGTAGCTCTTGGTAGGGCATGGACATTGCCAGCATGCGAGCTTATGCACTTGGATGTGAGGCGGAGAAATCGGCGAATGGCCGAGATCGTGAGAAGAGGCCGAGCAGAGGTCGCTGATGACTTTCGAGGCGGACGCCTCAGCGAGCGATTATACACCTCCGCCAAGATCGAGTGGTCCCCACCGTCGGGGCGTTTGGGATATTCAGAGCAAGTCGAGCTCCAGTTTCAGATTTTCGAGGAGTAGAAGCATTCGCGGATGAGGCCACCCGTATCTCGGTGTAGCCGTTGTGGTAAAGCCATAGGGAATGTCGTGCGGTTTGGAAGATTGCTATACTTGTGGCGCGGAGGCCATTTGACCAGACCGTCCGACCAGGTATGCATCGTGGGATAGCACGCATTACTAGATAAGTTGCGGGTTCTTCACCTTCCATAGCTAGGCGGGATGTTCATACCGGAGCCACGCAGGCAGCGGTGGAAGTTCCGATTTAGCGGTCCTTTGAACCGCCTATTTTCGTATATCCTTAACCTCTAGAGACTTGTATGTATTGATGTTATGATGATGTGTTAAGTGTTATGTTGGATAACTTTGTGCTAAAATGTGATTTAGAAGCACAGTTAGTGAAAAAGGGTAAGTGCTGGGATGAGAAAATTTTGAACCTTAGAATATTACTTGAGACCTTAGATGTAAAGTAGTCTTGAGTGGATGATTTTACGGTTGGTCGTTGTCAAGTACTTTATATGTGCGAGATATGTTGGGGGATAATTTCCTTGGGTTGTGGTGAAAGTGGTAGCTTCCATGACTTGTATAGGTAAGATTGTTCCGGATCGGGGAACAAGAGCTTGCGTTAAGTGGGTGGGTTGGGGCCATGTTGCGGGTCAACTCGTGAGCCGGTTGGGTTGGGTCAGTTCGAGGTGGTCGCCGGTGGTAGGATCACGAGGGTGCTAGGCCCAGGTTTAGGTGACCATCGTATAAGTTCGTGGATATGTTCGACCAGAAGCGGATCGTGAAGGCCGAAAATGGCCTTAAAGGAGATTGAGGCTAGTGAGATGACCAAGTTTGGAGGTAGTGACTCTAAAGTTTTGGAAACAGAAGCGTTGACTGAAGTGTGGTACATGTACTAGGAAGAGTTCGAGTGTTCAGAAGTGCAGACGAGAAAGGAAAGGAGTGAACTTGTCTTTGAAAGATGGAAGTGATCATTTTGTGAAATGAATGTGCGAGGAGTATCCTTTGGACCAGTGAGAATTTGTATTGTTTTGCATCATCGAGGTGATTCCTCGGCTTGGATTTAAGTATTTGCGTGTTATTTTGTGGCGGTGTGGCATGTTTGTTTCGTAAGTATAGTAGTGAAGGCTATCTGCAAGCGTGTGTGTGTTTGAGACTTAGAAGGAACATTCGGGACGAATGTTTCTAAGGAAGAATGTTATACCGTATTTCCGGAGTATGTACGTAAAGGCGACGTAAAGTTAAGCCTTAAAGTAGGCAAGGTTCAAATTTGTGCACAACCTCGAAAGAGTCGTTTTCGACTAAACGTTTTACAAACTTTGCGAGAGAAAATTCCGCTATGTCATTTATTATTTTAGGATTTTTCCGAGAGACGAAATATTTTGGACAGCGAGAGGTGACACTTGTCACCCTCATATGGACGAAACTTGGGGCGTTTTTTTTGCCTTGTTTGTGGTCAAGGAGTTGGTAGGATATTTTGGTGGTAGATGGATAAGGTGTACTTGGGTAAATCTTGGCCTTACACTTGCCTAGCACTTGGCTTCATCTTGGCCATTGGTTGGCCTATAAATACCCCTCTAAGTTGAAGACTTTCTTCATCCACACTTGAGCTTTTCTCTAAGTCTCAAACTACTCCTTTCCCTTGTGAGTTTCGTCAACCCTCTCCTCCTAGTTGTGCTAGCAAACCCCTCCCCTTGTGAGGCCCTCGGTGAAAACCCCTTGGTTGAGAAATACTTCTCCAAGTATTGTTATAATGCCCTAAATACCTTAGCCCATATACCTTGTAGTACTTTCCAAAGTTACCTCTATACGTAGAGCCCGGAAATACTATTATACTTCCCTTAAGTCACAAAAACGAAACCCTAAGGAAATCTTCATAGTCGGTTGAAGTGTTAAGTAGAAGTTGTATAGAACTTCTAAGGGTTTCGAGCGAATTGAGCGTTCAGATTGGAGCTAAACGTTGCTCAGGATCGACATTATAACTCGGATAATTTTGGGCTTATCGAGGTAAATACTACTGTCCTTCTATTGTAATTGGAAATTACATACTGTAGTAGTATAGAAATGTATATAAGATACATAGAAGAGAATTGAACTGTAATAGAAGGATATTACAGAAGAAGATTGAATCAGATTTCTACATAGATTGTATTTACTGATGACTTGTGTAGTTTGGCGGGTAGGAAGTCTTTGCCAATTTTCCGTAGAATTATTCTACAGTGTAGTCTAGACATTGATAGACTTGTATAACCGTTATAGGTTGAAGTACTGCGAGTAGCGTATTCTACTCGAAGGGTGGAAGAGGCTAACAGGATTACAGTACTTTGGAGCTATTTGCTAATTGTCGGTAATCGTCGCGAGGTATGTGATTCTTCCTATACTCTTGAGCATGATATTTTAAAAGAATATATATATAGTACGGTAGACGTACGTGTGTTAACTGAACGTAGTTATACGGCAATGTCTTTTGACTTAAGCCTGAATAATAAGAATCTGGAAGTATTTCAAAAGAATTAAGAAGCCTTTTTGAAAGAAGAGTAATACTTGGTTTTAAAAGCTTAAGAGTTATACTAGCTTTATGGGAAGTTAGGTATAACAACTTAAGAGAGATAAAAAAGAATGGTTTATTGACTTTAGAAGTTAAGAGACTTGATCTTAGAAGATAAGAGACTTGACTTAATTTCATTAATATAAATTTTATGTGAAACCTCATTCGTGAGTAATGAGCACTTGGTTTTTAAAAGGAATAATGTTTTACTGATTTCGAAAATCAGAATAAGTATCGAATGCACCACTGCGCAGTTAATAAAGGAAAATGTACTGACTAATGAATTGTATTATTAAAACCAGTAGAAACCTCCATCTGCATAGAAGCTAAGATGAGACAAAATGATATTACATTTCCTAGATCATGGCTGCTTTAATAAGATTGTTATAAACAAGAATAACCTACTCATACTTAAGGCATATGTTTCTCAAAATGGTTTTAAAAGGGATTATGTTATTAAGTGATTAATACTATGAACTATGAAATCTTTCGAACATGAGAAACTTGAGCAATTGAAACTAGGCAAACTTGAACCTTTGGAAAAGAACGTTGTTACTTGATTTTAAAAAGGGAAAGTGTTTTGGTTTACTTAAAATGTAGTCACTCTATTTTAATACTACGGTATCGGGTGACCTTGGTAAAAGAATTGGACCTTTTAAAAAGAACTTAACGTATGTAGTACTTTAGGGTTAAAACCGGACTTGACATAAAATGAAAGTACCTTGAGTTGTGTGTAACTTGCCTATGCTTGTTGTTGTAACTTACTATGCTTGTTGTTGTGTAACTTGCCTATGCTTGCTTTGATAGCCTTTGTTGTGCAAGAATTGTGTTTCTATACTATCGCGTCTCGATGGAGGCCGTTGACTTGTTGAGAACTTACTTGGGCGTCTGGCGGTGACGGAAGATTCCACGGGTATGCTTCCATTATTATTGTTACACGGGCATGTCTACACCGATGATGGATTCTGTGGACATGTGACCATTATGGTTATTTATGGCGAAGTATCGTGACTTACGGTTGTGATCGAGTGCATAGCCTGTTTACTTGCCCCCGTCAGCTACGTGACGCAGGTGGATCTGGTATAGGTTATCGCACTTGCCACGTGTCGCCTTCGCGCGGCGTATCGTGACTTACGGTTGTGATGCTTGCTTGCCGGTCACTTGCCGTCGCCTACGTGGCGCGCAGGAGGATCTCGTGGAGGCTATCGCGACTTGCCACGTGTCGCCCGCGAGTCGGTGTTTGGATGGAGCCGTGACTTACGGTTGTGATCTGGTGCTTAGCCAGATACTTGCGTCGCCACCACGCGCGCGGGAGGATATGGTAGAGGTTATTGCACTGGCCAGATGTCATCTTTTTGATATGGGTGTACAGTGTTATTGGTACGGTGGGATCTGGTAGTTATGCATTTATACTTGCCCCGTACGGTTTTAGGACACATGGGACACGGTGTTCATGTATACTCCTTGGTATTGTTATATCATGATCGCCAGTGATGAAGGAATTCCACGGGCACGAGTGATGATTTGGAGGGCGTGAGTCCCTGACTTGATATGACTATTTATATGTTGTATACTGTAGTTTGGTTATCATACATGTCTCCTGCTTTATATAGACTATTATGATTTCATTTACTGATTTTCGATTTCCATACTTAATTTGTTACTCTTGTCGTGGCGCTCATGCCGCAGTGAGGTACATCGTCGATCCCCGCTTATAGGATCACATTTCAGCGTATTGGGAAGCTTCGTTCCTTCGGAGGCTTATCTTTTGGTATGTTATCCTGAGTCTGTAGGTTCTTGTACATTCAGGGGTATGGCGGGGCCCTGTCCCGTCATGATTGTTGTAAAAAAAATCTTAGAGGTCTGCAGCACTGTTGTGGGCAGGGTTGTAAGGATTGTAACTGTTCAAATGTCGATATATATATATATATGCAAAAAGGCAACCGTTTTGGTTGGCCTATTTTTTTCTATCTTGATCCATATCTATTTGTATGTTTTAAGTTTTATTTCCGATGGTTTTTCTCTGATGTTGTATCACTAGGGTGTCCGGGGTAAGGCACCAGTCACGGGCCCGGTTTCGGGTCGTGACATTAGTATGAAGTTTGATAAGTGTATTGGCTATTGGAACCCTAATCCGAAAACTAGCATGTTTAGCCTTAAGATTTCAATTCAAGTTGATTATTAGTTTAAGTAGTCACATGTTATATAAAGAAGAACTTATAGTTGTTAAATTTTCCTATGACTATATAACATGTTAGACCTAAGAACTTGGATTGAAAAAGAATTGGAAATGACGTAGTGTTGTTGTATATGTTGGTCGAGAATGGCTTGGTTATTAAACTACTTGGTATGAATTGCGGGGCGGAATTTTACACGTATTGTAAGGCGTGTAATCCCCTTTGATTGGTTGGTATGTTGAGCCTTAAATGTGGCATGTTTGGTTATTGAATTCGGCCTTGAAAAAGGTGGCAAAGTATGTAGAAACAAAGGAAGTGCTGCCTGATTTTTCGTAGAATAAGAGACAGTATACTTAGTATTACTCTACGTTAGAAACTAGAAATTGATAGTCATGTTGTGACCATTATAGGTTGACAATTCTACGTGCGGAGTATTCGACTTAGCTTGGGGATTAAGCCGATAAGGTATGTGAACTATCTCTTCTAGCATGATTCCTTAAGATAAAGAAAGTATGTCCTACTCCTTAAATGATCCATTCCTTGGTTGTACTTGGATTGCCTAATATAGAATTTGTTATATATACTTCCTTGATTGTACTTTGATGTTTTAATTGTAAGTTGTTATAATCCATTTCCTTAGTGAAGTTTGGATTCTCAAAAGTGAAAGTATTTTACTTAAAGTACATAGAGTCTTGAAAAGGAAGTGGTTTCCAAATCTTTTGGCTAGTGTCTTAGTTCCAAAACCTAAAGGTTGTTATAATGACCTTAGGGGAGTCAAATGAGTGATTTACTTAATTGTTTTAAAAGAGGAGAAATGACATGATTTAAGAGAAGTAACTTGTTTTAAAGGTGTGAGTTACTTGAGGTTTAAAAGTAGAAGAAACTTGATTTCTAAATATTAAGAGACTTGAAGTATTTTGTAAGTTAAGAAACTTGATTTGTAAGTATGCGATACTTGGTTTTAAAAGTGTAAGTCTCTTGGATATAAAAAGGAATGAATTGGTCTAAAACCATAAAGGGTTATAACGGCTTTATGGGAAGTTGGTTATAACGGCTTTATGGAATGTTAAGAAAGTTGTCTATTTTGGTTAATGGGCATAAGTTGCCTAGATTGTGAAAATTTTAAGTTACTTGGTTTCAAGCTTTGAAATGAGTTTCTAAAAGTATAGTAAATTACTTTGAAAAATAGACACGCCTTGATACTACGGGTGTTAGTATCTTGGGATTTTACATAAAAAGGAGTCTTTTGAAAAGAATGTACGTACGTAGTACTTTGGCTTGATAAAAGAGAATTATTCTATTTGTGCCTTGATAAGTACTTTGGCTTGTTAAATGAGAATTATTCTATTTGTGCCTTGATAAGTACTTTGGCTTGTTAAATGAGAATTATTCTATTTGTGTCTTGACAAGTACTTTGGCTTGTTAAATGAGAATTATTCTATTTGTGCCTTGATAAGTACTTTGGCTTGTTAAATGAGAATTATTCTATTTTGTGCCTTGATAAGTACTTTGGCTTGTTAAATGAGAACTATTCTATTTGCGCCTTGATAGTATTTTGGCTTGCTTGAATAAGTATTTCTCTTGGTTTATGTAAAAAGAGGGCATGGTAATTGTCTTGGTTTATGTAAAAAGAAGGCATGGTATTGTCTTGGTTTATGTAAAAAGAAGGCATGGTAATTGTCTTGGTTTGTGTAAAGGCATGGTATTGTATTGGTTTATGTAACAAGGAAAGGCATGGTATTGTCTTGATGTGAAAGGCATAGTATTGTCTTGGTTTGCTTGCATATGGGTTGCTCATATAGACATTCGTGCAAGTGTCATATCTCCACATCTCCGCGTCCCTCCATAAAGGGCCGACAACTTATTTCAAGGATACCATGGGTTAGCTCCCCATGGGGGTGAGTGGTACACACTCACGGCGGGTCGGTATTTGACTCGGGCGGGTTAAATTCCCGGGATATATATAAGCCATGGATTAGTTATCCGTGATGCGAGTATCGTGTACCGATGACTCATTGCGGGTCCACATGACCTAAGCGGGTGAAATAGTCCCTTGCGGGTGAAATAGTCCCATGATAGGTTGCATTATAACACAGAGGGTGGTTGACCCTGGCACTGGCACGACCTTCATGTTTTGAAACGGTAGTGATTTCATTAATGAAAGGGTGCAGTGTGTTTATGACTTAAAGTGGAATAGTTGGTCTCATTGTTAAAAGTATAACTTAAAAGATAAAAAGGATTACATTACTCTCATGATTGCAAGGTTCAGTGTGCTTACTGATGTTGTATTATATCATGGACTGCCGGCAGTGAGGAAGGATTCCATGGGCATGATTGATATTATGGGTGTGAGACCCATGGTTATATTTGAGTAATGACTTTGAGGGCATGCGTCCCTGACTTGATATGAATGCTTATGTATTGTGTACTGTAGGTTGGCTATCATACATGTCTCCTGTTTTGTTTAGATCATATGATTTCATTACTGATTATTCTTGTTTCACATACTTGGTACATTTTTCTCGACCTCCTTCGGGGCTGCATTCATCTGCGCATGTTTAGGTACAGTTTGGTGATCTGCAGTGTAGGACCACCTCGAGTTTTGGATAGCTCCATGCTCGTGAGTTTATCTTTTTGGTATAGATCCTTCAAGATGTGCTTTTATCTGATTATGGGTACGGCGGGGCCTTGTCCCATCATAGTTCAGTATAACTCTTAGAGGTTTGTATTCATATGTGGGATTGGACTCATGTACAGTGTATTGTCATTTGAGTATGTATATTATATGGCAGCCTTGTCGGCTTTGCCCTTGCACGTACGTTGGTTTTTAAAAAAAAAAAGGTGTTATTTAAATTCCGCAGTTTACTTGTGTCAGTTAGGTAGAAGGGTGCCCAGGTAGGGCACCAGTCACGGGCCCGGGGTTCGTGGCGTGACATTTAATCTCCTTCATCCAAACCCAACAAGTGTTTTAATCTTGACCCTTCATTTTGTTATATAGTCACACTAGTAGCAAGACAAGTTCTAACACTTAGAAAAAATTAGAGAAGCTTGTGTGTTCTTGCTATGGGCTCTCGGCTAAGCTCCATTTGAAGAAGAAAAGTTTTTCGTTTGTGGTTCAATAATCCCAATACTTTAAACCAAGGTTCCTAAGGGTATTACAAGTATATCTCAATAGAAATATCCCGGAAAAACTATGTTTTTACGTTAGTCGCAAGGTGAAAACCTAAGGTGTTCTTCAACTTTGAAGTTGGAAATAGAAGAGGGATTCTTCACAAGCTTCTAAGGGTTGCAAATAGCAGATTGGAATGTCAAGAAGAGGAGTTGAAGTTGCTAAGGATCGACTTTAGGTTTTGGATTATTTTGGGCTTAAAGAGGTAATAATCTCTGTCTTGCTATTGTAATTTAAGATTTCATGTTGTAGTAGTTAGAAATGATCATGTGAAATATATTATGAAGATTGATAAGTGTTATGGAATATTTGGAAGAAATCTGAAAGTTGCATGATTAGCCTTAAGATTGTAATTCAATTTAGTTGTTAGTTTTAGTCGTCGCATGTTATATAAAGAAGGGACTATAGTTGTTAAAGTTGTTTGCGACTATATAACATGTTAGAACGACAATATGGATTGAAAGGATGTGGAAAGGATTATATGTGGTTGTACTTTGTAGCCGAGAAGGATATTTAATATTGGATTGTTTTGTATATATTGTGGGGCAAAATTTACACGTCTTGTAAGGCGTGTATTGCCCTTTGGATAGCTGAATTGTTGGGCCTTAAATGTGGCATGTTTGGTTTTTAAATTCGGGCCTTGAAAAAGGTGGAAAAGTACGTAGAAACAAAGAAAGTGTTGCACAAATTTCTGTAGAATAAGAGACTTAGCACTTAGTATTATTCCACGTTAATAAGCTAGGAGTTGATAGACATGTTATGGTTATTATAGGTTGAAGTACTACGTATAGCGTATTCTATTTGAAGGATGAATAGCTATCAAGGTTGAAGTACTTTGGAGCATTTTGCTACTTGTCAATAATCGTCGCGAGGTATGTGAACCTCTTCCTTCTTTTGGCATGATCTATGTATGAAATATACATGTGGTGTTATTTTATGATTCCTTCTACTCTTAGAAGTTAAGAGGTACGTATGTTGATTTACTCTATGTAAAAGGTATGTCTAAGTTATCCTAAGTTCTTTGGGGGATGTTGGTAAGAGTCGTTAGGAAGTGTGTGGAGTCGAGGTGACTTTGCTAATTAACTGCACTAATGAGAATAAGTATCGAACAAGTCATTGCAGCGTTAATAAAAATGTATCGACAATCAATTATACTAAAATGAGTAGAATTCTCCATCTGCATAGAAACTAAGATAAGACAAAATTGTATTACATTTTTCTAGATCATGGTTGCTTTAATAAGATCGTTATAAACAAGTATAACATATTCACAACTCATAAAAGTATATGTTACTTAATTAAAAGAGTTTATGTTATGAAGTTTTAAGACTATGAACCTTGATTTCTTAAAAGGTTATGAGACTTTATTTGTCATGTTATGTGACTTGATTCTTAAAGAAAGGAGTGACTTGATTTAAAAAGTATGGTTTCCATGATTTATTTCAAAAGTTAAGAGGCTTGATTTCAAAAGAGAATGTAACTTGAGTTTTCAAAAGAAGAAGTTTAATTGATTTAAAAGAGAATGTGTGACATGATTCTTTTCTTAAGTATGTATGTACGTAGTACTTTTGGGTTTAATTTTCCCTAAAAGTAATAAGAAACAATAGTGCCTTAAGTTCTCTAAAGTGAAAGGTTGTTGTCACGCCCCGAACCCCGGGCCCGTGACTGGTGCCCTACCTGGGCACCCTTCTACCTAACTGAGACAAGTAAACCGCGGAATTAAAATAACACCACATTTTTTTTTAAAACCATCGTACATGCAAGGGCAAAGCCGACAAGGTTGTCATATAATATACATAATCAAAAGACACTACACTGTACATGAGTCCAATCCCACATATGAATACAGACCTCTAAGAGTTTTACTGAAATATGACGGGACAAGGCCCCGCCGTACCCATAACTGTACAAAAGCCTGTACTGAAGGAACTATAACAAAATGATAACTCCTGAACAGATGGAGCTATCCAAAAACTCTGAGCAGAGTCCTACACCTGCAGATCACCAAACTGCATACCTAAACCTGCGGCATGAACGCAACTTCCGGCGAGGTCGAAGAATGTACCAAGTATGTGAAACAGTAAATACTGTAATAAAATCATAACAGTCAAAACACAACAGGAGACATATATGATAGCCAACCTACAATACACAATACATAAGCAGTCATATCAAGTCAGGGACGCATGCCCTCAAAGTCATTACTCAAATATAACCATGGGTCTCACGCTCATAATATCAATCATGCCCGTGGAATCCTTCCTCACTGCCGATAATCCATAATATAATATAACATCAGTAAGCACACTGAACCTTGCAATCATGAGAGTAATGCAATCCTTTTTATCTTTTTAGTTATACTTTTAACAATGAGACCAACTGTTCCACTTTAAGTCAATACACACACTGCACCCTTTCATTAATGAAATCACTACCGTTTCAAAACATGAAGGTCGTGCCAGTGCCAGGGTCAACCACCCTCTGTGTTATAATGCAACCTATCATAGGACAATTTCACCCGCAAGGAACTATTTCACCCACTTAGGTCATGTGGACCCGCAATGAGTCATCGGTACACGATACTCTATCACGGATAGCTAATCCATGGCTTATATATATATATCCCGGGAATTTAACCCGCCCGAGTCAAATACCGACCCGCTGTGAGTGTGTACCACTCACCCCCATGGGGAGCTAACCCATGGTATCCTTGAAACAAGTTGCCTGCCCTTTATGGAGGGACGCGGAGATGTGGAAATATGACACTTGCACGAATGTCTATATGAGCAACCCATATGCAAGTAAACCAAGACAAAACCATGCCTTTACACAAATCAAGACAATTACCATGCCTTTCTTTTTGTCATAAATCAAGACAATACCATGTCTTTCCTTTTTACACAAACCAAGACAATTTCCATGCCTTCTTTTCACATAAACCAAGCCAATTACCATGCCTTCTTTTTACATAAACCAAGAGAAATCCTTATTTAAGCAAGCCAAAGTACTTATCAAGGCACACATAGAATAATTCTCAATTAAACAAGCCAAAGTACTATCAAGGCACACATAGAATAATTCTCATTTAAACAAGCCAAAGAATATCAAGCCACAAATGGAAAAATTCTCATTTAAACAAGTCAAAGTACTACGTACATACATTCTTTTCAAAAGACTCATTTTTATGTAAAACCCTAAGATACTAACACCCGTAGTATCAAGACATGTCTATTTTTTTAAAATAAGTTACTACACTTTTTAGAAATTCCTTTCAAGGCTTTGAAACCAAGTAACTTTAATTTTTACAATCTAGGCAACTCATGCCTATCAACCAAAATAGACAACTCTCTTAACCTTCCATAAAGCTGTTATAACCAACTTCCCATAAAGCCGTTATAATCCTTTATGGTTTTAGACAAATTTATTCTTTTTATAACCAAGAGACTTATAATTTTAAAATCAAGTATCACATACTTACAAATCAAGTTTCTTAACTTTCAAAATACTTCAAGTCTCTTAATCTTTAGAAATCAAGTTTCTTCTACTTTTAAACCTCAAGTAACTCACACCTTTTAAAACAAGTTACTTCTCTTAAATCATGTCATTTCTCCTCTTTTAAAACAATTAAGTAAATCACTCATTTGACTCCCCTAAAGTCATTATAACAACCTTTAGGTTTTGGAACTAAGGCACTAGCCAAAAGATTTGGAAACCACTTCCTTTTCAAGAATCTATGTACTTTAAGTAAAATACTTTCACCTTTGAGAATCCAAACTTCACTAAGGAAATGGATTATAACAACTTACAATTTAAACATCAAAGTACAATCAAGGAAGTATATAGAATAAATTCTATATTAAGCAATCCAAGTACAACCAAGGAATGGATCATTTAAGGAGTAGGACTTACTTTCTTTATCTTAAGGAATCATGCTAGAAGAAGAGGAGATGGTTCACATACCTTTTCGGTTTAATCCACAAGCTAAGTCGAATACGCCGCACGTAGAAGTGTCAACCTATAATGGCCACAACATGACTATCAACTTCTAGTTTCTAACGTAGAATAATACTTAGTATACGGTCTCTTATTCTTTCTTTATCTTAAGGAATCATGCTAGAAGAAGAGGAGATGGTTCACATACCTTTTCGGCTTAATCCACAAGCTAAGTCAAATACGCCGCACGTAGAAGTGTCAACCTATAATGGCCACAACATGACTATCAACTTCTAGTTTCTAACGTAGAATAATACTAAGTATACGGTCTCTTATTCTACGGAAAATCGGGAAGCACCGCCTTTGTTTCTACATACTTTTCCACCTTTTTCAATGCCCGATAATCAATAACCAACATGCCACATTTAAGGCTCAATACATCAACCAAAAAAGGGGATTACACGCCTTACAATACGTGTAAAATTCTGCCCCACAAGTAATACCAACTAAGTCCATAATCAAAGCCATTCTCGGCTAACTTATTCAACAACACAAAGTTCCTTCCAATTCTTTTTCAATCCAAGTCCTTAGGTCTAACATGTTATATAGTCATAAACAACTTTAACAACTACAATTCCTTCTTTATAACATGTGACGACTTAAACTAATAATCAAATCGAATTGTAATCTTAAGGGCTAAACATGCTAGTTTTCGGATTAGGGTTCCAATAGCCAATACACTTATCAAACTTCATACTATAAACTTCATACTATAAACTTCATGCTTGCTAATATCCGTAGCTACAACAATAAGTAATCTTAATTACTAAAACGACAAGAATTGTTACCTTTATAAGCCCTTATAATTTTCAAGATTCAAAGTCGCTCCTTAGCAATTCTTAGCTCATTTCCTTTACGCTCCAATCCGTTATTTGAAGCCTTTAGAAGTTCACAACCAACTTCTCTTCCATTTCCAATCCAAACTTATGAAAACGACTTAGGTTTCCGCCTTGCGACTCACGTGAAAACGTCATTTTTTCGAAATCTTTCTATTGAGATATCCTTACAATACCCTTAGGGACCTTGGGTTAAAGTCTTGTGAAAAAAGGATCACAAACTAAATTTTTTTTTGTGGATCTTGGTGAACCCGAGAGCAAGTTTTTCTTGCACAAACTTTCTCTAAATTTTTCTAAGTGTGGAAGACCTTGTCTTGCTACTAGTGTGTATATATAACACAATGGAAGGCTTATATATCAACAAATGTGTGGCTAGGATGAAGAACACTTGGATAATTAGCCAAGTGGACAAGTTGACAAGTCAACAATCTCAAAGACTTATTCATCTTTAATGGTCAATGACCATATTACCCTTGTAATTTTCGTCCAAGACCATTGTGGGGGGGGGGTGTCACGTGTCTGCCTCCCATTCGTCAATAAAATTCTGTAACCTTCGTGGGCCCCACAAAATGTAAAATTCCTCGGGTGGGGCCCACGTGACCAAATCCGTAAAAATAAATTTCCATAATGTTAATAAGTTCCATATTCTTCAAATAATGCATTTTGAGAATCCATGTTATACCCCGTATTTCCAGAGTGTGTACGTGAGGGCGTACGTATAAAAATTTAAGCCTTAAGGTTGGCAAGGTTCGAAATTTGTACACAAGTGCCGAAAAGAATCGTTTTTTAAACGTTTTACAAGACTTGCGAAGGAAAAATACGGCTATGTCATTTTATTTTTGCGGATTTTTCCGAGAGACGAAACATTTTGGACCAACGGAGGGTGGCGTGTCACCTCACATTGGAAGTGATTGGGGCGGCAAGTTGGACGACTTGGAGCTTGTGGTTGGTAGGATATTTTTGTGCAAGTTGGTGTGGTAGATGGATAAGGTACACATGGTTAAATCCTAGCCCTACACTTGCCTAGCACTTGGCTTCATCTTGGCCATTGGTTGGCCTTTGCTTGACCTATAAATACCCCCCTTAGTTGATGAACTTCTTCATCCAAAAATCATTCTCCAAGTCTAAAAACCCTCTCCCCCTTAAGTGTTGTGTTCGTCAGGTCCCCTCGGGAAGCCTTGGCGAGAATCTACCCCTTGCCTAGTGGTTTCAGATAATACCCCCTTTGTGGTATAGAAATACTCTCAGTATTGTTATAATGCCAAAATACTTTAGCCCAAATACCTTGTAGTACTTTCCAAAGTTACCTCTATCGTAGAGCAGGAAATACTACTATATTTCCTTCACTACTAAACGAAACCCTAAGGAAAACCTTCTTAGTCGGTTGAAGTGTTAAGTAAGTTGCGTAGAACTTCTAAGGGTTGTTGGAGCGGGTTGGGCGCGGAGTAGGAGCTTAACATTGCTCGTGAGCTACATTAAACTTGGATAATTTTGGGCTCATCGAGGTAAATACTATCATCCTTCTATTGTAATTGGGAATTACATCGTAGTTGTATAGAAATGAATATAAGATTCATAGAAGAGATTTGAACCGTAATAGAAGGATATTACAAAAGAATTGAACTGTAATAGGAGGATATTACGAATAGACTTGAATAAATCACATCGTAAGAATAATAAAGTAGAAGATTCAATCAGACTTACATAGAAGATGTATTTCTGATGGTGATAGCCTTTATTGGTTGAATGTTCTGCGAGTAGCATGTGCTACTTGGAAGGTGGACAAGGCTAGCCGGGTTATAGCCGTGGAGCGTTTTGCTTATAGTCGATAATCGTCGCGAGGTATGTGATTCTTCCTATCCTCTTGAGCATGATATTTTAAAGAATATATGTATATAGTACGGTAGACGTACGTGTGTTAACTGAACGTAGTTGTACGGCAATGTCTTTTGACTTAAGCCTGAATAATAAGAATCTGGAAATATTTTAAAGAATATATATATAGTATGGTAGACGTACGTGTGTTAACTGAACGTAGTTGTACGGCAATGTCTTTTGACTTAAGCCTGAATAATAAGAATCTGGAAATATTTTAAAGAATATATATATAGTACGGTAGACGTACGTGTGTTAACTGAACGTAGTTGTACGGCAATGTCTTTTGACTTAAGCCTGAATAATAAGAATCTGGAAATATTTTAAAGAATATATATATAGTACGGTAGACGTACGTGTGTTAACTGAACGTAGTTTACGGCAATGTCTTTTGACTTAAGCCTGAATAATAAGAATCTTGCAGTATTTCAAAAGAATTAAGAAACCTTTTTAAAAGAAGAGTAATACTTGGTTTTGAAAACATAAGAGTTATACTAGCTTTATGGGAAGATAGGTATAACGTCTTAAGAGAGATAAAGAGAATGGTTTACTGATTTTTAGAAGTTAAGAGACTTGATCTTAAAAGATAAGAGACTTGACTTAAATGAATTAATATGAATTTTGTGTGAAACCTCATTCGTGACTCATCGTGAGTAATGAGTACTTGGTTTTTAAAAGGAATAATGTTTTACTGATTTCGGAAATCAGAATGAGTATCGACAAACCACTGCAGCGTTAATAAAGGAAAATTTATTGAATAATGAAGTATTATTAAAACCAGTAGAAACCTCCATCTGCATAGAAACTAAGATGAGACAAAATGATATTACATTTCCTAGATCATGGCTGCTTAATAAGATTGATTATAAACAAGAATAACCTACTCACCTATAAGACATATGTTTCTCAAATTGTTTAAAAGAGAATTATGTTTTAAAGGATTAAAACTATGAACTACGAAACCTTTTCGAAAGTGAGAAACTTGAGCATTTGAAATTAGGCAAACTTGAACGTTTGGAAAATAATGTTGTTACTTGATTTTACAAAGGAAAGCGTTTTGGTTTACTTAACAATGTAAGTCACTCTATTTTTATACTACGGGTATCGGGTGACCTTTGTAAAAGAAATGGATCTTTAAAAGGAATTTAACGTACGTAGTACTTTAGGGTTAAAACCTGGACTTTGACAAAAAATGAAAGTACCTTGAGTTGTGTATAACTTGCCTATGCTTGTTGTAGTGAAACTTGCATATGCTTGTTGTGATAGCCTTTGTTGTGCAAGAATTGTGTTTCTATACTACCGCGTCTCTCGGTAGAGGGCCGGTTGACTTGTTGAGAACTTGCTTGGACGTGCCGGCAGTGACGGAGAATTCCACGGGTACGCTCCTGTTGATAGTGTTATTTTTGTTGTATCCTCTTGGACCTACTGACACGATGGGTGGCCCACGGGTATGGTTCCATTAGGATTGTTATTCCATGGACTAGCTCTCCGAGGTTTTACCGCTCGTCCTTGGTATCCGTGGTGGCTTTCGTGCTTGCCCGCCTCGTGGTGATTCGGCCTTACCTGTAGTTAGCCCTCGCACTTGCCGCTCGATGTAGTGACGAAGTCTCGTGACACGCCTTGGTACCGTAGTTAGCCCTCGTATTGCCCGGCCAACACGTGACACGGCCGGTATCCGTAGTCGGCTTTCGTACTTGCCGTGTCGCCTTCGTGGTTTGGTTGTATAGTATTGTTAGTACGGCTTTGGCATCGTGTAGGACTTGGTGTTGGTGTACTTCTTGGTGTTATCATATCATATCTTTGCGGTGAGGAAGGTATTCCACAGGCATGATTGATGTTGTGGGCGTGAGACCCAATATTTATATTTGAGTAATGACTTGGAGGGCGTGAGTCCCTGACTTGATATAACTGTTATATGTGTGTAATGTAGTTTGGTTATCATACATGTCTCCTGCTTTATATAGACTATTATGATTTCATTTACGATTTACTGATTTCACATACTTAGTACTGTTATCGACCTCCTTCGGGGGGCTGCGTTCATGCCGCAGGTAGAGGTACATCGGTTGTCGATCCCTGCGTTTAGGATCACATTTCAGCGTATTGGGAAGCTCCGTTCCTTCGGAGGCTTATCTTTTGGTAAGTTACCCTGAGTCTGTAGGTTCTTGTACATTCGTGGTATGGCGGTGCCTCGTCCGCCATAGTTGTTGTATAAATCTTAGAGGTCTGCATGCCTTTGTTGTGGCGGGGTTGTAAGGATTAAACTGTTCAACTTTGTAATTATATATATATGCCGTAAGGCGATTTTCTCTCAGGTAAAATGTGTCTCATTTCACATTTTGTTTCATGTATTGTTTTTATGTTCCGCTGATTACTTTGATGTATGACTACTTGGGTGCCCGGGTAAGGCACGATCCACGAGCCGGGCAGTCGTGACAAAAGTGGTATCGAGCGATTAATCCTCGGAAAGTGTCTCTGCACCGTGTCTAGTAGAGTCTTGATTATCGGTGTGTTGTGCACCACATCTATAATCAGGAGGCTGCAGGTCATTTAGGATTGGTTTCCATTCTTCTCATTCTGAGATTGTGCCTTAGAGATGTGTGATAAGTTGGACCCCTCTGACGTACTTCGTTTTTACCAGTTATGCCTCCGCACAAGGCAACCCGCCCGAAGGGCAAAGCAGCGAAGGAGTCTGCGAGTAGAAGCGTGGCGATCTCTCAGAGACCACACGATACTGAGCCTCGGTCCCGATGCAAGCGAGAGGAGATGGGTTACGCGAGTGGGCCCGATTAATGGCGTGGTTGTGGCGAACTTGAGGATAGGCTTGACGCAGCGGTTCGATAGAACGGTGGTCCACCCTAGATCGAGATAGTTTGAGGCTACGGATTTTTCCGAGTTGTAGCCGCCCGAGTTTTATGGGTCGAGGCCCGAGGATGATCCGCAGGAGTTCATCCGGAAGCGATTCTGTGGATCGAGAGTGATCAAGGCATCGGAGACCGAGTCGATGGTCCTAGGTTCGCATCGGCCGCGTGATACCGCAATGATCGTTTGATTCCCGGAGCCGTCGGGAGAGAATGCACTTCGGCTATATGGGACGAGTTCTCGTGAGCATTTCTTGCACATTTCTTGCCTCCACAGATGAGGAGGGCTCGGCCGCAGATTTTTGGTGTTGCGTAATCAGGCGTCTGGTTCGGGAGTACAATGTGAGTTCGACTCATTGGCCAGACGCGTCCGCGTTAGTAGCTAGTATGGAGGATCGAGTGCACCGATATGTTCTGAGGCTCGATGATTACCTAGCGAGAAAGTGGTTCGTGTAGCTCTTCAGGTATGGACATTGCCCGCACGCAGCTTATGCACTGGATGTGAGGCGGAGAAATCGACGGAATGACCAAGATCGCCAGAAGAGGGCGAACAGCAGGTCCTTTGGTGACTTTCGAGGCGGACCGCCTCAGCCGAACTAGTTATGTACCTCGCCCGACAGAGTGGTCCTCCACAGCCGGGACCCGGGGTATTCGAGGCGGTCGTGGCTCCTGTGTTTCAGATTTTGAGGAGTAAGTGCTCGCGGATGAGGTCGCCTTGTCTCAGGTGTGGCGTTGTGGAAAACTTCATAAGGGAGAGTGTCGTACTAACTTGGGAGATTGTTATTCTTGCGCCAACGAGGCCATGGCGAGATCGTCCGACTGTGGGTAGCTGGTAGGATAGCACGATCACTGGATCGATTGCGGGTTCTTCACCTTCCATAGCTAGCAGATGTTCATACACGGCGAGCCACAGCAGGTCGCGGTGGAAGTTCCCAGTTTTAGCGGTCCTTTGAACCGCCTATTTTCAGGTATATCCTTAACCCTCTAGAGACTTGTATGTATTGATGTTATGATGATGTGTTTAGTGTTATGTTCGGATAACTTTGTGCTAAAATGTGATTTCAAAACCTGGTTAGTGAAAAAGGGTAAGCCTGGGGGTGAGAAAATGATGAACCTTAGAATATTACAGTTGAGACCTTAGATGTAAGGCCGTCTTGAGTACAAGACTTTGCGGGTGATCTTTGTCAGAATGTATAAGTATACGTGGAGTAATTGTGGGAAAATTCCTTGGGTAGTGTAAAATGGAAGTGGTAGCTTTCATGACCTGTATAGGTAAGATTGTTCCGGATCGGGAAACAAGAGCTTGATGCGTTAAGTGGGTCGGGTTGGGGCCATGTTGCGGGTCAACCCGTAGCCCGGTTTGGGGTTGGGTCAGTTCGAGGTGGTCCCGCCATGTGGTAGGGTCACGAGGGTGCTAGGCCCAAGTTTAGATGACCATCGTATGAGTTCGTGGATGTGTTCGACCGTGCGGATCGTGAAGGGCGACGGAATGGCCTTAAGGGAGATTGAGGCTAGTAAGATGACCAAGTTTGGAGGTGGTGACTCCAAAGTTTTGGAAACTAAAGCGATGACTGAAGTGTGGTACGTATACTAGAAGAGTTCAAGTGTTCGAGAAGGGCACGACGAGTAAGGAAGGAAGAGAACGTGTGTTATTTCATGGCCAGGTGTGGCGTTGGCAACTTGTTAGAGGAACTTTATCGTTATCCGTCTTGAGAAGGAACATTCGGGACGAATGTTTCTAAGGAGGGGAGAATGTTATACCCCGTATTTCCAGAGTATGCGTGAGGCGTCGTATAAAAATTTAAGCCTTAAGGTTGGCAAGGTTCGAAATTTGTACACAAGTGCGAAAGAATCGTTTTTCGACGAAACGTTTTACAAGACTTGCGAAGGGAAAAATACGGCTATGTCATTTTTATTTTTTGCGGATTTTTCCGAGAGACGAAACATTTTGGACCAACGGGAGGGTGACATGTGTCACCCTCACATTAGAAGTGATTGGGGAGGCAAGTTGGACGACTTGGAGCTTGTGGTTGGTAGGATATTTTTGTGCAAGTTGGTGTGGTAGATGGATAAGGTACACATGGTTAAATCCTAGCCCTACACTTGGCTTCATCTTGGCCATTGGTTGGCCTTTGCTTGACCTATAAATACCCCCCTTAGTTGATGAACTTCTTCATCCAAAAATCATTCTCCATGTCTAAAAACCCTCTCCCCCTTCAGTGTTGTGTTCATCCAAGGTCCCCTCAGGAAGCCTTGGCCGAGAATCTACCCCCGTGCCTAGTGGTTTCGTATAATACCCCCCCCCCCCCTTTGTGGTATAGAAATACTCTCCAAGTATTGTTATAATGCCAAAATACTTTATCCCAAATACCTTGTAGTACTTTCCAAAGTTACCTCTATACGTAGAGCCCGGAAATACTACTATATTTCCTTCAGTCACTAAACGAAACCCTAAGGAAAACCTTCTTAGTCGGTTGAAGTGTTAAGTAGAAGTTGCGTAGAACTTCTAAGGGTTGTTTGGAGCGGGTTGGAGCGCACAGAGTAGGAGCTTAACATTGCTCAGGAGCGACATTAAACTTGGATAATTTTGGGCTCATCGAGGTAAATACTACTGTCCTTCTATTGTAATTGGGAATTACATACTGTAGTTGTATAGAAATGAATATAAGATTCATAGAAGAGATTTGAACTGTAATAGAATGATATTACAGAAAGAATTGAACTGTAATAGGAGGATATTACAGAATAAACTTGAATAAATCACATCAGAAGAATAATAAAGTAGAAGATTCAACTGTACTTACATAGGATTGTATTTACAGTAGACTGATAGCCTTTATTGGTTGAATGTTCTGCGAGTAGCATGTGCTACTTGGAAGGTGGACAAGGCTAGCCGGGTTACAGCCGTGGAGCGTTTTGCTTATAGTCGATAATCGTCGCGAGGTATGTGATTCTTCCTATCCTCTTGAGCATGATATTTTAAAGAATATATGTATATAGTACGGTAGACGTACGTGTGTTAACTGAACGTAGTTGTACGGCAATGTCTTTTGACTTAAGCCTGAATAATAAGAATCTGGAAATATTTTAAAGAATATATATATAGTACGATAGACGTACGTGTGTTAACTGAACGTAGTTGTACGCAATGTCTTTTGACTTAAGCCCGAATAATAAGAATCGGAAATATTTTAAAGAATATATATATAGTCGGTGAAGCGTCGTGTGTTAACTGAACGTAGTTGTACGGCAATGTCTTTTGACTTAAGCCTGAATAATAAGAATCTGGAAATATTTTAAAGAATATATATATAGTACGGTAGTCGTACGTGTGTTAACTGAACGTATTTTACGGCAATGTCTTTTGACTTAAGCCTGAATAATAAGAATCTTGAAGTATTTCAAAAGAATTAAGAAACCTTTTTGAAAGAAGAGTAATACTTGGTTTTGAAAACATAAGAGTTATACTAGCTTTATGGGAAGATAGGTATAACGTCTTAAGAGAGATAAAGAGAATGGTTTACTGATTTTTAGAAGTTAAGAGACTTGATCTTAAAAGATAAGAGACTTGACTTAAATGAATTAATATGAATTTTGTGTGAAACCTCATTCGTGACTCATCGTGAGTAATGAGTACTTGGTTTTTAAAAGGAATAATGTTTTACTGATTTCGGAAATCAGAATGAGTATCGACAAACCACTGCAGCGTTAATAAAGGAAAATGTATTGAATAATGAAGTATTATTAAAACCAGTAGAAACCTCCATCTGCAAAGAAACTAAGAAGAGACAAAATGATATTACATTTCCTAGATCATGGCTGCTTAATAAGATTGATTATAAACAAGAATAACCTACTCACCTATAAGGCATATGTTTCTCAAATTGTTTAAAAGAGAATTATGTTTTAAAGGATTAAAACTATGAACTACGAAACCTTTTCGAAAGTGAGAAACTTGAGCATTTGAAATTAGGCAAACTTGAACGTTTGGAAAATAATGTTGTTACTTGATTTTACAAAGGAAAGCGTTTTGGTTTACTTAACAATGTAAGTCACTCTATTTTTATACTACGGGTATCCGGTGACCTTTGTAAAAGAAATGGATCTTTAAAAGGAATTTAACGTACGTAGTACTTTAGGGTTAAAACCCGGACTTTGACAAAAAATGAAAGTACCTTGAGTTGTGTATAACTTGCCTATGCTTGTTGTTGTGAAACTTGCCTATGCTTGTTGTGATAGCCTTTGTTGTGCAAGAATTGTGTTTCTATACTACCGCGTCTCTCGGTAGAGGGCCGGTTGACTTGTTGAGAACTTGCTTGGACGTGCCGGCAGTGATGGAGAATTCCACGGGTACGCTCCTGTTGATAGTGTTATTTTTGTTGTATCCTCTTGGACCTACTGACACGATGGGTGGCCCACGGGTATGGTTCCATTAGGATTGTTATTCCATGGACTAGCTCTCCATGAGGTTTTACTGTTCGGCCTTGGTATCTGGTGGTCGGCTTTCGTACTTGCCCCGTCTCGTGGCTGATTACATCACGACCGAACCGGGCGTCGCCGGTGCCTTACCGGGCACCTGGTGATACAACATCGAGTAATCAGCGGAACATAAAACACATACATGAAACCAATGTAAGAAAGCGGTGAAATAAGAAGACAAAGCTAACCAAAAGCGGTTCTGTCGGTATATATAAATAACAATTTGAGCAGTTACATCCCTTTCTACAACTCTGCCCACAACGATTACTGCACTTCTACGAATGATATGATAACAACGACCAGGCAGGGCCCGTCATACCACGAATGTAAGCACCTACAACAACAGGACTATACCAAGATAAGCCTCGGAAAGCGGAGCTTTCCCAAACGCTGTGACCCTAAGAGCGAGGATCAACGCATCGGTGTACCTTTACTGCGGCGTAACGCGCCCCGAATGAGGTCGATGCTGGTACCAAGTATGTGAAAGCGTAAAATCGTAAATGAAATCATAATAGTCTATATAAAGCAGGAGACATGTATGATAACCAAACTACAATTCACAACATAAAAGCAGTCATGTCAAGTATAGAAACGTGTGGGATACATTCCCGGTTCATCCCACGAACCGGTAGTCGAGTGAAATACATTCCCGGATGAACCGGTAGTCGAGTGAAATACATTCCCGGATGAACCGGTAGTCGAGTGAAATACATTCCTGGATGAACCGGTAGTCGAGTGAAATACATTCCCGGATGAACCGGTAGTCGAGTGAAATACATTCCCGGATGAGCCGTAGTCAGTGAAATACATTCCGGATGAACCGTGAGTCGAGTGAAATACATTCGGATGAACGGTGATCGAGTGAAATACATTCCGGATGAACCGGTAGTCGAGTGAAATACATTCCCGGATGAACCGGTAGTCGAGTGAAATACATTCCTTGCACAACAAGTCTATCACACGCAAACATAGGTAAGTTACACATAACTTAAAGTACTTTTATTTTATGACAAGGTCCGGGTTTTAACCCTAAAGTACTACGTACGTTAAATCCTTTTAAAAGATCCATTCCTTTTTCAAAAGTCACCCGATACCCGTAGTATAAGAATAGAGTGACCCACCTGTTTAAGTAAACCAACCCACGTTCTTTTAAAGTTAAGTAACAACATTCCTTTTTCCTAAAGTTCCAGTTTGCCTAGTTTCAGTTACTCAAGTCCCATTTTTGAAGGATTTCATTGTTCATAGTCTTAATCCTTTAAAACATAATTCTCTTTTAAAGGATTTGAGAAACATATGTCTTATATGTGAGTAGGTTATTCTTGTTTATAATCAATCTTATTAAGCAGCCATGATCTAGGAAATGTAATATCATTTTGTCTCATCTTAGCTTCTATGCAGATGGAGGTTTCTAGTTTAAATATAATACTTCATTTATTCAATACATTTTCCTTTATTAACTGCAGTTGGTTTGTCGATACACATTCGATTTACGAATCGGAAACATTATTCCTTTTTAAAAAAACCAAGTACTCATTACTCATGAATGAGGTTTCACACAAAACTCATATTAATTCATTCAAGTCAAGTCTCTTATCTTTTAAGAATCAATAAACCATTCATTTTACCATTCTTAAGACGTTATACCTAACTTCCCATAAAGCTAGTATAACTCTTATGTTTTCAAAACCAAGTATTATTCTTCTGTTAAAAATGATTCAAAGATTCTTTTGAAATACTTCAAGATTCTTTATTATTACACATCAAGTCGCTTATAAGTCAAATCGCTTACCTTTTAAAACCACAAAGCATTTTCTTACTTACATAAAGTCGTTATAACCAACTTCTCATAAACCGTTATAACACTTTATGTTTCAAACCAATCAAATACGTTTAACACGTATGCGTCTACCGTACTACATAGTTATACACATATCATGCTAGAAAAGGTAGGAAGAGGTTCACATACCTCGCGCCGAGTATCGACTAATAGCAAAACGCTCCAAGTACCTCAAACCGTCGGCTACTCCTTAAGCCAAGTAGATCACGCCACACGTAGTACTTGACCTATAGAGGCCACAAGGCGCCTATTAACATCCTAGATCTCAATGTAGAATATTCTACGAGAAAATTCGGCGACACCTCCCACACATGGCAGAAATCTCCTCTATCGAGGCGGCTACCAAGCCAACTACGGGGTTTACGTCTAACCTGGCGTGTACAACTCTACTACAAGAATGCTACACAAGTCTCATAATACGATCCTATGTAATTACTGATTCGGACTCTTCTTTCGAAAAGGTTTCTTATTATTGGGCTTAAGTCCAAAGACATTGCCGATAACAACGTTCGATTCTATATATAGTATACTTCAACTATATAGTCTAATATCATGTAATTTCCAATTACAATAGAGGACAAGATATTTACCTCGATAAGCCCATAATTATCCAAGTATAAAGTCGATCCTGGGCAACGTTTAGCTCCAACTCCGTGCGCTCCAACCCGCTCCAAACTACCCTTAGAAGTTCTAACCAACTTCTACATACTACTCCAACTAACTATGGAGATTTTCCTTAGGGTTTCGGTTTGAGACTAAAAGGACATAAGGTAGTATTTCCGGGCTCTACGTATAGAGGTATCTTTTGGAATACTACAAGGTAAGGCTAAGGTATTTTGGGCATTACCACAATACTTTTGAGAGTATTTCTACCAAGAGAGGGGGGTATTATACGAGAACAACATCTCAAGAGGGGGGGTGTGTACCCCACGGCTAGCACCCCTAGGAGGGGGGGGATACTTTCGGCCAAGGGGGGAGGGCTATCGGCCAAGGGGGCTCACAAAAGGGGGGGAAGGATTTAACACTTAGAAAAAAATTTAGGATGAAGAAGTCTTCAAAGGGGAGGGGTATTTATAGGTCAAGCAAAGGCCAACCAATGGCCAAGATCATGCCAAGTGCAAGGCAAGTGTAGGGTGTGGATTCATCCAAGTACACCTTATCCATCTACCACACCAACCAACACAAAATATCCTACCAACTCCCACTAGCCCAAATCGTCCAATCTGCCACTCTCTTCAATGTGAGGTGACACGTATCACCCTCCGTTGTCCAAAATGTTTCGTCTCTCGGAAAAATCCGCAAAATAATAAATGACATAGCGAATTTTCCCTACGAAATTTGTGGAAACGTTTGTTCTAAAAACGACTCTAATCGGGTGTTGTGCACAAATAAAAATCGGCTAAGCCAACTTTAAAGTTCAAACTTTTCTACGTACGTCCCCACGTACATACTCTGGAAATACGGGGTATAACATTCTCCCCTCCTTAGAAACATTCGTCCCGAATGTTCCTTCTAAGTCTCAAAACAAACGCGCGCCAGTATAGTCTTCACCACTATACTTACGAGAACAAACCTGCCACACATGGCCACGGAACCAACTTGCGCAAAATACTTACCTCCAAGTCCACGAGGAAACACCTCTAACATCACCACAAACACCTCTCTCCGGGGTCTAAAATATACTTCATTCGCACCTTCTCTTTACAAAAGAAATGATACCACTTTTGTCACTTTGCCGCGAGGTTCTAGTGTCACTCCGGCGACCAAACAAATGGTACCGGGCTGCATGCGATCCCTGAGGCTGTCGTACACTCGAACTCTTACCACATTTCTGATACTGCTTCAGTTTCCAAAACTCGGGGTTACTATCTCTAACGTGGTCATCATGCGGAACACTCGGTGGACCTCCGATACTTTCCGATCATAACAATACGAAAGATCGACGTCACGCCTCCTAAGTCGGACGGCAAATGCTAACATATAGGCAACCTGGCCTATTCTTCACATGAACTCAAAAGGGCCCAAAGTAACTCGGGCTAAGTTCCTTCTGTTTCCAAAACTCGTCACACCCTAACCGGGGTGGTACTTTCAAGAAGACCGACCGTCAACCTGAACCCTAAGCGTCGTCGCCGATTATCCGCACGATTTCTCTGAGCTGCCCGAACCTCTTCTAGACAAGCTTTACCCTATCCACAGTCTGCTGGAACAAGCCTGAACTATCTGAATCTTGCCAACATCGAACCAATCGGCCGGCGACTTACACATCCGCCTACAAGGCTTCATAGGAGACATCCGAACACCGAAATGGTAACTTAAACACTCCCTCCGGGAGACAACAATCCCCACAACTACCATGAAATCCGCACGGCGGCGCGAACGCGGTCTGAGACTCACTGAGTTTTTAACCTGCTTGGTAAAACTTCCGAAACAAAACAATGTACCACTGGCTCCACTGCGTCATAAGGTGAAGGTAGGCACCCGTGCGACCTTACAACCTTTACGATAAAATCAACACTGCCGAGTAAGCGGTCTTTGCTGAAGACAAGACGGTGACCTCGCCGGCCCGACTCGGTCGAATCGTCCACGAGTTAAATGCTGGTTAACTAAACTTGGGCCTAACACCCTCGTGACCCTACCACAAGGCGGGACCACCACAAAATGACCCCACAACCATACATGCCGCGGTTTGACCCGCAACGTGGCCTCAACCCGACCCAACGCCGCAAACGCTAGCTCTCAGAAGGAAAACTCTCACTAATCACGTTACGAAAACCTGGCGGTCTTAGCTCAACTACCTCTTTCATTCCACACTACTCAGGGACTTATCCCACAAGCATAACTCCCGTGCACTATGCACTCCTATAAGGGTCAAACATAAACATTACATCTTTTACTCGAGAGGTCCTTACCTCTAAGGCCTCCACGTACATAACACTCTAAGGCTCACTTTCTCTATCCCCAATCTTCCCTTACTAACCATGATTTCTAATCACAAATTACACACTGCTATCAGAACATAGCACTTAAGATATACTCATCTCATCATACGTACTAATCTCGAGAGGGTTAAGGATAAACTCAGATCTCTTTGCTCACTCCTTAAGTCGTTCAATCAAACTGCCCGTAGGCGCGCAGCTAAGGAAGGTGACGACTACCCATCGATCCTGAAGGCTAAGTCCTCCTACAAGGACACTCTTTCGACATCAGACCCTGACGGTCGTAGGTAAAACAAGTACCAACTAAAAGACGACATTCCCCGGGATGACGTGCATCCTGTGTGAACGGAAGCCACAGAGTTACGACCAACTCCTGCATACCCCGAACGTCCTGAAATCCGTGGAGGACCTCTCTGCACTGGTGGGTGTGCATAATCTAATCTGCTGGTGAGGCGACTTGCCTCGAAAGTTACCAAGGACCTCGCTCGCCTCTTCTGTCGCCGTTAACCCGTCGATCTCTACGTTTCTCGGCCTGCTGCGCATAAGCCCGTACACAGGCCGTGCTCAAGCCTACCTGAAGAATTACTCTTGCACAACCCTCTCTTAGGTAGTCATCAAGACTCGCGGTACATCGGTATGCTCTCTGGTAGCCAAATCCATAGCTAGTAACAGGGTCGCCTCTTTGCAATCTATATTCTCTGTCCCTGGTCGTGGAACTGAAGGTTCAAATGTCATGGCCGCAGTAGGAACTGCCGCCGCCGTGCTAAACTCTGCTGGGGCTAGTGACGTCGCAGAACTCCCCGAATGAAGCACTACCCCAGGTGATGATTGGGCCTGTGCCCTCGTAACCCTCTGAACTCTACTCGCAGCTCCCTCGGCTGCCTAGCCCTCCTGGGCCCGGGTTGCCCTACGCGGAGGCATAACGGTAAGGGAAAGAAATACGTTAGAGGGTCCAACTTTCAACACAGCTCTAAGGCACGATCTCAGAGTGAGAAGAATAGAAACCAATCCTAAATATCCTATAGCCTCCTGATTATTGGTGTGGTGCACAACACACCGATAATCAAGACTTCTTGGATCTGATGCGTAGACACTTTCCGAGGATTAATCGCTCGATACCACTTTTGTCACGACCGAACCGGGCGTGGATCGTGCCTTACCGGGCACCTAGTGATACAACATCGAGTAATCAGTGAACATAAAACACATACATGAAACCAATGTAAGAAGACGGTGAAATAAGAAGACAGGCTAACCAAAAGCGGTTCGTCGGTATATATAAATAACAATTTGAGCGATTACATCCTTTCTACAACTCGCCCACAGCGGTACTACGGACCTCTACGAATGATATGATAACAACGACGGGGCGGGGCCGTCATACCCACGAATGTAAGCACCTACAACAAGGGGACTATACGAATAAGCCTCGGAGAAGCGGAGCTTTCCCAATCTTGGCTTGTGACCCTAGGCGAGGATCAACGGCGGTGTACCTTTACTGCGGCATGAACGCGGCCCGAAGAGGTCGATCTGCAAGTACCAATTATGAAAGCGTAAAATCAGTAAATGAAATCATAATAGTCTATATAAAGCATGAGACATGTATGATAACCAAACTACGATTCCAACATAAGCGATCATGTCAAGTATAGAAGCGTGTAGGATACATTCGGTTCATCCACGAACCGTAGTCGAGTGAAATACATTCCGGATGAGCCGTAGTCGAGTGAAATACATTCGGATGAACCTAGTGGTCGAGTGAAATACATTCGGATGAACCGTAGTCGAGTGAAATACATTCCGGATGAACCGTGGTCGAGTGAAATACATTCCCGGATGAACCTGAGTCGAGTGAAATACATTCGGATGAGCCGGTGGTCGAGTGAAATACATTCGGATGAACCGGTGGTCGAGTGAAATACATTCCGGATGAGCCGTAGTCGAGTGAAATACATTCCGGATGAGCCGTGGTCGAGTGAAATACATTCCTTGCACAACAAGTCTATCACACGCAAACATAGGTAAGTTACACATAACTTAAAGTACTTTTATTTTATGACAAGGTCCGGTTTTAACCACTAAAGTACTACGTCGTTAAATCCTTTTAAAAGATCCATTCCTTTTTCAAAAGTCACCGATACCGTAGTATAAGAATAGAGTGACCCACCTGTTTAAGTAAACCAACCCACGTTCTTTTAAAGTTAAGTAACAACATTCCTTTTTCCTAAAGTTCCAGTGTGCCTAGTTTCAGTTACTCAAGTCCCATTTTTGAAGGATTTCATTGTTCATAGTCTTAATCCTTTAAAACATAATTCTCTTTTAAAGGATTTGAGAAACATATGTCTTATATGTGAGTAGGTTATTCTTGTTTATAATCAATCTTATTAAGCGACCATGATCTAGGAAATGTAATATCATTTTGTCTCATCTTAGCTTCATGCGGATGGAGGTTTCTCTTGGTTTAAATATAATACTTCATTTATTCAATACATTTTCCTTTATTAACTGCAGTGGTTTGTCGATACACATTCTGATTTCTGAATCAGTAAAACATTATTCCTTTTTAAAAAAACCAAGTACTCATTACTCACGAATGAGGTTTCACACAAAACTCATATTAATTCATTCAAGTCAAGTCTCTTATCTTTTAAGAATCAATAAACCATTCATTTTACCATTCTTAAGACGTTATACCTAACTTCCCATAAAGCTAGTATAACTCTTATGTTTTCAAAACCAAGTATTATTCTTCTGTT
Source organism: Przewalskia tangutica (assembly GCA_029844215.1). Lineage (NCBI taxonomy): Eukaryota > Viridiplantae > Streptophyta > Magnoliopsida > Solanales > Solanaceae > Przewalskia > Przewalskia tangutica. Next base: position 83,750,707 of record CM056720.1, on the reverse strand, counting down.
AAAAATGATTCAGCATTCTTTTGAAATACTTCAAGATTCTTTATTATTACACATCAAGTCAGTTATAAGTCAAATCAGTTACCTTTTAAAACCACAAAGCATTTTCTTACTTACATAAAGTTGTTATAACCAACTTCCCATAAAGCCGTTATAACACTTTATGTTTCAAACCAATCAAATCGTTTAACACGTATGCGTCTACCGTACTACATAGTTATACAGATATCATGCTAGAAAAGGTAGGAAGAGGTTCACATACCTCGCGACGAGTATCGACTAATAGCAAAAGCGCTCAGTACCTCAAACCGTCGGCTACTCCTTAAGCCCAAGTAGATCACGCCACACGTAGTACTTCAACCTATAGAGGCCACAAGACGCCTATTAACATCCTAGATCTCAATGTTGAATATTCTCTGAGAAAATTCGACACCTCTCCCCCCAACGTAAATCTCCTCTCTATCGGTAGGCTACCAAGCCAACCGGGGGTTTTAACGCCTAACGGATGTGTACAACTCTACTACAGTAATGCTACACAAGTCTCTTATGTCTGATCTATGTAATTACTGATTGACTCTTCTTTCGAAAAGGTTTCTTATTATTCATGCTTAAGTCCATAGACTTTTCCGATAACAACGTTCAGTTCTATATATAGTATACTTCAACTATATAGTCTAACAATCATGTAATTTCCAATTACAATAGAGGGACAAGATATTTACCTCGATAAGCCCATAATTATCCAAGTATAAAGTCGATCCAGGGCAACGTTTAGCTCCAACTCCGTGCGCTCCAACCCGCTCCCAACTACCCTTAGAAGTTCTAACCAACTTCTACATACTACTCAACTAACTATGGAGATTTTCCTTAGGGTTTCGGTTTGAGACTAAAAGGACATAAGGTAGTATTTAGGGCTCTACGTATAGAGGTATCTTTTGGAATACTACAAGGTACGGCGAAGGTATTTTGGTCATTACCACAATACTTTTGAGAGTATTTCTACCAAGAGAGGGGGGTATTATACGAGAACAACATCTCAAGAGGGGGGGTGTGTACCCCACGGCTAGCACCCCTAGGAGGGGGGGGCATACTTTCGGCCAAGGGGGGAGGGCTATCGGCCAAGGGGGTTCACAAAAGGGGGGGAAGGATTTAACACTTAGAAAACATTTTAGGATGAAGAAGTCTTCAAAGGGGTGGGTTATTTATAGGTCAAGCAAAGGCCAACCAATGGCCAAGATCATGCCAAGTGCAAGGCAAGTGTAGGGTGTGGATTCATCCAAGTACACCTTATCCATCTACCACACCAACCAACACAAAATATCCTACCAACTCCCACTAGCCCAAATCGTCCAATCCGCCACTCTCTCTTCCAATGTGAGGGTGACACATGTCACCCTCCCGTTGGTCCAAAATGTTTCGTCTCTCGGAAAAATCCGCAAAAATAATAAATGACATAGCCGTAATTTTCCCTACGAAAGCTGTGGAAACGTTTCGTCGAAAAACGACTCTAATCGGGTGTTGTGCACAAATAAAAATCGGCTAAGCCAACTTTAAAGTTCAAACTTTTCTACGTACGTCCCACGTCATACTGCGGAAATACGGTATAATGATTCGGCCTTAGTACACAGTAGTTAGCCCTCGCACTTGCCCCGTTCAGTGTAGTGACGAAGTCTCGTGACACGGCCTTGGTACCTGGTAGTTAGCCCTCGTACTTGCCCCGGTCAGCTACGTGACACGGCCTTGGTATCTGGTAGTCGACTTTCGTACTTGCCCCGTGTCAGCTTCGTGGTTTGGTTGTATAGTATTGTTAGTACGGCTTTGGCATCAGGTAGGACTTGGTGTTCAGGTGTACTTCTTGGTGTTATCATATCATATCTTATGGCGGTGAGGAAGGTATTCCACGGGCATGATTGATGTTGTGGGCGTGAGACCCAATATTTATATTTGAGTAATGACTTGGAGGGCGTGAGTCCCTGACTTGATATAACTGTTATATGTGTGTACTGTAGTTTGGTTATCATACATGTCTCCTGATTTATATAGACTATTATGATTTCATTTACTGATATTCTGATTTCACATACTTGGTACTTGTTATCGACCTCCTTGAGCTGCGTTCATCCGCAGTGAGGTACATTTACCGTCGATCCGCGTTTAGGATCACATTTCAGCGTATTGGGAAGCTCAGTTCCTTGGAGGCTTATCTTTTAGTATGTTACCACAGTCAGCAGGTTCTTGTACATTCGGTATGGCGGGGCCACCTGCCCGTCATAGTTGTATAAATCTTAGAGTGCAGCTTTGTTGTGGCGGGGTTGTAAGGATTAAACTGTTCAACTTTATAATTATATATATATGCCGTAAGGCGATTTTCTCTCAGGTAAAATGTGTCTCATTTCACATTTTGTTTCATGTATTGTTTTTATGTTCCGCTGATTACTCTGATGTATGACTACTTGGGTGCCCGGGTAAGGCACCAGTCACGGGCCCCGGAACGGGTCGTGACAATCCAATTCTCATCGACGAACATTTTTCCTTTCCGACGTTCGGAAGATTTTCCGTCGGAAAAACAATTCTTCCTTTCGTACCAATTTTCAAGTCTTGATTCCTTACGTACATTCTCTTATACATGTCCTGGACTTACGGGGTGTAACAGTTGTTATAATAGCTTTATGGGAAGTTGTTATAACGACTATTAGAAGTGAAAAGATGGTTTAAAATGTTATGTAAAGAGACTTTATCGCGTCCCAGAATGGGTCGGGCAGTATGTAACGACCCGTTCCGGGGCCCGTTACTGGTGCCTTATCCCGGGCACCCTAGTGATACAATCATCAGAGAAAACCAGCGGAAAATAAAACTTAAACAAGAAACAGATATATGAACATAAAAGCAGGCCAACCCAAGTTACCTTCCAATAACATAATAAATACAACTCTTTCAAAGCGAGCAGTTTAATCCCTTTTACAAACCACGCCCACAAGTACTACAGACCTAAGATTTACAACAACTATGGCGGACAGGCCGCCATACCACAGAATGTACAAGAACCTACAACTCGAGAACACATGCAAAAGATAAGCCTCGAGAAAGCGGAGCTTCCTAAACTGGCGAGATCCTAAGGCGAGGATCCACGGCCGATGTACCTCTACTGCGGCATGAACGCGGCCCGAAGGAGGTCGATAACAGTACCAAGTATGTGGCGTAAAAATCGTAATGAAATCATACTAGTCTATATAAAGCGGAGACATATATGATAACCAAACTACGATTCACAACATAAGCGATCATGTCGATCGGGACTCACGCCTCAGTCATCACTCAAATATAACTATGGGTCTTACGCCCACAACATCAATCATGTTCGCATCATGGCGCGCATGCCCCGGGTGCGCATCGGTGTAGACATGTCCATGATGCAACAATAATACCAATGCCCGGCGCATGCCGGAATTCTACCTCGGTGTAGACGCGTCCGTGTGACATCAACAATAATATCTTGGGTGATCAACCTGCGCGTAACCACGTGCCCCGAATTCTACCTCGGTGTAGACATGTCCATGTAACCACAATAACAATATATCGGGTAATCAACCGGCGCGTGGCCGCGTGCCGGAATCTTTGCGTCGGTGTAGACATGTCCGTGACATCAACAACAAGACGGTAATCAAAATGGAAACATACCCGTGGAATTCTCCATCAGCCCGGTACGTCGAGTAAGTTCTCGACAAGTCGACCGCCTCTATCGAGAGCGGTAACACGTAAATACCACACTTGCACAACAAAGGCTATCATCACAAGCATAGGCAAGTTTCACAACAACAAGCATAGGCAAGTTTCACAACAACAAGCATAGGCAAGTTTCACACAACTCAAAGTACTTTCATTTTATGCCAAAGTCCGGTTTTTAACCCCAAAGTACTACATCGTTAAGTTCTTTAAAAGAGATCCATTACTTTTATAAAAGTCACCTATACCCATAGTATTAGAATGACCAACCCACATTCCTTTTCAAAATCAAGTAACAACATTCTTTTCCTAAGTTCGGTTTGCCTAGTTTCAATTACTCAAGCTTCTCATTTTCCAATGCTCAAGTCACTTATTTTAGAAAGGTTTCATAACTCATAGTCTTAATCTCTTTTAAAACAATTGAGTAACATATGTCATATATGTGAGTAGTTTATTCTTTGTTTATAACGATCTTATTACAATGACCGTGATCTAGAAAATGTAATATCATTTTGTCTCATCTTAGCTTATGCGGATGGAGGTTTCTCTTGGTTTTAATACAACACATCATTATTCAATACATTTTCCTTTATTAACGCTGCAATAGTGCAGCCGATACACATTCGATTCCGAAATCGGTAAAACATTATCCCTTTAAAACCAAGTACTCATTACTCACGAATGAGGTTTCACACAAACATCCACATTAAAACAAATAAGTTAAGTCTCTTATCTTATAAGATCAAGTCTCTTAACTTCTAACATCGATAAACCATTTTCACTACATAAGGTCGTTATAACTAACTTCCCATAAAGCTATTATAACACCTATGTTTTAAACCAACCAAATCACTTAGCACTTGTATCGTCTACCGTACTACATAGTTCACAACAATCATGCTAGAAAAGATAGGAAGAGGTTCACATACCTCGCGACGATTTATCGACAATAAGCAAAAGCGCTCCAAGTACTTGACGTCGGCTACTCCTTAGCCAAGTAGATCACGCCACACGCGTAGTACTCACTCCTAAAATGGTCATGGTACTCTATCAAACCTTTCTTATCATTGAAGACTTATACCAATAAAAAGCCCTCAAAATCTACGGAAATTTAGTGAGACTTCCGTTTATACTCACTTTTCCATCTTTTACCAAGGCGAATAACGTAATATATATACCATATATATATAAGGCGTAATAATTAAACAACATAAAGAAGGATTACACGCCCAAACGGTAGCGGTTTACTATCACGCCTCAAAACAACAATAAGTAAAAGAAGGGGATTACGCGGCCAACCGTGCGCGGTTTACTATCACGCCATGTAACAATACAATAATTAAAAAGGGGATCACACGCCCAACAGAACGCGATTGAAAAATCTTCCCCTTAACAGAAATGTAAATACAGTCCAAAGTAAATACGGTCCAAAGTAAATACGGTCCAAAGTAAATACAGTCCTTAAGTTGGGGTCCTTGGCCAACTTTGTCCATTTTACTTATCCAATTTACTCATTAGTCATCCAACTTATATTTCCATTCTTAATATAAGTTATAGTTACTTTGTTATTAGCTTCTTAGCAAGTAAGATAAGTTTTTACCATTTTAATGGCAAACGGCCAATCCTTTCTTTTAACAAGTTAACAAGATCCAACTCTTCCAAACTTACTCCATATATTATATAATCCATAATATACTTATAATATATGTATAACAACCAATTCACAAAGAGGTTTAAGTTCCACTACCTCAAATAGCCCAAAAATATCCAAGTTCTTAAAGTCGCTCCAAGCAAGTCTTAGCTCCAAATCTTTACGTTCCAATCCGCTACAAGCAACCCATAAGCTCTAACCAACTTCTCTTCAAGATTCAACTCCAAAAGTGAAGAACACTTAGGGTTTCAAGATGACATCTTTAGGCCAAGTCATCCCTTGACGTCTTGGGGTGTGAAATCTTTTCCAACTCTTGGTACACAATCTTGCTAACACCTTTGTGAAGAACTCTTGATAGTTTAAGAATTGTTGGACAAATTTTGCTCAAGAAATGGGGCAAAACCAGAGCTCTGAGTCAAGGGAGAAGGAGGGTTTTCAAGTCTTCAAATGTCTAAGTGTGGAAGATTTCATCAACTAAGGGTGCATATATAGGACAACCAGGGATAGGATGAAGGCAAGTGTGTGGTTGAGATTGGGGACAAGTGTGGGTGGGACCCACAAGCCAACTTGTCCACAAAATATCTAGCAAGACTTGGCCACTTGTCTTGCCACTTGCTAGCTAATTTCGGCCAAGGGCCACCTAGAGGTGACACGTGTCGCCCTCTACTAAATCAAAATATTTCATCTCCGAAAATATCCATAATGGCCAAAATCTCAAAAACTAAGCGGGCCCCACAAAGCGTAAATTTCACGTGGGCCCACGTGACCATTCCGGAAATAAAATTCCATAATTCACAAATATTCTAAGAAGTCCGAATACCAAATCGGGAATCCAATTCCCATTAACGAACCTTTTTCTTCACAAAAACCGGAAACTTTTCTGTCGAAAAATCACATCTTTCTTTCTTTCCAAAATTTCTGTCGTAATCTCGTACGTACATCCTCACATATATACCCTGGAACTATGGGGTATAACATTCTTCCCCCCTTAGAAACATTCGTCCGAATGTTCATTCTAAGTCTCCAAGCGTGCTTGTGTCGGTATAGTCTTCACTACTATACTTACAAAAGCCGATCATGCCACGATGGCGAGAATATAACATGTGCAAAAACTCAAATCCAAGCCAACGAGGAATCATTTCTAATCTTACAACAGCTCCACTAGCTTCAATTTACTCTAAGGCCATTCGGCCTTCACGATCCGATCTGGTTGAGCGCGTCCACGAACTCGTCGATGGTTACCTAAACTTGGGCCTAGCACCCTCGTGACCCTACCACGGCGGGACCACCTCGAACCGACCCCACCTCGATATGGGCTGCGGGTTGACCCGCAAATGGCCCTCAACCCGACCCCTAAGCGCGACTCTTGTTCCGTCCGAACAATCTTACTAATTCACGTCATGAAAGCTACCACTTCCATCTCACACTACCCGTATAATTATCCCACAATATTTCCCCGCATACCAAGTACATCGGCAAAGACCAACCGTAAAATCACCCACTCAAGACGGCCTCGCCTCTAAGGTCTCCACGTATAAAACTCTAAGGTTCACACTTTCCATGCCCCCACACTTATCCTTCCAACTAACCATGTTTTCTAACTTACAAACAACACAACGCTATCCGTACATAGCACACAATAATAAGATCATCATATCGCGCAAACCAAACTCTAGAGGGTTAAGGATATACCTGAAGCTACCGCTCCACTCTAATCATAGGCACACGCCTGCAGTGCATCGCTATAGAAGCGATGAACGACCGATCCGTGGTGAGTCGTAACATCCGTGCTACCCTTGGTGGACAGTTCCTCGCAAAATGGCCTGCTGTGCCAAACATAACAAGCTCCCCTGGCACCACGACACTCCCCGAAATGCGGTCTACCACATCGACCACACCGAGGTAGGGGTGACCGCATCTGGCCAACACCCTTACTTCCCTGGAAACCTGAACCCTTGGAGCCCTGACCTGCTCCCGAATACTCTGAAGGTTGTGGAGGACCACTCTGCACTGGCGGAGGTACAAAACTAGTATGCTGCTGAGGCGGTCCGCCTCGAAAGTCACCAAAGGACCCTGTTGTTCTGGCCCTCTTCTGCTGATCTTGGTCATTCCGTCGACCTCTCCGTGCCTCACATCCCAGTGCATGAGCCTGCATGCGGGCAATGTCCATGCCCGGCTGAAGAGCTACTCCTGAACATGCCTCTGACATGTAATCATCGAGCCCTGTAACATATCGGTGCACACGATCCTCCATACTAGCTACTGTATTTGGGACGTCTGCAAGGCGATGAGTCGAACTCCACATTGTACTCCCGAACCGTCGCGCTCTGTCTAAGCATCAAAAATCGTCGGCCGTGCCCTCCTCATCTGCGGAGGCAGAAGTGCGTGAGCGCCCGAAAACTCATCTCATACTGCTGGAGGTGCATGCTCTCCCCGGGAAAGCTCCCATGAATCAAACCAATCGACTGCGGTATCACGCAGCCGATGCGAACCAAAGGTCACAGACTCGGTCTCTGAAGCCTTGATCACCCGTATGATCCGCTGTAACTGCCGGATGAACTCCTGCGGATCATCCTCAGGCCTCGACCCATAAAACTCTGGCGGGCTACAACTCAGAAAGTCCCGTAGCCTCAAACTATCTGCTCGGGGGTGAACCACTGGTGCTACTGGGCCAGGCTGCTGCGTCGGCCTATCCTCATATCTGGCCACGACCCTGGCCAGCAACTGGGCCATCTCCTTGTAACCCTTCTCCTCTGCCCCGGTGTGGGGTGGAGGCTCAGTGCTGCGGTCTCGGCGACCATTCTTTGCGGCTCTAACCTCTGCTTTGGGCGGCGTCCTAAAACCGCCGTCAAGCACAACCTCAGTCTTATGCGGGCTGGCGCCCTCGTACTCCTCTGTATCTCACTAGCGGTTCCCTCGGCTGTCTTGCCCTTCAGGGCTCTGGTTGCCTTGCGCGGAGGCATAACTGGTAAAAACGAGATACGTCAGAGGGGTCCAACTTACAACACAGCTCTAAGGCACGATCTCGGAATGAGAAGAATGGAAACCAATCCTAAATGTCCTGCGACCTCACGATTATAGATGTGGTGCACAACACATCGATAATCAAGACTCTACTAGACACGCGATGCGTAGACACTTTCCGAGGATTAACTGCGATACCACTTTTGTAACGACCCGTTCCGGGGCCCGTTACTGGTGCCTTATACCGGGCACCCTAGTGATACAATCATCAGAGAAAACCAGCGGAAAATAAAACTTAAACAAGAAACAGATATATGAACATAGAACAGGCCAACCCAACGGTTACCTTCCAATAACATAATAAATACAACTCTTTCAAAACGAACAGTTTAATCCCTTTTACAAACCACGCCCACAGCGATTACTACGGACCTCTAAGATTTACAACAACTATGACGGGACGGGCCCGCCATACCACGAATGTACAAGAACCTACAACTCGAGAACACATACCAAAAGATAAGCCTCGGAGAAAGCGGAGCTTCCCAAAACGCTGATCGAGATCCTAGGCGAGGATCCACGGCCGATGTACCTCTACTGCGGCATGAACGCGGCCCCGAAGGAGTCGATAACAGTACCAAGTATGTGAAAGCGTAAAAATGCGTAATGAAATCATACTAGTCTATATAAAGCGGGAGACATGTATGATAACCAAACTACGATTCCACAACATAAAGCGATCATGTCGATCGAGGACTCACGCCTCAAGTCATCACTCAAATATAACTATGGGTCTTACGCCCACAACATCAATCATGTTCGCGTCGTGGCGCGTGCCCGGAGTGCGCCGGTGTAGACATGTCCGTGATGCAACAATAATACCAATGCCCCATGGCCACATGCCCCGGAATTCTACCTCGGTGTGAACCGTCCGTATGACATCAACAATAATATCTTTGGGTGATCAACCTGCGCGTAGCCACGTGCCCCGGAATTCTACCTCGGTGTAGACATGTCCATGTAACCACAATAACAATATATCGGGTAATCAACGGCCGCGTGGCCGCGTGCCGAATCTTGCGTCGGTGTAGACATGTCCGTGTGACATCAACAACAAGACGATAATCAAAATGGAAACATACCCGTGGAATTCTCCATCACCGGCCGCGTCGAGTAAGTTCTCGACAAGTCGTAGGCCCTCTGTCGAGAGGCGGTAACCGAAATACCACACTTGCACAACAAAGGCTATCATCACAAGCATAGGCAAGTTTCACAACAACAAGCATAGGCAAGTTTCACAACAAGCATAGGCAAGTTTCACACAACTCAAAGTACTTTCATTTTATGCCAAAGTCGGGTTTTAACCCCAAAGTACTACATCGTTAAGTTCTTTAAAAGAGATCCATTACTTTTATAAAAGTCACCTATACCCGTAGTATTAGAATGACCAACCCACATTCCTTTTCAAAATCAAGTAACAACATTCTTTTCCTAAGTTCGGTTTGCCTAGTTTGATTACTCAAGCTTCTCATTTTCAAATGCTCAAGTCACTTATTTTAGAAAGGTTTCATAACTCATAGTCTTAATCTCTTTTAAAACAATTGAGTAACATATGTCATATATGTGAGTAGTTTATTCTTTGTTTATAACGATCTTATTACTGACCGTGATCTAGAAAATGTAATATCATTTTGTCTCATCTTAGCTTCTATGCGGATGGAGGTTTCTCTTGGTTTTAATACAACACATCATTATTCAATACATTTTCCTTTATTAGCATTTGCAATGGTGCAGTCGATACACGTTCGATTCCGAAATCGGTAAAACATTATCCCTTTAAAAACCAAGTACTGATTACTCACGAATGAGGTTTCACACAAACATCCACATTAAAACAAATAAGTTAAGTCTCTTATCTTATAAGATCAAGTCTCTTAACTTCTAACATCGATAAACCATTTTCACCTACATAAGGTCGTTATAACTAACTTCCCGTAAAGCTATTATAACACCTATGTTTTAAACCAACCAAATCACTTAGCACTTGTCGTCTACCGTACTACATAGTTCACAACAATCATGCTAGAAAAGATAGGAAGAGGTTCACATACCTCGCGACGATTTATCGACAATAAGCAAAAGCGCTCCAAGTACTTCAACGTCGGCTACTCCTAAGCCAAGTAGATCACGCCACACGTAGTACTCCACTCCTAAAATGGTCATGGTACTCTATCAAACCTTTCTTATCATTGAAGACTTATACCAATAAAAAGCCCTCAAAATCTACGGAAATTTGTGACACTTCCCGTTTATACTCACTTTTCCATCTTTTACCAAGGCCGAATAACGTAATATATATACCATATATATATAAGGCGTAATAATTAAACAACATAAAGAAGGGGATTACACGCCCAAGCGGTAGCGGTTTACTATCACGCCTCCATAACAACAATAAGTAAAAAGAAGGGGATTACGCGACGGCCGTAACGCGGTTTACTATCACGCCTTCATAACAATACAATAATTAAAAAGGGATCACGCGAAGCGAACGCGATTGAAAAATCTTCCCTTAACGAAATGTAAATCTGATCGATGTAAATACGATCCAAAGTAAATACGGTCCAAAGTAAATACGGTCCAAAGTAAATCTGATCCTTAAGTTGGGGTCCTTGGCGACTTTGTCCATTTACTTATCGATTTACTCATTAGTCATCCAACTTATATTTCCATTCTTAATATAAGTTATAGTTACTTTGTTATTAGCTTCTTAGCAAGTAAGATACGTTTTTACCATTTTAATGGCAAGCGGCCAATCCTTTCTTTTAACAAGTTAACAAGATCCAACTCTTCCAAACTTACTCCATATATTATATAATCCATAATATACTTATAATATATGTATAACAACGATTCACAAAGAGGTTTAAGTTCCACTACCTCAAATAGCCCAAAAATATCCAAGTTCTTAAAGTCGCTCCAAGCAAGTCTTAGCTCCAAATCTTTACGTTCCAATCCGCTACAAGCAACCCATAGAAGCTCTAACCAACTTCTCTTCAAGATTGACTCCAAAAGTGAAGAACACTTAGGGTTTCAAGATGACAACTTTCGGCCAGCGTCCTTCAAGGCTAGGGGTGTGAAATCTTTTCCAACTCTTGGTACACAATCTTCCTAACACCTTAGGGAAGAACACTTGAGAGTTTAAGAATTGTTGGACAAATTTTGCTCAAGAAATGGGGCAAAACCGAGAGCTCTAGGTCAAGGAGAAGGAGGGTTTTCAAGTCTTCAAATGTCTAAGTGTGGAAGATTTCATCAACTAAGGGTGCATATAGGACAACGAGGATAGGATGAAGGCAAGTGTGTGGTTGAGATTGGGGACAAGTGTGGGTGGGACCCACAAGCCACTTGTCACACAAAATATCTAGCAAGACTTGGCGGCTTGTCTTGCCACTTGTCTAGCTAATTTCGGCCAAGGGCCACCTGAGGGTGACACGTGTCGCCTCCTGCTCGTCCAAAATATTTCATCTCGAAAATATCCATAATGGCCAAAATCTCAAAAACTAAGCGGGCCCCACAAAACCAGTAAATTTCACAGTGGGCCCAGCGTGACCATTCGGAAATAAAATTCCATAATTCACAAATATTCTAAGAAGTCAGAATACCAAATCTGGGAATCAATTCCCATTAACGAACCTTTTTCTTCACAAAAACCGGAAACTTTTAGTCGAAAAATCACGTCTTTCTTTCTTTCCAAAATTTACGTCGTAATCTACTTGCGTACATCCTCACCTATATACTGGAACTACGGGGTATAACATTCTTCCCCCAGAAACATTCGTCCGAATGTTCATTCTAAGTCTCCAAGCGTACTTGTGTCGGTATAGTCTTCACTACTATACTTACAAAACCGATCATGCCACCGATGGCGAGAATATAACATGTGCAAAAACTCAAATCCAAGCCAACGAGGAATCATTTCTAATCTTACAACGGCTCGCTAGCGATTTACTCTAAGGCCATTCCGGCCTTCACGATCGATTCTGGTTGAGCGCGTCCACGAACTCGTCTGATGGTTACCTAAACTTGGGCCTAGCACCCTCGTGACCCTACCACCTGGAGGACCACCTCGACCGACCCCACCTCGATATGGGCTGCGGGTTGACGCAAATGGCCTCAACCCGACCACTGCGCGCGACTCTTGTTCCGTCCGGAACAATCTTACTAATTCACGTCATGAAAGCTACCACTTCCGTCTCACACTACCCGTATAATTATCCCACAATATTTCCCGCATACCAAGTACATCGGCAAAGACCAGCGTAAAATCACCACTCAAGGCGGCCTCGCCTCTAAGGTCTCACGTATAAAACTCTAAGGTTCACACTTTCCATGCCCCACACTTATCCTTCCAACTAACCATGTTTTCTAACTTACAAACAACACAACGCTATCCGTACATAGCACACAATAATAAGATCATCATATCGCGCAAACCAAACTCTAGAGGTTAAGGATATACAAGCTACCGCTCGCTCTAATCATAGGCACGCCTGCAGTGCATGCTATAGAAAGCGATGAACCACCAGCGATCCGGTGGTGAGTCGTAACATCCGTGCTACCCTTGGTGGACGGTTCCTCGCAAAATGGCCTGCTGTCGCAAAATAACAAGCTCCTGGCGCGCGACACTCCACGAAATGCGGTCTACCACATCGACCACACCGAGGTAGGGGTGACCGCGTCAGCCAACACCGCACTTCCTGAAACACGAACCGCGGAGCCACGACTGCTCCGAATACTCTGAAGGTTGTGGAGGACCACTCTGCCTTGGCGGAGGTACAAAACTAGTATCTTTCTTTGGCGGTCCGCCTCGAAAGTCACAAAGGACCACTGTTGTTACGGCCTCTTCTGCGATCTTGGTCATTCGTCGACCTCTCGTGCCTCGCGTCGGTCGTGAGCTGCGTGCGGGCAATGTCCATGCGGTGAAGAGCTACTCTGAACATGCCTCGACATGTAATCATCGAGCCACTGTAACATATCGGTGCACTCGATCCTCCATACTAGCTACCATATTTGGGGCGTCAAGACGATGAGTCGAACTCCACATTGTACTCCCGAACGTCGCGCTCTGTCTAAGCATCAAAAATCTGTCGGCGTGCCCTCCTCATCTGCGGAGGCAAGAAGTGCGTGAGCGCCCGAAAACTCATCCCATCTGCTGGAGTGCGTGCTCTCCCGGAAAGCTCAGTGAATCAAACCAATCATTGCGGTATCACGCGGCCGTCACGAACCAAAGGTCACGGACTCGGTCTCGAAGCCTTGATCACCGCGTGATCGGCTAGCTGCGGATGAACTCCTGCGGATCATCCTCGAGCCTCGACCCGTAAAACTCTGGCGGGCTACAACTCGGAAAGTCCGTAGCCTCGAACTATCTGCTCGGGGTGAACCGCTGGTGCTCTGGGCCAGGCTGCTGCGTCGGCCTATCCTCATATCGGCCCACGACCACGGCGGCCAAGCTGGCCATCTCGCATAACCCATCTCCTGCCCGGTGTGGGGTGGAGGCTCAGTGCTGCGGTCTCGGCGGCCATTCTTTGCGGCTCTAACCTCTTTGATTTGGCGGCGTCCACAAAACCCGCCGTCGAAGCCTGACCTCAGTCTTATGCGGGCTGCGCCTCGTACTCCTCTGTATCTCACTAGCGGTTCCCTCGCTGTCTTGCCGCCCGGGGCTCTGGTTGCCTTGCGGAGGCATAGCGGTAAAAACGAGATCGTCGGAGGGTCGACTTACAACGGCTCTAAGGCACGATCTCGGAATGAGAAGAATGAAACCAATCCTAAATGTCCTGCGACCTCACGATTATAGATGTGGTGCCTGACACATCGATAATCAAGACTCTACTAGACCGCAGTGCGTAGACACTTTCAGAGGATTAGCGCTCACGATACCACTTTTGTAACGACCCGTTCGGGGCGTTCTTGTGCCTTATCCGGGCACCACTGGTGATACAATCATCGAGAAAACCAGCGGAAAATAAAACTTAAACAAGAAAGCAGATATATGAACATAAAGCAGGCCAACCCAGGTTACCTTCCAATAACATAATAAATACAACTCTTTCAAAGCGAGCAGTTTAATCCTTTTACAAACCACGCCCGCAGCGATACTACGGACCTCTAAGATTTACAACAACTATGGCGGGACGGGGCCGCCATACCACGAATGTACAGAACCTACAACTCGGGAACACATACAAAAGATAAGCCTCGGAGAAGCGGAGCTTCCAGCAATTGGCGAGATCTAGGCGAGGATCCACGGCCGATGTACCTCTACTGCGGCATGAGCGCGGCCCGAAGAAGTCGATCTGTGGTACCAAGTATGTGGCGTAAAAATCTTGTAATGAAATCATACTAGTCTATATAAAGCGGGAGACATGTATGATAACGAACTCTGATTCGCGACATAAGCGATCATGTCGATCGGGGACTCGCCCTCAGTCATCACTCAAATATAACTATGGGTCTTACGCCCAACATCAATCATGTTCGCATCGGCGCGTGCCCCGGTCTGCATCGGTGTAGACATGTCCATGATGCAACAATAATACCAATGCCCGGCCCGTACCCCGGAATTCTACCTCGGTGTGAACGCGTCCGTGTGACATCAACAATAATATCTTGGGTGATCAACCTGCGCGTAGCCACGTGCCCCGGAATTCTACCTCGGTGTAGACATGTCCGTGTAACCACAATAACAATATATCGGGTAATCAACGACGCGTGGCCGCGTGCCGAATCTGCGTCGGTGTAGACATGTCCATGTGACATCAACAAGGCGATAATCAAAATGGAAACATACCGTGGAATTCTCCATCACCGCCCGACGCGTCAGTAAGTTCTCGACAAGTCGGCCAGGCCTCTATCGAGAGGCGGTAACCGAAATACCACACTTGCGCAACAAAGGCTATCATCACAAGCATAGGCAAGTTTCCGCAACAACAAGCATAGGCAAGTTTCACAACAACAAGCATAGGCAAGTTTCACCTGACTCAAAGTACTTTCATTTTATGCCAAAGTCGGGTTTTTAACCCCAAAGTACTACATCGTTAAGTTCTTTAAAAAGAGATCCATTACTTTTATAAAAGTCACCTATACCCGTAGTATTAGAATGACCAACCCACATTCCTTTTCAAAATCAAGTACAACATTCTTTTCCTAAGTTCGGTTGCCTAGTTTGATTACTCAAGCTTCTCATTTTCAAATGCTCAAGTCACTTATTTTAGAAAGGTTTCATAACTCATAGTCTTAATCTCTTTTAAAACAATTGAGTAACATATGTCATATATGTGAGTAGTTTATTCTTTGTTTATAACGATCTTATTACAGACCGTGATCTAGAAAATGTAATATCATTTTGTCATCTTAGCTTATGCGGATGGAGGTTTCTCTTGGTTTTAATACAACACGTCATTATTCAATACATTTTCCTTTATTAGCATTTGCAATGATGCAGCCGATACACGTTACGATTCCGAAATCGGTAAAACATTATCCCTTTAAAACCAAGTACTCATTACTCACGAATGAGGTTTCACACAAACATCCACATTAAAACAAATAAGTTAAGTCTCTTATCTTATAAGATCAAGTCTCTTAACTTCTAACATGATAAACCATTTTCACTACATAAGGTCGTTATAACTAACTTCCCGTAAAGCTATTATAACACCACATGTTTTAAACCAACCAAATCACTTAGCACTTGCGTCTACCGTACTACATAGTTCACAACAATCATGCTAGAAAATATAGGAAGAGGTTCACATACCTCGCGGCGATTTATCGACAATAAGCAAAGCGCTCAGTACTTGACGTCGGCTACTCGTAAGCCAAGTAGATCACGCCACACGTAGTACTCCACTCCTAAAATGGTCATGGTACTCTATCAAACCTTTCTTATCATTGAAGACTTATACCAATAAAAGCCCTCAAAATCTCACGGAAATTTGTGACTTCCGTTTATACTCACTTTTCCATCTTTTACCAAGGCGAATAACAGTAATATATATACCATATATATATAAGGCGTAATAATTAAACAACATAAAGAAGGGGATTACACGCCCAAGCGGTAGCGGTTTACTATCACGCCTCATAACAACAATAAGTAAAAGAAGGGGATTACGCGACGGCCGTGCTTGCGGTTTACTATCACGCCATGCTAATACAATAATTAAAAAGGGATCACACGCCCAAGCGAACGCGATTGAAAAATCTTCCCCTTAATGAAATGTAAATACTGATCCAATGTAAATCTGATCCAAAGTAAATACGGTCCAAAGTAAATACATCCAAAGTAAATCTGATCCTTAAGTTGGGGTCCTTGGCGACTTTGTCCATTTACTTATCGATTTACTCATTAGTCATCGACTTATATTTCCATTCTTAATATAAGTTATAGTTACTTTGTTATTAGCTTCTTAGCAAGTAAGATACGTTTTACCATTTTAATGGCAAGCGGCCAATCCTTTCTTTTAACAAGTTAACAAGATCCAACTCTTCCAAACTTACTCCATATATTATATAATCCATAATATACTTATAATATATGTATAACAACGATTCACAAAGAGGTTTAAGTTCACTACCTCAAATAGCCCAAAAATATCCAAGTTCTTAAAGTCGCTCCAAGCAAGTCTTAGCTCCAAATCTTTACGTTCCAATCCGCTACAAGCAACCCATGAAGCTCACAACCAACTTCTCTTCAAGATTCAACTCAAAAAGTGAAGAACACAGGGTTTCAAGATGTGACTTTCGGCCAAGGCGTCCTTCAGGCTAGGGTGTGAAATCTTTTCCAACTCTTGGTACACAATCTTCCTAACACCTTAGGGAAGAACACTTGAGAGTTTAAGAATTGTTGGACAAATTTTGCTCAAGAAATGGGGGCAAAGTCGAGAGCTCTAGGTCAAGGGAGAAGGGAGGGTTTTCAAGTCTTCAAATGTCTAAGTGTGGAAGATTTCATCAACTAAGGGTGCATATATAGGACAACCAGGATAGGATGAAGGCAAGTGTGTGGTTGAGATTGGGGACAAGTGTGGGTGGGACCCATGACCACTTGTCCACCTGAAAATATCTAGCAGACTTGGCCACTTGTCTTGCCACATCTAGCTAATTTCGGCCAGGGCCACCTAGAGGTGACACGTGTCGCCTCTACTCGTCAAAATATTTCATCTCCGAAAATATCCATAATGGCCAAAATCTCAAAAACTAAGCGGGCCCCCACAAAGTAAATTTCACAGTGGGCCCAGTGACCATTCGGAAATAAAATTCCATAATTCACAAATATTCTAAGTCAGAATACCAAATCAGAATCAATTCCCGTTAACGAACCTTTTTCTTCACAAAAACCGGAAACTTTTCCGTCGAAAAATCACATCTTTCTTTCTTTCCAAAATTTCTGTCGTAATCTCGCACGTACATCCTCACCTATATACCCTGGAACTACGGGGTATAACACAGTATACCTTTATGGGCAGACTTATATGACTATCGCGTCCCAGAATGGGCCGGGCTGTATACCTTTATGGGCAGACTTATATAACTTTATCGCGTCCCAGAATGGGCCGGACAGTATACCTTTATGGGCAGACTTACATGACTTTATCGCGTCCCAGAATGGGCCGGACAGTATACCTTCGTGGGAAGATTTTTATGAATTCGCCGTGTCCCGCAAATGGGCCGGGTTACATTATCACTTATGAATAATCAAAGTGAACTCCAAAATGAGGCGTCCCTCCATAAAGGGTCGGATTATGTTATGCAAGATACGTAAGTTATATGTTTATGAACTTGATGATTTTTCCTAAGTATGTACGTAAGAATTTGACTATAACTCTTATTGAAAAATGAGAAAACATAATAAAGTGTGATTAAGTTCATGAGTTGTAATGACACGGTAGGATCTGGTATTTACCCTTTTTATACTTGCCCCTGTCATTCTTTTGTATAATTATGGTTTGTTTACTGTACCTTATTTCCGTTCCATATTAAATTTTTGTTGTCGACCCCGCCGAAGTGCGTTAAATGCCAGTATTAGGTACACAGGTTGGTGATCCTTGCTCTTAGGATATCTGTTCAGTTTTTGGGAAAATGCTCCTGTCACACCCCGAAAATCGGGCCCGTGACTGGTGTCTTACCCCGGGCACCCTAGTGATACATACATCAGAGAAAATCAGCGGAACATAAAACATGAGTCATTAAACAAGAGATATAATAAATAAGCGAGCCAACCAAGCGATTGCCTTGGTATATCATAAAACTGAATAGTTTAATCCTTTTACAACCGCCATGCGATTACTCTACAGACCTCTAAGATATACAACAACTATGGCCGGACAGGGGCCGCCATACCACAGATGTACAGAACCTACAACTCGAGAAACATACCAAAGATAAGCCTCAGAAGGAGCGGACTTTTCGACACGCTGAAATGAGATCCTAGGCGGGGATCCACGGCCGATGTACCTCTACTGCGGCGTGAGCGCGGCCGAAGGAGGTCGATCTAACAGTGCAGTATGTGAAGCTGTCAAATCAGTAAATGAAATCATAATAGCCTAAAAGCGGAGAGACATGTATGATAACCCAATCTGATCGCATGACATAAGCGATCAGTCGGGGACTCACGCCTCAAAGTCACCACTCGAATATAACTATGGGTCTCGCCCACAACATCCATCATGTTCGCATCATGGCGCGTGCCCCGAATCTGCATCGGTGTAGACATGTCCATGATGCAACAATAATAACAAGGCGCGTAGCCCGTGCCGGAATCTTGCGTCGGTGTAGGCGTGCCCGTATAGCCTCGATAACAATATCTTTGGGTGGTCAACCACCGCGTAGCCACATGCCGGAATCGTGCATCGGTGTAGACGCGTCCATGTTGCGGTAATAACCATATATCGGGTAATCAACGGCGCGTGGCCGCGTGCCGGAATCTTTGCGTCGGTGTAGACACCGTGTGACATCAACAACAAGACAGTAATCAAAATGGAAACATACGTGGAATTCTCTATCGCCGCCCGACGTCCAAGTAAGTTCTCGACAAGTCAGCGGCCTATCGAGACGCGGTAACGAAATACCACATTTGCCTGACAAAGGCTATCATCACAAGCATAGGCAAGTTTCACAACAACAAGCATAGGCAAGTTTCAACAACAAGCATAGGCAAGTTTCACACAACTCAAAGTACTTTCATTTTATGCCAAAGTCGGGTTTTAACCCAAAGTACTACATACGTTAAGTTCTTTTAAAAGAGATCCATTACCTTTATAAAAGTCACGATACGTAGTATTAGAATGACCAACCAGCATTCCTTTTCAAAATCAAGTAACAACATTCTTTTCCTAAGTTCGGTTTGCTAGTTTCAATTACTCAAGCTTCTCATTTTCAAATGGTTTCATAGTTCCCAAACTTAATCACTTGATTCCTTTTTAGAACAATTGAGTAATATATGTCTCACGTGAGAGTAGGTTATTCTTGTTTACAACATTCTTATTACGGTGACCATGATCTAGAAAATGTAATATCATTTTGTCTCATCTTAGTTTCTATGCGGATGGAGGTTTCTCTTGGTTTTAATACGATACATCATTATTCAATACATTTTCCTTTATTAACGCTGCGGTGGTGCTGTCGATACATTCGATTTAGAAATCGGTAAAACATTATCCCTTTAAATAAAACCAAGTACTCTTACTCACGAATGAGGTTTCACAAACATCCACTTTAAAACAAATAAGTTAAGTCTCTTATCTTATAAGATCAAGTCTCTTAACTTCTAACATCAATAAACCATTTTCTTTACCTCTCTTAAGGCATTATACCTAACTCCCATAAAGCTAGTATAACTCTTTTTAAAACCTTTAAAACCAAGTGTTACTCTCCTTCAAAACGATTTATAAATCTTTTGAAATACATCAAGTTACGTATTATAACGCCCGACGATTATAAATCAAATCGATTATCTTTTAAAAGCCACAACCCGTTTCTTACCTACATAAAGTCGTTATAACCAACTTCCCATAAAGCGTTATAACCGCTTTATGTTTTACAACAATCAAATACAATTAACACGTATGCGTCTGTCTTACATAGTTCACACATATCATGCTAGAAGAGATAGGAAGAGGTTCACATACCTCGCGGCGATTATCGACAATAAGCAAAGCTCCAAGTACTCTGACGCGCTAGCCCTTTCCACTCGCCGAGTAGAATACGCTACTCTTAGTACTTTCACCTATAAAGGCCACAAACGTCTATTAAATCTTAAACACAAGTTCCCATCTTCCTACAGAAAATTCGGCACCTCCCCACATACGGCGTAAATCTCTCTCTATCGAGGCCGCTACCAAGCTTGACGAGGGGTTTATCGTCTAACGGACGTGTACAATTCTACTCGATATACTACACAAGTCTCTTGCAATCCTCTGTAATTACTGATTCGATTCTTTATTCTTGGGCTTAAGTCAAAAGACATTGCCCACAATACTACGTTCGATTACATATATAGTATACTTCAACTATATATTCTAACATGTAATTTCAATTACAATAGAAGAACGATAGTGTTTACCTCGATAAGCCCAAAATTATCCAAGTATAAAGTCGATCTGAGCAGCGCTTAGCTCTACTCGGCGCTCCAAACAACCCTTAGAAGTTCTAACCAACTTCTACTTACAACTTCAACAACGGGTGAAGATTTCCTTAGGGTTTTCGTTTTTGTGGCAAAAGGAAGTATAATCGTATTTTACGGGCTTTTGTATAAGTGTAACCTTGGGAATACTACAAGGTATTTGGGCAGTATTTGGACATTATAACAATACTAGGAGAGTATTTCTATACCTGACAAAGGGTATAATCTGAAAACAACTAGGCTGGGGTACCCACGGCGAGCACCCATGAGGGGAGGGTGGCCTCTCGGCAAAGCTCCACAAAGGGGAGGAGGGCTTTTGGACGAATCACAAGCAAGAGGAGAGGGAGGTTTTCAAGACTTGGAAGTTTTGGAATGGATGAAGTCTTCACACTTAGGGGGTATTTATAGCAAAACTAAAGGCCAACCAAGGCGAAGATCCTTCCAAGTGTATAGCAAGTGTAAGGACAAGATTAAGCCAAGTGCACCTAAACCCTACTCCACAAAACACTCGCAAAACAAGCCACAAAGCAAGGCACAAATCAAAGGGCCAATCGGCGAGCCAACCCACCTTGCGCCTCCATCGGCCGTCGATGAGGGTGACAAGTGTCGCTCCCGTTGATCCAAAAATGTTTCGTCTCTCGGAAAAATCATAAAAATATAAATGACATAGCGAATTTTCCCAGCGTAAGCTAATGAAACGTTTAGTCGAAAAACGACTCAAATCGGCACTTGTGCCCAAAATGGTGGCAAGCCTAATGAAGTTCGAAAATTTCTCGTCGTCCCACGTACATACTGGAAATCTGAGGTATAACATTCTCCTCCTTAGAAACATGTCACGACCGGCAAGACATGACCGTGCCTTACCCGCACCCAAGTAGTCAAACAACATCGAGAAAAATCGTGAAATTAAAACTCATACATGATAACGATGAAAAGAAAACGGCAACTGCGGTTACCTTTTACGAAAAATAACTAACACACGAGCGATTACAATCCGCCACATCGATTACTCTGGACCTCTAAGAATTTTTATAACATCTCACGGCGGGACGGGGCCGCCATACCACAGAATGTACAAAAAGTTCTACAACGAGGAACCGTACCAAGTGACAAAGTCTCGAAGGAATGGAGCTTTCGAGAAGCGAACAGCGATCAAAGGTGCGGATCAACAAGCGATGTATCTCAACTGCGGCATGACGCAGCCCCGAAGAAGTCGATTACAACGATGCAGAGTATGCGAAGCGAAAAAAATCGTAAATGAAATCATAATAGTCTATAAGGAAAGCAGAGACATGTATGATAACCAAACTACAAGACACCACGTATATCTGATTCGATCAAATCAAATCACATCAAGTCGAGGACTCACGCCGAAAGATCATTACTCAAAGTGGGCGCATACTGCGTGGGCTGCAGCGTGTCGGTATGTCGACCCGATAACAAGATAGTACTCGCGGTGGGCGCGTACTCGTGGGCTACCCAGCGTGTCGGTATGTCCCAACCAATAACAAGATAATACTCACTGTGGGCGCATACTGTGGGCTACCCAACGTGGTATGTCCAAACAAATACCGGATAATACTCGGCTGTGGACGATACTGCGTGGGCTACCCAACGTGTCGGTATGTCCGAACAAATACCCGGATAATACTCATGTGGGCGCATACTCGTGGGCTACCCAGCGTGTCGGTATGTCGAACAAATACCCGGATAATACTCATGGGCGCGTACTCGTGGGCTGCAACGTGTCGGTATGTCCAAACCGGTTTACAAGATAACACTCACAATAGAAGCGTACGTGGGCTACCCAACGTGTCGATATGTCCCGAAGGATCAATATGGTGGAAGCGTACGTGGGCTACCCAACGTGTCGATATGTCCATCATACCACCCGATATCAGGCCCTCGTCGAGAGACTCGGTAGCACAAAGTCAAACACTTGCACAACAACAAAACTATCACCACAAGCACGGGCAAGTTACACACGACTCAAAGTACGCCCGTTTAAGTCGACAACCGGGTTCCGACCCCAAAATACTACATTCTTTCCTACCTTCAAAGACCTCTCTTTACGTAGAAACCATACGATACTATCACACGTAGTATCACACATTCATGTTTAAAACACGTCTTGAACACAATTAACATAACGTCAAGTATACCTTTTAAAAGTCGAGTAATTAACTCCTTTAAGGTCAAGTATTCCTACCTTTTAAAACCAAGTCATTTACTTTTCCCTTAAGAAAAGTTCGATATTTGAAAACAAGTGATTTATACTTTCAAACTCAAGTTACTTCTCTTTTCCAAAATCGGTACATTATCCTTTGCAATCCATTAAGTTCATTCTTTGGAATTTTAAGAAAAGTCGAACTTGTTATCAATGATTCTCATTTAAGCGACCGTGATCTAGGAAATGTAATATCATTTTGTCTTATCTTAGTTTCTATGCGGATGGAGGTTTCTCTTGGTTTTAATATAATCGATTAGTGAAACCATTTCCTTTATTAGCCAATGATGGTGTGTTCGATACTTGTTCCCACTTTGAAATCCATTTCACATTCTTATGCCGTTATACCTAACTTCATAAAGCTAGTATAACTCTTAAGTTTTCAAAAACCAAGTATTACTCATTACTCACGAATGAGGTTTTACAACTTTTGAATACATTACAAAACTTTCACAATTCTAAGTTAAGTCTCTTATCTTACAAGATCAAGTCTCTTAACTTCTACGCAATCAACAACCGTTCTTTTACTCACATAAAGTTGTTATAAGCGACTTCCCATAAAGCCGTTATAACCCCTTTATGTTTTAAATAACCAATTACCACATAAACATTTATGAGACCAAGAGGGCTCGTTCTTTAAGCTCGAGTGCCCGTTACTAACGGATAAGACTTACTCTCTTACACCTAATGAAGCCGCTTTTACACTTCATAACAAGTCAAGACACAATTTGGAAAATCAATTTCCTTTAACACACGCGTCGTCAACGCACTATATATTTCACAAATAGTCATCTTTGAAGAGGATAGGAAGAATCACATACCTCGCGACGATTGTCGACACTAAGCAAAATGCTCCATGATCTTATCTCCTTAAGAAGAATATGCTACACGTAGTACTTCAATCTATAAGGGCCATAAAGCGTCTATCAAACTCTAGTTTGAACGTAGAGTAAACTAAGTACAAGGCCCTACATTCTACGGAAATTGGGAGAACTTCCTTTGTTTCTATTAACTTGCCACCTTTCATGGTAGAAATCAACAAGGCTACAGATCCAAATCTAAGCCAACTTAACTATATGACCTCGGGCTCACAAATCTATACAAACTTAACTATAACGACCTCGGGCTCACAAATCTATTCAAACTCTAAATATAATGACCTCGGGCTCAGATCTATACTACTATCACAGTACTAACTCGAATCCAAGAGAAGGAAACTCTTACCTTTTAGAAAAGCCCACAAAAGCCCTTTCCTACCACTTCTTCCGTCGACTCAACCACGGCGCTTCCCACAAGTTCACTGACACTTTTTCCTTCTTGCGCTCAGCGGTTCCCTAAGGCGGGTTTCTCAAAAACCTAGAGAGAAGGAGAGGGTTTTCTCTTGGGAGGGTTTGAAATGAAATGGCCAAGTCTTCCAAGACTTGGCCTAAAATAGGCTTCTATCATTTGGTCAAAGGATGGGAGGGACAACATCACCCTCCCATGGCTCGCTTATAAAAATATCCTGATTTTTCTCCTTTACATGAAAATCCGCCTCGCCGCGCCCGCCGCCAGCTATGTGCGCTAACACTCAGAAAATAATTGCAGCGTCTGTGGCGCGCGCATTCGGCGCGCGGCGCCAACCGCCAGACCACCGATGCAATCGGCGCGCGGCCACATTCTCCGGCCGTACCGAACCCTGGCCAAGTCAACGCTACTTGATCATGCCAAACTTGAAACTTCCATAACTTTGACTCCGTTGTCAATCGACGAGCGGTTGGTTGCGTTGGGACCTAGATTCAACGAACTACACGCTAGGCCTTTTAAACACCTTACAATCCTTAACAACTGGGGTCCAACACTCAAAGGTAAACTCAAAGTCCTTCCAACACATGTTTGCCAACTTATCTATCCTCTAGAATTTACGGTGTAACATTCTTCCCCCGCCGAAACATTCGTCCGAATGTTCCTTCTAAATCTTGAACACATGCGCCGTATAGTCTTCACTACTATACCTACAAAACTCATTTATGCCTCTGCATGGCCATAATATAGAAATCACGCGTCTCAATTCCATTACTGGAAATCACCTCTAACGTGCAAACATCACTATTTTCTCCTCCCTTGGTCTAAAGGATACTCTCGCTTACTGCGTACCTTCCTTGTACACTCGCGCCCCTCTAGTACACGTTCCACAATTCGATCCGCGCTTGTTTCTACCTTGCGAGTCACTACCTCGACTCGTCCATCTTACTAATCCACGTCGTGGAAGCTACCACTTCCATCGCAAACTACCCATGGAATCATCACACAAAACTCCATGTATACCATACACTCCGACAAGGATTAACGATGAAGCTTCTACCCGAGGCGGCCTTACATCTAAGGTCTCAGTGTTATAAATTCTAAGGTTCAAAATTTTCTCATCCCAACTTACCTCTTTATTAACCATGCTTCCAAATCACATTATATACACAAAGCTACGAACATAGCACTCGACACATCACCACAACATCAAAGCATACAATACTCAGAGGTTAAGAACATACACCTGAACTATTGCTTCACTTCCTTCTTGTCGTTCTACTCATGTTCTTTCCGACACGGCGCAAAGGAGGAGGTGAATAGATCCCCGATCCGAAGGTGAATCTCAACCTCCGCTATCTCGGTGGGACAATTCCTTGCAAAATGGCGGTTGGCGCGTGTAAAACAGATTCCCCTATTAGCGCGACACTCCCGTCGTGGAGCCTACCGATAGTCACAACGAGGTAAGGGTGGTCCCGTCGACTAACATCCACGATCCCAAAACCGAAACCTTGGAGCCACGACTGCTCGCAGATTTTTGAGCGTCACGGCGGCGAGGTGGAGCACTCCGTCTTGGCGGAGCGCGTAACTAACTTCTTCTTTGAAATTTGCTGCCGAAGGTCACCAAGGACCTGCGCCTTGGCCTACTCTGCTGATCTTGGTCATTCGTCGACTCCACGTGCCTCGCATCCAAGTGCGTGAGCTGCGTGCGGGCAATGTCCGTGCGGTGAAGAGCTACTCGAGCAACTCTGCGCCAAATAGTCATCAAGCCGCGTGACATAGCGGTGCACTCGTCCTCCGTATGCTGCTGCGCGGGGGCGTCAGAGCTAGTGAGTTAAACTCACGTTGTACTCTGAACCGTGCGCGGATTACGCCTCGGCATCAAAAATCGCCGGCCCGAGTCCTCGCAAATGCGTGGAGGCAAGAAATGTGCAAGAAATGCCTCAGGAACTTCGTCCCGTCTCGGAAGTGCATGCCCTCCCGGGACAGCTCCGCGAATCAAACCCGATCATTGCGGTATCACGCGGCCGATCGCGAACCTAGGACCACCGGACTCGGTCTCCGTGCCTTGATCACTCATGATCGCGTATGCGTCGGATGAACTCCTGCGGATCATCCTCGGGCCTCGACGTAGAACTCTGGCGGGCGCAACTCGAGAAAGTCCGCGACCTCAAACTATCCGATCTCGGGTGAACCCGGTCTTCTTTGGGCTGCTGCGTCCGGCCTATCCTCGTGCAGCCTGACCACGGCGATAAGCGGGCCAACTCGCGTAACCCGTCTCTCTGCTCCGGGCCGTGGGATGGAGGCTCGAATCTTGTGGTTTCTGTGAGGCCCCATTGCTCTACTCGCGGCTCACTCTGCTGCCTTGCCGCCACGGGCCTGGTTGCCTTCGCGAGGCATAGCGGTAAAAAGCGAAACACGTCGGAGGGTCCGACTTACAACACGGCTCTAAGGCACGATCTCGAGAATGAGAAGAATGAAACCAATCTAAATGTCCATGACCTCACGATTATAGATGTGGTGCCGCACATCGATAATCAAGACTCTACTTAGACACGATGCGTAGACACTTTCAGAGGACTAAGCGCTCGATACCATACATCGCGACCGGCAGGGCGCGGTAGTGCCTTACGGGCACCCAGTAGTCAAACAACATCGAGAGAAAATCAGCGGAAATTAAAACTCATACATGATAACCAATGAAAAGAAAGCAGGCTAACCAAGCGGTTACCTTTTACGAAAAATAACTAACACACGAGCGATTACAATCGCCTTGCATCGATTACTCTGACCTCACAGAATTTTTATAACATCTCTGGCGGGACGGGGCCGCCGTACCACGAATGTACAAAAAGTTCTACAACTTGGGAGCCGTACCAAGTGACAAAGTCTCAGAAGGAATGGAGCTTTACGAGGCGAGCAGCGATCCAAAGTGCGGATCAACAAGCGATGTATCTCGACTGCGGCGTGAGCGGCCCAGAAGAAGTCGATAACAACAGTGCAGAGTATGCGAAGCGAGAAAAAAATCGTAAATGAAATCATAATAGTCTATAAGGAAAGCGGAGACATGTATGATAACCAAACTACGATACACCACGTATATCTGATTCGATCAAATCAAATCACATCAAGTCGAGGACTCGCGAAAGATCATTACTCAAAGTGGGCGCATACTCGTGGGCTACCCAGCGTGTCGGTATGTCGACCCGATAACAAGATAGTACTCACGGTGGGCGCGTACTGCGTGGGCTACAGCGTGTCGGTATGTCCCAACCAATAACAAGATAATACTCACTGTGGGCGCGTACTGCGTGGGCTGCAGCGTGTCGGTATGTCGAACAAATACCCGGATAATACTCGCGTGGGCCAGCATACTCGTGGGCTACCCAGCGTGTCGGTATGTCGAACAAATACCAGATAATACTCGCGTGGGCCAGCGTACTCGTGGGCTGCAGCGTGTCGGTATGTCGAACAAATACAAGATAACACTCTGTGGGCCGTACCCGTGGGCTACCCAGCGTGT
The DNA here is from genome assembly GCA_029844215.1 of Przewalskia tangutica. NCBI lineage: Eukaryota > Viridiplantae > Streptophyta > Magnoliopsida > Solanales > Solanaceae > Przewalskia > Przewalskia tangutica. The sequence goes on along the minus strand of CM056720.1, from coordinate 83,722,659 downwards.
CGATATGTCCCGAAGGATCAATATAGTGGAAGCATACGTGGGCTACCCAACGTGTCGATATGTCCATCATACCACCCGATGTCCAGGCCCTCGTCGAGAGACTCGGTAGACAAAGTCAAACACTTGCACAACAACAAAACTATCACCACAAGCGAGCAAGTTACACACAACTCAAAGTACGCCCGTTTAAGTCGACAAACGGGTTCGACCCCAAAATACTACATTCTTTCCTACGCAAAGACCTCTCTTTGCGTAGAAACCATGCGATACTATCACACGTAGTATCACACACATTCATGTTTAAAACACGTCTTCAAACACAATTAACATAACGTCAAGTATACCTTTTAAAAGTCAAGTAATTAACTCCTTTAAGGTCAAGTATTCCTACCTTTTAAAACCAAGTCATTTACTTTTCCCTTAAGAAAAGTTCGATATTTGAAAACAAGTGATTTATACTTTCAAACTCAAGTTACTTCTCTTTTCCAAAATCCGATTACATTATCCTTTTGCAATCCATTAAGTTCATTCTTTGGAATTTTAAGAAAAGTCGAACTTGTTATCAATGATTCTCATTTAAGCGACCATGATCTAGGAAATGTAATATCATTTTGTCTTATCTTAGTTTCTATGCGGATGGAGGTTTCTCTGGTTTTAATATAATCAATTAGTCGAAACCATTTCCTTTATTAGCGCTGCGATGGTGTGTTCGATACTTGTTCCCACTTTCAAATCCATTTCACATTCTTATGGTTATACCTAACTTCCCATAAAGCTAGTATAACTCTTAAGTTTTCAAAAACCAAGTATTACTCATTACTCGAATGAGGTTTTACAACTTTTGAATACATTACAAAACTTTCACAATTCTAAGTTAAGTCTCTTATCTTACAAGATCAAGTCTCTTAACTTCTAACAATCAACAACTTCTTTTACTCACATAAAGTTGTTATAATCGACTTCCATAAAGCCGTTATAACCCTTTATGTTTTAAACCAACCAATTACCACATAAACATTTATGAGACCAAGAGGGCTCGTTCTAACACCGAGTGCCCATTACTAACGGATAAGACTTACTACTCTTACACCTAATGAAGCCCTTTACACTTCATAACAAGTCAAGACACAATTTGGAAAATCAATTTCCTTTAACACACGTCGTCAACCGCGCTATATATTTCACAAATAGTCATCTTTGAAGAGGATAGGAAGAATCACATACCTCGCGACGATTATCGACACTAAGCAAAATGCTCCAGCACTATCTCCCTTAAGAAGAATATGCTACACGTAGTACTTCAATCCTATAAGGGCCATAAACGTCTATCAAACTCTAGTTTGAGCGTAGAGTAAACTAAGTACAAGGCCCCTACATTCTACGGAAATTGGGAGAACTTCCTTTGTTTCTATTAACTTGCCACCTTTCAAGGCCGAAATCAACAAGGCTACAAGATCCAAATCTAAGCCAACTTAACTATATGACCTCGGGCTCACAAATCTATACAAACTTAACTATATGACCTCGGGCTCACAAATCTATTCAAACTCTAAATATATGACCTCGGGCTCACGGATCTATACTACTATCACAAGTACTAACTCAAATCCAAGAGGAAGGAAACTCTTACCTTTTAGAAAAGCCCACAAAGCCCTTTCCTACCACTTCGTCAACTCAACCACAGCGCTTCCCACAAGTTCACTGACACTTTCCTTCTTGCGCGCTCAACGGTTCCACTGGGCGGGTTTCTCAAAAACCTAGAGAGAAGGGAGAGGGTTTTCTCTTGGGAGGGTTTGAAATGAAATGGCCAAGTCTTCCAAGACTTGGCCTAAAATAGGCTTCTATCATTTGGTCAAAGGATGGGAGGGACACTTGTCACCCTCCCATGGGCTCCTTATAAAAATATCCCGATTTTTCTCCTTTACATGAAAATCCGCCTCGGCGCGCGGCCAGCCGCGGCGGCCTGTGCACTTCGAAAATAATTGCAGCGTCTGGCGCGACCACGGCGTTCGGCGCGCCGCCACCTGCAGACCCTCGGTACAATGGCGCGTGCCGCCATTCTCGGCCGCGCGTACTGAACCTGATCAAGTCAACTGCTTTGCTTGACTGCGCCAAACTTGAAACTTCCATAACTTTTGACTCCGTTGTCGATCGACGAGCGGTTGGTTGCGTTGGGACCTAGATTCAACGGACTACACACTAGGCTTTTAAACACCTTACAATCCTTAACAATCGGGGTCCAACACTCAAAGGTAAACTCAAAGTCCTTCCGACACATGTTTGCCAACTTATCTATCCTCACAGAATTTACGAGGTGTAACATTCTTAAACATTCGTCCGAATGTTCCTTCTAAGTCTTCAGAACAACGTGCGGATAGTCTTCACTACTATACCTACCAAAACTCATTTATGCCTCTCATGGCCATAATATAGAAATCACGCATCTCCAATTCCAAACTTGGAAATCACCTCTAACGTGCAAACATCACTATTTTTCTCCTCCTTGGTCTAAAGGATACTCTCCTTTACTCTGCGTACCTTCCTTGTACACTCACACCCCTCTGCAGTACACGCCCACAATTCGATCCATCTGCCTGCTTCTACCACCTCGAGTCACTACCTCAACTCGTCCATCTTACTAATCCACGTCATAAGCTACCACTTCCATCGCAAACTACCCATGGAATCATCACAAAACTCCATGTATACCATACACTCCGACAAGGATTAACGATAAAAGCTTCTACCAGACGGCTACATCTAAGGTCTCAACGTTATAAATTCTAAGGTTCAAAATTTTTCTCATCCCAACTTACCCTCTTTATTAACCATGCTTCCAAATCACATTATATACACAAAGCTACGAACATAGCACTCAACACATCACCACAACATCAAAGCATACAATACTCTGAGGGTTAAGAACATACCAGAACTATTGCTTCACTTCCTTCTTGTCGTTTACTCATGTTCTTTCCGACACGGCCACAAAGGAGGAGGTGAATCGTCCGATCGAAGTGAATCTCAACCTCCGCTATCTCTGGTGGGACAATTCCTTGCAAAATGGCGGTTGGCGCGTGTAAAAGCAGATTCCCTATTAGCACGACACTCCCATCGTGGAGCCTACCCGCGATGGTCACAACGAGGTAGGGTGGTCCCATCCGACTAACATCCACGATCCCCAAAACGAAACGGAGCCCCGACCTGCTCGCGAATTTTGAGCGCCCCGGCGAGGTGGAGCACTCCGTCTTGGCGGAGCGCATGCTAACTTCTTCTTTGAAATTTGCGCCCACGAAGGTCACCAAAGGACCTGCGCCTTGGCCTACTCTGTGATCTTGGTCATTCCGTCGACTCTACGTGCCTCACATCCAAGTGCATGAGCTGCGTGCGGGCAATGTCCGTGCGGTGAAGAGCTACTCTCGACTCTACGCCAAATAGTCATCAAGCCGCGTGACATAGCGGTGCACTCTGTCCTCCATGTCGACTACTAACGCGGGGGCGTCACAGGGCTAGTGAGTTAAACTCACGTTGTACTCACGAACCGTCTGCGCGGTGCGCCTCAACATCAAAAATCGTCGGCCGAGTCCTCGCATGTGGAGGCAAGAAATGTGCAAGAAATGCCTCGAGAACTCGTCCCATCTCGGGAAGTGCATGCCCTCCCGGGATGGCTCCACGAATCAAACCCGATCGGCTGCGGTATCACGCGGCCGATGCGAACCTAGGACCATCGACTCGGTCTCCGATGCCTTGATCACTCATGATCCATGGCTGTCGGATGAACTCCTGCGGATCATCCTCGAGCCTCGACCGTAGAACTGCGGCGGGCCCAACTCGAGAAAGTCCGCTGACCTCAAACTATCCGATCTCGGGTGAACCTGGTGCTCTTTGGGCTAACTGCGTCCGGCCTATCCTCGTGTTCGCCTGACCACGGCGATAAGCGGGCCAACTCCTTGTAACCCATCTCTCCTCCGGGCCTGTGGGATGGAGGCTCGAGTCTTGTGGTTTCTGTAGAGGCCCATTTGCTCTACTCGCGACTCCTCTGCTTTGCCTTGCCATACGGGCCACTGGTTGCCTTCGCGAGGCATAGCGGTAAAAAGCGAAACACGTCGGAGGGTCCAACTTACAACACGCCTCTAAGGCACGATCTCGAATGAGAAGAATAGAAACCGATCCTAAATGTCCATGACCTCACGATTATAGATGTGGTGCACAACACATCGATAATCAAGACTCTATGAGACGCGATGTAGACACTTTCCGAGGACTAAGCGCTCGATACCATACATCACGACCGGCAAGACGCGCGGTGCCTTACGGGCACCCAGTAGTCAAACAACGTCGAGAAAAATCGTGAAATTAAAACTCATACATGATAACCAATGAAAAGAAAGCAGGCTAACCAAGCGGTTACCTTTTACGAAAAATAACTAACACTGAGCGATTACAATCCACTTGGCATCGATTCTGGACCTCAAGAATTTTTATAACATCTACGGCGGGACGGGGCCGCCATACTTCGAATGTACAAAAGTTCTACAACTTGAGAACCGTGCCAAGTGACAAAGTCTCCGAAGGAATGGAGCTTTACGAGGCGAGCAGATCCAAAGTGCGGATCAACAAGCGATGTATCTCGACTGCGGCGTGACGCGGCCCGAAGAAGTCGATTACAACGGTGCAGGAGTATGCGAAAGCAGAAAAATCACGTAAATGAAATCATAATAGTCTATAAGGAAAGCAGAGACATGTATGATAAGCAAACTCTGATGCACCACGTATATCTGATTCAGTCAAATCAAATCACATCAAGTCGAGGACTCGCGAGAAAGATCATTACTCAAAGTGGGCGCATACTCGTGGGCTACCCAGCGTGTCGGTATGTCGACCCAATAACAAGATAGTACTCGCGGTGGGCGCGTACTGGTAGGCTACCCAGCGTGTCGGTATGTCTGAACCAATAACAAGATAATACTCGCGTGGGCGCGTACTCGTGGGCTACCCAGCGGTATGTCAAACAAATACCGGATAATACTCGCTGTGGGCGCGTACTCGTGGGCTACCCAGCGTGTCGGTATGTCGAACAAATACCGGATAATACTCACTGTGGGCGCGTACTCGTGGGCTACCCAACGTGTCGGTATGTCGAACAAATACCGAGATAATACTCACTGTGGGCGCGTACTGCGTGGGCTACCCAGCGTGTCGGTATGTCCAAACCGATTTACAAGATAACACTCACAATAGAAGCGTACGTGGGCTGCAACGTGTCGATATGTCCCGAAGGATCGATATAGTGGAAGCATACCCGTGGGCTACCCAGCGTGTCGATATGTCCGTCATACCACCCGATATCCAGGCCTCCGTCGAGAGACTCGGTAGCACAAAGTCAAACACTTGCACAACAACAAAACTATCACCACAAGCAGGCAAGTTACACACGACTCAAAGTACCTTCGTTTAAGTCGACAAACCGGGTTCCAACCCCAAAATACTACATTCTTTCCTACCTTCAAAGACCTCTCTTTACGTAGAAACCATACGATACTATCACACGTAGTATCACACACATTCATGTTTAAAACACGTGCTTCAAACACAATTAACATAACGTCAAGTATACCTTTTAAAAGTCAGTAATTAACTCCTTTAAGGTCAAGTATTCCTACCTTTTAAAACCAAGTCATTTACTTTTCCCTTAAGAAAAGTTCGATATTTGAAAACAAGTGATTTATACTTTCAAACTCAAGTTACTTCTCTTTTCCAAAATCGAGTACATTATCCTTTGCAATCCATTAAGTTCATTCTTTGGAATTTTAAGAAAAGTCGAACTTGTTATCAATGATTCTCATTTAAGCGGCCGTGATCTAGGAAATGTAATATCATTTTGTCTTATCTTAGTTTCTATGCAGATGGAGGTTTCTCTGGTTTTAATATAATCAATTAGTGAAACCATTTCCTTTATTAGCCTAGCGATGGTGTGTTCGATACTTGTTCCCACTTTCAAATCCATTTCACATTCTTATGCCGTTATACCTAACTTCCCGTAAAGCTAGTATAACTCTTAAGTTTTCAAAAACCAAGTATTACTCATTACTCACGAATGAGGTTTTACAACTTTTGAATACATTACAAAACTTTCACAATTCTAAGTTAAGTCTCTTATCTTACAAGATCAAGTCTCTTAACTTACCAATCAACAACCGTTCTTTTACTCGCATAAAGTTGTTATAAGCGACTTCCAGTAAAGCCGTTATAACCCGGCTATGTTTTAAATAACCGATTACCACGTAAACATTTATGAGACCAAGAGGGCTCATTCTTTAAGCACCGAGTGCCCATTACTAACGGATAAGACTTACTACTCTTAATGAAGCCCTTTACACTTCATAACAAGTCAAGACACAATTTGGAAAATCAATTTCCTTTAACACACGTCGTCAACCGCACTATATATTTCACAAATAGTCATCTTGAAGAGGATAGGAAGAATCACATACCTGCGACGATTATCGACACTAAGCAAAATGCTCCACAATCTTATCTCCTTAGAAGAATATGCTACACGTAGTACTTCAATCCTATAAGGGCCATAAACGTCTATCAAACTCTAGTTTGACGTAGAGTAAACTAAGTACAAGGCCCTACATTCTACGGAAATTGGATGAGAACTTCCTTTGTTTCTATTAACTTGCCACCTTTCACAAGGCCGAAATCAACAAGGCTACAAGATCCAAATCTAAGCCAACTTAACTATATGACCTCGGGCTCACAAATCTATACAAACTTAACTATAATGACCTCGGGCTCACAAATCTATTCAAACTCTAAATATAATGACCTCGGGCTCAGATCTATACTACTATCACAAGTACTAACTCAAATCCAAGAGGAAGGAAACTCTTACCTTTTAGAAAAGCCCAAAAGCCCTTTCCTACCACTTCTTCCGTCAACTCAACCACCGCTTCCCACAAGTTCACTGACACTTTTCCTTCTTGCCTGCTCAGCGGTTCCCTAAGGCCGGGTTTCTCAAAAACCTAGAGAGAAGGAGAGGGTTTTCTCTTGGGAGGGTTTGAAATGAAATGGCCAAGTCTTCCAAGACTTGGCCCTAAAATAGGCTTCTATCATTTGGTCAAAGGATGGGAGGACACTTGTCACCCTCCCATGGCTCCTTATAAAAATATCCACTGATTTTCTCCTTTACATGAAAATCCGCCTCGGCCGCGCCCGCCGCCGGCGCCATGGCCACTTCTCGAAAATAATTGCAGCGTCACCGCGCGCCTCGTTCGGCCGCGGCGCCAACACCCAGACCACCGGTACAATCGCGCGCGGCACATTTCTCGTGCGCGCCAGACCCTGAGCCAAGTCGCTGCTTTACTTGATGCGCCAAACTTGAAACTTCCATAACTTTTGACTCGTTGTCAATCGACGAGCAGTTGGTTGCGTTGGGACCTAGATTCAACGGACTACACACTAGGCATTTTAAACACCTTACAATCCTTAACAACTGGGGTCCAACACTCAAAGGTAAACTCAAAGTCCTTCCAACACATGTTTGCCAACTTATCTATCCTCTAGAATTTACGGGGTGTAACAAAACATTCGTCCCGAATGTTGCTTCTAAGTCTCAAAACAAACGTGCGCCAGTATAGTCTTCACTACTATACTTACGAGAATCAAACATGCCACACCTGGCCACAAAAATAACATGCGCGCAAAACCCAAATCCACGCCAACGAGGAACCACCTCAGTTAGCACAAAAGTCCCCACCAAGGTCTAAAATATACTCCTTCGCTACATTTCACAAAGCGATCACACACGTTCACTTCTCCTCTATCTCGTCGTACCGCTCGAACACTCGAGCTCTTTCTAATATCCGTACCACACTTGTCAGCGTTTGTTTCCAACCCTTGGAGTTACTACCTCCAAACTTGGTCATCTTACTACCTCGATTTCTCTAAGGCCACTCGGCCTTCGAATGATGCAGTCGAACATATCTATGAACTCATACGATGGTCATCTAAACTTGGGCCTAGCACCCTCGTGACCACTGCCACGGGACCACGAGCGACCGCCGCCAAAGCGGGGCGGGTTGGCCCAACATGGCTGACCCGACCCGGCTGTAGCGCCCGACTCCTCGCCGACACGGAACACGTCATGGAAGCTACCACTTCCGTCTCACACTAACCAGATTTTTAAATCACGCTATAGCACAAAGCTATCCGAACATAACACTTAACACATCATTAACATCAATACATACAAGTATCTGAGGTTAAGGATATACACAAACTAGGCGGTTCGAGGCCGCTAAGCGGAAGCTTCCACCGCGACCTCTCGTGGCCCTTGGCCTCACAGTAGTCATGCTATCTACCAGCGCTACCACAGTGGGCAGTCTCGTCATATGGCCTGTTGGCGCAAGAATAACAAGCTCCCTTGGTATCACGACACTCCCCGAAATGCGGTCTACCACCTCGACCACACCGAGGTAGGGGTGATGCGTCCGCCAACACTGCTACGAACATCGAAACACAGGAGCCACGACACGCTCCTGAATATCCCGATGGTCCGAAAGCTGCGGAGGACCACTCTGCAATGGCGGAGGTACATAACTAGTCTGCTTCGAGGCGGTCCGCCTCGAAAGTCGCCAAAATATCCGGCCGTCTTGGCCTTCTTGTGGCGGTCTGCCGTCGATCTCTGCGCTCGCCGCGCTGTGCATGAGCACGAATGCGGGCAATGTCCATGCGGTGAAGAAACACCGCACAAGACTTCGGTCATATAATCATCTAGCCCGGTGGCGTAGCGATGCACATCCTCCATATCTGCGACAAGCGCGGGGACATATCGAGCCAAAGAATCGAACTCGACATTGTACTCACGGCGGTGCGCCTCTGCCTCGATAACAAAAATTTGTCGGCGTGCCCTCATAAATGCGGAGGCGAAGTGCGTGAGAAAAGCCCCGAAAACTCATCCCATCTGCTGGAGTGCATGCTCTCCCGGAAAGCTCGCGAATCAAACCAATCGATCGGTATCACGCGGCCGATGCGAACCGGATCCAGACTCGGTCTCTGAAGCCTTGATCACCGCGTGATCCTGTAGCGGCGGATGAACTCTGCGGATCATCCTCGTGCCTCGACCAATAAAACTCTGGCGGGCTACAACTCGAAAGTCCGTAGCCTCAAACTATACGCTCGGGTGCACCGGTCTTCTTTGGGCAGGCTGAACGATCGACTGTCCTGCATATCGGCCTGACCACGGCCAATAATCGGGCCATCTCCTTGTGACCCATCTCCTGCTCGGTGTGGGGTGGAGGCTCAGTCTTGTAGTCTCATCGACCACGGCTGCGCTCTAAACTCTGGTCTTTGTGGCGGCGTCGCGAAACTCGCCGTCGGAAGCTTGTCTTAAATCTTGGCCAGGGCTGCGCCTCGTGCTCCTCAGTATCCCACTAGCGGCTCCTCGGCTGCCTTGCCATCTGGCAGTCGCACTGCGGAGGCATAAGCGGTAAAATGAAACACATCGAGGGTCCAACTTACAACTCGGCTCTAAGGCACGATCTTAGAATGAGAAGAATAGAAACCAATCCTCATGTCCTATAGCCTCACGATTATAGATGTGGTGCCGCACGCGATAATCAAGACTACTGACACGGTCTGTAGACACTTTCGAGGACTAAGCGCTCGATACCACTATGTCACGCCCCGAATCGGGCGTGTGGTAGTGTCTTACCAGGCACCCTAGTGATACATACATCGAGAGAAAATCGGAACATAAAACATGAGTCATTAAACAAGAGATATAATAAATAAGCAGGCCAACCAAAGCGATTGCCGGTATATACATAAAACTGAATAGTTTAATCCTTTTACAACCCGCCACATATGATTACTACGGACCTCTAAGATATCTGACAACTATGGCGGGACAGGCCCGCCATACCACAGAATGTACAAGAACCTACAACTCGGGAAAACATACCAAAGATAAGCCTCAGGAAGGAGCTTTCCGACACGAAATGAGATCCTAAGGCGGGGATCCACGGCCGATGTACCTCTACTGCGGCATGAACGCGGCCCCGAAGGAGGTCGATCAGCGGTACCAGTATGTGGCGTCAAATCAGTAAATGAAATCATAATAGCCTAAAAAGCGGAGACATGTATGATAACCAAAATCTGATCACGCGACATAAGCGATCAAGTCGAGGACTCGCGCCTCAAAGTCACCACTCGAATATAGCTATGGGTCTCACGCCCGCAACATCCGTCATGTTCGCGTCATGGTCGCGTGCCGGAATCTTGCATCGGTGTAGACATGTCCATGATGCAACAATAATAACAAGGCGTAGCCACGTACCCGGAATCTTTGCGCCGGTGTAGGCATGCCCGTAACCTCAATAACAATATCTTGGGTGGTCGACCTGCGCGTAGCCACGTGCCCGGAATCTGCGTCGGTGTAGACGCGTCCATGTTGCGGTAATAACCATATATCGGGTAATCAACGACGCGTGCGCGTGCCGAATCTGCGTCGGTGTAGAACGCGTCCATGTGACATCAACAAGAGCGATAATCAAAATGAAACATACCGAGAATTCTCCATCACCGGCCGCGTCGAGTAAGTTCTCGACAAGTCAACGGCCTCTATCGAGAGGCGGTAACGAAATACCACGTTTGCACAACAAAGGCTATCATCACAAGCATAGGCAAGTTTCACAACAACAAGCATAGGCAAGTTTCACAACAACAAGCATAGGCAAGTTTCACACAACTCAAAGTACTTTCATTTTATGCCAAAGTCGGGTTTTAACCCCAGTACTACATCGTTAAGTTCTTTTAAAAGAGATCCATTACGCTTTATAAAAGTCACCCGATACGTAGTATTAGAATGACCAACCCACATTCCTTTTCAAAATCAAGTAACAACATTCTTTTCCTAAGTTCGGTTTGCCTAGTTTGATTACTCGAAGCTTACCGTTTCAAATGGTTTCATAGTTCCCAAACTTAATCACTTGATTCCTTTTAGAACAATTGAGTAATATATGTCTCACGTGAGAGTAGGTTATTCTTGTTTACAACATTCTTATTACAATGACCATGATCTAGAAAATGTAATATCATTTTGTCTCATCTTAGTTTCTATGCGGATGGAGGTTTCTCGGTTTTAATACGATACATCATTATTCAATACATTTTCCTTTATTAACGCTGCAGTGGTCTGTCGATACACATTCTGATTTCCGAAATCAGTAAAACATTATCCCTTTAAATAAAACCAAGTACTCCTTACTCACGAATGAGGTTTCACACAAACATCCACTTTAAAACAAATAAGTTAAGTCTCTTATCTTATAAGATCAAGTCTCTTAACTTAACATCGATAAACCATTTTCTTTACCTCTCTTAAGGCATTATACCTAACTCCCCATAAAGCTAGTATAACTCTTTTTAAAACCTTTAAAACCAAGTGTTACTCTCCCTTCAAAACGATTTATAAATCTTTTGAAATACATCAAGTTCTGTATTATAACGCCTGGCTTGATTATAAATCAAATCGATTATCTTTAAAAGCCACAACCCATTTTTCTTACCTACATAAAGTGTTATAACCAACTTCCCATAAAGCCGTTATAACCGCTTTATGTTTACAACAATCAAATACAATTAACACGTATGCGTCTACCGTACTACATAGTTCACACATATCATGCTAGAAGAGATAGGAAGAGGTTCACATACCTCGCGACGATTATCGACGATAAGCAAAAAGCTCCAAGTACTACAACTCGCTGGCCCTTTCCACTCGCCGAGTAGAATCGCTACTCTTAGTACTTTCACCTATAAAGGCCACAAACGTCTATTAAATCTTAAACACAAGTTCCCATCTTCCTACGAAAATTCGGCACCTCACACCCGCCGGCGTAAATCTCCTCTCTATCGAGGCCGGCTACCAAGCCAACCGGGGTTTATACGCCTAACCGGACGTGTACAATTCTACTCGAGAATACTACAAGTCTCTGCAATACTGATCTATGTAATTACGATTCGATTCTTTATTCTTGAGCTTAAGTCAAAAGACATTGCCACAATACTACGTTCATTACATATATAGTATACTTGACTATATATTCTAACATGTAATTTCCAATTACAATAGAAGAACGATAGTGTTTACCTCGATAAGCCCAAAATTATCCAAGTATAAAGTCGATCCTGAGCAACGCTTAGCTCCTACTCGGCGCTCGAACAACCCTGAAGTTCTAACCAACTTCTACTTACAACTTCAACAACGGGTGAAGATTTCCTTAGGGTTTCGTTTTGTGGCAAAAGGAAGTATAATCGTATTTTACGGGCTTTTGTATAAGTGTAACCTTGGGAATACTACAAGGTATTTGGGCGAGTATTTGGACATTATAACAATACTAGGAGAGTATTTCTATACCACAACAAAGGGTATAATCTAAAACAACTAGGCTAGGGGGTACCCACAAGGCACCACAAGGGGAGGGTGGCCTCTCGGCCAAAGCTCCACAAAGGGAGGAGGAGGGCTTTTGGACGAATCACAAGCAAGAGGAGAGGAGGGTTTTCAAGACTTGGAAGTTTTTGGAATGGATGAAGTCTTCACACCTTAGGGGTATTTATAGCAAAACTAAAGGTCAACCGAGGCAAGATCCTTCCAAGTGTATAGCAAGTGTAAGGACAAGATTAAGCCAAGTGCACCCTAAACCCTACTCCACAAAACACTCCACAAAACAAGCCACAAAGCAAGGCACAAATCAAGGGCCAATCGGCGAGGCCAACCAGCACCGCCCGCTCCAAACCGTCAATGAGGGTGACAAGTGTCACCTCCCGTTAATCCAAAATGTTTCGCCTCTCGGAAAAATCCGCAAAAATATAAATGACATAGCCGGAATTTTCCCAACGTAAGTCAGGAAAGCGTTTCGTCGAAAAACGACTCAAATCGGCACTTGTGCCCAAAATGAATTTGGCCAAGCCTAATGAAGTTCGAAAATTTCTACGTACGTCCCCCACGTACATACTCTGGAAATACGGGGTATAACAGCTCCATTTACTCCGGAGGCTTATATTTTGGTACGGTTTCCCTGAGGTTGTAGATTTATGTATATTCAGAGGAATGGCGGGGCCCTGTCCCGTCACAGTTATTATGTTAAAACTCTTAGAGGTCAGTAGTCATATCTTGTGGGTCAGTTTGTAAAGGAAAGGAGTAAACTGCTTTCGGTTATGTATTTATATATCCAGGGAGGTAGCCTTATCGGCTAACTTGTTGGTTATTCCTTATTGATTTTTTTATTAAGAGTTGTATGTATGTTCCGCTTCTCTGATGTATACCTGTAAGGGTGCCCAAGTAGGACACCAGTCGCGGGCCCGAGTTTGGGTCGTGACAAAGAGTGAATCAATATCCAGAATCAAATTGCATAAATATCAAGAGTGCTCTCGAGAATTCATCTCAGAAAACTGGATCACAAGTGTTGTCTGAGTGTCGACAACATTTTGTCCAACATTATAATTGTTGTTTAGATTCTAGATTTGTTCTTCATTGAAGTAATTGTAATGAGATGTTGTCTATGTCTATTTAGATAGATTTTTCAGGCAGAAATCATCTGCGACTTCAACTTTTTAATTCCTTTTATTTTATTTTGTAAAATTGTACAAGAAGAAATTTATTCAATTGTATATAAATATATATAATACTATCGGTCACTGTCATATGTTATATATTCAATATAACCTATGTAAATATTAAATCTTTGTGTTCTTTATTATTTCCGTTGCATTTTACTCTTCAAAGGTTTTTCTGTTTTATCGAAGTATTGTGAGTTGTGACGGACGACATTATCACTGACATTTGCAAACTGTGTTGACATTCGATTTAGTTTTACTTTCAGTTTGGTTTTATTGTTCCATAGTATACCCCGGGATTCAATAACTACATTACTCTTATCTTTTTTCATAGTTTTATTGGTTTTAATAACATGATCAAATAATATGAGACGCGGGGAGTAAGTTGACAAAAAGTAAAAAAAGTTAACTTGACAGATGTTGTTGGCGGTTCAATTTTTTTCTTTTTTTTTAAGGCCAAATACATAGGCGGACCGATAAAGTTGTCAGAACTTTTCATTTTGACAACTCAGGACTTATTCCTATTACACTTTAACATCATTCAAAGTATACTTATCAAACACAAATCTCAAATGTGGCAGAGTGTGTGTAGCACACTTACTCTAGGGAGCGTGAAAAGCAACAAAAACATTTTTTTTTCTTGCTCCTCTTATCTCTTAGCCACCATTAGTAACATCACCACCCTCACCCTTCCCCTTTATTCTTTTGACAGTTTTTTCAATTGGCAATTGCAATAAATATTTGGAGCAGATCCAGTATCTCTTGAGGAACAAGTCCTTTTTATATTGAAAAAGATATTATTAACTCAGATAATTCTGTGAATAATTTAGTGCTCTTAGTGGTTTAGTAGAAGGAAGGGGTAGTTTTTCTTCATCCAGAAGTTCATTATAATGAAATGAAAATTTAATTAAGATTGATTTTGTAAGATCATCATATATTCTTTAAAGAATGAACGCTCATTTTTTGTTTACTACCTAGTGTTAGGTAATTATATAAGTATACTTTAAAGTCCTTCCGTTGTTAGGTAGCAAATCTTACTCCAATGAAATGGTTGATTGTAATAACAGTTTAACTAATACATCACAAAGAGAATGAATATATATACTGAGAATGGCTAGTGGAGGTGGTGGTTGAGTGGGGGAGACGATGTAACAGAGGGAGTGGGAAGATGATATTATAGGGGTGCTGTGAAAGTATTTTTTTTGGGTATTCATAATTCTTTTTTATTTAAATATGTGGGTTTAAAGGCCATGTATTTTAATTTCATTTCTTACTTTTCCAAATCAGTCGTGTGTATCATGCAGGGTTTTGTTGGGTTCGTGTACGCAATGAAATTTGAAAATTTTATGTTTCAAACCCAACAAACGACGAACTGCAAGATGATTATGTAATAATGTAAAAACATGCAATCATATAACATGTATATAATAACTGTAATGCATCGAAAAAATACTTACGATTTGTATAAATCTTGAGCCTTTTAGTATAAAGTCCGAGGGTGCGCACACAACTGATCCTCGATTGCAAATTTCAAGAACTTCGATGTAATCCTCTTTCAGACAGCTAGGAAATCCGGTAGAGGTTCGAGAGAGAATGTTTTGATTATAGGTTTCTAAGACTTGGAATGATATTAAAATCAAGTGTATTGAATAATGAATTAAACCCTCTATTTATAGATGTGTTTTAGGGTTAAAACGCAGCCTAGGGTTTTCCGTGGGCCATGCCTAGATAATGAGGCGCAGTGGGTCAGTTAGACGCCCACTGGACTGGCAGCACCGTGGCTCAAAATGGGAAGCACTACGACGCTATGGCGTCGTGGCCCTCTGTCCCAGGCGCCGCGGCCCTAGTCCATTTTTAGAACGTCGTCTCGTTTTCATTTTAATTAAATCCAAAATCCAATCTCGACTTAATTAAATAATCATTATTCATTCGAATATCTCGATCATAAATCGAACATTTATATTCTCTCATTACATCCTTTGATCGACCGAACAATTGACATAGTGTTACCCTACATGTCTTCACATATCGACACTAATCATATTAGGGTCTACACGAAACTCTTAGACGGCGCCGGAAGACGAACTCAATATGTGAAGTATAGTTACACGAATCTGGTAAACTGAACCTCTATGTGGGAAGATATAATCCTTTCATTCACGGCACACTCGATCAAGCTTAGGATCTGTCAAGTGTCTATCCAAATGGCTTGATCATTATATTTCATCTATATTAGTTGACAATAAGACCATATCCTAGATATGTCTATTGCGTTGGCCAACAACTTAGTCAACCTAATATCACTGAAAAACTGAGTGCTCTTTCGAATATACATTCGAGGAATGAATCCTAATCTTGGCTCAACTACCACTTTAATCCACTTCGTAATATACCCAATACAAGTCGTATCTCAACCTATAAGACATTTGAGCTTAGGACATGATCAAAGTATATTACTCTGTAGACAAGGTACGTATCGACCTCAAGTCTAAGTACTTCTATCTACCACACGTTGATCATACTTTAGACAATGTATAACAAACAATATATCAGTAGGGTATACCAATACTTCCAAAGTATTCATGTGTCCATCACGAGTAACCATTACTCGTAGAAGGTGAGACATACTACATCCTCTAAGGATGTGATGTAGACCACATGTCGACATATTACATATCATCGATATCCCATTCTCGATGATCATTAGTCGAGGCTATTTTAAGAGTTACGTTATAATATTAATATCTCACACTATTAATAACAGCATAGCCTCTAGGAATGCATATTATAGAATATTATAAACAATCAACTAATAATTTAATAATTGCAAATGCCAAATATTAATCTTCATTAATAATAATATGAATGTGTATAAAGCATATTTGTCATAATACAGATTGTCTCTAGGACATAAATATACTTTCAATCTCTTACTTGGCCTAGAGCCAATCTCCAACGTATCTAATGCCCATATTCTCAAAATGACAATTATGTTTAACTAAGCTTAATGGTTTAGTGAATGGGTCAGCAAGATTATGGTCTGTAGGAACATAGTCTAATCTAATCTCTTCAGTCTTCACCATCTCCCTGAGTATGTGGTACTTTGTTAGTACATATTTGTTTCTGTTTGTTGATCTTGGTTTCTTAGCCTGTGCAATTGCACCAGTGTTGTCACAATAAATAGTCATTGGACAACTGGAACTCGGAACTACCCCTAGTTCCTTCAGAAACTCAGAAATCGCGATAACTTCTTTACCAGCTTCCGATCCAGCAATGTACTCAGCTTCAATTGTTGAATCAGCAGTTGTAGCTTGTTTGGAACTTTTCCAGCTCACTGATCTACCATTGAAAATGAATGTATATCCAGACTGAGACTTGAAGTCTTCAAGATCCGTCTGGAAACTAGCACCAGTGTACCCAATATCAGCTAGCTTTTCTTCTCCACTATAGACGAAGAAGTAATCTTTAGTTCGTCTAAGATACTTAAGAATACTCTTGACTGCTTTCCAGTGTTCCTCCCCAGGATTCTGCTAGAATTTCCAAGTCATACTAAGTGCAAAGGCCACATCTGGCCTAGTACAGTCATGGATCACGACCGAACACGGGCGTGGTAGTGCCTTACCGGGCACCTAGTGATCCAACATCGAGTAATCAGGAACATAAAACACATACATGAAACAAATGAAGTACAAAGCGATGTCGAGAAAACTTGCACGAGGCATATATATAAATAACAACTCTTACAAATGAACAGTTTAATCCTTTTTACAAACCACACTTGACAAAATACTCTGACCTCTAAGAAATGATACGACAATGATAGCGGGACGGGGCCGTCATACCACGAATGTAAGCACCTGCAACAGGGGACTATACGAATAAGCCTCGGAGAAAGCGGAGCTTTCCCAACGACTGTGACCCTAAGGCGAGGATCAACGGCGGTGTACCTTTACTGCGGCGTGAACGCGGCCCCGGGAGGTCGATCTGGCAGTGCAGTATGTGAAATCGAAAATAAATCAGTAAATGAAATCATAGTAGTCTATAAAGCGGGACATGTATGATAACCAAACTACGATTCCTGATAGCGATCGTGTCAAGTCGAGGACTCACGCCCTCAAAGTCATCACAATAAAACCGTGCGGGGTAGTAAATGCGAAGGCATAGCACTACTAAGACCCCGGTACCACAAATGCCATAAAGCGTATCACGAGGTCTTTCTAGACGCACCACGTAATCGGCCGCCACCGCGATATCCTTTGTCGCGTCTATTCTGGAACTCTCGCGACTCCGCATAGGTCACACGGACCGCGTAGGTATTCCTCGAATCGTGGTCCTGCATCGCGAGGTATACCCGCGTCGGCGGCTTAACCCGGTATCCGCTAGGCTCCGCAACCGCGTAGTCTCAAAAGACCGCATAGTCTCAACGGACCGCATAGGAATCCCCGCGTCGGGCTAAACACCGGAATGATCAATCCTCGAGCTACCGCGCTCCGCGTAGTCACAAGGACCGCGTAGGCCGTAGAGACCGCATCAAGGGTGGCAAGCCCTCGGTATAATAAGTCAAAGGGGTATGTGATACAATAATAGTACAGCGGGCTTAACGTTTAACAACGTAAGCCTGACAAGAATGACCGCTTACACAACATCACAAGATACTAACACGTAGCATCCTAACATGTTTACTTATCAAATCAACAAGAAAGTATTACAAGGCTATCACAAACCAACACAATCAAGTTATTCACACAAGGTACTTTATGCTAACAAGTTCGTATCTAACCCCAAAGTACTTCACACATTAAATCTTTAAAAGATCTGTTTCTTTCACATAAGTCACCTGATACACGTAGTATAAAATAGAGTATTTGTCTTTTTAAAAACTAAAACACTTACCTTTGTAAAATCAAGTAACAACATTATTTTCCAAGCGTCAAGTTTGCCTAATTTCAAATGTTCACGTTTCTTATTTTAGAAAGGTTTCGTAGTTCAAGGTCTTATTCATTTAAGAATATAATTCTCTTTTAAACAATCGGAGAAAACATAAGCCTTATATGTGAGTAGGATATTCTTGTTTATAACAATCTTATTACAATGACCATGATCTAGGAAATATCATTTTGTCTCATCTTAGTTTCTATGCGGATGGAAGTTTCTCTGGTTTTAATAATACTTAATTATTCAATACATTTTCCTTTATTAACTGCGGTGGTTTGTCGATACACATTTGATTTAGAAATCGGTAAAACATTATCCTTTTAAAAATCAAGTACTCATTACTCACGAATGAGGTTTCACACAAAATTCATATAATTTATTTAAGTTAAGTCTCTTATCTTACAAGATCAAGTCTCTTAACTTCTATAATAATTAAAATCATTCGTTTTATCTTTCTTAAGCCGTTATACCTAACTTCCCATAAAGCTAGTATAACTCTTAAGCTTTTAAAACCAAGTACACTCTTCTTTTAAAAACAGTTCTTAATTCTCTTGAACTACTTGAGATTATTATTATTCGGGCTTAAGTCAAAGACATTGCCGTACAACTACGTTCAAATAACATACGTACGTCTACCGTACTACATAGTTATACACACATCATGCTAGAAGAGATAGGAAGAGGTTCACATACCTCGCGACGATTATCGACTATTAGCAAATCGCTCCTGGCTATAACCCGACTAGCACGGTCCACCTTCTCAAGTAGCACATGCCACTTTCGCGAACATTCAACCTATACTGAGTTACACAAGTCTATCAAAGTCTAGACTACTCGGTAGAATAAATCTAGATGCAAGATCCTACGGGAAAATTGGCGACCACTCACTGCAGTCAAACTACACAAGTCTCTTGTAATGTCTGATCTAAGTAATTCTGATTCGATTCGATTCTTGAGCTTAAGTCCAAGGACATTGCCACAACATTAAGTTCAGTACTATATATAGTATACTTCAACTATATATTCTAACATTATGTAATTTCCAATTACAATAGAGGACAAGATAATTACCTCGATAAGCCCATAATTATCAGGAGTTTAATGTCGATCCTTAGCAGGTTTAGCTCGACTCAGGCGCTCAACCCGCTCTAAACCACCCTTAGAAGTTCTAACCAACTTCTACACAATACTCCAACGGACTATGGAGATTTTCCTAGGGTTTCGGTTTGTGGTATTGTGGGAAGTATAATAGTATTTACGGGCTTTTAAGTAAGGTATAACCTTAGAATACTACAAGGTATACGGCTAAGGTAATTTGGGCATTATAACAATACTTTTGAGAGTATTTCTACACCACAAAGGGGGTATTATCACAGCAACAAGGCTAGGGGTACCCAGGCTAGCACCTCAGGAGGAGGGCTCTCGGCGAAGGGTGGGAGGCTTAGGGACAGACTCACACAAGGAGGGAGAAGGAGAGCTTTCAAGACTTAGGCAAATATTTGGATGAAGAAGTCTTCACTAAGGGGGTATTTATAGGTCAGTGAAGGCCAACCAATGGCCGAGATCTTGCCAAGTGCTATGCAAGTGTAGGGCGAGATCTTGCCAAGTGCACTAGCCAACTAACACAAAAATATCCTACCAACCTTGACCACAATGGCCAACTTTGGCCACTACATTCTGTGGTGTCCCAGTGAGAGGGTGACAAGTGTCGCCCTCTTGTTGGTCCAAAATGTTTCGTCTCTCGGAAAAATCCGCAAAAATAAAAATGGCATAATGGAAATTCCCCTACGAAGGCGTGAAAGCGTTTACGAAAACGACTCTAATCGGGTGTTGTGCACAAAATTAAATCGCCAAGCCTACTTGAAGTTCGAAATTTCCTCGTCGTCCTGCGTACATACTGCGGAAATACGGGTATAACATTCTCCCTCCCGAAACATTCGTCGAATGTTCCTTCTAAGTCTCAAACAAGCGGCGCGAGATAGTCTTCACTACTATTCTTACGAGAACAAACATGCCACATCTGGCCACAGAAACACCCGCGAAATACTTACATCTAAGTCCACGAGGAAACACCTCTAACATCACCAAAATGATACTACTTTGTCATTTTGTCGCGAGCCTTGCTCGACGACCCAACAAATGGTGCGGGCTGCGTCACGATCACGAAGGCGTAAACACTCAATTCTTACCACATTTAAATCGCTTTAGTATCAAAACTCGGGTTACTATCTCTTAACGTGGGCATCATTTCTGGGAACGTTCGGATGGATCTTCGATACTTTTCCGAACATAACAATCTGAAAGGCCGGACGTCCCGCCTCCTAAGTCGGACGGCAAATGCTAACATATAGGCAACCGGCCTATTCTTCACATGAACTCACAAGGCCCGTATAACTCGGGCTAAGTTTCCTCTGTTTTCCCAAAGCTCGTCACACATGGCCAGGGGTGGTACTTTCAAGAAGACCGACCGTCAACACGAACTCTAAGCGTCGTCGCCGATTATCCGCACGATTCCTCCGAGTGCGTAACTTCTTCTAGACAAGCTTCACTAACCACGATCTGTGGAACAAGCTGAGCCGTATGCGAACCTTGCCAACATCGAACCAATCGGCCGTGACTTACACTTCCGCCTTTACAAGGCTTCATAAGCGACATCCGAACACCGTGCAATGGTAGCTAAAACACTTCTCTCTGAGGAGACAACCATCCCCACAACTACGCGAAATCCAAACATCGGCACGGCGAATCGGTCGAGACTCACGAGTCCTTAACCTGCTGGTAAAACTTCCGAAACAAAAGCGGTAGTATCACCGGCTCCACTGCGCCATAAGGTGAAGGTAGGCACCCGTGCAGCCTTACAACCTTTACGATGTATCAACACTGCCGTGAATGGTCGAGCCGAAGAACACGATGGGCTGCCCCATCGGCCCGACCATTGGTCGAGCGCGTCCACGAACTCGTCGTTGGTTAACTAAACTTGGGCCTAACACCCTCGTGACCTACCACGGCGGGACCACCGGCGGACCCGCGCTGAACATGCCGCGGGTTGACCCAACGTGGCCTCAACCCGACCGTAGCGCGAAA
Organism: Przewalskia tangutica; assembly: GCA_029844215.1. Taxonomy (NCBI): domain Eukaryota; kingdom Viridiplantae; phylum Streptophyta; class Magnoliopsida; order Solanales; family Solanaceae; genus Przewalskia; species Przewalskia tangutica. Next base: position 83,701,014 of record CM056720.1, on the reverse strand, counting down.
TACTATCCCCGAAGAACAATCTCACTAAACATGTTACGAAAACCTGGCGGTCTTCTTAGCTCAACTACCCTCTTTCATTCCACACTACTAGGGACCTACCCCAAACATAGCTCACGTGCACTAGGCACCGATGGGATCAACATAACCATACGTCTTTTACTCTAGATGACCTTACCTCAAGGTCTCTACGTAACAAGACTCTAAGGTTTACACCTTCTATCCCCCAATTCTTACTTGGTTAACTAACCAGATTTCTAATCACAACTAACACAAAGCACTTAAGGTATACTCACCTTATCACATAAACAAAACTCTAGAGGGTTAAAGATATATCTATATCTCTTGCCACTCCTTAGTCGTTCTAATCAAACTCGCCTGTAGGCGCCATTGAGGAGATGACAAACTACCCGCGATCACGAAGGCTAAGTCCTCCTGAGGACACTCTTCGATACCGGACCACGGCGGTCGCCGTGCAACAAGTACCAACCTAAAGATGACATTCCCGGGATGGCGTCATCGCAGCTGTGAACCGGAAGCCCTGGAGTTCTAACCAACTCCTGCGTACCCCGAACGTCCTGAAATTCGTGGAAGACCACTGCTGCGATGGATGTGCATAATCAAATCTCTTTGGTGAGGTGACTCGCCTCGAAAGTTACCAAAGGACCTTCCGCTCAGCCTCTACGTTGTCGCCGTTAACGTCGATCTCTACGTTTCTCGGCTGCTGCGCATGCCCGTACGAGCCATGCTCGAAGCCTCAAGCGAAGGATTACTCTTGCACAATCTTCTCTTAGGTAGTCATCAAGACTTGCGGTACAATGGTATACTCTTTGGTAGCCAAATCCATAGCTAATGTGGTCGCCTTCTTGCAATCTAAATTCTGTTCGTCGTGGGCGAAGGTTCAAATATCATGGCGCGGTAAGGCTGCCGTCGCCGTGCTAAACTCTGTTGGGGCTAGTGATGTCGCGAAATCCCCAAATGAAGCACCTAACTCGGGTGATGATTGGGCTGTGCCTCGTAACCCTCACGAACTCTACTCGCGGCTCCGCCTTGCGCCTTGCCCTCTGGGCGGGTTGCCTGGCGGAGGCATAGCGGTAAGGAAAGAAATACGTTTAGAGGTCGATTTACAACACGACTCTAAGGCACGATCTCGAGTGAGAAGAATAGAAACCAATCCTAAATATCCTATAGCCTCACGATTATTGGCGTGGTGCGCAACACCGATAATCAAGACTCTCTTGGATCTGATGCGTAGACACTTTCAGAGGATTAAGCGCTCTGATACCACTTTTGTCACGACCGAACTGGGCGTGGTGGTGCCTTACCGGGCACCCTAGTGATACAACATCAGTGTCGTGAACATAAAACACATACATGAAACAAATGAAGTACAAAGCGATGTCGAGGAAAACTTGCCGAGGCATATATATAAATAACAACTCTTACAAATGAGCAGTTTAATCCTTTTTACAAACCACCGCCACAAGATTACTACGGACCTCTAAGAAATGATCGACAACAATGACGGGACGGGGCCGTCATACCACGAATGTAGCACCTACAACAACGGGACTATACTAATAAGCCTCGAGAAGCGGAGCTTTCCCAATGACTGTGACCCTAAGGCGAGGATCAACGGCGGTGTACCTTTACTGCGGCATGAGCGGCCCAGAGAGTCGATCAACAGTGCAAGTATGTGGCGAAAATAAATCGTAAATGAAATCATAGTAGTCTATAAAGCGGGAGGCGTGTATGATAACCAAACTACGATTCACAATAGCGATCGTATGTCAAGTCGGGGACTCGCGCCTCAAAGTCATCACAATAAACCGTGCGGGGTAAGTGCGAAGGCATAACCGGCTACTAAGACCCCAGGTACCACAAATGCCATAAAGCGTATCACGAGGTCTTTCTAGACCGCATGTAATCGGCGCGCCACCGCGCGGTATCCTGTCTTGCGTCTATTCTGGAACTCTCGCGACTCGCGTAGGTCACACACGGACCGCGTAGGTATTCCTCGAATCATGGTCCCAGACGCTTTGAGGTATACCCCGCGTCGAGGCGGCTTAACCCCGGTATCCGCTGGGCTCCGCAACCAGCATAGTCTCAAAAGACCGCATAGTCTCAGCGGACGCATAGGAATCCCCGCGTCGGGCTAAACACCGGAATGATCAATCCTCGAGCTCTGCGCTCCGCGTAGTCACAAGGACCGCATAGGCCGTAGAGACGCATCGAGGGTGGCAAGCCCTCGGTATAATAAGTCAAAGGGTATGTGATACAATAATAGTACAGCGGGCTTAACGTTTAACAACGTAAGCCTGACAAGAATGACCCCTTACACAACATCACAAGATACTAACACACGTAGCATCCTAACATGTTTACTTATCAAATCAACAAGAAAGTATTACAAGGCTATCACAAACCAACACAATCAGTTATTCACGCAAGGTACTTTATGCTAACAAGTTCGGTATCTAACCCCAAAGTACTTCACACATTAAATCTTTAAAAGATGCATTTCTTTCACATAAGTCACACAATACACGTAGTATAAAATAGAGTATTTGTCTTTTAAGTAAACTAAAACACTTACCTTTGTAAAATCAAGTAACAACATTATTTTCCAAGCGTCAAGTTTGCCTAATTTCAAATGTTCACGTTTCTTATTTTAGAAAGGTTTCAGTAGTTCAAGGTCTTATTCATTTAAGAATATAATTCTCTTTTAAACAATCGGAGAAAACATAAGCCTTATATGTGAGTAGGATATTCTTGTTTATAACAATCTTATTACAATGACCATGATCTAGGAAATATCATTTTGTCATCTTAGTTTCTATGCGGATGGAAGTTTCTCTTGGTTTTAATAATACTTAATTATTCAATACATTTTCCTTTATTACTTATGATGGTTTGTCGATACACATTTACGATTTCAAATCGATAAAACATTATCCCTTTTAAAAATCAAGTACTCATTACTCACGAATGAGGTTTCACACAAAATTCATATAATTTATTTAAGTTAAGTCTCTTATCTTACAAGATCAAGTCTCTTAACTTCTATAATAATTAAAATCATTCGTTTTATCTTTCTTAAGCGTTATACCTAACTTCCCATAAAGCTAGTATAACTCTTGGCTTTTAAAACCAAGTACACTCTTCTTTTAAAAGCGATTCTTAATTCTCTTGAACTACTTCAAGATTATTATTATTCGGGCTTAAGTCAAAAGACATTGCCGTACAACTACGTTCAAATAACATACTTACGTCTACCGTACTACATAGTTATACACACATCATGCTAGAAGAGATAGGAAGAGGTTCACATACATCGCGACGATTATCGACTATTAGCAAATCGCTCACGGCTATAACCCGGCTAGCCTGGTCCACCTTCTCAAGTAGCACATGCTACTCGCAGAACATTCAACCTATACCGGTTACACAAGTCTATCAAAGTCTAGACTACTCGGTAGAATAAATCTAGATGCAAGATCCTACAGAAAATTGGGCGGCCGCCACTGCGTCAAACTACACAAGTCTCTTAATGTCTGATCTAAGTAATTCTGATTCGGTTGATTCTTGAGCTTAAGTCCAAGGACATTGCCACAACATTAAGTTGATACTATATATAGTATACTTCAACTATATATTCTAACATTATGTAATTTCCAATTACAATAGAGGACAAGATAATTACCTCGATAAGCCCATAATTATCAGAGTTTAATGTCGATCCTTAGCAAGGTTTAGCTCAACTCGGCGCTCAACCGCTCTAAACCACCCTTAGAAGTTCTAACCAACTTCTACACAATACTCAACGGACTATGGAGATTTTCCTAGGGTTTCGGTTTTGTGGTGACGGGAAGTATAATAGTATTTACGGGCTTTTCGTAAGGTATAACCTTAGAATACTACAAGGTATCTGGCTAAGGTAATTTGGGCATTATAACAATACTTTTGAGAGTATTTCTACACCACAAAGGGGGTATTATCTGAAGCAACAAGGCTAGGGGTACCCCACGGCTAGCACCTCAAAGGAGGGGGGGGGAGGGCTCTCGGCCAAGGGTGGGGGAGGCTTAGGACGAACTCAACACAAGGGGAGGAGAAGGAGAGCTTTCAAGACTTAGGCAAATATTTGGATGAAGAAGTCTTCACTAAGGGGTATTTATAGGTCAAGTGAAGGCCAACCAATGGCCAATCTTGCCAAGTGCTATGCAAGTGTAGGGCAAGATCTTGCCAAGTGCACTAGCCAACTAACACAAAATATCCTACCAACCCGACCACAATGGCCAACTTTCGCCACTACATTATCACTGTGGTGTCCCGATGAGAGGGTGACAAGTGTCGCCCTCTTGTTGGTCCAAAATGTTTCGCTCTCGGAAAAATCCGCAAAATAAAAATGGCATAGCGGAAATTCCCTACGAAAGCTGTGAAAACGTTTCGCCGAAAAACGACTCTAATCGGGTGTTGTGCACAAAATTAAATCGGCCAAGCCTACTTGAAGTTCGAAATTTCCTACGTACGTCCCTGCGTACATACTCTGGAAATACGGGGTATAACAATGACATACATGATTGATCCTATAGCCGAAACATATGGGATCCTCTTCATGCGCTTAAGTTCTACAACATTAAAAGGACTATCATTCTTAGATAACTTGATGACTTGACCAATAGGTAGACCGTATTTCTTGGAATTTTCCATCAAAAAACGTTTAAGCATTTTGTCTATGTTGACTGACTGTGATTAACCCAACAATCTATTAGGTCTATCTCTATAGATATTAATTTCCAGAATGTAGCAGACTTCACCGAAATCCTTCATTATGAAGGTACTGGACAACCCATCCTTGCGTAAGGATCCTTTTGCTTCTGACGAAATCAAATGACTTGAGCCTTGTCAAAGCAAATGTTCCAACTCCTTGAGGCTTGCTTAAGCCCATAAATGGACTTTTGTAGCTTGCATACAACATTTGTATTGGACTAAGATGAAAAACCCTCAGGTTGTTTCATATATACTTCCTCAACTAGATTACCATTGAAGAAAGCGGTTTTGACGTCTATCTGCCAAATGTCATAATCATAATATGCAGCTATTGTAAGCAAAATCCGAATGGACTTAATATTAGCAACAAGTGAAAAAGTTTCATCATAATCGATCCCAGGCCGTTGATTATAACCTTTAGCCACCATCCTTGCTTTATAAGGCTGTACATTCAAAAATGCATCAATCTTCTTCTTGAAGACCCATTTGCATCCTATGAGTTTAACCCCATCTGGCAAATCAACCAAGTTTCATACTTGATTGATGTACATTGATTCCATCTCGGATTTTATGGCTTCTTGCCATCTCTTCGAATCAATGTCTAGCATTGCTTCGCTATAGGTTGTAGGCTCATCATTATTGGGAATATCTATCTCATTGTGTGTTTCCACAAGTAGATTTAGTCTTTCAGGAGGACGATGAATCCTAGTGGACCTACGGAGTTGATTGTTTTGCAATTCAGTACTTGATATTGTAACGACCCGTCCCGGGGCCCGTTACTGGTGCCTTATCCCGGGTACCCTAGTGACACAACATCAGAGAAAACCAGCGGAAAATAAAACTTTAAACAAGAAACAAGATATATGATCATAAAACAGGCCAACCCAACGGTTACCTTCCAATAACATATATAAATACAACTCTTTACAAAGCGAGCAGTTTAATCCTTTTACAAACCACACTTGCAGCGATTACGGACCTCTAAGATTTACAACAACTATGACGGACAGGGCCGCCATACCCACGAATGTACAAGAACCTACAACTCAGTGGAACACATACCAAAAGATAAGCCTCGGAGAAAGCGGAGCTTCCCAAAACGCGGCGAGATCTAGAGCGAGGATCCACGGCCGATGTACCTCTACTGCGGCATGAGCGCGGCCGAAAAGTCGATGCAACAGTACAGTATGTGGCGTAAAAATATCGTAATGAAATCATACTAGTCTATATAAAGCGGGAGACATGTATGATAGCAAACTACGATTCACAACATAAAAGCGATCATGTCGATCGGGGACTCGCCCAAGTCATCACTCAAATATAACTATGGGTCTCACGCCCACAACATCAATCATGTTCGCATCACGGCGCATGCCGGAGTTGCATCGGTGTAGACATGTCCATGATGCAACAATAATACCAATGCCCGGCCACATGCCCCGGAATTCTACCTCGGTGTGAACCGCCCATGTGATATCAACAATAATATCTTTGGGTGATCAACCTGCGCCGTAGCCACGTGCCCCGAAATTCTACCTCGGTGTAGACATGTCCATGTAACCACAATAACAATATATCGGTAATCAACCCCGCGTGGCGCGTGCCGAATCTGCGTCGGTGTAGACATGTCCACGTGACATCAACAACAAGACAAGAATCAAAATGGAAACATACGTGGAATTCTCCATCACCGCCAAGACGTCCAAGTAAGTTCTCAATAAGTCGACCGCCCTATCGAGAGACGCGGTAACACAGAAATACCACACTTGCACAGCAAAGGCTATCATCACAAGCATAGGCAAGTTTCACAACAACAAGCATAGGCAAGTTTCACAACAACAAGCATAGCCAAGTTTCACACAACTCAAAGTACTTTCATTTTATGCCAAAGTCGGGTTTTAACCCCAAAGTACTACATACGTTAAGTTCTTTTAAAAGAGATCCATTACTTTTATAAAAGTCACCCTATACCGTAGTATTAGAATGACCAACCCACATTCCTTTTCAAAATCAAGTAACAACATTCTTTTCCTAAGTTCCAGCTTTGCCTAGTTTCAATTACTCAAGCTTCTCATTTTCAAATGCTCAAGTCACTTATTTTAGAAAGGTTTCATAACTCATAGTCTTAATCTCTTTTAAAACAATTGAGTAACATATGTCATATATGTGAGTAGTTTATTCTTGTTTATAACGATCTTATTACAAAGACCGTGATCTAGAAAATGTAATATCATTTTGTCTCATCTTAGCTTCTATGCAGATGGAGGTTTCTCTTGGTTTTAATACAACACATCATTATTCAATACATTTTCCTTTATTAACGCCGCGATGGTGCTGTCGATACACGATTTCCAAATCGATAAAACATTATCCCTTTAAAACCAAGTACTCATTACTCACGAATGAGGTTTCACAAACATCCACATTAAAACAAATAAGTTAAGTCTCTTATCTTATAAGATCAAGTCTCTTAACTTCTAACATCAAGAAACCATTTTCTTACCTACATAAAGTCATATAACCAACTTCCCATAAAGCCGTTATAACACTTTATGTTTAAACCAAACAAATACACTTAGCACTGTATCGTCACCGTGCTACATAGCTACACACATATCATGCTAGAACAGATAGGAAGAGGTTCACATACCTCGACGAGTATCGACAATAAGCAAAATGCTCCAAGTACTACAACCTTGCTAGCCGCTTTCCACTCAGTAGAATACGCTACTCTTAGTACTTTCACCTAGAAAGGTCACAAACGTCTATTAACTTCAAAACACAAGGTTCCATTTCTCTACGGAAAATTCGGCGACCTCACCCACAGCGTAAATCTCCTCTATCGAGGCGGGCCATCAAGCCAACCAGGGGGGGGGGTAGGCTCGGCTAGCACACTAGGCTTGGGGGAGGGGTTGTTCTCGGCAAAAGGCCACACGAAATGGGGGAGGGGGAAGGCTCTTGGTTTAGAGCTCACAAAGGGGGAGGAGAGGGTTTCAAGACTTGGAAGTTTTGGAATGGATGAAGTCTTCACATTTAGGGGTATTTATAGCAAAACCAAAGGCCAACCAAGGGCGAGATCCTTCCAAGTGTATAGCAAGTGTAAGGACAAGATTAAGCCAAGTGCACCCTAAACCCTACTCCAAAACAAGGCACAAAACATGGCACCAAACAAGCCACAAACAAGGCCAAAACAAGGAGCCAATAGGCCATAAACGTGACCCAATCGGGCCAACGCTTTCACTGAGGTGACAAGTGTCACCCTCCGTTGGTCCAAAACATTTAGTCTCTCGGAAAAATTCGCAAAATACTAAATGACATAGCGGAATTTTCCCAACGTAGTTGTGGAAACGTTTATTGAAACGACTCTATTCGGCACTTGTGCCCAAATTTCGAACAAAGCCTAACTTAAGGCTCAAATTCTCCACGTCGCCCCACGTCATACTCGGAAATACGGTATAACATTCTCCTCTTAGAAACATTCGTCCGAATGTTCCTTCTCAAGTCTCAACACAAACACGCGCTAGTATAGCGCTTCACCGCTATACGCACGAAAACAATCATGCCACACTGGCCATAAAAATAACAAACGCGCAATACTTAAACCCGGTCAACGAGGAAACACCTCTAATCATCACAAAAACCCCTTACGAGGTCTAAAATATACTCCTTCACACCTTCATTTCACAAAAGAAACTTGATCACACACGTTCACTTTACCCCTATCTTGTTGTACCGCTTCTCGAATACTCAAACTCTTTCTAGTATCTGTACCACTTCAACGCTTCATTTCCAACCCTTGGAGTCACTACCTCAAACTTGGTCATCTTACTAACTTCGATCTTTTCTAAGGCGTTCCGGCCTCCACGATCCGCTCGGTCGAACATATCCACCAACTCATACGATGGTCAAACAAACTTGGGCCTAGCATCCTCGTGACCCTACCACCGGAGGACCACCTAACCGGCCCACCAAACGGGTTACGGGTTGACCGCAAATGGTCTCAACCCGACCCCAACCGCGCTAAACTCTTGTTCCGATCCGAACAATCTTACTAATTCACATCATGAAAGCTACCACTTCCATCTCACACTACCCACCGACTTATCACACAAATAAATCCACGTATACTACTACTCGATAAGTGGTCAAACATAAAATAAATCTTTAACTCAAGATGACCTTACCCCTAAGGTCTCGATCGTGACATAGTCTAAGGTTCACACTTACCATGCCCCATACGTATCCTCCCAACTAAGCATGTTTTCTAACTCACAATTAACACAACGCTATTCGTACATAGCACATAATAATGAGACCATCATAACAAGCATACCAAAACTCTAGAGGTTAAGGATATACACAGCTCCGCTCACTAATCATAGGCACCTGCAGTATGCGCAATCGTAGAAAGCGATGAACGACCATCGATCCAGTGGTGAGTCGTAACATCCGTGCTACCCTTGGTCTGACGATTCCTGCAAAATGGCCTGCCGCCGCCAAAATAACAAGCTCCCCGCACCACGACACTCCCGAAATGCGGTCTACCACATCGACCACACCGAGGTAGGTGACCGCGTCTGCAACACTTACTTCCTCGAAACTCAACCCTTCGAGCCACGACCGCTCCGAATACTCAAGGTTGTGGAGGACCACTCTGCCCGGGCGGAGGTACAAAACTAGTATCTTTCGAGGCGGTCCGCCTCGAAAGTCACCAAAGGACCACTGTTGTTACGGCCTCTTCTGCGATCTTGGTCGTCATTCGACCTCTCGTGCCTCACATCCCGGTCATGAGTTGCGTGCGGGCAATGTCCATGCGGTGAAGAGCTACTCACGAACATGCCTCGACATGTAATCATCGAGCCCTGTAACATATCGATGCACTCGATCCTCCATACTAGCTACCAACGCGGGACGTCACGCCAATGAGTCGAACTCACATTGTACTCGAACCGTCGCCCGGCTGTCTAAGCATCAAAATCTGTCGGCCCGTGCCTCTCATCTGCGGAGGCAAGAAGTGAGTGAGAAAGCCCAAAACTCATCCCATCTTTGGAGTGCATGCTCTCCCGAAAGCTCTGAATCAAACCAATCGATCGCGGTATCACGCGGCCGATGCGAACAAAGGTCACAGACTTCGGTCTCGAAGCCTTGATCACCGCATGATCGGCTATCGCCGGATGAACTCCTGCGGATCATCCCGTGCCTCGACCCATAAAACTGGCGGGCTACAACTCGAGAAAGTCCGTAGCCTCAAACTATTCGCTCGGGGTGAACCATCGTGCTCTGGGCTGAATCGCTGCGTCGGCCTATCTCATATCGCCACGACCACGGCCGGCAAGAATGGGCCATCTCCTTGTAACCCATCTCCTCCGCCCTGCATGGGGGGAGGCTCAGTGCTGCGGTCTCGGCAGCCATTCTTTGCCGGCTCTAACCTCTTGAAGTGGCGGCTTCCAAAACGCCGTCTCAAGCACAACCTCGTGTAGTCATGCGGGCTGCGCCTCGTACTCCTCAGTATCTCACTAGCGGTTCCTCGGTGTCTTGCCCTTGGGCTCTGGTTGCCTTGCGCAGAGGCATAGCGGTAAAAGCGAGATACGTCGGAGAGGGTCCAACTTACAACACGGCTCTAAGGCACGATCTCGTAATGAGAAGAATGGAAACTAATCCTAAATGTCCTGCGACCTCACGATTATAGATGTGGTGCACAACACATCGATAATCAAGACTCTACTAGACACGATGCGTAGACACTTTCCGAGGATTAAGCGCTCGATACCACTTTTGTAACGACGCCCGGGGCAATTCTTCGTGCCTTATCCGGGCACCCTAGTGACACAACATCGAGAAAACCAGCGGAAAATAAAACTTTAAACAAGAAACAAGATATATGATCATAAAGCAGGCCAACCCAACGGTTACCTTCCAATAACATATATAAATACAACTCTTACAAAGCGAGCAGTTTAATCCTTTTTACAAACCACACTTCAACGATTACTACAGACCTCTAAGATTTACAACAACTATGACGGGACGGGGCCCGCATACCACAGATGTACAAGAACCTACAACTCGTGGAACACATACCAAAAGATAAGCCTCCGAGAAACGGAGCTTCCCAAAACTGGCGAGATCCTAAGAGCGAGGATCCACGGCCGATGTACCTCTACTGCGGCATGAACGCAGCCCGAAGAGGTCGATCTAACAAGTACCAAGTATGTGAAATCGTAAAAATCGTAATGAAATCATACTAGTCTATATAAAGCGGGAGACATGTATGATAACCAAACTACGATTCACAACATAAAAGCGATCATGTCGATCGGGGACTCACGCCTCAGTCATCACTCAAATATAACTATGGGTCTCACGCCCACAACATCAATCATGTTCGCATCATGGCCGCGTGCCGGAATCTGCATCGGTGTAGACATGTCCATGATGCAACAATAATACCAATGCCCCACGGCGCGTACCGGAATTCTACCTCGGTGTAGACGCGTCCATGTGACATCAACAATAATATCTTGGGTGATCAACCCGCGCGTAGCCACATGCCCCGAAATTCTACCTCGGTGTAGACATGTCCATGTAACCACAATAACAATATATCGGGTAATCAACGGCCGTAGCGCATGCCCTGAATCGCGTCGGTGTAGACATGTCCATGTGACATCAACAACAAGCGATAATCAAAATGGAAACATACCCGGAATTCTCCATCAGCCAAGACGCGTCCAAGTAAGTTCTCAACAAGTCGACCGCCTCTATCGAGACGCGGTAACACGTAAATACCACACTTGCAACAAAGGCTATCATCACAAGCATAGGCAAGTTTCACAACAACAAGCATAGGCAAGTTTCACAACAACAAGCATAGGCAAGTTTCACACAACTCAAAGTACTTTCATTTTATGCCAAAGTCGGGTTTTAACCCCAAGTACTACATACGTTAAGTTCTTTTAAAAGAGATCCATTACTTTTATAAAAGTCACCCTATACCAGTAGTATTAGAATGACCAACCCACATTCCTTTTCAAAATCAAGTAACAACATTCTTTTCTAAGTTCGGTTTGCCTAGTTTCAATTACTCAAGCTTCATTTTCAAATGCTCAAGTCACTTATTTTAGAAAGGTTTCATAACTCATAGTCTTAATCTCTTTTAAAACAATTGAGTAACATATGTCATATATGTGAGTAGTTTATTCTTGTTTATAACGATCTTATTACATGGCCATGATCTAGAAAATGTAATATCATTTTGTCTCATCTTAGCTTCTATGCAGATGGAGGTTCTCTTGGTTTTAATACAATACATCATTATTCAATACATTTTCCTTTATTAACGCTGCGGTGGTGCAGCCGATACATTCTGATTTCAAATCAAGAAACATTATCCTTTAAAACCAAGTACTCATTACTCACGAATGAGGTTTCACACAAACATCCACATTAAAACAAATAAGTTAAGTCTCTTATCTTATAAGATCAAGTCTCTTAACTTCTAACATCGATAAACCATTTTCTTACCTACATAAAAGTTATAACCAACTTCCCATAAAGCGTTATAACACTTTATGTTTAAACAAACAAATACACTTAGCACTCGTCCACGCCGTACTACATAGCTACACACATATCATGCTAGAACAGATAGGAAGAGGTTCACATACCTCGCGACAGTATCGACAATAAGCAAAATGCTCCAAGTACTACAACCTTGCTAGCCCTTTCCACTCCTCAAGTAGAATACGCTACTCTTAGTACTTTCACCTAGAAAGGTCACAAACGTCTATTAACTTCAAAACACAAGGTTCCATTTCTCTACGTAAAATTCGTGACACCTCACAACAGCGTAAATCTCCTCCTCTATCGGCGGGCCATCAAGCCAACCGTGGGGTAGGCTCGGCTAGCACACTAGGCTAGGGGAGGGTGTTCTCGGCCAAGGCCACACGAAAAGGGAGGAAGGCTCGGTTTAGAGCTCACAAAGGGGAGGAGAGGGTTTGAGACTTGGAAGTTTTGGAATGGATGAAGTCTTCACATTTAGGGGTATTTATAGCAAAACCAAAGGCCAACCAGGGCCAAGATCCTTCAAGTGTATAGCAAGTGTAAGGACAAGATTAAGCCAAGTGCACCCTAAACCCTACTCCACAAAACAAGGCACAAAACATGGCACCAAACAAGCCACAAAACAAGGCCAAAACAAGGAGCCAATAGGCCATAGAAACGTGACCCAATCGGGCTAACCAACGCCCACTCAGGGTGACAAGTGTCACCCTCCGTTGGTCAAAACATTTAGTCTCTCGGAAAAATTCGCAAAAATACTAAATGACATAGCCGTAATTTTCCCAACGTAAGCTGTGGAAACTTTTCTTCGGAAAACGACTCTATTCGGCACTTGTGCCCAAATTTCGAACCAAAGCCTAACTTAAGGCTCAAATTCTCCACGTACGTCCTTACGTACATACTCTGGAAATACGGGGTATAACATTCTCCCCTTCTTAGAAACATTCGTCCCGAATGTTCCTTCTCAAGTCTCAACACAAACATGCGCTAGTATAGCCTTCATCGCTATACGCGAAAACAATCATGCCACACTGGCCATAAAAATAACAAACGCGCAATACTTAAACCCGTGTCAACGAGGAAACACCACTAATCATCACAAAAACCCCTTACCTGAGGTCTAAAATATACTCCCTTCACACCTTCATTTCACAAAACAAACGATCACACACGTTCAATTTACAAAAATCTTGTTGTACCCTACTCTAATACTCAAACTCTTTCTAGTATCGTACCACTTCAACGCTCGCTTTCCAACCCTTCGAGTCAATACCTCCAAAATTGGTCATCTTACTAACTTAGATCTTTTCTAAGGCCGTTCCCGTCCTCCACGATCCGCTTATGGTAGAAAATATCCACCAACTCATACGATGGTCAAACAAACTTGGGCCGAGCATCCTCGTGACCTACCACGGAGGACCACCTGTAACGACCCCACCCCAACCGGGTTACGGGTTGACCCGCAAAATGGTCCTCAACCCGACCCCCAACCGCCAAACTCTTGTTCCGATCCTGAACAATCTTACTAATTCACCTCATGAAAGCTACCACTTCCATCTCAAACTACCCACGTAATTATCTCAGAAATAAATCCAACGTATACTACTACTCTGTTAATGGTCAAACATAAAATAAATCTTTAACTCAAGACGACCTTACCCACAGGTCTCGGTCGTGACATAGTCTAAGGTTCACACTTACCATGCCCCCACGTATCCTCCCAACTAAGCATGTTTTCTAACTCACAATTAACACAACGCTATTCGTACATAGCACATAATAATGAGACCATCATAACAAGCATACCAAAACTCTGAGGGTTAAGGATATACACAAGCTACCGCCCACTCTAATCATAGGCACACTGCCTGCAGGCTATAGAAGGCGATGAACCAGCCACGATCCGTGGGTCAGTCGTAACATCCGTGCTACCGCCTGGACGATTCCTCGCAAAATGGCCCTGCCGCCAAAATAACAAGCTCCTGGCACCACGACACTCCCGAAATGCGGTCTACCATCGACCACGCGAGGTAGGGGTGACCGCGTCCGCCAACACCCACTTCCTCGAAACTCAACCTCGAGCCCCGACCGCTCCGAATACTCAAGGTTGTGGAGGACCACTCTGCTGCGGCGGAGGTACAAAACTAGTATCTTTCTTTGGCGGTCCGCCTCGAAAGTCACCAAGGACCTGTTGTTACCGCCTCTTCTGCGATCTTGGTCATTCCGTCGACCTCTCCGTGCCTCACATCCCGGTCGTGAGCTGCATGCGGGCAATGTCCATGCCGGTGAAGAGCTACTCCCGAACATGCCTCGACATGTAATCATCGAGCCAGAACATATCGGTGCACTCGATCCTCCATACTAGCTACCAACGCTGGGACGTACCGGGCCAATGAGTCGAACTCCACATTGTACTCCCGAACCGTACGCCCGCTCTGTCTAAGCATCAAAAATCTGTCGGCCCGTGCCCTCCATCTGCGGAGGCAAGAAGTGAGTGAGAAAGCCCCAAAACTCATCCCATCTGCTGGAGTGCATGCTCTCCCCGGGAAAGCTCCCATGAATCAAACCAATCGACTGCGGTATCACGCAGCCGATGCGAACCAAAGGTCACAGACTCGGTCTCTGAAGCCTTGATCACCCGCATGATCCGCTGTAACTGCCGGATGAACTCCTGCGGATCATCCTCGTGCCTCGACCCATAAAACTCGCGGCTCTGACTCGTAAAGTCCGTAGCCTCAAACTATCTGCTCGGGGTGAACCGCGGTGCTCTCGAACCGGATCTGCTGCATCCGGCCTATCCTCATATCGGCCACGACCGGCCAAGAATCGCCATCTCGTAACCCATCTCCTCCGCCCTGCATCGGGATCGAGGCTCGGTATCTGCGGTCTCAGCAGCCATTCTTTGCGGCTCTAACCTCTTTGGTGGCGGCTTCACAAAACCCGCCGTCAAGCCTGAACTCAGTCTGTATGCGGGCTGCGCCTCGTACTCCTCAGATCTCACTAGCGGTTCCTCGGCCTTGCCTTCGTGGCTCGTTGCCTTGCGCGGAGGCATAATCGGTAAAAGCGAGATACGTCGGAGGGTCCAACTTACAACACAAACTCTAAGGCACGATCTCGGAATGAGAAGAATGGAAACCAATCCTAAATGTCTCAGAACCTCACGATTATAGATGTGGTGCACAACACATCGATAATCAAGACTCTACTAGACACGGTGCGTAGACACTTTCCGAGGATTAATCGCTCGATACCACTTTTTGTAACGACCCGTCCCGGGCGCATCGTGCCTTATCCGGGCACCCTAGTGACACAACATCGAGAAAACCAATGAAAATAAAACTTTAAACAAGAAACAAGATATATGATCATAAAGCAGGCCAACCCAGGTTACCTTCCAATAACATATATAAATACAACTCTTACAAAGCGAATAGTTTAATCCTTTTTACAAACCACACGCAACATTACTATGCACCTTAAGATTTACAACAACTATGACGGACAGTGGCCCGCCATACCCCGAATGTACAAGAACCTACAACTCGTGGAACACATACCAAAAGATAAGCCTCGGAGAAACGGAGCTTCCCAAAACGCCCGAGATCCTAAGAGCGAGGATCCACGACCGATGTACCTCTACTGCGGCATGAACGCGGCCCGAAGGAGGTCGACAACAGTACCAAGTATGTGAATCAAAAATCAGAATGAAATCATACTAGTCTATATAAAGCAGAGACATGTATGATAACCAAACTACTGATTCACAACATAAAGCGATCATGTCGATCGGGGACTCACGCCTCAAGTCATCACTCAAATATAACTATGGGTCTCACGCCCACAACATCAATCATGTTATCACGGCGCATGCCGGAGTGCATCGGTGTAGACATGTCCATGATGCAACAATAATACCAATGCCCACGGCCACATGCCCTAATTCTACCTCGGTGTGAACGCGTCCATGTGACATCAACAATAATATCTTGGGTGATCAACCCCGCGCGTGGCCATGCCCCGAAATTCTACCTCGGTGTAGACATGTCCATGTAACCACACATACAATATATCGGGTAATCAACCCGGCCGCGTGACGCGTGCCCGGAATCTGCGACGGTGTAGACATGTCCATGTGACATCAACAACAAGACAAGAATCAAAATGGAAACATACCGTGGAATTCTCCATCACTGCGACGCGTCCAAGTAAGTTCTCAACAAGTCGACCGGCCCTCTATAGAGAGACGCGGTAACACAGAAATACCACACTTGCACAACAATGGCTATCATCACAAGCATAGGCAAGTTTCACAACAACAAGCATAGGCAAGTTTCACAACAACAAGCATAGGCAAGTTTCACACAACTCAAAGTACTTTCATTTTATGCCAAAGTCCTGGTTTTAACCCCAAAGTACTACATACGTTAAGTTCTTTTAAAGAGATCCATTACTTTTATAAAAGTCACCTATACCCGTAGTATTAGAATGACCAACCCACATTCCTTTTCAAAATCAAGTAACAACATTCTTTTCCTAAGTTCCGTTTGCCTAGTTTCAATTACTCAAGCTTCATTTTCAAATGCTCAAGTCACTTATTTTAGAAAGGTTTCATAACTCATAGTCTTAATCTCTTTTAAAACAATTGAGTAACATATGTCATATATGTGAGTAGTTTATTCTTGTTTATAACGATCTTATTACAAAGTGACCATGATCTAGAAAATGTAATATCATTTTGTCTCATCTTAGCTTATGCGGATGGAGGTTTCTACTGGTTTTAATACAACACATCATTATTCAATACATTTTCCTTTATTAACGCTGCGTTGGTGCTGTCGATACATTCGATTTCAAATCAAGAAACATTATCCCTTTAAAAACCAAGTACTCATTACTCACGAATGAGGTTTCACACAAACATCCACATTAAAACAAATAAGTTAAGTCTCTTATCTTATAAGATCAAGTCTCTTAACTTCTAACATCAGTAAACCATTTTCTTACCTACATAAAGCTGTTATAACCAACTTCCCATAAAGCCGTTATAACACTTTATGTTTAAACCAAACAAATACACTTAGCACTGTCGTCCACCGTCTACATAGCTACACACATATCATGCTAGAACAGATAGGAAGAGGTTCACATACCTCGCGATTTAGTATCGACAATAAGCAAAATGCTCCAAGTACTACAACCTTGCTAGCCCTTTCCACTCCTCAAGTAGAATACGCTACTCTTAGTACTTTCACCTAGAAAGGTCACAAACGTCTATTAACTTCAAAACACAAGGTTCCATTTCTCTACAGAAAATTCGGCAGCACCTCCCCCCCCCCCGCAACAGCGTAAATCTCCTCCTCTATCGAGGCGGGCCATCAAGCCAACCAGGGGGGGTAGGCTCGGCTAGCACACTAGGCTAGGGGGAGGGGGTGTTCTCGGCCAAAGGCCACACGAAAAGGGGGAGGGGGAAGGCTCTCGGTTTAGAGCTCACAAAGGGGGAGGAGAGGGTTTCAAGACTTGGAAGTTTTTGGAATGGATGAAGTCTTCACATTTAGGGGGGTATTTATAGCAAAACCAAAGGCCAACCAAGGGCCAAGATCCTTCCAAGTGTATAGCAAGTGTAAGGACAAGATTAAGCCAAGTGCACCCTAAACCCTACTCCACAAAACAAGGCACAAAACATGGCACCAAACAAGCCACAAAACAAGGCCAAAACAAGGAGCCAATAGGCCATAGAAACGTGACCCAATCGGCCAACCCAAACGCCCACTTGAGGGTGACAAGTGTCACCCTCCCGTTGGTCCAAAACATTTAGTCTCTCGGAAAAATTCGCAAAAATACTAAATGACATAGCCGGAATTTTCCCAACGTAAGCTGTGGAAACTTTTCGTCGTAAAACGACTCTATTCGGCACTTGTGCCCAAATTTCGAACCAAAGCCTAACTTAAGGCTCAAATTCTCCACGTACGTCCTTACGTACATACTCTGGAAATACGGGGTATAACAGATATATTCTGACTGTGAGAGGGTTCTTGTGTGTTGGTTAATTCACCAACTTGAGAGCTTTCAGGAATATCATTTTCATGTCTTTCCTGAATGGGATAAGACGCAGCCATTGCATATACTCCCAAAGGATGTGTATGAGGACCTTGCATTTCTGCATTGTTACTCGTAACACTTCCACTGGCTGAAGGGCGTACTTGAAGTACCCAATCTTCGCCAAACACTCCCACTGAATTCTTGCCTTGGTCATTAGGCAATGATTCAACCTCTATGTTATCTCGTGGTTCTTGAATTTCTTCAAGTTCTATCTTAGTGCAACTTTGTCCCTTGTAGACATATTCTTCTTCAAGGAAAGTTGTGTTCCTGGAAACAATGACCTTATGTTCTCTAGGAAGATATGAGTAGTATCCCTTAGTTTCCTTTGGATACCCCATAAAGTAACATTTCTCACTTTTGAATTCCAACTTGTCAGTGAGCATCTTCTTAACATAAGAAGGGCACCCCCAGGGTCTCATATGTTTAAGAGCTGGCTTCTTGCCACACCATATCTCATAAGGTGTCTTTTCTACTGACTTGGAAGGAACCCTATTCAGAACAGATATTGAGGTTTGTATAACATGTCTCCAAAGGTATGTCGGTAGAGTTGTAAAGCTCATCATGGATCGAACCATATCCAATAAGGTTTGGTTTCTACTTTCGAAAAAATCATGCATCTGTGGTGTTCGAGGAGATGTCCATTCTGAATGGACTCCATGTAGCTTTAAGTAATCTAGAAACTCCTTGCTCAAGTATTCACCTCCTCGATCCGATCGAAGGGTCTTGATACTTGTTGCGAGTTGTTTCTCCACTTCAGATTTGTACTCTTTGAACTTTTCGATGGCCTTAGATTTATGTTTCATAAGATACACATATCCATACCTTATCAAGTCGTCAGTAAAAGTAATGAAGTAAGGGAAACCCCCTAGCTTAAGTCGAGAATGGTCCACACCTGTACCAACTCAAGCACCTCCTTGGCTCGCACACCTTTCCCATAAAGTGGCTTGTTGGTCATCTTACATTTTAAACAGGATTCACAGTTATCATAAGACTCCAAGTCAAATAGTTTGAGGTAGTCAAACTTCCTCAACCTTGCTATCCTTGTTTCGTTGATATGACCAAGTCTACAGTGTCAATAGGTAGGTAGCGTTTCTATTACTTTCCGTAGATCATTTATTTTGTACATTGAATATTTCTCGACTACAATTTAGTATATATAATCCATCCACAAGAGGCGCAGATCCATATATAATATTATCAAAAGACAGTACTTGACTACCATTATTAATATAAGAGGAAAAACCATCCATGTCCAAAACGGGGATATAAATGATATTTCTCGTTAACGAGGGTACATAATAGCAATCATTTAACACTAAAAAATGGCCAGAAGGAAAATTTAATCTATAAGTTCCTACGCGCTCAGCATCTATTCATGCTCCATTTCCAACGCGTAGGTCCACCTCTCTTGGTCCAACCTTCCTGCTGTTAGTTAGCCCCTGCACATTTGTACAAATGTGTGAGCCACACGCGGTATTCAGTACCCAGGAATGAGAGTTGTTTATAGATAAATTTATTTCAATGACATATATACGTTGTCCATTAGAGGCAGGAGCACATGGTGCTTTCCCTCCTCCTGGTGCGGTGCAGTCCTTCTTCCAATGCCCCTTCCTGTTACAGTTGAGGCATACATCCTTGGCCGAAATTACCTTCTTCTTCTTTACGCCTCCCTTAGGCTTCATAGCTGAGGGCGCACCGATTGCTTTGCCCTTCTTCTTCTGTCATTCCTTGCCTTTCGGCTTGGGCCGGCTAGAGGAGCTCACCATGAGCACAACTTTTCCATTGGAAGTTGAAGATTCAAAGGTCTTTAGCATGTTGTGCAGCTCCGACAGACTCGCCTTCGTTCCGTTCATGTTGTAGTTAATAATGAAATTCACGAACGAACGTGAAAGTGAGTTCAGGATGAGTGTGGAAGCGACGTTACTCTACAACTTTATACCGATATAGGCCAACCTTTCTATCGGCTCTATCATTTTCAACACATGCTGGGATACTTGACCTCCACCAATCAACTTATATTTGAAGAGCTCTATTAACAACTCATATTCCATTATTTGGGACTGAGAGTCATAAAGACTCTTCAAATGTTCGAGCATCTCGTTGGGGCTCATGTTTTCATATTGTCTCTGAAGTTCCACTGACATGGAAGACAACATGACGCATTGAGCTGAAGTGGCGTTATCTAGGTGTTTCTGGTAGACTACCTTGTCAAAATTGGCATATTCAACAGAATATTCGGCGGGGACTGCGGGGAATACATTGTCCAACACATATTCTATCCTTTCTTGCCTTAGGACAATTCTTAGGTTCCTAAGCCAGTCCAAATAGTTTGATCCGGTGAGTTTGTTCATTTCCATTAGCATTTTAAGTGATAGGCTCGACATTTTGATAGATTGAAGAGTTAGATAGACAGGAAACTACAATCAAATTCATTTTCTATTATACACATTCGTTTAGGCTAATTAATCATGGCCTTTTGTTTAATTAGCTCCCACTATTTTAGCATACTTCTACGACCCCATGGTAGAATACAGACCTAAGTTTATTTTAAGGTCATAATGGGCCAAGATCTAAGCCTATGCTATATCGGCGTTTGCTTTGGTTGATAACTTCAATAACACATCTTGGTAGGTTCTAAACCAATTGCAAAACTTATTTGCAACTCTTGGTTGATCAAATATTTATTTATTTAATCTTGCGTCCTTAGATTAGTCCGACACTTTGGCGTCAAGATTTGTCTAAGCAAGTCAATCTCATTAAACGACTGTGTTTTATGTATCTAAGTAAACTTGGCCTTTGTGAGAAAACACATTGGTCTAAATACCCATAAAAATGTATCATCTACCTTTACATTTAAACACATCTATGAAAGAGTCTGAGTCCTCGTAGACTTAGAGCAAATGTTTTGACATAAATACTCGTATCGCCGAAAAAGATTTTGCACTCTAACAATTATAATAGACGACGCGTTCTAATTTGGACTTGTATTTAAAATGTGGTGAATATTTCAATTTTCGGGGATTTTAACCAAGATCAACATTTTCTACGTCATATTCAATACGATGTCTAATCATGCAATTTCTAAAACACATTTAGTTGGGAACTATCAACCCAATATGCATGATATAAGATGGTTTTGATCAATTACTGGGTGCCGCCTATCCAGACAGTTATAGCAGACACTATGCTAATATTTAGATGTACACTTTTAAATCATTTAGCATATAGTTTGTATATTACTTAATAATATACAATTAATAATAATCATGGGTTAATTTGTCTAAAATCTAAATCTAAGCCTAAACCAAACAGTCCCTTAAATATTTTTTGATTTTAAAACTAATTTTCAGGGTATTTCTGCAAACTTTCAGAATTTACAGTTTAGTCCATCAACAATTTAAAATGTCAATTTGAACCCCTTTTAAATTCAAAAAATCACATTTTAATTTTTAGAAAATATTTTCAGATTTCAGGGACCTGTCTGCAATTTCCAGAATTAAAAATCTAATTTTAGAAATTTTATTTAATTATAGATTGGTCCAAAAGGACCAAATCTACTTATTTGAAAATGTTTAATTTCAGATGCTGAAACTTTTAAACTTCAGAATCAGAATATGAAATCTTTAAAACTTCAGTTTCTGATTTCGGAAATAAATTTGTTTTTTAATTAATGGAGCCTCGGTGCCGCGACCCTAATTGGGTGGCGCCCTAGAAGCAGTGACAAAAAAGTTAAGCTTCTAGATGAACAGTGCCGATGCGATCCAGAATGGAGTCGCGACACTTTGTCAAATCCTAGGTAGCGCAACGACGCTCCAACGTAGAGCCGCGACGCCGCCATAAAACCCTAGCAGGCGCCGCGACGCTCCATCGTGGAGCCGTGGCGCCTCTATCTCAGAAACACAAAATCATTATTTCTGAAACCCTAAAACTAGTTCAGGGTCAGATTTGCAGATTCATCCTTGTTACCCTTCACCATCAAACAACACGTTCATCGACCATCATTCAATCCCTTCTCGTTCTTCGCTTCAGTGCACCATGCTCTTAATGAACCGATTACGCACATCAACTTAGAAGAGTTAGATTGGAATGGCTTCCTCGATTACATCATTATTGTTACACCTCGTAAGTTAAGACGATAATTAAGAACGTCATTAAGAAAATAAGATTTGAATATTAAATGTAAAGAGTACTTACATATGTTAATACATAAATTAGTGTACAAACAAATGTTATCTTGGAATAGTTTTTTTAAGTACTACAAATGTGACGACGAGAATTAATCCTAGTAGTTGAATTTGTTCCAATGAAGTTATGAAATAGTATTGTATTATAAAATCTTGGCATTAAGGATACGATGTCTTATGAAACTTTCGGGAATTAAAGAAAGCGGGATTTAAGATTTAATTTTTACTTGAGGGATTAATTTAATTATTCAAGTGGGGACCAAAGTGTAATTAGTGAATTTCAGATTTTAAGATTAGCCTTATTAAACCTATTTCACCTTCTCATTCCTCAATATGTTCTAATTAAAAAAAAAACCTCCCTCGCTTCTGTCCTCTCACCCTCAGCCGAATTACCCACCATCATCATAGCCAATTGAAGTTTTTTTTTATCTTCTCTTCCCGGATTATCATTCTACACAATTTGAGAAAAAAATAGCTCCAAAAACATGCAAAATCGCTGCCACTGCCGAGAGAAGTTGCCCAGTTTTTTTCCAGTTTTTGGACAAGAATTTAAGGAAGAAAAACGTGTATGAATGAGGGATTAACATTGTAGAATGTATGCATGTCAATTTGGAGTTGAAGAAGTATGAAAATTGGGCAAAAATCGATGGAACAGTACTGGTTCGTAGGGACTGTTTTGGCTTTGTTTAAGGTAAAAAAATTCTCTTTTTCATTGAGTATTTGGAAGATAATTGATGTTGTGATTAAGGAATGAACTCTTGATAAAGAGAAATTGGTAATGAGATTGCATGTGATTGTTGTGATGTTGTAATTACCAATTTTTGGGGACTGATTTTATGTACATTGAATTCGATTATGTTATTGTTATTATCGTCGCTAATCGCATGTTGGCATGTTGGAATTGAAGGAAATCTTGATATTTAAGTTATAGTTGTTCATAAGGAATTATTGGAACATGAATTGGATTTTAAGAAGTTAAGAAAAGAGTATGGAATTATGTTGTTGTTGGCCGAAACTTACATGTAATTATTGGACGTTGTTGTGAGATATTAAGGGCTGATTTTGTGGAGTTAAATTGTTGAGAATTTGATTATAAACATGTTTATATGTTGTGTTAATTACTAATACATGTCTTAAGGAAATTAAAGTGTAAAAAAGGTGTTATGTTGCAAATTATAGGACTCGAACTCTTGTAGTTGTTGTTTTGCATAAATGTAAAAGAGAAGGAATATGTATTGATGACGTAAATAGAATATTTGAAATTATTTTGGTTATATCCTTACTTTGTGATTGATAATTGGTATTGCTGTCTTGATTCGTAAGTTGTGGATATGCACATAAATAGGGGAAGTGCTGTTCGAATTTCTATAAAAAGGGGAGTCGTCTTTCGATATAACTTACTGTAGAAATCATAGAATTGACGGGCGTATTACCCTTTATTATAGGTTGACGTACTAGTTGAGACGAATCCTATTCATTGAGTTGGTTAGTTCGTCAATAAGGTATGTGAAACTCTTCTTTCTTTCTTTTTGACATGATTTAATGAACGTACGGTGGACGTACATGATTTCTACACAGTTTAATTCCTAAAGATATGTGTCAGGAGAAGTGTCTTTGACTTTATAGTAAAAAGTTCATTTAATGATTTTATTGAGTTTCCAAATGATGTTTTAAAATGATCCATGATATGATAAGAGCCTTGATTTTCCAAAGGAAGATTTAAAATGATACATGATATGGTAGTGCCTTTTTATTTATTCCATGGAGAGTCAAATGATGATTTTAATTGCATATGGTTTTCTCATGATATTCTATTCATGCTAGATGTGACTATATCATTCACCGAGTCCCTCACTAGAGGGCCGGGATACGTTATATGAATATATATGATGATGATTTCACCGAGTCCCATAATGGGTCGGGATACGTTACACTGATGATTCCACCTAGTCCTAGAATTGGTTGGGACACATTATACTGATGATTTCATCGAGTCCCTCACTAGAGGGCCGGGACACGTTATATGTATACAGACATGATGATTCTATGGACAGACATCCATGATTTTGATATGACTTTCATTTATATACTGCACAATTAACTCTCATTTGTATATGACACAGTTGAAATGGTAATTTGATTATTATACTTGTCTCATGATATCTTCTGGCCAGTTATGATCTTTCTTACAGTACTTCATGTTTTACATACTCAGTACATTATTTCGTACTGACCCCCTTTTCTCGGGGGGGCTGCGTTCATGCCCGCAGGTACAGGTTCTCAGTTTGGTGATCCTCAAGCCTAGGACTCCTACTCAGCTGGTTGGAAAGCTCTATTGTTTCGGATCTTAGTCATTTTGGTACCGAACCTTCTTTTTTACTTATGTATATTTAGGGGCACGACGGGTCCATGTCCCGTCATATGTCGTTATCTTTCTCATAGAGGTCTGTAGACAGTTGTGGGTTGTACGTATGTGGATTGTATCATGTTATGGTCAGCTGTATTATGGTACTTCATTTTCTTTTGTGGGGATGCTCCCGTATATAGTGGCAGCCTTGTCGGCTCGCCTATTCGTTATATTTGATTTAGATGTGACTCCTTAGGAGACATGGTTGTTCATGTGTAAAGGCAGTCTTGTCGGCTTGCCTATTCGTTATGATTGCAGCGTTATGCTGTCGGATTTTATATTGTCCTTAGTGACGGTCTGATTACGTGACATGTTAGTATAATGGCGTCATTAGGGCACTTAGTCACGGCCGTCAGGTCGGGTCGTGACAATTATTTAACAGTTCAGAAGAAAAGGAT
Source organism: Przewalskia tangutica (assembly GCA_029844215.1). NCBI lineage: Eukaryota > Viridiplantae > Streptophyta > Magnoliopsida > Solanales > Solanaceae > Przewalskia > Przewalskia tangutica. The sequence goes on along the minus strand of CM056720.1, from coordinate 83,675,599 downwards.
TATGTGTTTCTTAAGATATTAAATTTTCAAGCTTTAAAAGACATAAATACAGATTTAAACAAATTTTAAACCATATTATCATTAATAATTACTACATAATCACACAAAATAGCCGAGACTCTGATACCAATGTAGGGTTTTATTGGGTTCTTGTACGCAGCGGAATTTGAAAATTTATGTTTTAAACCCAACAAACGACAAACTGCACGATGATTATGTAATAATGTAAAATACATGCTATCATAAAACATGTATATAATAATTGTAATGCATCGAAAGAATACTTACGGTTGGTATAAATCTAGAGTCTTTTAGTATAAACTCTGAGGGTGCGAATGCAACTGATCCTCGATTGCAAGTTCTAAGAACTCCGATGTAATCCTCTTTCAGGCAGCTAGGAAATCCGGCAGAGGTTCGAGAGAGAATATTTTGATTCTAGGTCTCTAAGACTTAGAAGATATTAAAATCAAGTGTATTGAATAAAGAATTAAACACTTTATTTATAGTTGCGTTTCAGGGTTAAAACGCAGCCTAGGGTTTCTCATGGGCCAGGCCTAGAAAATGAGGCGCAGTGGGTCAGCCAGACTTCCCACTGGACTGGCGACGCCGCGACTCAAAATGGGAAGTAGCGCCGCGACCCTAGTCCATTTTTAGGACGTCAACTCATTTTTATTTTAATTAAATTCAAAATCCAATCTCGACTTAATTAAATAATCATTATTCATTCGAATGTCTCGATCATAAATCAAACATTTATATTCTCTCATTACATCCTTAGATCGATGGAACAATTAACATAATGTTACCCTATAGGCCTTCACATATCGACACTAATCATATTAGGGTTTATACGAAACTTCTAGACGGCGTCGGAAGACGAACTCAATATGTGAAGTATAGTTACACAATATGGTAAACTGAACCTATATGTGGAAAAATAAAATCCTTTCATTCAAGATACATTTGATCAAGCTTAGGATCTGCCAAATGTCTATCCAAATGGATTGATCATTATATCTCATCTATATTAGTTGACAACAAGACCATATCCTGATATGTCTATTGCGTTGGCCAACGACTTAGTCAACCTAATATCACTGAGAAACTGAGTGCTCTCTCGAATATACATTCGAGGAATGAATCATAATCTTGGCTCAACTACCACATTTAATCCACTTCGTAATATACCCAATACAAGTCATATCTCAACCTATAAGACATTTGAGCTTAGGACAAGATCAAAGTATATTACTCTGTAGACAATGTGCGTATCAACCTCAAGTCTAAGGACTTCTATCCCCCACACGCTGATTATACTTTAGACATTGTATAACAAATAATTTATCAACAGGGTATATCAATACTTTCAAAGTATCCATGTGTCCATCACTAGTAACCATTAGGTGAGACATACTACATCCTCTAAGGATGTGATGTAGACCACATGTCGACATATTACATATCTTCGATATCCCATTCTCGATGATCATTAGTCGAGGCTATTTTAAGTGTTACGTTATAATATTAATATCTCACACTATTAATAACAGCGTAGCCTCTAGAAATGCATATTATAGAATATTATAAACAATCAACTAATAATTCAATAATTACAAATGCCAAATAGTAATCTCCATTAATAATAATATGAAATGTGTATAAAGTACATTTGTCCTAATACATATTGTCTATAGGACATGAATATACTTTCAAACCACACACACTAAATTGTTTTGACGGATTGTCAGGGAGGTTCTCAATAGACACACTTTATACTTATTTTAGGTGTCTAATAGGAACAAGCTCTAGTTGAGTTGTCAAAATGAAAAATACAACTTTAAGGGACTACTTATGTATTTGACCTTTTTTTAATTTAATTAGTTACCGTCCCTCAAATGCCCTCACAGATCTCCTCTATTTTCACATTTCGGGTGGTTTGGTAGAAGGTATTAGCTAAAATAATGCATGTATCTTTGTGTATTATTAATATATTGTTAGGTACACTTTTTCAATCTACGTATAACTAATGCTTGTATTAGTTGTATACTCCATTTGATATTATGATATGTATCACTAATACATAGCAAACCATGATATAACAATACGAAGATTTTAACACATTGCATTAACATGGTTAAAAAACACCATTGTTCAAACCTTTTTACAAATCCTTTTTATGAAGTCTTTTACTGATGCACATTACCATTTTGCTTTGTTTTCTTGGGAATTTGACTTAAAAACTTTTTTACAAGTAAAATTTCGTATAGAAATTTAACTGCATGTATTCATGAGTTTTTTCTTCCTGTCATTTTGGGCAATCTTTTCCCAGTTTTCCAAGACATGACCAAGTGTGCAAGCACATCGGATACTTATATGTCATGCATAATATTGATTTTTTTACTTCTGATGGATGCTTGGATATGCTTTAATATATTCTTGGAGGCTCTATCTGTTTTCTTTGAGGTGAATGAGGTGAAGTGCCTGTTGGATATAATGCGTTGCTGTTATAGTAAATAACTATTACAAGTAATTCGAAAGGATAAATAATAAAGTTTACAATAGCAACAATCTTGTAGTAAACATCAACAAGCTTTTGTATTGTTGAATCAGTCTTGACTCTTTGTTTCAATTGCGGAAAACTCTTTGAATTTTGATAACCTGAAATCAAGAAATACTAAATCTGAAAATGTTACACTTATGCTGAGTCGAGTGATGACACTCTGTCTTTAAGACAAGATTGCCCCATATATATCTTTTTACGTTGATAGGCAATAGTATCTCAAGATAAAACAACAACTAACAAATGAGCAAAGAAAACTCAAGTGTTTCTAGAGAAGAACTCTGAGTGTTTGAAGGTTGCTAGAGAGGAAGAAGTTCAAAAAATTTCTAAGTGTTTGAACTAATTGAGCCAAATCCTCAATTTATAGTAGTGTAAGAGGGGCCTCTTCAAGTGACCATGTAGTGGCCATTTAATCCACCAAATAATGCAGCCAAATAATTGTTGATTTATTGAGGAAAAACTGACATGTTAATGCCCCAAAACGTCTCCATAATCAGCCAAACTTTTGGACTTCCGTCACTGCCTCGGAAGCGCCGATGCGCTGTAGAATTAGCATCGCAGCGCCACGGCTCCAGTAGCTCGGGGGTGAATTAGCGCTGCGACGCTCCGACTTTCGAGGTGGAGCCGCGACCCTTCTCAGCTCCACGACCCTTTTCCGATCCGGTCCAATCTTTACACTACGCACACTTCTTCCTTCATTTACCAACGTGGAACACTCGTCATTTGGCCAACAACACAGTCCATCATTCTATGTCTCAAATATTTACTTACGTACCAATATCTCTTTCACTAAAAAAAATTACGATCATTGGTACAACGTGTGCACGTGTGTGGAAACGACGTTTCCGACGTGATGAGCCCCAATTGTTCGAGTCATAAATAATGAGATAAACTTTCTTCCATGTTAATAAATTTCCAACAATTCCCTCTTGATCTCACAACTTGTAATATAATTGTTGATGTTTATGGACAACTTGATATGGCCAATGAGGCATATAGATTGTTTTTGAGTATGCGAAAAATGGGAATTGTACATTGCTACAATAGAAATAGTGTACAAAATTAAAGAATATGGAGGATATTTTGGTAAACAAATAATTCTTTTATAAATTATATAATATTTTAATTAATCAAATCAAACAGTGCATAAGAAATACTCTTAGCATAATTAATCTCAGTATTACTAATACACTTTATTCAATATATTCTTATACACCCTACCAAACAACCTCTTAGTCAAATCCTTCATCCTCTCCATTTCAATTCTTATGACACTTTAGCCAAAGATTAATTATGTCTCAAAAATTCATAACTTCAATGTTTTCTATAGAATTAAACGTTTTTATGCGAACAAGCTCAAGGCATCATGTACCCCTAAAATCCCGAGTTGTCATTTTTAATTGTAACTGCTCGAAGTAAGTTTTACAACTTTTTATAAAGCAAAAAACATATTATCTACATATAATTAGATTTAAATGTGTTACTTTTTTATAGTTTAGGTTTAAGTGTGTTATTTTTTAGTTAATGTGTGATTTTATTTTAAATATGTGGAGATCGTTATTTTTTATAACTAATTTAAGATGTTACGCAAGTTAGTAAAAATGAATAATAAAGATTAAGATAATATTTATCATTAAGAAATAGATACAATTTTTTTTTTACTTAAACTATATAACTTAATTATATATACACAATTGTCAATTGGTCCCACATGGCTTTTGCCTCACACTAACCTTCAGCCTAAGGCCAATTACACCCCACCACCCTCGTCATCATCCCTATCCACCTTCCTCTTAATAACACGAGGACACTTTAAGCCATGATCATCCATCACATCACATCCCCTTCACTTCTTTACTCTGTTGATCATAACGTGCTACTTGCAGGAATTTGGAATGGTATGCTCAGAGCAAATCTGGCGGGACCATCGGCATTGATATCATCGGCCTATAGGGTTTCTTATCGGACAGATCGAGCGGATAATTATACTTAACGATTCCGTTTATTGGTTATCGACTTTTAAATATACTAATCCGCTAGCCAATAAATAAGATATCAGTTGATTCAGTATCGGGCTAGCAATTATCAGACAATGTATTGGCTAAATAAATGATGATATTCTACACACCTAGATCTATATCCAATACGATACCTAGTTTTCATTTATAGGATGGAACACGTTACCTTACAAGTTCTATGCGTAGCATTTGCAGAATAATAAAGAACAATAAAGTAAGGACACAACAAATTTTACATGGAAATCACTCAGCTCACAAGGTTACAAAACACCATGACCTACACCTCTGTAGGGTTCAACCCCAACTCTACTACAAAGTGAGCCTCTTCAAATTCAAGTTACAAATTCTGTAACCTAAGAACTATAAACTCTAATTAATGTCTCAACAATCTACCTAGACCGTTGAGTCCACTCCAAGTTTATCCCTAACTTGAAGTTGAATTTGACTAACTTTATACCTATTGAAATTGCTTTTAAGAAAACGAATAAAAGTACAACTCGATAACACCCTAATATAAGAATATAGACTTAAGAACTAAAAATATTATTCAATAGAATAACTCCTTCAATCTTCTTCGAAGTATTACGATCACACTAAAATAATCAGAACTCTTCTAATAATGCTTGGTAAGGTTTGTTCAGTTTCTGACTTTTCTCTCTTTGTGAGTGTGTGAGTTTCTTCATGGCAAGACTTAATATTTATAGCTTTTGTCTTCATCAATGCGGCTGACCTAAATCCTACATGATACGACCCATCATGGTAGAATAAGGTTTGAGTTGGTTTAGGATTCTTACACCTTTACACATCTTTAGTTTTTTTGTAGGACTCTAAAATATCTTGATAAGTATGGCACGAAATCTTGTAGGCTTGAACATCATTGATGGGGGACTCAATAACAATAGGGGTTGATTGCCATGGTGAATGGATCGAGAACAACAATCGATTTATTTGGTGTTGGAAGGGTGTTGCAGCATCTGTAGAGACGATAGCGATGACTGTCCAAAGAGATGTCGTGTATGATAATTTTGTGAACCTAATCATCATTTATTGTGAATTAAATTGTGAATCAAAAGATCTTGTCATCAGTTACATGCAAAACTCTTTTGAAAAGCAGATGATAGCTCAATTCAAGACAACCAATCAGGTTCGTTTGCATGCTTATTTTAATGATGAAACTAGGTCCATTTTAAGAGTATATGTGGTTGAAATCCCGGTAGTGAACCATAATTTAGATCATGACCAACAAGATATGTTAAATAATGAATTGGATGGGGTTAGATATGAATATTCCAAACAATGAAAGTGACTAGATTCCTATACCCAAAGTTGCGAGAACTACATAATCCACATAGTCCAGCCATGTTCAAGAAGATAAAATCGATTTTTATAAAGGAATGTCATTCAAGAACAAAGATGTACTAGCAACTTCATTGAAACTTTCTTATGCGAAGAAGAATTTTAGACTCAAGAAGGTGATTAATTTGCATATTGTGTATTGTTTTTGATGTGTACATCCTGAATGCAAGTGGTGGCTGAGGGTTGTGAAGTTTATAGGTTTTGACATATCCTATATCAGAACCTACGTAAAGTATCACACGTGTGGTTCTGATCATTTTACAGGTCATAATCCACATGCCACAGCGAAAATCATCGTTGAATACTTCAAATATAAGTTTTCCGATGGTAAAGGGAGCCTCTACAAAAGATATGAGTCATTCAATGCGTACATAATTGTATTGTAAGGTTAGTTATTAGAAAGTTTGGAAGGGCATAGATATAATAAATGCTCTGACTAGGGGGACACATGAGAACATGCATGCAGTGCTAGATGCGTATTGTTATATGCTTCAGTCCATACATCTAGTAAGACAACATTGAAGGTTGATGAAAATAGGAAGTTCAAGTACTTTTTTAGAGCCTATGCTGCTTGTATGCTTGGTTTTGCACAAATGAGAAAATTTATAGCTGTAGATGGGATATTCTTTAGGAGTAAGTATAAATGAGTATTGTTGTCGGTTGTGGCACAGGATGCGGAGAATCATATTTTTCCAGAGATATTTTATATAGTGGACAAGGAGTGTGATGTCTCGTGCAAATATTTCTTTGAACAAATGAGAAGTTGTGTAGATGATACCCCTGAGTTGTGCATAATTTTTCATAGGCATCCAAGTATTAAAAAAGCTATTTTGATTGTCTGCCCTACAACTCATTATGGTTGTTGTATGAGGCACCTTGGGGAAAATATTTGAACCACCTTTTCACAATGATAAGGTCATATTTCATTTTTATAAAACATCAAAAACGTACAAGATAGATGTGTTCAATAATCATTTCAATCAAATTAGAGATATGACACCTAGGGCCGCCAAACATCGTGAGCGTGTTGGATTCCACAGATGGAGCAGGGCACTCTCCCGAAAAACATGTATATTTACACCTTACTATTGCGTTTTTTGATTTGTATATTAATTTAACTTTCAAATTTTTAAAATAATTGATTGTTTATTTTAACAGGTATAATATTATGACAACTAACATTACTGAGTCGGTGAACGCAATATTCAATGTTGAAAGAGAATTTCCCATAACTGCTCTATTTGATTCTATTAACGGGAGGTTTTCAAAAATAATTCATGAGAGGCGTATGGAGTTCATCTACTTACCAACCATCTTTGTTTCTTGAATGAAAAAAATAATATCAAAGTATGTCAACCCGGGGAACAAGTTATTGGCCTATCAAATTGTCAATTATAGGTTTAGCGTCACCGGTCATGGTGAAGTTACAATGGTGAATTTTCAAATGAGATCTTGTACTTATAGAATTTTTTACTAGGACAAAATAATATGTCCACATGCTATGGCAGCTCTCAGAGTCCAGTATGGTGAAGTCTTGAGAAAATTTAACTAAAGGTACCCTTTGAGTCTACTAATTAGAAAATGTGACAAGTTTGACCAGCCAAGGTCAAATTTGTATTTAAAATGAGATTACGTTAAATGGGGTCTGAATTATATAATTTTTAAACTTATTAAACTTTTACAAAATACAAAACAACCCCTCTTTTAATTTTAATTTCTTTTAACCCCAGCCCCCACGATTTCACCCCCTATTATTTCAAAAAAAAGAAACACACTTCTTATTAAACTTCTCTAGAATCTAAACCGTCTCTCTTCTCCATCCTCTCTAAACCCCGATTCATTGTTGTTGCTTCTACTGCTCCTCGATTTCTCTCTAACTTCTCTCCCGTCACAAGCTTTGCTTCTCAAGTAACAATTTTATACTTTCTCTTTCACTGCTATTTGCCCATTAGTGACTCAAGGGAAACAATTATTGTTTTAAAATCAATGAATATAAATGATGATTTTGGTTAGAGAAGTAGAAAAATAACATAGGTTTATCTTCAATGTTAGTTATTTTGTTGTTCCATGTTTTAGAAACTCTTATTTGGGGTATTTGTTGCATTTGTTAGGGTTTGTGTGTTTGTAACTAGTGTATGTGGTTGTGAAATTATGATTTTTGATGTTATTTTTGTTCTTGTTTTCCTTAGGGTTTCGAACAAAGGGCTTGCAACTTTGTTTATTTTTTTTAAAAAACTGAGTAATTTGTTGTAGCAACTTCAGCAGTTGTTTGACAGTTGCAAATATCTGCTGAGGTTGCATGATTTAAAAACTCCTATTTAGTATATTTTGTTTAACTTGTAATGGTTGTGGTGAAATATATTTTTATTGATTCAAAAGTTAGGGTTTTGAAATTAAAGTCTGAAAATGATGATTTGGTTAAAGAAAAAGAGGAAAAACATGGGTTTTTGTTCAATATTATGTATTTTGTTCAATTGTTTTATGGTTGTGATCTTGTAAATGTATATTGATAATGCTGATAGTGAAATAAATGTTTTTGTTGTTGTTGTTGCTGTTCTACTTATAAGGTTTAGGAAAAAAGGGTTTATTTGTTTTGTTTTTATCCAACAGTTGAGTAATCTGTTACAACAGATTTTTCATATGTTGGAAAACCCCAAACAGTTGATGAGGTTGTTGCAACAAGTGAATCTATTAGTGCAACATATACAATATCTATTGAAAAAAATCAAAACAGTTACCGAGAAAGCTGTAGCAATTGTTCTGATATTTTTCAACAGATGACTAATATGTTGCAATAAATCCCTAAGATGTTGGAACAACTTACTCAGTTGTTGCAACAAATTCACAATGTGTTGGAAAAAAAAACAATACAGTTGCTGAGAAAGCTGCAACAATAGTTTTGAATTTTCCCAACAGCTTAAGAATATGCCACAACAACTGAGGAAGATGTTGGAATATATGAGGGAGTTGTTGCAGCAGATTACACATTTGTTGCAACATATGCTTCAGTTGTTGTAAAAATTCATTACTTATTTACTTTGAATGATCCACAAATCAATTGAAATTATTTTTATTTATCTTATGTGTGCAGATAAAATATCTCCACGAAAAAGAAAAGGAGAAAAATCATCTGAGGAATCTATAAGTCGACATGTGATCTACATCACATTCTTGGAGAATGTAGTATGTCTCACAACTATGAGTAATGGTTACTCGTGATGGACACATCGATACTTTGGAGAAGTATTGATATACCCTGTCGATAAACTATTTGTTATACATGTCTATAGTATTATCGGTGTGTGGAATATAAAAGTCCTTTGACTTGAGATCAATACACACCTTTTTTACAGAATGATGTACTTTGACCAAGTTCTAAGCGTAAACTCCTTCTAGATAAGATACGACTTGTGTTGGGTGTATCAGAATGTAAATCAAGGTGGTAGTTGAGCCAATAATATATTCATTCCTCGCTTGGAAATTCGAGAGACCACTCAATTTCTCAGTATTATTAGATTGACTAAAGTCACTGGCCAGTGCAAGAGACATATTTAGAATATGGTCTAGTTGTCAACTAATAAATGTGAGATAAAGTGATTAAGCTATTTGGATAGACACTTGGCAAATCCTAAGTTTAATCGAGTGTGTCGTGAATGAAAAGAGTTTATAGTTCCGCATAAAGGTTAAGTTTGCTGCATTCATGTAAATGTAATTTACACATTGAGTTCATCATACGACACAATCTAGGAGTTTCGTATGGATTTAGTTAGATTAATGTCAATATGTGAAGGCCTTAGGGTCACACTATATGTGATTGTTTCTTCGATTTAAGAGTGTATTGAGAAAATATTAAATATTCTATTGAGAATCGAGATATTTAATTTATAACAATTATATAATATTTCTATTTGTAGAAATTATTTAATTAAGTCGAATTGAATTTCAAATTTAATTAAATGTGTTGGATATTATATGGGTACTTGGAAAAATACAGGAAAGATATTGGGCCAGAAATTACTGGCCCAAAATGCAAGTCTTGGGCGTCCACTTGGACGTGTGAAGTGGACCAGCTGGACTGATTCACTGAACATCAACATGAGCCCAGGTTTTCCTGTTTTATATTTGTTTAGGTTTTGTCCCAAACTCATATATATACAACACATACCCCATAATTACGAGGTTACAGAAAAATAACTTCTCAGTTCCTAAAAGCAATAATTCCTAGATTTCTTGATTAGGAGATACTACCTGCAACAGTTTTGAATCCAGAGTTTGAAAACCTGTAAGTTTTCTTCTATTGTGTTTTGAACATACAATAGTGATTATCGTATAAGCCATGCCATAAATATTGTTGGATAAGAAAATTTTAAAACTTTCGTTGTGCTTACGAACCCAACAAATCCCTACAGTGGTATCAGAGCCCAGACTGGTTTAAATGATTATACGATAATCCATAACAACGATTACGTGGGAAAATTAATTATTTCTTTAAAATTAATTTTAGGAATTTATAAAAAAATAAGACAAAAACTGGAACAATGGCGGTGGCAACCACTGTTCCGCCGTTGAAATGGCTCCGACGAGTTTTTCCGGTGATTCGACGTTGTTCTACCAATGTCTCCACTATTACCGAGAAATAAACTTTAAAAGATGGTCGATAAAGGTGTTGAGAGGTGACGGGACTCGACGTAGATGCCAGAAAAGTCGCCGGAAAGCCGCCTACGGTGGGGCTATTTTCGGGCTCCTCGAGCATCAAAATGGTGAAGTAATACCACCACCGTGATTGTCTCGACGAGAGGAATCGAACGGTTGTGGTGTTACACGGCGAAAGCCATTGGAAAGAGGCCACCACCGACAGTTTTGGAAACAGTCGGCGGTGGCTCGATTTTCGACCACCACAGGACGTGAACTGGTAATTAAAAATCACCGGTGAGTTCGGCCCGACGTGGGCTATCGACCGGTGGTATTTAATTTCATCAATTTTGCCCCGAAAATGAATCCCCAAGTTTGATTTGGGATTGGATTATTTTTGAGAATTTTAAATAGTCGAGGGACATATTTTCAATTAAAATTAGGGTTTTATAATTGCAAAATGGTCTCTGGGCAAATCTTAAAATATTTTAAGTTTTTATAATTACAAATTTGGTCCCTGGAATTTTTCTGGAAATTTAAAAGGTTTTAAAATCAGCAGATTTGGTCCTTGGGGTAAATCTGTAAATTTCATAAAAGCAGATTCAGTCTCTGGGTAAATTTGGCAATTTCAGAAACGCAGATTTGGTCCCTGGGGAAGATCTGTAAATTTATGAAAAACAGATTTGGTCCCTGGGCGAATATGTAATTATTTTAAGGTTCTGTAAATTGCAGAAAAACTCCTGGAAATTAAATTTTAATTTCTGAATTATTAAGGGTTTGTTTGGATGAGCAGAAAATTCCGAAAATTGAAAATTGAGTTTTAAATTTGGAATTTAAATATTTTCTAAATTGAAACAAATTAATTAACCCACGATTATTGTTATTTAGCATATTATTTGATAATGTACGCATATATTAATTGTTTCTCCTAATTGTAATTGATTGCCATTTAAATGATTAGTATAGAGTCCGCAATATGTGTGTGGGTAGGCGGCGACCAGTATTTGTTAGACCGTATCATGTATGTCTAGGTAAGCGACACCCAGTATTTATCGGACCGCATTAAATCATGTTTGGGTAGGCGACGCCCAAATAAGTGCTCCATTTGATCTAGCACGCGTAATAAAGATCTTGATAAAACCCCGATTAAAATGTTCCCCAATTAATACAAGTCTGATTTGGAATCCACGCGTTTGTTATAATTGAATAAGTGCAAAATCCTTTTCGGCTATAAGAATATTTACACCCTAGTGTTTGCTCTTGTCACGACCCGAACCCCGGGCCCGTGACTAGTGCCCTATCTGGGCACCTTCACCCATGCAACCGTATAACAATAATTATAACAACTCATATCACAAAACAGGCTAGCCGACGAGGCTGCCAATATATATATGAAGTCTACCAGGGACTACAATTTTTCCTTCATATACACAACCCATATACATAGCCCACCTATGACTACAAACATCTAGAGAGTATGAATGTACAATATGGCGGGACAAGGCGCTGTCGTACCCCTGAATATACAAAACGTACCAATAGTAAGCCCCAGAGTAATGGAGCTACCTCAATAGCTGACAAAGGGTCCTACACACGCGGATCACCCAACTGCGAACCTAAACCTGCGGGCATGAACGCAGCCCCCCGGAGAGTGGGTCAGTACAACAATTTACTAAGTATGGAACGGAAATAAAGTACAGTATTAAAATCATAGCTGGCCAAGAAATGACAGGGACAAGTAAAATAATCAAATACCAGATCCATCCGTGTCATATAAAATAAGAGTCAACTGTATCTTTCCAAAATAAAAATCAAGTATACCTTTAAAAAATGGGATCAACTGCGTCATTTTTAAAAGGAGATTCTACTGTACCTTTTCAAAATATGAAAATCATGTCAAGATCAGGGATACATGCGCATAGAATCGTTATGCACATCCTATTACAGAAGCATGCCCGTGGAATACTAACCTCACCGTCGGCACATCCATAGAATAATATATAACCAATATCACAGAAGCATGCTCGTGGAATACCACATCACCGTCAGCATGTACAAGATATAATGTATAACTAATATCAAAGAAGCATGCCCGTGGAATACCACATCACCGTCAGCATGTACAAAGTATAATATATAACCTTCATCAGAGAAACATGCCTATGGAATTCCAACATCACTATCAGCATGTTTAAGGTATAATATATAACCAGTATCAACCGTGGAATTCCAACATCACTGTCAGCATGTTCATGGAATAATATATAACCAGTATCAAGAAAGCATGCCCGTGGAATTCCAACATCACTGTCAGGTCCATGGAATAATATATAACCAGTATCAAGGAATCATGCCCGTGGAATTCCAACATCACTGTCAGCATGTTCATAGAATAATATCAAACCAGCATCACTGGAGCATGCCCGTGGAATTACAACATCACTGTCAGCACGTCTATGGAATAATATATAGTCGATATCACACATATATATAACAAATCCCCCCCCCCCAAGTGAGGGACTCAGTGAAGTGAAATACAACACTTGCACAAATAACTATCACGAGAAACCATATGCAAGTAGAAATCATCTTTTCACATTACTAGAAGGTATATCACGTCTTCTACTATAGAAAGCCTAAGGCATTATTAAGTCATGAAAGATTAAGGATAGAAGGGATAACGCATCTTCTAATCTAGAAAGCTCAACTATACAACGTACGTCCGCCGTACGTTTCTTCTCTTATAATACATGAGACACTAACACTTGTAGTCCCAAACACTTTCACTTTCCAACATCAAGTAACTTACAATCTAAAGCCAAGTTACTCATACTTTTCAAATTAATTCATTTTCTTTTGATAGTCGTTTGTCGATACCTTATTCGCTTTATAGAGCAAGTCATTTACACCTTTAGAAACAAGTCATGTATACTCCAATAACAAGGCAAGTATACTTCAAGAAACAAGTCATGTATACTCCAATAACAAGGCAAGTATACTTCAAGAAACAAGTCATGTATACTCCAATAACAAGACAAGTATACTTCAAGAAACAAGTCATGTATACTCCAATAACAAGACAAGTATACTTCAAGAAACAAGTCATGTATACTCCAATAACAAGGCAAGTATACTTCAAGAGACAAGTCATGTATACTCCAATAACAAGGCAAGTATACTTCAAGAGACAAGTCATGTATACTCCAATAACAAGGCAAGTATACTTCAAGAAACAAGTCATGTATATTCCAATAACAAGACAAGTATACTTCAAGAAACAAGTCATGTATACTCCAATAACAAGGCAAGTATACATCAAGAAACAAGTCATGTCGATAGAATGAAGTAGTTCACATACCTTATCGTTCTTCTACCAATCCGTTAAGTGGAGTACGCCTCACGTAGCTTCTACCAATATGCTAAGAGGAATACACCACACGTAGCACTTCAACCTATAATGATAATAGCATGTCTATCAACTATATGCCTTTAAGGGTAGGTTATGGACTAAGTAAAGTTCTCATTTCTATGAAAAAATTGGGCAGCACTTCCTTTGTTTCTACGTACTTTTTCACCTTTTCCAAGACCCAAATTCAACAACAATAATCAAGCCCCGACTAAGGGCACAATCAATACAACAATAAAGGGGAATCACACCCCTACTTCACACGTTAAAACAGTCCATGAACTACATCAAAATAGCCCGCAACAACCCTTAAAAACTGTCCCATATTCAACTATAACGAGGGCGGAATGTGAGGCCTTTCAACGCCTTTCCACCCCCTTATTATTTCGGGACATTCATTAGCTAGCTACTACATTAAACATGCAATAAAGCTACTTAATTTTCCAGCATATATACATGTCTAAAACAGTCCCAAAACTACCCACAATATCCCACAATTTAGAGGGCACTCTCGGCCACAACACTGCACAACAACAACCCTCTTTTAATTTCTTATAATTCAAGTCGTTTGTACAAAACTTATACATAGTTCATATCAACAACTGAACGACTAAGTTCCCTTCAATATATAGCACATATTACGTGAAGACACATTCAATATTAACCAACGAAAACCAATGTCACAAAAGGGCCCAAATTGGCCAACATACAAAATATCGACATACGTTTCTCGTTTCCATTTTTCTTGTTACACGTCCTTCCCTTAACTATATCAATACATAATATCCAATTACATCAAAGAAAGTAAGAAGGTCTTATCTTAAATCTTTGCCAAAAATCGGCCTAGGGTTCTCGACCCTATCTCCTCTTTCCGCACCACCTTTTCACGTATCCTCTACAAGCTCGTGAACACATTCTCTTCACGTTGTTCTTCCAAATTATCACTTTAAAATCTAGGGGTTTTTTCTTGGCTATTTCATAGCCCAACCCGTGACCTACTCTCTCTTCTCTTACTTGGATTAATCAGTAGATTATGGACTAATCTTGGAGAGAATAAATATACATGGAAGATTACAAGTCTTTGTTCTTCAATCTTTTTGCCAAGAAATCGAGAGAGAGAGAGAGCAAGAAGAAATGAGATGAAAATGGTTGGAAATGTTCTAAGTCTTCAAGAATTTCTCCTTATATAAATATCTCATTAGCTTGTGGTCAAAGTCAAGATAAGTGGGCCAATTAATGAGGGACAAATGCCCACCTCACATGGGCTGAAAATTCCTCAAGAGAAATATCTATTTCATCCAAATATCTTACAAACGAAGGGCCCCGCGAACTTGTGAAATTTTTGACGGGCCCTATATTATTAGATCCAATCCTTCATAATCATATACTAATCTCACACATCAAATTTGAGAATCAAAATACAAGTTATAAACTTTTTCCTTCACAAAATTCTCGAAATATTTCCTAAAAAAAATAATTTTTCTTTCGTTCTAAAATTCAAATCTTATTTTCTCACGTACGTTCTCATGACATTTCCTTGGGAATACGGGGTGTAACAACTCTAAGTGTACAAGTGTACAAGGACTCAGACTTTTCAAAGATGCATGTGTTTGCAGTAGCGAGTGAGAAACCTTTGTGAGTATTTACACCATAGCGTTTGCTCTACAAGGACAAACTTGCGTAAATGCACGATTGCACTCACGTAACGAGGTTGACTTACTTAATTATGTCTTGACGCCCTAGCGTCAGAATAATCTAAGGGCGCGTATCGACTGTTTAGAACAGTTGGTCAAACTAAGAGTTGAAAATTATTTGTAATTTATTTGGAGACCTACCAGGTTGTCATCGTTATCACTAGCGAACGCGAGACAAGATTGTCACGACCGACCTCGGCCGCGATCGTGCCCTACCCGACACCCCGCCTGTATACATCGAGAATAGCAACAAACATACACAACATACAACATGTTTAAACAATAACATCACAAAGCTAGCCGATAAGGCCGCTTCCATAAAATATGCATAATCAAAAGCAAACTGCATAACTCGCTTACATTTCAAACCACAAATGTGACTACATACCTCTAGAATAACAATCGTATGGACAGGGCTCGCCATACCCTCGAATGTACATAAATCTACAACATCGTGAAAGATCGTACTAAAAGACAAGCCTCCGAGAAATGGAGCTTCGACGTCGATAAGTGATCCTAAGAATGAGGATCCACCACCGCTACCCCTACTGCGGCATGAACGCAGCCCCAGGAAGGGGTCGACACAATATGTACTAAGTATGTAAAATCGAAAATACGTAATTACATCATAAGTTTAAAACAAAGCCGAGACATGTATGATAATAAAATTACGACACGAAGGCCTTACTAACAATGAGTAACTAAGAGTATACGCAACATAAAAATAGGAAGCTCACGATCAAAGCAGACCATCCGCCCGCAGATCATTAAGCAATCCTACTCGCGACTATTTCACCCGCATAGTCGCTTTGACCCGCATGAGGTATTCTCGTGATAGTGACTACCGCATGAGACTATTTCACCCGCATAAGCCCATAAGGACTCGCATGAGGTATTCCTCACATCATGGGTAGCAAATCCACGGAAACAGGTGGTATAACGTCTTGGGGGTTCACCCCTCATTTATACTCTTACCCTGAAGCAGGTGGTATAACGTCTTGGGGATTTACCCCTCATTTATACTCTTACCCTGGAGAAGGTGGTATAACGTCTTGGGGGTTTACCCCTCATTTATACTCTTACCCTATCTCAACCGGCCATCATACATAACATAAGCCCTACCGGCTTATCATACATAACATAAGCACTACCGGCTTATTATACAATAAATAGGCAAGTTAAGAAATCACACTAACTTCTTATTAGCCTTATTTGTATACACTCTCATTTTAGTTTACTTAAGGCACTAGCATGTCTTTTATAAAAATCCGGGAATTTAACCCAAAGTACTACGTATTACTATTCTTTTTAAAAAAGATGACTCTTTTCATTATAAGACTTCCAAGATACTAATAAACGCAGCATCAAGTCACGATTGCTTTTCAAGACAAGTCACAATACCTTTAGAAATATACTTAGGCTTCTGAATCAAGTGACTTCTTTTCTTTTAAAACCTTAGGCAATTGATGCCTTAAAATCAAATTGCCTTTCTTTAAATCAAGTCATTTATCCTTATTTATCTTTCCATAAAGCTAATATAACCAACTTCCCATAAAGTCGTTATATTCACTTTATACCTTAGTCAAATACAATTTCCTATCCAAGGGACTTATACGTTTAAAACGAAACCAGTATCACATACTTTAAAACTCTTCAAGTCCCTTAATTTTAATAAAACTTAAGACATCCTTAATACTTTCAAAGAAGTGAGTTAATCTCCTAACTCACCCGACTTGGCTAGTCTTAAAACAAGTAAAGGATATCAAGGTCTTGTACGTCTACCGTACTATATACGTGCAACTAATCATGCTCAAAAGATAGGAAAGTTCTACATACCTCTTCGGGTCAATCCACTTGCTAAGTACAATATCCCGCCCGTAGTATGTCAACATATAATGTCCACAATACGTCTATTAACGTCTTACTTCAAACGTAGAATATTATAAGTGTAAAGTCACTAAATTCTACGGAAAATCGGACAGCACCTCCTTTGTTTCTACTTACTTTGCCACCTTTTTCAAGGCCGAATTCAATAACCAAACACGCCACATTTAAGGCCCAATCAAAGCAATTAATCAATAGGGGATTACACGCCTACTAGACGTGTAGAATTCCGCCCCACAAACGATATCAAACTAATACAACTACTAGGCCAATTCGGCAACTTGAGGTACTATAACATCAATTCTTATCCAATTTTCATTTCAATCCAAGTTGTTAGCATAACATGATATCAAGTTGCAATCGATTATAACTACTATAATCTTCAAGTAAGTAACATGCGACGATTCAAATTAACGACCAATTTGTAATCCAACTTCAAATGGTTTATATGACATTTCGGATTTAAGGCTACAATCAAACCATAATACTTATAAAACTTCAACACATATAATTCATGCTAGCAAACATGTAAGGCTAACAACAATAAATAATCTTGTAACACTTAAGAGACAAGATTATTACCTCAACGATTCTTAGTCCAACTTCAAATCCGAAGTCGCTCCTTAGCAACTTAGAGCCTCTTCTTGACACCTCAATCCGCTACTTGAGACCCTTAGAATAACACAAACAAATTTCCTTCAATCTTCCCAACAAAACCTAGAAAAGCAACTAGGTTTTCACCTTGCGACTAATACGAAAACTATCTTTTTCCGGGATTTTTCTATTGAGATATCCTTACAATACACTCATGAACCTTGGTTTAAAGTGTGGAGCTTAATAGACAACAAACAAATTTTTTTCATGTTGGAAAGGAGTGAAACCCGAGAGTACCATTTTGTGTTCTTGAAATTCTTGAAATTTTTATCTAAGTGTGGAACTTAGTTTTGCTACTAGTACTACTATATAGCACAATGGAGGGTCAAGATGGGTACAAATGTGTGGCTTGGATGAGCTTCAATTAAATATCAAGACTTGTGGTCCCATTGACCAAGTCAATTTTCTCAAGCTCTTCAAGTAGCAAGACTTGTCTTCCTAACAAGGGTCAAATGACCTTTTTGGCCATGCCAAAATTGTCCAAGGCTACATAAGGGGGGTGACACGTGTCGCCCTCCCATTCGTTACAATATTACGTTTTCCGACAATTCCATAATTCCGATAAATTTTTACAAGTCTCAAATCTTAACATTTCTGAGTTCTTACGTACGTTCTTAAAACATGTCCTGTTAATACGGGGTGTAACAAGTATGAACTTGGATATTGACCCATTATGATCATTTTTTATATGAGTCTGTATTCTTTCATGGGGTCATAGAATATGTTAAAATAGTGGGAGTTAATTAAACTAAAGGTCATTTTAGTTAGTTAATGAATATGCTCATAGAAATTATATTTGAGTTTGAATTTCAGTCTATCTATTTCTTCAGATTGTTTAAAATATCGAATTTGTCATTGAAATTCTTGGTTGAGACTAATAAGTTGACTGGAGCTAATTATCCAGACTGGTTGCGTAATTTTCGTTTGGTACTGAGACAAGAGAAAATTGAGTATGTGTTAGACACAACTGTTCCAAATGAAAATTCTATTAAGTTTGCTTTGTTTGACAAGGTTTGCTTATCAGAAGCATTTGGATAATTCTACCTCGGCACAGTGTGCCATGTTGTCCTCCATGTCTGTAGAGTTATAGAGGTATCATGAGAACATGGACCCCTATGAGATGCTAGAACATTTGAGAAGTCTTTACTTCAAACGTAGAATATTATAAGTGTAAAGTCACTAAATTCTACGGAAAATCGGACAACACCTCCTTTGTTTCTACTTACTTTGACACCTTTTTCAAGGCCGAATTCAATAACCAAACACGCCACATTTAAGGCCCAATCAAAGCAATTAATCAATAGGGGATTACACGCCTACTAGACATGTAAAATTCCGCCCCACAAACGATATCAAACTAATACAACTACTAGGCCAATTCGGCAACTTGAGGTACTATAACATCAATTCTTATCCAATTTCCATTTCAATCCAAGTTGTTAGCATAACATGATATCAAGTCACAATCGATTATAACTACTATAATCTTCAAGTAAGTAACATGCGACGATTCAAATTAACGACCAATTTGTAATCCAACTTCAAATGGTTTATATGACATTTAGGATTTAAGGCTACAATCAATCCATAATACTTATAAAACTTCAACACATACTTCATGCTAGCAAACATGAATGTCTAACAACAATAAATAATCTTGTAACACTTAAGAGACAAGATTATTACCTCAACGATTCTTAGTCCAACTTCAAATCCGAAGTCGCTCCTTAGCAACTTAGAGCCTCTTCTTAACACCTCAATCCGCTACTTGAGACCCTTAGAATAACACAAACAAATTTCCGTCAATCTTCCCAACAAAACCTAGAAAAGCAACTAGGTTTTCACCTTGCGACTAATACGAAAACTATCTTTTTCCGGGATTTTTCTATTGAGATATCCTTACAATACACTCATGAACCTTGGTTTAAAGTGTGGAGCTTAATAGACAACAAACAATGTTTTTTCATGATGGAAATGAGTGAAACCCGAGAGCACCATTTTGTGTTCTTGAAATTCTTGAAATTTTTTCTAAGTGTGGAACTTAGTCTTGCTACTAGTACTACTATATAGCACAATGGAGGGTCAAGATGGGTACAAATGTGTGGCTTGGATGAGCTTCAATTAAATATCAAGACTTGTGGTCCCATTGATCAAGTCAATTTTCTCAAGCTCTTCAAGTTGCAAGACTTGTCTTCCTAACAAGGGTCAAATGACCCTTTTGGCCATGCCAAAATCGTCCAAGGCTACATAAGGGGGGTGACACATGTCGCCCTCCCATTCGTTACAATATTACGTTTTCCGACAATTCCATAATTCCGATAAATTTTTACAAGTCTCAAATCTTAACATTTCTGAGTTCTTACGTACGTTCTTAAAACATGTCCTGTAAATACGGGGTGTAACAAGTATGAACTTGGATATTGACCCATTATGATCATTTTTTATATGAGTCTGTATTCTTTCATGGGGTCATAGAATATGTTAAAATAGTGGGAGTTAATTAAACTAAAGGTCATTTTAGTTAGTTAATGAATATGCTCATAGAAATTATATTTGAGTTTGAATTTCAGTCTATCTATTTCTTCAGATTGTTTAAAATATCAAATTTGTCATTGAAATTCTTGGTTGAGACTAATAAGTTGACTGGAGCTAATTATCCAGACTGGTTGCGTAATTTGCGTTTGGTACTGAGACAAGAGAAAATTGAGTATGTGTTAGACACAACTGTTCCAAATGAAAATTCTATTAAGTTTGCTTTGTTTGACAAGGTTTGCTTATCAGAAGCATTTGGATAATTCTACCTCGGCACAGTGTGCCATGTTGTCCTCCATGTCTGTAGAGTTATAGAGGTATCATGAGAACATGGGCCCCTATGAGATGCTAGAACATTTGAGAAGTCTTTACTTCAAACGTAGAATATTATAAGTGTAAAGTCACTAAATTCTACGGAAAATCGGACAGAACCTCCTTTGTTTCTACTTACTTTGCCACCTTTTTCAAGGCCGAATTCAATAACCAAACACGCCACATTTAAGGCCCAATCAAAGCAATTAATCAATAGGGGATTACACGCCTACTAGACATGTAAAATTCCGCCCCACAAACGATATCAAACTAATACAACTACTAGGCCAATTCGGCAACTTGAGGTACTATAACATCAATTCTTATCCAATTTCCATTTCAATCCAAGTTGTTAGCATAACATGATATCAAGTCACAATCGATTATAACTACTATAATCTTCAAGTAAGTAACATGCGACGATTCAAATTAACGACCAATTTGTAATCCAACTTCAAATGGTTTATATGACATTTAGGATTTAAGGCTACAATCAATCCATAATACTTATAAAACTTCAACACATACTTCATGCTAGCAAACATGTAAGGCTAACAACAATAAATAATCTTGTAACACTTAAGAGACAAGATTATTACCTCAACGATTCTTAGTCCAACTTCAAATCCGAAGTCGCTCCTTAGCAACTTAGAGCCTCTTCTTAACACCTCAATCCGCTACTTGAGACCCTTAGAATAACACAAACAAATTTCCGTCATTCTTCCCAACAAAACCTAGAAAAGCAACTAGGTTTTCACCTTGCGACTAATACGAAAACTATCTTTTTCCGGGATTTTTCTATTGAGATATCCTTACAATACACTCATGAACCTTGGTTTAAAGTGTGGAGCTTAATAGACAACAAACAATTTTTTTTCATGTTGGAAAGGAGTGAAACCCGAGAGCACCATTTTGTGTTCTTGAAATTCTTGAAATTTTTTCTAAGTGTGGAACTTAGTCTTGCTACTAGTACTACTATATAGCACAATGGAGGGTCAAGATGGGTACAAATGTGTGGCTTGGATGAGCTTCAATTAAATATCAAGACTTGTGGTCCCATTGACCAAGTCAATTTTCTCAAGCTCTTCAAGTTGCAAGACTTGTCTTCCTAACAAGGGTCAAATGACCCTTTTGGCCATGCCAAAATCGTCCAAGGCTACATAAGGGGGGTGACACATGTCGCCCTCCCATTCGTTACAATATTACGTTTTCCGACAATTCCATAATTCCGATAAATTTTTACAAGTCTCAAATCTTAACATTTCTGAGTTCTTACGTACGTTCTTAAAACATGTCCTGTAAATACGGGGTGTAACAAGTATGAACTTGGATATTGACCCATTATGATCATTTTTTATATGAGTCTGTATTCTTTCATGGGGTCATAGAATATGTTAAAATAGTGGGAGTTAATTAAACTAAAGGTCATTTTAGTTAGTTAATGAATATGCTCATAGAAATTATATTTGAGTTTGAATTTCAGTCTATCTATTTCTTCAGATTGTTTAAAATATCAAATTTGTCATTGAAATTCTTGGTTGAGACTAATAAGTTGACTGGAGCTAATTATCCAGACTGGTTGCGTAATTTGCGTTTGGTACTGAGACAAGAGAAAATTGAGTATGTGTTAGACACAACTGTTCCAAATGAAAATTCTATTAAGTTTGCTTTGTTTGACAAGGTTTGCTTATCAGAAGCATTTGGATAATTCTACCTCGGCACAGTGTGCCATGTTGTCCTCCATGTCTGTAGAGTTATAGAGGTATCATGAGAACATGGGCCCCTATGAGATGCTAGAACATTTGAGAAGTCTTTACTTCAAACGTAGAATATTATAAGTGTAAAGTCACTAAATTCTACGGAAAATCGGACAGCACCTCCTTTGTTTCTACTTACTTTGACACCTTTTTCAAGGCCGAATTCAATAACCAAACACGCCACATTTAAGGCCCAATCAAAGCAATTAATCAATAGGGGATTACACGCCTACTAGACATGTAAAATTCCGCCCCACAAACGATATCAAACTAATACAACTACTAGGCCAACTTGAGGTACTATAACATCAATTCTTATCCAATTTCCATTTCAATCCAAGTTGTTAGCATAACATGATATCAAGTCACAATCGATTATAACTACTATAATCTTCAAGTAAGTAACATGCGACGATTCAAATTAACGACCAATTTGTAATCCAACTTCAAATGGTTTATATGACATTTAGGATTTAAGGCTACAATCAATCCATAATACTTATAAAACTTCAACACATACTTTATGCTAGCAAACATGTAAGTCTAACAACAATAAATAATCTTGTAACACTTAAGAGACAAGATTATTACCTCAACGATTCTTAGTCCAACTTCAAATCCGAAGTCGCTCCTTAGCAACTTAGAGCCTCTTCTTAACACCTCAATCCGCTACTTGAGACCCTTAGAATAACACAAACAAATTTCCGTCAATCTTCCCAACAAAACCTAGAAAAGCAACTAGGTTTTCACCTTGCGACTAATACGAAAACTATCTTTTTCCGGGATTTTTCTATTGAGATATCCTTACAATACACTCATGAACCTTGGTTTAAAGTGTGGAGCTTAATAGACAACAAACAAATTTTTTTCATGTTGGAAAGGAGTGAAACCCGAGAGCACCATTTTGTGTTCTTGAAATTCTTGAAATTTTTTCTAAGTGTGGAACTTAGTCTTGCTACTAGTACTATATAGCACAATGGAGGGTCAAGATGGGTACAATTGTGTTGCTTGGATGAGCTTGATTAAATATCAAGACTTGTGGTCCCATTGACCAAGTCAATTTTCTCAAGCTCTTGAAGTTGCAAGACTTGTCTTCCTAACAGTCAAATGACCTTTTGGCCATGCCAAAATCGTCGAGGCTACATAAGGGGGTGACACATGTCGCCTCCCATTCGTTACAATATTACGTTTCCGACAATTCCATAATTAGATAAATTTGTACAAGTCTCAAATCTTAACATTTCTGAGTACTTACGTACGTTCTTAAAACATGTCCTGTAAAGACTGGGTGTAACAAGTATGAACTTGGATATTGACCCATTATGATCATTTTTATATGAGTCGTATTCTTTCATGGGTCATAGAATATGTTAAAATAGTGGGAGTTAATTAAACTAAAGGTCATTTTAGTTAGTTAATGAATATGCTCATAGAAATTATATTTGAGTTTGAATTTCAGTCTATCTATTTCTTCAGATTGTTTAAAATATCGAATTTGTCATTGAAATTCTTGGTTGAGACTAATAAGTTGACTGGAGCTAATTATCCAGACTGGTTGCGTAATTTGCGTTTGGTACTGAGACAAGAGAAAATTGAGTATGTGTTAGACACAACTGTTCCAAATGAAAATTCTATTAAGTTTGCTTTGTTTGACAAGGTTTGCTTATCAGAAGCATTTGGATAATTCTACCTCGGCACAGTGTGCCATGTTGTCCTCCATGTCTGTAGAGTTATAGAGGTATCATGAGAACATGGGCCCCTATGAGATGCTAGAACATTTGAGAAGTCTTTATGATTCCCAGTCTCAGACTATGGAGTATGAACTGTTGAGAGACCTTTTTAAATGTAAGTTGCATGATAGGGAACATGTGTCTGGTCATGTTCTAAAGATGATTGGGTTGATAGAAAGGCTGGCTTCTATTGGAATGAAGCTGCCCCAAAATGTGTATGTTAACTTGATTTTGAATTCGCTTCCTGGTTCGTTTGAGAATTTCACTGTGAACTTCAACGTGAATGGAACCAAGATGAATCTTCCAGAACTTCATAACATGCTAAAGACTTATGACTCATCAACTTCAAAGGGAAATATTATGCTCATGGTGGGCTCATTTACTAGGTTCAAACCTAAAGGTAAGAACAAGAAGAATAAGGGTAAGACTGGTGCCAAACTTACAATCTTGAAACCTAAAGGAGGTGTTCAGAACAAATCTAGATTGGTCAGGGACGTATGCCTCAACTGCAAGCTTAAAGGGTATTAAAATAAAGATTGCACCTCTCCAGGAGGAGACAAGACACTAGATGCTTCTGGACCTGCTGGACAAGGTATGTTTGTCATTGAGATAAATATGTCTATAAGTAATTTCCACTGCTAGGTATTGGATACTGCTTGTGATTCACACATTTATAATAATGTGGATGGACTAATTGACAGTAGAAAGGTTAGACCATGTGAAGTGGACCTACACGTTGGAAATAGAGCACGAGTTGATGTTGAGCGCGTGTGAACTTATAGATTAGATTTATCTTCGGGTTTTGTGCTGGAACTAAATAATTGTTATTTTGTTCCCTCGATTATAAGAAATATTATTTTCATTCCAATGTTAGACATTGAGGGGTTTTCATCTTATATTGCTAATGGCAGTTACATACTATCTTTTAATGGTATTGTTTGTGGAAATGGACCGCTTGCGAATGATTTATATATTCTCAATTGTATTCGTGAAATTCTCAATTTGCAAAACAAATGAGGTAAAATAAGTAATCCAAGAAATTCCACCTACTAATGGAAATGTAGACTTGATCATATCAATGAATCAAGTATATCAAGATTAAGAAAGTTAGACTACTCGGAACCATTTTGTTATACCCCGTATTTCCAGAGTATGTACGTGAGGGCGTACGTACAAAAGTTTTTAGCCTTAAGTAGGCATAAGGGTCGAAATTTTGTTCACAACCCACGAAAAGAATTGTTTTCCGACGAAACGTTTTCCAAACTTTGCGAAGGGAAAATTACGGCTATGTCATTTATTATTTTTGTGGATTTTTCCGAGAGATGAAATATTTTGGACCAACGAGAGGGTGACAAGTGTCACCCTCAAGTGGACGGCAAAGTGAGACATCTTGGCACGTTTTTTGCCTTTCTTTTGGTCAAGGGTTAGGTAGGATATTTTGTGTGGTAGATGGATAAGGTACACTTGCCCAAATCCTCACCCTACACTTGCCCACCACTTGTCTTGATCTTGGCCATTGATTGGCCTATAAATACCCCTCAAATGCAAGACTTATTCTTCATTCACAAATCATTTTCCAAGTCAAAAAACCCTCTCCCCCTTAGTGTAGTTTTCGTCCAAGGTTCACCTCCCCCTTTGAGAATCCTTGGCCGAAACCCCCCCCCCCTTCCTTGAGTTGTTTTCGTAAAATACACCCCCCCCCCTTAGTAGAAAAGTATTCTCCAAGTATTGTTACTATTCCAAAATACCTTGGCCCAAATACCTTGTAGTATTCCAAGGTTACACCTATACTCAAAGCCCAGAAATACTATTATACATCCCTTCAGTCACAAAAACGAAACCCTAAGGAAAATCTTCATAGCGGGTTGAAGTATTAAGAAGAAGTTGCGTAGAACTTCTAAGGGTTGTTTGGAGCGGGTTGGAGCGTTCAGAATAGGAGCTAAACGTTGCTCAGGATCGACATTAAAACTTGGATAATTTTGGGCTTATCGAGGTAAAAGATCTTGTCCTTCTATTGTAATTGGGAATTACATACTGTAGTAGTATAGAATGAGTATAAGATACATAGAAGAATATTACAGAAGAGAATTGAACTGTAATAGAAGGATATTACAGAAGATAATTTAACTGAAATCACATCAGAAGAATATTAAAGAAGAAATCAGATTGTACTTACATGTGATGTATTTACTGAGAATTGTGTAGTTTGTGGTAGGGAAGTCTGCCCAATTTTCCGTAGAATAAGGAATCAGATCTAGAATTATTCTACAGAGTAGTCTAGACGTTGATAGACTTGTATGACCGTTATAGGTTGAAGTACTGCAAGTAGCGTATTCTACTCGAATGGTGGAAAGGGCTAGCCGGATTACAGTACTTTGGAGCTATTTGCTAATAGTCGATAATCGTCGTGAGGTATGTGATTCTTCCTATCATCTTGAGCATGATATTTTAAAAGAATATATATATAGTACGGTAGACGTACGTGTGTTAACTGAACGTGGTTTTACTTCGATGTCTTTTGACTTGAGTTTTAAATAATAAGAGTCTTGAAGTATTTCAAAAGAATTAAGAATCGCTTTTGAAAGAAGAGTAATACTTTTTGAAAGAGTTATACTAGCTTTATGGGAAGTTAGGTATAACAACTTAAGAGAGATAAAAAGAATGGTTTACTGACTTTAGAAGTTAAGAGACTTGATCTTAAAAGATAAGCGACTTGACTTAATTGAATTGATATGAATTTTGTTAAAAAGTGTGAAACCTCATTCGTGAGTAATGAGTACTTGGTTTTTAAAGAATAATGTTTTACTGATCTCGGAAATGAGAATAAGTATCGAACGAACCACTACAGCGTTAATAAAGGAAAATGTATTGACAAGTAATTAATTATATTAAAATCAGTAGAAACCTCCATCTGCATAGAAGCTAATATAAGAAAAAATTGTATTACATTTCCTAGATCATGGCTGCTTTAATAAGGATTGTTATAAACAAGAATAACCTACTCACACATAAGGCATATGTTACTCAAATTGTTTTAAAAGAGAATTATGTTATTAAGTGATTAAGACTATGAACTACGAAACCTTTCGAAAATGAGAAACTTGAGTATTTGAAATTAGGAAAACTTGAACTTTTGGAAAAGAATGTTGTTACTTGACTTTAAGAAGGAAAGTGTTTTGGTTTAAAAAGAAGGGTATAGTATTGCCTTAGTTGATTTTAAAAAGGAAAACATGGTATTATCTTAATCTGTCTTAAAAGAGCGTTTAAATGTTATGGTCAATTCTATACCGTGTTCATGGGATGAACCGGGAATGTATTTCACACGACACCGCGTTCATGGGATGAACCGGGAATGTATTCCATACGATTCCACCTCGAGTCCCATGAGATGGGCCAAGACATGTATGATTCCTATCGAGTCCCATGAGATGGGCCGAGACATGTGCGATACCTATCGAGTCCCATGAGATGGGCCGAGACATGTACGATTCCTATCGAGTCCCATGAGATGGGCCGAGACATGTGCGATACCTATCGAGTCACATGAGATGGGCCGAGACATGTGCGATACCTATCGAGTCCCATGAGATGGGCCGAGACATGTGCGATACCTATCGAGTCCCATGAGATGGGCCGAGACATGTGCGATACCTATCGAGTCCCATGAGATGGGCCGAGACATGTGCGATACCTATCGAGTCCCATGAGATGGGCCGAGACACGTCGCGATACCTATCGAGTCCCACGAGATGGGCCGAGACATGTGCGATTCCTATTGAGTCCCATGAGATGGGCCGAGACATGTATTCCATACAATTCTTCATCGAGTCCCATGAGATGGGCCGAGATATGTATTCCACACGATTCCACCTCGAGTCCCATGGGATGGGCCGAGACATGTTATACGTATCACACGATTTATACCTAGACTGCCGGCAGTGAGGAAGGAGTTCCACGGGCATGAGGGATGACTTTGAGGGCGTGAGTCCCTGACTTGACATGACTGTTTTTATGTTGCGAACTGTAGTTTTGTTATCATACATGTCTCCTATTTTATTTTAGACTGTTATGATTTCATTTACAGTATTTTTCGCCACATACTTGGTACTGTTGCCAGACCTCATTCGGGATGCGTTCATGCCGCAGTAGAGGTACACCCCGGTTGTTGATCCTCGCCATGGGATCACAGTTCAGCGTATTGAAGCTCCGTTTCTCGGAAGCTTATCTTTTGGTATGTTTCCTGAGTTGTAGTTCTTTTACATTCGTGGTATGGCGGCCTGTCCGTCATAGGTGTTGTTACATTCTTAGGTCCAGTAATCACTGTGGGCAGGTTTGTAAATGGGGATGTAATCGCTCAAAGTTTTATTATATATACACGAAAGCGATATTTTCATGGATAAACCGTTTCTCATTTTATAATTGTTTCATGTCTTATTTTATATTCCGATTACTCGATGTATGACTACTGGGCCCGGTAAGGCACTACCACGAGCCCGGTTCGGTCGTGACAAAAGTGGTATCGTGAGCGATTAATCCTCGAAAGTGTCTACGCATCGTGTCTAGTAGAGTCTTGATTATCGATATGTTGTGCACCACATCTATAATCAGGAGGCTGCAGGACATTTAGGATTGGTTTCCATTCTTCTCATTCTGAGATCGTGCCTTAGAGCTGTGTTATAAGTTGGATCCCTCTGACGTATTTCGTTTTACCGCTATGCCTCGCGCAGCAACCCGCCCAGATGGGCAAGGCACCGGGAGCCGCTAGTAGGATACAGAGAGTACGGGGCGCAGCCCGCCATTACCCGAGATAGTGCTTGAAGGCGAGTTTGCGACGCCACCCCAAAGAGTTTAGAGCGCGGCAGGCCGGGCTGAGACCACGATTGAGCCTCCAGTCCCACAACCTGGAGCAGAGGAGTTGGGGTACAAAGAGATGGCCCAATTATTGGCCAGGATAGTGGCAAGGCACGAGGATAGGCTGGACGCAACAGTTCCAGTAGTACCCATGGTTCACCCGAGATCGGATAGTTTGAGGTTACGGGACTTTCTGAGTTGTAGCCCGCCAGAGTTCTACGGGTCGAGGCCTGAGGATGATCCGCAGGAGTTCATTCGGCGATTCTGGATCATGAGAGTGATCAAGGCTTCGGAGACCGAGTCGGTGGTCTTAGGTTCGCATCGGCTGCGTGATATGCAGTCGACTGGTTTGATTCGTAGGAACTGTCTCGGGGAGAGTATGCACTTCTAGCCGTATGGGACGAGTTCTTTAAGGGCATTTCTTGCACATTTCTTGCCTCCACAGATGAGAAGGGCTCGGGCCGACAGATTTTTGACATTGAGGCAGACCGGGCGTACGGTTCGGGAGTACAATGTAGAGTTTGACTCATTAGCTCGGTACGTCCCCGCATTGGTAGCCGACATGGAGGACAGAGTGCACCGCTACGTCACCGGGCTCGATGACTACTTGACAGAGGCTTGTTCGGGTGTAGCTCTTCAGCCGGGCATGGACATTGCCCGCATGCATGCTTATGCACTTGGATGTGAGGAACGGAGAGGTCGACGGAATGACCGAGATCGCGAAGAGGCCGATCTGCAGGTCCTGGTAACTTTCGAGGCGGACCGCCTGGCCAGAGTTAGTTATGCACCTCCGCCAAGACAGAGTGGTCCTCCGCGCCTTCGGGACGCTCAGATATTCGAGCTGGTCGAGCTCGGGCTTCGTTCACGGTGCATACGGGTTCTAGCCATCGGTTCATGCTTTCCTCGGTGTGCACGATGCGGCAAACGTCATCCCGGGAGTGTCGTCTTCATCGGTGCTTGTTTCACTGCGCCGCGTCGTGGCCATGTGACGAGGGACCGCCCTAAAAGGAGGGATACGTAGAATGACGCGACTACGGTCGATGCAGGATCATCGCCTTTCTATGCATACCGCAGGCGTGCCTATGATTAGAGTGGAGCAGATGGTACAGGTATATTCTTACCCCTCTAGAGACTAGTATGCGTTGATGATATGATGAAATGCTAAGTATTATATTCAGATAGCATTATGTTAAAATTGTGTTTAGAAAACATGGTTAAGGGTAAGTTTGGGGACAGGGAAAGTGTGAGCCTTAGAATATTACACGTAGAGACCTTAGATACGAGACCATCTTGAGTAAAAAATTTATGTTTGTGTTGACCTTTATCAGAGTGCATAGTATACGTGGGATATATTTGTGTGATAAGTCCCTGAGTGGTATGAAATGAAAGAGGGTAGTTGAGCTAAGAAGACCACTAGGTTTTCCTGACTTGATTTGTGAGATTGTTCCGGATCGAGAAACAAGAGAGTTCGGCACGGCGGAGGGTCGGGTTGAGGACGTATTGCGGGTCAACCCGTAGCCCGGATTAAGGTGGGGTCAGTTCTGGGTGGTCCCGCCGGGTGGTAGGGTCACGAGGGTGCTAGGCCCAGGTTTAGGTAACCATCGTATGAGTTCGTGGATATGTTCGACCAAGAATCGGATCGTTAAGGCCGGGAATGGCCTTAAAGGAGATTGAGGCTAGTAAGATGACCAAGTTTGGAGGTAGTGACTCTGGAGATTTTGGAAACTGAAGCGATGACTGAAGTATGGTACGTATACTAGAAAGAGTTCAAGTGTTCGAGAAGAGTACGACGAGTGAGAAAAGAAGAGAACGTGTGTTAGCAGAATAAAGGAGATCATTTTGTTGTGAAGTGAAGATGCGAAGGAAGTATCCTTTAGACCAGGGTGGAAGCTTTTGTGATGTAGGAATGATTTCTCGTGGACTTGGGTTAAGTATTTTCGCGTGTGTTATTTTGTGGCCAGGCGTGGCGTTGACAACTTGTTTAAGATATGAGGAACTTTGTCGTTATCCGTCTTGGGAAGGAACATTCGGGATGAATGTTTCTAAGGAGGGGAGAATGTTATACCCCGTATTTCCAGAGTATGTACGTGAGGGCGTACATACAAAAGTTTTTAGCCTTAAGTAGACATAAGGGTCGAAATTTTGTTCACAACCCACGAAAAGAATTGTTTTCCGACGAAACGTTTTCCAAACTTTGCGAAGGGAAAATTACGGCTATGTCATTTATTATTTTTGCGGATTTTTCCGAGAGATGAAATATTTTGGACCAACGAGAGGGTGACACTTGTCACCCTCAAGTGGACGGCAAAGTGAGACATCTTGGCACGTTTTTTGCCTTTCTTTTGGTCAAGGGTTAGGTAGGATATTTTGTGTGGTAGATGGATAAGGTACACTTGCCCAAATCCTCACCCTACACTTGCCCACCACTTGTCTTGATCTTGGCCATTGATTGGCCTATAAATACCCCTCAAATGCAAGACTTATTCTTCATCCACAAATCATTTTCCAAGTCTAAAAACCCTCTCCCCCTTAGTGTAGTTTTCGTCCAAGGTTCCCCTCCCCCTTTGAGAAGCCTTGGCCGAAACCAACCCCCCCCTTCCTTGAGTTGTTTTCGTAAAATACACCCCCCCCTTGGTAGAAAAGTATTCTCCAAGTATTGTTACTATTCCAAAATACCTTGGCCCAAATACCTTGTAGTATTCCAAGGTTACACCTATACTCAAAGCCCAGAAATACTATTATACTTCCCTTCAGTCACAAAAACGAAACCCTAAGGAAAATCTTCATAGCGGGTTGAAGTATTAAGAAGAAGTTGCGTAGAACTTCTAAGGGTTGTTTGGAGCGGGTTGGAGCGTTCAGAATAGGAGCTAAACGTTGCTCAGGATCGACATTAAAACTTGGATAATTTTGGGTTTATCGAGGTAAAAACTCTTGTCCTTCTATTGTAATTGGGAATTACATACTGTAGTAGTATAGAATGAGTATAAGATACATAGAAGGATATTACAGAAGAGAATTGAACTGTAATAGAAGGATATTACAGAAGAGAATTTAACTAAAATCACATCAGAGGAATATTAAAGAAGAAATCAGATTTTTACATGTGACCGTATTTACTGAGAATTGTGTAGTTTGACGTAGGGAAGTGCCCAATTTTCCGTAGAATAAGGAATCTGTATCTAGAATTATTCTGAGTAGTCTAGACGTTGATAGACTTTATGACCGTTATAGGTTGAAGATCGCAAGTAGCGTATTCTACTCGGCGGTGGAAATGGCTAGCCGGACATGAGATTTGGAGCTATTTGCTAATAGTCGATAATCGTCGCGAGGTATGTGATTCTTCCTATCCTCTTGAGCATGATATTTTAAAAGAATATATATATAGTACGGTAGACGTACGTGTGTTAACTGGACGTGGTTTTACTTCGATGTCTTTTGACTTGAGTTTTAAATAATAAGAGTCTTGAAGTATTTCAAAAGAATTAAGAATCGCTTTTGAAAGAAGATTAATACTTTTTGAAAGAGTTATACTAGCTTTATGGGAAGTTAGGTATAACAACTTAAGAGAGATAAAAAGAATGGTTTACTGACTTTAGAAGTTAAGAGACTTGATCTTAAAAGATAAGCGACTTGACTTAATTGAATTGATATGAATTTTGTTAAAAAGTGTGAAACCTCATTCGTGAGTAATGAGTACTTGGTTTTTAAAGAATAATGTTTTACTGATCTCGGAAATGAGAATAAGTATCGAACGAACCACTACAACGTTAATAAAGGAAAATGTATTGACAAGTAAGTAATTATATTAAAACCAGTAGAAACCTCAATCTGCATAGAAGCTAAGATAAGACAAAATTGTATTACATTTCCTAGATCATGGCTGCTTTAATAAGGATTGTTATAAACAAGAATAATCTACTCACACATAAGGCATATGTTACTCAAATTGTTTTAAAAGAGAATTATGTTATTAAGTGATTAAGACTATGAACTACGAAACCTTTCGAAAATGAGAAACTTGAGTATTTGAAATTAGGCAAACTTGAACTTTTGGAAAAAAATGTTGTTACTTGACTTTAAGAAGGAAAGTGTTTTGGTTTAAAAAGAAGGGTATAGTATTGCCTTAGTTGATTTTAAAAAGGAAAACATGGTATTATCTTAATCTGTCTTAAAAGAGCATTTAAATGTTATGGTAATTCTATACCGTGTTCATGGGATGAACCGGGAATGTATTTCACACGACACCGCGTTCATGGGATGAACCGGGAATGTATTTCATACGATTCCACCTCGATTCCCATGAGATGGGCCGAGACATGTACGATTCCTATCGAGTCCCATGAGATGGGCCGAGACATGTGCGATACCTATCGAGTCCCATGAGATGGGCCGAGACATGTGCGATTCCTATCGAGTCCCACGACGGCCGAGACACGTGCGATACCTATCGAGTCCCATGAGATGGGCCGAGACATGTGCGATACCTATCGAGTCCCATGAGATGGGCCGAGACATGTCGCGATACTGCTCGAGTCCCACGAGATGGGCCGAGACATGTGCGATACTATCGAGTCCCGTGAGATGGGCCGAGACACGCGCGATACCTATCGAGTCCCATGAGATGGGCCGAGACATGTGCGATACCTATCGAGTCCCATGAGATGGGCCGAGACATGTGCGATACCTATCGAGTCCCACGACGGGCCGAGACATGTGTGATTCCTATCGAGTCCCAAGAGATGGGCCGAGACATGTATTCCATACGATTCCTATCGAGTCCCACGAGATGGGTCGAGTCACGTATTCCACACGATTCCACCTCGAGTCCCAGGATGGGCCGAGACATGTTATACGTATCACATGATTTATACCTAGATCGCCTAAGTGAGGAAGAGTTCCACGCATGAGGATGACTTTGAGGCGTGAGTCCACGACTTGACATGACTGTTTTTATGTTGCGAACTGTAGTTTTGTTATCATACATGTCTCTGCTTTATTTTAGATCGTTATGATTTCATTTACTGATTTTTCGCCACATACTTGGTACTGTCTTGACCTCCTTGGGCTGCGTTCATGCCGCAGTAGAGGTACACCGGTTGTTGATCCTCGCCATAGGATCACAACAGTGTATTGGGAAGCTCCGTTTCTCGAGGCTTATCTTTTGGTATGTTTCCCTGAGTTGTAGGTTCTTGTACATTCAGGGGTATGGCGGGGCCCTGTCCCGTCATAGGTGTTGTTACATTCTTAGAGGTCTGTAGTACTGTTGTGGGCAGGTTTGTAAATGGGGATGTAACTGTTCAAAGTTTTATTATATATACATGCCGAAAGGCGATATTTTCATGGATAAACTTTTCTCATTTTATAATTGTTTCATGTCTTATTTTATATTCCGCTGATTACTCTGATGTATGACTACTTGGGTGCCCGGGTAAGGCACCAGTCACGGGCCCGGGTTCGGGTCGTGACACATTTGACCTGGAGTCCTATGGTGACTGTGAATCTTGCTTAAGAGGAAATATGACCAACAAATTACTTTATGGGAAAGGTTTGCGAGCCAAAGAGGTACTTGAGTTTGTCCATACAGATGTATGTGGGCCATTTTCAAATCAAGCTAAGGGAGATTTTCCTTACTTCATTACTTTTACAAACGATTTCACAAAGTTTGGATATGTGTATCTTATGAAACACAAGTCCGAAGGCTTTGAGAAATTCAAGGAGTATAAGTTAGAAGTAGAAAAACAACTTGAAAAGAGTATCAAGACCCTTCGATCAGATCGAGGAGGTGAATACTTGAGTAGAGAAGTTCTAGATTACTTGAAACTTCTTGGAATCCAATCAGAATGGACACTTCCTAGAATACTACAAATGGATGGTGTTACTGAAAAGAGAAATCGAACCTTATTAAATATAGTTAGATACATAATGAGTTTTTTTTCAGCTCTTCCAACATACCTTTGGGGCTATGCTTTACAAAACTCAATCTATATTCTGAATAGAGTTACTTCAAAGTCATTAGAGAAAACTCCATATGAGATATGGCATGACAAAAAGCCTGATGTTACACATATATGAGCCTGGGGCTGCCCTACATATGTAGAGAAGATGCTTACTGACAAGTTGAAGTCTAAAAGTGAGAAATATTACTTTGTGGGGTATCCTAAGAAAAGGAGAGGATACTATTTCTATCTTCCTGGAGAACACAAGGTCATTGTTTCCAGAAATGCAACTTTCCTTGAAGAAGATAGAACTTGAAGAAATTCAAGAACCACAAAGCAACATAGAGGTTGAATCCTTGTCAAATAACCTAGACAAGAATTCAGTGGGATTAGTTAGTGAAGGTGTGTTACTTAGAGTGCAACCTTCAGCCAGTGGTAGTGATGTGAGGATTGATGTAGAAATGTAAGATTCTCATACACAACCAATGGAAGATAATACAATGGTTGTACATCCTTCCACTCAGGAAACATATGTAGATGATATTCCTGAAGACTCTCATAGTGGTGGAAACACACAAGAACCTTCTCATGATCAGAATATAAGAACCACAGAAACACAAAATAACCAACTCCGTAGGTCTACTAGAACTCATTGTCAGCCTGAAAGACTTAATCTCCTTGTTGAAAGTCACAATGAGATAGATATTCTTGATGATGATGAGCCTACAACCTACAGTGAGGCTATGTTAGACATTGACTCATAGAGATGGCAAGAAGCCATAAAATCTGAAATAGATTCAATGTATGTTAATCAAGTTTGGAACTTGGTTGATTTGCCAACTGGGTTAAGCCCATATGATGCAAATGGGTCTTCAATAAGAAGATTGATGCATTTGGAAATGTGAAAATTTACAAGGCTAGGTTGGTATGAAAAGGTTATAATCAGAGACTTGGGGTGAATTATGATGAAACCTTTTCACTAGTTGCGAAAATCAAGTCCATTCGGATTTTACTTGCAGTAGTTGCATACTATGATCATGAGATTTTGCAGATAGATGTTAAGACTATTTTCCTCAATGGAAATCTAATTGAGGAAGTGCATATGATTCAACCTGAAGATTTTACATCTAAGTCAAAACCTAAAGCAGTATGCAAACTACAAAAGTCCATTTATGGACTTAAGCAAACCTCAAAGAGTTGAAATATTTGCTTTGACAAAACTATCAAATCGTTTGACTTTGTCAGAAGTAAAGAGGATCCATGCGTTTATAGTAAATGCAAGGAGGGATTATTATTTTCATTATCATATATGTAGATGACATATTAATAATGGAAAACGATAAGTCCCTTATGCAATCAGTGAAGGAATGGTTGTCCAGCACCTTCATGATGAAGGACTTAGGTGAAGCCTGCTACATTATTAGAATTAGGATCTACAGAGATAGACCTAATAGATTGTTAGGGCCATCACAGTCTACATACATAGACAAAGTGCTAAGACATTTCTCAATGGAAAACTACAAGAGTTGAGGTCTTCATATGGGCCAAGACATCAAGTTATCTAAAAAGGATAGTCCTTCCACTGTTACAGAAGTTGAACGCATGAAGAGGATCCCATATGCTTCAGCTATAGGATCAATCATGTATGACATGACCTGCACTAGGACAGATGTGGCCTTTGCACTTAGCATGACTTTCAAATTCCAGTAGCATCATGGGGAGGAACACTGGAAAGCAGTCAAGAATATTCTTAAGTATCTTAGACGAACTAAATAATATTCTTAGTCTATGATGGAAAAGAGAAACTAGTTGCTATTGGGTACACTGATGCTAGCTTCCAAACAGATTTTGATGACTTCAAGTCACAGTCTGGATATGCCTTCATTTTCAATGGTGGAGCAGTAAGTTGGAAAAGTTCCAAGTAAGAAACCACTGCTGATTCGACAACTGAAGCCGAGTACATTGTTCGATCGGAAGCTGGTAAAGAAGTCTCGATATATGAGTTCTTAAAAGAACTAGGGGTTGTTCCAAGTGCCAGTCATCCAATAACAATATATTGTGACAACACTGGTGCGATTGTGCAAGCTAATGAACCATGATCAACAAACAGAAACAAACATGTACAGAGGAAATACCACATATTCAGAGAGATGATGAAATCTAAAGAAATAGATCTAGACTATATTCCCACTGATGATAATCTAACTGACCCATTTACTAAACCATTGAGCTTAGCTAAGCATAATGGTCATTTAAAAACATGGGTATTAGATACATTGGAGATTAGCTCTAGGACAAGTGGGAGATTGAAGGTATGTATGTACTAGAGACAATCTATATTAGGGACAAGATGTACTTAAAACACATTCGTATTGTTAATGAGATTAATATTTATGACATTTGCAACTATTAAATTATTGTTTGATTGTTTGTAATTATTCATATATATGCATCCCTTGAGCTTATATTGTCATTAATAGAGTAAGATATTAATGATAGAACCTAACTCTCAAAATAGGCTCGACTAATGATCATCGAGAATGGGATATCGATGATATGCTATAAGTTGACATGTGGTCTGCATCAGATTCTTGGAGAATATAGTATGTCTCACAGCTATGAGTAATGGTTACTCGTGATGGACACATGCATACTTTGAGGAAGTATTGGTATACCCTGCCGATAAACTATTTGTTATACATGTCTATAGTGTTATCGGCGTGTGGAATATAAATGTCCTTTGACTTGAGATCAATACGCACATTATTTACAGAATGATATACTTTGACCAAATTCTAAGCTTAAACTCCTTCTGGATAAGATACGACTTGTGTTGGGTGCATCAGGATGTAAATCAAGGTGGTAGTTGAGCCAATAATATGATTTATTTCTCGATTGGAAATTCGAGAGAGCACTCAATTTCTCAATATTATTAACTAAAGTCACTGGCCAATGCAAGAAACATATTTAGAATATGGTCTAGTTGTCAACTAATAAATGTGAGATAAAGTGATTAAGCTATTTGGATAGACACTTGGAAAATTCTAAGTTTAATCGAGTGTGTCATGAACAAAAGTAGTTTATAGTTCCGCATAAAGGTTAATTTTACTGGATTCATATAAATGTACTTCACACATTGAGTTTGTCATACGACGCAGTCTAGGAGTTTCGTATCGACTTTAATTAGATTAATGTCAATATGTGAAGGCCTATAGGGTCACACTATATGCGATTATTTCTTCGATTTAAGAGTGTATTGAGAAAATATTAAATATTTGATTGAGAATCGAGATATTTAATTTATAATAATTATGGAATATTTCTATTTGATAGAAATTATTTAATTAAGTCGAATTGGATTTCAGATTTAATTAAATGTGTTGAATATATTATATAGGTACGCAGACAAATACATGTGTCACGACCCCGACCCCGGGCCCGCGACTGGTGCTCTACCTGTGCACTCTTATAGGTGTACATCAGAGAAAATCAGCGGAACATACATGCAACTCATAACGTACATTAACAGGAAATAAACAACAGGCTAGCCGATAAGGCTACCTCCATGGACATATATATATATATATATATATACATAGCCAAAAGCAGTTACATCCTTCTTCTTTACAAACCGACCCACAAGATATGACTACAGACCTCTAAGAATTTTTGACATAACCACTGTGACGGGACAGGGCCCCACCATACCCCTAAATATACATAATCTACATCAACATGGATCCGTACCAAAAGATAAGCCCCCGGAGTGAATGAAGCTTCTTCCCAAAAACTGAACAGAGATCCTAAGAACGAGGATCACCAACCTGGGTACCTACTACCTGCGGCATGAACACAACCCCCCGAAGGGGGTCAGTACAACATGTACTGAGTATGGAACAGAAATAAGGTACAGTAATCAAATCATAATTTTATAAAAAAATGACAGGGGCAAGTATAAAAAGTTAGTATCAGATCCTACCGTGCCATTTTAACTCATGAAATCAATCGTACATTAGTCGTTCTTTTTCTTCTTTCAATAAGAATTAACATCATATTCTTACATACATACTTAAGAATTTCATCAAGTTCTTTTCCACATAACTTACATATCTCACATAACATAATCTGACTCTTTATGGAGGGACTTCTTATTTTTTTAGCTTGCTTTGATTATCCATACGTGATAACATAACCCGACCCATTTGTGGGACACGGTGTACCGATGAATCATGTGACATAACCCGGCCCGCATGTGGGGCTCGGTGTACTGTGGAATCTGTAGCATAACCCGGCCCGCCTGTGGGGCTCGGTGTACTGTGGAATCTGTAGCATAACCCGGCCCGCCTATGGGGCTCGGTGTACTGTGGAATCTGTAGCATAACCTAGCCCGCCTGTGGGGATCGGTGTACTGTGGAATCTGTAGCATAACCCGACCCGCCTGTGGGGCTCGGTGTACTGTGAAATCTGTAGCATAACCCGTCCCGCCTGTGGGGCTTGCATCTTGTGGAATCTGTGAAGATAACCCGCCTGTGGGGCTCGGTGTACTGTGGAATCTGTAGCATAACACGACCCGCCTGTGGGGCTCGGTGTAATATGGAATCTGTAGCATAAACCGGCCCGCCTGTGGGGCTCGGTGTACTGTGGAATCTATAGCATAACCCGGCCCGCCTGGGGGCTCGGTGTACTGTGGAATCTGTAGCATAACCCGGCCCACCTGTGGGGCTCGGTGTAAAATGACGTAACCCGACCCATCTTGGGGCGCAGTGTAATATGGCGTAACCCGGCCTATGTGTAGGCTCAGTGTATCTCATAACATAACCCGACCTATGTGTAGGTTCGGTGTATTACATAACATAACCCGACCCGTTTTGCGGGACCCGGTGTAACTCTCCTTACATAACGTAACCCGACCCGTTTGCGGGAAACGATGTATTGTATCCATAACATTTTAAACCATCTTTTCTTACTTCTTCTTAAGTTGTTATAACAACTTCCCATAAAGCTATTATAACAACCTTTCATTTTGGAGAACTTAAGGCACTTTCATTTCTTACAACATTAGGGGAAACTAAACCCAAAAGTACTACGTACATGCATACTTATAAAAGAATCATGCCACGCCTTCTCTTTTAAATCAATAAATTTCTTCTTTTTAAAGCTCAAGTTACATACTCTTTTGAAATCAATCTTCTTATCTTTTGAAATAAATCAAGAAGCCATACTTTTTAAATCAAGTCATTTCCACTTATAAAATCAAGGCTTATAGTCTTAAAACCTCGTATCATATACTCTTTAAAATCACGTCGCTTATACATATAAAATCATGTCATCTATACTTTAAAAATCAAGTCCCATAACTTGAAAAATAAAATTTCATACACTTCCAAAACCAAGTAACTTATTCTCTTTAAAATCATATAACTTCTACTTATAAAATCAAGTCCCTTTTCACATATAAATTCAAGTCATTTTCAAATATAAAATCAACTTACTTACTTCAATTAAATCAAGGCATATGGCTTTAAATCAAACCTCATAACTTCCTAACCATTCTTACCAACATCTCCCATAAGACTTGGTAAGGACTTAGGATAATTTAGACATACTTTTTACATAGAGTAAATCAACATACGTACCTCTTAACTTCTAAGAGTAGAAGGAATCATGAAATAACACCACATGTATATTTCATACGTAGAATCATGCCGAAAGAAGGAAGAGGTTCACATACCTCGCGACGACTAACGACACGTAGCAATATGCTCCAAAGTACTTCAACCTTGTTAGCTATTCCACCCTTCAAGTAGAATACGCTATACGTAGTACTTTAACCTATAATAACCATAATACGTCTATCAATTCCTAGCCTTTTTAAGGTAGAATAATACTAAGTGTAAAGTGTTACATCCCGTAAGTCCAGGACATGTATAAGAGAATGTACGTAAGGAATCAAGACTTGGAAATTGGTACGAAAGGAAGAATTGTTTTTCCGACGGAAAATATTCCGAACGTCGGAAAGGAAAAATGTTCGTTGTTGAGAATTGGATTCTCAAAGTGCATTATTTGAAGAGTATGGAACTCTTAACCTTATGGAAATTTATTTTTTACGGATTTGGTCACGTGGGGCCCACCCGAGGAATTTTACGTTTTGCGGGGCCCACGAGGGTTACAGAATTTTATGGACGAATGAGAGGGCGACACGTGGCACCCCACATATGGTCTTGGATGAAATTAGTAAGGGTAGAATGGTCATTTACCATGGTGGAAGATAAGTCTTGCTAAGCTTGATATTGTTGACCAAGTCAAGTCAACTTGCCACTCAGGCTTAATCCATGTGATCTTCATCTTAGCCACCCATTTGTTTAAGTCTAAGCCATCCATAGTGTTATAAATACTAAGCTAGTGCAAGACAAGCTCTTTTAACACTTAGAAAAAATTAGAGAACTCTTGTGCACACAACATAGCTCTCGGCTTTGTGCTCTCCCACACAAATTTTTTTGTAGTTTTGATCCTTTGTTCACAAGACTTAAACCCAATGTCCCTAAGGGTATTATAAGGATATATCAACAGAAAGATTTCGGAAAAATGACATTTTCGTATTAGTCGCAAGGCGGAAACTTAAGGAGTTCTTCAACTTTGAAGTTGGAACTTGAAGATGGGTTCTTCATAGGCTTCTAAGGAGTGCTTGAAGCGGATTGGAACATAAGGAAAGGAGCTAAGAATTGCTAAGGCGCGACTTTGAATCTTGGAATTTTTAAGGGCTTATAAAGGTATAATTCTTGTCGTTTTTAGTAATTGAGACTTACTTATTGTTGTAGCTATGGGTATTAGCAAGCATGAGTTATATAGTATGAAGTTTGATAAGTATTTTGGCTATTGGAACCCTAATCCGAAAACTAGCATGTTTAGCCTTAAGATTACAATTCAAGTTGATTATTGGTTTAAATCGTCGCATGTTGTATAAAGAAGGAAATTGTAGTTGTTTATGACTATATAACATGTTAGACCTTAGAACTTGGAATTGGAAAAGAATTGGAAAAGACTTTGAGTTGTTGGTTATAAGTTGGCCGAGAATGACTTGGATTTTAAATTACTTGGTATGAATTGTGGGGCGGAATTTTACACGTATTATAAGGCGTGTAATCCCCTTTGTTTGGTTGTTGTTATGAGCCTTAAATGTGGCATGTTGGTTATTGTATTCGGCCTTGAAAAAGGTGACAAAGTGAGTAGAAACAAAGGAAGTGCTGCCCGATTTTCCGTAGAATTAGAGACCGTATACTTAGTATTATTCTATGTTAGAGACTAGAAGTTTATAGTCTTGTTGTGACCATTATAGGTTGACACTTCTACGTACGGCGTATTCGGCTTAGCTTGTGGATTTAGCCGAAAAGGTATGTGAACTATCTCCTCTTCTAGCATGATTCCTTAAGGTAAAGAAAGTATGTCCTACTCCTTAAATGATCCATTCCTTGGTTGTATTTGGATTGCCTAAAATAGAATTCGTTCTATGTACTTCCTTGATTGTACTTTGATGTTTAAATTGTAAGTTGTATAATCCATTGCCTTAGTGAAGTTGGATTCTTAAAAGTGAAAGTATTTTACTTAAGTACATAGAGTCTTGAAAAGGAAGTGGTTTCCAAATCTTTTGGCTAGTGCCTTAGTTCCAAAACCTAAGGGTCGTTTAATGACTTTAGGGGAGTCAAATGAGTGATTTACTTAATTGTTCTAAGAGAGGAGAAATGACATGATTTAAGAGAAGAAACTTGTTTTCTAAATATTAAGAGACTTGAAGTATTTTGGAAAGTTAAGAACTTGATTTGTAAGTATGTGATACTTGGTTTTAAGTATAAGTCTCTTGGTTTTAAAAAAGAATGAATATGTCTAAAATCATAAAGGGTTATAACGGTTTTATGGGAAGTTGGTTATAACGGCTTTATGAAAGGTTAAGAAAGTTGTCTATTTTGATTATTAGGCATAAGTTGCCTAGATTGTGAAAATTTGAAGTTACTTGATTCCAAGCTTTGAAATGAGTTTTCTAAAGGTGTAGTAACTCACTTTGAAAAATAGACACACCTTGATACTACGGGTGTTAGTATCTTGGGGTTTTACATAAAAATGAGTCTTTTGAAAAGAATGCACGTACGAAGTACTTTGGCCTGTTTAATTGAGAATTATTCTATGTGTGCCTTGATAAGTACTTTGGCCTGTTTAATTGAGAATTATTCTATGTGTGCCTTGATAAGTACTTTGGCCTGTTTAATTGAGAATTATTCTATGTGTGCCTTGATAAGTACTTTGGCATGTTTAATTGAGAATTATTCTATGTGTGCCTTGATAAGTACTTTGGCCTGTTTAATTGAGAATTATTCTATGTGTGCCTTGATAAGTACTTTGGCTTGTTTAATTGAGAATTGCCAATGTGTGCTGGTGATAGCATTTGAGTACAAGTATTATGTTTTATTACGTTGCCGCGACTGGTTGGAGGGTTTGCCTTTGTAAGTTTACTTGACG
The DNA here is from genome assembly GCA_029844215.1 of Przewalskia tangutica. Classification (NCBI taxonomy): domain Eukaryota; kingdom Viridiplantae; phylum Streptophyta; class Magnoliopsida; order Solanales; family Solanaceae; genus Przewalskia; species Przewalskia tangutica. The sequence continues at coordinate 83,631,766 of CM056720.1, read as the reverse complement.
CATCGACAGCCGGTGGGATTCCACGGGTATGCTTCCATTATTTGTGTTACCCTACGGTCATGCTTATACGATGTGGGATGCCGGGGAATGCGACCGCGAGAGATACCCTATGGTCATGCTTATAAGATGTGGGATGCCGGGGCATGCGACCACGAGGGATACTCCTTGGACATGCTTATACGATGTGGGATTCCGGGGCATGTGACCAGGAGTCGGGTTAAATTCCCGGATTTGTTTGTGTTACCCTACGGTCATGCTTATACGATGTGGGATGCCGGCATGCGACGCGAGGATACCCTATGGTCATGCTTATACGATGTGGGACGCCGGCACGCGACCACGAGGATACTCGCGATATGCTTATACGATGGGATTAGGGAATGTGACCGAGCGGGTTTGATTCGGTTGTTTGTATACCCATGGTCATGCTTATACGATGTGGATTCGGCACGCGACCACGAGGATACTCTGGATATGCTTATGGTGTTACATTATATCATGGATCGCCGAAGCGGTGAGAAAGGATTCCACGCATGATTGATATTATGGGCGTGAGACCCATAGTTATATTTGAGTAGTGACTTTGAGGGCACGCGTCCCGACTTGATATAATCGCTATGTATTGTGTAATCGTAGGTTGGCTATCATACACGTCTCGCTTTGTTTAGATCGTTATGATTTCATTACGCATTTCATCGCTCACATACTTGGTACATTCTTCGTAATGACCTCCTTCGGGCTGCGTTACATGCCGCAGTTTAGGTATGCAGCTTTGGTGATCTGCAGTGTAGGACCGCCGTAGTTTTGGATAGCTCCTTCATTCGAGTTTATCTTTTGGTATAGTTCCTTCAAGATGCTTTTGTACGGTTATGGGTACAATGGGCCTTGTCCGTCGTGTTTCGTAAACTCTTAGAGGTCCGTATTCATATGTGGGATGGACTCACGTATGCAAAGTGTCTTTTGTTTATGTATATTATATGGCAGCCTTGTCGGCTTTGCCCTTGCACGTACGTTGATTTAAAAAAAAATGAGGCGTTATTTAATTTCCGCAGTTTACTTAGTTGTTAAGGTAGATGGGTGCCAGTAGGCACCACCACGCCCCGGTTCGGTCGTGACAGAGTGGTATCGAGCGATCGATCCTGAATGTCTACATGCACCGTGTCTAGTAGAGTCTTGATTATCGGTGTGTTGCGCGCCACACCCATAAACAGGAGGCTACGGGACATTTAGAGTTGGTTTCTATTTTTCTCACTCAAGATCGTGCCATGTAGCTTGTTAGTAAGATAATTCCTCTCCGACGTGATTTTGTGTTACGCTTATGCCTCGAGGGCAACACCACTTGAAGGGCAAAGGTAGCAAGAGCTACTAGTCGACTCAGAGAGTTGATAGGGCTTATGCCTGTGGTATACCGGATGTTGTTCCGCAATGCACGAGTCCTTCTGCCCAGTTTTGAGGCCCCAAAGACTGCCTCAGCTTCTGCCATTGAGAAGACTATAGTCGCGAGGAAGCGATTATGTTATTGACCAAGATAAGCGGTGCACAGCTTCATCACAGAAGTTATTCGCCAAGACAGCGTGTGTACAGAGGGTAGAGGCCAACGCGAGATCAGAAGAGGCTAGACCGGTTGGTTATCCGGTGAGTTTTTGGACGAGCGGCCTCAAGAATGAGTGAGATATTCGTCCCACCTACCCAAGACATACCCCCGCAGCTCACATGTGGGATATCGACCTCACAAGGGATTTAGAGCCGGTCCAAGCTCCGTGGGTCGAGGTTCTCGATGAGCAGAGGACTTTCTGGTCGAGGCCACCTATTCCTCGGTGTATCGGATGTGGTAAGCGCTATTCGGGAAATGCCGTTATGGCAGTGTGTTTGTTTTTGTTGTGGCAGTCCGGGCCATATTCAGAGGGTATTTCCTTTTAGAAAGTGCACCGGTGAGGTGGCTCAGCCTATGAGGCCGATGGTTGATTCCCTTTCCTCCACAACAGACGCCCCCGCGGCGTGGTGTTGGATGTCACCACCGGCCAGAGAGGTGTGGTGTTTATAGTTCGCGGTCCTTCGAACCGCATAGCTGACGTGACTACTAGGCAGGATCAGGAGGCAACATCTCATGGGGTTACAAGTATATTTTGATTCTTTTGAATCATACGTGCATTGATAGATTCAGATTTCGCTAAAGATATATGTTTTCCCTTTGTTGCTAGCGATTGTAAGTGATAGTACCCATAGGTAGGAATACTTTGATTAGTAAAGTGAAAAGTTAAGAATGTTGACAAGAATGGTAAGTGAACCGAGACTATAGTTGTGTAGAGTTCACAAGTAGTAATTGCCTGCAATGTGATGTAAGACCAATAGGGAAGAATGTGCAGTAGAAATACTTTGGCCTATGTGACGAACCTCTGTGAATAGGGGATAGGGTGAGAAGTACTTGAGATAAGAGAAAGATTTATTTGACTAAGAATGAGAAGTTAAGTGTGACGATGAGTCGGGTTATGGACTCATTTCGGTCAACCGGTAGTATGGAATGGGGTGATGTCGATTAGAAATGGTCCCGCATGTGGTAGGGTCCCGAGGGTGCAAGGCCTAAGTCTAGTTGATCGTTGTACGAGTTTGTGGACGCGTTCCACCGGAATCAGGTCGTAAGGACCGAGAAGAGACTTAACGGGAAAGTAAGTAACAATATGGCCAAGTTTGGATAGTAACTCCAAGGATGGAGAACAGAAACAATATTTGAGATTTTGTACGTGTACTAGATAAGTTTGAAAGTACGAGAAGGTATGACAAGTAAGGAAAGAAAGGAACATCTAAGGATCCCGTGTTTTAGAAGACTGTAACCTTCGAGTTTTGTGAGGAGGGGTCGCGGACGGAAGGTCCATTGATATGTTTACGTATGTTATGGTGGCCATGTGTGGCATCGTTGGTCTTGTGCATTTTTGATTGAGAGGCATAGTATAGAGTTTATGCCGGAGTTTGTATAGCTTGACAACCGACTAAGAACATTCGGGGACGAATGTTTCTAAGGGGGGAAGAATGTTACATCCCGTAAGTCCAGGACATGTATAAGAGAATGTACGTAAGGAATCAATACTTGGAAATTGGTACGAAAGGAAGAATTGTTTTTCCGACGGAAAATCTTCCGAACGTCGGAAAGGAAAAATGTTCGTTGTTGAGAATTGGATTCTCAAAGTGCATTATTTGAAGAGTATGGAACTCTTAACCTTATGGAAATTTATTTTTTACGGATTTGGTCACGTGGGGCCCACCCGAGGAATTTTACGTTTTATGGCCCACGAGGTTACTAATTTTATGGACGAATGAGAGGGCGACACGTGGCACCCCCACATATGGTCTTGGACGAAATTAGTAAGGGTAGAATGGTCATTTACCATGGTGGAAGATAAGTCTTGCTAAGCTTGATATTGTTGACCAAGTCAACTTGCCACTTGTGCTTAATCCATGTGATCTTCATCTTAGCCACCCATTTGTTTAAGTCTAAGCCATCCATAGTGTTATAAATACTAAGCTAGTGCAAGACAATCTCTTTTAACACTTAGAAAAAATTAGAGAACTCTTGTGCACACAACATAGCTCTCGGCTTTGTGCTCTCCCACACAAATATTTTTGTAGTTTTGATCCTTTGTTCACAAGACATAAACCCAATGTCCCTAAGGGTATTATAAGGATATCTCAATAGAAATATTTCGGAAAAACGGCGTTTTCGTATTAGTCGCAAGGCGGAAACTTAAGGAGTTCTTCAACTTTGAAGTTGGAACTTGAAGATGGGTTCTTCATAGGCTTCTAAGGAGTGCTTGGAGCGGATTGGAACATAAGGAAAGGAGCTAAGAATTTCTAAGGCGCGACTTTGAATCTTGGAATTTTTAAGGGCTTATAAAGGTATAATTCTTGTCGTTTTTAGTAATTGAGACTTACTTATTGTTGTAGCTATGGGTATTAGCAAGCATGAGTTATATAGTATGAAGTTTGATAAGTATTTTGGCTATTGGAACCCTAATCTGAAAACTAGCATGTTTAGCCTTAAGATTACAATTCAAGTTGATTATTGGTTTAAGTCGTCGCATGTTGTATAAAGAAGGAAATTGTAGTTGTTTATGACTATATAACATGTTAGACCTTAGAACTTGGAATTGTAATAGAATTGGAAAAGACTTTGAGTTGTTGTTTATAAGTTGGCCGAGAATTACTTGGATTTTTAATTACATGGTATGAATTGTGGGCGGAATTTTACACGTATCAGAAGGCGTGTAATCCCCTTTGTTTGGTTGTTGTTATGAGCCTTAAATGTGGCGTGTTGGTTATTGTATTCGGCCTTGAAAAAGGGGGCAAAGTGAGTAGAAACAAAGGAAGTGCTGCCCGATTTTCCGTAGAATTAGAGACCGAATACTTAGTATTATTATCGTTAGAGACTAGAAGTTGATAGTCTTGTTGTGACCATTATAGGTTGACACTTCTACGCACGGGCGTATTCGCTTAGCTTGTGGATTTAGTCGAAAGGTATGTGAACTATCTCCTCTCTAGCATGATTCCTTAAGGTAAAAAGTATGTCCTACTCCTTAAATGATCCATTCCTCGTTGTATTTGGATTGCCTAAAATAGAATTCGTTCTATGTACTTCCTTGATTGTACTTTGATGTTTAAATTGTAAGTTGTATAATCCATTGCCTTAGTGAAGTTGGATTCTTAAAAGTGAAAGTATTTTACTTAAGTACATAGAGTCTTGAAAAGGAAGTGGTTTCCAAATCTTTTGGCTAGTGCCTTAGTTCCAAAACCTAAAGGTCGTTTAATGACTTTAGGGGAGTCAAAGGAGTGATTTACTTAATTGTTTTAAGAGAGGAGAAATGACATGATTTAAGAGAAGAAACTTGTTTTCTAAATATTAAGAGACTTGAAGTATTTTGGAAAGTTAAGAACTTGATTTGTAAGTATGTGATACGTGGTTTTAAGTATAAGTCTCTTGGTTATAAAAATGAATGAATATGTCTAAAACCATAAAGGGTTATAACGGTTTTATGGGAAGTTGGTTATAACGGCTTTATGGAAGGTTAAGAAAGTTGTCTATTTTGATTATTAGGCATAAGTTGCCTAGATTGTGAAAATTTGAAGTTACTTGATTCCAAGCTTTGAAATGAGTTTTCTAAAGGTGTAGTAACTCACTTTGAAAAATAGACACACCTTGATACTACGAGGGTTAGTATCTTGGGGTTTTACATAAAAATGAGTCTTTTGAAAAGAATGCACGTACGAAGTACTTTGGCCTGTTTAATTGAGAATTATTCTATGTGTGCCTTGATAAGTACTTTGGCCTGTTTAATTGAGAATTATTCTATGTGTGCCTTGATAAGTACTTTGGCCTGTTTAGTTGAGAATTATTCTATGTGTGCCTTGATAAGTACTTTGGCCTGTTTAATTGAGAATTATTCTATGTGTGCCTTGATAAGTACTTTGGCTTGTTTAATTGAGAATTGCCAACGTGTCGTGATAGCATTCGAGTACAAGTATTATGTTTTATTACGTTCTGCCGCGACTCGAGGGTCGACCGCCTCATTGTAAGTTTACTCGACGCATCGGTGAGTGGGATTCCACGCATGCTTCCATTATTTGTGTTACCCTACGGTCATGCTTATACGATGTGGGATGCCGGCACGCGACCGCGAGGATACCCTATGGTCACGCTTATACGATGTGGGATGCCGGCACGCGACCACGAGGATACTCTCGACATGCTTATACGATGTGGGATTCCGGCACGTGACCGAGTCGTTAGATTCCTGATTTGTTTGTGTTACCCTACGGTCATGCTTATACGACGTGGATGCCGGGCACGCGAACGCCGGCGGATACCCTACGGTCATGCTTATACGACGGGATGCCGGCACGCGACCACGAGGATACTCGACATGCTTATACGATGTGGGATTCGGCACGTGACCGGAGCGGTTTGATTCCTGACGGTTTGTATACCCCACGGTCATGCTTATACGATGGGATTCCGGCACGCGATCGCGAGGATACCCTATGGTCATGCTTATACGATGTGGGACGCCGGCACGCGACCACGAGGATACTCTGGATATGCTTATTGGTGTTACATTATATCATGATCGGCGGTGAGAAAGGATTCCACGCATGATTGATATTACGGGCGTGAGACCCACGGTTATAATTGAGTAGTGACTTTGAGGCACGATCCCCGACTTGATATAATCGCTATGTATCAGGTATCGTAGGTTGGCTATCATACACGCCTCTCGCTTTGTTTAGATCGTTATGATTTCATTACAATACTTCATCGCTCACATACTTGGTACATTCTTTCAGATCGACCTCCTTCGGCCGCGTTCATGCCGCAGGTTTAGGTATGTAGTTTGGTGATCTGCAGGTGTAGGACCCTGCTCAGAGTTTTTGGATAGCTCCTTCTGTTTGGGAGTTTATCTGTTGGTATAGTTCCTTCAAGCATGTGCTTTTGTACTGCATGGAGTACGGCGGGCCTTGTCCCGTCATGTTTCGTAAACTCTGAGGTCCGTATTCATATGTGGATCGACCTACGACGTGTATTGTCTTTTGTTTATGTATATTATATGGCAGCCTTGTCGGCTTTGCCCTTGCACGTACGTTGGTTTTAAAAAAAAATGAGGAGTTATTTAATTTCCGCAGTTTACTTAGTTGTTAAGGTAGATGGGTGCCCAGGTAGGGCACCAGTCACGGGCCCGGGGTTCGGGTCGTGACATAAAGTCTCTTATTCTACGGAAAATTGGGCAGCATTTCCTTTGTTTCTACGTACTTTTCCACCTTTTTCAAGGCCCGAAATCAATAACCATCATGCCACATTTAAGGCGCAACAAAGCATCAATTCAAAGGGGATTACACGCCTTAACAGGACGTGTAAAATTCTGCCCCACAATTAATATAAAACTGTCCAATATTCTTGGCCATTTCGGCAATTCAAAGTATAACAACAAGTAGTCATTTCCCATTTCCTTTTCAATCCAAGTCGTTATTCTAACATGTTATATAAGTCATAACCAATTGTAACAACTATATTCCCTTTCTTATATAACATGTAACAATTTCAACTAACAATCAAATTGATTAACAACTTCAATGGCTATCATGCCATGTCTCAGATTTAAGCTTCCAAATTCCATAGCATTTATCAATCTTCATTCTAAATATCACGTGCTCATCTATCAACTACTACAACATGAAATCTTGAATTACAATAGCAAGACAGAGATTATTACCTCTTTAAGCCCAAATACAATCCAAAACCTAAAGTCGATCCTTAGCAACTTTAGCTCCTCTTCTTGACGTTTCAATCCACTCCAAGCAACTTTTGGAAGCTTATAAAGAACTCCTCTTCAAGTTCCAACTCCAACTATGAAAAAACCCTTAGGTTTTTATGTTGTGACTAACGTAAAAACGTAGTTTTTCCGGGATTTTTGTGTTGGGATATCCTTAGAATACCTCTAGGGATCTTGGGTTTGAATATTGGAATTTATCATCAACTTTTGAAGAATTTTCTTGCTCAAAGTGAGCTCAAAACTGAGAGCTCCCTTATGCTAGCACAAAGTTCTTGATATTTTTCTAAGTATGAGATTTGTCTTACTACTAGTATAGTTATATAAGGCATCCAAGGGCTAAGATTAATACATATGGGTGGCTAGGATCTTAGTCAATAGTCAATAATGTCAAGCTCTCTTCTTGGTCTTCTTAGATCATGACTTTCGACCAAGCCATGTGGAGGGTGACACGTCTCGCCCTCCTATTGGTCTAAAATATTCCATTTTCCGAAATTTTCATAATTCGTCAAAATATTGAAAACCTCGTGGGCCCCACAAAACGTAACATTTCCCGGGTGGGCCCCATGTAACCAAATCCCTAAATAAATGTTACACCGCGAAATTCCAGGATATGTTTATAAGAACGTACGTAAGAACTAAAAAATGTTAAGATTTGAGACGAGTAAAAATTTATCGGAATTTTGGAATTTGTCGGGAAACGAAATATTGCGACGAATGGGAGGGCGACACGTGTCACCCCTAGTGGTCTTGGACGAAATTGACATGGATAAAATGGTTATTTGACCAATAAAGAGATGAGCAAGTCTTGCCAAGACTAGGAGCTTGATATTATTGACTTTTCAAAGGGCCACTTGGCTTGATCCTAGTGAAACTCATCCAAGCCACCCAAATGTTATAATCTAGACCCTCCATTTGTTTATATAAGTATACTAGTAGCAAGACTTTGTCATTCTACACTTAGAGAAAAAAAAATTGAAATCTTGTTCTTGCTCTCTTAAGGGAGGCTCACGGCAATGGCTTATTTTCAAGGGGAAATTTTTTGTTTGTTGTCCAATAAGCTCCACACTTTAAACCAAGGTTCCTAAGGATATTGTAAGGGTATCTCAATAGAAAGATCTCGGAAAAATGACATTTTCGTATTAGTCGCAAGGTGAAAACCTAGTCACTTTCCTAGGTTTTGGATTGGGAACTTAAGGGAAGTTGTTTGTGATATTCTAAGGGCTTCAAGTGGCGGATTGGAGTGTCAAGAAGAGGCTCTAAGTTGCTAGGGAGCGGTTTCGGATCTTGAAGTGGATTAAGGCCCACTAAGGTAACAATCTTGTTTTCTTAAGTGTTACAAGATTACATATTGTTGTAGCCTTACATTTTAACTAGCATGAAGTTTATGTATTGAAGATTTTAGTAGTTATAATCAATTTCGGCTTGATAACATGTTATACTAAACAACTTGAATTGAAAGGAAAATTGGAAAGGTTGATATGTTGTTACACCTTTGGCCGAATTGACATTGTATTTTTGGACTAGTTTGATATAATTGTGGGGCGGAATTTTACACGTCTTGTAGGCGTGTAATCCCCTATTGTTAACTACATGGTTTAGCCTTAAATGTGGCGTGTTTGGTTATTGAATTCGGCCTTGAAAAATGTGGCAAAGTATGTAGAAACAAAGGAAGTGCTGTCCGATTTTCCGTAGAATTTAGTAGCTTTGCACTTGGAATATTCTACGTTTGAAACTAGAAGTTAATAAACGTATTATGATCATTATATGTTGACATACTACGTACGACATATTGGACTTAGCAAGTGGATTAAACCGAAGAGGTATGTGGAACATTCCTATCTCTTGAGCATGAATAGTTGTAAGTATATAGTACGGTAGATGTACGAGGTTTTGACGGATTTAGTTCCTTTGATATCCTTGGCTTATTATAAGAAATGTCCAAGTTGGTTGAGTTAGGGAATTAACTCACTCGTTTAAAATATTAAGGATATCTTACTTTCTAAATGTTAAGAGACTTAAAGTATTTTTGAAAGTATATGACAATTGTTTTGTTTGGAAAGTTTAAGTCTCTCGGTTATAAAGAAGAATGTAAGTTTCTAAAGTATAAAGCTAGTATAACGGCTTTATGGGAAGTTGGTTATAATAGCTTTATGGAAAGTTAAAAAGAGTGGTTTACTCTAAGTAATTTAAGTATGATAAATGACTTGAAATAATGAAAGGCAAATTGATTTAAAGGCATCAATTGCTTAAAGTTTCAAAAGAAAGAAGTCACTTGATTTAGAAGCCTATAAATGTATTTCTAAAAGGTGTTGTGACTTGTCTTGAAAAGTAGTTATGACTTGATACTATGGTTATTAGTATCTTGGAAGTTTTATATGAAAAAGAGTCATTTTAAAATATTAGAAGTATGTAGTACTTTGGGTTAAATTCCCGGATTGTTATAATGACACGTTAGTGCCTTAAGTAAACTAAAATGAGAGTGTATATGAATAAGACTAATAAGAAGTTAGGGGGATTTCTTAACTTGCTTATGTTATGTATGATAAGCCGGTAACACTTATGTTATGTTAGGATAAGCCGGTAGCGCTTATGTTATGTATGATAAGCCGGTAGTGCTTATGTTATGTATGATAGCCGGTTGTGCTAGTTTATGTTATTCTTACGGGGTAAAGCCCCGGGTTACTACTAATTCCATGAATTTGCTACCCATGATGCGAGTGCGGTGTTTGTACTCATTGCGGGCCCATCGGGCCCAAGCGGGTGAAATAGTCCTGTGCGGGTGAAATAGTTCTATGCGAGGAATACCTCATGCGGGTCCACACGACCTATGCGGGCGGATACAACCTATGCGAGAAAGTTATCTCATTGCGGGTCCACAGGACCTAGGCGGGTGAAATAGTCCAGGAGTAGGATTGCTTAATGATACTACGGGCGGGTGACCCTACTTTGATCATGAGCCTCCTATTTTTTATGCAGTAAAGTATACTCTTGTTTACTCTCATTGTTAGTAAGGCACAATGTACCGTTAATTGAGTTATCATACATGTCTCCAGTTTTATTTTGGACTTATGATTTCATTACGATTTCTGGCCACATATTTGGTACATGTTGTCGACCTCCTTCGGGCCGTTCATGCCGCAGTAGAGTATACTGTGTCACGATCCTCACTTTTAGGATCACTGATTCAGCTGTTGAGAAACTCCATTACTCCGGAGGCTTATCCCTGGTATTGTCGGTTGTTGCACATTCGTGGTATGCGGGCCCCGTCAAATCCACGCTTGTTATTCTTAAAGGTCTGTAGTCATATCTTGTGGATTTGGGTTGTAAAGAAAGAAAAAGAGTTGTACCGTTTTATTTATGGATTTTGTATATTTTTACGGAAGGTGGCCTCATAGGCTAGCCTGTTGGTATTTACTGTTTAAGTATTTATGAGTTTTATATGTTCCGCTGCTATTCTATGATGTATACCTGTAAGGGGTTCCCAGATAGGGCACCAGTCGCGGGCCCGGGGTTGGGTCGTGACAATAAATTTCCACAATCTCAAATAACAATTCTGGAAACCCAATTCTTACTAACAAACATTTTTCCTTCCCGAGGTTCGGAAGATTTTCCTTAAAATAACAACTCTTTCTTTCGTTCAAATTTTTAAGTCCTGATTCCTTATGTACATTCTATTTAACATGCCCTGGACTTACGGGGTGTAACAACAGGAAACATATTGGGCCTGAAATTACTGGTCCACTGAACATCAACATGAGCCAAGATTTTCCTGTTTTATATTTGTTTAGGTTGTGTCTCAAACTCCTATATATACAACACATACCCCATAATTATGAGGTTACAGAAGATATATTCTCAGTTCCTAAAAGCAAGAATTCCTAGCTTTCTTGATTAGGAGATACTCCCTGCAGTCGAGGAATTAAATCGCGTGGATACCTTAGTTTTGAATTCAACGTTTGAAAATCTGTAAGTTTTCTTCTATCATGTTTTGAACATACACCAGGTGATTATCGTATAAGTCATGCCAAGAATATTACTGGGTAAGAAAATTTTAAAACTTTTGTTGTGCTTATAAACCCAACAAATCCCTACAATTTGGTCATTATACACCTCATATGTGGCTTGCAATTATTAAACCTAAATTCTACGTGTATGTTTCACAGTCCAATACCTTGTAAGACCACATAAACATCCTCTACTACCGAGTTCAAGATTCATTCTTTATCAATTGAGTTTTGATGTTCACTCATTTGATTGGCAAGACGATTAAGAAATAAAGAATAACTTTTTAATTCTGTGATCTAAGTTAAAGATATTTGTGTGGAAATATGATCTCGTTAAATGTAAAAGATGAATTTTAAAATTAAATTTATGTCTAATTTCATTCTTTTTGGGATTGATTAAAAAATAAAATGTGTCATATAAATTTTTGGTGAACAAATTTTCGATGGGGTTGTTTTAGAAGAAAAAAATAAAGGTTATTTGTGGTTTTGATCAATTTTGTATCATTTTAGGTTAGAAGATGCTTAATTTGGAGTTTTTTTTTGTCGGATGAAGTAGTTGATTGTTTTGTAAAGCAAATGGGTTATATTTAGGTTGTAGATAATATGTTAATTAAAGAAATAATTCTTATTTTCTGACTATTTGGTTTTGAAAAATGACTAAGAGCACTACCTTGGTTCATTTTTTTTTCCTGTTGTGTTATGATGTTTTTTATAACTGAAAAACAACTGTGGGTGTTAGTGATTTTTTGACTCTGTTGTATTGGATGATGTTTAGACTAGAGAAGAGGTGTGTTGAGGCTACTAGGATTAGGGAATAATATCCAAAAAGGATTCAGGTGAGACTAAAGTTTTATGTCAATTCATTGCAGTCCCTTTCTATAGGTTGAACTTTTTTTTTTGATAGTCCAGGTTTTCAGGTTTGCATCTGACTACTTCACTGGTATTATCCAGACGTCCTGAAGGTAATAGCATCGGTCCTTCAATAATATTACCAGTAAATCGCGGGATGTGCTCCGGTGACCAGTTTCTGGGAGCGTACAACTGATCATTGAGACAAAGTCCAATTCACCAACATGCAGAGTTACTTCGTGGTTGCGGAGAATCGAACCCACGTTGTCCATGCCAGAGCGCCTTATAGTGCCCAGACTTTGCCACTGGACTATTCCCAGTGAGGACTGGTTGAACTTATTCTTTGTACTATCTTTCAGTTGCTAAACATGTATATTATAGAAACAATTATATCTCTACCCATAATTAAAATATTTTCATATATTGTGTAAATATAATTATGGTAAAACTAGGTGTCACGACCCGAACCCCGGGCCCGCGACTGGTGCCCTACCTGGGCACCCTTATACCCATTCATCCCAAGTAACCCGCGGAATATAAAGATACTCATCATTTTTTTCATTTTTTTTAAACAAGCAAAGGCAAAGCCGGCAAGGCCGCCGCTATAAATATATAAGCCAAAATGAAATTGCACTGTACACGAGTCAAATCCCACATATGAATACAAACCTCTAAGAGTTTGGACAATATACTATGACGGGACAAGGCCCCGCCGTTCCCATAAATGTACAAAAGCCTATATCGAAAGATTAGTACCAAAATGATAAGCCCCAGAACAATGGAGCTATCCCATAAACTCTGAGCAAGGATCCTACACTTGCAAATCACCAAACTGCGTACCTAAATTTGCGGCATGAACGCAGTCCCCCCCGGAGAAAGGGGTCAGTACGAAAAATTTACCAAGTATGTGAAACAATAAGTACTGTAAATGAAATTATAACAGGTCAAAAAAATAACAAGAGACAAGTATAATAATCAAATACCAGTACACTGCGCCTTTTCAAAGTAAGAGTCAACTGTATCTTTTTTAAACTGAGAGTAATGAAAATCAACTATACTTTTTCAAATTATGAAAGTCTGTCCAAATAAACAAATACTGTCATGAGAGTTGAATCCGAACATTATAAACAAATACTGTCATGGGAGTTGAACCCGCAATATAAAAGCATGCCTTTGGAATTCCTTCGTCGCGGGAACATGTCATCATAGAGAGCTAGTCCATGGAATAATATAATCACCCGGGGATTGAACCCGCATCATGGCCGCATGCCCACAGAATTCCTCCATCGTGAAAGTATGCCCATGGAATAATATAGTGGAAGCATGCCCATGGAATTCCTCCATCATGTAAGCATGTCCATATAATTAATACAATAATGGAAGCACGCCCATGGAATTTCTCCATCATGTAAGCATGTACATGTAAATAATACAATTATGTTGTCGGCCCTCTAGCGAGGGACGCGATCCAAATATCAAGAATTGTACACATATAGCTATCACAAGCAATTATGTACAATTTAAATCATCTCCGACTCTCATTAGCACAAATAGAATGAACTATCATTTTAGAAGAACTCAAGTCATTCTCATGTCATGTAATAATAGGGAATTGAACCCAAAGTACTATGTACATCCACCGTACACATCAAGTAATATTAGGGAATTGAACCCAAAAGTACTATGTACATCCACCGTACACACTAAGTAATATTAGAGAATTGAACCGAAAAGTACTATGTACATCCACCGTACACACCAAGTAATATTAGGGAATGAACCCAAAAGTACTATGTACATCCACCGTACACACCAAGTAATATTAGGGAATTGAACCCAAAAGTACTATGTACGTTCACCGTTCATTCCTTTCCTTTATAATAAATCATTTGACTCTCAATGAACTAAAATAAAATAACTTTCATTTAGACAACCCAAAGTACTATCAAAAGAATAGATATAACAATCTTTCATTTTAGAAACCCCAAGTACTATCAAGAGAATAGATATAACAATCTTTCATTTTAGAAACCCCAAGTACTATTAATGAAATAGTTAGAACAACTTCCTTTTTGGAACTCAAAGTACTATTAGTGAAATAAATAGAACACTTCTATTTTGGAACTCAAAGTACTATTAATGAAGTAGTTAGAACAACTTCCCTTTTATAAAACCCGAAGTACTATCAAAGGAATATATATAACAATCTCTATTTTATAAACCCAAGTACTATCAAGAGAATGGATTATAACAACTTTCATTTTATAAAATTCAAGTACTATCAAGAGAATGGATTATAACAACTTCCATTTTATAAAATCCAAGTACTATCAAGAGAATAGATTATAACAACTTCCATTTTATAAAATCCAAGTACTATCAAGAGAATTACATCATCAAGGAGTAGGATCCACTCACTTTATAAAAAGGAATCATGCTAAAAGGAGAAAGGATAGTTCACATACCTTTTTGACGACTAACCAACTCTGCAATCTAGAATACGTCTCAATGTACTTCAAGCTATAACGACAATAACACGCATATCAACACGTGCTCACTAAAGTAGATTAATACCAAGTAAAGGTTCTCTTTTTTCTATGAAAATTTGGGCAGCACTTCCCCTATAAATACACACTTTTCCACCTTTTCCAAGGCTCAAATTCAACAACAATCAAGCCCCATTTAAGGCACAATCAAAACAGCAACCAAAGGGGATTACACGCCTACTTGACGTGTAAAATTCGGCCCCTTAATCTATACAAAACAGTCCACAATTCCATCAACAATAAGGGTAAAATGTAAAGCCTTTTAACACCCTTTTACACCCTTATTCCTTAGGACTTTCATTAGCAATTTTACCACATTAATCATGCATGTTGACAACTGAATTTCCAGCATATACACGCCACAAAACAGTCTATAAAAACTGCACGACAATATCCAAAAGTTTTTATAGATTCCACGGCCAACAACTATAATCCGATAACTCTTTCCTTAATCCTTTTATTCCAATTCAAGTTCCAAAACTTCTATATAAGTTATATCAACTTATTAACAACAATATTACTCCATTATAACATGCAATAGGTGAAGATAACAACAACACAACCAACTAAATCCAAGGGGACCCGAAACTTGCCTAGTCTCGGCCCTCCTCCCTAAAGTTGTCCAAACATTTTTTATCCTTCATTCTTTTTAGCACAAGCTCATCTATACATTATAAAAATAAGTAATATCCAATTACTTCAAGAGGAAGAAGAATTTTTACCTTTAAAAGTAGCCCAAATCCGCCAAATCAGTCCACTCATTTTTGGTCCACAGTTTTATCTTAGCTCCTCTTCTTCAAGTTTCAATCACTCCCATGTATCCACTACAATCTTGTACCCATCTTCCCTTCACGTTTCACCTCCAAAAAAATGATCAAAACTTAGGGTTTTCAAGCTCATGTTTCGGCCCTCACTATTTGGAGAGGTGATGGAGAGAAATCTTGGTTTAGCACTTGATTTAGGGACTTAATCTTGGAGAAAGAAACTTAATCAACTCTTGTTGTTCTTGGTTGAGAGATTCTCGAAAATATGGAGCTTAAGGGAGAAGATGAGAGCTATATGGATGTAAGTGTATAATGATCCAAGTCTTGCAAGACTTGGATATATATCTAAATATATGGACAAGTGGAGTGGGACCCACTTATCCACTTGTCCTCCTCTTCTTAAAAATATATATAAGTGTATCATCTTGCAAGACAAGTGGAGGGGTGACACGTGTCACCCTTCTATTGGTCCAAAATTAATTCTTCCCAAAATAATTTCTATACTTGACCAAAATATCTCAAAATCTCGTGGGCCCCACAAAATTGTGAAATTTTCGGTGGGCCCCACATGATCAAATCCGAGACTTCAAAATCCAAAACTAATTCCTTGACTCCAATTAGGAGAATTAAACTCCAAGTAAATAAATTGTCGTCTTCGCATTTTTCCGACATTTTTCTTAAGAAAATGTAATAATTTTTTCCTTTCAAAATTCAAATCTTAAATCCTTAATCACGTTCTCAATTATTAGCCCTGGTATTACGGGGTGTAACACTAGGATTCCTACTTTGTATAGGCTTAAGATTCTTATTGTATAAGAGATGAATATTGTACTCTATATATACTTTGATATTAATGATAAGACTTCCCAAAGAAGATTAATATCATCTTACACATGCAATTTAATTTGATTCTTCAGATTGTCTACATTTTATCATATTATGTGCTTTAATGTGTTTTCTCATATTATTATTTTGATATAGGTGTCCGGCCGGGTATAACACTATAACTTCGCAGTTCAGTTTAATGTAGCAATTTGAGTGTGGCTTTGAAAGCTTATCTTATAAATGAAATTGTGATGAAAATCTAGTCAGAAGATAAGGCAAGGCGCTGAGACTGCAACTTACTAGCTGTTGTTCTATTTGTTTTTCTATGACCTAATTCCTCATTTTATAGTTATTATGATTATTATATTTTGAGTAGTAAAATATAGTAGCCTAATAACAGCAGTTTTAACTGTTCATTTTTTGTTGTTACCTATGTGAATCTTCTAACAATATTTTATGCTATCCTTGTTTTTTTTTTCCACAGTAGTTATGAATCGGTTCTCAAAAAAATACAGGCATCCAATTCTGGATACAAAGCTCTCTCTCAAACGCTTAAATACGGTTAGTTGAATTAGAAATTGTCACTTCCTTAGTGAATATGATCTTAAGATATTATAATGCTGCAGCAGGAGGCTTGTTGTATGACTATAGCTAAAAGGTTTGGGGTTTTAACTCTGGTTCTTTATGACAATCCTTACCACTAATGCGATTTTCAACAGAACTCCACATAAGGATAAGGATAACTGTTACATCCCGTAATTCTAGGACATGTTTAAGAGAACGTACGGGAGAAAGTACGACTTTAAGATTGAAACGAAAGATGGATTGCTTTTTCTACGGAATATGATTTCGAGCCTCGGGAAGGAAAATTGTTCGTTAAGGAGAATTGAACTCTCAAATTGGTTATTTAAAACTTTTAGAATTTATCGGAATTATGGAATTTTATTTTCAGAGTTGGATACGTGGGGCCCACCCGAGAAATTTTACGTTTTTGTGGGGCCCACGAGGTTTCCGATATTTTGACCAATTATGAAAATTTCGGAAAACGAAATATTTTAGACCAATGGGAGGGCGACACGTGTCACCCTCCACATGGGCTTGTTGGATGAAGAAAATAATGGATCAAGTCAAATAGTCAAGTGAGCTTGATATTATTGACCACATCTTAGCTATCCATATGTTTTAATCCTAGCCATTGGTTTCCTTATATATTATTACTACTAGTGCAAGACTAGATCATTCCATACTTAGAAAAAAATCAAGAACTTAGTGTTCAAGAAAGGGAGCTCTCGGCATTGGTGAAGGAAAGGGAAGAAAATTTTACAATCTTGTTCCATAATTCCCAATATTCAAACCCAAGATCCCTTAGGGTATTCTAAGTTTATCTCAATAGAAAGATCCCGGAAAAACCACGTTTTTACGTTAGTCGCAAGATGAAAACCTAAGGTGTTCTTCAACTTTGAAGTTGGAACTTGAAGAGGAGTTCTTCATGAGCTTCTAAGGAGTGCTTGGAGCGGATTGGAACGTAAGAAGAGGAGCTAAAAGTTGCTAAGGATCGACTTTGACGCTTGGATATTATTAGGGCTTATTGAGGTAAAATCCTCATCTTCTTAATGTGATTAAAGATTACATATTATAGTAGTTGATATGAGCATGTGATATATATAGATTGAAGTTTGAAAAGATTTGGATCATGTCGACATGTTAAAAAACTGAAAATGGGCAAGTTAGCCATTAATGTTGTAATCAATTTGGTCGATAGTTACAACGTCGCATGTTAAGGAAGAAATGATTTATAGTTGTTGTAATTGTTATTATGTATATAACATGTTGGAATAACAACTTGGATTAAAAAGGAATTGAACGGAAATTGACATTGTTGTTGATATTGATAGTTGTCGAGAATGTGCCTTAAGGTTATGGACAGTTTTATATTGATTGTGGGGTAGAATTTTACACGTCCGGCTAGGCGTGTAATCCCCTTGGAATTTCTGAATTGTTGAGCCTTAAATGTGGCATTTGGTTATTGATTTTCGGGCCTTGAAAAAGGTGGAAAAGTACGTAGAAACAAAGGAAGTGCTGCCCGATTTTCCGTAGAATAAGAGTCCTTATACTTAGAAATATTCTACGTTGAAAGCTAGAAGTTGATAGGAGTATTGTGGTCATTATAGGTTGACATTCTACGCGCGGCGTATTCAACTTGGCAAGTGGATTGGGCCGGAGAGGTATGTGGAACTTTTCTTATCTCTTGAGCATGAGTAGTTATAAATGTATAGTACGGTAGACGTACGAGATTTAAATGAATTAAGTTCATTTGATATCCTTGACTTATTTTAAGAATGTCTAAGTTGGTTGAGTTAGAGAATTAACTCACTTGTTTTTAAAGAATAAAAATGTCTTAGTTTCAGAAGCATAAAGTTAGTATAACGGCTTTATGAGAAGTTGGTTATAATAACTTTATGGAAAGTTAAAAGAATGGTTTATTCTAATAAGGTAAACAAAGATTTCTTGACTTGAAAATGTATAGAATACTTGATTTGAAAAGTATTGATTACCTGATTTCTAAAGTTAAGAAACTTGATAATTCTGAAGTTAAGAAACTTGATATCCTAAGGTTAAGAAACTTGATAATTCTGAAGTTAAGAAACTTGATATCCTAAGGTTAAGAAACTTGATTTCTAAAGTTAAGAGACTTGAAGTATTTGAAAGTTATGTAACTTGATTTGAAAGTATATGATACTTTGTTTTTAAAAGTATAAGTCTCTCGGTTATAAAAAGAATGATTTTTTCTAAAACATAAAGAGTTATAACGACTTTATGGGAAGTTAGTTATAACGGCTTTTTATGAGAGGTTAAGAGAGTGATCTATTTGATTGATAGGCATGAGTTGCCTATGTTATGAAATTAAAAGTTACTTGGTTTCAAAGCCTTGAAATGAATTTCTAAAGGTGTAGTAACTTGAGTTGAAAGTTAGTTATGCCTTCATACTACGGGTGTTAGTATCTTGTGGTCTTTATGTAAAAAGGGTTCTTTTAAAAGAGTTGAAGTACGTAGTACTTTGGGGTTAAATTCCCGGATTTGACGTGACATGCTAGTGCCTTGAATGTTATAATATGATAAGTGATTTATCTTGTCTGATGAGAGTCCTAAATTGTTACACTCCATAATCCCAGGACATGTATATAAGAACATACGTAAGAAATCAGGACGCTAAAACTTGAGACTCGTAGAATTTATCGGAATTAGGGAAATGTCGGGAAACGAAATATTACGACGAATGGGAGGGTGACACGTGTCACCCCCTTGGGTAGTCTTGGACGAATTAGACCAAGGACATGAAGGTCATTTGACCAAAGTTTGGATGAACAAGTCTTGAAAGCTAGAGCTTGATATATTTGACTAAGTCAAATGAGCCACTTGACTAGATCTTTTAAATGAAATGCATCCAAGCCACACAATTGTTCTAATCTAGACCCTCCATTTCATTATATATTCATCCTAAGTAGCAAGACAAGGCTTTAACACTTAGAAAAAAAAATTGAAAACTTTGAGACATTGTAGTGAGCTCTCGGGTTAGGCATTTAGTGGAAGGGAAAATTTTTCGTTTGTGGTTCAATAATCTCAATACTTTAAACCAAGGTTCCTAAGGGTATTGTAAGGATATCTCAATAGAAAGATTCCGGAAAAGCTTCATTTTTACATTAGTCGCAAGGTGAAAACCTAAGTCGTTTTCATAGTTTTGTGTGGAAATTGAAGGAAAGTTGTTTGTGAACTTCTAAAGGCTTTAAATAGCGGATTGGAGCATGAAGGAAATGAGCTAAGTTGCTAAGGAGCGACTTTGAATCTTGGAGTTGGATTAAGGCCTGTCAAGGTAACAATCTTGCCCTCTTAGTGTTATAAGATTTCATGTTGTTGTAGCTATACATTTTAACAAGCATGAAATATATGTATTGGAGATTTATAAGTGTTATGGATATTGGAAGCCTAAATCCAAAAGTGACCTTGTTAGCCATTTGAAATTGAAATACAATTTGGTCGATAGTTATAATCGTCGCATGTTATCTAATTGAAGATTGTAGTTGTTGTAATCGATTGCGGCTATATAACATGTTAAACTAAACAACTTGGATTGAAAAGGAATTGGATAAGACTTTGCATTGTTGTATATTATGGCCGAGAATGGCATTGGTTATTGAATTACTTGGTATTAATTGTGGGGCAGAATTTTACACGTCCTGTAAGGCGTGTAATCCCCTTTGATTTGGTTGA
The DNA here is from genome assembly GCA_029844215.1 of Przewalskia tangutica. Taxonomy (NCBI): domain Eukaryota; kingdom Viridiplantae; phylum Streptophyta; class Magnoliopsida; order Solanales; family Solanaceae; genus Przewalskia; species Przewalskia tangutica. Next base: position 83,611,193 of record CM056720.1, on the reverse strand, counting down.
TGTATTGAGCCTTAAATGTGGCATGTTTGGTTATTGAATTCGGGCCTTGAAAAAGGTGGAAAAGTACGTAGAAACAAAGGAAGTGCTGTCCGATTTTCCGTAGAATAAGTGACTTTACACTTAGAATATTCTACGTTTGAAGCTAGAAGTTAATAGACGTATTATGGTCATTATAGGTTGACATACTACGTACGACATATTGGACTTAGCAAGTGGATTGAAACGAAGAGGTATGTGGAACTTTTCTTATCTCTTGAGCATGAATAGTTATCAATGTATAAGTACGGTAGACGTACGAGATTTAAATGAATTTAGTTTCATTTGATATCCTTGACTTGTTTTGAGAATGTCCAAGTTGGTTGAGTTAGGAAATTAACTCACTTGTTTTAAAGGTTAAAGAGGTTTTAGTTTTTAAAAGCATAAAGTTAGTATAACGGCTTTATGGGAAGTTGGTTATAACAACTTTATGGGAAGTTAAAAGAATGGTTTATTCTAGTAATGTAAACAAGGATAAATGACTTGAAATAAAGAATGACAAATATTGATTTAAAGGCATCAATAGCTTAAAGTTTTACAGAAAAGGTTCACTTGGTTTAGAAACCTATAAATATATTTCTAAAAGGTATTGTGACTTGTCTTGAAAAGTGGATATGACTTGATACTATGGTTATTAGTATCTTGGGGTTTTATATGAAAAAAAGTCATTTTAAAGGAATAGAAGTACGTAGTACTTTGAGTTAAATTCCCGGATCTTTCATGATACGATAGTGCCTTAAGTTAAAAGAAATGAGAGTGTATGCTAATTACGTCTAATGAGAAGTTAAGGGGTTTCTTAACTTGCTTATGATATTTATAGTAGCCGGTTGTGCTTGTGATATATTGTTCATTACGGGGTCATTCTCCGGGCTTGTGGTATTTGCATATTCCGTGGATTTGCTCCCCACGATGCGAGGAATACCTCATGCGAGTCCGTAGGGCTCAAGCGGGTGAAATAGTACTATGCGGGGCGGACCAGTCCTATGCGAGGAAATTACCTCATGCGGGTCCATACGGCCTATGCGGGTGAAATAGTCCCAGGAGTAGGATTGCGTGATAATACTACGGGCGGGTGGTCCTAGGTTAATCACAGGCTTCCTATTTTAAGAACCGGAAATATATATTTTGTTACTCTCATTGTTAGTAAGGCACGGTATACTGTTAATCTGATTATCATACATGTCTCCAGCTTTATTTTTGACTAGAATTACAGTATTTTCAGTTTTACATACTTGGTACATATTGTGTACTGACCCCCCTTTCCTCGGGGGGTTGCGTTCATGCCGCAGGTAGGGGTAAGTAGGTGGTGGATCCTCACTCTAAGGATCACTGATCAGTTGTCAGAAGCTCCATTTCTCCGGAGGCTTGTCTTTTGGTACGGTTTTCCTGATGTTGTAGGTTTATATACATTCAGGGGTATGGCGGGGCCCTGTCCCATCACAGTTGTTATTCTTAGAGGTTTGTAGTCATATCTTGTGGATTGGGTTGTAAGAACAAAGATGTAACTGTTTTATTTTGGGTTATGTATATTTCACGGAAGGTGGCCTTATCGGCTAGCCTGTTGATATTTACTGTCTAAGTATTTTATGAGTTTATGTATGTTCCACTGCTATTCTCTGATGTATACCTATAAGGGGTGCCTAGGTAGGGCACCAGTCGCGGGCCCGGGGTTGGGTCGTGAGATAAATGATTTAACTTGCGTATGTTACTCATGATATACATTCGTGCAAGTGTTATACTACGGGTTCAATTCCCTTGACATTGTTCGATCCGTGGGATTAGCTCCCCACGATGCGGGTATCCACATATACTCATTGCGGGTCCACATGACCTATGCGGGTTAAATTCCTATGCGGGTTAAATTCCCATGACTATTCTCGACTCGACCCGGGCTCGGCGGTGCCCTACACAGGCACCCTTACAGGTATACATCAGAGATAATCAGCGGAACATATATAAACTCAACCAAAAATAAATAAATAACAGGTTAGCCGATAAGGTCACCTCCCTAGATATATATAAATACGCAAAACCAAAAGCAGTTACCTCTTTTTATTTTTTTCTTACAAAGCGACCCACAAGATATGACTACAGACCTCTAGAGTTTTGACGTAACTGTTACACCCCGTAATTACAGGACATGTTTTAAGAACGTACGAAAGAACTCACGAGTGTTAAGATTTGAGACTTGTAAAAATTTATCGGAAATATTGGAATTTGTCGGAAAACGTATTATTGTGACGAATGGGAGGACGACACGTGTCAGCCCCCCTTATAGATGCCTTGGACGAAATTGGCATGGACAATATGGTCATTGACCATAGTCCTAGATGGCAAGTCTTGCAAGTTGTTTAGCTTGAGAAGTTTGACTAAGTCAAGGTCCCACAAGTCTTGATATTTGTTAAGAGATCATCCAAACCACCCATGTGTTTATATCATAACCCTCCAAGGTGCTATTTAATACTAGTAGTAGTAGACAAGCTTAACACTTAGCCATATTTGCACAAAAATTGGATGAGCAACAAATGAAGCTCTCGGCCATGACCGTGAAAAGAAAAAAATTGTGTTTCTTGTCCTATAAGCCCCACACTTTAAACCAAGGTTCTTGAGTGTTATGTAAGTGTATCTCAATAGAAAAATCCGGAAAAAGAGAGTTTCGTATTAGTCAAAGTGAAAACCTAGTGGCTTTTCTAGGTTTTGGATTGTAAGTTGAAGGACAGTTGTTGGTGTGGTTCTAAGGGTCTCAACAAACGGATTGAAGTGTCTTGGAGAGGGTCTAAACTACTAAGGAGCGACTTCGGATTGGAGTTGGATTAAGAGTCGTTGAGGTATAATCTTGTCTTTAAAGTGTTACAAGGTTATATATTTATTTTGTGTTGTTAGCTTTTCCTATTGCTAGCATGAAGTTGATATGTAGAAGTTTATAAGGATTATGGATTGATTGTAGCCTTGGAAATTCGAAATGAAATGTAAGCCATGTTAAGTTGGATTACTAATTGGTCGCTTATTAGAAATCGTCGCATGTTACTTACTTAAAGATTATGGTTGTTATAATCAAATGCGACTTGATATCATGTTATGCTACCAATTTGGATTGAAATGGAAATTGGATAAGAATTAGTATTGTTGAACTCAAGGTGGCCGAATTTGTACTTCTAGTTTGTAATAGTTGGTTTTCATTTGTTTTGGACTACCTTCATATTGTGGTGAGCCAATTGGGGCTGTATGGTTATTTATTTATATTGGACTACCTTATAGATTGTGGTGAGCCAATTGGGGCTGTATTGGTTATTGTATTCGACCTTGAAAAGGTGGCAAAGTAAGTAAAAACAAAGGAGGTCTTTGTCCGATTTTTAGTAGAATTTAGCGACTTAGAACCTAGAATATTCTACGTTTGAAATAAGAGGTTAATGGACGATGGTGACCATTATAGGTTGAAGTACTAAGTATAGCGTATCTACTTGAAGAATGGAATAGCTCAAGGTTGAAGTACTTTGGAGCATTTTGCTACTTGTCGACAATCGTCGCGAGGTATGTGAACTATTCCTTCCTTGGCATGATTCTATGTATGGAATATACCTGTGGTATCATTTCATGTTTCCTGTTACTCTTAGAAGTTAAGAGGTAGTTGTGTGATCTACTCTATGAAGAACTTTTCCTATCTTTGAGCATGACTAGTTGCACATATGTAGTACGGTAGCGTCTGACACCTTGATATCCTTTACTAGTTTGTGAATAGCCAAGTCGGGTGAGTTGGGAGATTAACTCACTTCTTTGAAAGTATAAAGGATGTCTTAAGTTCTATTAAAGTTAAGGGACTTGAAGAGTTTTAAAGTATGTGATACTTGTTCCGTTTTAAACGTATAAGTCCATTGGATAGGAAATTGTTTTTGGCTAAGGTATAAAGTGAATATAACGGCTTTATGGGAAGTTAGTTATATTTGCTTTATGGAAAGATAAGTGATTTGATTTTAGTGAAAAGGCCACTTGTTTTTAAGGCATTAATTGCCTAAGGTTTTATAATAAAAGGAGTCACTTGTTTTCTAAAGGTTAAGAGACTAATTGTATTTTTGAAAGTTATGAGAATTGATTTGAAAGTATTTAATACTCGGTTTCAAAAAGTAGAAGTCTCTTGGTTATAAAAAGGCGTGTTGGTCTAAACCATAAAGGGTTATAACGGCTTTATGGGAAGTTGGTTATAACGGCTTTATGGAAGGTTAAGAGAATGGTTTTCCCTAATAAAGTAATCAAAGAAATAACTTGTGTTAAGGAAGGGCAAATTGTTTTAAAGGTACCAATTGCTTAAGGTTTTAATAAAGAAGTCACTTGATTTAGAAAAGCGTAATTGTATTTCTAAAAAGGTATTGTGACTTGTCTTGAAGGTGGATAGGACTTGATACTACGGTTGTTAGTATCGGGAAGTTTTATTTGGAAAGGAGTCTTTTGAAAGAGAATGCGTACGTAGTACTTTGGCCTGTTTAATTGAGAATAATTCTATGTGATGCCTTGATTAGTACTTTGGCTTGATAAATTGAGAATTAGTCTAAGTGTGCCTTGATAAGTACTTTGGCTTGTTAAATGAGAATTATTCTATTTGTGCCGATAAGTACTTTGGCTTGTTAAATGAGAATTATTCTATTTGTGCCCGATAAGTACTTTGGCTTGTTAAATGAGAATTATTCTATTTGTGCCGATAAGTACTTTGGCTTGTTAAATGAGAATTATTCTATTTGTGCCCGATAAGTACTTTGGCTTGTTAAATGAGAATTATTCTATTTGTGCCCGATAAGTACTTTGGCTTGTTAAATGAGAATTATTCTATTTGTGCCGATAAGTACTTTGGCTTGATTAATTGAGAATTAGTCTAAATGTGCCTTGATAAGTACTTTGGCTTGTTAATTGAGAATAATTCTATGTGATGCCTTGATTAGCACTTTGGCTTGATTAATTGAGAATTAGCCTATGTGTCTTTGGTGATAGCCTTTGAGTGCAAGTATTATGTTTTATTACGATCCGCGACTCTCGGTTGGAGAACTGTCTTGTTGTAAGTACTTGGACGTCTGAAGCGATGTGGGATTCCACGGGTATGCTTAGCTATTTGTAGTACTTGGGTTAAATTCGGATTCTTATAGAAGACATGGTAGTGCTTCGCTTGTTTGTGGCCGGTCGAGATAGGGTAAGAGTATAAGTGAGGGTAAACCCCAAGATGCTATACCACTTCTCCGGTAAGAGTATAAGTGAGGGTAAACCCCAGACATTATACCCCGCTTGTTTTGTATAATGGTCGGTTGAGATAGGGTAAGAGTATAAATGAGAGGCAAGCCCCAAGACGTTATACCACCTTCTCCGGGTAAGAGTATAAGTGAGGGTAGACCCCAAGATGCTATACCACCGCTTTACCAACTTCTCGGGGTAAGAGTATAAGTGAGGGTAGACCAGACGCTATACCACCGTGGGACTTGGTGTTCATGTATGCTATTGGCGTATTATTATATCTGGGTATCGGCGGTGATGTGGGATTCCACGGGCGGGAGATATATATGTGTTGTGTATGTACGCCGATCGTGAGGTGGGATGCCACAGGCGCGACACGTGATTATATTTTACACTTGTAGGTATCGACGGTGATGGGGATTCCACGGACACGCTTGATATTAGCGTGACTTGATCGCGTCCCAGTTGGGCGTAGTAAATGTGCCTTCTTAAAGGGGCGGATTATACTTATGAAAGATAAGTTAAGTTATATAGTAATGAACTTAATGATTTTTCCTAATCATGTGTGTAAGAATGTGGCTATAACTTTTATTGAAAAATGGGAAAAGATAATAAGGTGCGATTAAGTTCATGTGGTAATGACACTACAGGATCCGTATGTATTTTTATACTTGTCCTTGTCATTCTTTTGTACGCTTATGATCACATTTCAGACGTTATTTCGCTCCATATTCGGTACTGTTATCGACCCCGCCCGGGCTGCGTTCATGCCTGCAGGTTTTAGGTACCAGGTTGGTGATCCTTGCTCTTAGGATCTCGGTTCAGTTTTTGAGAGAAAGCTTCATTTGCTCCGGAGGCTTAGCTCTTGGTACGGTCTTCCCTGATGTAGTAGATTCACGTATATTCAGGGGTATGGCGGGAGCCCCGCCACGCTTGTTATGTTAAAACTCTTAGAGGTGCAGTCACATGTTGTGGGTCGCTTTGTAAAGAAACGAGGCAACCGCCGGTTGTATATATTTATGTCGGGAAGGTAGCCACTGTCGGCTAACACTTTGTTGTTTTACTTTGTGTTATTTATAAGTTTCTTGTATGTTCGATTATCTCGATGTTTACAAGGGTGCCCTGTGTAGGGCACGATCGCGAGCCCGGGTGGTCGTGACAAAAGTGGTATCGCAGCGCTTAGTCCTCGGAAGGTGTCTGAGCCGTGTCTAGTAGAGTCTTGATTATCGGTGTGTTGTGCACCACATCTATAATCGGAGGTCGCAGGACATTTAGGATTGGTTTCCATTCTTCTCACGAGATCGTGCGATAGAGTGTGTTGTTAGGGTCGTCCCTAACGAGTTATGTTGATTGCATTCGAGAAAGCGCAATGACCGGGAATGACGATGTGGATTGCGTATCGGGTTGGTAATGATTATAGTATAGTTAGTAATGTGACATACATCTATACTGAGTTATGTATGAGGTCGACGCGTGTTGCCTAGAATGATTTTAGATTACGGGGAATTGGTAAAGACTAACTAGATCACAGGAAGGTATGGAATAGTTAATGAATTTTCGCCAAGGTTTTGTGTTTTTTTGAGATAATTGGGAAAGGATGAGCTATGCAGTAGGGTAGTGAACCCCAGAAGCCATGTTAAGGAACTAACGGAATGTCATGTTAATAGATTAAGGCTGCGTAGTAGGCTTAAGAGAATTGTCTGGATGAGGTCCGTATAGAGTAAGAAATGGTTGTTGTGATCGAGACAACATGGTTTTGGTTTTATGAGAAGTTTTGTACCCGTTCTTGGGGATCGTAAGGTAGGCTTGGAGCATGGAAATTGCGAGCCTAAGGATATTGATTCGCCGAGACCTTAGGTATATAAGGCTTTCTCTGCAATAAGATTTTAAGTCGGACCAAGGATAAGAGTTAAGTGTGTGAGTCGGGTTGAGGACACATTGCGGGTCTCCCATGGCTGGAATGGAGTGGGATCGGTTGGTAGTAGTTCGCTCGTGGCCAAGTCACGAGCGCAAGGCCCAAGACTAGTAAATTGTTTTACGGGTTCGTGGGCCAGCTTCCCGGAACCAGTCGTGGCCGGAAATGGTCGTATTGTATTATAGAGTGACTCAAAGATTTGAGGCCAGAATCGGTATGGAAGTTATGTATGCTAGTATGAGTTAGAAGTACGAAAAGGTAACCTCGTTTGGGCTTATGATGGACAGGTATGCGTGTGCGAGGTATTAGGGCCATGTGTGGCATTGTTGGTATGTCGGGGTTGTGAAAGGGAACTATGTCGCTAATTATAAGTTTAACTCCGAAAGAACATTCGAGGACGAATGTTTCTAAGGGGGGAAGAATGTTACACCCCGTAATTACAAGACATGTTTTAAGAACGTACGAAAGAACTCACGAGTGTTAAGATTTGAGACTTGTAAAAATTTATCGGAAATATTGGAATTTGTCGGAAAACGTATTATTGTGACGAATGGGAGGACGACACGTGTCACCCCCCCTTATAGATGCCTTGGACGAAATTGGCATGGCCAATATGGTCATTGACCATAGTCCTAGATGGCAAGTCTTGCAAGTTGTTTAGCTTGAGAAGTTTGACTAAGTCAAGGTCCCACAAGTCTTGATATTTGTTAAGAGATCATCCAAACCACCCATGTGTTTATATCATAACCCTCCAAGGTGCTATTTAATACTAGTAGTAGTAGACAAGCTTAACACTTAGCCATATTTGCACAAAAATTGGATGAGCAACAAATGAAGCTCTCTCGGCCATGACCATGAAAAGAAAAAATTGTGTTTCTTGTCCTATAAGCCCTACTTTAAACCAAGGTTCATGAGTGTTATGTAAGTGTATCTCAATAGAAAAATAACTGAAAAAAAAGAGTTTTCGTATTAGTCGCAAAGTGAAAACCTATTTGCTTTTCTAGGTTTTTGATTGTAAGTTGAATGAAATTTGTTGGTGTGGTTATAAGGGTCTCACAAGCGGATTGAAGTGTCTTGGAGAGGTTCTAAACTACTAAGGAGCGACTTGGATCGAGTTGGATTAAGAGTCGTTGAGGTATAATCTTGTCTTTTAAAGTGTTACAAGGTTATATATTTATTTTGTGTTGTTAGCTTTTCCTATTGCTAGCATGAAGTTGATATGTAGAAGTTTATAAGGATTATGGATTGATTGTAGCCTTGGAAATTCGAAATGAAATGTAAGCCATGTTAAGTTGGATTACTAATTGGTCGCTTATTAGAAATCGTCGCATGTTACTTACTTAAAGATTATGGTTGTTATAATCAAATGCGACTTGATATCATGTTATGCTACCAATTTGGATTGAAATGGAAATTGGATAAGAATTAGTATTGTTGAACTCAAGGTGGCCGAATTTGTACTTCTAGTTTGTAATAGTTGGTTTTCATTTGTTTTGGACTACCTACATATTGTGGTGAGCCAATTGGGTCAGTATGGTTATTTATTTATATTGGACTACCTTATAGATTGTGGTGAGCCAATTGGGGCTGTATTGGTTATTGTATTCGACCTTGAAAAGGTGGCAAAGTAAGTAAAAACAAAGGAGAGTCTTGTCAGATTTTCCGTAGAATTTAGCGACTTAGAACCTAGAATATTCTACGTTTGAAATAAGAGGTTAATGGACGTATGGTGACCATTATAGGTTGAAGTACTAAGTATAAGCGTATCCTACTTGAAGAATGGAATAGCTCGAGGTTGAAGTACTTTGGAGCATTTTGCTACTTGTCGACAATCGTCATGGTATGTGAACCTATTCCTTCTTTGGCATGATTCTATGTATGGAATATACGTGGTATCATTTCATGTTTCTGTTACTCTTAGAAGTTAAGAGGTAGTTGTGTGATCTACTCTGAAGAACTTTTCCTATCTTTGAGCATGACTAGTTGCACGTGATGTAGTACGGTGAGCGTCTGACACCTTGATATCCTTTACTAGTTTGTGAATAGCCAAGTCGGGTGAGTTGGGAGATTAACTCACTTCTTTGAAAGTATAAAGGATGTCTTAAGTTCTATTAAAGTTAAGGGACTTGAAGAGTTTTAAAGTATGTGATACTTGTTAGTTTTAAACGTATAAGTCCCTTGGATAGGAAATTGTTTTTGGCTAAGGTATAAAGTGAATATAACGGCTTTATGGGAAGTTAGTTATATTTGCTTTATGGAAAGATAAGTGATTTGATTTTAGTGAAAAGGCCACTTGTTTTTAAGGCATTAATTGCCTAAGGTTTTATAATAAAAGGAGTCACTTGTTTTCTAAAGGTTAAGAGACTAATTGTATTTTTGAAAGTTATGAGAATTGATTTGAAAGTATTTAATACTCGGTTTCAAAAAGTAGAAGTCTCTTGGTTATAAAAGGAACGTGTTGGTCTAAACCATAAAGGGTTATAACGGCTTTATGGGAAGTTGGTTATAACGGCTTTATGGAAGGTTAAGAGAATGGTTTTCCCTAATAAAGTAATCAAAGAAATAACTTGTGTTAAGGAAGGGCAAATTGTTTTAAAGGTACCAATTGCTTAAGGTTTTTAATAAAGAAGTCACTTGATTTAGAAGCCGGTAATTGTATTTCTAAAAAGGTATTGTGACTTGTCTTGAAAGGTGGATAGGACTTGATACTACGGTTGTTAGTATCAGGGAAGTTTTATTTGGAAGGAGTCTTTGAAAGAGAATGCGTCGTAGTACTTTGGCCTGTTTAATTGAGAATAATTCTATGTGATGCCTTGATTAGTACTTTGGCTTGATTAATTGAGAATTAGTCTAAGTGTGCCTTGATAAGTACTTTGGCTTGATTAACTGAGAATTAGTCTATTTGATAAGTACTTTGGCTTGTTAAATGAGAATTATTCTATTTTGTGCCCGATAAGTACTTTGGCTTGTTAAATGAGAATTATTCTATTTGTGCCCGATAAGTACTTTGGCTTGTTAAATGAGAATTATTCTATTTGTGCCGATAAGTACTTTGGCTTGTTAAATGAGAATTATTCTATTTGTGCCCGATAAGTACTTTGGCTTGTTAAATGAGAATTATTCTATTTGTGCCGATAAGTACTTTGGCTTGTTAAATGAGAATTATTCTATTTGTGCCTGATAAGTACTTTGGCTTGATTAATTGAGAATTAGTCTAAATGTGCCTTGATAAGTACTTTGGCTTGTTAATTGAGAATAATTCTATGTGATGCCTCGATTAGCACTTTGGCTTGATTAATTGAGAATTAGCCTATGTGTCTTTGATAGCCTTTGAGTGCAAGTATTATGTTTTATTACGATGCGACTCTCGAGGCCATGTCTTGTACTTGACGCACTGACGTCTGACGTGGGATTCCACGTATGCTTCCGCTATTTGTAGTACTTGGGTTAAATTCCTGATTCTTATAGAAGACATGGTAGTGCTTCCGCTTGTTTGTGGCCAGTCGAGATAGGGTAAGAGTATAAGTGAGGTAAACCCCAAGATGCTATACCACCTTCTCCAGGTAAGAGTATAAGTGAGGGTAAACCCAGACATTATACCCCCTTGTTTTGTATAATGGTCGGTTGAGATAGGGTAAGAGTATAAATGAGGCAAGCCCAGACGTTATACCACCTTCTCCAGTAAGAGTATAAGTGAGGTAGACCCCAAGATGCTATACCACCGCTTTACCAACTTCTCCGGGTAAGAGTATAAGTGAGGTAGACCCAAGACGCTATACCACCGGGGTGGTGTTCATGTATGCCTATTGGCGTATTATTATATCTGGGTATCGGCGGTGATGTAGGATTCCACGGCGGGAGATATATATATGTGTTGTGTATGTACGCCGTGAGGTGGGATGCCACGGGCGCGACACGTGATTATATTTTACACTTGTAGTATCGGCGGTGATGGGGATTCCACGGACACGCTTGATATTAGTGTGACTTGATCGCGTCCCAGATTGGGCCGGGTAGTAAATGTGCCCTTCTTAAAGGGGCCGGATTATACTTATGAAAGATAAGTTAAGTTATATAGTAATGAACTTAATGATTTTTTCCTAATCATGTGTGTAAGAATGTGGCTATAACTTTTATTGAAAAATGGGAAAAGATAATAAGGTGCGATTAAGTTCATAAGCGGTAATGTCACGGCGAGATCGGTATGTATTTTTATACTTGTCCTTGTCATTCTTTTATGCGCTTATGATCACATTTCAGACGTTATTTCATTCCATATTAAATTTTTGTATGCGACCCCGCCCAGTGCGTTAAATGCCGCAGTTTTAGGTACTGTGTTGGTGATCCTTGCTCTTAGGATCTCGGTTGATTTTGAGAAAGCTTCATTTGCTCCGAGGCTTAGCTCTTGGTACGGTCTTCCCCGATGTAGTAGATTCACGTATATTCGGGGTATGGCGGGCCTGTCCATACGCTTGTTATGTTAAAACTCTTAGAGGTGCAGTAGTCACATGTTGTGGGTCGGTTGTAAAGAAACGAGGCAAGCCGCTTGGTTGTATATATTTATGTCGGGAAGGTAGCCACTGTCAGCTAACTTGTTGTTTTACTTACATGTGTTATTTATAAGTTTCTTGTATGTTCCGCTGATTATCTCGATGTTTACTCGTAAGGGTGCCTGGTAGGGCACCATCGCGAGCCCGGTCGAAGTCGTGACGATGCTGAATGACGGATAGGGCCCCGCCATACCACGAATGTAAAAATCTACAACCTGGGAATCTATGCTAAAATACAAAGCCTCGAAATAATGGAGCTTCCCAACTAGTGAGCTGATCCTAAGAATGAGGATCAACAAGCTATGTACCTCAACTGCGGCATGAACGCGACCCGAGAGGTCGATCTGAAATATGTACCAAGTATGTGAAAATGAAAATAATGTAATAAAATCATAACAGTCTATATAAAACAGGAGACATGTATGATAACCAAACTACAATACACAATATAAGCAGTCATGTCAAGTCAGGGATGCAAGCCCTCAAGTCATTACTCACATATAACCATGGGTCTCACGCCCGTAATATCAATCATGCCGTGGAATCCGCCGCCGCTGCCGATCCATGATATAATATAACACCAAATAAGTATACATGAACACGTGTCCCACATTCATAAAAACTGACGGGCAGTAGAAAGCGAACCACAGATCCGACTGCATCATAAAATGACCGGCATGTCGAAAGCCAACTACGGATCCGGCTGCGTCAACAACTGACCGGGGCAAGTACGCAAACCAACTACCAGATCCAGCCTGTCGTCACGAGATATTACCGGGGCAAGTGCGAAAGCTATCTACCAGAGTCTACCGTACCAAACTGTGCCATAAAACTGACGGGGGCAAGTACGAAAGCCAACTACGGATGCGACTTGCGTCGACCATCGGCAAGGGCAAGTACGGAAGCTAACTACCAGACCATCCTGCGTCACTAAACCTCATGGAGAGCTAGTCCATGGAATAACAATATCCAACATGGTCGCATGCCCCGGAATCCCACATCCTATAAGCATGTCCATGGGGTAATAAAAACAATCCAGGAATCTAACCCGCCTCCTGGTCGCATGCCCCGGAATCCCACATCGTATAAGTATTTCCAAGGAGTAATAACAACAAATTCGAGAATCTAACCCGCATCCTGGTCGTATGCCCCGGAATCCCACATCGTATAAGCATGTCCAAGGATCAATCACAATGGAATCATACCCGTGGAAGCCTCGTCGCTTGTCAGTGCGTCAAGTAAATTCACAACAAGACAGCCGACCCTCCAACTGAGAGTCACGGCAGCGTAAACATGTAATACTTGCACTCAAGGCTATCACAAGCAAGCATAGGCAAGTTCATAAAATCTTTAGACTTTCATTATCATACGAAAATGAATTTCATCTTATAAACTCAAGGCACTTTTCGTTTCACATAAAAATCCGGGAATTTAACCCAAAGTACTACGTACTTCCATTCTTTTCAAAAGACTCTTTTTTATATAAAACCCCCAAGATGCTAACACCCGTAGTATCAAGGTATGTCTACATTTCAAACAAGTCACTACATTTTTAGAAATACATTTCTACGCTTCTAAATCAAGTGACCCTTACTTTAGAACTTTAAGCAATTGATACCGTTAAATCAAATTTCCCTTCTTTATTTCAAGTCATTTCTTTGTTTACATTACTAGAGAGAACCATTCCTTTAACCTTCCATAAAGTTGTTATAACCAACTTCCCATAAAGCCGTTATACTAACTTTATGCTTTAGAAACTAGGACATCTTTAACCTTTCATAAAGCCGTTATAACTAACTTCCCATAAAGTCGTTATAGCTCTTTATGTCTTAGACTAATTCATTCTTTTTATAACCAAGAGACTTATACTTTCAAATCAAGTTACATAACTTTCAAAATAATTCAAGTCTCTTAACTTTAGAAATCTAGTTTCTTAACTTTAGAATATCAAGAAATCAATACTTTCCAAATCAAGTATTCTATACTTTTAAATCAAGTCATTCATTCCTTTAAGAATCAAGTCCCATAACTTGAAAAATAAAACCTCTTAACCTTTTAAGAATTCAAGGTTCATAGTCTTAAAAATTCATAACGTAAACTCTTTAAATTAAGTAACATATACTTTTATGCGTTGTGAATAGGTTATACTCGTTTATAACGATCTTATTAAAGCAGCCATGATCTAGAAAATGTAATACGATTTTGTCTTATCTTAGTTTCTATGCAGATGGAGAATTCTACTCATTTTAATATAATTGATTGTCGATACATTTTATTTTATTAACGCTGCAATGGCTTGCTCGATACTTATTCTCATTCGTGCAGTAAATTAGCAAAGTCAACTCGACTCCAAATACTTCCTAACTACTCTTACCAACATCCCCATAAGACTTGGTAAGAACTTAGGATAACTTAGACATAACTTTTACATAGAGTAAATCAACATACATACCTCTTAACTTCTAAGAGTAGAAGGAATCATGAAATAACACCACATGTATATTTCATACATAGAATCATGCCAAAAGAAGGAAGAGGTTCACATACCTCGCGACGATTATCGACAAGTAGCAAAATGCTCCAAAGTACTTCAACCTTGATAGTTATTCCATCCTTTAAGTAGAATATGCTACTCGTAGTACTTCAACCTATATTAATCATAACATGTCTATCAACTCCTAACTTTTTAACGTAGAATCATACTAAGTATAAGGACTCTTATTCTACGGAAAATCGGGCAGCACTTCCTTTGTTTCTACGTACTTTTCCACCTTTTTCAAGGCCCAAAAATCAATAACCAACCGCCACATTTAAGGCCCAACAATTCAGAAATACAAAGGGTATTACACGCCTTACAATAGGTGTAAAATTCTGCCCCACAATTAATACCAAGTAGTTCAATATCTAAAGCCATTTTCGGCTAGCATTGTCACAACCATTATCAATTTCCTTTCAATTTCTTTTTCAATCCAAGTTGTTATTCCAACATGTTATATACATAATAACAATTACAACAACTATAAATCCTTTCTTCCTTAACATGCGACGATTGTAACTATCGACCAAATTGATTACAACATTAATGGCTAACTTGTCCATTTTCGGTTTTAACATGTCAACATGATCCAAATCTTTTCAAACTTCAATCTATATATAACACATGCTCATATCAACTACTATAACATGTAATCTTCAATTACATTAAGAAGATGAATATTTTACCTCAATAAGCCCTAATAATGTCCAAGCGTAAAAGTCGATCCTTAGCAACTTTTAGTTCCTCTTCTTATGTTCCAATCTGGTCCAAGCACTCCTTAGAAGCTCATGAAGAACTCCTCTTCAAGTTCCATCTTCAAAGTTGAAGAACACCTTAGGTTTTCGCCTTGCGACTAACGTAAAAACGTCGTGTTTTCGGGATCTTTCTATTGAGATAACCTTGTAATACCCTTAGGAACCTTGGGTTTAAGTATTGTGAATACTGGACAACAATTGAAAAATTTTGTGTGGATTAAGGGCATAAAGCCGAGAGCTCACAAGAGCAAGACACAAGCTCTTGAAATTTTTTCTAAGTAAGGAAGTCATCTTGCACTAGTATAGGATATATACTACAATGAAGGGTCTAGATCAAAACAATTGGATGGCTAAGATGTGGTCAATTATCTCAAGCCAAGTTGACCCCTTTGACTTGATCCATTATTCTTCATCCAACAAGCCCATGTGGAGGGTGACACGTGTCGCCCTCCTGTTGGTCTAAAATATTTCATTTCTCGAAATTTCCATAATTGGCCAAAATATCGAAAACATCGTGGGCCCACAAAACGTAAAATTCCTCGGGTGGGCCCCACGTATCCAACTCTGAAAATAAAATTCCATAATTCCGATAAATTCTAAAATTCTTAAATAACAACATTCGGGAACCCAATTCTCACTAAATGAACAATTTTCCTTCCCGAGGCTCGAAATCATTTTTCGTAGGAAAAAGCAATCCTTCTTTCGTTTCAAAAATAAAGTCGTATCTTCTCACGTACATTCTCTTAAACACATGTTCTGGAACTACGGGGTGTAATATATTCCGTGGGTTAGCTCTCCACGATGCGGGTATCCATATATACTCATTGCGGGTCCACATGACCTATGCGGGTTCAATTCCCTAGAGGGTTAAATTCCCTTGAATAGGATGGTATCATGGTACTACGGGCGGATAGCCCCTGGTTATACTCTCATTATTAGTAAGACACAGTGTACTGTTAGTTTGGTTATCATACTTGTCTCCAGCTTTATATATCTAGACTTTATGATTTAAATTACTGATGCTTTCGATTTACATACTTGGTACTGTTGTCGACCTCGCCCGAAGTGCGTTCATGCCACAGGTTGAGGTACATAGCTTGATGATCCTCGCTCTTAGGATCACTGTTCAGTTTTTGGAAAGCTCCATTTCTCCGGAGGCTTTGTCTGTTGGTACAGTTCCATGAGGTTGTAGTTTTATGTACATTCAGGGGTATGGCAGGGCCATGTCCCATCACAGTTGTTATGTCAAAACTCTTAGAGGTCTGTAGTCATATCTTGTGTGTCGCTTTGTAAAAAAAAGAAGAGGTAACTGCTTTTGGTTTACGTATATATATATATCCAGGAAGGTAGCCTTATCGGCTAACCTGTCATTTATTTCTTGTTTAGTTTATGTATGTTCCGCTGATTATCTCTGATGTATACCTGTAAGAGTGCCCAGGTAGGGCACCAATCGCGGGCCCGGGGTCGGATCGTGACAAAAGTGGTATCAGAGCAGTTAGTCCTCAGAAAGTGTCTACAGACCGTGTCTGGTAGAGTCTTGGTTATCGTTGTGTTGTGCACCACATCTATAACCAGGAGGCTGTAGGACATTTAGGATTGGTTTCCATTCTTCTCACTCTGAGATCGTGCGATAGAGCTGTGTTGTTAGGGTCGTCTCTCCCTAACGAGTTATGTTGATTGCAGCTAGGAGAAAGACAGCAGTGACCCAGGAAGGATTATGTGGATTGCGTATCCAGGTTGGTAATAATTGTTGTATAGTTGGTATAATGACGTACAACTATACGGATTTATGTATGAGGGTCATATATGGGTTGCCTAGAATGCTTATAGGTTACCAAGAATTGGTAAGGACTAATTAGATACCGGGAAGGTATGAAACAACTTAATGAATTCTCATCCAGGTTTACGTACTAATTTGAGATAATTAGGAAATGATGAACCTTCTGAAAGGGTAATGAACCCTTAAGAAGTCATGTTAAGGGACTTAATGGAAGACTATGTTGATAGATTAAGCGACGTGGTATGCTTAAGAGAGTTGTATGAATGAGATCCGTAAGGAGTAAGTAATGGTTGTTGTGATCAAGACAACACGATTATGGTATTATGAGATTATTATACCCGTTTTTTGGGGGACTGATAAGTTAGGCTTGGAGCATGGGAATTGTGCCCACCGTCGCACTTAACTCTTACCCTTAGTCTGAATTAAACCTTATTGCCCTAGAAGGCCTTATATACCTAAGGTCTCGACGGTTATCAATAAGTTAGGCTTGGAGCATGGGAATTGTGAGCCTAAGAATATTGATAACCGCCGAGACCTTAGGTATATAAGGCCTTCTAGGGAAATAAGGTTTAATTCAGACTAATGGTAAGAGTTAAGTGCGACGGTGGGTCGGGTTGAGGACCTATTACGGATCTCCCCATATCCTGAAATGGAGTGGGATCAATTGGTAGTAGTCCCGCTACGTGACAGGGTTACGAGGGTACAAGGCCCAAGTCTAGTTAATTGTTTTACGGGTTCGTGGACGCGTTCCACCGGAACCGGGTCGTGAGAGCCGGAAATGGCCTTATATTGTTTAGAATAGTAACTCCAAAGATTGGAGGCCAGAATAAGTATGGAGGATATGTACGTATGCTAGAATAAGTTGGGAAGTACGGGAAGAGTGCGCCCAGTAAGAAAGAGGGCAACCAAGTGTAGAGGAATAGAGCCTGAATCCATAAGGACCTTTCGAGGTAGCTACACCAGTGAGTGATTGGGTAGTAGCTGAGCGGGTATATAAGATTTGCCCGGTGATGATACTGATCGTCGGACCACTGCGAACCTAGTAGCTGAATCTGACGGACTTTGAGGTCATGATGGGTATGGACTTGTTGGCTTCTTGTTAGGCCAACGTTGACTGCAGAGAGAAATCAGTTCGATTCCAGTTTTCCGGTGAGCCGGTGATCGATTGGAAAGGAATGGAAGTGCTAGTAATATGTAAGTTTTTCATTCCTTCTTTGACATGATAAATTGTGGAGTCTATGTGACTTGTGTCATTGAAGTAATTGATTAGAATTATAGAGGAAACCGCAACGGGACCCTGTGATTAGGGTTGTAACCATAAGGAAAGATTATGAAAGGGAGATAAGCTCTCTCCCCCACGTAACAGGATAGTTTTACGTATTACCGAGGGTTATGCGTACCCATTTATCTAAGCCATAGATATGGGACTGGTAAGTCCCCAACTTCGTTATGCAATAGGTTACAGTTTAAATAACCATGGAAAAAGGTATTGGGTTGGGGAAATTGAGGACGACACTAGGAAATGGTTGAAGAAGTGTCGTAAGGATATAAATGCAGGTAGTACGCATGAATGAAACTGTATGATCAAGAATCAAGATGGAAATATATATTTTTTTGCTAATAATGAGCATAAGGAAGGGTTATGACCAGAATAATAAAAGAGAATGCAACTAAGGTTATGTAAGTTGCACGAGATATGATTACCCTAGACTAGTGTAAAGACCATTAGTGAATGATGGGCAGTAAGAACAACTCGATGAAAGGTGGCAAAATCTGTACTGACGAGAAGGATAGTAGGAAAATACGGGGAGGTAAGAGGCCCCAGGGCAACTTGAAATGAAAAATAAAGGTAAGACGAGTAGACACTCGAACGATAAGAAATCTTGGCAAGCCATTGGATTATGTAATACCATGAATTGAGGTTGAACACCTGACTATAAGCTCTATGAGCTGGGAGAGAATAATAAGATTACTACTTGACGAGATCAAGGGAATATCCCCCTAAATTGTGATTGGCAGGAAGTCTTAGCCATGAGACAAGCAAAGGAATCGAATCTAAGTATAGTGACCAAGTTTGGTTGCAACAGAGAAATGGAAACAGGAATCATAATTGAGATTATATCCCCGAATATTTCGGAAGTATGAGACAGGATTTCAGTTATCGGAAGATAAGCTGACTATGACTACAGTTCTAATCCCTCTTGAGGCCTGAGGGACTAGAGGGTTAGGTTATTATGGTAACACTTTGAGTGTTTCGAGGGGTTGTGTACGGATGCAACACGATAAGGTAACAACCTATATTTCCCGGCAGCTACGGGAGCATGATAGTGGAGCTCAGATTCGAGAGGTTGCCGAGTCTTCCCTCGTTGAGGAGGTGAAGAGGCGACAATATAAGGATCCAGTTCTAGGGCGAATTTGAGATATGGCTCTTCAAGAGGAGAAGGACCTGTTTGGGTAGCACCGGATAGGGTGCTGTGATATGAGGATAGATTGTGTGTGCCCGATGCTGCAGGACTTGTCAACGGGTTTTAGGGGAGGCACGCAGTGCTTATTGATCTATTTGTTCGGGGTCGACTAAGATGTACCATGACCTCAGATGTATGTATTGGTAAGATGGCCTGAAGAGGGACGTAGCAGAGTTTGTTGCTTAGTGTCCGAATTAGTAGCAGGTCAAGGTTGAGCATCAGAAGCCAGTGGGCTATTACAGGCGATTGAGATCCCAACATAGAAATGGGAGGTGGTTAATATGGATTTTGTTACAGGGTTGCATCGTACTCAGTGGAAGTGCGACTCCCTGAGGGTCATAGTAAACAGGCTGACGAAATCAGCCCATATTCTTCCGGTCAGGACCACTTACTCGGCTGAGGATTATGCTAGATTATATAGCAGGGAAATTGTGAGACTGCACGGGGTGCCTACATTTATGATGTCAGACGGATGAGCTCAGTTTACGGATGACTTCTGGAGGTTTTCCAGAAGGGATTAGGGGCACAAGTGAGTCTTAGTGTTGCATTTCACCCTCAAGTGAGTCTCAGTGTTGCATTTCACCCTCAGACCGACGGACAGGCAGAGCGTTCTATCCAGGCACTTGAGGATAAGTTGCGGGCCTGTGTTGTGGATTTCAGGGGTAGCTGGGAGGGTTATTTTCCTCTTGTTGAGTTGACGTATTACAGCTACCATTCCAATATTCGGATGGCACATTATGTGGCCATGTGTGGCACGAGATTATGTTGAGATAGTTAAAGGAGACTATGTCGCTAGCTAATTAGATTAACTCCGAAAGAACATTCGGGGACGACTATTTCTAAGCGGGGAAGAATGTTACACCCCGTAATTCCAGGACATGTTTAAGAGAACGTACGGGAGAAAGTACGACTTTAAGATTGAAACGAAAGAAGGATTGCTTTTCCTACGGAATATAATTTCGAGCCTCGGGAAGTAAAATTGTCCGTAAGGAGAATTGAACTCTCAAATTGGTTATTTAAGACTTTTATAATTTATCGAAATTATGAAATTTTATTTTCAGAGTTGGATACGTGGGGCCCACCCGAGAAATTTTAAGTTTTTGTGGGGCCCACGAGGTTTCCGATATTTTGACCAATTATGGAAATTTCAGGAAACAAAATATTTTAGACCAATGAGAGGGCGACACGTGTAACCCTCCACATGGGCTTGTTGGATGAAGAAAATAATGGACCAAGTCAAATAGTCAAGTGAGCTTGATATTATTGACCACATCTTAGCCATCCATATGTTTTAATCCTAGCCATTGGTTTCTTTATATATTATACTACTAGTGCAAGACTAGATCATTCCATACTTAGAAAAAAAATCAAGAACTTAGTGTTCAAGAAAGGGAGCTCTCGACATTGGTGAAGGAAAGGGAAGAAAATTTTACAATCTTGCTCCATAATTCCCAATATTCAAACCCAAGATCCCTAAGGGTATTCTAAGGTTATCTCAATAGAAAGATCCCGAAAAAACCACGTTTTTACGTTAGTCGCAAGATGAAAACCTAAGGTGTTCTTCAACTTTGAAGTTGGAACTTGAAGAGGAGTTCTTCATGAGCTTCTAAGGAGTGCTTGGAGCGGATTGGAACGTAAGAAGAGGAGCTAAAAGTTGCTAAGGATCGACTTTGACGCTTGAATATTATTAGGGTTTATTGAGGTAAAATCTTCATCTTCTTAATGTGATTAAAGATTACATGTTATATTAGTTGATATGAGCATGTGATATATATAGATTGAAGTTTGAAAAGATTTGAATCATGTCGACATGTTAAAAACCGAAAATGGGCAAGTTAGCCATTAATGTTGTAATCAATTTGGTCGATAGTTACAATCGTCGCATGTTAAGGAAGAAAGGATTTATAGTTGTTGCAATTGTTATTATGTATATAACATGTTGGAATAACAACTTGGATTAAAAAGGAATTGAACGGAAATTGACATTGTTGTTGATATTGATAGTTGTCGAGAATATGCCTTAAGGTTATGAACAGTTTTATATTGATTGTGGGGCAGAATCTTACACGTCCGGCTAGGCGTGTAATCCCCTTGGAATTTCTGAATTGTTGATCCTTAAATGTGGCATTTGGTTATTGTATTTTCGGGCCTTGAAAAAGGTGGAAAAGTACGTAGAAACAAAGGAAGTGTTGTCCGATTTTTCGTAGAATAAGAGTCCTTATACTTAGAAATATTCTACGTTGAAAGCTAGAAGTTGATAGGAGTATTGTGGTCATTATAGGTTGACATTCTACGCGCGACGTATTCAACTTGGCAAGTGGATTGAGCCGGAGAGGTATGTGGAACTTTTCTTATCTCTTGAGCATGAGTAGTTATAAATCTATAGTACGGTAGACGTACGAGATTTAAATGAATTCAGTTCATTTGATATCCTTGACTTGTTTTAAGAATGTCTAAGTTGGTTAAGTTAGAGAATTAACTCACTTGTTTTTAAAGAATAAAAATGCCTTAATTTCAAAAGCATAAAGTTAGTATAACGGCTTTATGGAAAGTTGGTTATAATGACTTTATGGGAAGTTAAAAGAATGGTTTATTCTAATAAGGTAAACAAAGATTTCTTGACTTGAAAATGTATAGAATACTTGATTTGGAAAGTATTGATTACCTAATTTCTAAAGTTAAGAAACTTGATACTAAAGTTACGAAACTTGATATCCTAAGGTTAAGAAACTTGATTTCTAAAGTTAGGAGACTTGAAGTATTTGAAAGTTATGTAACTTGATTTGAAAGTATATGATACTTTGTTTTTAAAAGTATAAGTCTCTTGGTTATAAAAAGAATGAATTTGTCTAAAACATAAAGAGTTATAACGACTTTATGGGAAGTTAGTTATAACGGCTTTTTATGAGAGGTTAAGAGAGTGGTCTATTTGATTGATAGACATGAGTTACCTAGGTTATGAAATTAAAATTTACTTGGTTTCAAAGCCTTGAAATGAATTTCTAAAGGTGTAGTAACTTGAGTTGAAAGTTAGTTATGCCTTTATACTACGGGTGTTAGTATCTTGTGGTCTTTATGTAAAAAAGGTTCTTTTAAAAGAGTTGAAGTACGTAGTACTTTGGGGTTAAATTCCAGGATTTGACGTGACATGCTAGTGCCTTGAATGTTACAAAATGATAAGTGATTTATCTTGTCTGATGAGAGTCCTAAATGATTTAACTTGCGTATGTTACTCATGATAGACATTCGTGCAAGTATTATACTACGGGTTCAATTCCCTTGACATTGTTCGATCCGTGGGATTAGCTCCCCACGATGCGGGTATCCACATATACTCATTGCTGGTCCATATGACCTATGCGGGTTAAATTCCTATGCGGGTTAAATTCCCATGACTATTCCGTGGGTTAGCTCTCCACGATGCGGGTATTCATATATACTCATTGCGGGTCCACATGACCTATGCGGGTTCAATTACCTAGAGGGTTAAATTCCCTTGAATATGATGGTATCATGGTACTACGGGCGGATAGCCCTTGGTTATACTCTCATTATTAGTAAGGCACAGTGTACTGTTAGTTTGGTTATCATACTTGTCTCCAGCTTTATATATCTAGACTTTATGATTTAAATTACTGATTTTTCGTTTACATACTGTACTGTTGTCTTGACCTCCTTGAAGTGCGTTAATCTGCGCGAGTTGAGGTACATAACTTGCTGATCCTCACTCTTAGGATCACTGTTCAGTTCTTGGAAAGCTCCATTTCTCCGGAGGCTTTGTCTGTTGGTACAGTTCCCTGAGGTTGTAGTTTTATGTACATTCAGGGGTATTGATGCGCGTTAAGATGCACACACTTTTAAACGCAAGTGCACGTTATCGTATCAAGTAGTATAGTCTTGGATAAGACCGAATATCGTCCTCTAGGATTAGGGTCCAAGTATCAGTTATCTATTTTCTAGTATCTATTTGGTGAATTAATGATTGATTGTTTGGTTTGTAACTAAGAGTTATGAAAGCTAATTAAATATAAAGATTTAATTCAGATGTGATGAGAATAGGGCTTCTATGTATCCTTACTATCCGCTTATGCTACTTACTAATACATTAACTTATGGTATTCTTCTTTTGGAGAAAGCGGGTTTAAATCGCTTTATACTCCCGTTAGGTTATATAAACACTCAACCCGGTATTGTTCCTTACCTACCTTTCGGTGATAAGGGTAACTCTATAGGAGGGTTAAGAACAAAAACCTAGTTGGCCGTCACGCACAATGCGCAAAATTAGGGTTGTTAAGCCTCGCATCAACGCTTACAAATCTAATTGAGGTATTCTCATCCCCAATTCAAGGTATCTGCCCAACTTACGGATATTCACAATCCCCCTTTTCGAATCGATTAGAAATCATATAGTGATAACTAGTTGTCAATTAGCTACCAAGAATTCAACTCAATTATTGGATAGATCTCTCAATAAGAATAATTACCATAAGCGTGCATTAATTTATAACATAAGGTTCAAGAAATTCAACATAGAAAGCCTATAAGAGAATTAGTTCTAGCCATAAATATGACAAGAACTAATTCCATGTTCATCATACAAAAACTGAATTAAAGTAAAGAAAGGGAAAAGAAATTACTAAAATAAATGGTATCCAATCTCAAGCAAGAATCTTGAGTTGTGCAAGAAGGGGAACCCTCAAAAACTGCCTAGGGTTCTCCTTATATAAGTTTAAAAACGCCTCCTTCTTTTCCCTGCAGGCCTGGCCCAAAAATCCGTCAAAAGACCTAATTTTTCTGCGTCGGCGCCGCAGCGCCGGAAGTTCTGCGATCCGTCGGGTGTTTTGGCGCCGCGGCCCTGATATCTGCTGTCTGAGGGCGCCGCGGCGCTGTATCTTCTGTAGCTCCTCGGATGTTTAGGCGTCGCGGCCCTGCATCTGGCATGCGAGCGCCGGCGCCGAGTCTCTGCCTCTACGAATAATGGCGCGCGCCCACGCTTTTAGTGCAGGCGCCTTGCGGCTGGTCTGGATTTTAGCCTCGTTCGCCACTTTCTCTGTTTTCAGCTCTGGCATCTCCTCTTTTGCCCTCTTTTTGCTCCTTTTCCGCCATTTGGCCATTTCAACCACTTTGACTCAATAGAAAGAAAAACTATCCTAATACGACACTTATATGTGCAAAATGGGACAAAAGACTAACTAAAACAGACTCAAAAGGTGTATATAAAATACACCGATCAAATACCCCAAACTTAACCTTTGCTCGCCTCGAGCAAAGATAGAAAGAAATACAATAAAAGACTCAAAAGAATGAAAAATAAAGGACTCCTGTCATTAATAACTTTTCTTTGCATAGATGTTAACTAGAAAAACATGAAGGTTAGCGAGAATAATACGCAGAACATATAGCATGGAATTTCAACACATTGAGCTAGATATTTTGCAAACTCATACTTATCATGCTTAAATGGAAGTCCATATACTAAATCATGCATATAAATTCAAGAATTCCTATGGCATGCTTACTTGCTATTCTCCACTAATTTTGGATATGCATAAAAGAGATCTTCAGGACTTTGAGGGTTGTAATGTTGGCTTAGGTAGGGGTTGGTAAAGATAGGCATTTAGGCTCATTTTTCTGTACCATAAGCTCTTTGGCTTTTCAATTTTTCCCTTTTTCTTTTGATTCTTTCCTTCACTTCAATTCTATCCTTCCCCTCTTTTGTTTTGGGAGAGTGAAGTGTATTATACTAATAGGCACCCCCAAACTTAGGCTTTTGCCTCTTTCTTATTACTTTTTTATTGGGGTGCAACAAACTCATTCACTCTTTTTGTCTCTTTTTTAACACAATTGATTCCACTATTTCATATTTGCACTTATGGTACAATTTGTGGGAATATAGGGTGTCAAAGAAGAAGTTTCAAATTTAGGCTCAATGGGGCTGACTAGGGATATTTTTAAAGTACGGGATAGAAAAGAATGGTAAGAATTGGCTATCAAAGAATTGCCTGAGTCATCTCCCTAACATGCATATCCTAACTACTTCGCCTCAAATAGCAAGCAATCACAACACATAAGCATTTATCATTTAGCATGCATAACTCAAGCAAGAAACTCCAAATAGACAGATTAGGTGAGTTTTTGGCATATCTAACCTAAGTGTTTAGATAGTTGCTTCAATTCCTTTACATTATTCCACCTTACTTCACTAGGTGTTTCTAGCAACTACAGCATACATGATCTTTGACAGGCAATTATGACTCAAAAAAGAAAAATTTTGGTGACTCAAAATAAACATAAAACAAATAAAAAAAAACTTAATTAAAACATAACATGACACACAAATACAACACCCCCAAACTTAAATCACACATTGTCCCCAATGTGTGCAAGACTCAAAGAAAATAAAAGAAAAAGACACTTACAGACTTTGGCTAAAATGGTGGTGGTGGCGGCGGGTAATCGTCAACCATTGGTTGAACAAGGCACTCGGCTCGTCGATTTGTTGCTTTGTTTCTTCTTGTCCTTGTACTCTGTTTGCAAGGTCTGCGTCATCTCCTCAGTGTTGGTACAATTGCCCGTTGTGGGCTCAGAAGGTTCGCTCTTGTGGTTGGTCGGTGGTGGGTCTGCCTCATGTGAGCCCTGTTTGTGCTCATCTTCATCCATGGCGGCCTCTGCTGCTGCTGCTTCTTGGTGGTTGTACTCTCCGTCACTTCTTTGGGGGCTAGGAGTGCAGGAAAGAGTGCACTATCCCATGGGACAGCGGTTGGTTTCTTTCATGAGTATCGTGGGTAGTTGTGGGACCGCTCGTGTGGCATAGGCGGTAATAAGCGAGCCGTGTCCCAATCCACTGTTGTCACCAACTGCTGATTTCTTCAATGCTCTGCACTATTTCTTTCCCACATCAATTGTCAGCCCCCTTATAATTCCATAAATCAGCTTAATCCTGTCTTCTGGCACTCTGGTGAAGTGCGTGGATGGAATCATGCGGACACTGACAAAATACAGCCAAGCCTTGGCTGCCTTGTTGGTGCTTTGCCGATTGCTCTCGATCCATTTCTTCCAATCTCAAAAGCGGCTCGCGGTAGCTCACGGTGTCTGCAGCGGTATTCGATCGATGTGGTCAATGCTTCTAGACCGTGTTCTAAAGTGATTCCAATCACTTCTTTCTTCGACATCAAGCGTCTTCAATTGTATATTAATATTTTTCGTCACAGTACATAGCTTCCCTTACAAAGCAACCCCTTTCCACCTTCTCCGAAAGTTGGCATAAAATTCTCGCACCATTGTTGTGTTTTGCGGTGTTATCTTCTCCGGTTCACAAATTTTCTCCACTCCTTAACTCAATCATCGCCGAATGGGCTCATAAACATCTCCTTCTCCAAATGACGCCTCTGGTAGTCCATTCCCTTCTGGTATTAAAGTGCAGTATCAAGCTTTTTGTATCTTTGAGAGACTCCGTAGCTTACAAACCTACTTTCGTCATATTGTGGGGTTGGGGCGGATGTGGAGCCTCTTCTTTTTCTAGTGGCCATGGTTAGAACAGTTTCTGGAGCTTTCAATTTAGTGGCACAAATGTCTCCTACACACTCAACAACTAGCAGTGACAACACCCCCAAACTTCAATAATGCCCACAACCTCCTTTTCTACTCTTTTCTCCAACTTCACAACCAACTTTTCAGTACCCAAACTACTCCAACTACAATACTCTTCCCAACTACTACCTCCTATGACTTCAGTGAAAGGATTCAAGAACAAAGATAGGGATTACCTTTTGATGAGACGATTCAAGCTTGTTCTTGTTTCAATTGGTGGGTTGAGGCTATGGAATGGAGCTTTGTTGTTTGAGATAGTTGGGTTTGGGAATTTAAGAGTTTAGGTTGTGGTTGGGTTGGATTTGTGGAGGATTTGTGGGAGAGTTTCTGAAATTTCGTGGGTTTTTGGAGAGGTAAGGTTAGGTTTTTGAAGTTGGAATTGGGGAAGGTCTGATTTTTGGGCGTTTTAAGTTACGATTTCCGGCTTGACGCCCGCTTTTAAGCGCGTGGCTCCACTCATCTGCGCTCGCCCGGGATTTCTGCATGCAACCTTGCGCACCGCGCGCTTAAACTTAGCAACTTTTCGAATTTTGTCGCGCGGCCTCCTCGCCGCGCCTAAACTTCCGAGCCTGTTCAGATCTTTTGGCGCGCTGACCTGCTCTGGCGTATGGCTACACTTTTTGAAATCCGGCTTTCATTCGGCTTTTCATCCCCCGGTTTAATTTCACATGTACGGTCAATCACAAACAACAAGATCCAATCTGGTAAATGTTCTTAGACAAAATAAAATTAAACTAATGATAAAAAATAAAATAACGTAATTGAAAACATTGGGTTGCCTCCCAAATGTAGTGTCTTTAACGTCTTTTAGCGGACGCAAGTTCCTTAGACTTAATAATACAGGGTGGATTAAGTCCCCAACGATCCATTTCCGCCACATTTGGCGTTTCCTATTTCTTCTTTTCTTTTTAGCATTATCAGTAGTAGGGAGTTCCGGGACATTTACCTCATTTAGTGTCATTTCAGCAAACCATGCCTGCTTTCTTGGGCTCATCACTCTTTGGTTGCACTGTAAGGGCTCGCATGGGGGTTTGATGGTGTTGATTGCAAAACACCTACTCATGGGTGGTGGTTCGATGACATGTTTAAACACTTTAAACACCATTTCTTCATTCTCCACCCTTAATGTCAATTCCCCTTTTTCAACATCAATCAAAGCTCTCCCTGTTGCTAGGAATGGCCTCCCTAATATGATAGGGATGTCTGCATCTTCTTCCATATCAAGAATGAGGAAATCTGCAGGAAAGAAAAATTTTCCTACCTTCACAATCACGTCCTCAATCTTGCCTCGTGGATGAACCACTGTCCTGTCGGCTAGTTGCAGACTCACAGTGGTTGGTTTGGCCTCTCCCAACTCCAACCTTTTAAAAACTGATAGGGGCATCAGATTTATACTCGCCCCCAAATCGCATAGAGCTCTGTTGCAAGTCACCCTGCCTACTGTGCAAGGTAGTGTGAAGCTTCCAGGGTCCTTAAGCTTTGGTGGCAACTTCTTTTGCAGAATAGCACTACACTCCTCTGTTAGTGCTACTACCTCATATTCCGCCAGCTTCTTCTTTTCCCCAATATCTCCTTCATAAACTTGAAATAGGATGGCATCTGCTCTAATGCTTCTATGAAGGGTATGTTGATGTCTGACTTCTTGAATACTTCCAAAAATTTGGAGAATTGTTTATCCACCACCTTCCTCTGTAACCTCTGGGGAAAAGGAATCTTTTCTGTATACTCCTTCTCTGGCTGCTCCATTGATACATTGTTGGGATCTGCTGAAGGACACCTATCAAATGTATGTGGGCCGCCACATATCTCACATCTTTTGGGCATCATGCAAAGATTCATCGACCTTTGTATGTTGCTTTGCATTGTTTCGCTAGAAGAGCCACTGGGCATTGGCGTGATAACATCTACTTCGTGGACCCCAGCTTCTTCTTCCACTAGTCGCCTCTCTTGGTGACATGGTTGTTAGTGGCCATATCTTCTAATAACTCATGGCGTCGTGGCTGTTTTCCTCATGAATGCTCCACTGCTGCATCTATGATGGTTACGGTTGTCTTGCTCGGCCGTTGTAGAAGATGTGGACCAAGTTCCACAACTCAATGCAATGGTGTGGACACTTCCTTTGTAGATCCTTGAACCTTTCACATGCTTCATATAAGGACTCTCCATCAGCTTGGTAGAAGTTGTTCAATTCCCCTCTCAATTTTGCTGCTTTACAAGGCGGAAAGAACTTGGCTAGAAATTTATGTGCCAGCTCGTGCCATGTGAATATCGAATCGGCTGGCAGGGAATTCAACCATACTTTTGCTCTATCCCTGAGTGAGAAGGGAAAGAGCCTCAACTCGACGTCATCGATGCGCCATTATATCTGAAAGTGGCACATAGCTCGAAATTAGCTATGTGCATGTGTGATCCTCAGATGGCGATCCTCCGGTGCACGGTGTCTTTGTACCATGCCTTCGATTGCGCTTTATCTCAAAATTGTTGGCTCTTTGCGGGAGCCTAATGCAAGTCTGCTCCATTCACTCTTGGTAGCACATAATCTCCCAAACTTCTTTCGGGTGGATTCGCACTCTATCCTCCACATCTATTGGCACTTCGAGGATCTCTGTTATACCCCGTATTTCAGTATATGCGTGGGGCGTGCGTAGAAAAGTTTGGGCTTTTAAAGTGGCTTGGCGAATTACTTTTGTACAACACCGGTTAGAGTCGTTTTTAAAAGCGTTTCCTGACTTTCGTAGGAAAATTCCGGCTATGTCATTTTTAATTTTTGCGGATTTCTCCGAGAGGCGAAACATTTTGGACCAACAAGAGGGCGACACTTGTCACCCTCTCATTGGAGCACGCCGTTGTGGCGGTACAAGTGGGACGAATTGTCCTTGTTTGGTCAAGGGTTGGTAGGATATTTTTGTGGTAGATGGATAAGGTGCACTTGGCAAGATCTTGGCCTACACTTGCCTTGCACTTGGCAAGATCTTGGCCATTGGTTGGCCTTGGCTTGTCCTATAAATACCCCTTTGGAAGACTTCTTCATCCATTCCTAAATTTCCTAAAGTGTTAAAATCCTCCTCCCTTGTGTGGTGTTTCGTCAACACCCTCCCCCTTTGAGAAGGCCCTTTGGCGAGAGTCCTCCCCAGAGTACCCCTAGTGGGGTAGGCGAGGTATACACTCATGTGGTGTTGTCTCGTATAAATACCCTCTTGGTAGAAATACTCTCAAAGTATTGTTATAATGCCCAAATTACCTTAGTATACCTTGTAGTATTCTAAGGTTATACCTATCTGAAAAGCCAGTTATACTATTATACTTCCGTCAATCCAAACCGAAACCACAGAAAAATCTCCATGGTTAGTTGGAGTAGTATGTAGAAGTTGGTTAGAACTTCTAAGGGTAGTTGGAGCGGGTTGGGCGCACGGAGTCGAGCCAAACGTTGCCCGGGATCGACTTTATACTTGGATAATTATGGGCTTATCGAGGTAAATATCTTGTCCTCTATTGTAATTGGAAATTACATGATTGTTAGACTATATAGTTCAAGTATACTATATATAGAACGAGCGTTGTTATCGGCAATGTCTTTGGACTTAAGCTGAATAATAAGAAACCTTTTCGAAAGAAGAGTCTTTGAATGTAATTACATAGGTGTATTACGAGACTTGTGTAGCTTTTCCGTGAGGTAGAATTGTGCGTCCGGATTAGGCGTATAACCCCGCGGTTGGCTTCGTAGCCCCGATAGAGAGAGGAGATTTACATTCATGTTGCGGGAGTCTTCGAATTTTACGTAGAATGTTCTACAAGAGATCTAAATGTTAATAAAGCGCCTTATGGCCTTATAGGTGGAAGTACTATGCGTGGCGCGATCTATTTGGCTTAAGGAGTAGGCGGTTTGAGTACTTGGGCGTTTGCTATTAGTCGATAATCGTCGCGAGGTATGTGAATCTCTTCCTACCTTTTCTAGCATGATATGTGTATAACTATGTAGTACGGTAGACGTACATGTGTTAAAACGTATTTGATTGGTTTGAAACATAAAGTGTTATAACGGCTTTATGGGAAGTTGGTTATAACAGCTTTATGTAAGTAAGAAAATGCTTTGTGGTTTTAAAAGGTAACTGATTTGACTTATAACTGACTTGTGTGTAATAATAAAGAATCTTGAAGTATTTCAAAAGAATCTTTGAATCATTTTTAATGTAAGAATAATACTTGGTTTTGAAAACATAAGACTTATACTAGCTTTATTGGAAGTTAGGTATAACGTCTTAAGAATGGTAAAATGAATGGTTTATTGATTTTTAAAAGTTAAGAGACTTGATCTTAAAAGATAAGAGACTTGACTTGAATGAATTAATATGAGTTTTGTGTGAAACCTCATTCGTGAGTAATGAGTACTTGGTTTTTTTTAAAAGGAATAATGTTTCTTGATTCGAAATCGAATGTGTATCGACAAACCACTGCAGCGTTAATAAAGGAAAATGTATTGAATAAATGAAGTATTATATTTAAACCAGTAGAAACCTCCATCTGCATAGAAGCTAAGATGAGACAAAATGATATTACATTTCCTAGATCATGGCAGCTTAATAAGATCGATTATAAACAAGAATAACCTACTCACATATAAGACATATGTTTCTCAAATCCTTTAAAGGAGAATTATGTTTTAAAGGATTAAGACTATGAATAATGAAATCTTTCAAAAATGGGACTTGAGTAACTGAAACTAGGCAAACTGGAACTTTAGGAAAAAGGAATGTTGTTACTTGACTTTAAAAGAACGTGGGTTGGTTTACTTGAACAGGTGGGTCACTCTATTCTTATACTACGGGTATCGGGTGACTTTTGAAAAAGGAATGGATCTTTTAAAAGGATTTAACGTACGTAGTACTTTAGGAGTTAAAACCGGACCTTGTCATAAAATGAAAGTACTTTAAGTTATGTGTAACTTACCTATGTTTGCGTGTGATAGACTTGTTGTGCAAGGAATGTATTTCACTCCGACTCTGGTTCATCCGAATGTATTTCACTCGACTACCGTTCATCCGGAATGTATTTCATTTCACTCGACGGCTCATCCGAATGTATTCCACTCGACTCTAGGTTCATCCGAATGTATTTCACTCGACTCTAGGTTCGTAGGATGAGCCGAATGTATCCACACGTTTCTATACTTGACATGATCGCTTTTATGTTGTGATCGTAGTTTGGTTATCATACATGTCTCCGCTTTATATAGACTATTATGATTTCATTTCTGATTTTCTGATTTCACATACTTGGTACTGTTATCGACCTCCTTGGGGTGCGTTCATCTGCGCAGTAAAGGTACACGATCGTTGATCCTCGCTCTTAGGGTCACGATTCAGCGTTTGGGAAGCTCCGTTCCTCGGAGGCTTATCTTCGTATAGTCCTGTTGTAGGTGCTTACATTCGGGGTATGGCGGCCCCGTCCGTCGTTGTTGTCATATCATTCTTAGAGGTTTGTAATACTGTTATGGGCACAGTGCTAGAAAGGGATGTAACTGTTCAAAGTGTTATATATATATCTTGTGATAGCAGTTTTTGGTTAGCTTTGTCTTCTTATTTCATTGTCTTCTTACATCGGTTTCATGTATGTGTTTTATGTTCGCTGATTACTACGATGTTGTATCACCAGGGTGCCCGGTAAGGCACGATCCACGGGCAGGTTAGTGCGTGACAAAAGTGGTATCGAGCGCTTAATCCTCGGAAAGTGTCTGCATCGTATCGAAGAGAGTCTTGATTATCGGTGTGTTGTGCACCACACCAATAATCGTGAGGCTATAGGATATTTAGGATTAGTTTCTATTCTTCTCACTCTGAGATCGTGCCTTAGAGTGTGTTGTAAGTTGGACCTCCAACGTATTTCTTTCCCTTACCATTATGCCTCGCGTAGGCAAACCCGAGCCGTGAGGCGCGCAGCGGAGGAGTCTGCAAGTTAGTCTGAGGGTTACGAGGGCACGGGCCCAATCTTTACCTAGGTAGTGCTTCATTCGGGAGTTCTGCGACGTCACTAGCCCCAAAGCAGAGTTTAGCACGGCGGCAGTTCCCTGCGGCCATGACATTTGAACGCCCATTCGCGACCGGGGCGAGAATATAGATTGCAAAGGCGACCTGTTACTAGCTATGGATTTGGCTACGGAGAGCATACCGATGTCTGCGCGAGTCTTGATGACTATCTAAGAGAGGTTGTGCAAGAGTAATTCTTGATTAGGCTTGAGCATGGCACGTACTGCGGGCTTATGCGCTTGCGAGATACGTAGAGATCTACGGGTTAACGAAGGGCGAGAAGAGGCGGGCGGCGAGTCCTTTGGTAACTTTCGAGGCAAGTCGCCTCACGGCAGATTAGATATGCACCTCGCGGTCGAGTGGTCTTCCACGGAGTTCGGGGCGTTCGGGGTGTGCGAGAGTTGGTCGAGAACTCCGGGGCTTCGGTTAGCGATGTGAGCGTCATCGGGAATGTCGTCTTTTAGTTGGTACTTGTTTTACCTACGACCGTCAGGGTCTGATGTCGAAAGAGTGTCCTTGTAGGAGGACTTAGCCTTCAGGATCGATGGGTAGTCGTCACCTTCCTTAGCTGGCGCCTGCAGGCGAGGTTTGATTAGAACGACTTAAGGAGTGGAGCAAGAGATCTGAGTTTATCCTTAACCCTCTAGAGATTAGTACGTATGAGGAGATGAGTATATCTTAAGTGCTATGTTCTGATAGCAGTGTGTAATTTGTGATTAGAAATCATGGTTAGTAACCGGGGAAGATTGGGGGATAGAGAAAGTGTGAGCCTTAGAGTGTTATATGTGGAGACCTTAGAGGTATGGCCATCTCGAGTAAAAGATGTATTGTTTATGTTTGACCCTTATAGGAGTGCATAGTGCACGTGAGTTATGTTTGTGGGATAAGTCCCTGAGTAGTGTGGAATGAAAGAGGGTAGTTGAGCTAAGAAGACCGCTAGGTTTTTGTAACGTGATTAGTGAGAGTTTTCCTTCGGGGAGCTAGCGTTTTGCGCGTTGCCGGGTCGGGTTGAGGCCACATTGCGGGTCAACCCACGGCATGTATGGTGGTGGGGTCAGTTTGTGGTGGTCCCGCCTTGTGGTAGGGTCACGAGGGTGTTAAGCCCAAGTTTAGTTAACCAGCGTACAAATTCGTGGACGATTTGACCGATGAGTCGGGCCGAGGAGGTCACCGTCTTGTCTTAGCAAAGACCGTTTACTCGGCGGTGTTGATTTTATCGTAAATGTTGTAAGGCTGCACGGTGCCTACCTTCACCTTATGACGCATGGAGCCAGTGGTACTGTTTTGTTTCTGGAAGTTTTACCAAGCGGGGTTAAGAACTGGTGAGTCTCAGACCGCATTCGCCTCGGGCGTGCGGATTTCGGGTAGTCGTGGGGATTGTTGTCTCCTGTGGAGGGAGTGTTTAAGATACCATTTCAGTGTTCGGATGTCGCCTTATGAAGCCTTGTAAGGGCGGATGTGTAAGTCGCCGGTCGATTGGTTCGATGTTGGCAAGATTCAGATAGTTGGTTCAGACTTGTTCCAGCAGACTGTGGATATGGTAAAGCTTGTCTAGAAGAGGTTCAGCACTCGGAGAAATCGTGCGGATAATCGGCGACGACGCTTAGAGTTGACGGTCGGTCTTCTTGAAAGTACCACCCGGGTTGGACGAGTTTTGGAAAGCAGAGGGAACTTAGCCCGAGTTACTTTGGGCCCTTTGAGTTCATGTGAAGAATAGGCGGGTTGCCTATATGTTAGCTTTGCCGTCCGACTTAGGAGGCGACGTCCGATCTTCGTATTGTTATGATCGGGAAAGTATCGGAGATCCATCCAGAGTGTTTCCAGTTAATGATGACCACGTTAGAGATAGTAACCCCGAGTTTTGGAAACCGGCACGATTTAAATGTGGTAAGAGTTCGAGTGTACGACAGCCTCAGGGATCGCATGCAGCCCGGTACCATTTGTTGGGTCGCCGGAGTGACACTAGAACCTCGCGGCAAAGTGACAAAAGTGGTATCACGACGAGTAAAGGGAGAAGCGAGCATGTATGGCAAGCATAGATGTGATCATTTCTTTTGTAAAGAGAAGGTGCGAAGGAAGTATATTTTAGACCCCGGAGAGAGGTGTTTGTGGTAATGTTAGAGGTGTTTCCTCGTGGACTTGGATGGAGGTATTTGCGCGGGTGTTTCTGTGGCCATGTGTGGCAGGATTGTTCTCGTAAGTATAGTAGTGAAGACTATACTGGCGCACGTTTGTTTTGAGACTTAGAAGGAACATTCGGGACGAATGTTTCTAAGGAGGGGAGAATGTTATACCCCGTATTTCCAGAGTATGTACGTAAGGACGTACGTAGAAAAGTTTGGGCTTTTAAAGTGGCTTGGCCGAATTATTTTGTGCACAACACCCGGTTAGAGTCGTTTTTCGACGAAACGTTTCCACAGCTTTCGTAGGGAAAATTCCGGCTATGTCATTTTTAATTTTTGCGGATTTTTCCGAGAGACGAAACATTTTGGACCAACAAGAGGGCGACACTTGTCACCCTCTCATTGGAGCACGCCGCGCGTACAAGTGGGACGAATTGGCCTTGTTTGGTCAAGGGGTTGGTAGGATATTTTGTGGTAGATGGATAAGGTGCACTTGGCAAGATCTTGGCCCTACACTTGCCTTGCACTTGGCAAGATCTTGGCCATTGGTTGGCCTTGGCTTGTCCTATAAATACCCCCCTTTGGAAGACTTCTTCATCCATTCCTAAATTTCCTAAAGTGTTAAAATCCTCCTCCTTGTGTGGTGTTTCGTCCAACACCCCCTCCCCTTCGGTAGGCCCTTTGGCGAGAGTCCTCCCTGGCGAGTACCCCCAGTGGGGTAGGCCGAGGTATACACCCCCTTGTGGTGTTGTCTCATATAAATACCCCCCCTCTTGGTAGAAATACTCTCAAGAGTAGTGGTATTATGCCCAAATTACCGTAGCCGTGATACCTTGTAGTATTCTAAGGTTATACCTATACGAAAAGCCCCGTTATACTATTATACTTCCCGTCAGTCACCAAACCGAAACCCTAAGAAAAATCTCCATGGTTAGTTGGAGTAGTATGTAGAAGTTGGTTAGAACTTCTAAGGGTAGTTTGGAGCGGGTTGGAGAGCATGGAGTTGGAGCTAAACGTTGCCCAGGATCGACTTTATACTTGGATAATTATGGGCTTATCGAGGTAAATATCTTGTCCCTCTATTGTAATTGGAAATTACATGATTGTTAGACTATATAGTTGAAGTATACTATATATAGAACTGAACGTTGTTATCGGCAATGTCTTTGGACTTAAGCCTGAATAATAAGAAACCTTTTCGAAAGAAGAGTGTTGAACTGTAATTACATAGGACTGTATTACAGTAGACTTGTGTAGCTTTTCTGTGAGGTAGAATTGTGCACGTCCGGATTAGACGTATAACCCCCCCCGGTTGGCTTGGTAGCCGGCCCCGATAGAGGAGGAGATTTACGCTGTTGCGGGGGGGGGGGGAGGTGCTGCCGAATTTTCTGTAGAATGTTCTACGAAGAGATCTAAATGTTAATAAGCGCCTTGTGGCCTTATAGGTGGAAGTACTATGCGTGGCGCGATCTACTTGGCTTAAGGAGTAGCCGGTGGTTTGAGGTACTTGGAGCGTTTTGCTATTAGTCGATAATCGTCGCGAGGTATGTGAACCTCTTCCTACCTTTTCTAGCATGATATGTGTATAACTATGTAGTACGGTAGACGTACATGTGTTAAAACGTATTTGATTGGTTTGAAACATAAAGTGTTATAACGGCTTTATGGGAAGTTGGTTATAACAGCTTTATGTAAGTAAGAAAATGCTTTGTGGTTTTAAAAGGTAACTGATTTGACTTATAACTGACTTGCTGTGTAATAATAAAGAATCTTGAAGTATTTCAAAAGAATGCTGAATCATTTTTAACAGAAGAACAATACTTGGTTTTGAAAACATAAGAGTTATACTAGCTTTATGGGAAGTTAGGTATAACGTCTTAAGAATGGTAAAATGAATGGTTTATTGATTTTTAAAAGTTAAGAGACTTGATCTTAAAAGATAAGAGACTTGACTTGAATGAATTAATATGAGTTTTGTGTGAAACCTCATTCGTGAGTAATGAGTACTTGGTTTTTTTTTTTTAAAAAGGAATAATGTTTTACTGATTCGGAAATTAGAATGTGTATCGACAAACCACTGCAGCGTTAATAAAGGAAAATGTATTGAATAAATGAAGTATTATATTTAAACCAGTAGAAACCTCCATCTGCATAGAAGCTAAGATGAGACAAAATGATATTACATTTCCTAGATCATGGCTGCTTAATAAGATCGATTATAAACAAGAATAACCTACTCACATATAAGACATATGTTTCTCAAATCCTTTAAAGGAGAATTATGTTTTAAAAGACATAAAGTGGGTCACTCTATTCTTATACTACGGGTATCGGGTGACTTTTGAAAAAGGAATGGATCTTTTAAAAGGATTTAACGTACGTAGTACTTTAGGGTTAAAACCCGGACCTTGTCATAAAATGAAAGTACTTTAAGTTATGTGTAACTTACCTATGTTTGTGAGTGATAGACTTGTTGTGCAATGAATGTATTTCACTCGACGCCCCGTTCATCCGGGAAGGTATTTCACTCGACTACCGGGTCATCCGGGAATGTATTTCACTCGACTACGGCTCATCCGAATGTATTTCACCCGACTACCGGTTCATCCGAATGTATTTCACTCGACCACGGCTCATCCGAATGTATTCCACTCGACTACCGGTTCATCCGAATGTATTTCACTCGACTACGGTTAGTAGGATGAACCG
Source organism: Przewalskia tangutica (assembly GCA_029844215.1). Taxonomy (NCBI): domain Eukaryota; kingdom Viridiplantae; phylum Streptophyta; class Magnoliopsida; order Solanales; family Solanaceae; genus Przewalskia; species Przewalskia tangutica. Next base: position 83,573,497 of record CM056720.1, on the reverse strand, counting down.
AATGTATCCCACACGCTTTCTATACTTGACATGATCGCTTTATGTTGTGAATTGTAGTTTGTTATCATACATGTCTCCGCTTTATATAGACTATTATGATTTCATTTACAATATTTACGCTTTCACATACTTGGTACTGTTATCGACCTCCTTCGGGGCCGCTCATGCCGCAGTAAAGGTACACCGCCGTTGATCCTCGCCTTAGGGTCACAGCGCTTGGGAAGCTCCGTTCCTCCGAGGCTTATTCGTATAGTCCTCGTTGTTGTAGGTGCTATTCGAGGTATGACGGCCCCGTCCCGTCGTTGTTGTCATATCATTCTTGAGGTCAGTAGTAATCTTGTTGTGGGCGAGTTGTAGAAAGGGATGTAAATCGCTCAAAGTGTTATTTATATATACCGATCAGAACTGCTTTTGGTTAGCCTGCCTTCTTATTTCACCGTTTTCTTACATCGGTTTCATGTATTTTTTTATGTTCACGATTACTCGATGTTGTATCACTAGGTGCCCGGTAAGGCACCACCACGCCCGGTTCGGTCGTGACAATCTCCGTTAAATTGATTTTCACCTAACCCTTCTCTCATCCTCGTTATTGTTTAGATTACCGCCCATCTCTATCAAAGTTGCAATTCGTTGATTCTTTCGCTCGCTTTGCAGTTTTCTCAATCTCGAGATCAAGGGAACAAGAGTGTCCGCTTCCTCTTCTCCTTCGCATAAACCGATTGCACGAAATAGATCAAAAATGTAAAACAAATCACTGAACTGAATTTTCGTAAAACTAAAAATAAAACTAAAAAAATTAAAACCAAATTAGAAATTAAAAATAGATAATTTGATATTGAACTATTGCCTAATCCCCGTAACGCGCCAAAAACTTGATGCGTTAAGATGCACACACTTTTAAACGCAAGTGCACGTTATCGTATCAAGTAGTATAGTCTTGGATAAGACCGAATATCGCCCTCTGGATTAGGTCCAAGTATCAGTTATCTATTTTCTAGTATCTATTTGGTGAATTAATGATTGATTGTTTGGTTTGTAACTAAGAGTTATGAAAGCTAATTAAATATAAAGATTTAATTCAGATGTGATGAGAATAGGACTTCTATGTATCCTTACTATCCGCTTATGCTACTTACTAATACATTAACTTATGGTATTCTTCTTTGGAGAAAGCAGTTTACGAAATCGCTTTATACTCCCGTTAGGGTTATATAAACACTCAACCTCAGATTGTTCCTTACCTACCTTTCGGTGATAAGTGGTAACTCTATAGGAGGATTAAGAACAAAACCTAGTTGACCGTCACACACACAATGCGCAAAATTAGGTTGTTAAGCCTCTCATCAACGCTTACAAATCTAATTGAGGTATTCTCATCCCCAATTCAAGATCTGTCTACCCAACTTACAAGATATTCACAATCCCCTTTTCGTAACTGATTAGAAATCATATAGTGATAACTAGTTGTCAATTAGCTACCAAGAATTCAACTCAATTATTGGATAGATCTCTCAATAAGAATAATTACCATAAGCATGCATTAATTTATAACATAAGGTTCAAGAAATTCAACATAGAAAGCCCTATAAGAGAATTAGTTCCTAGCCATAAATAAGACAAGAACTAATTCCATGTTCATCATAAAAAACTGAATTAAAGTAAAGAAAGGGAAAAAAAATTACTAAAATAAATGGTATCCAATCTCCAAGCAAGAATCTTGAGTTGTGGAAGAAGGGGAACCCTCAAAAACTGCCTAGGGTTCTCCTTTTATAGGTTTAAAACGCCTCCCTTCTTTTCCCTGCATGCCTGGCCCAAAAATCCGTCAAAAGACCTATTTTTTACGCGTCGGCGCCGCGGCCCTGCAGACAGGCTCCGCGGCGCCGGAAGTTCTGCGATCCGTCGGGTGTTTTGGCGCCGCGCCGATATCGCTGTTCGGTAGCCGCGCTGTATCTTCAGAGCTCTGATGTTTAGCGCCGCGCCCGTGATTCGCCGTTCGAGGCGCCGCGCCAGTCTTCGCTCTGAATAATGGGCGCCGCGCCTCGCTGTCAGAGGAGGCCGCGCTAGTCCGATTTAGCCTCGTTCGCGGTTCTGCTACCCGCATCTCCTCTTTGCCCTCTTTTTGCTCCTTTTCCGCCATTTGGCCATTTCAACCACTTTGACTCAATAGAAAGAAAAACTATCCTAATACGACACTTATATGTGCAAAATGGGACAAAAGACTAACTAAAACAGACTCAAACGGTGTATATAAAATACACCGATCAGGTATGGCGGGGCCCTGTCCCGTCACAGTTGTTATGTCAAAACTCTTAGAGATCTGTAGTCAAATATTGTGGGTCACTTTGTAAAAAAAAAGGTAACTGCTTTTGGTTTACGTATATATATATCCAGGAAGGTAGCCTTATCGGCTAACCTGTCATTTATTTCTTGTTTAGTTTATGTATGTTCCACTGATTATCTGTGATGTATACCTATAAGGGTGCCCAGGTAGGGCACCAGTCGCAGGCCCGGGGTCGGGTCGTGACAATAACCCTCCATGTGAAACGTGAAAAGATTCCCATATACAAATGTTGTGATATGGGGTACTGTGGAAAGTGTTGAGATACCAAAGCCAAAACACGTCAAGTCATACCTAAGATTGTAGATTGTATATCCAGTAGATCTACAAAGAACAGTAGTGCTTATCGCATCCTGGTGCCAAAGAATGTTGAATTCTTTGAAGATAACTTTCTTGGGAAAGGAAAATAGAGTAATTACTCAAGGTTAACAAGAACCCGTGAGTGCCTAATTGTACGAAACTAGATGTTCCAGATTTGTAGGACTCGGAAGTTGTTGACTATCCGGAACTTAATGTTCCAGATCTACAAAACTCAGGGATTCTAGATGTTGAACCAAGATAGAGCAAAAAGAGGGGACAAAGACTTATTCCAGACCTTCTAGCTTATATGGTTGAGAATGAACAATGGATAATTAACAAAGAATTGTCATCTTTAGAAACACTGCTTTGGAAAGAAGCTAAAGAGAGAGAAATATACTCCATTAGATAAACCACACTTGTGTGATGGTTGATCTTTATCCGGGAAAAAAACCTCTGGGTTGTAAAAATCGATACTCAAATCAAGTAAACATTGGATGAATCTACTGATGAGTATAAGGCCTCGGCTACTTGAACATGTGCTCCTATGTGAATAGTTTGACCTCCAGGGTCACCGCAGTCTTGCGTGACTTGGATATTGAGACAGTATTTCTAACCGGAGAGTTGATTTTTGTGGGCTGTTGGGCTTCTTCCTGAACTTCCATTCTGGTCCCTGAAATGTATACATTTTGGTCCTGGAAGTTTCAGATAAAACAGAAACAATGAATTTGACTACGGAAACATTGACTCTGAAGCTAGAAAGCCAACAGTTGGAAAACTAAAAGTCCAAAAGTGGAAGAAAAAAGTGATACGGAACAACCCGAGGGGTATGCAGTTTCAGGGAAGAGAAGAAAGTCAGTTGACTTGTCAAATCTTTGTGCGGGCTGAAACAGGCCTGAAGCATTGACACAAAACATTTGATAGTACTCCACTATCGAAGGATTTCTCCATTAATGAGTGTGAAAATGCGCCTAAATTAAAGGTAATTCTGACTCGTTCGTCATGATGTGCATTTACATAGACGATAGGCTGATCATAAGGAGAGGTCATAGGTTGATCCTAGAGACTAAGAGTATATTGAAATAATGTTTTGACCTGAATGATATGGATATTACAGATGACATCTTAGAAATTAGAAATTCCAAGACATCTAACAGACTGGTCTAAACCAAACTCATCTGTGAGGTGTTTTGACAGTCTCGTTGAAGTCACCAATAGATATGAATTATAGAATTGATTGGAATTGCGGTGCACCCATATTTAAGTAGCGATAGACGCAGGTCATATGTAGTTCAATGTATTTTACTGTCACGACCCGACCCCGGGCCCGTGACTGGTGCCCTACCTGGGCACCCCTTTCGGTATACATCAGAGAAAAGTAGCGGAACATACACAACTGATAAAATGCTGAAACATAATATAACAACAGGCTAGCCGATAAGGCCACCTTCCGTAAATTATACCAATAAAATAGTACATTTTTTTTCCTTTACAACCCAAACCACAATGTGACTACAGACCTCTAAGAATAACAACTCTGGCGGGACAGGGCCCCACCATACCCCTGAATGTACAACAACCGACAATACCAGGGATAAGCCTCCGAAATAAAGGAGCTTCTCAACAGCTGAACAGTGATCCTAAGAGCGAGGATCAGCAACTGCACTTCACCGCGGCAGATTTAACGCACTTCAAGGAGGTCGATAACATGTACCAAATATGTGAAATCGAAGTATCAGAATGAAATCATAAGTCTATAATAAAACTGGAGACAGGTATGATAACTCAATTAACAGTACACAGTGCCTTACTAACAATGAGAGTAACTAGGAGTATACGTACAACATAAAAATAGGAAGCTCACGATCAAAGCAGAACCATCCGTCCGCAGTATCATTAAGCAATCCTACTCCTGGGACTATTTCACCCGCATAGGTCGTGCGGACCCGCATGAGGTATTCCTCGCATAGTCAGATCCGCCCGCACGGGACTATTTCACCCGCATAAGACCATAAGGACTCATGAGGTATTCCTCGTGATCGTGGGTAGCAAATCCACTAAACAGGTGGTATAACTATCTTGGGGATTTACCCCTCAATTATACTCTTACCCTGAAGCAGGTGGTATAACTATCTTGGGGATTTACCCCTCAGATATACTCTTACCCTGGAGAAGGTGGTATAACTATCTTGGGGATTTACCCCTCAGATATACTCTTACCTTGGAGAAGGTGGTATAACTATCTTGGGGATTTACCCCTCAGATATACTCTTACCCTATCTCAACCGGCCATCATACATAAAGTAAGCAAGTTAAGAAATCCCCCTAACTTCTTATTCATATACACTCTCATTTTAGTTTACTTAAGACACTAACATGTCATTATAAATCCGGGAGTTTAACCCAAAGTACTACGTACTTCTATTCTTTTAAAATGACTCATTTTCATATAAAACTTCCAAGATACTAATAACCGTAGTATCAAGTCATAACTACATTTTAAGACAAGTCACAATACCTTTTTAGAAAAATACATTTTCGGCTTCTAAATCAAGTGACTTCTTTCCTTTAAAACCTTAAGCAATTGATGCCTTTAAATCAATTTGCCTTTCGTTATTTCAAGTCATTTATCATACTTAAATTACTTAGAGTAAACCACTCTTTTTAACTCTCCATAAAGCTATTATAACCAACTTCCCATAAAGCCGTTATACTAGCTTTATACATTAGCAACTTACATACTTCTTTATAACCAAGAGACTTAAACTTTCCAACAAAACAAGTATCAATAATACTTTCAACATACTTAAAGTCTCTTAACTTTTGAAAACCAAGATATCCTTAATATTTAAACAAGTGAGTTAATTTCCTAACTCAATCAACTTGGACATTCTTAAAATAGGCCAAGGATATCAAATGGACCTATATTGTCAAAATCTCAGACGCTCACCGCACTATACATTTACAACTTATTCATGCTCAAGAGATAAGAAAGTTCCACATACCTCTTCGGTTTAATCCACCGCTAAGTCCAATTTGCGTCGTAGTATGTCAACCTATAATGACCATAGTACGTCTATTAACATCTTACTTCAAACGTAGAATATTATAAGTGTAAAGTCTCTAAATTCTACGGAAAATCGGACAACACCTCCTTTGTTTCTACTCACTTTTCCACCTTTTTAAAGGCCGAATTCAATAACCAAACACGCCACATTTAAGCCCCAATCAATGCAATTAACAATAGGGGATTACACGCCTACTAGACGTGTAAAATTCCGCCCCACAAAAAATATCAAACTAATACAAACTACTAGTCCAATTCGGCCACATTGAGTACAATAACACCAATTCTTATCCAATTTCCATTTCAATCCAAGTTCTTAGCATAACATGTTATTAGGCCGCAATTGATTATAACAACTATAATCTTCAAGTAGCTAACATGCGACAATTCTAGTTAACGATCAAATTGTAATTCAATTTCAAATGACTCAACATGTCATTTTCGGATTTGAGCTTCCAAATTTCCATAACACTTATCAAACTTCATAACACATATCACATGATCATTTCTAGCTTATAATAACATGGAATCTTCAATTACAAAAGTAAGACGAAGATTATACCTCATTTAGCCCAATTTTGATCCAAGATTACAAGTCAATCCTTAGCAACTTTAGCGCCTCTTTTTGACATTCCAATCCACTCCAAGCTACCCTTAGAAGCTTATGATGAACTTATCTTCAAGTTCCAACTTCAAAGTTGAAGAACTCCTTTAGTTTCCGCTACATTAACACGAAAACACCATTTTTCCGGGATCTTTCTATTGAGATACACTTACAATACCCTTAGGTACCTTGGTTAAAGTGGGGAGATTATTGGACAACAATTGAAATTTTTTTCTTTGAAACCCTAGCTTGGCCGAGAGCTTCTCTAGAGTTCATCAAGTTTTTCTTGAAAATTTGCTAAGTGTAGAGCCTTGTCTTGCAGTAGTAAGCTTATATAAATATACGGAGGGTCAAGATTAGAACAAATAGGTGGTTAGGATGCTTTTCAAAAGGATCAAGCCAAGTAGCATTTGACTTTAGTCAACAATGTCAAGCTCTTGCCTTTGCAAGACTTGGTCTTTTAAATTATGGTCAAATGACCATTTCATCCATGCCATTTTCGTCCAAGACCACTAAGGGGGGGGGGGGGTGACACGTGTCGCCCTCCCGTTCGTCGCAATATTTCGTTTTCCGACAAAATCCAAAATTCCGATAAATTTTACTCGTCTCAAATCTTAACATTTTTTAGTTCTTACGTACGTTCATATAAACATCTCCTGAAATTCCGGGGTGTAACATTCTTCCCCCCTTAGAAACATTCGTCCCCGAATGTTCTTTTAGGAGCCAAACTTAAAGATAGCGACATAGTCTCCTTACAACCCCCACATACCAATAATACCACACGAGGCCACATAACAATACTCATACTCAAATGTCAACCTGAACCCCATGTGTCAACGTCGGTTATCTGCATAAAGCTTCTGCTGACTCTGAGCTTACCAATAATATTTTCTGGATAAGCTTCGCCTTATCCACAGCCCGCTGAATCAAGTCTGGATCAAATAACTGAACCTCGCCTATGTCGAACCAACTAACCGACGATCTACACTTTCTTACATGCCTCATACAGGGCGATCTGAATACTGGAAGGGTATCTGTTATCGTACGCAACACAACAAGAGGCAATTAACCCTCCCGGCTATTTCTGAAATCAAGAACACAGGCCCGCAACCTATCCTCAGGTACCTGGATAGTACGCTCTGCCTGTCCGTCGGTCTGAGGGTGTAATGCAACACTGAGACTCACCTGTGTCCCTAAAACCCTTCTGAAAAAAACTCCAGAAGTTATCTGTAATCGAGCTCATCTGTCTGACATCATAAACGTAGGAACCCCGTGCAGTCTCACAATCCCCCTGCTATAAAAGCTAGCATAATCCTCAGCCGAGTAAGTGGTCCTAACTAAGAACACGATCGTTTCGCCAATCCCATTTACCATGACCCTGCGGAGTCGCACTTCCTCCGAGTACGATGCCACCCTGTAACAAGATCCATATTAATTACCTCTCATATCTAGGTTGGGATTTCAATCGCCTGCAATAGCCCACTGGGCTTCTGGTGCTCAACCCTGACCTGCTACTAACTCGGACACTAAGCAACAACTCTGCTACGTCCGTTTCCCGGTCATCCTACCTTTACATACCTCTGAGGTCACGACACAACTTAGTCGATCCCGAACAATTTGAGCAATAAGCACTGTATGCCTCCCCTAAAACCTGCTGACTAGCACTGCAACACCGGGTACACACAATCTATCCTCATCTCACAGCACCTCATCCGGTGCTACTCAAACAGGCTCTTCTCTTCTCGGAGAGCCGTATCTCGATACTGTGTCATAACTGGATCCTCATACTGTCGCCTCTTTACCTCCTCAACGACGGAAGACTTGGCAACCTCTCGGATCTAAACTTCATTAACCTTGGAAACAAATAATTGAACCCCTAGGCTAGGTAACTGAAGAATCTCACGGACCACGTCCAGTCTATCTGGCTGCCCATCTGGCATACTACCCTTAGATCCGCGACTAAGAGTATCTTTAACTGTCTTGGCTTTCCCTAGGTGGTATAGGATATTGATATCACAATCTTTGAATAACTGAAAGCCTTTCTCATTCCTGCGAAACATTCGGGTATTCTTAATCTCACCTATGGTTCCTGTTTCCTTTTCTCTGTTGCAACCAAACTTGGTCATTAACTTAGATTTGATTCTTTTGCTTGCCTCCTGGCTAAGACTTCCTGTCAATAATAATTTAGGGGGGGGGGGAGATTTCCTTGATCTCGCCAAGTAGTAACCCGATTTTCCTTTCCCAGTTTGTAGAGCCTATAGCTAGGTGTTACCACATTTCCTCGAAATGTTCTTACTTCCCATTAATTACTAATGGTCTTTACACTAGTCTGGGGTAGTCATATCTCGTGCAACTTACATAACCATAGTCGTATTCTTCTTTATCATTCTGGCCATATCCTTACCTTAGGCTTATTATTAGCCAAAGTATTTCTATCTTGATTCATAATCGTACAGTTTCATACATGCATAACCCGCATTTATATCTTTACGATACTTCTCACCAATTCGTGACGCTGCTCTTAATTACCCCAACACAACACTTTTCTCACGGTTATCTACAACTGTAACCTATGGCATGACGATACCAAACACCTTACCGGTCTCATATCCTGAGTCTAACAACATGGGTACACGCAACCCCATAATACGTAAATATGTCCTTTTACGTAGGGGAGAGAACTTATCTCCCTTACTTAAACTTTCCTTGGAGTCACAACCCTAATCACAGGGTCCTCTCATGTCCAAAGAAATATCTAATCAACACGCACCTCCTTAAAGTCATGTAGATTTTCAAAACCTACCAAAGATGCCCTCAGCTTTCCGCCGGCAGCACTCGTACTTATTTAATTCTTGCCTTGTACATTTTCCTGAAATTATCCGGAAGGTCGTGGCCTTGACCGCCACACCAAACCAACCCCAAGTACCTCCAAGGGCACTTAACATAAATTCCTTCAAATTCAATTATTACTTACTTTCACAATAATTTTCCTCAGTGAACAAGTCACACGGACTTAAAAGAAAACATGATGCCAAAGAAGGAAGGATAATTCATCGTTACTACCACTTCTCTTCCTTTCCACTGATGGCAACCGCCACGGAACCGTACCGAATCAATCTCTCTTCAGAGTCCACGCTGGCATAACAAGAGGCCAACTAGTTCGTGACTCATAATGACCTCAACGTCATATAATGCTCTGCTAGGTCTGCTAGGGTCCAACGACTATATCGTTACCGGTAATTATTATCTACCCGCTCAGCTACCACCCAACACTCACGGGTGTAGTCGCCATGAAAGGTCCTCATGGATTCAGGCTTCATTTCTTTACACTTGGTTGCTCTCTTTCTCACTGGTCGTACTCTTTTCGTACTTCCAAACTTATACTAGCATACGTACATAGCCTTCATACATATTCGGGCCTCCAATCTTTGGAGTTACTATTCTAAACAACATAAGGCCATTTCCGGCTCTCACACCCTGGTTCCGGTGGAACACGTCCACGAACCTGTAAAATGATTAACTAGACTTGGGCCTTGCACCCCCGTGACCCTGTCACGTAGCGGGACTACTTCCAACTGATCCCATTTCATTTCAAGTTATGGGGCGACCCTTAATAGGTCCCCAACCTGACTCGGCGTCGTATTTAACTCTTTTCCTTGGTCTGTCTTAACTTTTTACTACCCGAGAAGACCTTATATACCTAAGGTCTCGGTGGTTATCACATTCTCAGGCTCACAATTTCCATGCTCCATGCCTACCTTATCAGTCCCCCCGTAAACGGATACAAACTTATCGTAATACCATGATCGTGTTGTCTTGACCACAACAACCATACTTACTCCATACGGATCTCACCCGTACCATTCTCGAAATCCTAATACGTAGCTTAATCTATTGACACAGTCTTCCATTAATTCCCTTAATTATAACCTCTTAAGGGTCCATTTCCTTCTCAGACAGCTCATCATTTCCTAATTATCTCAAATTAGTACGTAAAACCTTGATGAGAATTCATTAAACTGTTTCATACCTCCCCGGTATTTATTTAGTCCTTACCAAATCCTGGTAATCTAAAATCATTCTAGGCAACACGCGTCTGACCCTCATACATAAATCCGCATAGTTGTATGTCACAATACCAACTACAAACATTACCAACCTGGATACGCAATCCACATAATCCTTCCTGGGTCATTGCTGCCTTTCTCGTAGCTGCAAACAATCATAACTTGTTAGGGAGAGACGACCTAACCATACAAAATTTATCGCACGATCTTAGAGTGAGAAGAATGGAAACCAATCCTAAATGTCCTGCACCTCCCGATTATAGATGTGGTGCACAACACACCGATAATCAAGACTCTACTAGACACGGCCTCAGACACTTTCCGAGGACTAATCGCTCGATACCACTTTTGTCACGACCGACCAAGCTCGTGATCGTGCCCTACCCGCACTCCTTTCGTATACATCAGAGAAAAGTAGCGGAACATACACAACTGATAAAATGCTGAAACATAATATAACAACAGGCTAGCCGATAAGGCCACCTTCCGTAAATTATACCAATAAAACAAAGACATTTTTTTCCTTTACAACCCAAACCACAATGTGACTACAGCACTTAAGAATAACAACTCAAGTGACAGGCCCCGCCATACCCCGAATGTACAACAACCGACAATACCGAGGATAAGCCTCCAAATAAATGAGCTTCTCAACAAATGTTGATCCTAAGAGCGAGGATCAAGAATCAGTACTCTACTCGCGCATTAACGCAACCCCAAGGAGGTCGATAACATGTACCAAATATGTGAAATCGAAGCATCAGAATGAAATCATAAGTCTATAATAAAGCGGAGACAGTATGATAACTCAATTAATAAAGACACAAAGGCCTTACTAACAATGAGTAACTAGGAGTATACGTCAACATAAAAAAATAGGAAGCTCACGATCAAAGCGTAACCATCCGTCCGCAGATCATTAAGCAATCCTACTCACGGGACTATTTCACCCGTGATAGTCGTGCGGACCCGCATTTAGGTATTCCTCGTGATAGTCAGATCCGCCCGCACGGGACTATTTCACCCGTAAGCCCATAAGGACTCGCATGAGGTATTCCTCGCATCGTGGGTAGCAAATCCACTAAACAGTGTGGTATAACTATCTTGGGGATTTACCCTCAATTATACTCTTACCTCAAGCGTGATATAACTATCTTGGGATTTACCCTCGGATATACTCTTACCCCGAGAAGGTGGTATAACTATCTGGGATTTACCCCTCAGATATACTCTTACCCTATCTCAACCGGCCATCATACATAAAGTAAGCAAGTTAAGAAATCCCCCTAACTTCTTATTCATATACACTCTCATTTTAGTTTACTTAAGGCACTAACATGTCATTATAAATTCGGGAGTTTAACCGAAAGTACTACGTACTTCTATTCTTTTAAAATGACTCATTTTCATATAAAACTTCCAAGATACTAATAACCGTAGTATCAAGTCATAACTACATTTTAAGACAAGTCACAATACCTTTTTAGAAAAATACATTTTCGGCTTCTAAATCAAGTGACTTCTTTCCTTTTAAACCTTAAGCAATTGATGCCTTTAAATCAATTTGCCTTTCGTTATTTCAAGTCATTTATCATACTTAAATTACTTAGAGTAAACCACTCTTTTTAACTCTCCATAAAGCTATTATAACCAACTTCCCATAAAGCCGTTATACTAGCTTTATACATTAGCAACTTACATACTTCTTTATAACCAAGAGACTTAAACTTTCCAACAAAACAAGTATCAATAATACTTTCAACATACTTAAAGTCTCTTAACTTTTGAAAACCAAGATATCCTTAATATTTAAACAAGTGAGTTAATTTCCTAACTCAATCAACTTGGACATTCTTAAAATAGGCCAAGGATATCAAATGGACCTAGATTGTCAAAATCTTGTACGTCTACCGTACTATACATTTACAACTTATTCATGCTCAAGAGATAAGAAAGTTCCACATACCTCTTCGGTTTAATCCACCTGCTAATTCCAATTCGCCGTACGTAGTATGTCAACCTATAATGACCATAGTACGTCTATTAACATCTTACTTCAAACGTAGAATATTATAAGTGTAAAGTCTCTAAATTCTACGGAAAATCGGACAGCACCTCCTTTGTTTCTACTCACTTTTCCACCTTTTTCAAGGCCGAATTCAATAACCAAACACGCCACATTTAAGCCCCAATCAATGCAATTAACAATAGGGGATTACACGCCTACTAGACGTGTAAATTTCGCCCCACAAAAGATATCAAACTAATACAAACTACTAGTCCAATTCGGCCACATTGAGTACAATAACACCAATTCTTATCCAATTTCCATTTCAATCCAAGTTGTTAGCATAACATGTTATAAGGCCGCAATTGATTATAACAACTATAATCTTCAAGTAGCAAACATGCGACAATTCTAGTTAACGACCAAATTGTAATTCAATTTCAAATGACTCAACATGTCATTTTCGGATTTGAGCTTCCAAATTTCCATAACACTTATCAAACTTCATAACACATATCATATGATCATTTCTAGCTTATAATAACATGGAATCTTCAATTACAAAAGTAAGACGAAGATTATACCTCATTTAGCCCAATTTTGATCCAAGATTACAAGTCGATCCTTAGCAACTTTAGCGCCTCTTTTTGACATTACAATCCACTCCAAGCTACCCTTAGAAGCTTATGATGAACTTATCTTCAAGTTCCAACTTCAAAGTTGAAGAACTCCTTTAGTTTCCGCCTTGCGGTTAACACGAAAACACCATTTTTCCGGGATCTTTCTATTGAGATACACTTACAATACCCTTAGGTACCTTGGTTTAAAGTAGGGAGATTATTGGACAACAATTGAAATTTTTTTCTTTGAAACCCTAGCTTGGCCGAGAGCTTCTCTAGAGTTCATCAAGTTTTTCTTGAAAATTTGCTAAGTGTAGAGCCTTGTCTTGCACTAGTAAGCTTATATAAATATATGGAGGGTCGAGATTAGAACAAATGGGTGGTTAGGATGCTTTTCACAAGGATCAAGCCAAGTGGCATTTGACTTTAGTCAACAATGTCAAGCTCTTGCCTTTGCAAGACTTGGTCTTTTAAATTATGGTCAAATGACCATTTCATCCATGCCATTTTCGTCCAAGACCACTAAGGGGGGTGACACGTGTCGCCCTCCCGTTCGTCGCAATATTTCGTTTTCCGACAAAATCCAAAATTCCGATAAATTTTACTCGTCTCAAATCTTAACATTTTTAGTTCTTACGTACGTTCATATAAACATCTCCAGAAATTCCGGGGTGTAACATTTACACACTACAACTGACCTGGTATCGTCTTATAAAGAAGAACAGTTGAACTAAGGTTCACTCGTGATATCGATAAAAGGCTTTAATTGAGATGTGACGACATCTGAATTATTCGCTTATCTATGATTTATGGTATTCTGGATGTCCAGCGGTTCTGGGAGAACTCAGTGATGCAAACTGGAAATCAGACTTGAAGAACATCAAAGCCACAAGTGGATGTGCATGGTGTGTCTTTGGAAAATCCACGAAGTAAATTTGTATCAACCGATTCGTGATGGAATCAGAGTTTATCGCTTTGTACAAAGCATGATGAAAAGTTGATTAACTTCACGACCTCTTAGAGGATGTCCCTTATCGGGAGTAACTCATGCCTTTGTCAGTTATACACTGTAAGGGCATGGATGATGGCGTCTGGACATATCTGTCGCAGACATAAGACCATATGTCAGTTGATCGGGTGACACATCCTTGATTACTAAATCGAATGATATAATGAACCCTTTAATTAAGGGACTACCCAAAGATCATAAGTTCCGCCTATCTAGGGGAATGGGCCTAAAACCCAATCACTAAGAACTGATACCGCAGACACCCAACCTTACTAACTGGAGATCGCAGGAATTAGGTTCAATGGGAAATTAAGTCGTAAAAGTTTAGTGGAGCGCTTCAGTGGAAACAAGAGCACTTCGGATAATGATTTCTACATAGAAACATGAATCCAAGGTCGTTCCCGTGATAGACATTAAGTGCTATCTGCAGAGTGGGTAAAAGTTATGTTTCCAAAACCTTTTATGATCCTCAACGTTTGAGGTTAGGTTTGGGGAAATTTTTAATGGTGTCTAACACTAGTGGAGTGGGGTATAGAAAAATACCTTGTAGGAGACCAACTATTTAAGTGATAGGACTGACCGCCTCAAATGAACGCACTTAAGAATCCAAGACTTGTCCACGGCCACAATGAACAAAACATTAAGAAGAACAAAGTAAGGAAAGTTTTTGTGTTGGTACCATTGTCTTGACTCACACTAAACACCGACGGTTCAAGACATCACGTTCACCGCGCATTAAGTAAGTCCGAAGGTTCAAAGCCACGACTACCTATCCAGATGGAACATCGATCCGCCGAAAGATTGCTAGAAAGGCACCATGTGGGTGCGCCAAAATCTCTTTCAGGAGGGGATTATTGGAAATTTACTAATGTGGAATAAGTTTAACCCATTATTTATGACTTGAACAATTGAGGCATCACACGTCGTAAATGTCATTTCCACACAAGTGCACACGTAGTGCCAAATATCATAAATTTCATTAGTGAAAGAGATATTGATACGTGAGTAATCATTTGAGACATGAAATGATGAACGGTCGTTGGTTAAATGACATGTGTTCCACGTTGGTAAATGAAGGAAGAAATGTACGATGTGTAAAAGATGAAAAAAGTCAGAAATCGTCGCAGGTCGTGAAGGGTCGCGAAGCAACACCGTCGGAGCCGTGGCGCTGGAGAGTCGCGACGCCTCCAGCCAGCGCCACGGTGCCTTGGTGGAAGTAACTCTCTGGAAGTCAAGCGCCGCGATGCTTCGATGGCAGAATGTTCGACGTGTGTTGAAGAGTTTCTGACTTTGGGCTGGTTTGGGGCATTGATTCCCCACGAAATGTCACATGAATTCAGCCATTATTTGATTGAATAACACCTCTAAATAAGTGTCATTACATGGTCATTGATTGTCATTAGTTGACTAGATAAGAGGTCATCTTACACACACTATAAATTGAGGCCCTTGGCTCAATTGTAGAACACACCTCACTCTTGTATAGTTCAATTTTTTCTGAACTTCTTCCTCTGTAGCATATCTTTTATACACTCAAAGGTTCTTCTTGAGAAACACTTAAGTTTTCTTTGCTCATTTGTTTAGTTGTTGTTTTATCTTGGGAGACAGATGACCATAACGTAAAAGGATATATACGGGGCAATCATGTCTTAAAGACATAGTGAATATCACTCGACTCAGCAGCGCCCTTGTAACACTACCATATTTAGTGTCTTTTGGTTTCAGGTTATAAAGATCAAGGGGCTTGTTGTAGTTGCAACGAAGATTTCAAGATCCAAGACTCAAAGACGCATTCAAGAACGAAGACCAAGATCATTTTAGTTTTGTATTGTAACCATTTTAGTTTATCCTTTCAAAGCACTAGTAGTAGTTGTATATTATTTCCGTACATCCATTGTGTATCTAATAACATAGTGTTTTATTTTGGTAATGCAATTGGAAAGCTCCACGATAGTGGTCTATAGAGACTTGATCACATCAAACATGTTAATCCGCAAGGATTGACAATTCCTTGTTGAAAGGTGAGTTGACGGTTTGATTTCGTTTCTTTGATATCTTATTTCTTAGGAAAAGATAATTACAGAGAGAAGGTAATTTATTGGGTAGCTATGAATGGGATGCAAAATTATGGATTTTGAAGTATCTATAATTTAAGAGATGTCGTATGAGGTTCTTAGTTGCAACAGAATCAGTTTCACGTCGTGTGATATCAAGCATCAACTTTTGACTACAACGTTTGGTGTATCTTTATTTTATTTTCTCCAAATATGTTTTGTCGTGAAACGACCAGGTTATCCAGATTGTGATTTGCAACCATGGAATATGGATCAATAAATTGTAAGCATACTTGGAAAACCATTCCATCTGGTAGTGTTTTCTGGAGCTTACGGAAAGGTAGAGAGGTCTTCAAATGTCCTGAACCATGATTCATTAAGTTAGACTATTCTATTTTGATTCAAAATCTTTCAAACTTTGCAAGTTCTTTTTGGACGAATTGTATATTGTAATCTTATTGTCTTATCTATATCTGTTTTGGTTCTAACTTATCAGCATCTATGTTTGTCATCGTCAAGTTCATATCAGGACAAAGTTTCAACTTTTATAACATACATTGGGCTCGTGATGGCACGAGCCATATATTGAGTTTTGATATTGGTGAATGAGAAATAATGGGATGAAAAGTGAACGGAATATAAAAGGTATCTTTTGCTTTGGTTAAAACAATTGTCTCACATCGGAAAAAGAGAGGAAAAGAGAGGTGTATATATTACATTACACCTTCTCTAATCACTAAAAGGGTTGAGGGGGCAAGGACCCATCACGCTGTCGTCGTCGCTCGCTCGGCTTCGGCTTCCGATTCGGATTCGGTCAAATGATTTGATTGATAATTTTTTTGGACCAAATTTTCTTTAATTTTAATTATTTAATTAATATTAATTAATTAATTAACTTATCCAATCCTACCCGTTAGTAAGTAAAATTCGTTTGCTTCCTCAGAATTTTACTTACTAATTTTCTGAACTACAAAACTTCTTCTTCTTCTGCCCGAATAAATTCTGTGTGATACACTGCCGTTGAGTGGTTCGCACTTTGATACACTGCCGAATAAATTTCCTTAATGACACACTTTGAACTAAGTGAACTCGATTATATTCTGGAAAATATTTTTTTCCAACACTGATTCTGTTCATTATCAGTTATTATTGTTTACTGGTTTTTTTTTTGCAATACAGATTACTAACAATCTTAAGGAAATTACATATTTTTTATATTAATCTGTATTTCGTTTTGGAGACTAAAACCTGTGTGATTTTCTACTCCGTATGAAATTTCATATTCTGACTTGAAGACATAAAAACTTCGTTGGAATATTAAAGTTCATACTTGTACAACGATTTGAAGAACATAAAAACTTCATCGTTGCTGTTGTGAAAAGTTTGCTATTCTGTATTCTGTTTAAGGAGATTAAAACTTGTGTAGTTTTCTACTCCATATGAATATTAATATTCTGACTCGAAGATATAAAAACTTCGTTGGAATACCAAAGTTCATAATTATACTGCGATTTGAAGAAATAAAATCTTCATCGTTTAAGTTTCATAATTATATTGCGATTTGAAGAAATAAAATCTTCATCGTGTAAGTTTGTGATTTAATTGTTATTCTGGTTTTATTAACTAAAACAGTTTGTCAATTTGACAGTGACAAACAAATAATGACAATTGACACTGGAACTACCTCTGCGAATATTGCACCAGTGGTTACTCGTACAACCAGTACCACTATGCCACCGGCTGAGAAACCTGCGAAGTTCACCGGTGCCAACTTTAAAGGATGGCAGCAAAGAATGTTCTTTTGGCTTACCACCCTGGTATGCAAAAGTTCACCAGTAAGGATCCTCCCGTGCCTGCCACCGACATGCCTGACAACGAAAAGCTCATGGTTACTGAGGCTTGGAAACATGCTGATTTTTTGTGCAAAGACTATATTTTGAGTGTCTTAGAAGATGACTTGTACAACATCTACAGTGCAGTAGAGACCTCCAAAGAACTATGTAGTGCACTTGAAAAGAAGTACAAAACCGAAGATGCTTGCTTGAAGAAGTTTATGGTTGTCAAATTCCTAGACTACAAAATGGTGGATGGAAAAAATGTTGGAATCCAAGTTCAAGATCTTCAACTCATCTTCCATGACCTTATTTTTGAAGGTATGGCAGTGAATGCAGCATTCCAAGTGGCTGCAATGATTGAAAAGTTGTCGCCCTCATGGAAAGATTTCAAGAATTATCTGAAGCACAAGAGAAAGGAAATGAAGTTGGAGGATCTTGTGATTCGTCTCAAGATCGAGAAAGATAACAAAACCGCTGAGAAGAGGTATCGTAAGATTTCACCGATTGAAGGGTCAAACGTCGTTGAAGATGATGCTCCAAAAAAGAACAAGAAAATGAAGAGGCCTTCTGGAAAGGAGAAGGGTCCTAGCAAGAAAAAGTTCAAAGGCAACTGCTATATATATGGGAAAGATGGCCACAAAGCCCCAGATTGTCGTCTCCCGAAAAAGGACAAGGGAAAAGGACAAGCCAATATGGTGGAAAAGAATGATGATATGGATGATCTGTGTGCAATGCTATCGGAATGCAATTTGGTTGGGAACCCAAAGGAGTGGTGACTTGATTCTGGTGCCACTCGACATGTTTGCGCTGCAAAAGAAGCATTTGCAACCTACGCTCTCGCTGGACCCGAAGAGGTACTGTTTATGGAAAATACTGCAACAACCAAGGTTGAAGGATATAGGAAGATACTTCTGAAGATGACTTCCGGCAAGGTCCTGACTCTCAACAATGTTCTGCACGTTCCAATAATTAGGAAGAATTTAGTTTCAGCCGGACTACTCGTCAAAAACGGGTTTAAGTGCGTGTTGGTTAGTGAGAAAATTGTAATAAGTAAGAATGATATGTTCATAGGAAAGGGCTACCTCACCGAATGCCTTTTCAAACTCAATGTAATGGTTGTTGACAATATTAATAAGAATTCAACTTCGTCTTACTTATTGGAGTCAAATGATTTATGGCATGTTCGTTTAGGACATGTCAATTACAAAACCTCGCGGAAATTGATTAATTTAGAAGTATTGCCTAGATTCGAGTGTAATAAATCAAAATGTGAAATCTGTGTTGAATCTAAGTTTGTTAAACATCCATATAATTCTATTGATATGAATTCAAATCCTTTAGACTTAATCCACACAAATATATGTGATATGAAGTCAATACCATCTCGCGGTGGGAAAAAGTATTTTATAACTTTTATTGACGGTTGCACTCGATATTGTTATGTGTATTTGCTTAATAATAAGGATGAAACAATTGATGCATTTAAGCAATACAAGAACGAAGTGGAAAATCAATTGAATAAAAAGATAAAAATGATTAGAAGTGATAGGGGTGGAGAGTACGAATCTCCTTTTGCAGAGATATGTTTAGAATATGGAATTATTCATCAAACTACTGCCCCTTACACACCACAATCAAATGGAATTGCGGAAAGAAAAAATCGAACATTAAAGGAAATGATGAATGCTTTATTAATAAGTTCCGGTTTACCGCAGAGCTTGTGGGGGGGAAGCTATCCTTACAACTAATTGAATACTCAACAGGGTGCCCCACAGTAAAACACAATATATTCCATATGAACTATGGAAAGGAAGAAAACCCAATTTGAAATATTTCAAAGTATGGGGGTGTTTAACAAAGGTCCAAGTTCCTTTGCCCAAAAGGGTAAAAATCAGACAAAAAACTGTGGATTGTGTTTTTATTGGCTATGCTACAAACATCAAAGCTTGTCGATTTTTGATTCACAAATCAGACAATTCCGAAATTAATGTTAATACGGTAATTGAATCAGATAATGCTGAATTCTTTGAAAACATTTATCCGTATAAAACTGAATGTGAGTCGTCAAGTGAAACATCTAAACGACCGCGGGAAGAACCAAAGGAAAGTACACCAAGTAAAAAGGATCCAAGACATAGCAAACGTCAAAGGACATCTACTTCCTTTGGATCAGATTTTGTGACATTCTTTCTTGAAAATGAGCCTCAAACATTTAAAGCAGCGATGTCTTCTTCTGATTCAACATTTTGGAAAAAGGCAGTCAATAGTGAGATTGAACCAATTTTGAACAACCATACATGGGAGTTGATTGATCTTCCTCCTGGAAATAAACCTTTAGGATCAAAATGGATTTTTAAAAGGAAAATGAAAGCTGATGGCACTATTGAAAAATATAAGGCACGACTTGTGGTCAAAGGTTATAAACAAAAAGAAGACATTGATTACTTTGACACATGTCACACCCTTTTTCGACCGCGACATTATTTTAACTCATGCTTAATAAAATGTTAGAAAATAAAATAAAGTGTTAAAAGGGGTTGCTAGGGTGCTAAAATGCTAAGGGTGCTTTAAAAGGTGCTAATTGTTAAAGGGTAGTGTTATGGTTAAATAATGCTAAAGGGTTAAAGAGGTGCTAAAAGGGTTCGCGGAATCGCCACCTAATTAGTTTGGGTGAATTAGGACACCTAAATGTCAACTAGGTTAAAGTCAACATTAACTCCATTTTTGGTCTGCAAAACTAGTGTGAGATTCTGGGCAATGGTTCTTTATTATCCTAAAGGGAAGGGGTTAGGCACCCTAAAGGATCCGCTAACTTGCGGTTGTCCGGTCAGACCTAGGGTTAATTATTCTATGGAAAATGCATGTTTGAAAGATATTTAAGTAAAAGATATAGAAAGTATTTTTTGCCAACATAAAATGTGAGATTTGTTTAAAATATATAAAGTTAGTTCTAGTTGAAAACATGCATTAGAGAGCCTATGAAATTATTATGTAAAGTATATGTGTTGCTTAGCGTAATATAGGAGTGATAATGCAAAATCTACTATGACCAAAATGTATACTTAAGCATAGGATATGAAAAATATATATCGTGCAAGGGCTAAGAATCCTACAATTTATATATTTTTTATGTGGATGTTAATAGGAATAAAACTGACTTCTCTCAAGTTAGGATTTTAGTAATAAATAATGTCTTGGCTACTTAAATAATTATGCAAATGGAAAATTACTAAATGGTTTAATTATAACTTAGGCAAGCTAAAATAATTAACTTAAGGGGAAAGCAAATTTCTAATGTCAAGCTACTTTCTAGTCTGTGGTCCAAGGTTTAACTATTATAAATATCCTACTAGTAGCGTAATGTTAGACAAATAGTTACAATAAATAAATGGGGAAAGGGGAATCAGTAATAAAGACTCGAAGAAATGGCGAAGTCATTTCGCCTATGGCTTGGAGTTTATGATGCGAAGAGGATGAAGCACATAAGATGTGAGTCTTCATTTGTTGTAGCTTGTAATGAGTCTCGCCATGAGACTCTTCGTTTTCGCTCCGATGCATTTCATGTAAGAAAAGATAAGAAGGATAAGGATTAGTATGGGAGCCCGGAAATATATGCTTAATAAAAGATAAAGGAATGCCTTATAAGACTCAACATGAAGTACTGGCAGTAACCTAATAACAAGAACATAGCAGGTATTGGGCCTCAACCCAGGTCAGAAAATCAGAAATAGCCACAGGCCCCCAAACAACATAAAGAAAGACAGTGTTTAATCAAGATAAGCTGTATATTAGCAAAAGCATATTGAGTGGAATAAAACATGCCAATTTTTTTTAAATATCCAATTAACACACATGTTGATACACACTAAGTATTATAGATAGATTTTGCGTGTTATATGATAGATCACATCATACTTTATTATATGAAACTAAACTGAGCATACAATATAGACGATGACTCAACATGGCGAGACTGGTGCAAACAAGTATATAACGCTAGTGCGTGTATCCCTTAACAACTTGGCAAACAGGTCTAATGTAGAGTAGCTGAGAAGAATCTTAATATGACCAGTTTTTTTATCACTTGAGCAGGTAGAGTAAATGCGGAGTCAGTTTCAATAGATGCATCAGACAAATAAAAAACGACAAGCCACAACTCTGGGAGACTATTTTAATATGCATAACCAATTTGACTAAGGCAAACACAAACTCTCACTCATATTGTCTACTGGAAAAGTTTCAGGATATGTCACAACATAGCCGGGATGCTGGTCAAGTATACTACGAGTCAAGTGGCAAAAAACAAGCCTAAACTAATGGTTTCGAAGAACAGGCTCAAATTATGCAGGCAATCAGGGAAATCAAATCCCAATATATTTTCATGCACATCATATTTTTTTTAAATTACTGCAGGGAATCATTCTAGACAAACAAAGATGACAGGGGTCATTAACATACATAGCTTCTCAGTTATACATAATCATTGAGGTCAAAATTCAATCACATCAGTACACTCAGTTTGCTTGACGTTGCAGGATTATTCTAAAACAATTATTCTCGGCACAGGGTAGGCAAACAAATCCGGTAGTAAGGAGAATTGTCTTAAGAAAACAGGACCATCAAGCACAAGCACATTCAAGTTCTATATTTTATATGACGATGTACTTAACGAAATATAAGATGTTAACACGAGTCCACAAGACTAAACTCGGTGTAGTTATGAGAGATTTATCCATACCAAACACATAACATATGCATTATATTGAAGTTACACAACAGGGCATATTCCAAATTCCTTCATACATACTCACAACACCTATTCTGGGCACGCAGTCGGCACCACATATATACTTAAAGATGAAAAGTTCACCTAATGACAATATTAGGACATATTTAATTAATGCGACCTCACAGAAAACACACCGAGCGATCCAAACTGAAATCAAGAAGAGTTTAGGCGATTAATTTACCTTCTTCGGACAACGAACCGAGACAGCGTATCAAGTCGTCGATCCACTCGAAGGATTTATTGTGATGCGATTGAAAGCGATGCGGTTTGTAGTCGATTCTAGGCTATTATTGAGAAGAAAGGTTTCAGATTTGTGCTTATTGGTTGGGTTCCTGATTTCGCTGGTAAGAAATCCTCACTGCTGGTTTTCGATCTGTTTCTCTAGTGTTTTTCCTTCCATCCCCTCGCCGATGCCATTGCATGTGTAGATTGGTTCCTTTTATAGTTTCCTTCTGGGTTCTAATTTTGGGTAAGCTTTAATACGATTTGGCTGATTTTGGGTGCGATTTGGTTAAGGATTTGTTACCATTGTAGATACGATTTTTTAGTGATTCTTATCAAAACTTAGAGGATTTTATGGTACGAGCTGGGTTGAGGTTTTCGGTTATGGTAAGTTGATCTTGGTATTGTGGTAGTTGGCCGGATTTTTCGATCGAAAATCCGGCGAGGCTTGCGGGCGAAGGGTGATGGCTGCTAGGGTTTCTAGGTTCTTCTAGCGTCTTTTTTTGGAGAGGGATTCTTTAAGGGGCTGCTGGGGGGACGAAAATAAAAGGGGGAGTGGGCCTGCGAGAAAGGTAATAAGGGTTGGGGCGTCTGGGCCGCGGGTTTGGGCTGGGGCGATGTGGGCTGGGTTTTGATTAAAGGCTTGTGGGCCATTGAATTAATTGGGTATTAGTTTTAGGTGTATTATTTAATTAGTGGTAAATTAAATTATTTAAATACAACCCTAGGTGTTTTATTAGCTTTAGCTTGGATTTTTATTATTACATTAATAAATGCGGACGTGCTATTTAATTAGTGCTTAATATTTTATAATGCGATGCCGTTATTAAAATCTTATTTATTATGCGTATTTTGCGATGTTAAATTAAAATTCAATGGGGTTTAGATTATTATTAAATTATTTAAATGATAAATGCAGATATGATATTTAAGGATTGCTTAATGCTTTTATAAATGCGACGCATGTATTAGATTAAAAATTAATTTAAATTACAAATAATATTAATGAAATTACTTGTTATTAAAATGACGAATGCGGACGTGAGACTCAAAGTGTGTTTAATACTCTACGTAAAATGCGGTTCCATTATTAAATCGCTTATTTATGCGTGTATTGATATTTTATTGTTTCATTTTATTATTATAACATTGTTAAAATTATTTGGAAAATTTAATGTAATTTTATAGTTAATGACTGGACGAGAGGGTCAAAATTGGGTGTCAACAACACATACTCATCGGTAACAAGAATAACATCTATTCAGGTGTTAGTGGCACCGACGGCCGTATATGGTCTTGAAATCCATCAAATGAATGTACTTTCTTAACTGGAGAATTGGAGGAAGAAATTTACATGGAACAACCTGAGGGTTTTGTGGTTCCTGGTAAAGAAAGGAAAGTGTGCAAACTTGTTAAGTCACTTTATGGACTTAAACAAGCATCCAAACAATGACATGCGAAATTTGATCAAACAATGTTGGCAAATGGATTTAAGATTAATGAGTGTGACAAATGTGTTTACATTAAAAATACTCCAATTCATGAAGTCATTGTTTGTTTATATGTTGATGACATGTTGATAATGAGCAGATATATTGCCGATGTAAATGCTACGAAGCGTATGCTCGCTAGCAAATTTGAAATGAAAGACTTAGGGGTTGCTGATTTGATCTTAGGAATTAGGATCCATAAAACTCCACAAGGTTTAACATTATCACAGTCACATTATATTGAAAAGGTACTTGACAAGTTCAAGTATTTAAATTTCAATGTTGCAAAGACTCCAATTGATGCAAGTTTTGCACTTCAAAATAATAAAGGTGAAAATGACTCACAATTGGACTATGCATGAGTTTTGGGAAGTTTGATGTATATTATGAATTGTACACGACCAGATATAACATGTGCTATAAGCAAGCTGAGTCGCTTCACGAGTAATCCCAATCAAACTCATTGGATGGCAATGAAACGAGTCTTGGGGTATTTAAAACACACCTAAAACTATGCTTTGCATTATAATAAATATCCTGCAGTAATTGAGGGATATAGTGATGCAAACTGGATCACCGAATCATCTGAAGTTAAATCCACGAGTAGATATGTTTTCACCGTTGGTGGAGGGGCAGTTTCTTGGAAATCATCAAAACAGACATGCATCGCCCGCTCTACAATGGAATCTGAATTTATAGCTTTAGACAAGGCCGGTGAAGAAGCTGAATGGCTCCGAAATTTCTTAGAAGATATTCCATTCTGCCCAAACCTTTGGCTCCTATATGTATACATTGTGATAGTCAAGCAGCAATAGGTAGGGCAGGGAGCGTAATGTATAACGGAAAATCTCGTCACATACGATGGAGACACAATACCGTTAGACAACTCCTCTCTAGTGGTGTTATCACGATTAACTATGTAAAGTCGAGAGATAATGTGGCGGATCCGCTTACAAAAGGCTTATCTAGAGAGGGAGTTAGTAGATCATCAATGGGAATGAGGTTAAGGCCGAGGACAAGTCATCATGGCGGTAACTCTACCTAGCAGACTGGAGATCCCAAAAGCTAGGTTCAAGGAGATCAAACAAAGTTGTGACAGACGGTTCAACATTTTCAAATAACTCAACCCATTCTCGGATGAAGACAATGTTCAGAAATAAGGATAAAACTTGATGGCTTGTTAATGAGTTAATAAAACATTAAGATTTTTAATGATTATCTAAATCTGACAGTGTATGACCAGATAATGTGGCTATAGGACCACATGTTTAGAAATTACCTATGTGTTAAGTGTAAGACGCTTTAAATGGGAATGACAGTGAAGACCCATTCTCTATGCACTCATGAAACCAGGCGGTGTTCATGGCTGAAACGAATACAACTGTGAGAACCATAAACGGTTGAGGGTTGATTGTGTGACTTATGTTGTCTAAGTATACAACAAAGTTCGACGGTTCAAAGATATCAAATCTACCGATTGATCGAGTATATCCGATATAAGTTCACTACGGAAAGTTCAAAGGGAAACCTACTTATTCAGATGCAGTCAATCCTCGCTTGTATATCACACTTGTCCGCGCATTTCTTTATATTATGGTAATTCCCCATTCATGTGGGGGATTGTTGGGTTTTTGATATTGGTGAATGAGAAATGATGGGATGAAAAGTGAAGAGAATGTAAAAGGTCCCTTTTGCTTTGGTTAAAACAATTGTCCCTCTTGACACCCAATTTTTACCCTCCCGTCCATGACAGTAACTATAAAATTACACTAATTTTTAAAATAATTTTATAATAATAAAATGCAACAATAAAACATTAATACATGCATAAACAAGCAATTTAATAATAGAACCGCATCTTACGCAGAATATTAAGCACTTAGAGTCTCGCGCCCGCATTTATTAATTTTAAGCCCTGTCATAATTCTTAAATGATAATAAAATAAATAAATACATAAAATAAATAATTCGACAATGACGTCGTGTTTGATAGCATAGTCACATTTATTAATACGCAAAGCAATTTCATAATTATTGTAGCGCCTAAAGTCATATTAAGATAATTTAATCTTAGCTTAAATAATAATAAAATATGCATAATAAATAAGTTTTAATAACAGCATCGCATTATAAAAATTAAGCACTAATTAAATAGCACGCCCATCTTTATTTTTTAATCTCAAACTTAGACTAACAAAGCACCTAAAATAATTTAATCACAATTTATTAATTTAATTTACCACTAATTAATTAATAATACACCTAAACTAATTCCTAAAACTAACACTTTAAACTAATACCCACAAAACGCAGCCCACGACCCAGCACAGGCCCAACACCCGCGGCCCAGCGCCCAAAACCCATCTGCCCTTTATACCTTCTCCCCCCATCGTCCAAAAAAAAAAAAAACGCAAACCCTAAAGATCCGCCGCACCTCGTCCCCGTCGCCCCAGCCGGGATTCTCGCCTGAGAATCCGGCGAGTCACCTACCAAATCTTTCATCAAAGCCATAACTTACCTTAACCAAATCGCACAAAAAAATCAAACCAAATCCTTACCAAATCAGCCGCGAAATCAGTCCTAACCGCAATAAAATTGTCCAAGAATCATACCCTAATTGGCATTTAAGGGTTTACCTAACTTGGAACCCAAATTGGGCGATATAAATGGGTCGATTTACACATGCAAAGGCACCCAGAGAGAGGAGAGGATCCCGTTTAAGACATAGAGGAGAAACAGAGAGCAGAAATAGCAATAATCAATTTTCACAGAGTCAAACATGGAGGAGAGGAATCGGTGAAGATATCACGAGAAAAACAGAGTAAAAAATAAGCCTTCATCGATCGAAAATCAGTAAGAAATCGATCCAAAATCAGCCCGAATCTGCATATTCGAATGGAGTAAAAACACCAAGAATAAGCATCGAGAATCAAAATTTCAGAAAAATAATTGAAGAACAAGATCAGTCGCAAATGGGTAAGCATTCTCAAAACAAGAGCTTCGCCCCTTTTAAATCGCATTGCAATTTGTCACGACCCGACTTCGGGCCCGTGACTGGTGCCTTACCCCGGGCACCCTAGTGATACAACATCAGAGAAAATCAGCGGAAATAAAAACTTAACAGGAAACAAGATATAACATAAGAAAACAGGCTTCACAAACCGGTCAACTTCATGCATATATATCAAACCTAATAGTTAAATCCTTTACAAACCCCCGCCCACAACAAGATTTACTGCACTTCTAAGAATTTTATAGCAACTATGACGGGACAGGGCCCCGCCATACCCCTGAATGTACAAGAACCTACAATCTCAGGGATCATACCAAAGATAAGCCTCCGAAGAAATGGAGCTTCCCAAAACGCTGAACTGTTATCCTATGAGCGAGGATCCACAACCGATGTACCTCTACTGCAGATGAACGCAACCCTCGGCCGGGTCGATAACAGTACCAAGTATGTGAAATCAAAAATATCAGAATGAAATCATGATCTATATAAAAATGTAAGACATGTATGATAACCTAACTACAGTTCACAACATAAAAGCAGTCATGTCAAGTCAGGGACTCACACCATCAAAGTCATCCCTCATGCCCGTGGAACTCCTTCCTCACTGCCGGCAGTCTAGGTATAAATCGTATGATACGTATAACATGTCTCGGCCCATCCCATGGGACTCGAGGTGGAATCGCATGGTCACATTCCCGGTCCATCTCATGGACTCGGTGCCGGATCGTATGGAATACATTCCCGGTCCATCCCACTGACTCGGTATCGTGTGGAATACATTCCCGGTCCATCCCATGGACTCGGTATCGTGTGGAATACATTCCCGGTCCATCCCATGGACTCGGTATCGTGTGGAATACATTTCCGGTCCATCCCATGGACTCGGTATCGTGTGGAATACATTCCCGGTCCATCCCATGGACTCGGTATCAAATTGGCCATAACATTTAAATTCACTTTTAAGGCAGATTAAGATAATACCTTTCTTTTAAATCACAAACACTTTCCTTTTTAAAATCAAGTAACAACATTCTTTTCCAAATGTTCAAGTTGCCTAATTTCAAATACTCAAGTCTTTTAGTTTCGAAAGATTTCATAGTTCATAGTCTTAATCAAATAACGTAATCTCTTTTTAAAACAATTGAGTAACATATGCCTTATGTGTGAGTAGTTATTCTTGTTTATAACAATCTTATTAAAGCAGCCATGATCTAGAAAATGTAATACAATTTTGTCTTATTTTAGCTTCTATGCAGATGGAGGTTTCTACTGGTTTTAATATAGTTAATTAGTCAATACATTTTCCTTTATTAACGCTGCAGTGGTTTGTTCGATACTTATTCTCATTTTCGAAATCAGTAAAACATTATTCTTTAAAAGCCAAGTACTCATTACTCACGAATGAGGTTTCACAACTTTTTAACAAAATTCATAGCCCTTAACATTTCATAAAATGTCATTTATAAGTTAAGTCTCTTATCTTTTAAGATCAAGTCTCTTAACTTCTAAAATCAATAAACCATTCTTTTACCTACATAAAGTCGTTATAACTAACTTCCCATAAAACTATTATAACACCTTATGTTTTAAACCAACCAAAACTCATTTAGCACATGTACGTCTACCGTACTACATAGTTTACAAAACATCATGCTAGAAAGAATAGGAAGAGGTTCACATACTTCGCGATGATTATCGACAATTAGCAAAACGCTCCAAAGTACTCTAACCTTGCTCGCCTTTTCCACCCTTCAAGTAGAATACGCTACTCGTAGTACTTCAACCTATAAAGGCCACAAAACATCTATCAACCTCTAGGTCTCTTCGTAGAATAATTCTAGATACACGATTCCTTATTCTACGGAAAATTCGGCAGCACCTCCCCCCCATAACCACATCAATCTCCTCCTCTATCAAGGCCCGCTACCAAGCCAACAACTCCTAGGGGGAGTTACACGTCTAACCGGACGTGTACAACACTGCCCCACAATAATAAAACAAGTCTATCAGAAATACACCCAATGTAAATACTGATTCAATTCTTCATAAATATACTTCCAATATACCTTACACTCAATTATTAATTACTACAACATGTAATTTCCAATTACACAGGGACATAGATCATTACCTCGATAAGCCCAAAATTATCCAAGTTTATAAGTCGATCACGAGCAACGCTTAGCTCCAACTCCTCGACGCTCCAACCCGCTCCAAGCAACCCTTAGAAGTTTCTAAACAACTTCTTAACACTTCATCTAAGCTATGAAGATTTTTCTGTGGCTTCATTTTGCGACTATTGGAATAAAGTAGTATTTCCTGCTCTAGTATTGAAATAACTTTGGAATACAAGTAGAGATACTAGGCTAAGGTATTTGGGATTATACTACAATACTTGAAGTATTTCTACACAAGTGGGGAGGGACGAAAATACTACAAAGGAGGATATTTTGCCTTGGAAAGTCTTAAGTGTGGGATGATAATAAGTCTTCAACTAAGGGTATTTATAGAGAAATAAATGGCCAAGATCTAGGCAAGTGTGTGGTGAAGATTGAGTCCAAGTGTGTGGGTAATTGCCAACCAAGTGTCCACCACAAAAAATGGGACAAGTGGCTTGCCACTTGTCCCCACAAAACGCCAGTGCCCAAGATATCATCAATTCGCCACGGCCACACGGGGTGACACGTGTCGCCCCTACTGCCCAAAATATTTCATTTTCCAAAATATCCGTAATGCCAAAAATCCAAAATAAAGTGGGCCCCATAAACCGTAAATTTTCCGTGGGCCCCACGTGTCCAATTCCTAAATAAAATTTCATAATTCTCAAATATTCCAAAAGTCCGAATCAACTGGGAATCCAATTCCTTTAACGAACATTTTTCCTTCTCAAAATTCGGAAACTTTTCCGAAAAATCACATCTTTCTTCCTTTCCAAAATTATCAGCGTAATCTCGCACGCACGCCCTCACATACATACCCGAACTACGGGTGTAACATTCTTTCCTCTTAGAAACATTCGTCCCGAATGTTCCTTCCAAGTCTCTAATCATACAAGCGCCGGTATAGTCTTCACTACTATACTTACAAAACCAATTATGCCACACATGGCCATAGTATAACATACGCGCAAAACTCAATCCAAGCCAATGAGGAATCACCTCTAACGTGTATAACAACACAAAAACTTCCACCCATGGTCTAAAGGATACTCCCTTCGCATCTTCACTTCACAAAAATGATCACTTCCATCCCCTTAACACATGTTCACTTCTTTCCTTACTCCCCGTACCCTTCTCGTACACCCGAACTCTTTCTAGTACACGTACCATACTCCAGTCATCGCCCGGTTTCAAAACCTGGAGTCACTACCTCCAACTTGGTCACCTTACTAGCCCCAAATTCCTTTAAGGCCATTCCCAGCCTTCACGATCCGATTCTAGTTGAACACATCCGCGAACTCGTCCGATGGTTACCTAAACCTGGGCCTAGCACCCTCGTGATCCTACCACCTGGCGGGACCACCTCGAACTGACCCACACCTCACTCCGGGCTGCGGGTTGACCCGCGATCTGGCCTCAACCCGACCCGCTATCGCCCAAACTCTCTCGTTCCCCGATCCGAAACAACCTTACTAATTCACGCTACGAAAGCTACCATCGCTACTTTCATCTTACACAACCCATGGAATTATCCCACAATATATTTTACGCATACCAAGTACTTCACAAAGACCAACCGTAAAATCATCCACTCAAGGCGCTTGCATCCAAGGTCCTAATCATTATAAATTCTAAGGCTCACAATTGTCTCGTCCCCTGCACTTACCCTTTTCAACTACCCATGTTTTCTAATTCACATTTAACACAATGCTATCCAGACATAGCACTGCATGTATCTACCATAAGGGCACCCAAGTAGTCATACATCTTTATAAAACAAGACATAGATTACGTCCTGCATCGTCGCGCTTTCACCCCAGACGGAGCGGGCCTTAACCCCCTCATCTCAAAGAAGAGGAGCGATAAGATACTAACATCACTCAAAGGGAGGGGTGTTTGGACGAATTGCTCATCTCTCAAAGATAGAAACGTGGAAACACGCATGCACCATCAGACGGACTAAGCAGATCCAACTCATGTGCAACCCGGCTTACCCTCGCGACGTCCGGAACGCCCCATCGTACTCGGGCCGAAGCCTCGGATCTCATCACACTTATCAAACCATCTTATTATTCTTTTCACAATATAAGTCCGTTATAAACACATAGGCAAACTTCGTTTTTTTTTTATCAATTAAGTCGGGTTATACTTACTTCCCCATAGCCAGTATACTCTTTGCTTCTCGCTGAAAAACCAATTAATTTCTCTTCGCTTAATAAAACGGTTCAGTCGGTCCTTTCAAATGTTTCATTCTTATTATTCAGCGCTTGCCGGAGGCATTTGCCGCACGTGACATCCAAAGCTTGTCAGCGAGCATTTGCCAAGTAAGTATTGCACATGCACGCTTCACTGCACTATATACATATTGTAAATGTGTACGCTTAGGAAGACCATGGCACCTCTCTACGTAAATCCAATCCGCCGTCGAGTATGTCATGCAACTCTTCATCTCAAGAGTATTTATAGGTCAAGACATGTACAACCAATGGCCAAGATTTGTGTAAGGTCAAGATTAGAGCCAACTTGCACACAAAATATCTATCAACTTTATGACAAGGATTGTCATAGTCCACCAATGAGGGTGGGAAAATGTGTAGCTCTCATTGGTCCAAAGTGTTACGTCTCTAAAAATCCGCAAAAATAAGAAATGACATAAATTTATCCTATGAAAGGCGTGGAAGCGTTTCGTCGGAAAACCAATCGTTTTGTGAGTTGTGCCCAATAATTTTCGTCCAAGCCTAACTTTTAAGGCTAACCTTTTGTACGTATTCCCTTACGTACATACTCTGGAAATACGGGGTATAACAATAACCACATAAACAAGTCTCTTAAGGGATAAAGATATCTCTGCAACTACTGCCTCACTTTCCCTTTGTCGCTCTAATCATAATCCTGCCCTGCAGGGCGCCTAGCTAAATAAGGAGATGAACCAGCCACCGATCCCGGCCGAAGTCTCTACATCCGTGCTACCTACCGTCTGACAAACTCTCACCAAATGGCCCTCTGGCCGCAAGCATACAAGTTGTCGGCGACGACACTCCCATAATAGTCTATTACAATGGCCACAACGAGGTAGGGGTGACCTCATCTGACTAACACCCCCTTCTCCCGAACAATCAACTCATGAATCGACCTTAGGTGAGTCATCCCTCTGTATCCCTCCTACGTGGACATCCTCCCATCACATGGCCCTGACGGCCGCAAGTATAACAATTTCCCAAACTAGCACGACACCCTGAGGATCATCCTCAACTCTCTACCCATAGAACTCTGGCGAACTGCAACTCAAGAAATCCCGAAGTCTCAGACTATCGGATCTAGGGTGAATCACTGGTACTGCTGGAACCACCAGCTCCCGTCCGTTATTATCTCTCGCCACGACCCTAGCTAGTAATTGGGCCATCTCCTTGAACTCATATCCTCGGCTCCTGGCCGTGGAACTGGAGGCTCAGGTATCGTGGCCTCAGTAGAAACTGATGCCGCTCTAAACTCTACTGGGGCTAGCGGCGTCATAAAACTCGTCGTCTGAAGTACTATCTCAGGTAATGACCAGGCCTGTGCCCTCGTAACCCTCTGTGTTCTACTCATAGCTCCCTCTGCTGCCTTGCCCATCTGGGCCCTGGTTGCCTTGCGTAGAGGCATAATGGGTACATAAGGATATGCGAGAGGGAGTCCAACTTATAACACAACTCTAAGGCACGATCTCAGAGTGAGAAGAATGGAAACCAATCCTAAATATCCTGCAGCCTCCTGATTATAGGTGTGGTGCACAACACACCGATAATCAAGACTCTACTAGATACGGTCTGTAGACACTTTCCGAGGATTAACTGCTCTGATACCACTTTTGTCACGACCCGACTTCGGGCCCGTGGATCGTGCCTACCCTGCACCCTAGTGATACAACATCAGAGAAAATCAGCGGAAATAAAAACTTAACAGGAAATAAGATATAACATAAGAAAACAGGCTAACCAAAACGGTCACCTTCATGCATATATATCAAACCGAACAGTTAAATCCTTTACAAACCCTGCCCACAACAGTACTATAGACCTCTAAGAATTTTATAACAACTATGACGGGACAGGGCCCCGCCATACCCCTGAATGTACAAGAACCTACAATCTCAGGGATCATACCAAAGATAAGCCTCCGGAGAAACGGAGCTTCCCAAAACGCCAATCGTGATCCATGAGCGAGGATCCACAACCGATGTACTACCGCCAGATGAACGCGGCCCGGGCGGGCCGATAACAGTACCAAGTATGTGAAATCAAAAATATCGTAATGAAA
Source organism: Przewalskia tangutica (assembly GCA_029844215.1). Classification (NCBI taxonomy): domain Eukaryota; kingdom Viridiplantae; phylum Streptophyta; class Magnoliopsida; order Solanales; family Solanaceae; genus Przewalskia; species Przewalskia tangutica. Next base: position 83,539,629 of record CM056720.1, on the reverse strand, counting down.
TCACGATACTATATAAAACAGAAGACATGTATGATAACCAAACTACAGTTCACAATATAAAAGCAGTCATGTCAAGTCAGAGACTCACGCCCTCAAAGTCATCCCTCATGCCCGTGGAACTCCTTCCTCACTGCCGGCAGTCTAGATATAAATTGTATGATACGTATAACATGTCTCGGCCCATCCCATGGGACTCGAGGTGGAATCGCATGGTCACATTTCCGGTCCATCTTATGGACTCGGGGACGGATCGTATGGAATACATTCCCGGTCCATCCCTTGGACTCGGTATCGTGTGGAATACATTCCCGGTCCATCCCATGGACTCGGTATCGTGTGGAATACATTCCCGGTCCATCCCATGGACTCGGTATCGTGTGGAATACATTCCCGGTCCATCCCATGGACTCGGTATCGTGTGGAATACATTCCCGGTCCATCCCATGGACTCGGTATCTAGTGGAATACATTCCCGGTCCATCCCATGGACTCGGTATCGTGTGGAATACATTCCCGGTCCATCCCATGGACTCGGTATCGTGTGGAATACATTCCCGGTCCATCCCATGGACTCGATATCAAATTGGCCATAACATTTAAACTCACTTTTAAGGCAGATTAAGATAATGCCTTTCTTTTAAATCACAAACACTTTTCTTTTTAAAATCAAGTAACAACATTCTTTTCCAAATGTTCAAGTTGCCTAATTTCAAATACTCAAGTCTTTTAGTTTCGAAAGATTTCATAGTTCATAGTCTTAATCAAATAACGTAATCTCTTTTTAAAACAATTGAGTAACATATGCCTTATGTGTGAGTAGTTATTCTTGTTTATAACAATCTTATTAAAGCAGCCATGATCTAGAAAATGTAATACAATTTTGTCTTATCTTAGCTTCTATGCAGATGGAGGTTTCTACTGGTTTTAATATAGTTAATTAGTCAATACATTTTCCTTTATTAACGCTGCAGTGGTTTGTTCAATACTTATTCTCATTTCCAAATCAAGAAACATTATTCTTTAAAAGCCAAGTACTCATTACTCACGAATGAGGTTTCACAACTTTTAACAAAATTCATAGCCCTTAACATTTCATAAAACGTCATTTATAAGTTAAGTCTCTTATCTTTTAAGATCAAGTCTCTTAACTTCTAAAATCAATAAACCATTCTTTTACCTACATAAAGTCGTTATAACTAACTTCCCATAAAGCTATTATAACACCTTATGTTTTAAACCAACCAAAACTCATTTAGCACACGTATCGCTCACCGTACTACATAGTTTACAAAACATCATGCTAGAAAGGATAGGAAGAGGTTCACATACCTCGCGATGATTATCGACAATTAGCAAAACGCTCCAAAGTACTCTAACCTTGCTCGCCTTTTCCACCCTTCAAGTAGAATACGCTACTCGTAGTACTTCAACATATAAAGGCCACAAAACATCTATCAACCTCTAGGTCTCTTCGTAGAATAATTCTAGATACACGATTCCTTATTCTACGGAAAATTCGGCAGCACCTCCCCCCCGTAACCACATCAATCTCCTCCTCTATCAAGGCCCGCTACCAAGCCAACAACTCCTAGGGGGAGTTACACGTCTAACCGGACGTGTACAACACTGCCCCACAATAATACACCAAGTCTACTGTAAATACAGTCCAATGTAAATACAGTTCAATTCTTCATAAATATACTTCCAATATACCTTACACTCAATTATTAATTACTACAACATGTAATTTCCAATTACAATAGGGGGACATAGATCATTACCTCGATAAGCCCAAAATTATCCAAGTTTATAAGTCGATCCTGAGCAACTTTTAGCTCCAACTCCTGACGCTCCAACCCGCTCCAAGAAACCCTTAGAAGTTTCTAAACAACTTCTCTTAACACTTCATCTAAGCTATGAAGATTTTTCTAGGGCTTCATTTTGCGACTATTGGAATAAAGTAGTATTTCCGGGCTCCTAGTATTGAAATAACTTTGGAATACAAGTAGAGATACTAGGCTAAGGTATTTGGGATTATACTACAATACTTGAAGTATTTCTACACAAGTGGGGGAGGGGGACGAAAATACTACAAAGGGAGGGGATATTTTGCCTTGGAAAGTCTTAAGTGTGGGATGATAATAAGTCTTCAACTAAGGGTATTTATAGAGAAATTAATGGCCAAGATCTAGGCAAGTGTGTGGTGAAGATTGAGTCCAAGTGTGTGGGTAATTGCCAACCAAGTGTCCACCACAAAAAATGGGACAAGTGGCAAGCCACTTGTCCCCACAAAACGCCCAAGTGCCCAAGTACATCATCAATTCGGCCACATGGCCACATGGGGGTGACACGTGTCGCCCCCTACTCGTCCAAAATATTTCATTTTCCGAAAATATCCGTAATGCCAAAAATCCGAAAATAAAGTGGGCCCCATAAAACGTAAATTTTCCCCGTGGGCCCCACGTGTCCAATTCCGGAAATAAAATTTCATAATTCTCAAATATTCCAAAAGTCCGTGATAATCGAACTGGGAATCCAATTCCCTTTAACGAACATTTTTCCTTCTCAAAATTCGGAAACTTTTCCGTCGAAAAATCACATCTTTCTTCCTTTCCAAAATTACTGTCGTAATCTCGTACGTACGTCCTCACATACATACCCTGGAACTACGGGGTGTAACACAATTAATCCTCCCAGTGGATCGACGCTTGATACGCTGCCTCGGTTCGCTGCCCGGAGAAGGTAAATTTATCACCCTTTCACTCTTAGACTTCATTTGATCGATGTGTAAAATATGTATTCTTGCGCGACTGCTTAAGCTGGCGTTAACTTGATGTCGATGACTGATTGTGCTTGCTGAATTATTGTTAAACCCGTTTGTCGCAACTGCGGTTATAACCTGCGTCACCAGAATTTGGTGTATGACTAAAGAAAGTAATTATCGTTTGAGTTTATTGGGTCGACTGAGCTGTGTCATTGATTCTCGCTGAATCTATGATCATTGTAGGTATTATAATAGTCGTTTGTAAGTGTTCGTCCTGTTAAAATATTTGAATATGTATAGATTCTGGAAGCCAGTGAACTGGTTCAAGTAGCTCGTGGATTTGTTTAGTGAATTAAAATTGGCTAGGGATCTTCTATGCGTAATCTGGTTAATTTTTAAATCTGTATGATGGATTTAGGGGTCCGGATATGGTTTGTTGTTTGAATCAAGAGAAGTATTGTGCTCCTTAGGATGGCTATGAAGTAGTATACAGACCTTTGCCTTCTAGTTTGGATTCTAAATATGATTAACTCTCTTATCCGTTCATATATATCCAAAGTTGTATCCTGGAACTATCCTTCGTGCCGATCAAGAATGCCTGCGAAGTAAATGAAACTGAATACATCAGGCTAATTAAAGTAATAAAAGATTTGTTATACACTCAAACTTCCTGAATGAAACCTCGGGGGTCTTAACACGAGCCAGGCATAAATTTTGAATGGATCTTTATGTGTATATCACGAATACTTTATGGAATGTATCATGTCTGTTAAGTGTCGGAACTAGTCAGGAATAAACATACTTGCACTGCTCTACCATATCTGTTGGTGTTTAGACAAATTAGGATGTTGAAGCATCTAAAAGACCACTCCTTGAGGTGCTCCTTGTCAATTCTCTCCTCTGTTAATATCATTGTGATACATTTGTGCCAAATTCATCTCTTAATAATATGCTATTAATGTGATATGAAATGTATACCTCTTAGTTGATTAAAGGAATATTGTTCGAAATGTTAGGCAATTTGACCATTTTCAGTGATATGTGCCGAATTTTGTGCATCAGTTGTAGTATCTAGCAGGCTGACTATATGGGCACATGCCGTTACAAGTTCGTATATCCCTGTATACCTTCAGGTGTATCAGTTTTGCCCTTAATTTTATGAGCGTGCTAGCCTCCATATGAATAGGATAAATATACAGGGATTACATGTCTAGTATGTATATTAGATATCCTTGTATACTCGGGTATGTGAAAATTGGCGTGATGGTTGCTTGGGCCTGCTGGATTTCCTTGTCTGTTTACATTCACAGTCCACTGTCTGGGCTGGCCTGCTTCTTTCTTTAAAAATAAAAATAAAAAATAAAAAAAATGAATGATTGTGTGTTTTTGGGCCTGTTTTCCTACTGTTATTCCCTTGAGAAATCTGAGAACTATAAAATGCTAGGCCTGCTTTCTCGTTTCGCTTTACAAATCAGTATGGGCCAACAATATTTTCATAAGTGGAATTTATCAAGCTGCCCGCTTTCTTGAAATGAAATGATTTCAATGTGTTAAATCTTATATCAATGTGCATTTATTATTTGATAAAGTTTGATGATATGTACTAATCTTTATCTTCTTCTTTATTTACATGAAATGCATCGGAGCAAAAAATGAAGAGTCTCATGGCGAGACTCATCTTGAGCTACTTCAAATGAAGGCCTGCATTTATGTGCATCCACCTCGCATAGGAAAATTCCAAACCGCGGCGAAAGGACATCGCCATTCTTCGAGTCATCCTTATTAATTCATATCATTTCCCCATTCATTTGTTGTAATTACTTGTCTAACATTACTCTAACATTAATATATTTAGAATATTCTAAGCTTTAAGTCGCTATTAGAAAATAGTTCGGCACTAGAAATTTGCTTCTCATTAAGTTAATTATTCTAGCTTGCTTAACTTATTTTTGAACATCTAATCACGAGACTAATGCATCTTAAAAGAATTAATAACTCTTTCATTAATACTATATAATTTATTATCCACCGACTTTGCAAACAAAGGCCTACCTTTAATCACTAAGTCAACTTTGCACAGTTATATTTTTAAACTTCTTATGTATAACACTTTATATGATCTCTTTCGAAATTAACTTTCTAAACAAATCTTATAAACCTTTTTTTTTCAGGTTATAAAAGAATGCATCTTTTTTACTTTTTAAATTTGCAGGCACCTCTTCACTTAAACTTTTCAAAACATGCATCTTAGCATAATAATTACTCTAGTTTTGGCAGGACAGCCGCAAATTAGCGGATCCTTTAGGGTGCCTAACCTCTTCCCTTTAGGATAATAAAGAACCCTTACCCGGAATCTCATTAAGTCTAGCAGACCATTAAATGGAGTTAATGTTGACTTTAACATAGTTAATATTTAGGTGTCCTAATTCATCCAAACTAATTAGGTGGCGACTCCGCGAACCCTTTAGCACTTTTTAGCACTTTAGCATTTTAGCATTTAGCACCTTTTGCACTTTTAGCATTTTAAAGCATTTTTAACTATTTAGCATTTTATTTTATTTTCTAACATTTTTATTAAGCAGGGGTTCGCTAAAAAATAAATGTCGCGGTCGGAAAAGGGCGTGACAGAAATGGCGACTCTGCTGGGGAATAAGGTTCTTAACCACAACAGACCTAGGGTTATTATTCGGCATTATTTTTTGCATTTAATTTTTGTGTGCTGTATTTTGTTTTAATTGCTATTTGCTTTACTGTTTTCCTTAAACTGACATTCCGCTCATATTTCTTCCACTCTGGAAAATTCACACTATCACACACTCACGCGCTGGTGTGCTTCGCGCACCCGCAAATTTCTTTCAAAATATCCAAATTTTAGGAGAGTTAGCGCCTGCGCGGAGTTAGATCGGTTCGTCTGATCAACCGCGTAGCCTTGTCACTCGAGTTGTCCGCTCGGGAACCTTGCGTCTAGTAAAGCCAAATCTTAGAAACTCAGGATAGAGCTATACCACCCTTTATTTTAAGGCATGCATGCATTTACCTTAGGTGAGTCGGTCATTGGTATCGACGCCACAGTTAGGAAGACACCAAACTTGTCGACGGGTTTCTCAACCCAACGACCAACCAGCATATTGTGTGTAGCATGGCATTGATAGATAAATCCAAACCTAATCATAATGTGCCGAAATTGGAAAAAGTGCACCGTCATTTGGTCGCCATTTCCAACGAAAGCATTACAGTTGGACGGCTTGGACAAATCCATCATAACCTCGCATATGTGACGTTTAGGCCTACCTCCGGCATAAAGAGGTCCCAAACATGTTAGATCACGCGCTTGATTTGCAATTTATATATTGTCTGCAACTCTTTGCATATTATACTAACTTGGTTTGCTTCATTTGTTAAAAGGTTATTTTGTTTAGCTTATCCCCAAAAGGTTGATTCGCGTTGACTGGTAGAAGCACAATCATAAATGACTAATCCAGAGGCACCAGAACGAAACAGCTTAGGACTCGTCCCCGTTCCTGTAGAGGATGCAGAAGCGTTAGAAAGGAGAAACACCAATGATCAACACCTCGCCAAACTATTGCAGCAAATGGAAGTCATGCAAGCCGAAATAGAAAGGCTCCGAAATATCACAAACCTGTCTATTAGCTTGAATGCACCACTCCCAGAGCAAAGGACAAATGCAATCATGTCACAAGCCCTTGAGCCTCCACTTCCCCAAAGCTCCCCGCAAAGGCCGCAACATACCAGCTCACACCAAAACGTCACTCACCCGGTCAATTTGCAAACCGACCTCCAAAATGATCCGTTAACTACATACACATCTCAACCTCCACCTACTTATATCTCCCCACTCAACCCAAATTGCCAAGCCACCCAATACGGGCAGATGACACACATCACTAGTCCTGACAAACAATATAGGGGATTAGCACATCCGATCAAAAGCCAACCATTTATTGTGCATGCATCCTCTCAAGAGACGGATCAATACAAGGAAATGGAGCGGCAGACTCGAGCTAAAGCTGATGAAAATGTGGCAAAAGAAATCCGTAGCTTGAAAGAGGCATTCAAAATCATTCAGATGAACAAGGGGGAGGAAAGTTTGGAATATGAAAACTTATGTATACACCCTGACGTTGAATTACCTGTGGGGTACAAGGTGCCCAAATTTGACATGTTCGATGGAAAGGGGAATCCTCGAGCTCATCTAAGGTCATATTGCGATAAATTGATTGGAGTTGGGAAAAATCAAGCAATCATCATGAAATTATTCATCAGGAGTCTAACCGGCGAGACGCTAGACTGGTACACATGACAAGACCCTCGAAAATGGGACGGTTGGAATGCCATGGCACAAGATTTCATGGATAGATTCAGATTCAACACTGACACTGTCCCAGATAGATTTTATCTTATGAAACTTGAAAAGAAATCCACAGTAACTTTCAGGGAATACGCCCTGAGGTGGCGGTCAGAAGCAGCAAAGGTCCAACCTCCAATGGCAGAGAGCGAAATGACCACCTTGCTCGCAACAAGTGTTAAAGAAGCGACGTATTATGAAAGGATGATCAGTGTAATTGGGCGAAGTTTTGCAGAAGTCGTAAGAATGGGCGACTTCGTGGAAGAAGGCATTAAGACAGGCAGGATTACAAACCTGAAAGCCCTACAAGCAACTAGCAGAGCAGTGCAGTCAAATTCCATCGGAGGTACCTCCCAGAGGAGAAGAGATGCATCACCCTCTGTCATGGTCATTCAGGAACATAGCCCAGAACAACTTCCAGTGTATCAAAGCCCACCACCTTCTTACTATAACCAAAACACTCAAAATCCACAGTCATATTATCAGCACTACGCCACCCCATATCCTGTTTACCATACCCAACCAGCATATCCAAAATACTCACCACAATCACGAACCCGCACACCAAATGGACCCAAACCCCGCATAGATGCTGAGAGAAAGCCAACCAGAACCTATACACTTTTAGCCTAAGTGTATGAGAAGCTGAAAGCCGTAGGAATTGTTACACCCCATACTTACAGGACATGTTTTAAGAACGTACGTGAGAATCCCAAATGTTAAGATTAGAGACTTGTAAAAATTTATTGGAAATATGGAATTGTCGGAAAACGTAATATTGTGACGAATGGGAGGGTGACACGTGTCACCCCCCTTATGTTGCCTTGGACGAATTTAGGTATGGACAAAAGGGTCATTTGACCATTGTTAGGAAGACAAAGTCTTGCAAGTTGAAGAGCTTGACAATGTTGACTTAGTCAATGGGACCACAAGACTTGATATTTAAAAGAATTTCATCCAAACCACACATTTGTGCACATCTTGACCCTCCATTGAACTATATAGTAGTACTAGTAGCAAGACAACTTCTATACTTAGCCAAATTTTCAAGAAATTGGAAGCACACTACTAGGAGCTCTCGGGTTCTACAAGAAAGAAAAAGAAAAAAATTTGTTTGTTGTCCAATAAGCTCCACACTTTAAACCAAGGTTCATGAGGGTATTGTAAGGGTATCTCAATAGAAAGATCCCGGAAAAATAGCGTTGCCAGATTAGTCGCAAAGGTGAAAACCTAGTTGCTTTTCTAGGTTTTGATTGGAAGATTTAAGGGAAGTGGTTTGTGATATTCTAAGGGTCTCAAGTGGCGGATTGAAGTGTCTAGAAGAGGCTCTAAGTTGCTAGGGAGCGACTTCGGATTTGAAGTTGGACTAAGACTCGTTGAGGTAATAATCTTGTCTATTAAAGTGTTACAAGATTATATATTGTTGTTAGCCTTACATGTTTGCTAGCATGAAGTATATGTGTTGAAGTTTTATAAGTGTTATGGATTGTTGTAGCCTAAAATACGAAATGACATATTAGCCATTTGAAGTTGGATTACAATTTGGTCGTATTTAGAATCGTCGCATGTTACTTACTTGAAGATTATAGTAGTTATAATCGATTGCGACTCGATATCATGTTATGCTAACAACGTGGATTGAAAAGGAAATTGGATAAGAATTGGTATTGTTGCATCCCAAGATTGTCGGATTTACACTTGTTGTTGTATTAGTTTGATATCAATTGTGGGGCGGAACTTTACACTTCTAGTAGGCGTGTAATCCCCTATTGTTAATTGCATTGTTGAGCCTTAAATGTGGCGTGTTTGGTTATTGAATTCGGCCTTGAAAAAGGTGGCAAAGTATGTAGAAACAAAGGAAGTGCTTCCCATTTTCCGTAGAATTTAGTGACTTTGCACTTATAATATTCTACGTCTAAAGTAAGAAGTTAATGGACGTATTATGGCCATTATAGGTTGAAGTACTAAGTATAGCGTATTCTACTTGAAGGATGGAATAGCTATCAAGGTGGAAGTACTTTGGAGCATTTTGCTACCTGTCGATAATCGTCGCGAGGTATGTGAACCTCTTCCTTCTTTTGGCATGATTCTATGTATGGAATATACATGTGGTAATATTTCATGTTCCCTCCTACTCTTAGAAGTTAAGAGGTATGTATGTGATTTACTCTATGTAAATGTTATGTCTAGGTTATCCTAAGTTCTTACCAAGTCTTATGGGGGATGTTGGTAAGAGTCGTTAGGAGGTATTTGGAGCCAAGTTGACTTGGCTAATTTTACGGCACAAATGAGAATAAGTATCGAACAAGACATTGCAGCATTAATAAAGGAAAATGTAATGACAATTGATTATATTAAAATGAGTAGTATTCTCCATCTGCATAGAAACTAAGATAAGACAAAATTGTATTACATTTTCTAGATCATGGCTACTTGAATGAGATCGTTATAAATAAGTATAACTTATTCACAACGCACCAAAGTATATGTTACTTAATTTAAAAGAGTTTACGTATGAAGTTTTTAAGACTATGAACCTTGAATTCTTAAAAGGTTAAGAAACTTTATTTTTCAAGTTTTGGGACTTGATTTCTAAAGGAAGAAATGATTTGATTTAATTGTATAGAATACATGATTTGGAAAGCATGGATTTCTTGATATTCTAAAGATAAGAGATCTTAAATTCTAAGTTAAGAAACCTGATTTCTAAGGTTAAGAGACTTGAAGTATTTTAAAAGTTACGTAACTTGATTTGAAAGTATAAGTCTCCTGGTTATAAAAAGAATGAATTAGTCTAAGGCATAAAGTTAGTATAACGGCTTTATGGGAAGTTGGTTATAATAACTTTATGGAAGATTAAGAGAATGGTTTTCTCTAGTAATATAAACAAAGAATGACTTGAAATAAAGAAGGGCAAATTGTTTTAAAGGTACCAATTGCTTAAGGTTTTAAGGAAGAAGTCACGTGATTTAGAAGACGGTAAATGTATTTCTAAAAAGGTATTGTGGCTTGTCTTGGAAAGTAGATATGACTTGATACTATGGTTGTTAGTATCTTGGAAGTTTCATTTGAAAAAGAGTCATTCTAAAGGAGTAGAGGTACGTAGTACGTTGGGTTAAATTCCCGGATTTTATATGACATTACCGGGCAGTATACCTTTATGGGCAGACTATATGACATTACCGCGTCCTAGGAATGGGCCGGGCAGTATACCTTTATGGGCAGACTATGTGGTTTTACCGCGTCCCAGGAATGGGCCGGGCAGTATACCTTTATGGGCAGACTATGTGACTTTACCGCGTCCCAGGAATGGGCCGGGCGATACCTTATGGGCGTACTATGTGACTTTAACGCCCCAGAATGGGCCGCAAGATACCTTATGGGCGTACTATGTGACTTTACCGCGCCCCGCTTGGGCAGGCGATATCGCCCTCCATGGGCGGATTATGTTATGTAAGGTAAGTAAGTTATATGGTAATGAACTTGATGATTTTCCTAAGTATGTACGTAAGAAAGTGACTATAACTTTTATTGAAAAATGAGAAAAAATAATAAGGTACGATTAAGTTCACGAGATGGTAATGACATGGTAGGTTCAGGTATTTACTTTTTTTTACACTTACCTCTGTCATGCTTTTATACAGATATGTTTTAATTGTTGTGCCTTACTTCCGTTCTATATTCTGACTGTTGTCGACTTCTTCTGGGTCGTTAAATGCCCGCAGGTATTAGGTGCACAGGTTGGTGATCCTTGCTCTTAGGATCTCAGTTCAGTTTTTGGGAAAAAGTTCCATTTACTCCGGAGGCTTATCTCTTGGTACGGTTTCCCCTAAGGTTGTAGATTCATGTATATTCGTGGTATGGGCCCCGTCCCATCGTTGTTATGTTAAAACTCTTAGAGGTCTGTAGTCACATATGTGGGTCGATTTGTAAAGGAAATGAGGCAATCGTCGGTTGTATATATATATATGTCCAGGAAGGTAGCCCTATCGGCTAACCTGTTGTTTTACTTCTGTTGTTTTATTTTATAAGTTTCATGTATGTTCCGCTGATTATCTCTGATGTATACCTGTAAGGGTGCCCAGGTAGGGCACCAATCGCGGGCCCGGGGTCGGGTCGTGACAAAAGTGGTATCATAGCAGTTAGTCCTTGGAAAGTGTCTACAGACCGTGTCTAGTAGAGTCTTGATTATCGGTGTGTTATGCACCACATCTATAATCGTGAGGTCACAGGACATTTAGGATTGATTTCATTCTTCTCTTTCGAGATCGCAAGAGAGCTGTCATAGTAGGTTTAATCCTCTCTGACCCATTCTTATGTAACAGTTATGCCTCCACGGAAGGCGACCAGGGCCCAGAAGGGCAAGGCAGCAGCAGGAGCTGCTAGTGGTACGCAGAGGGTTACCAGGACTCGGGCACAGACTATGCCTGAGGTAGTAGGCGGGTCGGCGAGTTCAGCCACGCCGACAGTATTAGAGGAGCCGAGAGCGGCAGTAGCTTCAGAGGTCCTGCACCGAGCCTCCGGGCCTGCAGCCAGGCGAGTTTAGAAATTATGGAGAGCAGATCAGGCTATTGACTAGCATAGTGGTAGGCCGTGGCGACAGAGTGGCTAACCCTAGAGCCGACAGTTTGAGGATTCGGGATTTTCTGGGTTGTAGTCCACCCGAGTTCTATGGTTCGAGGTCTGAGAATGATCCTCAAGAGTTCGTTCGGCAGCTACAGCGGACTATGCGAGTGCTTAGGGCCTCGGAGACAGAGTCAGTAGTGCTAGCCTCTTACCGGTTACGCGATATTGTGTTGAACTGGTTTGAGTCATGGGAGATGTCTAGAGGTGAGGGTTCTCTTCCAGCTGTTGGGGAGGAGTTCACAGAGGCCATCCTGGATCACTTTTTGCCTCCTGAGTTGAGGAGAGCCCGCGTAGATAGATTCTTGACCTTGAGGCAGAATGGGAGGACTATCAGAGAGTACAGCCTGGAGTTTGACTCCTGGCCGGTATCGCGACACCATTGTAGCCGCCACACCCCGAACCTCAAGCTGGATCGTGCCCTACCGGGCACCCTTCTACCTTAACAACTAAGTACATCATGGAAATTAATAATGTACTCATTTTTCTTTTAAAACCAACGTACGTGCAAGGCAAAGCCGACTAGGCTGCCATATAATACATAAACAAAAGACACTACACCGTACATGAGTCCAATCCCACATGTGAATACAGACCTCTAGGAGTTAAACTGAACTATGACGGGACAAGGCCCCGCCGTACCCATAACTGTACAAAAGCCTGTACTGAAAGAACTTATACCAAAAAGATAAACTCCGAACGTATGAGCTATCCAAAACTCGAGCGGTCCTACACTGCCGATCACCAAATCAAGCACCTAAACTCGCAGATGAACGCACTTCGGGCGAGGTCGAGACGAAGAATGTACCAAGTATGTGAACAGTAGTATCGTAATAAAATCATAACATCTAAACAAAGCAGAGACATGTATGATATCCAACCTACGCATATAACACATAAGCAGTCATATCAAGTCAGGGACGCAGGCCCTCAAAGTCATTACTCAATATAGCCATGGGTCTCACGCCCATAATATCAATCATGCCCGTGGAATCCTTCCTCATCGCCAAATCCATGATGTAATAACACCAATAAGGATACATGAACACCTACCCCACTGTGTCCTAAATACCACGTGGTCTCATGCCCCTAATCCCACATCGTAAAGCATGACCATAGGGTAACACAAACAAATCCGGGACATATATGATACTCAAAATACAACACCTTGTGCCTTACTACAATGAGAGAGTAAACAGTAGTATCCTTACAATATAAAATATGAAGCTCATGATCAAAGCAGGACCATCCGCCCGCAGTATTATTCAGCAATCCTATTCCTGGGACTATTTCACCCGCATAAGTCGCGTGGACCCGCATGAGGTATTCCTCGCATAGGCTGGACCCACCCGCATGGGACTATTTCACCCGCATAAGCCCTTTCGGACTCGCATGAGGTATTCCTCGCATAGGACTATTTCACCCGCATAAGCCCTTACAGACTCGCATGAGGTCTTCCTCGTGATAGGTGGACCCGCCGCGTGGGACTATTTCACCCGCATAAGCCCTACGGACTCGCACGAGGTATTCCTCGCATCGTGGGTAGCAAATCCACGAATTATGCAAATGCCACAAACCCGGATCGACCGAAACAACTGATATACCAATAGCACACAACCGGCTATTTCCAGCACACATAGGCAAATCCTCAATTAACAAGCCAAAGTCCTTACCAAGGCACACTTAGAATGATTCACAATCAATCAAGCCAAAGTACTTATCCAGGCACACTTAGACTAATTCTCAATTAATCAAGCCAAAGTACTTATCAAGGCATACATAGAATAATTCTCTTTTAACAAGCCAAAGTACTTATCAAGGCACACTTAGACAAATTCTCAATTTACCAAGCCAAAGTACTAATCAAGGCATACATAGAATAATTCTCTTTTAACAAGCCAAAGTACTTATCAAGGCACACTTAGACAAATTCTCAATTTATCAAGCCAAAGTACTAATCAAGGCATACATATAATAATTCTCTTTTAACAAGCCAAAGTACTTATCAAGGCACACTTAGACAAATTCTCAATTTATCAAGCCAAAGTACTAATCAAGGCATACATAGAATAATTCTCTTTTAACAAGTCAAAGTACTTATCAAGGCACACTTAGACAAATTCTCAATTTATCAAGCCAAAGTACTAATCAAGGCATACATAGAATAATTCTCTTTTAACAAGTCAAAGTACTTATCAAGGCACACTTAGACAAATTCTCAATTTATCAAGCCAAAGTACTAATCAAGGCATACATAGAATAATTCTCTTTTAACAAGCCAAAGTACTTATCAAGGCACACTTAGACAAATTCTCAATTTATCAAGCCAAAGTACTACGTACGTACATTCTTTTATAAAATACTCCTTTCTATGTAAAGCCCCAAGATACTAGCACCCGTAGTATCAATGCGTGTCTATTTTTCAAAGTAAGTTACTACACGTTTAGAAAACTCATTTCAAGGCTTGAAATCAAGTAACTTCAAATTTTCACAATCTTGGCAACTTATGCCCTTTTTATCAAAATAGACAACTTTCTAAATCTTCCATAAAACCGTTATAACCAACTTCCCATAAAGCCGTTATAACCCTTTATGGTTTTAGACGTATCCATTCCTTTAATAACCAAGAGACTTATGCTATTAAAAACCAAGTATCACATACTTACAAATCAAGTTCTTAACTTTCAAAACACTTCAAGTCTCTTAATATATAGAAAACAAGTTTCTTCTACTTTTAAACCTCAAGTAACTCACTCCTTTGAAACAAGTTACTTCTCTTAAAACATGTCATTTCTCCTCTTTTAAATCAAATAAGTAAATCACTCCTTGACTCCCCTAAAGTCATTATAATGACCTTTAGGTTTTAGAATTAAGGTACTAGCCAAAAGATTTGGAAACCACTTCCTTTTTAAGACTCCATGTACTTTAAGTAAAATACCTTCACTTTTAAGAATCCAAACTTCATCAAGAAAATGGATTATACAACTTACAATCTAAACATCAAAGTACAATCCAGGAAGTACATAGAACAAATTCTATTCTAGGCAATCCAAATACAACCAAGGAATGGATCATTTAAGGAGTGGAACATACTTTCTTAATCTTAAGGAATCATGCTAGAAGAGGAGATAGTTCACATACCTTTTCGGCTAAATCCTCAAGCTAAGCCGAATACGCCGTACGTAGAAGTGTCAACCTAAAATGGTCACAACAAGACTATCAACTTCTAGTCTCTATGTAGAATAATACTAAGTATTTAGTCTCTAATTCTACGGAAAATCGGGCAGCACTTCCTTTGTTTCTACTCACTTTGCCACCTTTTTCAAGGCCGAATACAATAACCAACAAGCCACATTTAAGGCTCCAACAACAACCAAACAAAGGGGATTACACGCCTTACAATACGTGTAAAATTCCGCCCCACAATTCATACGAAATAGTCTAAGGCACACTAGCCAATTCTCGGCCAACTTACATAGCAACACTAAGTCTTTTCCAATCCTTTTCCAATTCCAAGTTCTAAGGTCTAACATGTTATATAGTCTAAACAACTTCAACAACTACAATTTCCTTCTTTATACAACATGCGACGCTTAGACTAATAATCGACTTGAATTGTAATATTTAAGCTAAACATGCTAGTTTTCGGATTAGGGTTCCAATAGCCAATAAACATATCAAACTTCATACTATATAGCACATGCTTGCTAAAATCCATAGCTACAACAATAAGTAAGCCTTAACTATTAAAACGACAAAATTTATACCTTTCAAAGCCCTTAAAATTTCCAAGATTCGAAGTCGCGCCTTAGCAATTCTTAGCTCCTTTCCTTAGGTTCCAATCCGCTCCAAGCACTCCTTAGAGGCCTATGAAGAACCCATCTTCAAGTTCTAACTTCAAAGTTGAAGAACTCCCTTAGTTTCCGCCTTGCGACTAACGTGAAAATGCGTTTTTTCCGAAATCTTTCTATTGAGATAACCTTACAATACCCTTGGGGACATTGGGTTAAACTCTTGTGGCTAATGGATCAAAACTACAAATTTTTCATGTGAGAGCTTAGCCAAACCCGAGAGCTTATGTGTGTGCACAAAGTGTTGTGAAATTTTTCTAAGTCTCCAAGACCTTGTCTTGCTACTAGTAGTATACTTATAACACAATGGATGGCTAAGACTTAAACAAATGTGAGGTTAGGATGAGTTTCACTTGGATCAAGCCTAGGTGGACAAGTTGACTTGTCAACAATATCAAGCTTAGAAGACTTATCATCTACATAGGTCAAATGACCATAACTGTCACGACCCGAAACTGGGCCCGTGACTGGTGCCTTACCCCGGGCACCCTAGTGACACAACATCAGAGTAATCAGCGGAACATAAAACAACAACATGAGATAACAGAAATATAAAACAATAATCAGGAAAACTTGCCTTTCGCATATATATAACCATCAACTCTTTTTACAAATGAATTTTAATCCTTTTACCAACCCCGCCCACAACAAGACATGCACTTCTAAGAATGATACGACCACAATGGCGGACAGGCCCCGCCAAACCCTGAATGTAAACACTTACTACGGGGACTATACCACCGATAAGCCTCCGAGAAAGCGGAGCTTCCCATACGTTGAACTGTGACTCGAGAGCTAGGATCAACGATCGATGTACCTCAACTCGCGGCATGAACGCAGCCCGGGCGAGGTCGATAACAAGTACCGGTATGTGAAACTAAAATAAATATCAGAAATGAAATCATAGTAGTCTATACAAAGCAGAGACATGTATGATAACCAAACTACGCTCACTATAAATAGCGATCATGTCAAGTCGGGACTCACACCTCAAGTCGTCACTCAATTTAACAATGGGTCTCACGCCCACAACATCAATCGTGCCCGTGGAATACCTTCCTCACTGCCGGCAGTTTATGATATACAAGCACCAAGGAATACACATGAACACCAGGTCCCACCTGTGTCCTAATAAAACTGTACAGGGTAAGTACGAAGGCATAGCCGACTACTAACACTCACCGTACCAACAAGGTCATAAACTGTATCATAAGATCTGTCTAGACCGCCACATGATCAAAGCCGCCACTTGCGCGCAGATCTAATGCGCGTCTAGTCCTCGAACTTCCCGCACTCCGCATAGGCCAATCTCATCGCCCGCATGAGGTATTCCCGCATCGAGGGTAGCTACTCCGATCGCCCCGACTTCGCGGCACGCATGGCCACAAGCGACCGCGTGCCCATAAAGGACGACACTAACACCGAACTCTCGTAGCTCGCGTAGGCCCTCAGACCCGCATGAGGTATTCTCGAATCATGGTCCTGCATCACCGAGTCTACCCCGCACGGAGGGCGCTAACCCGGAATCATCTCAAGAGATGAATGCCACAATACTATCATAACGATCGATAGTTAATAAGCACAATCAAGGAAACCCCTTACACAAACATCCCAAGATACTAACACACCTAGCATCCTACCACTTTTACTTATCAACGCAACAAGAAAGTATTACACGGCGATCACAAACGAATACAATCAAGTTATTCACACAAGGTACTTTCTACTAACAAGTTCTGTATCTATCCCCAAAGTACTTCACACATTAAAATCTTAAAAAGATCTGCTTCTTTCACATAAGTCACACAATACCCGTAGTATAAAATAGAAGTGGTATCCTTTTAAGAAAACCAAAACTCTTACCTTTGTAAAATCAAGTAACAACATTATTTTCCAAACGCCCAAGTTTGCCTAATTTCAAATGTTCACGTTTCTTATTTTAGAAAGGTTTCAGCTTCATAGTCTTATTCATTTAAGAATATAATTCTCTTTTAAACAATGAGAAACATAAGCCTTATATGTGAGTAGGATATTCTTGTTTATAACAATCTTTATTACAAAGACCATGATCTAGGAAATATCATTTTGTCTCATCTTAGCTTCTATCAGATGGAAGTTTCTACTGGTTTTAATAATACTTAATTGTTCAAAACATTTCCTTTTATTAACGCTGATGGTTTGTCGATACACATCCCGATTTCCAAAATCAAGAAACGTTCTGCCGCTATACCTAACTTCCCATAAAGCTAGTATAACTCTTAAGTTCTCAAAACCAAGTATTACTTCTCTTTCAAAACGATTTGTAAATCTTTTGAAATACTTCAAGTTCTTTATAATCACACATCAAGCCAGTTATAAACAAATCATTTACCTTTTAAAGACCACAAAGTGTTTTCTTATCTACATAAAGTCGTTATAACCAACTTCCCATAAAGCCGTTATAACACTTTATGTTTTAAACCCATCGAATACATTTAGCACACGACGCCTACCGTACTACATAGTTCACACATATCATGCTGAGAGATAGGAAGAGGTTCACATACCTCGCGGCGATTATCGACTAATAGCAAAATGCTCCGAGTACCTCGCCGCCGGCTACTCCTTAAGCCACGTAGATCGCGCCACACGAGTACATCCACCTATAAGGCCACAAGGCGCTTATTAACATTTAGGTCTCATCGTAGAACTTCTACGCAAAAATTCGCAAGACTCTCCCGCAACAAACGTAAATCTCCTCTCTATCGAGGCCGCTACCAAGCCAACCAGGGGGTTTATACATCTAACCCTAACGGGTACAATTCTACTCCACTCGCACTACTACACAAGTCTCATCAGAATACACCCCATGTAATTACAGTTCAGTTCTTCAGGCTTAAGTCCAAGGACATTGCCACAAGCTATGTTCAGTTATATATATATAGTATACTTCAACTATATACTCCTACAACATGTAATATCCAATTACAATAGGGGGACAAGATAATTACCTCGATAAGCCCATAATTATCCAAGTATAAAGTCGATCCTGGGCAATCGTTTAGCTCCAACTCCGAGCGCTCTAACCCGCTCTAAACCACCCTTAGAAGTTCTAACCAACTTCTACACAATACTCCAACGGACTATGGAGATTTTCCTAGGGTTACGGTTTTGTGACTGACGGGAAGTATAATAGTATTTTCTGGGCTTTTCGTATAGGTATAACCTTAGAATACAACAAGGTATATGGCTAAGGTAATTTGGGCATTATAACAATACTTGGAGAGTATTTCAATACCACAAAGGGTATTATACAGCAACTAGGCTGTGGGTACCCCACGCTGCACCTCAAAGGAGGGTGTCTACCCTCGGCTACCCCACTTAGGGAGACTCTCGCCAGGGGGAGGAGGGGCTCTCGCCAAGACACCACACTAAGGGAAGGAAGAAGCTGTCAAGCCTTAGGCAATGTGTGAATGCATTAGTCGTCCAAGGGAGGGGTACTTATAGCACAAGCCAAGGCCAACCAATGCCCAAGATCTACCCAAGTGTTAGGCAAGTGTAGGGCCAAGATTCACCCACGTGTACCTAGCCAACTTGCACACAAAATATCTACCAAAAATATCTCCCACAAAGCCTTCCTAATCGTCCATCAGGTCGCCCACTTGCTTCCAATGTGAGGTGACACGCCACCCTCCCGTTGGTCCAAAATGTTCCGTCTCTCGGAAAAATCCGCAAAAATACTTAATGACATAGCGGAAATTCCCTACGAAAGCCGTGGAAAACGTTTAGCCGAAAACGACTTAACCGTGTTGTGCACAAACATATTTCGCCCAAAGGTGCCACATGGGTGACACGTGTCGCCCCGATTCGGCCCAAAATATTTCGTCTTTCCGAAAATATCCAAACGCCAAAATCTCAAAATCAAAGCGGGCCCCACAAAATCAGAATTTCTCCCGTGGCCCCACGTGACCATTTTCAAAATAAAATTCCATAATTCTCTAATATTCCAGAAGTCCGAATACCAAACCGGGAATCCACCCCAAAAACGAACCTTTTTCCTTCACAAAACCTAAACTTTTCCGTGGAAAAATCGCCTCTTTCTTCCTTTCCAATCTTTCTGTCGTATTCTCGTACGTACGTCCTCGCATACATACCCTGGAACTACGGGGTATAACATTCTTCCCCCCTTAGAAACATTCGTCCCGAATGTTCCTTCTAAGTCTCAAAACGAACACGTGACAGTATAGTCTTCACTACTATACTTACGAAACAATCCTGCCACAGCTGGCCACAGAAATACCCACGTAAAATACTTACATCCAAGTCCACGAGGAAACACCTCTAACATCACCACAAATAATACTACTTTTGTCACTTTGTCGCGAGCCTTGCTCCGACGACCCAACAAATGGTACCGGGCTGCATGCGATCACTGAAGCTGTCGTACACTCGGACTCTTACCACATTCTGATACGGCTTCAGTTTCCAAAACTCGGGGTTACTATCTCTAACGTGGTCATCATTAATCGGGAACATTCGGATGGATCTTGATACTTTCCAACATAACAATACGAAGACCGACGCCCTTCTTCCTAAGTCGGACGGCAAATGCTAACATATAGGCAACCCGCCTATTCTTCACATGAACTCACCAAGGCCCAAAGTGACTCGGGCTAAGTTCCTTCATTTCCACAACTCGTCACACTCGGCCGGTGGTACTTTCAAGAAGACCGACCGTCAACTCGAACTCTGCGTCGTCGCCGATTATCCGCACGATTCCTCCGAGCCGCCGAACTTCTTCTAGACAAGCTTCACTATCCACTACCGGAACAAGCTCAACCAACTATCTCAACCACGCCAACATCGAACCAATCGACCGCAACTTGCATTTCTGCCTACAAGGCGTCACAAGACGACATCCGAACACCGAAATGGTAGCTTAAACACTTCAACCGGAGACAACGATCTCAGCGCTACCCAAATCAAAACACGGCCCGAGGCGAATGCGACACGAGACTCACCAGTTCCTAGCCCCGCTCGTACAAACTCCCGGAAGAGAAACAGTGCCACTGGCTCCATCGTTCGTCATAAGGTGAAGGTAGGCACCTGCAACCTCACAACCTTTTCGATAACATCAACAACGCCGAGGAACGACTCGACCAAGAACACGATAGTCGCTTCATCGCCCGACCACCGGTCGAACGCATCCACGAACTTGCACGGCTAACTAAACATGGGCCTAACACCTCATGACCCTAACACAAAGAGGGACCACCACAACCGACCCCACCACTAAACCTACCGCGGGTTGACCCGCACGTAGCCTCAACCCGACCCAAGGCGCAAATACCATCTCCCGTAGAACAATCTTACTAACACGCTACTTTAAAACCTAGCGGTCTTCTTAGCTCAACTACCCTCTTTCATTTCATACTACATGTGACTTATCCCACGAACATAGCTCACGTGCACTATGCACTCCTATAAGGGTCAAACATAACACTACACCTTTCTCGAGATGGCCTTACCTCTAAGGTCTTTACGCCTAACACTCTAAGGCTCACACCTTCTCTATCCCCAAAATCTTACTCGGTTAACCCACCATGATTCTAATCACAACTAACACACCGCTATCGTAACATAGCACTTAAGGTATACTCACCTTGAAAGTTACCAAGGACCTTCACGCCTCGACCTCTTCTCGCCGCCTTGGTTAACCCGTCGATCTCTACGCTTTCTACCTGCTGCGCATAAGCCCGCATACGTGCCATGCTCGAAGCTTCAATCAAGGACTACTCTTGCACAACCTTCTCTTAGGTAGTCATCAAGACTTGCGATACATCGGTATACTCCGTAGCCAAATCCATAGCTAGTAACAAGGTTGTCTCTCGCAATCTATATTCTCGCTCCCTGGCCGTGGAACCGGCGTTCAAATATCGTGGACGCAGTAGAATCGCCGTCATGCGCTAAACTCACTGGGGCTAGTGACGTCAGCGAAATCCCCGAATGAAGCACTACCCTAGGTAATGATTGGGCTGTGCCCTCGCCATGCTTAAACTACGCTCGCAGCCTCCGCCGCCTTGCCTCCCGGGCTCGGTTGCCCTACGCGAGGCATAACGATAAGGAAAGAATTTCGTCAGAGGGTCCAACTTACAACACAGCTCTAAGGCACGATCTCAGAGTGAGAAGAATAGAACCCAATCCTAAATATCCTATAGCCTCCTGATTATTAGTGTGCACAACACACCGATAATCAAGACTTCATCGATACGGTTCAGACACTTTCCGAGGATTAAGCGCTCACGATACCACTTTTGTCACGACCCAATCGGGCGTGATCGTGCCTTACCGGGCACCCTAGTGACACAACATCGAGTAATCAGTGAACATAAAACAACAACATGAGATAACGAAATATAAAACAATAATCAGGAAAACTTGCCTTTCGGCATATATATAACCATCAACTCTTTTACAAATGAACGGCTTAATCCTTTTTACCAACCCCGCCACAACAAGCATTACTACAGCACTCTAAGAATGATACGACCACAATGGCGGACAGGTGGCCCCGCCAAAACCCCGAATGTAAACACTTACTACGAGCGGACTATACCACCGATAAGCTCTCGAGAAACGAGCTTCCCATACGAATCGTGACACGAGAGCTAGGATCAACGATCGATGTACCTCAACTGCGCGGCGATGAACGCGGCCAAGGAGGTCAAGACAACAGTGCCGAGTATGTGAAACTAAAATAAATCGTAAATGAAATCATAGTAGTCTATACAAAGCGAGACATGTATGATAACCAAACTACGATTCACCATAAATAAGCGATCATGTCAAGTCGGGACTCACACCTCAAGTCATCACTCAATTTAACAATGGGTCTCACGCCCACAACATCAATCGTGCCCGTGGAATACCTTCCTCACCGCCGATTTATGATATACAAGCACCAAGGAATACACATGAACACCGTGTCCCACTGTGTCCTAATAAAACTGCACAGGTAGTGCGAAGGCATAGCCGACTACTAACACTCACCGTACTCAACAAGGTCATAAAGCGTATCATAAGATCTGTCTGCACCGCCACATGATCAAAGCCGCCACTTGCCCGCAGATCTAATGCGCGCGTCTAGTCCGAACTTCCCGCACTCGCGTAGGCCAATCTCATCGCCCGCATGGTATTCCCGCATCGGTGGTAGCTACTCCCGCGTCGCCCCGACTTCGCATCGCACGGCCGCGACCGCGTGCCCGTAAAGGACGCACACTAACACGGAACTCGTAGCTCGCATAGGCCCCAGGACCCGCATGAGGTATTCTCGAATCATGGTCCTGCATCGCCGAGTCTACCCCGCGTCGGAGGGCGCTTAACCCGGAATCATCTCAAGAGATGAATGCCACAATACTATCATAACGACCGATAGTTAATAAGCACAATCAAGAAACCCTTACACAAACATCACAAGATACTAACACACGTAGCATCCTAACACTTTTACTTATCAAAGCAACAAGAAAGTATTACAAGGCTATCACAAACCAATACAATCAAGTTATTCACACAAGGTACTTTCTACTAACAAGTTCTGTATCTATCCCCAAAGTACTTCACACATTAAAATCTTAAAAAAGATCTGCTTTTCACATAAGTCACACAATACCCGTAGTATAAAATAGAGTGACTGTCCTTTTAAGAAAACTAAAACTCTTACCTTTGTAAAATCAAGTAACAACATTATTTTCCAAGCGCCCAAGTTTGCCTAATTTCAAATGTTCACGTTTCTTATTTTAGAAAGGTTTCAGCTCATAGTCTTATTCATTTAAGAATATAATTCTCTTTTAAACAATCTGAGAAACATAAGCCTTATATGTGAGTAGGATATTCTTGTTTATAACAATCTTTATTACAGCAGCCATGATCTAGGAAATATCATTTTGTCTCATCTTAGCTTCTATGCAGATGGAAGTTTCTACTGGTTTTAATAATACTTAATTGTTCAAAACATTTCCTTTATTAACGCCGCAGTGGTTTGTCGATACACATCCCGATTTCCAAAATCAAGAAAACGTTCTTAAGCCGTTATACCTAACTTCCCATAAAGCTAGTATAACTCTTAAGTTCTCAAAACCAAGTATTACTTCTCTTCAAAACGATTTCAGAAATCTTTTGAAATACTTCAAGTTCTTTATAATCACACATCAAGCCAGTTATAAACAAATCATTTACCTTTTAAAGACCACAAAGTGTTTTCTTATCTACATAAAGCTGTTATAACCAACTTCCCATAAAGCCGTTATAACACTTTATGTTTTAAACCCATCGAATACATTTAGCACATGACGCTCACCGTACTACATAGTTCACACATATCATGCTAGAGAGATAGGAAGAGGTTCACATACCTCGCGACGATTATCGACTAATAGCAAAATGCTCCGAGTACCTCAAGCCGTCGGCTACTCCTTAAGCCACGTAGATCGCGCCACACGTAGTACATCCACCTATAAGGCCACAAGGCGCTTATTAACATTTAGGTCTCATCGTAGAACTTCTACAGAAAATTCGGCAGCACTTCCCCCCCCCGCAACAGCGTAAATCTCCTCCTCTATCGAGGCCGGCTACCAAGCCAACCAGGGGGGGGGGTTTATACATCTAACCCTAACGGGTACAATTCTACTCCACGGTACTACTACACAAGTCTACTGTAATACAGTCCTATGTAATTACAGTTCAGTTCTTCAGGCTTAAGTCCAAGGACATTGCCACAAGCTATGTTCAGTTATATATATATAGTATACTTCAACTATATACTCCTACAACATGTAATATCCAATTACAATAGGGGGACAAGATAATTACCTCGATAAGCCCATAATTATCCAAGTATAAAGTCGATCCTGGGCAATCGTTTAGCTCCAACTCCGAGCGCTCCAACCCGCTCTAAACCACCCTTAGAAGTTCTAACCAACTTCTACACAATACTCCAACGGACTATGGAGATTTTCCTAGGGTTACGGTTTTGTGACTGACGGGAAGTATAATAGTATTTTCTGGGCTTTTCGTATAGGTATAACCTTAGAATACAACAAGGTATAGGGCTAAGGTAATTTGGGCATTATAACAATACTTGGAGAGTATTTCTATACCACAAAGGGGGGTATTATACGAAAGCAACTAGGCTGGGGTACCACTCGCTAGCACCTCAAAGGAGTGGGTGTCTGCCTCTACTACCCCACTGTGGGAGACTCTCGCCAGGGGACGAGGGGCTCTCGGCCAAGACACCACACTAAGGGGGAAGGAAGAAGCTTTCAAGACTTAGGCAATTTGTGAATGAATTAGTCTTCCAAGGGAGGGTATTTATAAGACAAGCCAAGGCCAACCAATGGCCAAGATCTAGCCAAGTGTTAGGCAAGTGTAGGGCCAAGATTCACCCACGTGTACCTAGCCAACTTGCACACAAAATATCTACCAAAAATATCTCCCACAAAGCCTTCCCAATCGCCCATCAGGCCGCCCACTTGCTTCCAATGTGAGGTGACACATGTCACCCTCCCGTTGGTCCAAAATGTTCCGTCTCTCGGAAAAATCCATAAAAATACTTAATGACATAGCCTAAATTCCCTACGAAAGTCGTGGAAAACGTTTAGTCAAAACGACTCTAACCGTGTTGTGCACAAACATATTTCGGCCCAAAGGTGCCACACGGGGGTGACACGTGTCGCCCCGATTCGCCCAAAATATTTCGTCTTCCAAAATATCCAAAACGCCAAAATCTCAAAATCAAAGCGGCCCCACAAAATCAGAATTCCTCCCGTGGGCCCCACGTGACCATTTTCGAAAATAAAATTCCATAATTCTCTAATATTCCAGGAAGTCCGAATACCAAATCTGGGAATCCAATTCCCAAAAACGAACCTTTTTCCTTCACAAAAACCGGAAACTTTTCCGTGGAAAAATCGCCTCTTTCTTCCTTTCCAATCTTTCTGTCGTATTCTCGTACGTACGTCCTCGCATACATACCCTGGAACTACGGGGTATAACAATAACACCCTTGCATAAATTTTGACCAAGCCATGTGGGAGTGCCACGTGTCGCCCTCTCATTCGTCCATAAAATTCTGTAACCCTCGTGGGCCCCACAAAAATGTAAAATTCCTCGGGTGGGCCCCACGTGACCAAATCCGTAAAAATAAATTTCCATAATTTTAATAAGTTCCATAATCTTCAAATAATGCCTTTTGAGAATCCAATTCTCAACAACGAACATTTTTCCTTTCCGACGTTCGGAAGATTTTCCGTCGGAAAAACAATTCTTCCTTTCGTACTAATTTCCAAGTCTTGTTTCCTTTCGTACATTCTCTTATATATGTTCTGGACTTTCGGGGTGTAACAGTAGCTGACATAGCGGATAGTGTTCATCGTTATGTGATGGGGCTAGACCGTCATATGATTACTGCATGCTTGGGGGTGGCCCTTCAGCCAGGTATGGATATTTCCAGGATGCAGGCGTATGCGCAGGGGATAGAGGATAGAGAGAGGGAGGATCATATTGACTCAAGCCATCCCAAGAGGGCCAGGACAGGAGGGTCTCAGTCGGTTTAGGCGAGGACGCACAGCAGGCCAGGTCGGGGCGCAGAGGTCAGTCGATTTTTCCGAGGCGGGCCTCCGGCGAATACATTGCGGCCCAAAGACCGAGTGCTCCTCCACAATTTTCCGGCGGGGGGTTTTACAACCCCGGGAATGCAGGGGCCGGTCAGATCTCTAGAGCATCAGGTTCTCAGGGATATGGGGGTTCCAGTCAGTCAAGTCCACCTTTGCCTCAATGCGCCCAGTGTGGTAGGTTCCATTCTGGGGTATGTCGCGCCGGTACGGGTGCTTGTTTTTCTTGTGGTCGTCTAGGCCATATGTTAAGAGAGTGTCCTTATAGAGGGGGTCCTGGTGGGACAACACAGTCTACTGGATCAGTTGCGGGTTCTTCGCCTTCAATAGCTAGGCAGGATGTTCATGCACCGACAGGCCGTGGCAGAGGTCGTGGTGGAAGTTCCCAGTTTTAGCGGTCCTTTGAACCACCTATATGATTTCAGGTATGTCTTTGACCTTTTAGAAACATGTATGCATGATAAAGTTGTTGTATGTTTAAGTGTCATGAACAGATTATATTGAGACTATGTATATGCTAGAAGGGGTTGGAAGTACGAAAAGATAATCCCTTTTTGGGCTTATGATGGACGGATATGCGTGTGCGAGGTATTAGGGCCATAAGTGGCATAATTAGGTTTCATTAAGTGTAGTTTTATGAGATTATGCCGAGAAATGATAGAGTGAGCTCCGAAAGAACATTCGAGGACGAATGTTTCTAAGGGGGGAAGAATGTTACACCCCGTATTTACAGGACATGTTTTAAGAACGTACGTGAGAATCCCAAATGTTAAGATTAGAGACTTGTAAAAATTTATCGGAATTATGGAATTGTCGGAAAACGTAATATTGTGACGAATGGGAGGGCGACACGTGTCACCCCCCCTTATGTTACCTTGGACGAATTTAGGCATGGACAAAAGGGTCATTTGACCATTGTTAGGAAGACAAAGTCTTGCAAGTTGAAGAGCTTGACAATGTTGACTTAGTCAATAGGACCACAAGTCTTGATATTTAAAAGAATTTCATCCAAACCATACATTTGTGCACATCTTGACCCTCCATTGAACTATATAGTAGTACTAGTAGCAAGACAACTTCTATACTTAGCCACATTTTCAAGAAATTGGAAGCACACTACTAGGAGCTCTCGGGTTCTACAAGAAAGAAAAAGAAAAAAATTTGTTTGTTGTCCAATAAGCTCCACACTTTAAACCAAGGTTCATGAGGGTATTGTAAGGGTATCTCAATAGAAAGATCCCGGAAAAATAGCGTTTTCGTATTAGTCGCAAGGTGAAAACCTAGTTGCTTTTCTAGTGTTATACCCCGTAGTTCCGGAATATGTATGTAAGGACGTGCGTACAAATGTATAAACCCTAATTAGGGTAAGAATGAAAGAATTGTTTTCTGACGGAAAATATTCCGAACCTTGTGAAGGAAATTTTACGTTTTCAATATTTTTACGACTATGAAATTTTTCCGAGAGATGAAATATTTTGGACCAATAGGATGGCGACATGTGTCACCCCAAGTGGTCAAGACAAGTGGACAAAGTCTTGCATGGTAATTACATGGCACTTGGACGTTTTTTTGCTAGTTGGTGGGCTAGTCAAATGGTCAAAGTCTTGTATGGCTTTTGTGGGACAAATGGAGAAAGGAACCTACACAAACACATCTATACCATACACATGTTTCAATCCTAACCCTTGATTGTCCTATATAAACCCCTCTAGTTGATGAAAATCTTCCACACTTAGAACATTTCAAGACTTGAAAATATTTTCTCTCCCTCCCTAGTTGCTCTCGTCCCACCCCCCTTTTTCTTGAGCAAATGTTGTCCAAAAATTCTTAAACTTATAAGAGTTCTTCCTTAATGTATTAGGAAGATTATTAACCAAGAGTTAGACAAGATTTCACACCCCTAGCCTCAAAAACCCCCCTTGGCCGAGAGTGGGCAGATTTTCGGGACTGTTTTGGACAGATTTTTAGTCAAATTTGGAAGGGACTATCTCCTAGAATATTAGGAGTTTTTGGGTGTTTCAAAAGCCTAAAATTAAATTCGTCGAGTCTAGTTTCCAACTCAACAAACCTCTCATCGATAGGTCACTGGAGTAGAGAGTTATCGACGTTACAAGTTCAGCTGACGAAGCAGTGGCTAAAAATCTGGACAGTCACGTTTTTTGGGCTATTTTGAGGTAATGAACCTTAACCTCTTTGTGAAGTTGATTATTATGTATATATGGATATTATACATATATTGGAAGTATATTATGGACTATAAGATATAAAGAAAGATTTGGATCTTGTTAAAATGTTAAAAGGAGAATTGGCATATTATCCATTAAAATGGTAAAAATGTATCCATTACTTACTAAGAGGTTAACAACAAAGGAACTATAACTTATAATAAGATTGGAATATAAGTTGAAGGACTAATGAAGTAATTGGATAAGTAAAATTGTAAAAGTTGGCCAAGGACCCCAACTTAAGGACCGTATCTACTTTGTACCGTATCTACTTTGGACCGTATTTACTTTGGACCGTATTTACTTTGGACTGTATTTACATTATTGTTATGAAGGAGAGATTGTTAATCGCGTTCCGTTTGGGCGTGTTATCCCCTTCTTTAGTTATTGTTGTTATGAAGGAGAGATTGTTAATCGCGTTCCGTTTGGGCGTGTTATCCCCTTCTTTAGTTATTGTTGTTATGAAGGAGAGATTGTTAATCGCGTTCCGTTTGGGCGTGTTATCCCCTTCTTTAAATTTCGGTATTATTGCACCTTAATTATAGTATGTTAATTACGGTTATCGGGCCTTGGAAAAGGTGGAAAATTGAGTAGAAACGGGGGAGGTGCTGCCGAATTTTCCGTAGGATATGGAACCTTGTTCTTAGAAATATCCTACGAAGAGATCTAGAGGTTAATAGACGTTTCATGTCCATTATAGGTGGAATTACTACGAGTAGCGTATTCTACTTGAAGGGTGGAAAAGGGCTAGCAAGGTTATAGTACTTTGGAGCGTTTTGGTAATTATCGATAATCGTCGCGAGGTATGTGAACCTCTTCCTATCCTTTCTAGCATGATTATTGTAAACTATGTAGTATGGTAGACGTACGTGTGCTAAACGAATTTGGTTGGTTTAAAACATAAAGTGTTATAATGGCTTTATGGGAAGTTAATTATAACAACTTTATGTAGGTAAAAGAATGGTTTATTGATTTTTAAAAAGATAAGAGACTTGACTTATATTTGACTTGATTTGATATGTGAAGAACTTGAATTTTGTGGAAAGTTGTGAAACCTCATTCGTGAGTAATGAGTACTTGGTTTCGAATAATAATGTTATATTGATTTCGGAAATAAGAATAAGTATCGAACAAACCACTGCAGCGTTAATAAAGGAAAATATATTGACAAATAATTAATATTATTAAAACAAGTAGAAACCTCCATCTGCATAGAAGCTAAGATAAAACAAAATTGTATTACATTTCCTAGATCATGGTTGCTTTAATAAGGTCATTAATAACAAGTATTGATTTTTCTTAAATTCCAAAGTAAGGAACTTGTTTTCTAAAAGAAAAGAGACTTGAGAATTTGAAGTGTTTTGGTTTAAAAGAAGGGCATGGTTTTGTCTTAAGATGGTTTAAAAAGAAGGTATGGAAATTGTTTTGGTTTACTTAACAAGATAGTTACTCTATTTTGATACTACGGGTATCGTGTGACTTTTTGTGAAAGAAATGGATCTTTTTAAAAGAGTTAAAGTATGTAGTACCTTGGGGTTAAAACCCGGATTCGTTGACATGAATTGAAAGTACCTTGTGTGAGTAACTTGCCTATGTTTTGTGATAGCCTTGTAATACTTTCTTGTTGGCTTGATAAAGTGAACATGTTATGATTCTACGTGTGTTAGTATCTTGTGACGTTGTGTAAGGGGGTTTTTCTTGTTGTGCTTATGTTGTTTAACGATAAGCCTGTTGTGCTGGTATTATATCACTTACCCCCCCTGACTTGTTATGATGCCGGGGGTTAAGCTGCCCCCCGATGCGAGGAATACCTCATGCGGGTCCATGGGACCTATGCGGAGCTGCGGGAGTTCTAGGAATGGTGCGAGAATACCTCACGCGGTCTATGTGGCTACGCGGATCGCGGAGTCGGGGACGATGCCGAGGGTTAGCTGCCCTGCGATGCGAGAAATACCTCATGCGGGCCTATGTGGCCTATGCGGAACTGCGGGAGTTCCAGGATTAGACGCGCACAATGATACTGCGGGCGAGTGGCTCAGCTTCGATCATTTGGCGGTGTAGAAAGACCTCGTGATACAGTTTTATAGCATTGTTGGTACGGTGGGTTCTAGTAGTCGGCTATGCCTTCGTACTTACCCCGTACGGTTTTATTATGACACAGGTGGGACCTGGTGTTCATGTGTATTCCTTGGTGTTTTATATCATGGACTGCCGGCAGTGAGGAAGGAATTCCACGGGCATGATTGATATTGTGGGCATGAGACCCATGGTTATATTTGAGTGATGACTTTGAGGGCGTGAGTCCCTGACTTGACATGACTGCTTACATATTGTATATCGTAAATTGGTTATCATATATGTCTCCTGTTTTATATAGACTATTATGATTTCATTTACAGTTTCGGGCCACATACTTGGTACCTATCAGACCGACCTCCTTCGGGCCGCGCTCATGCCGGATAGGTACATCGCCGATCCTCGCTCGTAGGATCACAGTTCAGCGTTTTGGGAAGCTCCGTTTCTCCGGAGGCTTATCTTTTGGTATGATTCCCTGAGATTGCAGGTACTTGTACATTCAGGGGTATGGCGGGGCCCTGTCCCGTCATAGTTGTTATAGAAATTCTTAGAGGTCTGTAGTACTGTTGTGGGCAGGGTTTGTAAAGGATGTAACTGTTCAAGTTTTGGTTTATATATACATGCCGAAAGGCGACATTTTCTTGGTTAGACTGTTCTTACTCTTTATTGTTTCATGTCTTTGTTTTTATATTCCGCTGGTTACTCTGATGTATATCTACTTGGGTGCCCGGGTAAGGCACCAGTCACGGGCCCGGGATCGGGTCGTGACAAAAGTGGTATCAGAGCAGTTAGTCCTCGGAAAGTGTCTCAGATCGCGGTCTAGTAGAGTCTTGATTATCGGTGTGTTGTGCACCACATCTATAATCAGGAGGCTGCAGGACATTTAGGATTGGTTTCCATTCTTCTCACTCTGAGATCGTGCCTTAGAGCCGTGTTATAAGTTGGACCCCTCTGACGTACTTATTTCACCAGTTATGCCTCTGCGAAAGGCAACCAGGGCCTAGAAGGGCAAGGCAACAGGAGGAGCTGCGAGCAGAACACAGAGGAGTACGATGGCGCAGGCCCGGTTATTAGCCGAGGTAATACCACAGACGGCGAGTTCCACGACGCCGCCGGCCCCAGCAGGGTTTAGGGCCGCAGCAGTGGCTACTGAGACCACGGTACCTGAGTCTCCAGTTCCACGACCAGGAGCCGAGGATATGAGTTACAAGGAGATGACCCAGTTACTAGCTAGGCTTGTGGCGAGGAATGAGGACGACGCGTGAAGCGGTTCCGTAATACCGATGGTTCACCCTAGATCCGATAGTTGGAGACTTCGGGACTTCTTGAGTTGCAGTCCACCAGAGTTCTATGGATCGAGAACTGAGGAAGATCCTCAGGAGTTTATTCGACAGCTGCAGCGGATCATGAAAGTGATCAAAGCCTCAGAGACAGAGTCGGTGGTACTAGGTTCACATCGGCTGCGTGATCGCCGATCGGTTTGATTAGTGAGCCGCCCCGGGAGAGCATGCACTTCCAGCCGTATGGGACGAGTTCTCGGAAGCATTTCTTACACCTTCTTGTCTCCGCAGATGAGGAGAGCTCGGGCAGATAGATTTATGATGTTGAGACAGAACGGACGGACGGTTCGGGAATACAGTATAGAGTTTGACTCGTTGGCTCGTTATGTCCCCGCTTTAGTGGCAGACATGGAGGATAGAGTGCACCGCTATGTCACAGGGCTCGATGATTATTTAGCGAAGGGTTGCACAGGAGTAGCTCTTCAGCCGGGCATGGACATTGCCCGCATCCAGGCTTATGCACAGGGGATTGAGGAACATAGAGACCGACGTAGGGACCAGGATCAACATAAGAGGGCCAGGGTAGCAGGGTCCTTCGGTAACTCAGGAGACAGACCGCCTCAGCAGCAGGCTAGTTATACACCTCCGCCGCATGCAGTGGTCCTCCACGCCTTCGAGGCGTCCAGGTATTCCGGCGGTCGAGCTCCTGTGTTTCAGATTTTCCGGGGAGTAGGAGTACTCGCCGGATGAGGCCACCCGTATCTCAGTGTGGCCGTTGTGGTAAAACCCATAGGGAGGGGTGTCGTACTAGTTTGGGAGATTGCTATACTTGCGGCCGACAGGGCCATTTTGCGAAGAAGTGTCCGACCAGAGGTAGCGCGACAAAGGGATAGTGAAACAGTAGTTACAGGTATATCCTTAACCCTCTAGAGATTTGTATGCGTGATATGATGATTTTATGTTAAAGTGTTATGTTTGGATAGCACTGTGTAGAATTGTGATTTAGAGAACATGGTTAGTTGAAAAGGGTAAGTCTGGGGATGAGACAATTGTGAACCTTAGAATTTATAACAGTTGAGACCGAGACCTTAGATGTAAGGCCGTCTTGAGTAAAAGATTTTACGGTTAGTCTTTGTCGGAGTGCATAGTATACGTGGAGTATTTGTGTGATAATTCCATGGGTAGTTTGAGATAGAAGTGGTAGCTTTCATGACGTGAATTAGTAAGATTGTTCCGGATCGGGGAACGAGAGAGTTTGGCGCGATAATGGGTCGGGTTGAGGCCAGATTGCGGGTCAACCCGCAGCCCGGAATGAAGTGAGGTAAATTTGAGGTGGTCCCGCTAGGTGATGGGGTCACGAGGGTGCAAGGCCCAAGTTTAGATAACCATTGTACGAGTTCGTAGACGCGTTCGACCATAATCGGATCATGAAGGCCGGGATTGGCCTTAAAGGAATGTGAGGCTGGTAAGATGACCAAGGTTGGAGGTAGTAACTCCAAGATTTTGGAAACTGAAGCAATGACGGAAGTATGGTACGTGTACTAGAAAGAGTTCGGGTGTTCGAGGAGGGTACGACGAGTAAGAAAAGAGGCGAAGATGTGTTAAGAAGATGGAAGTGTCCTTTTTATAAGTAAAGATGTGAAGAAAGTATCCTTTGGACCATGGGTGGAGCTAATGGTATGGATATACGCTTTAGAGATGATTCTTCGTTGGCTCGGATGTGCGTTTTCGCGCGTATGTTGTATTATGGCCATGTGTGGCATAATTGGTTTCGTAAGTATAAGAGGGAAGACTATACCGGCACAGGTATGTTTTGAGACTTAGAAGGAACATTCGGGACGAATGTTTCTAAGGGGGGGAGAATGTTATACCCCGTAGTTCCAGAATATGTATGTAAGGACGTACGTACGAATGTATAAACCCTAATTAGGGTAAGAATGAAAGAATTGTTTTCCGACGGAAAATATTCCGAACCTTGTGAAGGAAATTTTACGTTTTCAATATTTTTACGACTATGAAATTTTTCCGAGAGATGAAATATTTTGGACCAATAGGATGGCGACATGTGTCACCCCAAGTGGTCAAGACAAGTGGACAAAGTCTTGCATGGTAATTACATGGCACTTGGACGTTTTTTTGCTAGTTGGTGGGCTAGTCAAATGGTCAAAGTCTTGTATGGCTTTTGTGGGACAAATGGAGAAAGGAACCTACACAAACACATCTATACCATACACATGTTTCAATCCTAACCCTTGATTTTCCTATATAAACCCCTCTAGTTGATGAAAATCTTCCACACTTAGAACATTTCAAGACTTGAAAATATTTTCTCTCCCTCCCTAGTTGCTCTCGTCCCACCCCCCTTTTTCTTGAGCAAATGTTGTCCAAAAATTCTTAAACTTATAAGAGTTCTTCCTTAATGTATTAGGAAGATTATTAACCAAGAGTTAGACAAGATTTCACACCCCTAGCCTCAAAAACCCCCCTTGGCCGAGAGTGGGCAGATTTTCGGGACTGTTTTGGACAGATTTTTAGTCAAATTTGAAAGGGACTATCTCCTAGAATATTAGGAGTTTTTGGGTGTTTCAAAAGCCTAAAATTAAATTCGTCGAGTCTAGTTTCCAACTCAACAAACCGCTCATCGATAGGACACTGGAGTAGAGAGTTATCGACGTTACAAGTTCAGCTGACGAAGCAGTGGCTAAAAATCTGGACAGTCACGTTTTTTGGGCTATTTTGAGGTAATGAACCTTAACCTCTTTGTGAAGTTGATTATTATGTATATATGGATATTATACATATATTGGAAGTATATTATGGACTATAAGATATAAAGAAAGATTTGGATCTTGTTAAAATGTTAAAAGGAGAATTGGCATATTATCCATTAAAATGGTAAAAATGTATCCATTACTTACTAAAAGGTTAACAACAAAGGAACTATAACTTATAATAAGATTGGAATATAAGTTGAAGGACTAATGAAGTAATTGGATAAGTAAAATTGTAAAAGTTGGCCAAGGACCCCAACTTAAGGACCGTATCTACTTTGGACCGTATCTACTTTGGACCGTATCTACTTTGGACCGTATTTACTTTGGACCGTATTTACTTTGGACTGTATTTACATTATTGTTATGAAGGAGAGATTGTTAATCGCGTTCCGTTTGGGCGTGTTATCCCCTTCTTTAGTTATTGTTGTTATGAAGGAGAGATTGTTAATCGCGTTCCGTTTGGGCGTGTTATCCCCTTCTTTAAATTTCGGTATTATTGCACCTTAATTATAGTATGTTAATTACGGTTATCGGGCCTTGGAAAAGGTGGAAAATTGAGTAGAAACGGGGGAGGTGCTGCCGAATTTTCCGTAGGATATGGAACCTTGTTCTTAGAAATATCCTACGAAGAGATCTAGAGGTTAATGGACGTTTCATGGCCATTATAGGTGGAAGTACTACGAGTAGCGTATTCTACTTGAAGGGTGGAAAAGGGCTAGCAAGGTTATAGTACTTTGGAGCATTTTGCTAATTGTCGATAATCGTCGCGAGGTATGTGAACCTCTTCCTATCCTTTCTAGCATGATTATTGTAAACTATGTAGTACGGTAGACGTACGTGTGCTAAACGAATTTGGTTGGTTTAAAACATAAAGTGTTATAATGGCTTTATGGGAAGTTAATTATAACAACTTTATGTAGGTAAAAGAATGGTTTATTGATTTTTAAAAAGATAAGAGACTTGACTTATATTTGACTTGATTTGATATGTGAAGAACTTGAATTGTGTGGAAAGTTGTGAAACCTCATTCGTGAGTAATGAGTACTTGGTTTCGAATAATAATGTTATATTGATTTCGGAAATGAGAATAAGTATCGAACAAACCATCATAGCGTTAATAAAGGAAAATATATTGACAAATAATTAATATTATTAAAACAAGTAGAAACCTCCATCTGCATAGAAGCTAAGATAAGACAAAATTGTATTACATTTCCTAGATCATGGTTGCTTTAATAAGGTCATTAATAACAAGTATTGATTTTTCTTAAATTCCAAAGTAAGGAACTTGTTTTCTAAAAGAAAAGAGACTTGAGAATTTGAAGTGTTTTGGTTTAAAAGAAGGGCATGGTTTTGTCTTAAGATGGTTTAAAAAGAAGGTATGGAAATTGTTTTGGTTTACTTAACAAGATAGTTACTCTATTTTGATACTACGGGTATCGTGTGACTTTTTGTGAAAGAAATGGATCTTTTTAAAAGAGTTAAAGTATGTAGTACCTTGGGGTTAAAACCCGGATTCGTTGACATGAATTGAAAGTACCTTGTGTGAGTAACTTGCCTATGTTTTGTGATAGCCTTGTAATACTTTCTTGTTGGCTTGATAAAGTGAACATGTTATGATGCTACGTGTGTTAGTGTCTTGTGACGTTGTGTAAGGGGGTTTTTCTTGTTGTGCTTATGTTGTTTAACGATAAGCCCGTTGTGCTGGTATTATATCACTTACCCCCCTGACTTGTTATGATGCCGGGGGTTAAGCTGCCCCCCGATGCGAGGAATACCTCATGCGGGTCCATGGGACCTATGCGGAGCTGCGGGAGTTCCAGGAATGTGGTGCGAGGAATACCTCATGCGGTCTATGTGGCCATGCGGACTGCGGGAGTCCAGGACGATGCCGAGGGTTAGCTGCCCTGCGATGCGAGGAATACTTCATGCGGGCCTATGTGGCCTATGCGGAACTGCGGGAGTTCCAGGATTAGATGCGCACAATGATACTGCGGGCGAGTGGCTCAGCTTCGATCATTTGGCGGTGTATAAAGACCTCGTGATACATTTTTATAGTATTGTTGGTACGGTGGGTTCTAGTAGTCGGCTATGCCTTCGTACTTACCCCATATGGTTTTATTATGACACAGGTGGGACCTAGTGTTCATGTGTATTCCTTGGTGTTTTATATCATGAACTGCCGGCAGTGAGGAAGGAATTCCACGGGCATGATTGATATTGTGGGCATGAGACCCATGGTTATATTTGAGTGATGACTTTGAGGGCGTGAGTCCCTGACTTGACATGACTGCTTACATATTGTATATCGTAAATTGGTTATCATATATGTCTCCTGTTTTATATAGACTAGTATGATTTCATTTACGATTTTCGGGCCACATACTGGTACATGTTAGATCGACTTCCTCGGGGCTGCGTTCATGCCGCAGTAGAGGTACATCGCCGTTGATCCTCGCCGTAGGATCACAGTCAGCGTTGGGAAGCTCCGTTTCTCGAGGCTTATCTTTTGGTATGATTCCCGAGATTGCGGTGTACTTGTACATTCTGTGGTATGGCGGGCCCCGTCCCGTCATAGTTATTATAGAAATTCTTAGAGGTCTGTAGTAATCTTGTTGTAAGGTGGTTTGTAAAGGATGTAATCGCTCAAGTTTTGGTTTATATATACATGCCGAAAGCGACATTTTCTTAGTTAGATCGTTTACTCTTTATTGTTTCATGTCTTTGTTTTTATATTCCGCCGTTACTCGATGTATATCTACTGGGTGCCGGGTAGGCACTACCACGCCCGGGATCGGGTCGTGACATCTAGGTTTTGATTGGAAGATTTAAGGGAAGTGGTTTGTGATATTCTAAGGGTCTCAAGTGGCGGATTGAAGTGTCTAGAAGAGGCTCTAAGTTGCTAGGGAGTGACTTCAGATTTGAAGTTGGACTAAGACTCGTTGACGTAATAATCTTGTCTATTAAAGTGTTACAAGATTATATATTGTTGTTAGCCTTACATGTTTGCTAGCATGAAGTATATGTGTTGAAGTTTTATAAGTGTTATGGATTGTTGTAGCTAAAATCCGAAATGACATATTATCCATTTGAAGTTGGATTACAATTTGGTCGTATTTAGAATCGTCGCATGTTACTTACTTGAAGATTATAGTAGTTATAATCGATTGCGACTCGATATCATGTTATGCTAACAACGTGGATTGAAAAGGAAATTGGATAAGAATTGGTATTGTTGTATCCCAAGATTGTCGGATTTACACTTGTTGTTGTATTAGTTTGATATCAATTGTGGGGCGGAATTTTACACGTCTAGTAAGAGTGTAATCCCCCATTGTTAATTGCATTGTTGGGCCTTAAATGTGGCGTGTTTGGTTATTGAATTCGGCCTTGAAAAAGGTGGCAAAGTATGTAAAAACAAAGGAAGTGCTGCCCGATTTTCCGTAGAATTTAGTGACTTTGCACTTATAATATTCTACGTCTAAAGTAAGAAGTTAATGGACGTATTATGCTCATTATAGGTTGAAGTACTAAGTATAGCATATTCTACGTGAATGATGGAATAGCTATCAAGGTGGAAGTACTTTGGAGCATTTTGCTACTTGTCGATAATCGCCGCGAGGTATGTGAACCTCTTCCTTCTTTTGGCATGATTCTATGTATGGAATATACGTGTGGTAATATTTCATGTTCCCTCCTACTCTTAGAAGTTAAGAGGTATGTATGTGATTTACTCTATGTAAAGGTTATGTATAGGTTATCCTAAGTTCTTACCAAGTCTTATGGGGGATGTTGGTAAGAGTCGTTAGGAGGTATTTGGAGCCAAGTTGACTTGGCTAATTTTACGGCACAAATGATAATAAGTATCGAACAAGCCATCGCAGCGTTAATAAAGGAAAATGTAATGACAATTGATTATATTAAAATGAGTAGAATTCTCCATCTGCATAGAAACTAAGATAAGACAAAATTATATTACATTTTCTAGATCATGGCTACTTGAATGAGATCGTTATAAATAAGTATAACTTATTCACAACGCACCAAAGTATATGTTACTTAATTTAAAAGAGTTTACGTATGAAGTTTTTAAGACTATGAACCTTGAATTCTTAAAAGGTTAAGAAACTTTATTTTTCAAGTTTTGGGACTTGATTTCTAAAGGAAGAAATGACTTGATTTAATTGTATAGAATACATGATTTGGAAAGCATGGATTTCTTGATATTCTAAAGATAAGAGATCTTAAATTCTAAGTTAAGAAACCTGATTTCTAAGGTTAAGAGACTTGAAGTATTTTAAAAGTTACGTAACTTGATTTGAAAGTATAAGTCTCCTGGTTATAAAAAGAATGAATTAGTCTAAGGCATAAAGTTAGTATAACGGCTTTATGGGAAGTTGGTTATAATAACTTTATGGAAGATTAAGAGAATGGTTTTCTCTAGTAATATAAACAAAGAATGACTTGAAATAAAGATGGGCAAATTGTTTTAAAGGTACCAATTGCTTAAGGTTTTAAGGAAGAGGTCACGTGATTTAGAAGCCGGTAAATGTATTTCTAAAAAGGTATTGTGACTTGTCTTGGAAAGTAGATATGACTTGATACTACGGTTGTTAGTATCTTGGAAGTTTCATTTGAAAAATAGTCATTCTAAAAGAGTAGAGGTACGTAGTACGTTGGGTTAAATTCCCGGATTTTATATGACATTACCGCGTCCCAGAACGGGCCGGCGATACCTTTATGGGCGACTATATGACATTACCGCCCCGAATGGGCCGGCAAAGATACCTTTATGGGCAGACTATGTGGCTTTACCGCGTCCCAAGAATGGGCCGGGCGGTATACCTTTATGGGCAGACTATGTGACTTTACCGCGTCCAGAATGGGCCGGCGATACCTTTATGGGCAGACTATGTGACTTTACCGCGTCCCAGGAATGGGTCGGGCAGTATACCTTTATGGGCAGACTATGTGACTTTACCGCGTCCCAGGAATGGGCCGGGCAGTATACCTTTATGGGCAGACTATGTGACTTTATCGCGTCCCAGATTTGGCCGGGCAGTATAGGCGTCCCTCCATAAAGGGCCGGATTATGTTATGTAAGGTAAGTAAGTTATATGGTAATGAACTTGATGATTTTCCTAAGTATGTACGTAAGAAAGTGACTATAACTTTTATTGAAAAATGGGAAAAGATAATAAGGTACGATTAAGTTCACGAGATGGTAATGACATGGTAGGTTCAGGTATTTACTTTTTTTTACACTTACCTCTGTCATGCTTTTATACAGATATGTTTTAATTGTTGTACCTTACTTCCGTTTCATATTCTGCACTGTTGTTATCGACTTCTTCGGGGCCGTTCATGCCCGCAGGTATTAGGTGCACAGGTTGGTGATCCTTGCTCTTAGGATCTCGGTTCAGTTTTTGGGAAAAGCTCCATTTACTCCGAGGCTTATCTCTTGCACGGTTTCCCCTGGGTTGTAGATTCATGTATATTCGTGGTATGGCGGGGTCCCGTCCCGCCATCGTTGTTATGTTAAAACTCTTAGAGGTCCTGTAGTCACATATTGTGGAAAGCTTTGTAAAGGAAATGAGGCAACTGCTTCGGTTGTATATATATATATGTCCAGGAAGGTAGCCCTATCGGTTAACTTGTTGTTTTACTTCTGTTGTTTTATTTTATAAGTTTCATGTATGTTCCGATGATTATCTCTGATGTATACCTGTAAGGGTGCCCAGGTAGGGCCCCGCCATACCCTGAATCTACAAAACTATCTACAAAAACAGGGAGATCATACCCAAAAGTCAAGCCTCCGGAGAAGATGGAGCTCCTGACACCAAAGTAAAGATCCTAAGGATGCAGATCTAGCACCTGCTTTCCCTTACTTGCGGCATGAACGCAGCCCCCCGAAGGAGGTCAGTACAACAGGTACCAAGTATGTGAAACTGTAAAGTACTTAAATGAAATCATATCATTTTAAAACCAATTTTACAAATATGTTCGAAACAATCAATGTAACCGCACATAGTGCCACATCACAAACAAGAGCAATAATAGATAAATCAGAATGTGTCTTTTCTAGGATGCGAATGATCGAAGCAAGGCCAATCGCCCATAGTATCATTATGCATGCCTAATCCTGGACTCCCGCAGTCCGTATAGGCCACCTAGGCCCACATGAGGTATTCCCCGCATCGAGGGTAGCTATTCCTCGGCATCGCCCCGACTCGTAGTCCGCGTGGCCACATAGACCGCATGAGGTAATCCCCGCACACTAACCTCGAACTCTCGTAGCTCGCGTAGTCCCCGACCCGCATGAGGTATTCTCGAATCATAGTCACACGCACCGCATGAGGTGTACCTCGCGTCGTGGCGCTTAATCCCTGTATATCATGTCAAGAGTGAGTGATATAATACTAACATAACCGCTATCGTTAAACAACATAAGCACCATAAGAATAACCTCTTTACACAAACGTTACAAGATACTAACACACATAGCATCATAGTATGTCTACTCAACAAACCATCTTACTATACTTTCCGTAAATCAATACAAGTCTTTCTTAACACATAAGTAAACTGCCTTTTATCTTTCTTAAGTTGTTATACCTAACTTCCCATAAAGCTAGTATAACTCTTAAGCTTTTGTTTAAAAACCAAGTATTACTCTTCTTTAAAAATGATTCATAATTCTTTTAAATACTTCAAGATTCTTTATTATTTAGACTCAAGTCAAAAGACGCCAAGTAAAACCATGTTCGATTAACACACGACATCTACCGTACTATATATATATTTTTAAAATATCATGCTCGAGGATAGGAAGAATCACATACCTTCTCACAAATCCACCGCCAAGTCGAGTATGTCGCTACAGACTATCAACCTATAATAGTCAAATACGTCTATCAACGCCTAGACTACTCGTAGGATATTCTAAGCGAAGGTTCTTAATTCTACGGAAAATTGGGCGCATGTCCCTACCACAAACTACTCAAGTCTCATCAGAATACAAATTCTATGTAAGTACAATTCAATTCTTCATTTATATTCTTCTGATGTGATTTCAGTTCAATTCTATTCTTTAATATCCTTCT
The DNA here is from genome assembly GCA_029844215.1 of Przewalskia tangutica. Taxonomy (NCBI): domain Eukaryota; kingdom Viridiplantae; phylum Streptophyta; class Magnoliopsida; order Solanales; family Solanaceae; genus Przewalskia; species Przewalskia tangutica. The sequence continues at coordinate 83,497,918 of CM056720.1, read as the reverse complement.
ATGTATCTTATACTTATTTCTATACTACTACAGTATGTAATCTCCAATTACCATAGAAGGATAGGATTATTATTTACCTCGATAAGCCCAAAATTATCCAAGATATAAGTCGATCCTGAGCAAGGTTTAGCTCCTAATCTGTACGCTCCAATCCGCTCCAAGAAACCCTTAGAAGTTTCTACACAACTTCTACTTACTACTTCAACCAACTATGAAGTTTCTCCTAGGGTTTCGTTTAGTGACTAAATGGAAGTATAGTAGTATTTTCCGGGCTCTAAGTATAGAGGTGACTTTGGAAATACTACAAGGGATTGACTAAGGTATTTGAGAATAGTAACAATACTTGGAGAGTATTTTTCTAACAAAGGGGGTGTTTCGGCTAGCTTACTGTGGGGGAAAGGGCTTGGACGAAAAGCTCACTAGGGAGAAGGAGTTTTCAAGACTTGGAAAATATTTGTGGATGAAGAATTCTTCCAACTTAGGGGGGTATTTATAGGACTTTCAAGGGCCAAGATTAAGGCAAGTGGAGGGCAAGTGGAGGGTGTAGATTTACCCATGTGTACCTTATCCATCTACTCCACAAATATCACAAAATATCCTACCTAATCCTTGACCAAAAAAACGCCAAGAGTTGCCCACAATGTCGTCCACTTGAGGGTGACAAGTGTCGCCCTCTCGTTGGTCCAAAATATTTTATCTCTCGAAAAAATCCGCAAAAATTAATGTCGCAACCGTAATTTTCCCTTCGCAAGGTTTGGAAAACGTTTCGTCGGAAAACAATTCTTTTCGTGGGTTGGGCACAAATTTTCGTCCCTTGCCTAACTTAAGGCTTAAACTTTTGTACGTACGCCCTCACGTACATACTCAGAAAATACGGGGTATAACATTCTCCCCTCCTTAGAAACATTCGTCCCGAATGTTCCTTCCCAAGACATATAACGATAAAGTTCCTCATAACTTAAACAGTTTGCAAATGTCACACATGGCCACAATACAACACTTAAGCAATTATGTCAATGAAAATTTACAAGTAGGAAAGTGAGTTACCTGGAGGTGTGGGGAATAGGTGAGGATACTTCTGCCTCATGTCCTCCTCAGCTTCCCACGTCATCTCCTACCTGAGCTCGTTCCGCCACAAGACTTTGACGGAAGCCACGTCCCGTCCGCAGACGCCTAACTCGACGATCGATTATCGCTATGGGAATCTCTCATACGATAACCCCTCGGTCACCTGGACATCGTCAATCGGGTGTACCCTAGATGGATCCCCGATACATCTCTGCAGCATAGAAACATGAAAAACCGGATGCACTGCCTCAAGATCGGACGGCAGATCCAACTCATAGGCAACCTTGCCTACCCTGCGGACAATCTGATACGGCCCAATGTACCTTGGGCTGAGTTTCCCTTTCTTCCCGAATCTCATCAGACCCTTCATGGGTGACACCTTCAGAAAAACCAATCATCAACCTCGAACTCCAGATGCCGACGACAATGATCTGCATACGACTTCTGTCGACTACGGTATCGATGGAATCGCTCTGGATTAGCTTTACCTTATCCATCTTTGAACTGTGCGGTCCTACTAAATGCACCTCGCCTACATCAAACCAGCCTATCGATGATCTGCACTTCCTCCCATACAAGGCCTCAAAGGCGCCATCGAATCTGGAGTGGTAGCTATTATTATCACGCAAACTCAACTAGAGGCAAATGATCCTCGGCTACCCACAAGTCAATAACACAGGCTCATATCCTCAAGAATCTGGATAGTGCGCTCTACCTGTCCGTCTGTCTGAGGATGGAATGCGATTACTCGAGCTCACTGCGTCCTAAACCCTTACGGAAAGACCTCGAAGTTAGCCATAAATTGGGCTCCTGCATGCGATATGATAGAAATAGGGACCCATGCGATCGACGATCTCTCGGATGTAAAGTCCGCATAATCCTCAGAAAAAGTCGTCCGACGGGAAGAAAGTGGGCTGATTTCGTCGACCGTCGACGATAACCGGATAGAATCATGCTTCCTCCGAGTGCGAGGTAATCCCGTGATAAAGTCCATGTTGATCACCTCCCACTTCCGGTCGGGATCTCTAAATGCGCAACAAACCACCGTGCCTGGTGCTCTACCTTCACCTGCTGAAAACACGGGCACTGAGCCACAAACTCTGAAACGTCCCACTTCAAGCCATCCCACCAATACACAGATCTGAGGTCGTGGTACATCTTGGTCGACCCCGGATGGATAGAGTAACGCGCGCTGTGCTTCCTAGAACCTGCTGCCAAGTCCTGCAATATCTGGAACACACAACTCGCCTCAAACCTTAGCACCCATCAGTGCTACCTCAAAGGACCGCTTCCTCACGAAGAGCCGTATCGCGGTCTGCGTCAAAATCGGATCCTCAAATGTTGCCTCTTCACCTCGCCGGCGATGGAAGACTGCAACCTCTCGAACTCGAACGCCATCGCTATCGTAATCAATCAATCGGACTCAGGCTCGCTAATCGATGTAAATCGTGAACCATGCCCCTCGCCTGCGTATATCGATAGGCTACCCATCGACCTACGACTAAGGGCATACGCCACAACATTGGCCTTCCGGGTGGTACGGGATATCGACATCGTAATCCTTGAGTAACTCTAACCACCGTCTCGCCGTAAGTTCGGCTCCCTGCGTGAAGATATCTTGGAGGCTCTTGTGGTGTATAAATATCCACATGAACCCCATACAAATAGTGCCTCCAGATCTTGGCGTGAATCACCGCGACTCCAAATCATGGGTGGGGTAGTTCTCTCATGTTTCTTAAGTTGTCGGGATCGTATGCTATAACCTTGCCTGCTGCATCAACACACATCAAGACCGATGCACGCGTCACAATACACGACATAGCCATCCGACCTGCGGAAGAGTAAGAACGGGCGGTCGTCGATCTCTCAAGAATCGGAAACCACCGCTCCAAGCATCATCCATCAAACTTAGCGCTCCGAGTCGGCTAGTCAATGGTGCGAGATAGAAGCAAACTTCTCCACGAACCGATAATAACTGCGAGGCCCAGAAAAGGCTGCACTGTCGGAGTAGTAGGTCTAGGCAGTCTGGCGCCTCGATCTTGGTCGTATCCACCGAATACCATCACCCTACAATATGCCCAAGAAATGCCACGAAGCCACCAAAACTCACATTTGGAAAACTTGGCGTATAAGCTGGTCTGGAGAACTCTCGGCCATCGCCAAATGCTCGCATGCTCGCCTCTGAGCGGGAATAAACCAAGATGTCATCAATGAACACTATCACAAACGTGTCCAAAAATGGCTTGAACACTCGGTTCATCAAATCCATGAATACCGCCGGAGCATTAGTCAAACCGAAAGACATAACCCTGAACTCATAGTGCCCGTACCGGGTCCGGAATGTTGTCCTAGGGATATCCGCCTCTCTAACTCGCACCTGATGATAGCCCGATCGCAGATCAATCTTGGAGAAACATCTCGCACCCTGCAACTGGTCGAACAAATCATCAATCCTGGGAAGGGGGTATCTGTTCTTAATGGTCACCTTGTTCCGTGCTGTAATCAACACACATGCGCGGCGTCGTCCTTCTTCACGAACAATATCGGCGCTCCCGGGGAGAAACACTAGGCTGATGAAGCCGCTTCTCCAAAGAAATCTCTCGGATGGTCCTTGACTCTCTCAACTCGGCGGTGCCATTACGTATGGCGGAATGGAAATAAAGGCCAGTGTCCGCAAAGACATCGATACAAAACTCTATCTCCTCTCGGGAGGATACCCGAGGTCGTGCAGGAAACACATCCGGGAACTCTCGACTCTGGAATCGACTAAAAATCTGGTACCGCGACCTCGATTATCAAATACCGAATGAGATGGTAGATATACCTTCGCACCATCTTCCGGCCTGAGGTAGGAAATAAACCTACCGCCGGCGACACGGTGTTCCTCCCACTCAATAACCTCCCAGAAGCTGGAACCGTACCACTCTCTCCTGCGATCTACACCGGCATAGCAAAGCTAACCAATCCATGCCCATGATCACATCGAAATCAGTCATGTACAACTCTATCAATTCGGCTAGGGTCTGAAGACTGCATAAAGTCACTGGGCAAGCTCTATATACCCGCCGAGCTACCACCGAATCAACCACTGGCGTAGCTACCTCGAAAGGGTCTATGGACACGTGCTCTATCCTATCCTACTAGCAATAAGGGAGATATATGGGGCAGTAGAACCGGATCTATCAAGGCATACACATCACAGACCGATAAAGTACGTGGCGACATCAGCGACGCCTCACAGTCTGCCGGTGGACAAGGCATAAATGCGATTACGAGGACCGCTAGAAGCTGGACCGCGCCACGACCTCGCGACCTGCGGCCTCGAGTACCACGCCTCGGGCGATAGCGTAGGAGATGAAGAAGACACGACGAAAGACCACGTGGTGACCACTACCTCTGCCGCGCCCTTGGTCGGACAGGCTCTCGCAAAGTGACCCTGCTGGCCGCAACTGAAACAAACTCCTGGAGCAGTACCACAATTCCCGTAATGGGATCTACCGCATCGGCCACACTGAGGGGGTGGGTGGTCCCGATCGGTTAGCACCTCTGCTACCCTGGACGTGCGAAGTCCTGGGGCCCTGGTCTGTCCTCGAAGACGGTGTAGAAGTGCTCTGAGCTGGCTGTGGTGCAAATCTAGACTGCTGCTGAGGCCGTCCACCCCGAGAGCTACCAAAAGACCCTGTCGTCCTGGCCTTTTTCTGCTGCTGTCAACCCGTCGGCCTCTACGCTCGCATCCAAGTGCATGAGCACTGCATCTGGGTAATGTCCATACGGTGAGCGCTACACCCGCAAGAACTTCGGCCATATAATCGTCTAGCCGGTGGCGTGGCGATGCACCACATCGCCATGCTCGCTACTAAGCGCGAGGACATATCGGTTAGCGAATCGAACTTCGACGTTGTACTCCTGGCGTGCGCCTCTGCTCTCGGATAAAAACTTGTCGGCCCGTGCCCTCCTCATTTGCGGAGGCAAGAAGTGAGCGAGAAATGCCTCTGAGAACTCGTCCCATCTTCTTTGGGCGCATGCTCTCCTCGGGATAGCTCACGAATCAAACCAATCGATCGCGGTATCACGCGGCCGATCGCCGAAAATCACGGACTCGGTCTCAAGCCTTGATCACTCGCATGATCCTCAGAATCGACGGATGAACTCCTGCGGATCATCCTCGTGCCTCGACCGTAGAACTCGCGGGCTACAACTCGAGAAAATCCGTAGCCTCAAATCGTCCGATCTCGGGTGAACCAGTGCTGTTGGAAGTAGAAGCTGAACTGCGCATCCAACCTATCCTCGTATCCCCACGATCACGGGCGATGGCGGGCCATCTCTCAGAACCCATATCATCTGCTCCGGGTTGTGGGGCGGAGGTGCAGTGCGTGGTCTCATCGACCCGCTGCTGCGGCTCTAAACCTGTTGGGGCGGCGTCGTGGAACTCGCCGTCGAGGTATCGCCTCGTATAGGATCGGGCACGAGCCCTCGTGACTCTCGGTGTCCTACTAGCAGCTCCTCGCTGCCTTGCCCTTCGGGCGGGTTGCCTTACGTGGAGGCATAATCGTCTGAGAAAGGAATACGTTAGAGGGGTCCAACTTATAACACAGCTCTAAGGCACGATCTCAGAGTGAGAAGAATGGAAACCAATCCTAAATATCCTATAGCCTCCTGATTATTGGTGTGGTGCACAACACACTGATAATCAAGACTCTACTAGATACGGTCTGTAGACACCTTCCGAGGATTAACTGCTCTGATACCACTTTTGCCACGACCCGTTCCGGGGCCCATGACTGGTGCCTTACCCGGGCACCCAAGTAGTCATACATCAGAGTAATCAGCGGAATATAAAAACAAGACATGTAACAAATGTAAAATGAGACACAGTTTATCTGAGAAAAAGTCGCCTTTCGGCATATATATATAAACCAAGTCTGGCAGTTACATCCCAACTGTACAATAGGACTACAGACCTCTAAGGAAGTAAACAAATATGGCGGGACAGGGCCCCGCCATACCCTGAATCTACAAAACTATCTACAACAACAGGGAGATCATACCCAAAAGTCGAGCCTCCGGAGAAGATGGAGCTCCTGACACCAAAGTAAAGATCCTAAGGATGCGGATCTAGCACCTGCTTTCCCTTACCTGCGGCATGAACGCAGCCCCCCGAAGGAGGTCAGTACAACAGGTACCAAGTATGTGAAACTGTAAAGTACTTAAATGAAATCATATCATTTTAAAACCAATTTTACAAATATGTTCGAAACAATCAATGTAACCGCACATAGTGCCACATCACAAACAAGAGCAATAATAGATAAAGCATGTGTCTTTTCTAGGTGTGAATGATCGAAGCAAGGCCAATCGCCCATAGTATCATTATGCATGCCTAATCTCGACTCCATGATCGCATAGGCCACCTAGGTCGCATGAGGTATTCCCGCATCGAGGGTAGCTACTCCGGCATCGCCCCGACTCTCGTAGTCGCGTGTCCACATAGACCGCGTGAGGTAATCCCCGCACTAACCCGAACTCTCGTAGCTCGCATAGGTCCTCCGACCCGCGTGAGGTATTCTCGAATCATAGTCACACGCACCGCATGAGGTGTACCTCGCGTGAAGCGACTTAACCCCCGGTATATCATGTCAAGAGGTGAGTGATATAATACTAACATAACTACTTATCGTTAAACAACATAAGCACCATAAGAATAACCTCTTTACACAAACGTTACAAGATACTCACACACATAGCATCATAGTATGTCTACTCAACAAAACATCTTACTATACTTTCCAGAAATCAATACAAGTCTTTCATAACACATAAGTAAACCGTTCCTTTTACTTTCTTAAGTTGTTATACCTAACTTCCCATAAAGCTAGTATAACTCTTAAGCTTTTTGTTTAAAAACCAAGTATTACTCTTCTTTCAAAAATGATTCATAATTCTTTTGAAATACTTCAAGATTCTTTATTATTTAGACTCAAGTCAAAAGACGTCAAGTAAAACCATGTTCAGTTAACACACGTACGTCTACCGTACTATATATATATTTTTAAAATATCATGCTCAAGGGGATAGGAAGAATCACATACCTTCTCGGCGAAATCCACCTGCCAAGTCGAGTATGTCGCGCGCAGAGTATCAACCTATAATAGTCAAATACGTCTATCAACGTCTAGACTACTCTGTAGGATATTCTAAGCGAAGGTTCTTAATTCTATGGAAAATTGGCGATTTCCTACCACAAACTACTCAAGTATACTGTAAATACAATCCTATGTAAGTACAGTTCAATTATTCATTTATATTCTTCTTATGTGATTTCAGTTCAATTCTATTCTTTAATATCCTTCTATGTATCTTATACTTATTTCTATACTACTACAGTATGTAATCTCCAATTACCATAGAAGGATAGGATTATTATTTACCTCGATAAGCCCAAAATTATCCAAGATATAAGTCGATCCTGAGCAAGGTTTAGCTCATAATCTGTATGCTCCAATCCGCTCCAAGAAACCCTTAGAAGTTTCTACACAACTTCTACTTACTACTTCAACCAACTATGAAGTTTCTCCTAGGGTTTCATTTAGTGACTAAATGGAAGTATAGTAGTATTTTCCGGGCTCTAAGTATAGAGGTGACTTTGGAAATACTACAAGGGATTGGCTAAGGTATTTGGGAATAGTAGCAATACTTGGAGAGTATTTTTCTAACACAGGGGGTGTTTGGCTAGCTTACTAGGGGAGGGCTTCGACGAAAAGCTCACTAGGGGAGAAGGGAGTTTTCAAGACTTGGAAAATATTTGTGGATGAAGATTCTTCCAACTTAGGGGGGTATTTATAGGACTTTCAAGGGCCAAGATTAAGGCAAGTGGAGGGCAAGTGGAGGGTGTAGATTTACCCATGTGTACCTTATCCATCTACTCCACAAATATCACAAAATATCCTACCTAATCCTTGACCAAAAAAACACCAAGAGTTGCCCACAATGTCGTCCACTTGAGGGTGACAAGTGTCGCCCTCTCGTTGGTCCAAAATATTTTATCTCTCGGAAAAATCCGCAAAAATTATAAATGTCGCAACCGTAATTTTCCCTTCGCAAGGTTTGAAAAACGTTTCGTCGGAAAACAATTCTTTTCGTGGGTTGTGCACAAATTTTCATCCCTTGCCTAACTTAAGGCTTAAACTTTTGTACGTACGCCCTCACGTACATACTCAGGAAATACGGGGTATAACAAGATCTCTAGAGCTCCAGGGTCTCAGGGAGATGGGGGTTCCAGTCAGTCGAGGCCACTTTTGCCTCAATGCGCCCAGTGTGGTAGGTTTCATTCTGGGGTATGTCGCGATGCAGTGCTTGTTTTTCTTAACGTCGCTCAGGCCATATGTTAAGAGAGTGTCCTTATAGAGGGTCCTGGTGGGGACAAAGATCTCTTTGGATCAATTGCGGGTTCTTCGCCTTGATAGCTAGGCGGGATGTTCATGCACCGGCTGTGGCGTAGATCGTGGAAGTTCCCAGTTTTAGCGGTCCTTTGAACCGCCTATATGATTTCAGGTATGTCTTTGACCTTTTAGAAACCAGTATGCATGATAAAGTTGTTGTATGTTTAAGTGTCATGAACAGATTATATTGAGACTATGTATATGCTAGAAGGGGTTGGAAGTACGAAAAGATAATCCCTTTTTTTGGGCTTATGATGGACGGATATGCGTGTGCGAGGTATTAGGGCCATAAGTGGCATAATTAGGTTTCATTAAGTGTAGATTTATGAGATTATGCCGAGAAATGATAGAGTGAGCTCCGAAAGAATATTCGAGGACGAATGTTTCTAAGGGGGGAAGAATGTTACACCAGTATTTCTGAGGACATGTTTTAAGAACGTACGTGAGAATCCCAAATGTTAATATTAGAGACTTGTAAAAATTTATCGGAATTATGGAATTGTCGAAAAACGTAATATTGTGACGAATGGGAGGGCGACACGTGTCACCCCCCCTTATGTTGCCTTGGACGAATTTAGGCATGGACAAAAAGGTCATTTGACCATTGTTAGGAAGACAAAGTCTTGCAAGTTGAAGAGCTTGACAATGTTGACTTAGTCAATGGGACCACAAGCCTTGATATTTAAAAGAATTTCATCCAAACCACACATTTGTGCACATCTTGACCCTCCATTGAACTATATAGTAGTACTAGTAGCAAGACAACTTCTATACTTAGCCAAATTTTCAAGAAATTGGAAGCAAACTACTAGGAGCTCTCGGGTTCTACAAGAAAGAAAAAGAAAAAAATTTGTTTGTTGTCCAATAAGCTCCACACTTTAAACCAAGGTTCATGAGGGTATTGTAAGGGTATCTCAATAGAAAGATCCCGGAAAAATAGCGTTTTTGTATTAGTCGCAAGGTGAAAACCTAGTTGCTTTTCTAGGTTTTGATTGGAAGATTTAAGGGAAGTGGTTTGTGATATTCTAAGGGTCTCAAGTGGCGGATTGAAGTGTCTAGAAGAGGCTCTAAGTTGCTAGGGAGAGCGACTTGGTTGAAGTTGGACTAAGACTCGTTGAGGTAATAATCTTGTCTATTAAAGTGTTACAAGATTATATATTGTTGTTAGCCTTACATGTTTGCTAGCATGAAGTATATGTGTTGAAGTTTTATAAGTGTTATGGATTGTTGTAGCCTAAAATCCGAAATGACATGTTAGCCATTTGAAGTTGGATTACAATTTGGTCGTATTTAGAATCGTCGCATGTTACTTACTTGAAGATTATAGTAGTTATAATCGATTGCGACTCGATATCATGTTATGCTAACAATGTGGATTGAAAAGGAAATTGGATAAGAATTGGTATTGTTGTATCCCAAGATTGTCGGATTTACACTTGTTGTTGTATTAGTTTGATATCAATTGTGGGGCGGGATTTTACACGTCTAGTAGGCGTGTAATCCCCTATTGTTAATTGCATTGTTGGGCCTTAAATGTGGCTTGTTTGGTTATTGAATTCGGCCTTGAAAAAGGTGGCAAAGTATGTTGAAACAAAGGAAGTGCTGCCCGATTTTCCGTAGAATTTAGTGACTTTGCACTTATAATATTCTACGTCTAAATTAAGAAGTTAATGGACGTATTATGGCCATTATAGGTTGAAGTACTAAGTATAGCGTATTATACTTGAAGGATGGAATAGCTATCAAGGTGGAAGTACTTTGGAGCATTTTGCTACTTGTCGATAATCGTCGCGAGGTATGTGAACCTCTTCCTTCTTTTGGCATGATTCTATGTATGGAATATACATGTGGTAATTTCATGTTCCCTCCTACTCTTAGAAGTTAAGAGGTATGTATGTGATTTACTCTATGTATAGGTTATGTCTAGGTTATCCTAAGTTCTTACCAAGTCTTATGGGGGATGTTGGTAAGAGTCGTTAGGAGGTATTTGGAGCCAAGTTGACTTGGCTAATTTTACGGCACAAATGAGAATAAGTATCGAACAAGCCATTGCAGCGTTAATAAAGGAAAATGTAATGACAATTGATTATATTAAAATGAGTAGAATTCTCCATCTGCATAGAAACTAAGATAAGACAAAATTGTATTACATTTTCTAGATCATGGCTACTTGAATGAGATCGTTATAAATAAGTATATCTTATTCACAACGCACCAAAGTATATGTTACTTAATTTAAAAGAGTTTACGTATGAAGTTTTTAAGACTATGAACCTTGAATTCTTAAAAGGTTAAGAAACTTTATTTTTCAAGTTATGGGACTTGATTTCTAAAGGAAGAAATGACTTGATTTAATTGTATAGAATACATGATTTGGAAAGCATGGATTTCTTGATATTCTAAAGATAAGAGATCTTAAATTCTAAGTTAAGAAACCTGATTTCTAAGGTTAAGAGACTTGAAGTATTTTAAAAGTTACGAAACTTGATTTGAAAGTATAAGTCTCCTGGTTATAAAAAGAATGAATTAGTCTAAGACATAAAGTTAGTATAACGGCTTTATGGGAAGTTGGTTATAATAACTTTATGGAAGATTAAGAGAATGGTTTTCTCTAGTAATATAAACAAAGAATGACTTGAAATAAAGAAGGGCAAATTGTTTTAAAGGTACCAATTGCTTAAGGTTTTAAGGAAGAAGTCACGTGATTTAGAAGCCGGTAAATGTATTTCTAAAAAGGTATTGTGACTTGTCTTGGAAAGTAGATATGACTTGATACTACGGTTGTTAGTATCTTGGAAGTTTCATTTGGAAAAGAGTCATTCTAAATGAGTAGAGGTACGTAGTACGTTGGGTTAAATTCCCGGATTTTATATGACATTACCGCGTCCCATGAATGGGCCGGGCAATATACCTTTATGGACAGACTATATGACATTACCGCGTCCCAGGAATGGGCCGGGCAGTATACCTTTATGGGTAGACTATGTGGCTTTACCGCGTCTCAGGAATGGGCCGGGCAGTATACCTTTATGGGCAGACTATGTGACTTTACCGCGTCCAGAATGGGCGGGCAAGATACCTTATGGGCGCACTATGTGACTTTACGCGTCGAGAATGGGTCGGGCAAGATACCTTTATGGGCGAACTATGTGACTTTACCGCGTCGTGAATGGGCGGGCGATACCTTTATGGGCGTACTATGTGACTTTACCGCGTCGAGAATGGGCCGAGCGATACCTTTATGGGCGGTATGTGATTTTATCGCGTCCCATTTGGTAGGCAAGATAGGCGTCCCTCCATAAAGGGCTGGATTATGTTATGTAAGGTAAGTAAGTTATATGGTAATGAACTTGATGATTTTCCTAAGTATGTACGTAAGAAAGTGACTATAACTTTTATTGAAAAATGGGAAAAGATAATAAGGTACGATTAAGTTCACGAGATGGTAATGACATGGTAGGTTCAGGTATTTACTTTTTTTTACACTTACCTCTGTCATGCTTTTATACAGATATGTTTTAATTGTTGTACCTTACTTCCGTTCCATATTCGGTACCTGTTGTACTGACCCCCTTCGGGGGCTGCGTTCATGCCCACAGGTATTAGGTGCACAGGTTGGTGATCCTTGCTCTTAGGATCTCGGTTCAGTTTTTTGGGAAAAAGCTCCAATTACTCCGGAGGCTTATCTCTTGGTACGGTTTCCCCTAAGGTTGTAGATTCATGTATATTCAAGGGTATGGCGGGGCCCTGTCCCGCCACTGTTGTTATGTTAAAACTCTTAGAGGTCTGTAGTCACATATTGTGGATCAGTTTGTAAAGGAAATGAGGTAACTGCTTCGGTTGTATATATATATGTCCAGGAAGGTAGCCCTATCGGCTAACCTGTTGTTTTACTTCTGTTGTTTTATTTTATAAGTTTCAAGTATGTTCCGCTGATTATCTCTGATGTATACCTGTAAGGGTGCCCAGGTAGGGCACCAGTCGCGGGCTCGGGGTCGGGTCGTGACAGGAATACTCCAGCCAATTCCCAAAAATATCCCCAGGCCTACTTCCCGAGGGCACGATAGAACCAAACATTGCGCATACCACTACGGTGCCGAGGGACACGACATCGACAATTGCTATACACTCAAGGACAAAATAGAGGAGTTAATCGAAGAAGGAGCCATTCGGCTGAAAGATGCTCCTCTCAACGCAAACAATAACCTTCTTCCCGGTTATGAAGATGCCCATGTGAGCATGATAGCTGAAGATGAAGAAGACAGTCTGGAAGGGATTATTACGCCAGCCCGAAAAGGGAAGAAAGTTGAATCATCGACCAACCGTCAGAGAAAAGGAGGTGCTCCTTTCCGGAGATTGTTTAACCATTGAATAGGTCATTCGTCTAGTTGTGTGCTGCAAGAGATGATCTTGCTGAAGACTCAGCCACTGAAGACACAGAGCAAGAAGAAGTGGACTCATGCCCCTGCCTTGGCCCGCCGAGTCCTGAAATAGTTAGTTTAATATATTTTTGCCCTTTATCTGTAATAAAATGGAACTAAGTTTGACCTGATTCCCTTGGTGGATACATAGGTGGCCGTTTCGGCTTCGGTTCCAACTCTAGAAATTTTAATTCTACCCAATTTCACTTGTAATGAACTACGTCATGACCTGATTCCCTCATGGGGATACGTAGGCGGCCTAAATCGGCTTCGGTCACACATTTAGGAAACCTTCCCTTATTTTGAAAATAACGAAATACACAAAACAACCCCATTGAGACCCATTTTAGGCCAAACGCCCTATGCACATTCCAAAACTGGGACAAGGTAGGAAACCAGGCAGGGGTTATGAGTCCAAACAAAGCAGACGTCCGAGCATCAAGAGTCAAAACTACAAAGTCAACGCGAATCAACCGCGCCCCCCTCAAACTCACAATTTTTTCTTCGAGCGCATGTCCTTCATATTAGCAGAAGATACAACAAAGTTCTTTATATTAGCAGAAGCAGAAAATACAACAAAATTCTTCAAAAGCAGAAAGAAGCAGCAGAAGCAAACAAACATCAACAATCAAGGGTTCAAATCCCGCAACAAAGTCTAGCGCATCAGCTCGGGCCTAGAGGCAAATTGCAACCCATGCAGTGCACAAACACACAACAAAAGACATCATGACAATCCATACGGCATTCGCAACACCCCACATATCGTACAGGGACGACATCCCTACTCACAGAATTGCATTTCTCATATATTTATCATTCTGTTTTAACAGTTATACACTAACTTTTTCTCAAGCTTAGCTTGCAGAAGCATTTATTCTACAGGAGCAGCAACACGTCCAGGCAACGACGTCATCATCATTATGTCTACGCAGTAACGCCATCAGCAACACGTCCAGGCAATGACGTTATCAGCACAACAAGTCCAAAAATGACGCCAAGTCCGAAAACGATGCCAAGTCCGAAAACGATGCCAAGTCCGAAAACGACGCCCGGCGAACACGTCGAGCAACGGCGTTATCGGCCGCAACAAGTCCAAAATGACGCCAAGTCCAAAGCGATGCCAAGTCCGAAACGACGCTAGCAAAGAATACGTTCGAACGAGCGGCGTTATCGGACAACAAGTCCAAAACGACTCCAAGTCGAAAGCGGCCGGTCGAAAACGACGCCATGTCCAAAACGGCGTCGAGTCAAAAAACAGCGAGTCCGAAACGCGGCCGAGTCGAAACGACGCCGAGTCCGAAAATGACACCGAGTCTAAAAGCGGCCGGGAGTCCGAAAGCGGCCGAGTCCAAAACGCCGCAGTCAGCGGCGCCCGGCGACACCGAGTCCGAAAACGACGCCGAGTTCGAAAACGACGCCGAGTCCGAAAATGACCCCGAGTCCGAAAACGGCGCCAAGTCCGAAAACGACGCCAAGTCCGAAACGATGCCCCGCCCAAAGACGACATCATCAGCATATCACATCTACGCAAGGACACTTTCTCTACTCTCAGAATTGCACTTCTTATATATTCATGCTTTATTATTTTGTCTTAGCAGTTACGCACTAACTTTTTCTTGAGCTTTGGTCTACAGGGCTTCAATCTAAAAAGGCAGTCGCAGCAAGGACAACATATCCGCATTCACAATCGCAACACGTCTGTGCAAGGACGAAATCACAGCATCGCATCAACACAACAATCATCACACTTTTGCAGGATAGCATTTTCTACTCACACAGTTACATTCATGCGTTATCATTTTGCCTTAACAGTTATGCACTAACCGTTTGTTTAAGTCTTAGCATGCAGGAGCAGGAGCAAAACGTGGATTTTCTCTTACAGCGAATCGGGACAATTTGTTGGGGGGCCAACCTTCCCAACAAATGGCAGAAACGGCCTCAAGCGTCGGTCCACTAGTTCCACATCACCATAAAACCCAGCATCATAAATCGATAGCGGTACACCCCAGGTTCAAGCCAGTTGTTTTTATTTTTTACTTATTTTTAGCACCACAACCCAGTGTCGTCATAACTCGACACTGGGATAAAATTTGAGTCCGCGTTAGCCCACCTTGGTGTTTCGACCATGGTAGCCCAGTGTCGTCATAACTCGACACTGGGACAAAATTTGAGTGTGCGTTAGCCCGCCCTGGTGTTTTGACCATGGTAACCCAGCGTCGTCATAACTCGACACTGGGACAAATTTTGAGTCCGCATTAGCCCGCCTTGGTGTTTGACCATGATAGCCCAATGTCATCATAACTCGACACTGGGACAGTTTGAGTCCGCGTCAGCCTTGTCTTAATTGCCCAGCATTTTTTGCAATTCTTTGGATCGAGACAAAATTGGCTATAAGTCAACGTCTTTGTCCGAAGATTCTTACATCATCTCCATATAAAGAGGGACAAGTTGTTGACACCCAATTTTGACCCTCCCGTCCATGACAGTAACTATAAAATTACACTAATTTTTAAAACAATTTTATAATAATAAAATGCAACAATAAAACATTAATACATGCATAAACAAGCAATTTAACAATAGAACCGCATCTTACGCAAAATATTAAGCACTTAGAGTCTCGCGCCCACATTTATTAATTTTAAGCCCTGTCATAATTCTTAAATGATAATAAAATAAATAAATACATAAAATAAATAATTCGACAATGACGTCGTGTTTGATAGCATAGTCGCATTTATTAATACGCAAAACAATTTTATAATTATTGTAGCGCCTAAAGTCATATTAAGATAATTTAATCTTAGCTTAAATAATAATAAAATACGCATAATAAATAAGTTTTAATAACAGCATCACATTATAAAAATTAAGCATTAATTAAATAGCACGCCCGTCTTTATTTTTTAATCTCAAACTTAGACTAACAAAGCACCTAAAATAATTTAATCACAATTTATTAATTTAATTTACCACTAATTAATTAATAATACACCTAAACTAACACTTTAAACTAATACCCACAAAACGCAACCACGACTCCAAGATGCAGCCCAACACCATGACGGCGCCCAAAACCCATCTGCCCTTTATACCTTCTCCCCCCATCGTCCAAAAAAAAAAAAAAACGCAAACCCTAAAAGAAAAGATTCGCCGAACCTCGTCCCCGTCGCCCCAGCCGGGATTCTCGCCTGAGAATCCGGCGAGTCACCTACCAAATCTTTCATCAAAGCCATAACTTACCTTAACCAAATCGCACAAAAAATTGAACCAAATCCTTACCAAATCAGCCGCAAAATCAGTCCTAACCGCAATAAAATTGTCCAAGAATCATACCCTAATTGGCATTTAAGGGTTTACCTAACTTGAAACCCAAATTGGGCGATATAAATAGGTCGATTTACACATGCAAAGGCACCCAGAGAGAGGAGAGGATCCCGTTTAAGACATAGAGGAGAAACAGAGAGCAGAAATATCAATAATCAATTTTCACAGAGTCAAACATGGAGGAGAGGAATCGGTGAAGATATCACGAGAAAAACAGAGTAAAAAATAAGACTTCATCGATCGAAAATCAGTGAGAAATCGATCCAAAATCAGCCCGAATCTGCATATTCGAGTGGAGTAAAAACACCAAGAATAAGCATCGAGAATCAAAATTTCATAAAAATAATTGAAGAACAAGATCAGTCGCAAATGGGTAAGCATTCTCAAAACAAGAGCTTCGCCCCTTTTAAATCGCATTGCAATTAATCCTCCCAGTGGATCGACGCTTGATACGCTACCTCGGTTCGCTGCCCGGAGAATGTAAATTTATCACCCTTTCACTCTTAGACTTCATTTGATCGATGGGTAAAATATGTATTCTTGCGCGACTGCTTAAGCTGGCGTTAACTTGATGTCGATGACTGATTGTGCTTGCTGAATTATTGTTAAACCTGTTTGTCGCAACTGCGGTTATAACCTGCGTCACCAGAATTTGGTGTATGACTAAAGAAAGTAATTATCGTTTGAGTGTATTGGGTCGACTGAGCTGTGTCATTGATTCTTGATGAATCTATGATCATTGTAGGTATTATAATAGTCGTTTGTAAGTGTTCGTCCTGTTAAAATATTTGAATATGTATAGATTCTGGAAGCCAGTGAACTGGTTCAAGTAGCTCGTGTATTTGTTTAGTGAATTAAAATCGGCTAGGGATCTTCTATGCGTAATCTGGTTAATTTTTAAATCTGTATGATGGATTTAGGGGTCCGGATATGGTTTGTTGTTTGAATCAAGAGAAGTATTGTGCTCCTTAGGATGGCTATGAAGTAGTATACAGACCTTTGCCTTCTAGTTTGGATTCTAAATACGATTAACTCTCTTATCCGTTCATATATATCCAAAGTTGTATCCTGGAACTATCCTTCGTGCCGATCAGTAATGTCAGTTGCAGTAAGTAAATGAAACTGAATACATCAGGCTAATTAAAGTAATAAAAGATTTGTTATACACTCAAACTTCCTGAATGAAACCTCGGGGGTCTTAACACGAGCCGGGCATAAATTTTGAATGGATCTTTATGTGTATATCACAAATACTTTATGGAATGTATCATGTCTGTTAAGTGTCAGAACTAGTCAGGAATAAACATACTTGCACTGCTCTACCATATCTGTTGGTGTTTACACAAATTAGGATGTTGGAGCATCTAAAAGACCACTCCTTGAGGTGCTCCTTGTCAATTCTCTCCTTTGTTAAAATCATTGTGATACATTTGTGCCAAATTCATCTCTTAATAATATGCTATTAATGTGATATGAAATGTATACCTCTTAGTTGATTAAAGGAATATTGTTCGAAATGTTAGACAATTTGACCATTTTCAGTGATATGTGCCGAATTTTGTGCATCAGTTGTAGTATCTAGCAGGCTAACTATATAGGCACATGCCGTTACAAGTTCGTATATCCCTGTATACCTTCAGGTGTATCAGTTTTGCCCTTAATTTTATGAGCGTTCTAGCCTCCATATGAATAGGATAAATATACATGGATTACATGTCTAGTATGTATATTAGATATCCTTGTATACTCGGGTATGTGAAAATTGGCGTGATGGTTGCTTGGGCCTGCTGGATTTCCTTGTCTGTTTACATTCACAGTTGTTATACCCCGTATTTCCAGAGTATGTACGTGAGGGCGTACGTATAAAAGTTTAAGCCTTAAGTAGGCAAAGGGACGAAATTTGTGCACAACTAGCGAAAAGAATTGTTTTCCGACGAAACGTTTTCCAAACTTTGCGAGGGGAAAATTACGGTTGCGACATTTATTATTTTTGCGGATTTTTCCGAGAGATGAAATATTTTGGACCAACGAGAGGGCGACACTTGTCACCCTCAAGTGGGCGGTCTTGTGGCCGATGGTGTGCACGTTTTGTACCATGTTTTGTGGCCTAAACCATGGGTCAATGTTTGGAGTGAATTGAGGAGTAGATGGCTAGGGGGTATGTTATACCCCGTAGTTCCAGGGTATATAGGTGAGGATGTACGTGCGAGAATACGACATAAATTTTGGAAAGAAAGAAAGATGTGATTTTTCGACGGAAAAGTTTCCGGGTTTTGTGAAGGAAAAAGGTTCGTTGATGGGAATTGGATTCCCAGATTTGGTATTTGGGCTTCTTGAATTATATTAGAATTATGGAATTTTATTTCCGGAATTGGTCACGTGGGGCCCACGGGAGAAATTCTGATTTTGTGGGGCCACTTTGTTTTCGAGATTTTGCCTTTATGGATATTTTGGAAGATGAAATATTTTGGACGATTAGAAGGCGACACGTGTCACCCCTAGGTGGCCTCGTGTCGAAATTTGCTAACAAGTGGCAAGACAAGTGGCCTTGTCTTGCTAGATATTTTGTGGACAAGTGGCCAAGTCTTGCTAGATATTTTGTGTGGACAAGTGGCTTGTGGGACCCACACACACTTGTCCCCAATCTCAACCACACACTTGCCTTCATCCTAGCCCTTGGTTGTCCTATATATGCACCCTTAGTTGATGAAAACTTCCACACTTAACCATTTCAAGACAAGAAATTCCCTCCCTTCTCCCTTGACCTTGCTCTCGTTTTTGAGCCCATTTCTTGACCTAAATTTGTCCAACAATTCTTAAACTCTCAAGTGTTCTTCCCTAAGGTGTTAGGAAGATTGTGTACCAAGAGTTGGAAAAGATTTCACACCCCTAACCTATTGTTCATGCCTTGGCCGAAACTTACTAGTTGGAAACCCTAAGTGTTCTTCACTTTTTGGAGTTGGTTCTTGAAGATAAGTTGGTTAGGAGCTTCTATGGGTTGCTTGTAGGGGATTGGAACGGAAATATTTGGAGCTAAGACTTGCTTGGAGCGACATTAAGTTCTTGGATAATTATGTGCTATTTGAGGTAGTAAACCTTAACCTCTTTGTGAATTGGTCATTATACATATATTATAAGTATATTATGGAGTATATAAAATATGGAGTAAAGTTTGGAAAAGTTGGATCTTGTTAACTTGTTAAAAGAAAAGTTGGTCGTTTGCCATTAAAATGGTAAAAACGTATCTTACTTGTGAAGAAGTAATTAACAAAGTAACTATAACTTATATTAAGATGGAATATAAGTTGGATGACTAATGAAGTAATTGGATAAGTAAAATGGACAAAGTTGGCCAAGGACCCCAACTTAAGGACTGTATTTACTTTGGGTATATTTACTTTGGGCGGTATTTACTTTGGATGTATTTACTTTGGGTATTTACTTTGGGATTGTATTTACATTTACATTAAGGGAAGATTGTTCAATCGCGTTCGTTTGGGCGTGTGATCCCCTTTTTAATTATTGTATTGTTATGAAGGCGTGATAGTAAACCGCGTTACCGTTTGGGCGCGTAATCCCCTTCTTTTACTTGTTGTTATTATGGAGGCGTGATAGTAAACTGCGTTACCGTTTGGGCGTGTAATCCCCTTCTTTATGTTGTTTAATTATTATGCCTTATATATATATATGGTATATATATTACGGTTATTCGGGTCTTGGAGAAAGATGGAAAAGTGAGTAAAAACGGGGGAAGTGCTGCCGAATTTTCCGTAGAATTAGAGGGCTTTTTATTGGTATAAGTCTTCAATGGTAAGAAAGGTTTGATAGAAGTACTATGACCATTTTAGGAGTGGAGTACTACGTGTGGCGTGATCTACTTAAGAAGTAGCCGACGGGTTGAAGTACTTGGAGCGTTTTGCTATTTGTCGATAATCGTCGCGAGGTATGTGAACCTCTTCCTATCTTTTCTAGCATGATTGTTGTGAACTATGTAGTACGGTAGACGTCACGTGTGCTTAGTGATTTGGTTGGTTTAAAACATAGGGTGTTATAATAGCTTTATGGGAAGTTAGTTATAACGACTTTATGTAGGTAAAAGAATGGTTTATTGATTGTAGAAAGATAAGAGACTTGACTTATACACGACTTGATTTTGAAAGTTAAGAGACTTGATCTTGAAAGATAAGAGACTTGACTTATACACGACTTGATTTTGAAAGTTAAGAGACTTGATCTTGAAAGATAAGAGACTTGACTTAGTTTGACTTGTTATGAATTTTGTTAAAATGTTGTAAAAACCTCATTCGCGAGTAATGAGTAGTTGGTTTTAAAAGAATAATGTTTCTTGATTTGAAATGAGATTAAGTATCGCACAAACCATTGCAGCGTTAATAAAGAAATGTATTGACTAATTGTTATTAAAACCGGTAGAAACCTCCATCTGCATAGAAGCTAAGATGAGACAAAATGATATTACATTTCTAGATCATGGCCTTTTATAAGATTGTAATAGACAAGAACAACCTACTCACACATAAGGCATATGTTTCTCAAATTTGTTTTAAAGGAGAATTATATTCTTAAGTGATTAAAACTATGAACTACGAAACCTTTCGAAAATGAGAAACTTGAGCATTTGAAATTAGGCAAACTTGAACATTTGGAAAATAATGTGTTACTTGATTTTACAAGGGAAGTGTTTTGGTTTACTTAAAAGATAGTCACTCTATTTTATACTACGAACATTGTGTGACTTTTGTGAAAAAGCGTATCTTTTAAAAGAGTTAATGTATGTAATACTTTAGGGTCAGAACCGTTATTTTGGCATAAAATGATAGTACCTTAAGTTGTGTGTAACTTGCCTATGTTTGCGTGTGATAGCCTTGTTGTGCAAGTAATGTATTTTACTCGACTACCGGTTCATGGGATGAACCGGGAATGTATTTCACTCGACTACGCGTTCATAGGATGAGCAGGAATGTATTTCACTCGACTACGCGTCCGTAGGATGGGCCAGAATGTATTCCATCCGACTACCGAGTTCATGAGATGAGCAGGAATGTATTCCACACGTTTCTATCTGGTCCATGAGATGGGCGAGACATGTTATACGTATCACATGGTTTGTACCTAGATCGCCAGCGGTGAGGAAGGAGTTCCACGGGCGTGAGGATGACTTTGAGCGTGAGTCACGACTTGACATACCGCTTTTATGTTATGAGTTGTAGTTTGGTTATCATACATGTCTCTGTTTTATATAAACATTATGATTTCATTCTGATATTTTGATTTCACATACTTGGTACTGTTATCGACCTCCTTGAAGTGCGTTCATCTGCCGTAGAGGTACATCGGTTGTGGATCCTCGCTCATGAGATCACGATTCGGCGTATTAGGAAGCCCCGTTTCTCGGAGGCTTATCTTTTGGTATGTTACCACAGTGCAGCAGGTTCTTGTACATTCGGGGAATGGCGGGGCCCTGTCCGTCATAGTTATTATCACTTCTTAGAAGTGCATGTAATCTTGTTGTGGCGAGTTTGTAAAAGGATAATTGTTGGGTTTTATGAATATATCTGAGAAGGCAATCGTTTTGGTTGCTTTGTTTATTTATCATGTCTCTTGTTTCATGTTTATGTTTTATTTCGCGATTCTCTCGATGTTGTATCACGAGGTGCAGAGTAAGACACGATCCACGGGCCGGTTGGCTCGTGACAAAAGTGGTATCGAGCGATTAGTCCTCGGAAAGTGTCTGGGCCGTGTCTAATAGAGTCTTGATTATCGGTGTGTTGTGCACCACATCTATAATCGAGGAGGCTGCGGACATTTAGGATTGGTTTCTATTCTTCTCACTCGAGATCGTGCCTTAGAGTGTGTTATAAGTTGGACTCCTCGGCGTATTCTTATGTGCGATTATGCCTCGCGCAAGGCAATCGGGGCCCGAAGCGGCAAAGCGATCGAGGCGTGAAGTAAACACGAGGTTCTGCAGAGCGAAGGCCCGATCGTTACGAGATAGTGCTTCCGGCGAAGTTTTGCGGCGCCCAGCCGGCGAGTTTAGAGCGCGGCGGTGGCTGCCGAGACTCTGATACTGAGCCTCGATCCGGCTGGAAGCGAGATGAGATGGGTACAAGGAGATGGCGATTCTGGCGAAGTCGTGGCAGATATGAGAGAAATTTGAATCACGCGATTCGATCCAGTAGCACCGTAGTTCACCCCGGCGAGCGATTTGAGACTACGGGACTTTCGAGTTGTAGCCGCCACGTTCTATGGATCGAGGCGAGATGACCTCGGGAGTTTATCAAGCGACTACAATGGATCGTAAGTGATCCGAGTCTCGAGCGGATCGGTGGTATTGGGTTCGCATCACCGTGCGTGATCTGCCGATCGTGGTTTGATTCATGGAAGCGTCGAGGAACATGCGCTCCCAGCGATTTGGGGCGAGTTCTCAAGGGCATTTCTTGCACATTTCTTGCCTCGCGGATGAGAGGGCTCGGTAAACATTTTTGACGTTAAAGCGGGCCGGGCGTCTGGTTAGGGAGTACAACGTGGAGTTTGACTCGTTAGCTCGGTATGTCCCGCCTTAGTGACCGATATGGAGGGCGAGTGCACCGCTACGTCACCGGGCTCGATGATTACTTGGCGAGCTTGTTGGTGTAGCTCTTGGTAGGGCATGGACATTACTGCGTGCGAGCTCATGCACTGGATGTGAAGCACGGAGAGGTCGACGGAATGGCCGGGATCAGCGAAGAAGGCGAACAGCGGTCCTTTGGTAACTTGCGAGGCGGATCGCCTCGGCGAGCTAGTTATGCACCTTCGCCAAGATGCAGTGGTCCTCGCGATCTTGGGGCGTTCGAGGTATTCGGGGCTGATCGTGGCTCGTGGCTTAGTTCGCGGATATACGTGAGTTCTATCCAGCAGGATTCATGTCCCCCTCAGTGTGCACGATGTGGCAGGCGTCATCCCGGGGAATGTCGTCTTTTTACTGGTGCTTATTTCACCTGCGGCCGTCAGGGCCATGTGACGAGAGAATGTGCTTATAGGAGAATGCCGCGGCGTGGCCAGCGCCTCTAGGATCGATGGCGGGTTCATCGCCTTCTATGACTATGCGCCTGCAGTGCCTATGATTAGAGTGAAGCGGTAGATACAGGTATATTCTTAACCCTCTAGAGTTTTGTTTGCGCGATATGATGATCTTATTATTGTGTGCTATGTACAGATAGCATTGTGTTAAGTATAACTTAGAGAACATGACTAGTTGAAGAGGTAAGTTTGGGGTCATGGAAGGTGTGAACCTTAGAATATTATAAGTGGAGACCTTAGATGCGAGGTCGTTTTGAGTAAAAGATTTGTTTACGATTGACCTTTGTCGGAGTGCATAGTATCTGAGGGTAAAAACATTGTGTGATAAGTCCCCGAGTGGTGTGAATTATATAAGGATAGTTATGATAAGAAGACCACTAGGTTTGCGTAACTTGATTAGTGAGATTGTTCCGGATCGGGGAACAAGAGTTTGGCGCGGCAAATGGGTCGGGTTGAGGCAAGGCTGCGTGTCAACCCGCAGCCCGGTTTGGGGTGGGGTCGATTCGAGGTGGTCCGCGGTGGTAGGGTCACGAGGGTGCTAGGCGCAGGTTTAGGTAACCATCGTACGGGTTCGTGGATGCGTTCGACCAGAATCGGATCGTGAAGGCCGGGAATGGCCTTAGAGTAAATTGAAGCTAGTGGGAGCTGTTGTGAGATTAGAAATGATTCCTCGTTGGCTTGGATTTGAGTTTTGCGCACATGTTATATTCGGCCATTGGTGGCGTGATCGGTTTTGTAAGTATAGTAGTGAAGACTATCTGCAAGCGCAAATGCGTTTGGAGACTTAGAAGGAACATTCGGGACGAATGTTTCTAAGAGGAAGAATGTTATACCGTAGTTCCGTGGTATATAGGTGAGGATATGCGTGCGAGAATACGAGAAATTTTGGAAAGAAAGAAAGATGTGATTTTTCACGGAAAAGTTTAGGGTTTTGTGAAGGAAAAGGGTTCGTTGATGGGAATTGTATTCCCAGTTTGGTATTTGGGCTTCTTGAATTATATTAGAATTATGGAATTTTATTTAGGAATTGGTCACGTGGGGCCAGGAGAAATTCTGATTTTGTGGGGCCACTTTGTTTTGAGATTTTTGCCTTTATGGATATTTTGAAAGATGAAATATTTTGGGCCAGTAGGAGGCGACACGTGTCACCCCTAGGTGGCCTCATGGCCAAAATTTGCTAACAAGTGGCAAGACAAGTGGCACTTGTCTTGCTAGATATTTTTATTGGACAAGTGGCCAAGTCTTGCTAGATATTTTGTGTGGACAAGTGGCTTGTGGGATCCACACACTTGTCCCCAATCTCAACCACACACTTGCCTTCATCCTAGCCCTTGGTTGTCTATATATGCACCCTTAGTTGATGAAAACTTCCACACTTAACCATTTCAAGACAAGAAATTCCCTCCTTCTCCCTTGACCTTGCTCTCGTTTTTAGCCCATTTCTTGACCTAAATTTGTCCAACAATTCTTAAACTCTCAAGTGTTCTTCCCTAAGGTGTTAGGAAGATTGTGTACCAAGAGTTGGAAAAGATTTCACACCACAACCTATTGTTCATGCCTTGGCGAAACTTACTAGTTGGAAACCTAAGTGTTCTTCACTTTTTGGAGTTAGTTCTTGAAGAGAAGTTGGTTAGGAGCTTATGGGTTGCTTGTAGCGGATTGGAGCGGAAAGATTTGGAGCTAAGACTTGCTTGGAGCGACATTAAGTTCTTGGATAATTTTGGGCTATTTGAGGTAGTAAACCTTAACCTCTTTGTGAATTGGTCATTATACATATATTATAAGTATATTATGGAGTATATAAAATATGGAGTAAAGTTTGGAAAATTTGGATCTTGTTAACTTGTTAAAAGAAAAGATTGGCCGTTTGCCATTAAAATGGTAAGCGTATCTTACTTGTGAAGAAGTAATTAACAAAGTAACTATAACTTATATTAAGATGGAATATAAGTTGGATGACTAATGAAGTAATTGGATAAGTAAAATGGACAAAGTTGGCCAAGGACCCCAACTTAAGAATTTGTATTTACTTTGGTGTATTTACTTTGAATGTATTTACTTTGACTGTATTTACATTTACATTAAGGGAAGATTGTTCAATCGCGTTAGTTTGGGCGTGTGATCCCCTTTTTAATTATTGTATTGTTATGAAGGCGTGATAGTAAACGCGTTACCGTTTGCGCGTAATCCCTTCTTTTACTTGTTGTTATTATGGGCGTGATAGTAAACGCGTTACCGTTTGGGCGTGTAATCCCCTTCTTTATGTTGTTTAATTATTACGCCTTATATATATATATGGTATATATATTACGGTTATTCGGACCTTGGAGAAAGATGGAAAAGTGAGTAAAAGCGGGAAGTCTTCTTGAATTTTCCGTAGAATTAGAGGGCTTTTTATTGGTATAAGTCTTCAATGGTAAGAAAGGTTTGATAGAAGTACTATGACCATTTTAGGAGTGGAGTACTACGTGTGGCGTGATCTACTTAAGAAGTAGCCGACGGGTTGAAGTACTTGGAGCGTTTTGCTATTTGTCGATAATCGTCGCGAGGTATGTGAACCTCTTCCTATCTTTTCTAGCATGATTGTTGTGAACTATGTAGTACGGTAGACGTACATGTGCTAAGTGATTTGGTTGGTTTAAAACATAGGGTGTTATAATAGCTTTATGGGAAGTTAGTTATAACGACTTTATGTAAGTAAAAGAATGGTTTATTGATTGTAGAAAGATAAGAGACTTGACTTATACACGACTTGATTTTGAAAGTTAAGAGACTTGATCTTGAAAGATAAGAGACTTGACTTATACGACTTGATTTTGAAAGTTAAGAGACTTGATCTTGAAAGATAAGAGACTTGACTTAGTTTGAGTTGTTATGAATTTTGTTAATATGTTGTAAAAACCTCATTCGCGAGTAATGAGTAGTTGGTTTTAAAAGAATAATGTTTCTTGATTTCGAAATGAGATTAAGTATCGAACAAACCATTGCAGCGTTAATAAAGGAAATGTATTGACTAATTGTTATTAAAACCGATGAAACCTCCATGCATAGAAGCTAAGATGAGACAAAATGATATTACGTTTCTAGATCATGGTTGCTTTTATAAGATTGTAATAGACAAGAACAACCTACTCACACATAAGGCATATGTTTCTCAAATTTGTTTTAAAGGAGAATTATATTCTTAAGTGATTAAAACTATGAACTCTGAAACCTTTCGAAAATGAGAAACTTGAGCATTTGAAATTAGGCAAACTTGAGCGTTTGGAAAATAATGTGCTACTTGATTTTACAAGGGAAGTGTTTTGGTTTACTTAAAAGATAGTCACTCTATTTTATACTACGAACATTGTGTGACTTTTGTGAAAAAGCGTATCTTTTTAAAAGAGTTAATGTATGTAATACTTTAGAATTCGAGCAGGATTTTGGCATAAAATGATAGTACCTTAAGTTGTGTGTAACTTGCCTATGTTTGCGTGTGATAGCCTTGTTGTGCAAATCTTGTATTTTACTCGACTACTGGTTCATGGGATGAGCAGGAATGTATTTCACTCGACTACGCGTTCATAGGATGAGCAGGAATGTATTTCACTCGACTTCACTGGCGTCCGTAGGATGGGCCGAATGTATTCCATCCGACTACCGAGTTCGTGAGATGAGCAGGAATGTATTCCACACGTTTCTATCTGGGTCCATGAGATGGGCGAGACATGTTATACGTATCACATGGTTTGTACCTAGGCCAGCGATGAGGAAGGAGTTCCACGGGCATGAGGATGACTTTGAGGCGTGAGTTCTGACTTGACATGGCTTTTATGTTATGAGTGTAGTTTGGTTATCATACATGTCTCTGTTTTATATAGTGTTATGATTTCATTTCTGATATTTTGATTTCACATACTTGGTACTGTTATGCGACCTCGCCCTTGAAGTGCGTTCATCTGCAGTAAATACATCGGTTGTGGATCTCGCTCACGAGATCACGATTCGTATTAGGAAGCCGTTTCTCGGAGGCTTATCTTTTGGTATGTTACCACGATGCAGCAGGTTCTTGTACATTCGAGGAATGGCGGGGCCACTGTCCGTCATAGTTATTGTCACTTCTTAGAGGTATGTAAATCTTGTTGTGGCGAGTTTGTAAAAAGGATAAGCGTTCGGGTTTTATGAATATATCTGAAGGCAACTGTTTTGGTTGGCCTGTTTATTTATCATGTCTCTTGTTTCATGTTTATGTTTTTATTTCCGCTGATTCTCTCTGATGTTGTATCACGAGGGTGCCCGGGTTAAGGCACCAGTCACGGGCCCCGGTTCGGGTCGTGACAGGGTACTTGGGCAAATCCTCACCCTCTACTTGCCCACCACTTGTCTTATCTTGGCCATTGATTTCCCTATATATACCCCCCTTTGTTGAAGACTTCTTCATCCACAAAACAACCCCCCCCCCTTGCCTAGTTGTTTGGAGCGGGTTGGAGCGCTCAGAGTTGGAGCTAAACGTTGCTCAGGATCGACATTTAAACTTGGATAATTTTGGGCTTATCGAGGTAAATACTCTTGTCCTTATATTGTAATTGGAAATTACATACTGTATTAGTATAGAAATGAATATAAGACTCATAGAAGGATATTAAAGAAGAAGATTAAAGCAGCCTTACATAGGTGTATTCTGATGAACTTGTGTAGCTTAACGGGTAGGAAATCTTCCCATTTTTTTTGAAAGAAAGAAACCTCTTGCTAGAATATTCTACAGAGTAGTCTAGACGTTGATAGACGTATATGCCTTTATAGGTTGAAAGTTCTGCGAGTAGCATGCTATACTTGAAAGGTGGACAAGGCTAGCCGGGTTATAGCGGTGGAGCATTTTGCTAATAGTCAATAATCGTCGCGAGGTATGTGATTCTTCCTATCCTCTTGAGCATGATATTTTAAAAGAATATATATAGTACGGTAGACGTACGTGTGTTAACTGAACGTGGTTTTACTGCGATGTCTTTTGACTTGAGTCTAATAATAAGAATCTTGAAGTATTTCAAAAGAATTAAGAATCGTTTTTTTTTTAAAGAAGAGTAATACTTGGTTTTAAAAGCTTAAGAGTTATACTAGCTTTATGGGAAGTTAGGTATAACGACTTAAGAAGATAAAAAGAATGGTTTCTTGATTTTAGAAGTTAAGAGACTTGATCTTAAAGATAAGAGACTTGACTTAATATGAATTTTGTTAAAAAGTGTGAAACCTCGTTCGTGAGTAATGAGTACTTGGTTTTAAAGGAATAATGTTTCTTGATTTGAATCGAATAAGTATCGAACAAACCAACTGCGGCGTTAATAAAGAAATGTTTTGACTAATTAAGTATTATTAAAACCAGTAGAAACCTCCATCTGCATAGAAGCTAAGATGAGACAAAATGATATTACATTTCCTAGATCATGGCTGCTTTATTAAGATTGTTATGAACAGGAATAACCTACTCACACCTAAGGCATATGTTCTCAGATTGTTTTAAAGGAGAATTATATTATTAAGTGATTAAAACTATGAACTACGAAACCTTTCGAAAATGAGAAACTTGAGCATTTGAAATTAGGCAAACTTGAACGTTTGAATAATAATGTTGTTACTTGATTTTACAAAGAGAAGTGTTTTGGTTTACTTAAAAAGATAGTCACTCTATTTTTATACTACGGGTATTGTGTGACTTTTGTGAAAGAAACGGATCTTTTAAAGAGTTAATGTATGAAGTACTTTGGGGATAAAAACCCGAACTTGTTAACATAAAGTGGAAAGTACCTTGTGTGAATAACTTGATTTTGTTGGTTTGTGATAGCCTTGTAATACTTTCTTGTTGATTTGATAAGTAAACATGTTTAGGATGCTACGTGTGTTAGTATCTTGTGATGTTTGTGTAAAGGGGTTTCCCTTGATTGTGCTTACGTTGTTTAACGATAAGCCGTTATGATAGTATTGTACCACTCACCTCTTGACATGATCTGGGGTTAAGCGCCTCCGTCACGGGGTATACTCGAGCGATGCAGGACTATGATTCGAGAATACCTCATGCGGGTCCAGGGGACCTATGCGGAGCTACGAGAGTTCCAGGTTAGTGTGCGGTCTATATGGCCATGCGATCTATGTGGCCATCTGGTGCGAGTCGGGGCGATCTTTGGGAGTAGCTACCCCCGATGTGGGGAATACCTCATGTGGGCCTATGTGTGTGGCCTATGCGGAGCTGCGGGAAGTTCCAGGATTAGACGCGCACATTTGATCTTTGAGCGAGTGGCGGCCCGATCATGTGGCGGTCTAGACAGACCTCGTGATCTGATTTATGACTTTGTTGGTGCCGTGGGTTTTAGTAGTCGGCTATGCCTTCGTACTTACCGTCACGGTTTTATTATGACACAGTGGGACACGGTGTTCATGTGTATTCCTTGGTGCTTTTATATCATAGGCTAGGAAGTGAGAAGGTATTCCACGGGCATGATTGATGTTGTGGGCGTGAGACCCATAGTTATATTTGAGTGATGACTTTGAGGCGTGAGTCACGACTTGACATATTTGCTTATTTATTGTGAGCGTAGTTTGGTTATCATATATGTCTCTGCCATATAGACTACTATGATTTCATTCTGATATTTTCATTTCACATACTTGGTACTGTTATGCGACCTCGCCCGGGGCTGCGTTCATGCACGGTAGAGTACACGATGTTGATCCTCGCTCATAGGAGTCTGATTCGGCGTTTGGAAGCTCCGTTTCTCGGAGGCTTATCTTGGGTATAGTCCGCATCGTTGTAGGTACTTACATTCGGGGTATGGCGGGCCTTGCCACCATTGTTGTTATATCATTCTTAGAGGTTTGTAGTACTGTTGTGGGCAGAGTTTGTAAAAGGGATGTAGCTGTTCGGATTTAAGTTTTTATATATATATGTCGAAAGGCAACTTTTCTCGAATAAGCATTTCACACATGTTATTTCATGTCTTGTTTTATATTAGATGATTACTCGATGTTGTATCACTAGGGTGCGGGTAAGGCACGATCACGGGCCGGTTGGTCGTGACAAAAGTGGTATCGAGCGATTAATCCTCGGAAAGTGTCTGACCGTATCTAGTAGAGTCTTGATTATCGGTGTGTTGTGCACCACCAATAATCGTGAGGCTATAGGATATTTAGGATTGGTTTCCATTCTTCTCACTCGAGATCGTGCTTAGAGTTGTGTTATAAGTTGGACCTCTAACGTATTTCTTTCCACTACCGTTATGCCTCGCGTAAAGGCAACCGGGCGAAGAAGGGCAAAGCGGCCGAGAAGCTGCGAGTAGAACACATAGGGTTACTAGGGCACATGCCCAATCATCACGAGGT
The DNA here is from genome assembly GCA_029844215.1 of Przewalskia tangutica. Taxonomy (NCBI): domain Eukaryota; kingdom Viridiplantae; phylum Streptophyta; class Magnoliopsida; order Solanales; family Solanaceae; genus Przewalskia; species Przewalskia tangutica. The sequence continues at coordinate 83,467,233 of CM056720.1, read as the reverse complement.
GGTGCTTCATTCGGGAGTTCTGCGGCGACACGATCCAGCAGAGTCTAGCGTGGCGGCGGCGATTCCTCTGCGGCCATGATATTTGAACGCTTCGGTTCCACGACCGATGGCGAAGTATGGATTGCAAAGAGACGACCCTGTTACTAGCTATGGAGTTAGCAACCAGAGAGTATTTTATGTACCAACTTATCACGGGTCTTGATGACTATCTAAGAGAGGGTTGTGCAAGAGTAGCTCTTCAGTCAGGCTTGAGCATGGCCTGCGTACGGGCTTATGCACAGCAAGCCGAGAAACGTAGAGATCGACGGGTTGACCAAGATCCGCAGAAGAGGGCCAGAACAACAGGGTCCTTTGGTAACTTTCGAGGCGAATCGCCTCGTGATCGATATGCGCCTCCGCCCGGTCTGAGTGGTCCTCCACAGACTTCAGGACGCTCGAGGTATGCCGGAGTTGGTCAGAGCTCCAGGGCTTCTGATTCACAGATACACGTAGGTTCCAGCCAGTCGGATTCAGTTTTCCCTCAGTATTCACAGTGTGGCAGGCGTCATCCCGGGGAATGTCGTTTTTTTATGGATGCATGTTTTACCTGCGGCCGTCAGGGCCATGTGTCGAAAGGATATCCTAGTAGGAAGGATGCAAGTAGGAGGACTCAGCCTACCAGATCAGTTGCGGATTCAGTGGCTCGAAGAGGAAGGGGTGTTAGCCAGAGGAGGCCACCCCCACCTCGGTGTGGCCGTTGTGGAAGATGTCATTGTGGGGAGTGTCGTACTTCTACGATAGCTTGTTATGCTTGCGGCCAGCAGGGCCATTTTGCGGGGAATTGTCCGACCAGAGGTGGCGCGGATGTAGATACTCAGCCTTCAGGATCAATGGCTAGTTCATTACCTCACTGCTATGCGACAGGCGGGATGGATTAGAACGACAAAGGGAGTGAAACGATGAATCTGGTATATCCTTAACCTCTAGAGATTTGTATGTGTGATAAGATGAGTATATCTTAAGTGTTATGTTCAGATAGCATTGTGCTAATTGTGATTAGGAATCATGGTTAGTTAAAAGGGTAAGATTGGGGATAAGGGAAAGTGTGAGCCTTAGAATGTTGTACGTAGAGATCTTAGAGGCGAGGCCATCTTGAGTAAAAGATTTATTTTTATGTTTGACCCCTTGTCGGAGTGCATAGTGCACGTGAGATATATTTGTGTGATAAGTCCCTGAGTAGTGTGAAATGAAAGAGGGTAGTTGAGCTAAGAAGACCACTAGGTTTTCGTGACTCGATGGTGAGATTGTTCCGGATCGGGGAACAAGAGCTTGGCGCGAAGTGGGTCGGGTTGAGGCCAATCGCGGGTCAACTCGCGGCCTGTATTATGATGGGGTCAGTTCGAGGTGGTCCCGCCAGGTGGCAGGGTCATGAGGGTGTTAGGCCCAAGTTTAGTTAACCATCGTACGAGTTCGTGGATGCGTTCGACCAGTAGTCGGCCGATGAGGTCAACCCATCTTATCTTTCAGTCAGGACCGTGTACTCGGCAGAGGGTTATGCGAGTTGTTATATCAGGAAGGTTGTAAGGCAACACGAGGTGCCTACTTTCACCTTATGATGACGATAAAGCACGAGTTATGGCTATTTCTTTTGGAAGTTTTACGAGCGGGGTTAGGAACTTCGGTGAGTCTCGATGTCGCATTCTCCTCGGGCGGTGTTTGGATTTGAGGTATTGTGAGGATTGTTGCCTCTGTTGAGGGTGTTTTATAACTACCATTTCAGTATTCGGATATCGCCTTATGAAGCCTTGTAGGGGCGGAAGTGTAAGTCGCCGGTCGATTGGTTCGATGTTGGCAAAGTTCAAATGATTGGTTCACACTTGTTTCAGCAGGATGTGGATAGGGTGAAGCTTATCCAGAAGAGGTTATTGGCGGCTCGAGTCAACGAAGTCGTGCGGATAATCGGCGGCGGCAGGTTGAGTTGACGGTGGGTCTTCTTGAAAGTACCACCGGAAAGGGTGTGGCGAGTTTTGGAAAGCGGAAACTTAGCGAGTTACTTTGGGCCTTTCGGATCATGTGAAGAATAGGCGGGTTGCCTATAGTTAGCATTCTTGCGTCGACATAGGAGGCGATGCGTCCGATCTTTCGTGTTGCTAGGTTCGAAAAAGTATCGGAGATCCATCAGTTGTTCCGTAATGATGACCAAGTTGGAGGTAGTAACCGGATTTGGAAAGCGGCGATATGAAATGTGGTAAGTTATGAGAAAGAGTTCGAGTGTCTGCGAGAAGATGCGACAGTAAGGGAAGAAGCGAGCATGTGTTAAGAACATAGATGTGATCATTTCTTTTGTAAAGAGAAGATCGAAGGAGTATATTTTAGACCTCGGGTGGGAGCTTTTGTGATGCTAGAGGTGATTCCTTGTGGACTTGGATTTAAGTATTTCTGCGTGTTATTACGTGGCGGTGTGGCATGATTGTTTTCGTAAGTATAGTAGTGAAGACTATATTGGCGCAGGTATGTTTTGAGGCTTAGAAGGAACATTCGGGACGAATGTTTCTAAGGAGGGGAGAATGTTATACCCCGTATTTCCAGAGTATGTACGTGAGGGCGTACGTATAAAAGTTTAAGCCTTAAGTAGGCAAAGGGACGAAATTTGTGCACAACTAGCGAAAAGAATTGTTTTCCGACGAAACGTTTTCCAAACTTTGCGAGGGGAAAATTACGGTTGCGACATTTATTATTTTTGCGGATTTTTCCGAGAGATGAAATATTTTGGACCAACGAGAGGGCGACACTTGTCACCCTCAAGTGGGCGCTCTTGTGGCCGATGGTGTGCACGTTTTGTGCCATGTTTTGTGGCCTAAACCATGGGTCAATGTTTGGAGTGAATTGAGGAGTAGATGGCTAGGGGGAACTTGGGAAAATCCTCACCCTCTACTTGCCCACCACTTGTCTTGATCTTGGCCATTGATTTCCCTATATATACCCCCCTTTGTTGAAGACTTCTTCATCCACAAACATTTTCTAAGTCTTGAAAATCCCTCTCCCCCTTAGTGTAGCTCTCGTCCAAAGAGCTCCCCCTCCCCCTTGAGAAGGCCTTGGCCGAAACAACCCCCCCCCCCTTGCCTAGTTGTTCTCGTAAAATACCCCCCCCCCCTCTTGGTAGAAAAATACTCTTCAAGTCTTGTTACGATTGCACAATAGCTTGGCCCAAATACCTTGTAGTATTCCAAGGTTACCCCAATACTTAAAGCCGGAAATACTATTATACTTCCGCTTGATCGAAAACGAAACCACAGGAAAATCTTCACAGTTGGTTGAAGTATTAAGAAGAAGTTGCGTAGAACTTCTAAGGGTTGTTTGGAGAGGGTTGGAGCGCTCAGAGTTGGAGCTAAACGTTGCTCAGGATCGACATTTAAACTTGGATAATTTTGGGCTTATCGAGGTAAATACTCTTGTCCTTATATTGTAATTGGAAATTACATACTATAGTAGTATAGAAATGAATATAAGACTCATAGAAGGATATTAAAGAAGAAGATTAAATTGTACTTACATAGGACTGTATTTACAGTAGACTTGTGTAGCTTAACGGGTAGGGAAGTGCTGCCCAATTTTCCGTAGAATAGAGAACCCTCTGCTTAGAATATTCTACAGAGTAGTCTAGACGTTGATAGACGTATATGCCTTTATAGGTTGAAAGTTCTGCGAGTAGCATGTTATACTTGAAAGGTGGACAAGGCTAGCCGGGTTATAGCGGTGGAGCATTTTGCTAGTAGTCGATAATCGTCGCGAGGTATGTGATTCTTCCTATCCTCTTGAGCATGATATTTTAAAAGAATATATATAGTACGGTAGACGTACGTGTGTTAACTGAACGTGGTTTTACTGTGATATCTTTTGACTTGAGTCTAATAATAAGAATCTTGAAGTATTTCAAAAGAATTAAGAATCGTTTTTTTTAAAGAAGAGTAATACTTGGTTTTAAAAGCTTAAGAGTTATACTAGCTTTATGGGAAGTTAGGTATAACGACTTAAGAGAGATAAAAAGAATGGTTTACTGATTTTAGAAGTTAAGAGACTTGATCTTAAAAGATAAGAGACTTGACTTAATATGAATTTTGTTAAAAAGTGTGAAACCTCATTCGTGAGTAATGAGTACTTGGTTTTTAAAAGGAATAATGTTTTACTGATTTCGGAAATCAGCATAAGTATCGAACAAACCACTGCAGCGTTAATAAAGGGAAATGTTTTGACTAATTAAGTATTATTAAAACCAGTAGAAACCTCCATCTGCATAGAAGCTAAGATGAGACAAAATGATATTACATTTCCTAGATCATGGCTGCTTTATTAAGATTGTTATGAACAGGAATAACCTACTCACACCTAAGGCATATGTTCTCATATTGTTTTAAAGGAGAATTATATTATTAAGTGATTAAAACTATGAACTACGAAACCTTTCGAAAATGAGAAACTTGAGCATTTGAAATTAGGCAAACTTGAACGTTTGAATAATAATGTTGTTACTTGATTTTACAAAGGGAAGTGTTTTGGTTTACTTAAAAAGATAGTCACTCTATTTTTATACTACGGGTATTGTGTGACTTTTGTGAAAGAAATGGATCTTTTAAAGAGTTAATGTATGAAGTACTTTGGGGATAAAAACCCGAACTTGTTAACATAAAGTAGAAAGTACCTTGTGTGAATAACTTGATTGTGTTGGTTTGTGATAGCTTTGTAATACTTTCTTGTTGATTTGATAAGTAAACATGTTTAGGATGCTACGTGTGTTAGTATCTTGTGATGTTTGTGTAAAGGGGTTTCCCTTGATTGTGCTTACATTGTTTAACGATAAGCCGTTATGATAGTATTGTACCACTCACCTCTTGACATGATCTACGGGGTTAAGGCGCCTCCGTCACGCGGGGTATACTCGAGCGATGCAGGACTATGATTCGAGAATACCTCATGCGGGTCGAGGAACTATGCGAGCTACGAGAGTTCCGAGTTAGTGTGCGGTCTATATGGCCATGCGGTCTATGTGGCCATGCGGATGCGAGTCGAGGCGATCTTAGGAGTAGCTACCCCGTCTGGGAATACCTCTTGCGGGCCTATGTGTGTGGCCTATGCGGAGCTGCGGGAAGTTCCAGGATTAGACGCGCACATTTGATACAGTTTATGACTTTGTTTGTACCGTGGGTTTTAGTAGTCGGCTATGCCTTCGTACTTACCCCGTACGGTTTTATTATGACACAGGTGGGACCTGGTGTTCATGTGTATTCCTTGGTGCTTTTATATCATAGGCTGGCGGTGAGGAAGGTATTCCACAGGCATGATTGATGTTGTGGGTGTGAGACCCATAGTTATATTTGAGTGATGACTTTGAGGGCGTGAGTCCCTGACTTGACATGACTGCTTATTTATTGTGAACTGTAGTTTGGTTATAATATATGTCTCCTGCTTCATATAGACTACTATGATTTCATTTACTGATATTTTGATTTCACATACTTGGTACTGTTATCGACCTCCTTGGGGCTGCGTTCATGCCGCAGTAGGTACACCGGTGTTGATCCTCGCTCATGGAGTCACGATTCGCGTTTGGGAAGCTCCGTTTCTCGAGACTTATCTTGGGTATAGTCCCCTCGTTGTAGGTACTTACATTCGGGGTATGGCGGGCCACTGTCCGCCATTGTTGTTATATCATTCTTAGAGGTGCAGTAATCTTTGTTGTGGCGAGTTTGTAAAAGGGATGTAACTGTTCGGATTTAAGTTTTTATATATATATGCCGAAAGACAACTTTTCTCAGATAACCGTTTCACACTTCATGTTATTTCATGTCTTGTTTTATATTCCGCTGATTACTCTGATGTTGTATCACTAGGGTGTCCGGGGTAAGACACCAGTCACGGGCCCGGGTTCGGGTCGTGACAACAATCCACTGTCTGGGCTGGCCTGCTTCCTTCTTTAAAAATAAAAATAAAATAAAAAAATGAATGATTGTGTGTTTTTGGGCCTGTCTTCCTACTGTTATTCCCTTGAGAAATCTGAGAACTATAAAATGCTAAGCACCTTTCGTTTGATTTTACAGAAAGCGTATGTGTGGGCCAACAATATTTTCATAAGCTGGAATTTACTGTTTCGGCCCGTTTTCTCTTGAAATGAAATGATTTCAATGTGTTAAATCTTATATCATTGTGCATATATTATTTGATAAAGTTTGATGATATGTACTAATCTTTATCTTCTTCTTTATTTACATGAAATGCATCGGAGCAAAAAATGAAGAGTCTCATGGCGAGACTCATCTTGAGCTACTTCAAATGAAGGCCCGCATTTATGTGCATCCACCTCGCATAGGAAAATTCCAAACCGCGGCGAAAGGACATCGTCATTCTTCGAGTCATCCTTATTAATTCATATCATTTCCCCATTCATTTGTTGTAATTACTTGTCTAACATTACTCTAACATTTATTTCCCACCATTTTTTTGTGACTGTTTGGTTGCAAATCTATGGCTATAAATTCGTTTGCTTCCTCAGAATTTTACTTACTAATTTTCTGAACTACAAAACTTCTTCTTTTTCTGCCCGAATAAATTCTGTGTGATACACTGTCGTTGAGTGATGCCGCTACCTGAATTTGGTGTACTACTATTCTGGTAAGATAATCGTTCTATCCTGGGAGGGGATATTCCATCAACCTCGAGTACTGTGAGGAAAATACTTTCCTTAAGGATACACTTTGAGCTAAGTGAGCTCGATTATATTCTGAAAAATACTTTTTTCCAACACTGATTTTATTCATTATCAGTTACTGGTTTTTTTTTGCAATACAGATTATTAACACCATACACCCCTAGTTATTCAAGAAACGAGGGGGGAGTTCGATAATGTAAAAGGAGAAAATAGGACGGAGGAGAAAAAATTGCAAAAAAAGAGAAAAAAATAAATAATCTTTTTGGTGTGTTACATAACCTTGTATTGCCTAATTTTAATATTACATTTTTGTTTAGGACAATTGAATAGAGAAGACTAAAATTGACTCTCATGCATTTTAGTCTTCTCTATTCAATTGTCCTAAACAAAAATGTAATCATATGTGAGTGCTTAAATTGAGATGGAGAAAAAGCTCTGACCACACTATTAGGGTTTATTGGATAACTTCATGGAATGTGCTTGGTCGAGTAAGTCATGACATTGCTTTGAGGCGTGAAAGATAATTTTGATAGAATCAGATTATAGTTTGCATAAATTTAAGGAAGAGGAATGTAAAGGAAGTCCTTGAAATATATAAAAGAACTTGCAAATCTTAGAACGTAAAGAAGAACATAACAGAGTTGAAAGGAATCATATTAAGGTGTTGGATATGTCTACAAAAATTGAAAATGATAAAAGAAATCTTGCCGGAAGGAATATTTTCCCAACTTAAATTTTTGTTTTTTCTTTATTATTTTTTAACCTTGAAGAGGGTAGGAATATAGATGATATATTAATAAAGTTTTATATAAATTTATCAAATAATAATCATATACTATGGAAGCAGGTAATATCAACTCAAAATTCATTTTTAAATAAAAGTCTACAATCTTTAATCAATATGAACATCATAACTGCAGAGTTTAACACTTATCAAAATCATAATTAAAAACATATAGTCTAAAAATCGTACTTCTTAGTGGAATTTCAGATCACCGGAGATCTTAACCGGCTCTCAACTCCCTTTTTCTTCACTGGATTCACGGGATAAATGGCATAAGTGCTTGAAAGTTCTCAATAGACTATCCTCTAAAATTCTTACCAAAGTGTAGGTATAAAGACTAATATGATTCTAATTATAATCAGTCAAAGTTGTTTATATATGGTATTATGATATTATAATTGGTTTGGATTATAGACTAAGGGGGAGTTTAGCTAGACATAGAGAATTTTTAAACAAAGTTTTGTATTGAAATTTTTTCGAATGAATGATAGGTTTACAAGAGGCTCTTTATATAGATAACTTCGGATGTCTTTGATAATAAAATGACAAAATTGTTTTTTCAAAAGTCGTAAAGTGAATAGTAACAACTTTTTCAAAAGTCTAAAGTGCTACCGTTTCCTGTCTGCTATGATTGCCGATTTTTCCAAAGATTGTGTCTTCTTGTAATCTTTTTCAAAGCTGTCCCTTTCTTCTTTTGTCTTTTGTTTGAATGCTTTCCAGATGCTCTTCCTTGATAGTATCTTCTTGATTTTTTTATATCTCCATCAGATTCTCTTTGTTATTGCCTTCTTTGTCACTTTCTCAATGTCTTCTTATCTCTTCCTTGATAATATCCTTTGAGTGATATGATTTATAACACATGATAATCTTTAGTAATACATGATAATTGTCACGACCCGTTTCGAGGCCCGTGACTGGTGCCTTACCCGGGCACCCAAGTAGTCATACATCAGAGAAATCAGCGGAATATAAAACATACAGATATGAAACAAGAGATAAGATAATAAAACAGGCCAACCAAAACGGTTGCCTTCTTGCATATATACAGAAATTTTTGAACAGTTACATCCCTTTTACAAACCCTGTCCACAACAGTTCTACAGACCTTTAAGAATGTAACAACACCTATGACGGGACAGGGCCCCGCCATACCCACAGAATGCAGAACACCTACAACTCGGGAAACATACAAAAGATAAGCCTCGGAGAAAGCGGAGCTTCCCAATCTGTTGAGCGTGATCCTATGAGCGAGGATCAACAACCGGTGTACCTCTACATGCGGCATGAACGCAGCCCCCCGAAGGAGGTCAGTACAACAGGTACCAAGTATGTGAAACTGAAAATACTGAAAATAAAATCATAATAGTCTATATAAAACAGAAGACATATATGATAACAAAACTACGATTCCACATAAAAGTAGTCATGTCAAGTCGGGGACTCGCCCTCGAGTCATCCCTCATACGTGGAACTCCTTCCTCACCTTGGCGATCTAGGTATAAGTCATGTGATACGTGTAACATGTCTCGGCCCATCTCATGGACTCGAGGTGAAATCGTATGGAATACATTCCCGGTCCATCTCATGGACTCGGTATCAAATCAGGTGGTATACATTCCCGGTTCATCCCATGAACGCGGTGTCGCATGAAATACATTCCCGGTCCATCTCATGAACTCGGTATCGTGTGAAATACATTCTCGGTTCATCTCATGAACGCGGTGTCGTGTGGAATACATTCCCGGTTCATCCCATGAACGCGGTGTCGAGTGAAATACATTCCCGGTTCATCTCATGAACGTGGTATCAAATCAGGTGGAATACATTCCCGGTTCATCCCATGAACGCGGTGTCGAGTGAAATACATTCCCGGTTCATCTCATGAATGCGGTGTCGTGTGGAATACATTCCCGGTTCATCCCATGAACGCGGTGTCGAGTGAAATACATTCCCGGTTCATCTCATGAACGCGGTGTCGTGTGGTCATAACATTTAAACGCTATTTTAAGACAAATAAAGATAATACCATATTTTCCTTTTAAAACAACTAAGGTAATATTATGCCATTCTTTTTAAACCAAAACACTTTCCTTCTTAAAGTAAAGTAACAACATTCTTTTCCAAAAGTTCAAGTTTGCCTAATTTCAAATATTCACGTCTCTTGTTTTCGAAAGATTTCATAGTTCATAGTCTTAATCATTTAATAACATAATTCTCTTTTAAAACAGTTGAGCAATATATGCCTTATGTATGAGTAGGTTATTCTTGTTTATAACAATCTTATTAAAGCAGCCATGATCTAGGAAATGTAATACAATTTTGTCTTATCTTAGCTTCTATGCAGATGGAGGTTTCTACTGGTTTTAATATAATTACTTATTTGTCAATACATTTTCCTTTATTAACGTTGCAGTGGTTCATTCGATACTTATTCTCATTTCCGAATCAGTAAAACATTATTCTTCTTTTAAAAACCAAGTACTCATTACTCACGAATGAGGTTTCACACTTTTTAACAAAATTCATATCCATTCAATTAAGTCAAGCCTCTTATCTTTTGAGATCAAGTCTCTTATCTTCTAAAATCAATAAACCATTCTTTTTATTACTCTTAAGTCGTTATACCTAACTTCTCATAAAGCTAGTATAACTCTTAAACTTTCACAACCACGTATTACTCTTCTTTCAAAAACTATTCTTAATTCTTTTGAAATACTTCAAGATTCTTATTATTTAAAACTCAAGTCAAAAGACATCGAAGTAAAACCACGTTCAGTTAACACACGTACGTCTACCGTACTATATATATATTCTTTTAAAATATCATGCTCAAGAGGATAGGAAGAATCACATACCTCGCGACGATTATCGACTATTAGCAAATAGCTCCAAAGTACTGTAATCCTGCTAGCCTTTTCCACCCTCGAGTAGAATACGCTACTCGCAGTACTTCAACCTATAACGGTCATACAAGTCTATCAACGTCTAGACTACTCTGTAAAATAATTCTAGATACAGATTCCTTTATTCTACGGAAAATTGGGCAGCACTTCCCTACCCGCCAAACTACACAAGTCTCATCAAATCTGATCACATGTAAGTACAGTTCAGTCTTCTTCTTTAATATTCTTCTGATGTGATTTCCATTCAATTCTCTTCTTTTATACCATCTTTATATACGTCTTATACTCATTTCTATACTACTACAGTATGTAATTTCCAATTACAATAGAAAGACAGTAGTATTTACCTCGATAAGCCCAAAATTATCCAAGTTTTAATGTCGATCCTGAGCAACGTTTAGCTCCTATTCTGAACGCTCCAACCCGCTCCAAACAACCCTTAGAAATTCTATACAACTTCTACTTAACACTTCAAGCGACTATGAAGATTTTCCTTAGGGTTTCGTTTTGTATGAAGGGAAGTATAATAGTATTTACGGGCTTTTAGTATAGGTGTAACCTTGGAATACTACAAGGTATTTGGGCAAGGTATTTTGGAATAGTAACAATACTTGGAGAATACCTTTCTACCAAGGGGTATTTTAAAACAACTAGGCAAGGGGAGGGAGTATTTTCCTTGGAATTTCACAAGTGTGGATGAAGAATAAGTCTTGCATTAGAGGGGTATTTATAGGCCAATCAATGGCCAAGATTAAGCCAAGTGGTGGGCAAGTGTAGGGTGTGGATTTGGACAAGTGTAAGTGGGTCCCACTTGCTCATCAACTACACAAAATATCCTACCAACCATTGACCAAATGTTTTAGGCAAAATAAATGAAAAAAACGTGCACCAACTCCCCTAGCTTTGCCGTCCACTTGAGGGACAAGTGTCACCCTCTCGTTGGTCCAAAATATTTCATCTCTCGGAAAAATCCGCAAAAATTATAAATGTTGCAACCGTAATTTTCCCTTCGCAAAGTCCGGAAAACGTTTCGTCGGAAAACGATTCTTTTCGCTAGTTGTGCACAAAATTTCGTCCCTTAGTCTACTTAAGGCTTAAACTTTTGTACGTACGCCCTCACGTACATACTCTGAAAATACGGGGTATAACAATAATACTTGGGCTCCAAGTAATAAAATTACATGATCCCTGCTAGAGTAGTAAATTGGGTTGCAAGTAGTAAAACTACATGCTCCCTACCATAATAGTAAATGAGGCTGCAAGTAGTAAAACTGCATGCTCCCTACCATATTATATATTTATGCAAAAGGATCAGAATTTTCTTCATATTTTATCGTTCTGATAGTACTGGTGGTAGTATTTGTATTTATTATAGGTTTTCTTTTTTGTCCGACTACCGTCTGGTAATGATCAATCGTTTCCTTTACATGTTTATGTTTTAAATTTATAAGTCTATCATGTAATAGTGCTAGTTCTGTGGTATCCTGTGACTGAATGTCGTTGTCATAATACAGGGTAATAATTTCTTCTACTTCTCCTCCTTTAGAGGTTCCAATAATAGCTGCATTTCTGGCTCGTAACCTGTCCTCTATCATAGTTTTCAATGTCTGTATTCCAAATACTTTTTTTGTACTAAGGTATCCTTGGAACTGTTCTAGAGTACATGGTATTGTCTTTTTCTCAGGACCATCGTCTCCGCTAATGTTACTATTTTTTTCGGTTTTGAATATTTGGCATATTACTGTGGATTTTCCTGTTAAGTCCGTTGATGCGTCAAACATCTGTATTTCATAGACTCATTTTCTGAATGAGTTCATCATGGCTGTTGTGGAGTCAACTATAATCCTTGGTAGTTTAGCAATGTTGTACATATTCTCATTCACTATCAGTTTGTCAATAAAACCATAAGTGAATAGTTTTGATACAATATTCGGGTTAGCTTGTTCGCTGCACAAGAATCTGTGATACTTGCTTAGCTTAGCATTGCATAAAATATAAGGTATAGTCTTATAATCATAGAACTTATTAATCTTTTCATAAGCGCTGATGTAATCTGTTGGGTATTTCTGCTTGTCTCTCATTGTTATAGTGATTGATATTTGAGAAATGGATGCTATTGAAGATGACATATTGGCAAGTTTTGATACAAAATGTGCTAAACTTTTAGTAGGGTTTGTTGGTTTTTCTGGTATAGAAATAGGTGATCTTGGTTGGATTTCATTGATTTGTAAGATTTTCAGGGCTTTTAGATCTTGTATGGCTTCTTTAAGCTAGTTTATGAGATGGGTACTCTCTTGTAATTTGGATATTATGGTTGTATGAGTTTGTATAATAGATTCCATGGAATTGGTAATATATTCTTCAATGTTATCCTCACTGATCGACATCGTAATATCTGCTAAGAAAATCATCTAAAACATTTTTAGTTCCAGATATATTCTTAACAATAAAATCATAACAACAAAAGAATGATTGTCATTTTCTTCTTTTATATTAATTCTGGTAAAAAATTATCTTATTTGTATTAAAAGCTTTTAACTGTGTGTTATCAGTTCTAACAACAAATTTACTAATAGTAAATGATATACCATTTTTTTAGCAGATCTTTTCATCATCTAGTAACCCTAAAGAGTGTAGGAATATAAATGATATATTAATAAAGTTTTATCAAAATGTATCAAATAATAATCATATAGTATTGAAGCAGGTAATATCAACTTAAAATTCATTTTTTAAATGGATTAATGCCCATTAACGATGTTGATGAAAAATGTTTTACATGTACCTTTGAAGGAAAGACCATAACTTTTCCTTGGCTTACATCTTCTAAATCTATCAGCTTTATTAATCTTGTGCAGAATAAGAGACAACATCTAGATTACCTGCAACAAGAATTAATGATTTATAACATTAATGACCAGCTGACAAATTCAAAACTACACATAAAATTAAAGGAATAGAACATGATTTTTCTATTTCTATTTGCAATGATTTGCCAACTGCTTTTGGAACAGGAAAAAACACATTATTATTCTTCCATATGAAGAAGGTTTTCAGGAACAAAATATCCTGACCAAGGCTAGACCCTGCCAAATGAACACGGAATATCTGGAAATATGCCAAAAGGAAATTGCTACTCTTATAGAGAAGAAGTTAATTCGTCCTTCAAACTCTCCTTGGAGTTGTACAACGTTCTATATTAACAAACATGCAGAACAGGAACGAGGAGTTTCCAGATTGGTTATTAATTAAAAACCTTTAAATGGATTAGATATCCAATTCCTAACAAAAAGGATTTACTTGACAGGTTAAACTAATCTCTCATATTTTCAAAATTTGATTTAAAATTAGAATTTTGATAAATACAAATTAATGAATCTGATAGGTATAAAACTGCCTTTACGATTCCAGTCGGACATTATGAATGGAATGTTATGCCTTTTGGACTAAAAAATGCTCCATCGGAATTTCACCATGTCATGAATGATATTTTTACTCCATATAATGACTTTATTATTGTCTATATTGATGACATATTAGTCTTCTCAAAAAAACATACAAGAACATATAAAACATCTTGATATTTTCAAGAAGATAGTTATTTCCAATGGTTTAGTCATTTTCAAACCAAAAATGATTATTTTTCAGACTAAAGTTAGATTTCTTGGTCATAATATTGAACAGGAAAAAAAATATTCCTATTACAAGGAGTATTGAATTTGCATCAAAATTTCATGATGAAATTCTTGACAGAACCCAACTACAAAGATTTTTAGGGAGTTTAAATTATATATCTCCTTATTACAAGAATTTATCTCTAGATGCAGCTATCTTATATGATAGGTTAAAAAAGACTGCTACACCTTGGACAAAGTCCCATACGGAAGCAGTACAAAAGATTAAAAGGAATGTCCAAATTTTGTGATGCCTTATGCTTGCTAACCCAAATTGGAGAAAGATTATTGAAACTGATGCCTCATATATTGGTTATGGAGGAATTCTGAAACAGATAAATCCCCAAACCAGACATGAGTATCTTGTTAGATATAATTCAGGAAAATGGACTGATAGTCAAAAGAATTATGCTACTATAGCTAAAGTAATTCTTGCTATAGTCAAATGTGTCCTGAAATTCCAGGATGATCTTTATAATACAAAGTTTTTAATAAGAACAGGTTGCAATGCAATTAAATTCATATTTCAAAAAGATTTTAAACATGATGTATCCAAAAAAATGTTTGCAAGATGGTAGGCTCATTTAGCCCCATTTGATTTTGAGATACAATTTATTAAGATGAAAATAATTCACTCCCTGACTTTCTCACTCGTGAATTTTTGCAGGAATAAGATGCGTCCTGAAGGGACACCACCCACTCCTAATAGGGGTAGAGGAAGAGGCTGAGGCTCAGGTCGAGGAGAGAGTAATACTCCTAAAAATATTCCAAGAGTTATACTCGTATAAAAAGGCTCATCTAATGTGTATTGATGCCAGAATTCTCCTAATTGAGTTTTTTCTGTCAATCTTTGCTTTTTAAGCTACTTTTGTAATTTCAAATCATTTCATAAAGCTAATCCTTCTTTCATGCACTTTCCTATGATCTGACCATAAGAATAAAGATCTGATTGGATCTGAGAATTTCCTGAATCCTTTCTCAAGGTTCTATTGACCTTTTCAGCGAAAATGAAAGGGAGGACATATGTGAATCTGGCTTTCCAAAAACTGCTACTGACTTCTGAAAGGTTTAAAACTCTGCTAAGGAAAACGTCCTTATACCACCTGAAAGAGGTTAACGTAGGACATTTGTGGTTTTGCAGAAGAGTTCTAATATTATCATAATTGGTAGAATAATTACCAGTAAAATGATCTAGAATGGTTAAAACAAGGGTAAAAAGTGCATTAGGCTTGAGTTCATCCCAGCTTATAGGTCTTCTAGTGTTACAATTGGATTCATAGTGTCTAATAATTTGAAATAGATACGATAACAGATGCACATAACTTCTGTTTCATGCATGTAATTGTAACTATTTGCTTTTACGTATAACGTCAAAGCATGAAGTATATTGGGATCAGACAGGGATAAAGTAAGATTAGGTCTGAAATTAAAATATATAGGACCATATGCCAGACTGGATTGCATATCACTCATAAGAGATTGCTTCAAATTTAAATTCCTAGCATCTCTTAGAACAATCATAAAACTTTCAATCAAACCTTCAAGAGTTAAATGTTTAAAAGCAATTTACACTAATCCAATATGCAGAAATTTATAATGCAATTTTTGATATCTTTCAATATAAGTATCAAAAAATAACTGTATAGTTTTTTCTTGATTGTCCATTTGGATCGATTCTTCGATTTTTTATGATATGACGGTTTCGAAGATTTTTAAATATGCCAAAATTATAAATTTCCTTAGTGACAATAAAAGGAATAGTCCATTTATTTAAAGCATTAAGTTGTTGAGGAAGCTCATATTCTTCTATCTTAGCATTCTTGACAGTATGCTTATAATTTTTAAAGATATTCATTTAAAATGAAATACTGTCTATGAATACTCTTTGAATCAATGACTCTGATAGCATTTAAGACCTCTAACAAAGGTTTGAAAGGCTCTTATTACATAATATTAGAAGACCTCTAACAAAGGTCTGAAAGGATCTTATTGTAACGTCTCGTAATTTTCGGCGATAATTGGAGTACGTAAATTAAGAGAATAGACCTAGTGTTGGGAAAATTTTGTTATATTTACATATATTAATAAAGAAATTAGTATACAAGGAATGCGATCCCGAAATAATTTTGGATGTAACAACTGTGACGATGAAGATTAATAATAATTGTATATCTCCAAAAGAGGTGATTGACTAATGTCATATTACAAATTATGACATCAAGTATACGAAGGTTTTATGAGTTTTTATAATTTAATTAAAGTTGGATCTAAAATTAATTATGTGTATAATTGATAAATTATACGGAGACAAATTTCTTAATTAATTAAATTTGGATGCATGTTGGATATACGTGGCGTGATGCAAAGGCCCCCACCGCCTTTTTGGCCAAATGGGGGCGGGGGGGGGGGGGCAACATCGTACGTGAATTGTTGGCCTAATATAGGCAAAGGCAACATTTGCCTTTCTCTGTACAACCACAAGTTATTTTCTCCTTACAAAAAAGTAAGAACCAACAACCCTTTGAGAACACAAAAAAATAAGAGAGGGAGACTATATGCGTTTGGCCACAGAATATTCCAAATATTTTTCTGCTCCCGCTCCTACTACATCCGATTGTTTTATTAAGAGTTTGGAACCTTACTGTGTAAACGAAGGTATGTGAAGGCAAATTAATTCTTTCTTTTGGCATGTTCTACGTATGAAATATAACTGTGATTTCTAGAAATTAAGAATAATCATGTTATTGATTTCTATGCTGAAAGCATGTCTAAATTATTTCTAAGTCCTTAAAGAGGCATATGAAAAAGATGATAATGAGATTCACAGTGTCGTCAAAGGTAATATGTCACCCGTTGAAATTGGAACATAGTATTACCATTCATGCATTTCATTTGCATTGCATTCGCATATTACCCTGGACAACTTGTGTTATGCACATTACTATCTGGTAAATATTATATATATATGTAGGGGATACAGAGAAAGAGGGAAATGCGGTATATACGCACACCACCTGCAGCTGGTACAAATTAGCACAAAAGAGCCCTAAGAGGCCAACATTGATATTGAAGCCAGCATGACTTATATGATATAACCAAAAGCCTGTGTGGTGGTTATGATTAGACCGAAAGCCTGTGTGGCGGTCATGGGAAGTAGGATTCCGATACTACTGAAAGCCTGTGTGGTGATTATCGGAAGTAGGATTCCCATATAACCGAAATTCTGTATGGCGGTTATGGGAAATAGATAGTATATCGCATTTGCATCATGCATTAGAGTTATGTATATTATGCCCACCGAGGCTTTTATGAAAAGAAATACGCCTGTGTGGTCATCGGTATACTGCATTGATATTGCATAACATTTAGACATATGTGCTAGGGTCCTCAGAGATGTATGTATTGTTGGTCAGTATTTATGTTTCAGATTATGATATATCTTGACTATGCTATTTCTTATGCATGACATACTCTGTACATCAGTCGTACTGACGTTCCTTTTGTTGGGGACGCTGTGTTTCATGCCCGCAGGTTCACACAGGCAGGACGACGGTCCACGTGAATAGGTTGTAGATTTCAGCGGACTTTTTGGAAGCACTTCTCTCTTTCCGGAGTGTCGGTGTAACTTTGTTATGTTACATTTTTGCATGTCTAGATGGGTATGGCGGGGCCTTGTCCCGACCTATTATTATTGTACACTCTTTAGAGGCTTGTAGACATGTGTCCTATGTAGAGTAGTTTTGTATGGCCCTGTCGGCCATGGCATGCGTATGTATATATGTATAAGTTCAACTTCTGGTTAACAACTTTCTTAACCTTTTAGGCTTAGTCCGTGTTTATTTATGGTTAGGTGTTGATTGCGTTGATTAGCGGTACTCGACGGGTGGGATCCGGGTGCCCGTCACGTCCCTCCGGTTTGGGTCGTGACAAACTTGGTATCAGAGCATGTCTGTCCTAGGAAGTCTACAAGTCGTGTCTAGTAGAGTCTTGTGTATGGATATTTTGTGCACCATACTTATGCGCACGAGACTGTCTGACATATAGGGATGATTTCCATTCCTTCATTTCATAAATCGTGCAGTAGAACTGAGTTATAAGTATTTTACCTATAATTCATTTCGCATTTATAATTCCAGCGATGCCTATAGCAAACAAGAAATTCAAGAGTATGAGAACATTGGCTATGGCTGCGGGTGAAGATACCAACCGACTGTCATCTACTAGCGAGGGACAGAGTGAGACCCTCGGTACGACTCCTTCGTACGATGCTCCTAGTTTGCCGCCGTCGGATGAGAGTAGTGGAGTTGCAGTACCCCCAGTACCTCCATTTGATACTTCAGTTGTATACTTTGAGATGCGAAGTGCGGTCCAGTTATTGACACAATTGGTAGCCGCTCAGGCTCAACGTCAGGTTTCCAGTCCTTAGACAGAGCCTCTAGTACAAGAGCTCGGGATTTCATTAATCTTGACCCTCCAGTATTTACGGGGTCAGATTTGAACGCAGACCCACAAAATTTTCTAGATCAGGTACAACGTACTCTGCGGGTGATGGATGCTACCGATGCTGAGTCGGTAAAATTTACTTCTTATAGACTGCAGGATGTCGCAATAACCTGGTTTGAAACTTGGGAGCAGTCCAGGGGACATTGTGCTACCCCAGCAGGATATAGAGAGTTTTCAGAGGCTTTCTTACGACATTTTCTGCCAGTCGAGCTTCGATGGGCCAAGCAGGGCAACATGAGCATCAGAGAATAGCTTGCAGTTTAACTTATTATCTCGATATGCTTCCATGATTGTAGCAGAAAAGAGTGACCGTGTATACAGGTTCATTACTGGCTTGGGGCCACACTTGATCAATGAGTGTACTACAACTTCTTTGAGTTCGAATATGGATATTGCTCACATCCAGGCTTATGCACAGAACCTGGAGGATCGTAAAAGACAACAATGAGTTGATCGAGAACGTGAAAGGGGCCAACATATGAGAGCCTGATCCGTCCGTAATGGGAGAGATTTCAGAGGTGGGCCCAGGCCACAGTTGTATGGGCGACCGACTTACCCAGCAGTCAACACATCATTGCCATTTTCAGGATCAAGGGCTAATCTGTCACGCCCCGAACCGACGGGCCCGCGACTGGTGCCCTACCTGGGCACCTTTCTACTCATACATCACATAAAATCAGTGGAAGCATAATACCAGGGCTACTAATTGAGAACGTGATTCAAGAATCATGATTTGAAGGTTGAAAGGAAATAATATTTACATTTTCCTCCGGAAAATTATTGGAATAATGTGACGACGGACAAAATTATTAACTTGGAGTTTAATACTTCTAATTGGATTATGAAGTATTGGAATTGATAATATAGGGTCCGCCGAAAATTTCACAATTTGGGGGGGGGGGGGTTTGAAAATTATAATATTTTGGACCAATATGAGGGTGACACGTGTCACCCCTCCACTTGTCTTGCAAGATGATACATTTATAGATATTTTAGAGACAAGGGGACAAGTGGACATGTGGTCCACATGGCTCCCACTCCACTTGTCCATATATATCCAAGTCTTGGAAGACTTGGATCATTATCACTTTCATCCAAATAAGCTTTCATCTCTGTCCCTTTAGCTCAAGATTTTTGAGACTCCCTAGCCAAAGAACAACAAGTTTTGATTAGTTTCTTTCTCCAAGATTAAGCCCTTAAACCAAGTGCTAAGTCAAGTTAACTCTCCAAGAACCAAAAATCTTGGGTTGACCGAAAATGGTGATGGAAAACCCTAGATTGTTCATCGACTTTTTGGAGGTAAAAGTGAAGGGAAGTTGGTTATAAGGTTGTAGTGGATAAATGGAAGTGATTGGAACTTGAAGAAGTGGAGCAAAACGAAAACTATCAAAACGAGTGGACTATTTTGGCGGATTTGGGCTACTTTTAAGGTAACAATTTCTCCTTCTCTTGAAGTAATTGGATATTACTTATTGTTATAATGTATATATGAGATTTTGCTAAAAAGAATGAAGATTAAAAAGTGTTTGGACCAATTTTGGTGGTTGGGCCGAGAATAGGCAATTTTCGGGTCTTTGGAATTTGTTGGTTATTGTTGTTGTTATCTTCACCTATTGCATGTTAAAATGGAGTAATATTATTATAGACAAGTTGTTATACCATATATAGAAGTTTTGGAACTTGAATTGGAATAAAAATGGTTAAGAAAAGAGTTATCGGATTGTAGTTGTTGGCCGTGGAATCTATAAAACTGTTGGATATTGTCGTGCAGTTTTTATGGATTATTTGAAGAGTATGGAACCTATTAACATTATGGAAATTTATTTTTACGGATTTGGTCACGTGGGGCCCACCCGAGGAATTTTACGTTTTGTGGGGCCCACGAGAGTTACGGAATTTTATGGATGAATGGGAGGGTGACACGTGGCACCCCTCCCACATGGCTAGGTCGATTTATGCAAAGGGCAAAAGGGTCATTTGACAATTGTGTAGATGAGAAAGTCTTGCTAAGTTAGAGCTTGAGATTGTTGACCAAGGTCAACTTGTCCACTTGGGCTTGATCCATATGATCTTCATCCTAGCCTTCCATTTGGTTTTATCCTAGCCTTTGATTTATTTATATATACTACTACTACTACTAGTAGCAAGACTTCCACACTTAGAGAAAAATTGAAGAACATTTGTTCTTGTTCTTAGGAGCTCTCGGCCAAAGGGGCTTTTGAGAGAAGAAATTTTTCGTTTGTGGTTCATTAGCCACAAGACTTTAACCCAAGGTTCATGAGTGTATTGTAAGGATATCTCAATAGAAAAATCCCGGAAAAAGGTAGTTTTCGTATTGGTCGCAAGGCGGAAACTTAAGGGGTTCTTCAACTTTGAAGATGGAACTTGAAGATGGGTTCTTCATAGGCTTCTAAGGAGTGCTTGGAGCGGATTGGAACTTAAGGAAAGGAGCTAAGAATTGCTAAGACGCGACTTTGAATCTTGGAAATTTTAAGGGCTTGGAAAGGTATAAATCTTGTCGTTTTAGCAATTAAAGATTTCTTATTGTTGTAGCTTTGGATTTTAGAAAGCATGAAGTATATGTGTTGAAGTTTTATAAGTGTTATGGATTGTTGTAGCCTAAAATCCGAAATGACATATTAGCCATTTGAAGTTGGATTACAAGTTGGTCGTAGTTAGAATAGTCGCATGTTACTTACTTGAAGATTATAGTAGTTATAATCAATTGCGACTTGATATCATGATATGCTAACAACTTGGATTGAAAAAGAAATTGGATAAGAATTGGTATTGTTGTATCCTAGATTGCCGGATTTGGCCTAATAGTTTGTATTAGTTTAATGTCAATTGTGGGGCGGAATTTTACACGTATTGTAAGGCGTGTAATCCCTTTGATTGGTTGTTGTTTTGAGCCTTAGATGTGGCGTGTTGGTTATTGTATTCGGCCTTGAAAAAAGTGGCAAATTGATTATAAACAAATGAAGTCTTTGCCCGATTTTCCATAGAATTAGAGACCGTATACTTAGTATTATTCTCGTTAGAGACTAGAAGTTGATAGTCTTGTTGTGACCATTATAGGTTGACACTTCGTGCGGCGTGTTCGACAGCTTGTGGATTTAGCCGAAAGGTATTTGAACTATCTCCTCTTCTAGCATGATTCCTTAAGATAAAGAAAGTATGTCCTACTCCTTAAATGATCCATCCCTTGATTGTACTTTGATGTTTAAATTGTAAGTTGTATAATCCATTTCCTTAGTGAAGTTTGGATTCTTAAAAGTGAAAGTATTTTACTTAAAGTACATGGAGTCTTGAAAAGGAAGTGGTTTCCAAACCTTTTGGCTAGTGCCTTAGTTCCAAAACCTAAGGGTTGTTGTAATGACTTTAGGGGAGTTAAAGGAGTGATTTACTTAATTGTTTTAAGAGAGGAGAAATGACATGATTTAAGAGAAGTAACTTGTTTTAAATGTGTGAGTTACTTGAGGTTTAAAAGTAGAAGAAATTTGTTTTCTAAATATTAAGGGACTTGAAGTATTTTGAAAGTTAAGAAACTTGATTTGAAAGTTTGTGATACTTGGTTTTAAGTATAAGTCTCTTGGTTATAAAAAAAGAATGAAATTGTCTAAAACCATAAAGGGTTATAACGGCTTTATGGGAAGTTGGTTATAACGGCTTTATGGAAGGTTAAGAAAGTTGTCTATTTTGATTATTGGGCATAAGTTGCCTAGATTGTGAAAATTTGAAGTTACTTGATTTCAAGCTTTGAAATGAGTTTTCTAAAAGTGTAGTAACTTACTTTGAAAAATAGACACACCTTGATACTACGGGTGTTAGTATCTTGGGATTTTATATAAAAGGAGTCTTTTGAAAAGAATGTACGTACGTAGTACTTTGGCTTGTTAAATGAGAATTATTCTATTTGTGCCTTGATAAGTACTTTGGCTTGTTAAATGAGAATTATTCTATTTGTGCCTTGATAAGTACTTTGGCTTGTTAAATGAGAATTATTCTATTTGTGCCTTGATAAGTACTTTGGCTTGTTAAATGAAAATTATTCTATTTGTGCCTTGATAAGTACTTTGGCTTGTTAAATGAGAATTATTCTATTTGTGCCTTGATAAGTACTTTGACTTGTTAAATGAGAATTATTCTATTTGTGCCTTGATAAGTACTTTGGCTTGTTAAATGAGAATTATTCTATTTGTGCCTTGATAAGTACTTTGGCTTGTTAAATGAGAATTATTCTATTTGTGCCTTGATAAGTACTTTGGCTTGTTAAATGAGAATTATTCTATTTGTGCCTTGATAAGTACTTTGGCTTGTTAAATGAGAATTATTCTATTGGTGCCTTGATAAGTACTTTGGCTTGTTAAATGAGAATTATTCTATTTGTGCCTTGATAAGTACTTTGGCTTGTTCATTGAGAATTATTCCATGTGTGCCTTCATAAGTACTTGGGCTTGATTAATTGAGAATTGCATATGTTTGCTGGTGATAGCCTTTGAGTGCATGTATTATGTTTTATTGCGTTGCCGCGACTCTCGGTTGGGTAGTATGTCTTGTTATGAAGTTACTTGGAGCGTCTGCGGTGATGTGGGATTCCACGGGTATGCTTCCGTTACTTGTAGTACTTGGGTTAAATTCCCGGATTTTTATAAAATACCTGGTAGTGCTTATGTGTTGTTTGACGGCCGGTCTAGATAGGGCAAGAGTATAAGTGAGGGGTAAACCCCCAAGACGCTATACCACCTTCTCCAGGGTAAGAGTATAAATGAGGGGTAAACCCCCAAGACATTATACCCCCTGCTTGTTTTGTTTGATGGTCGGTTGAGATAGGGTAAGAGTATAAGTGAGGGGTAAACCCCCAAGACGCTATACCACCTTCTCCAGGGTAAGAGTATAAATGAGGGGTAAACCCCCAAGACATTATACCCCCTG
Source organism: Przewalskia tangutica (assembly GCA_029844215.1). Taxonomy (NCBI): domain Eukaryota; kingdom Viridiplantae; phylum Streptophyta; class Magnoliopsida; order Solanales; family Solanaceae; genus Przewalskia; species Przewalskia tangutica. Next base: position 83,443,752 of record CM056720.1, on the reverse strand, counting down.
TTTTACCACCTGCTCGTCTTCCTACTTGGCCCGTACAGTTTTTAGGACACAGGTGGGACTTGGTGTTCATGTATGCCTATTGGCGTTATATTATATCATGGACTGCCGGCAGTGAGGAAGGATTCCACGGGCATGATTGATATTATGGGCGTGAGACCCATGGTTATATTTTAGAAATGACTTGAGGGCATGCGTCACGACTTTATATTTGCTTATGTGTTGTGTATCGTAGGTTGGCTATCATACATGTCTCTGTTTTGCTTAGGTTATGATTTCATTCACGACTGCTTTCACATACTTGGTACATTCTTCGTCTTGACCTCGCCCTTGAGGCTGCGTTCATCTGCGCGAGTTTAGGTACGATTTGGTGATCGGCAGTGTAGGACCGCCTTTCGAGTTTTGGATAGCTCCTTGATTCGGGAGTTTATCTTTTTGGTATAAGTTCTTTCGATCTGTGCTTTTATCTGATTATAGTTCTGGCGGGGCCTTGTCCGTCATAGTTGATATAACTCTTAGAGTGCGTATTCATATGTAGGATTGGACTCGTATGCGGTGTAGTGTCTTTTATTATGTATATATTATGGCGGCGCATCGGCTTTGCCCTTGCACGTCACGATTGGTTTTTTAAAAAAAAGGGTGTTATTTAAATTCCATGATTTTCTTGTTGTTAAGGTAGAAGGTGCCCGGGTAGGGCACATCGCACGCGGGGTTGGGGTGACAGTGGTATCGAGCGATCGATCCTCGGAATGTCTCTGAGGCCGTGTCTAGTAGAGTCTTGATTGCTCGGTGTGTTGCGCGCCACACCCATAAACAGGAGGCTACAGGACATTTAGGAGTTGGTTTCTATTCTTCTCACTCTAAGATCGTGCCATAGAGCTGTGTTAGTAAGATAATTCCTCTCTGATGTAATTTTGTGTTCTGATTATGCCTCGAGGAGGGCAGAAGCGCCCGAGAAGGGCAAAGGAGTAGCAGAGCTACTAGTCGGACTCGAGAGAGTTGATAGGGCTTATGCCCGAGGTATCTGGATATTGTGCAGCGATCGGCGAGTTCTTGCGCCCATGTTTTGAGGCCCGCACTAGAGCCTCGGTTCTCGATTAGGGAAGACTTTAGGAGTCATGAAGGAAGCCATTATGTTATTGACCAAGATAGCGATTACTCTGATTTCATCAGCGAGAGGTTATTCGGCGATGCAGGCAGTGTACGAGGTAGAGGGCGGCGCGGAGATCTGCGTAAGAGGCTAGACCGGTTGGTTATCCGGTGAGTTTTTGGACGAGCGGCCTCGGAACGAGTGAGATATTCGTCCCAGCCCAATACATACCCCGGTTCACGGTGGGATATTGGACCCCACAAGGTATTTAGGAGCAGTCCAGCTCTGGGTCGAGCTTACCGGAGGAAGCGAGAGGATTTTCTCGGTCGAGGCCACCTATTCCTCGATGTATCGGATGTAGTAGCGTCATTTGAAATGCCGTCATGACAGTGTTTGTTATTATTATGACCGTCAGGGCCATAAGAAGTAGAATGTCTGTTAGAAGAGCACCGGTAAGGTGGCTCGACTATAAGGCGATGGTTGGTTACCTTTCCTCCACGGTGTGCGTTCCCGAGCGGTGTTGGATGTTAGCGGTAGTGGTAGAGGTCAGGGTGGAGTTTATAGTTCTGGCGGTCTTTCGAACCGCAGAGATGACGTGACTACGGGGCAGGATCAGGAGGCGACATCGCACGGGGTTACAGGTATATTTCGATTCCTTTGAATCATACGTGCGTTGATAGATTCAGATTTTACCCTAGCGTATATGTTTTCCCTTTATTGCTAGAGTTGTAAAGTGATAGTACCCCAGAGGTAGGGATACCTTGATTAGTAAAGTGAGAAGTTAAGAATGTTGACAAGAATGGTAAGTGAACTGAGACTATAGTTGTGTAGAGCTCACAAGTAGTATTTGCCCCAAACAGTGTAAGACCGATAGGGAAGAATGTGCAGTAGGAATACTTTGGCTTATGTGACAAACCTCTTGTGAATGGGAGTGTTATACCCCGTATTTCCAGAGTATGTACGTGAGGGCGTACGTATAATAATTTGAGCCTTAAGTTAGGCAAGTTTCGAAATTTGTACACAACACCCGTTAGGAGTCGTTTTTCCGAAACGTTTCCCATGACTTTCGTAGGGAAAATTCCGGCTATGGCATTTTTAATTTTTGCGGATTTTTCCGAGAGACGTAACATTTTGGACCAATGGGAGGGTGACATATGTCACCCTCACATTGGAAGAGGTTGGACGGCAAATGGGCTAGTCTTGCACGTTTTTTGTGTTGAAATTTTGGTCAAGGGTTAGGTAGGATATTTTGTGTAGATGGATAAGGTAGCACATGGCTTAATCTTGGCCTTACACTTGCCTAACACTTGGATGGATCTTGGCCATTGGTTGGCCATTCCTTGACCTATAAATACCCCTCTAAGTTGAAGAGTTATTTCATCCAAACTTGAGCAATCTATCTAAGTCTCAAAAATCCCTCCCTCTCCCTCAACCTTATTCTCGTCCAAACACCACCCCTCTCCCCCCCTCTTGAAGGCCCTCGGCCGAACCCCCCCCCCCTTGCCTTTGTGGTGCCCTAGCCGAGGTACCACTAGCCTAGTTGTTTTCGTATAATACCCATTTTGTGGTATAGAAATACTCTCTAGTATTGTTATAATGCCCAAATACTTTAGCCCATATACCTTGTAGTACTTTCCAAAGTACCACTTTTATACAAAAGCCAGAAAATACTATTATACTTCCCTCGATCCACAAAACGAAACCTAAGGAAAAACCTTCATAGTCGGTTGAAGTGTTAAGTAGAAGTTGGTTAGAACTTCTAAGGGTTGGTTGGAGCGGGTTGGAGCGCACGGAGTAGGAGCTAAACCTTGCTCAGGATCGACATATAAACTCGGATAATTTTGGGCTTATCGAGGTAAACATTCTTGACCTTCTGTTGTAATTGGAAATTACATGTTGTAGGAGTATATAGTTGAGTATACTATACATAGAACTGAACATAGTTGTGCGGCAATGTCTTTTGACTTAAGCCTGAATAATACTTACGGCAATGTCTTGCGACTTAAGCCTTAATTTTAAGAAGTGGCTGTAATTACATAGGAGTATTACATGAAGCATGTAGTATTCTTGTGAGTAGAATTGTACGCGTCGGTTAGGCGTGCAAACCCCGCAGTTGGCTTAGTGGCGGCCTCGATAGAGGAGGAGATTTCTGTTGCGGGGAGAGTCTTTGCGAATTTTACGTAAGATATTCTACATTGAGATCTAAGATGTTATTAGGCGCCTTGTGGCCTCTATAGGTTGAAATACTACGTGTGGCGTGGTCTACTAGGCTTAAGGTGTAGCTGACGGTTTGAGGTACTTGGAGAGCTTTGCTATTAGTCGATGTCGTCGCGGTATGTGAACCCCTTCCTATCTGTTCTAGCATGATATGTGTATAACTATGTAGTACGGTAGACGTACATGTGTTTAATGTATTTGATTGGTTTGAAACATAAAGTGTTATAACGGCTTTAAGGGAAGTTGGTTATAACAGCTTTATGTAGGTAAGAAACTGCTTTGTGGTTTCAAAGGATAACTGATTTGACTTATAACGGATTTGATGTGTAGTAAAAAAGAACTTGAAGTGTTCCAAAAAGACCTTTTTTAAATAAGAGTAATACTTGGATTTTATAACATAAGAGTTTTACTATCTTTATGGGAAGATAGGTATAACGTCTTAAGAGTGATAAAAAGAATGGTTTAATGATTTTTAGAAGATAAGAGACTTGACTTAATGGTATTGATATGAATTTTGTTAAAAGTGTGAAACCTCATTCGTGAGTAATGAGTACTTGGTTTTAAAAGGAATAATGTTTCTTGATTTGAAATCGAATAAGTATCGACAAACCACTGCAGCGTTAATAAAAGGAAATGTAAAGACTAATGAAGTATTATTAAAACCAGTAGAAACCTCCATCTTCATAGAAGCTAAGATGAGACAAAATGATATTACATTTCCTAGATCATGCGCTTAATAAGATTGTTTATAAACAAGAATAACTACTACTTTATAAGGCATATGTTTCTCAAAACGTTTAAAGGAGAATTATGTTTAAAGGATTAAAACTATGAACTACGAAACCTTTTCTAAAATGAGAAACTTGAGCATTTGAAATTAGGCAAACTTGAACGTTTGGAAAATAAGGTTGTTACTTGATTTTACAAAGGAAAAGCATTTTGGTTTACTTAACGATGTTAGTCACTCTATTTTTTTATACTACGGGTATCGGGTGACCTTTGTAAAAGAAATGGATCTTTAAAAGTAATTTAACGTACGTAGTACCTTAGGGTTAAAACCCGGACTTTGGCATAAAATGAAAGTACTTTGAGTTGTGTATAACTTGCCTATGCTTGTTGTCGTGAAGCTTGCCTATGCTTGTTGTCGTGAAGCTTGCCTATACTTATTGTTGTGAAAACTTGCCTATGCTTGTTGTGATAGCCTTTGTTGTATTTCTGTACCCCGCGTCTCTCGATGGAGGGCCAGTTGATTTGTTGTGAACGATTCTACACCGAGTCCCATGAGATGGGCAGGGACACGTATTTCATTTGATTATACACCGAGTCCCACAAGATGGGCAGGGACACGTATTCCATTTGATTATACACCGAGTCCTACGAGATGGGCAGGGACACGTATTCCATCCGATTATACGAGTCCCGAGATGGGCATGGACACATATTTCATCCGATTCTACACCGAGTCGCGAGATGGCGAGGACACGTATTTCATCGGTTATCATACATGTCTCCCGCTTTATATAGACTATTATGATTTCATTCTGATCTTTTCTGATTTCACATACTTGGTACTGTTATCGACCTCCTTGAGTGCGTTCATCGCAGTGGAAGTACATCGGTTGTGGATCCTCGCTCATAGGATCACGATTCGTGTCGGGAAGCCCATTTCTTGGAGGCTTATCTTTTGGTATGTTACCACAGTGCATAGATTCTTATACATTGTGGTATGGCGGGCCCTGTCCGCCATAGGCTGTGTAAAAATCTTAAGTGCATGCCTTTGTTGTGGCGGGGTTTGTAAAAAGGATATGTTCGGGTATTTATGTATATATGATGGAGGCAAATGTTTTGGTTGCTTTGTTTATTTATCTTGTCTCTTAATTCATGTTCATGTTTTTATTTCCGCTGATTTTCTCCGATGTTGTATCACTAGGGTGCCGGGGTAAGACACGATCCACGGGCCCGTTGGTCGTGACAAAATGGTATCAAGCGATTAGTCCTCGGAAAGTGTCTCTGACCGTGTCTAGTAGAGTCTTGATTATCGGTGTGTTGTGCACCACATCTATAATCGAGGAGGCTATAGGACATTTAGGATTGGTTTCCATTCTTCTCATTACGAGATCGTGCCCTAAGTCATGTGATAAGTTGGACCCCTCGGCGTATTCCTTTCCTTTACGATTATGCCTCGCGTAAAACCCAGCCCAGATGGGCAAAGCGATCGAGGAGGCTGTTAGTGAGATCTGAGAGAATGCGAGCGCGAGCGTCGATGCACTGAGCAGTGCCTTGACGGCCGAGTTTCGCGCCGCCCGGCCAGCGAGTTTAGAGCGCGGCGATGGCTGCTGAGACTACTGATACGAGCCTCGGTCCCACGGCTGGAAGCGGATGAGATGGGTACAAGGAGATGGCCCGATTCTGGCGGTCGTGGCGATATGAGGATAAATTTGGATCACGGCGATTCAGCCCGGTAGCACCGTAGTTCACCCCGACGAGCGGTTTGAGGCTACAGGACTTTACGAGTTGTAGCCCGCGATGTTCTATGGATCGAGCGAGATGACCCTCGGGAGTTTATCCGACAGCTCTGACGGATCGTGAGTGATCGAGTTTGAGGCGTAGTCGGTGGTATTGGGTTCGCATCACCGCGTGATCTTGCGATTGGTAGTTTGATTCGTGGGAGTTGTCGGGAAGAGCATGCACTTCCACCGTATGGGACGAGTTCTCAAGGCTTTTCTTGCACATTTCTTGCCCCACAAATGAGGAGGCTCGGGCGGCATTTTTGACGTTGAGCGGGGCAGGCGGGCGGTTAGAAGTACAATGTGGAGTTCGACTCATTAGCTCGGTATGTTCCAGCTGGTAGCCGATATGGAGGGCCAGTACCGCTACGTCACCGGCTGGATGATTACTTGGCGAGGCTTATGCGGGTGTAGCTCTTGGTACGGCATGGACATTGCCGCATGCAAGCTCATGCACTAGGATGTGAGGCACGGAGAGGTCGCACGGAATGGCCAGAGATCAGCGAGAAGGGCGAGCAGCGAGGTCCTTTGGTAACTTTCGAGGCGGACCGCCTCGGCCAGATCTAGTTATGTACCTCCACGATGCAGTGGTCCCCGATCGTCGGGGCGTTCGGGGTATTCGGGGGCTGGTGAGCTCGTGGCTTAGTTCACAGATATACATGGGTTCTAGCGATCGGGTTCGAGTTTTCCTCGGTGTACGATGTGGCGGGCGTCATCGAGAATGTCGTCTTTCTTTGGTGCTTGTTTTCTGCGGCCGTCGGGCCATATGACGAAATCGTCCTAGTAGGAAGGATGCAAGCAGAATGACTCGGCCTACCGGATCGATGGCGGGTTAAGCCGCCTTCTATGACTATGCGCCTGCGGCGTGCTTATGATTAGAGTGGGCGGTAGCTACAGGTATATCCTTACCCCTCTAGAGGCTGGGATGGTTTGATGTTATGTTAATGTGGTAAGTGTTATGTGCGGCTAGCTTTGTGCTAAACGGTGATGTAGGAACCTGGGTGGTGAAAAGGGTAAGCACAGGGTGAGAAAATGATGAACCTTAGAATATTACAGTTGAGACCTTAGATGTAAGGCCGTCTTGAGTACAAGATTTTGCGAGTGATCCTTGTCAGAGTGCATTTTATGCCTAGAATGTATTGTGTGATAAGTCCCTGGGTTGGGTAAATGAAAGTGGTATCTTTCATGATGTGATTTAGCAAGATTGTTCCGTGTCGAGGAAGCGAGTTGGCGCGACAATGGGTCGGGTTGGGGCCGTGTTGCGGGCCAACCCGCGGCTGTTCGAGGTGGGTCAGCTCTGGGTGGTCCCGGTGGCGAGTCCGCGAGGGTGCTAGGCCCAAGTTTAGATGACCATCGTATGAGTTCGTGGATACGTTCGACCAGAATCAGTTCGTGAAGGCCGAGAATGGCCTTAGAGGAAATCGAGGTTAGTAAGATGACCAAGTTTGGAGGTAGTAACTCCAAGGGTTGGAAAACAGAAACGTTGACGGAAGTATGGTACGGATACTAGAAAGAGTTCGAGTGTTCGAGAAGGGTACAACGAGATAGGGGAGAAGTGAACGTGTGTGATCGTTTCTTTTGAGAAATGAAGGTGCGAAGGGATTATATTTTTTAGACCTTGGTGGGAACTTTTGTGAGCAGGTGATTCCTTGTTGGCTTGGATTTGGGTTTTCGCGCATGTTATTTTTGTGGCAGTGTGGCATGTTTGGTTTCGTAAGTATAATAGTGAAGGCTATACACGCGTGTTGTTTTGAGGCGAGAAGGAACATTCGGGACGAATGTTTCTAAGGGGGGAAGAATGTTATACCCCGTATTTCCAGAGTATGTACGTGAGGGCGTACGTATAATAATTTGAGCCTTAAGTTAGGCAAGTTTCGAAATTTGTACACAACACCGTTAGAGTCGTTTTCGACTAAACGTTTCCACGACTTTCGTAGGAAAATTCCGGCTATGGCATTTTTAATTTTTGCGGATTTTTAGAGGCGTAACATTTTGGACCAGCGGAGGGTGACATGTCACCTCACATTGGAAGAGGTTGGACGGCAAATGGGCTAGTCTTGCACGTTTTTTGTGTTGAAATTTTGGTCAAGGGTTAGGTAGGATATTTTGTGTAGATGGATAAGGTAGCACATGGCTTAATCTTGGCCTTACACTTGCCTAACACTTGGATGGATCTTGGCCATTGGTTGGCCATTCCTTGACCTATAAATACCCCTCTAAGTTGAAGAGTTATTTCATCCAAACTTGAGCAATCTATCTAAGTCTCAAAAATCCCTCCCTCTCCCTCAACCTTATTCTCGTCCAAACACCACCCCTCTCCCCCCCTCTTGAAGCCCTCGGCCGAACCCCCCCCCTTGCCTTTGTGGTGCCCTAGCCGAGGGGTACCCCCCTAGCCTAGTTGTTTTCGTATAATACCCATTTTTGTGGTATAGAAATACTCTCCTAGTATTGTTATAATGCCCAAATACTTTAGCCCATATACCTTGTAGTACTTTCCAAAGTACCCTTTTATACAAAAGCCCGAAAATACTATTATACTTCCTCACCACAAAAACGAAACCCTAAGGAAAAACCTTCATAGTCGGTTGAAGTGTTAAGTAGAAGTTGGTTAGAACTTCTAAGGGTTGGTTGGAGCGGTTGAGCGCACGAGTAGAGCTAAACCTTGCTCAGATCGACATATAAACTCGGATAATTTTGGGCTTATCGAGGTAAACATTCTTGACCTTACATTTGTAATTGGAAATTACATGTTGTAGGAGTATATAGTTGAGTATACTATACATAGAACTGAACATAGTTGCGGCAATGTCTTTTGACTTAAGCTGAATAATACTTACGAATGTCTTGCGACTTAAGCTGAATTTTAAGAAGTGGAATCAGTAATTACATAGACCGTATTACAGTGTGTAGTATTCTTGTGAGTAGAATTGTACGCGTCCGGTTAGACGCGCAAACCCCTGGTTGGCTTGGTAGCCGCCTCGATAGAGAGGAGATTTACGCCATGCGGGGAGGTGCCGAATTTTACGTAAGATATTCTACATTGAGATCTAAGATGTTAATAGGCGCCTTGTGGCCTCTATAGGTTGAAATACTACGTGTGGCGTGGTCTACTTAAGGTGTAGCGATTTGAGGTACTTGGGCGCTTTGCTATTAGTCGAATCGTCGCGAGGTATGTGAACCTCTTCCTATCTGTTCTAGCATGATATGTGTATAACTATGTAGTACGGTGACGCGTACATGTGTTTAATGTATTTGATTGGTTTGAAACATAAAGTGTTATAACGGCTTTATGGGAAGTTGGTTATAACAGCTTTATGTAGGTAAGAAACTGCTTTGTGGTTTCAAAAGATAAATGATTTGACTTATAACGGATTTGATGTGTAGTAACAAAGAACTTGAAGTGTTCCAAAAAGACCCTTTTTTTTAAAGAAGAGTAATACTTGGCTTTGAAAACATAAGAGTTGTACTAGCTTTATGGGAAGTTAGGTATAACGTCTTAAGAGTGATAAAAAGAATGGTTTACTGATTTTTAGAAGATAAGAGACTTGACTTAATGGTATTAATATGAATTTTGTTAAAAGTGTGAAACCTCATTCGTGAGTAATGAGTACTTGGTTTTAAAAGGAATAATGTTTTACTGATTTCGGAAATCAGAATAAGTATCGACAAACCACTGCAGCGTTAATAAAGGGAAATGTAAAGACTAATGAAGTATTATTAAAACCAGTAGAAACCTCCATCTGCATAGAAGCTAAGATGAGACAAAATGATATTACATTTCCTAGATCATGACTGCTTAATAAGATTGTTTATAAACAAGAATAACCTACTCACCTATAAGGCATATGTTTCTCAAAACGTTTAAAGGAGAATTATGTTTAAAGGATTAAAACTATGAACTACGAAACCTTTTCTAAAATGAGAAACTTGAGCATTTGAAATTAGGCAAACTTGAACGTTTGGAAAATAAGGTTGTTACTTGATTTTACAAAGGAAAAGCATTTTGGTTTACTTAACGATGTTAGTCACTCTATTTTTTATACTACGGGTATCGGGTGACCTTTGTAAAAGAAATGGATCTTTAAAAGTAATTTAACGTACGTAGTACCCAGGTTAAAACCCGACTTTGGCATAAAATGAAAGTACTTTGAGTTGTGTATAACTTGCCTATGCTTGTTGTCGTGAATCTTGCCTATGCTTGTTGTCGTGAAGCTTGCCTATACTTGTTGTTGTGAAAACTTGCCTATGCTTGTTGTGATAGCCTTTGTTGTATTTCGCACTCGCGCCTCTCGATGGGTAGGTTGATTTGTTGTGAACGATTCTACACCGAGTCCCACGAGATGGGCAGGGACACGTATTCCATTTGATTATACACCGAGTCCCACGAGATGGGCAGGGACACGTATTCCATCTGATTATACACCGAGTCCCACGAGATGGCGAGGACACGATTTCATCTGATTCTACACCGAGTCCCACGAGATGGGCAGGGACACGTATTTCATCTGATTCTACATGTCTCCTGCTTTATATAGACTATTATGATTTCATTTACGCCTTTTACGATTTCACATACTTGGTACTGTTATCGACCTCCTCGGGGCCGCGTTCATGCCGCAGTGGAAGTACATCGGTTGTGGATCCTCGCTCATAGGATCACGATTCACGTGTCGAAGCCCCATTTCTTCTGAGGCTTATCTTTTGGTATGTTACCCGAGTCATAGATTCTTATACATTTAGGGTATGGCGGGCCCTGGCCATAGTCATTGTAAAAATCTTAGAGTGTCTGTTGTAATCAAGCGTGGTTTGTAAAAGGATGACTGTCGGGTATTTATGTATATATGATGGAGGCAATCGCTTTTGGTTGCTTTGTTTATTTATCTTGTCTCTTAATTCATGTTCATGTTTTTATTTCCGCTGATTTTCTCTGATGTTGTATCACTAGGGTGCCCGGGGTAAGGCACCAGTCACGGGTCCGGGTTCGGGTCGTGACAGGGAGGATAGGGTGAGAAGTACCTTGAGATAAGGGAGAGATTTACTTCAGACTAAGAATGAGAAGTTAAGTGTGGCGATGAGTCGGGTTATGGACTCATCTCGGGTCAACCGGTAGTATGGAATGGGGTGATGTCAGTTGGTAGTGGTCCCGTTATGTGGTAGGATCCCGAGGATGCCAGGACCAAGTTTAGTTAATCGTTGTACGAGTTTGTGGACGCGTTCCATCGGAATCAGGTCGTAAGGACCGAGAAGAACCTTAACGGGAATGTGAGTAACAATATGGCCAAGTTTGGATAGTAACTCCAAGGATTGGAGAATAGAAACAATATTTGAGATTTTGTACGTGTACTAGATAAGTTTGAAAGTACGAGAAAGTATGACAAGTAAGGAAAGAAAGTAACCTCTAAAGATCTTGTTTGTGACAAGGTTGTAACCTTCGAGTTTTGTGAGAAGGGGTCGCAGACGGAAGGTCCATTGATATGTTTACGTATGTTTTGTGGTGGCCATGTGTGGCATCGTTGGTCTGGTGCAGTTTGATCGATAGGCATAGTGTAGAGTTTATGCCGGAGTTTGTATAGATTGAAAACCGACTAAGAACATTCGGGGACGAATGTTTCTAAGGGGGGAAAAATGTTACACCCCGTAAGTCCAGGACATGTATAAGAGAATGTACGTAAGGAATCAAGACTTGAAAATTGGTACGAAAGGAAGAATTGTTTTTCCGACAGAAAATCTTCGGGACGTCGGAAAGGAAAAATGTTCGTTGTTGAGAATTGGATTCTCAAAATGGATTATTTGAAGAGTATGGAACCTATTAACATTATGGAAATTTATTTTTACGGATTTGGTCACGTGGGGCCCACCCGAGGAATTTTACGTTTTGTGGGGCCCACGAGGGTTACGAAATTTTATGGATGAATGGGAGGGCGACACGTGGCACCCCTCCCACATGGCTTGGTCGATTTATGCAAAGGACAAAAGGGTCATTTGACAATTGTGTAGATGAGAAAGTCTTGCTAAGTTAGAGCTTGAGATTGTTGACCAAGGTCAACTTGTCCACTTGGGCTTGATCCATGTGATCTTCATCCTAGCCTTCCATTTGGTTTTATCCTAGCCTTTGATTTATTTATATATACTACTACTACTACTAGTAGCAAGACTTCCACACTTAGAAAAAAATTGAAGAACATTTGTTCTTGTTTGTGAGCTCGGCCAAAGGGGCTTTTGAGAGAAGAAATTTTTCGTTTGTGGTTCATTAGCCACAAGACTTTAACCCAAGGTTCATGAGTGTATTGTAAGGATATCTCAATAGAATAATCCCGGAAAAAGGTAGTTTTCGTATTGGTCGCAAGGCGGAAACTTAAGGGGTTCTTCAACTTTGAAGTTGGAACTTGAAGATGGGTTCTTCATAGGCTTCTAAGGAGTGCTTGGAGCGGATTGGAACTTAAGAAAAGAAGCTAAGAATTGCTAAGGCGCGACTTTGATTCTTGGAAATTTTAAGGGCTTGGAAAGGTATAAATCTTGTCGTTTTAGCAATTAAAGATTTCTTATTGTTGTAGCTTTGGATTTTAGCAAGCATGAAGTATATGTGTTGAAGTTTTATAAGTGTTATGGATTGTTGTAGCCTAAAATCCGAAATGACATCTTAGCCATTTGAAGTTGGATTACAAGTTGGTCGTAGTTAGAATAGTCGCATGTTACTTACTTGAAAATTATAGTAGTTATAATCAATTGCGACTTGATATCATGATATGCTAACAACTTGGATTGAAAAGGAAATTGGATAAGAATTGGTATTGTTGTATCCTAGATTGCCGGATTTGGCCTAATAGTTTGTATTAGTTTAATGTCAATTGTGGGGCGGAATTTTACACGTATTGTAAGGCATGTAATCCCCTTTGATTGGTTGTTGTTTTGAGCCTTAAATGTGGCGTGTTGGTTATTGTATTCGACCTTGAAAAAGGTGGCAAAGTGAGTAGAAACAAAGGAAATGCTGCCCGATTTTCCGTAGAATTAGAGACCGTATACTTAGTATTATTCTACGTTAGAGACTAGAAGTTGATAGTCTTGTTGTGACCATTATAGGTTGACACTTCTACGTACGGCGTATTCGGCTTATTTTGTGGATTTAGCCGAAAAGGTATGTGAACTATCTCCTCTTCTAGCATGATTCCTTAAGATAAAGAAAGTATGCCCTACTCCTTAAATGATCCATCCCTTGATTGTACTTTGATGTTTAAATTGTAAGTTGTATAATCCATTTCCTTAGTGAAGTTTGGATTCTTAAAAGTGAAAGTATTTTACTTAAAGTACATGGAGTCTTGAAAAGGAAGTGGTTTCCAAACCTTTTGGCTAGTGCCTTAGTTCCAAAACCTAAGGGTTGTTGTAATGACTTTAGGGGAGTTAAATGAGTGATTTACTTAATTATTTTAAGAGAGGAGAAATGACATGATTTAAGAGAAGTAACTTGTTTTAAAGGTGTGAGTTAATTGAGGTTTAAAAGTAGAAGAAACTTATTTTCTAAATATTAAGGGACTTGAAGTATTTTGAAAGTTAAGAAACTTGATTTGAAAGTTTGTGATACTTGGTTTTAAGTATAAGTCTCTTGGTTATAAAAAAAAGAATGAAATTGTCTAAAACCATAAAGGGTTATAACGGCTTTATGGGAAGTTGGTTATAACGGCTTTATGAAAGTTGTCTATTTTGATTATTGGGCATAAGTTGCCTAGATTGTGAAAATTTGAAGTTACTTGATTTCAAGCTTTGAAATGAGGTTTCTAAAAGTGTAGTAACTTACTTTGAAAAATAGACACACCTTGATACTACGGGTGTTAGTATCTTGAGATTTTACATAAAAAGGAGTCTTTTGAAAAGAATGTACGTACGTAGTACTTTGGCTTGTTAAATGAGAATTATTCTATTTGTGCCTTGATAAGTACTTTGGCTTGTTAAATGAGAATTATTCTATTTGTGCCTTGATAAGTACTTTGGCTTGTTAAATGAGAATTATTCTATTTGTGCCTTGATAAGTACTTTGGATTGTTAAATGAAAATTATTCTATTTGTGCCTTGATAAGTACTTTGGCTTGTTAAATGAGAATTATTCTATTTGTGCCTTGATAAGTACTTTGGCTTGTTAAATGAGAATTATTCTATTTGTGCCTTGATAAGTACTTTGGCTTGTTAAATGAGAATTATTCTATTTGTGCCTTGATAAGTACTTTGGCTTGTTAAATGAGAATTATTCTATTTGTGCCTTGATAAGTACTTTGGCTTGTTAAATGAGAATTATTCTATTGGTGCCTTGATAAGTACTTTGGCTTGTTAAATGAGAATTATTCTATTTGTGCCTTGATAAGTACTTTGGCTTGTTAATTGAGAATTATTCCATGTGTGCCTTGATAAGTACTTGGGCTTGATTAATTGAGAATTGCCTATGTGTCTTTGGTGATAGCCTTTGAGTGCAAGTATTATGTTTTATTGCGTTGCCGCGACTCGGTTGGAGGGCCGATCTTGTTGTAAGTTACTTGGACGTCTTGCGGTGATGTGGGATTCCACGGGTATGCTTCCGTTACTTGTAGTACTTGGGTTAAATTCCCGGATTTTTATAAAAGACCTGGTAGTGCTTATGTGTTGTTTGACGGCCGGTCGAGATAGGGTAAGAGTATAAGTGAGGGGTAAACCCCCAAGACGCTATACCACCTTCTCCAGGGTAAGAGTATAAATGAGGGGTAAACCCCCAAGACATTATACCCCCTGCTTGTTTTGTTTGATGGTCGGTTGAGATAGGGTAAGAGTATAAGTGAGGTAAACCCCAAGACGCTATACCACCTTCTCGTGGTAAGAGTATAAATGAGGTAAACCCCAAGACATTATACCCCGCTTACCACCGCTGCCTTCCTACTGCCCGCATACAATTTTTAGGACACAGGTGGGACTTGGTGTTCATGTATGCCTATTGGCATTATATGTCACGACCCGTTCCCGGGCCCGTGACTGGTGCCTTACCCGGACACCCAAGTAGTCAAACATCAGAGTAACCAGCGGAATATAACCAAGACATGAAACAATAAAAGTAAGAATAGTCTATCCAAGAAAAGTTGTCTTTCGGCGTATATATATAGTTACCCAACAGTGAACAGTTACAATCCCAAAATGCTACAGGACTACAGACCTCTAAGGAAATGTAAACACTATGACGGGACAGGGCCCCGTCATACCCCTGAATGTACAAAACATCTACGACACCAGGGAGAACCATACCAAAAGTCGAGCCTCCGGAGAAATGGAGCTCCTGACACTGAGTAAAGATCCTAAGATCGAGGATCCACTACTGCTTCCTTTACTGCGATTTAACGCATTTCAAGGAGGTCGATAACAATACCAACTATGTGAAACTGTAAAATACAGATATATATATATACATATATAAAACCATAACATTTTTAAAACCAATTCACAAGTATGTATAGAAACAACCGAGTTAACTGCACATAGTGCCACATCACAAACAAGAGCAATAATAGGTATACTGTAACAGGTCTTTTCTAGGCCGCGAATGATCGAAGCAAGGCCAATCTCCCATAGTATCATTATGCATGCCTAATCCTGGACTCCCGCAGTCCGCATAGGCCACCTAGGCCCGCATGAGGTATTCCTCGCATCGAGGGTAGCTACTCCTCGGCATCGTCCTGGACTCTCGCAGTCCGCATGGCCACATAGACCGCATGAGGTATTCCTCGCACACTAACCTAGAACTCTCATAGCTCCGCATAGGTCCCCTGGACCCGCATGAGGCATCCCTCACATCGGGGAGCAGCTTAACCCCCGGTATAACATGTCAAGAGGTGAGTGGTGCAATACTAACATAACGGCTTATCGTTAAACAACATAAGCACAATAAGAATAACCTCTTTATACAATCATCACAAGAATCGAACACAACGACTAATCGTTGAACAATATAAGCAAAACAAGAATAACCTTCTCACATAAGCGTCACAAGATACTAACACACGTAGTACCATACTATGTCTATCAAACCAACTTACCACACCTTCAGACAATATTTCAAGCATTTGATAAACAAATAATAAAAACCGTTTCCTTATCTTTCTTAAGTTGTTATACCTAACTTTCCATAAAGCTAGTATAACACTTAAGCTTTTTTATAAAAACCAAGTATTACTTTTCTTCCAAAAATGATTCATATCTCCTTTGAAGTATTCAAGATTCTTATTATTTAGAACTCAAGTCCAAAGACATCAAAGTGAAGCCAAGTTTAGTTTAATACACGTACGTCTACCGTACTTTATATATTTGGAAAATATCATGCTTAAAGGGATAGGGAGAATCACATACCTCCTCGGCTAAACCCACTTGCCAAGTCGGATATGTTGCGTGCAAAGTGTCAACCTATAATAGTCAAAACACGACTATTAACTTCTAGTTTTTTGTAGAATTCTTCTAAGTAAGACTCCTCTTAGTCTATGGAAAATTGGACAGCACTTCCCCCGTTTTTACTCAATTCTTCATTTTTAACAAAGCCCGATAACAGTAACCAACGTGGCGCAATAATTTCGATAAGTAAGGAAGGGGATAACACGCCCAAACGGAACGCGATTAACAATCTCTCCTTCATAAATATAATAAGTAAAGAAGGGGATTACACGCCCAAACGGTAACGCGGTTTACTATCTCGCCTTCATAATAACAATAAGTAAAAGAAGGGGATTACGCGCCCAAAAGGTAACGCGGTTTATTATCTCGCCTTCATAACAACAATAAGAAAAAGAAGTCCAAAGTAAAAAGTCCAAAATAGATACGGTCCTTAAGTTGGGGTCCTTGGCCAATTTTATCCAATACTTCATTAGTCCTTCAACTTATATTCCAATCTTTATATAAGTTATAGTTCATAATATATTTTCAATATATGTATAATATCTTTATATACATAATAATCAAATTTACAAAGAGTTTAAGGCTCATTACCTCAATACTAACGGAACCAACCCATTTTTAATACATGCTCACTGGAACGTTGCTTGCAATAATATTGGGAGGACGCCTCGTTCCAACCCAAAATAAAACTTAGAACAAATTGCTTCTCTCGAATCAACACTGAAATGGACTACCTTCTAATTTCCATATTTGCTACTTATTGTTGAAATGTGAAAGAGAATATTGGAATAGTTGCTGCTTTCTATTCTTAAGAATAGGAACTTATATTGCTGCCTACTAAATGACACGATTGAATGATTCTTCAAGACCAAGGCATAGACCCTCCCTCTTAAGATATGTTAGTGCATTTAATGCATGTAATAATGTGGTCTCCCACCCAATTTAGCCTTGGCGGTGTGAGCCTTTGATAACGCCACATGCCCCCTCAATATGCATGATCACTTAATCAATTCAGTGATCTGTTTCCGTATAATTTATCAATCACACACACAATTAATTTTAAATCTCAATTCACTTAAATCTCCATGACTCACAAAATTCTCATATACTCAATGTCATAATTTGTGTGATGTGAAACTAGTCCATCACCTCTTGTCTACTTGCCTCACAAATATCTTGCAAGACTTTGACCACTTGCCTTGTCCACTTGCCTTCTAGAAAGCGTCCACCTTGCCCTTTCTAGGGGTGACACATGTCGCCCTCCTATTGGTCCAAAAGATTTCATCCTTAACCTAATTAGGGCTTATACATTTATACGTACGTCCTCACATACGTACTCCGGAAACACGGGGCATAACATTATATTATATCATGGATTGCCGGCAGTGAGGAAGGATTCCACGGGCATGATTGATATTATGGGCGTGAGACCCATGGTTATATTTTAGAAATGACTTGAGGGCATGCGTCCCTGACTTGTTATGATCGCTATGTGTTGTGTCTCGTAGGTTGGCTATCATACATGTCTCGCTTTGCTTAGATCATTATGATTTCATTACGATTTCATCGCTTCACATACTTGGTACATTCTTCGTACTGACCTCCTTCGGGGGGCTGCGTTCATGCCGCAGGTTTAGGTACGCAGTTTGGTGATCGGCAGGTGTAGGACCATGCTCAGAGTTTTTGGATAGCTCCTTCAGTTCGGGAGTTTATCTTTTTGGTATAAGTTCTTTCAGTACAGGCTTTTGTACAGTTATGGGTACGGCGGGGCCTTGTCCTGTCATAGTTCAGTATAACTCTTAGAGGTCTGTATTCATATGTGGGATTGGACTCATGTACAGTGTAGTGTCTTTTATTATGTATATATTATGGCAGCCTTGTCGGCTTTGCCCTTGCACGTACGATTGGTTTTTTAAAAAAAAGGGTGTTATTTAAATTCCGCAGTTTGCTTGTTGTTAAGGTAGAAGGGTGCCCAGGTAGGGCACCAGTCACAGGCCTGGGGTTCGGGGGGTGACAAAAAGGCTTCACATTTTACCCTTATTGTTGATGGAATTGTGGACTGTTTTTATGGACTATTTTGTATAGATTAAGGGGCCGAATTTTACACGTCAAGTAGGCATGTAATCCTCGTTGGTTGCTGTTTTGATTGTGCCTTAAATAGGGCTTGATTGTTGTTGAATTTGGGCCTTGGAAAAGGTGGAAAAGTACGTATAAACGAGGGAAATGCTGCCCAAATTGCCATAGAAAAAGGAGAACCTTTACTTGGTGTTAACCTACTTTAGTAAGCACGTGTTGATATACATGTTATAGGTTGAAGTACATTGAGAC
The DNA here is from genome assembly GCA_029844215.1 of Przewalskia tangutica. Classification (NCBI taxonomy): domain Eukaryota; kingdom Viridiplantae; phylum Streptophyta; class Magnoliopsida; order Solanales; family Solanaceae; genus Przewalskia; species Przewalskia tangutica. Next base: position 83,425,218 of record CM056720.1, on the reverse strand, counting down.
GTATCCTAGATTGTAGAGTTGGTTAGTCGCCAATAAGGTATGTGAACTATCATTTCTTCTTCTAGCATGATTCCTTGTTATAAAGTGAGTGAATCCTACTCCTTAATGATGTACTTCATCGATAGTACTTTGGATTTCCTAAAATAGAAGTTGTTCTATATACTTCCTTGATAGTACTTGGGGTTTCTAAAATGAAAGATTGTTATATTTATTCTCTTGATAGTACTTGGGGTTTCTAAAATGAAAGATTGTTATATCTATTCTCTTGATAGTACTTGGGGTTTCTAAAATGGAAGTTGTTATATCTATTCTCTTGATAGTACTTGGGGTTTCTAAAATGGAAGTTGTTTACCTATCCTATTGATAGTACTTTGAGTTTCTAAAATGGAAGTTATTTACCTATTCTATTGATAGTACTTTAAGTTTCTAAAATGAAAGTTGTTTACCTATTCTATTGATAGTACTTTGGGGTTCTAAAATGGAAGTTGTTTACCTATTCTATTGATAGTACTTTGGGGTTCAAAAATTAAAGTCGTTTACCTATTCATTTAATAATGCCTTGAGTTTTTCGAAAATGATAGTTCATTCTATTTGTGCTAATGAGAGTCAAAGATGATTTAAATTGCACATAGTTGCTTGTGATAGCTATATATGTACAGTCCTTTATATTTGGACCGCATCCTAGAAAGGTCTGGGAAATATACCTTAATGGGAAGGGCAACATATATATTATTGACTTTATCATGTCCTACAAGGGGCCGGGCAATATACCTTAATCTGAAGGGCAGTATATATTATTGACTTTACCGTGTCCTAGAAAGGGCCGGGCAGTATACCTTAATGGGAAGGGCAGTATATATTATTGACTTTACCGTGTCCTACAGGAGGCCGAGCAGTATACCTTAACGGGAAGGGCAGTATATATTATTGACTTTACCGTGTCCTAGAAAGGGTCGGGCAGTATACCTTAATGGGAAGAACAATATAGATTATTGACTTTACCGCTTCCCAGAAGGGGCCGGGCAGAATACCTTATTGACTTTACCGCGTCCCAGAAGGGGCCGGGCAGAATACCTTATTGATTTTACCACGCCCCAGAAGGGGCCGGGCAGAATACCTTATTGACTTTACTACGTCCCAGAAGGGGTCGGACATAATACCTTATTGACTTTATCGCGTCCCAAATAGGGTAGGGCAGAATACATTACAGGGCAGTATTTGTGTATAACGTTCGGGTTCAACTCCCATGACAGTATTTGTTTATTTGGACATACTTTCATAATTTGAAAAAGTATAGTTGATTTTCATTACTCTCAGTTTAAAAAGGATACAGTTGACTCTTATTTTGAAAAGGCAGTGTACTGGTATTTGATTATTATATTTGTCTCATGTTATCTTTTTGGCCTGTTATAATCTCATTTACAGTACTTATTGTTTCACATACTTGGTACATTTTTCGTATTGACCCCCTTTCACCGGGGGGTTGCATTCATGCTGCAGGTTTAGGTACGCAGTTTGGTGATTTGCTAGTGTAGGATCCTTGCTCAGAGTTTTTAGGATAACTCCATTGTTCTGAGACTTATCATTTTGATACTAATCTTTCGATATAGGCTTTTGTACATTTATGGGTATGGCGGGGCCTTGTCCCGTCATAGTATATTGTACAAACTCTTAGAGGTCTGTATTCATATGTGAGATTGGACTCGTGTACAGTGTAGTTTCATTTTGGCTTATATATATATATAGCGGCGGCCTTGCCGGCTTTTAATTGAGAACGTGATTCAGGAATCATGATTTGAAGGTTGAAAGGAAAGAATATTTTCATTTTCCTCCGGAAAAATTTCGGAATAATGTGACGACGGAAAAATTATTAACTTGGAGTTTAATACTTCTAATTGAATTTATGGACGTAGTATTGGATTATGATGTATTGGAATTGATAATATGGGGTCCGCAAAAAATTTCACAATTTGGGGGGGGGGGGTTCAAAAATTATAATATTTTGGACCAATAAGAGGGTGACACGTGTCACCCCTCCACTTGTCTTGCAAGATGATACATTTATAGATATTTTAGAGACGAGGGGACAAGTGGACATGTGGTAATTACCAAGCAATCAAAACAATTATTGAATAAATCTCAATAATAATAAGAAGAAACCAAAACATGCATTAATTCATAAGAACGAGGTTCAAGCGATTCGACATGGAAAGCCCTAAATTAAGTTAGTTCCTAGCCTTAGACATGCCAAGAACTAAGCTAATATCCAACATACACAAAAAAGAAATAAAATAAAGAACAAGAAATTACTCAAAAATAAGTCTCTAATCTTGATCTCCAAATTGTGATGAATTGTAAAGTGTAGAACTCCTCAAATCTGACCTAAAGGGTCCTTTTTATATCACCAAAAATGTCCCAAACCTTTTCCTTCTTGGCCTTGGCCCATTCCTATTCGGATTTGGCAATTTCCCCGCGTTAGCTGCGCGCTAAACTTCTGCGCTTTCGAGCGCTCTGCTGCTGATTGGTTAGCCGCATGGCCGCCCTATTTCTCGCCCGGGTTGCCAACTTTTTAGCTTTTTGAGCTCTGGAACCTCTGTTTCTGCCCTCTTTTCGCTCCTTCTCACCAATGTGCCACTTTAAACCATTGTGACTCAAAAGAAAGAAAATATATCCTAACACGACACATATTTGTACAAAAATGGGCAAAAAACTAACTAAAAATGTGTCACGACCCGACCCCGGGCCCGCGACTGGTGCCCTACCTGGGCACGTAGGGCACCCCTTACCGGTATACATCAGAGAATAGTAACGGAACATACATATAACTCAAAAGAAATAAATAACAGGCTAGCCGATAAGGCCACCTTCCAAAAGTATACACATAACCCAAAAAACAGTTACCTCTTTTTTTTCTTTACAACCCAATCCACAAGATATGACTACAAACCTCTAAGAATAACAACTGTGACGGGACAGGGCCCCGCCATACCCCTGAATGTACAACAACCGACAATACCAGGGATCTGAACCACAGATAAGCCTCCGGAGTAATAGAGCTTCTCAACAGCTGAACAGTGATCCTAAAAGTGAGGATCAACAACTCAGATAACTCGACTGCAGACGAACCCAAATTCAGAAGGAGGTCGATAACAGTACCAAATATGTGAAACTGAAAGTACTGTAATAAAATAATAATAGTCTAAAATAAAGTTGGGGACATGTATGATAACCACATTAACAGTACACTATGTCTTACTAAATATGATAGTGGACAAGAATAAACTTCGCCGGTTTTAAAACAGGAAGCTCATGATTAACCTAGGGCCATCCGCCTGTAGTATCATTCTGCAATCCTACTCCTGGGACTATTTCACCCGTATAGGCCGTATGGACCCGCATGAGGTAATTTCCTCGCATAGACTGTATCCGGCCGCATAGGTCGTATGTACCCGTATGAGGTAATCTCCTCGCATAGGACTGGTCTGCCCCGCATGGGACTATTTCACCCGCATGAGCCCTACGGACTCGCATGAGGTATTCCTCGCATCGTGGGGTGCAAATCCACGGAATATGCAAATACAACAAGCCCGGGGAATGACCACGTAATGAACAATACATCACTAGCACAACCGACTATCATACATAACATAAGAACCACCGGCTTATCATACATAACATAAGCACTACCGGCTTATCATAATTATCATAAGCAAGTTAAGACATCCCCTAACTTCTTATTAGCCTTAATTATCATGCACTCTCATTTTATTTAACTTAAGACACTAACATGTTATTAGAAATCCGGGAATTTAACTCGAAGTACTACGTACTTCCATTCTTTTCAAAAGACTCCTTTTCATATAAAACCCCAAGATACTAACACCCGTAGTATCAAGACTTGTCTACATTTCAAACAAGTCACTACACTATTAGAAATACATTTTTAGGCTTCTAAATCAAGTGACCCTTATTTTAAAACTTTAAGCAATTGATGCATTTAAATCAAATTGCCCTTCCTTATTTCAAATCATTAATTCTTGTTTACATTACTAGAGAAAACCATTCCTTTAACCTTCCATAAAGTTGTTATAACCAACTTCCTATAAAGCCGTTATACTAACTTTATGCTTTAGAAACTAAGACATCTTTAACCTTTCATAAAGCCGTCATAACTAACTTCCCATAAAGTCGTTATAACTCTTTATGTTTTAGACAAATTCATTCTTTTTATGCCACATTTAAGGCTCAACAATTCAGCTAACCAAAGGGGATTACACGTCTAGCCGGGCGTGTAAAATTCTGCCCCACAATCAATATAAAATTGTCCATTAATCCAAAGCCATATTCGACTACAATGTATCACAACAATATCAATTCTCTTTCAATTTCCTTTTTAATCCAAGTTGTTATTCCAACATGTTATATACATGATAACAATTACAACAACTATAAATCCTTTCTTCCTTAACATGCGACGATTGTAACTATCGACCAAATTGATTACAACATAAATGGCTAACTTGTCCATTTTCGATTTTAACATGTCGACATGATCCAAATCTTTTCAAACTTCAATCTATACATATCACATGCTCATATCAACTAATATAACATGTAATCTTTAATCACATTAAGAAGATGAAGATTTTACCTCAATAAGCCCTAATAATGTCCAAGAGTAAAAGTTGATCCTTAGCAACTTTTAGCTCCTCTTCTTACGTTCCAATCCGCTCCAAGCACTCCTTAGAAGCTCATAAAGAACTCTTCTTCAAGTTTCAACTTCAAAGTTGAAGAACTCCTTAGGTTTTTGCCTTGCGACTAATGTGAAAACATAGTTTTTCTGGAATCTTTCTATTGAGATAACTTTATAATACCTCTAGGAACCTTGGTTTAAAGTATTGGGATTATTGAACTACAAACGAAAAAAATTCTTCTTCATAAGAGTGCAAAGCCGAGAGCACCTCTCTCTCAAGCTCAAGTTTCTCCAATTTTTTTCTAAGTGTTGAGATGACCAATGTCACGACCTGACCCCGGGCCCGTGACTGGTGCCCTACCTGGGCACCCCTGTCAGGTATATATCAGAGAATAGCAGCGGAACATACACAACACACATAAAAACTTATATAGTAAACAGCAACAGGCTAGCCGATAAGGCCACCTCCTGTAAAAAATATACACAATCTAGAAATCGAACAGTACATCTTTTTTTTTTCTTTACAACCCAATCCACAATGTGACTACAGACCTCTAAGAATAACAATTGTGATGGGACAGGGCCCCGCCATACCCCTGAATATACAACAACCAACCATACCAGGGATAGGCCTCCGGAGTAATGGAGATTCCCAACAGCTGAACAGTGATCCTAAGAGTGAGGATCAGCAACCTGTATACTCTACCTGCGGCATGAACGCAGCCCCCCGAAGGAGGTCAGTACAACATGTACCAAATATGTGAAACTGAAAGTACTGTAGTGAAATCATAAGTCTAAAATAAAGCTGGAGACACGTATGATAACTCAAACAACAAGATAATCGTGCCTTACTAACAATGAGAGTAAACAAGTATATACCTTACTGCATAAAAATAGGAGGCTCATGATCAAAACAGGGTCCCTCGCCCGTAGTATCAATAAGCAATCCTACTCCTGGGACTATTTCACCCGCATGGGTCCTGTGGACCCGCATGAGGTATTCCTCGATAGGTCACTACCAGATGGTACTATTTCACCCGCATAAGCCCATAAGGACTCGCATGAGGTATTCCTCGCATCATGGGTAGCAAATCCACGGAGCAGGTGGTATAACGTCTTGGGGGTTTACCCCTCATTTATACTCTTACCCTAACTCAACCGACCATCATACATAACATAAGCCCTACCGGCTTATCATACATAGCATAAGCACTACCGGCTTATCATACAATAAATAAGCAAGTTAAGAAATCCCCCTAACTTCTTATTAGTCTTATTCATATACACTCTCATTTTAGTTTACTTAAGGCACTAACATGTCATTATAAAATCCGGGAATTTAACCCAAAGTACTACGTACTTCTATTCTTTTAAAATGACTCCTTTTCATATAAAACTTCCAAGATACTAATAGCCGTAATATCAAGTCATAACTACATTTTAAGACTAGTCACAATACCTTTTAGAAAATACATTTGCAGGCTTCTAAATCAAGTGACTTCTTTCTTTTAAAACCTTAAGCAATTGATGCATTTAAATCAATTTGCCTTTCATTATCAAGTCATTTATCATACTTATATTACTTAGAGTAAACCACTCTTTTTAACTTTTCATAAAGCTATTATAACCAACTTCCCATAAAACCGTTATACTAGCTTTATACTTTAGAAACTTACATTCTTCTTTATAACCAAGAGACTTAAACTTTCCAACAAAACAAGTATCAAAAATACTTTCAACATACTTAAAGTCTCTTAACTTTTGAAAACCAAGATATCCTTAATATTTAAAGAAGTGAGTTAATTCCCTAACTCAACCAACTTGGACATTCTTAAAATAAGCCAAGGATATCAAATGGACTAGATTGTCAAAATCTTGTACGTCTACCATACTATACATTTACAACTTATTCATGCTCAATAGATAAGAAAGTTCCACATACCTCTTCGGTTTAATCCACTTGCTAAATCCAATACGCCGTACGTAGTATGTCAACCTATAATGACCATAGTACGTCTATTAACTTCTTGCTTCAAACATAGAATATTCCAAGTGCAAAGTCACTAAATTCTACGGAAAATCGGACAGCACTTCCTTTGTTTCAACATACTTTGCCACCTTTTTCAAGGCCGAATTCAATAACCAAACACGCCACATTTAAGGCTCAACAAAGTAGTTAACAATAGGGGATTACACGCTTAATCAAGACGTGTAAAATTCCGCCCCACAATAAATATCAAACTAGTCCAACATATAATGTCCATTCGGTAAAATAGGGACAACAATACAAATTCGTTTCCAATCCCTTTTCAATCCAAGTGGTTTAATATAACATGTTATCTAGCCACAATTGATTACAACTACTACAATCCTCAAGTAGGTAAACATGCGACGATTCTAATTATCGACCAATTTGTATTTCAATTTCAAATGGCTTAACATGTCATTTTCGGATTTGAGCTTCCAAATTTCCATAACACGTATCAATCTTCATAACACATATCACATGATCATTTCTAACTTATAATAACATGGAATCTTCAATTACAAAAGTAAGACGAAGATTATACCTCATTTAGCCCAAATATGATCCAAGATTACAAGTCGATCCTTAGCAACTTTAGCTCCTCCTTTCGACGTTCCAATCCACTCCAAGCAACCCTTAGAAGCTTATGAAGAACTCCTCTTCAAGTTCCAACTTCAAAGTTGAATAACTCCTCAGGTTTTTGCCTTGCGACTAATACGAAAACACCATTTTTCCGGGATCTTTCTATTGAGATACACTTACAATACCCTTAGGTACCTTGGTTTAAAGTATTGTGAATTTAGGACAAAATTGCAAAATTTCTTCTTCCAAAAGGGCTAAATGTCGTGAGCTCTCTAAAAGGGCAAGAACAATATTTCAATTTTTTTTCTAAGTGAAGAATGACAAAGTCTTGCTACTAGTATACTTAAATAATACTAGGAAGGGTCAAGATTAAAACAAATGGGTGGCTTGGATGAGTTTCACAAGGATCAAGCCAAGTGGCCCTTTGACAAGTCAACAATGTCAAGCTATTTGTCTTTGCAAGACTTGGTTATTTAAATTATGGTCAAATGACCATTTTAACCATGCAAATTTCGTCCAAGACCACTAAGGGGGGGTGACACGTATCGCCCTCCCATTCGTCGCAATATTTCATTTTCCGACAATTCCATAATTCCGATAAATTTTTACTCGTCTCAAATCTTAACATTTTTGAGTTCTTACGTACGTTCTTATAAACATGTCCTGGAATTTCCGGGGTGTAACAACCAAGTCTTGCACTACTAGTATAGATATATACTACATTCAAGGATCTAGATTAGAACATTTGTGTGGCTTGGATGAATTCATTTAAATATCAAGCTAAGTGGGCTTATTGACTTGGTCAATAATGTCAAGCCTTGAACTTTCAAGACTTGGCCCATTCTTGACCATTTTCGTCCAAGCCCAAGTGTGTGTGAGGGGGGGGGGGGGGTGACACGTGTCACCCTCACATTCGTCCATAATGTTTCGTTTCCCGAAATTTCCATAATTGGTCAAAATATCGGAAACCTCGTAGAAAATACGTAAGGCAAAAAGGACACGATTAAATTAACAAACGCCCGAAATAAAAATCCTATACCATTTTCTTGGCGGATCTTTTCATCACCTAACAACCCTAAAGAGGGGAGAACGTTGGTGGTTTTACTACTATTATTGCGGAATTTTAAGTAATAACTTATCAGTAGTATACTAACAAGTAGTATTATCAAACTCATATGGGGTTTTATGTCCATTTTTTAATTGAATCAGTCTATAACCTTTTTTCAGATTTACTAATATCATAGTTTCAGATTTTCTACTTAAGAAACGTAAGCATAAAAATCAAATAATATCATAATCTTTAAGAATTTCTACCAAATCAGAAGCATAAGCACAGAAAATAACTTATCTGAAATATAATTAAAACATATAAGTAAAGGAATCGTACCTCTTGCCGTGAATCTCAGATCACCGGAAATATCCTCTCCTGGCCGCTTCCCCGTCGCCGTATGCGGTACTAATTCGCCTAGAGCTTGGGGACGTCTCAGCAGCTTCTTTCCGAGTATTCCAACAAGAGTCAAGGTTCCTAGACTTAACATGCGTTTAACTATATATCTTTCAAAGTTAATTCCTAGTTCTTATGATTCTTTTTAGTAGATCTTCTTTGGATTACGATACTATTATCTTCTTGTTCTTATGGTTTCTTTTAGTAGATCTTCTTCTTCTACGATATTACTCTGCTCAAGATTATAGACCGATAGAAGGTTTTTAGCTAAACATGATTGTTATGCTAATAGAAGTTGTTATGCTGATATAAGACTAATATTTCTTTTCTTCGAAGAAAGGGTTTCGGAAGAGAGATTATAGAGAGAGATTATCTTGAAGATTGAAGTTTGATTTCCAAATCTGTTATCTTTTCTCGATACAACGAGGCTCTTTATATAGATAACTCCTGGTGCTACAAGATTTGACTCTTATGCGACTTTTATCACGACTTTATCACGACCTTTACTATTTGCTACAGTGTCCGGCGGCTTTACTATTCTGCATGGTGACTTGTCTTCTTCATGCGACCTTTCTGTATCAGACTACAGTTTTCGGTGGCTTTACTATTCCTGCTACAGTGAAAGTTACTATTTATGCTACAGTAAAGCTGATAAATTACATTTTTCACGATATTTCATCCGTGTCTTCGTTTGTTGTCTTGTTTTTCTGGATGTTATTGCTGGTATTTTCTTGCTTTCTTTGTGTTTTCCTTGATCTTTGCTGGTACTCGTGCTTTCATTGTTGAGTTCTCCTTTCTTTTATTTTTTCCTTGCCTTTCTCCGTGATTTCTGCTGATATCGTGCTTTGTTTTTCTGGACATTTTGCTGATGTCTCGGCTGATATTTTCTTCTTTTCTGCTGATATCCTTGTCTTCCTTACTGGTTTTGTCCTTCCGCTATTATTGAGATTTTTGTCTTCCTCTTTAAAGCTGATATGTTTTGATTTTTCATCCTTTCGCTGTTGTCCTTGCTTTGCTGCTATTATTCTCTTTTTGACTTCTTTTGTGTTGTCTTTTTCTTTCTTTCGATGGCATTTTCTCCACCGCTGCTGTCTCTCATTTCTTTTGTCTTTTTTCATCTTTTCTTTTGTCTTTTTTCATCTTTTTGTCTTTTCTTTTTTCACCTTTTTCATTTCTTTTGTTTTTTCACCTTTTTCATTTCTTTTGTTTTTTCATCTTTTTCATTTCTTTTGTCTTTTTCCATCTTTTTTCATTTCTTTTTCCTTTGCGATAAATCGCTCTGGGCTGGTCTTGTTAGCTCATATTTTTTGGGCTTTTTTGTGATAAATCACATTGGGCCTGTTGTTATCTTGTATCTCATAGTTTTCGGCTTATATGATAAATCATATTGGGCCTGCTGATATCTCATATGATGGGTGTCATGTAATAAAATTACATTATCCCCACGGGCTATTATTCCGCTTTCTGGGTTTCATGTAATAAAATTACATTATCCCCATGGGCTATTATTCCATTTTCTGGGTTTCATGTAATAAAATTACATTATCCCCATGGATCAGAAGATCCTTCGTCTTTTATGCTCATAACTTTTTTGCTGCCTCCGCTGCTATCTCTGAAAGTCATTGGTTTTCTTCTTTGTTTTGTTATAGCCTGATATTGCTCTATTGTCTCCTTGGCATGTTTGTGTTTCAAGTTTATTATCCTGTTCATCATGTTAGTAAGTTCGACTGTATCTTGGGCTATTATTTCATGGTTATAGTATATGGTAACCAGTTCTTCTACTTCTCCTCCTCTGGTATTTCCAATAATGCTTGCCTTTCCCATTCTGATCATATCTTCTAATCTTCCTGCTAAGGTTGTTAGTCCAATGGCTCTTTTGTTGCTTAGCCATTCTTGAAACTGGTTTATTTTGCATGGCATTTCCTTTTTTGAATCTGTTTTCTCCCCGTAATGGTACTATTCTCACTGATTTGAAAAGTTGACATAATATAATGGGTTTTCTGTTAGGTCGATGATCGTCAAACACTTGTATTCCGTATATTCCTGGTCCAAATGTCTCTCTCATGGATTGGACTGATTGTATTATGTTGTTTGGTAATTCTGATATACTGCTGAGGGTATCATCTGTCATGACTTTATCTAGGAATCCATACTTAAAAAGTTTATGGACTACCTTTGGATCGGTTTTTTCAAGACATAGGTACCTTGGGTATTTGCTAAATCTTGATGCTCTTAATATGTTAGGGTTGGATTTATAAGTGTAGTACTTTGAGATGGTTTCATAGGCTGTGATGGTATCTGGGGAAAATGTTAATCTTTCAGCCATTGATGTTATCTGGGATGTTGGTATTTGGGACGTTGATGGCATTTTTAGTAGTCTTGAGTTGAGGGTAGGAAAGTCTGTTGTTTCTGTGGTATTTTTTGGAGATTCTCTCAGGTTCTTGTATGTTTGGTAATCAGTGAAGCATTCTTTCAACTGACTGATCAGGCTATTATTTTCCCTGAGTATTCCTTCCAGTTCAGATTGGATTCCATGGCTTGATTGTCTTGATAACTTTGCTTATTATATTCCGATATAATCGTCGGCTCGTCGTTAAGCGACATCTTGGTATTCTATTACAATATATGTTAGGAATCTTGACGTATATAAAATCGGATTTTATCTGCATTTTTTATTCCAATTTCTTCGGTCAGTATGGTATGCTGGTTTGTATCTCTTTATGGATTTCTTCCATTTATTTCTTGGTTAAGTTCTTGGTTAAGTTCTCGGTCTTGCTCATATTCCCTGACTTCTTCTTTTAATCCTGAACTTTGTATTAGTTCTTGCAGTTCCCTTGTTCTTATTTCGGCTAACCTTTGTCTTATTTTATTAAGGTTTTTCACAAGCTTTTTGTATCTATCATGATAATATTTTCTTCCTGTTTCGTTAGTAACCGTAATAAGCTTATTACGGGCATAATCTTCATATTGTACCCAATAATTTCTTTCGTCTATTAACTTTCTTTTTTCTTCCTGTAAATCCATTATAGGATTTTTATTTCGGGCGTTTGTTAATTTAATCGTGTCCTTTTGCCTTACGTATTTTCTCCAAAATTTTGATCTCTTCCTATTATCCGCCTTACGTATTTTCTCCAAAATTTAGATCTCTTCCTATTATCCGCGGGTTATTATTTTCCTGACTTCTTTTCAAACTTATATTTTCTGTATCCTTTATTAAATATGAGTTTAGGATTCTTATTTTCCTTTTAAAGTATTTTTGTTGGTTTTAATTGTTCTCTTGTTATTAGCCTTTTCTCCTGTAGATTCTCTTTTAATATCATGTTGAGCGGTATTAGCGTTCTTCTCCAATCTTTATTTCTCTGTTTAGTTCTTGTTTATCTAGTAAATATTTATCCATACTTATTCTTATTGATTCTTCATTTGGCTAGGTTTTGTTTGGTGTTTTACTAGTATATGTGGTAATTTAGACATTTCTTTTGTTATTATAGTCGGCTTTAGTATTATTATTTTGAGGGTTCATTATGCTTATCTTCCATATTATTTCAGTTTTTCTTCTATTATTGCATTTGCTTTCTGTAGTGTTCTGCATCTGGTTGTGTTCTTGTATTATTTGAATTATTTATTTCTTCCTGATGATATTTTCTTTATTAGTATCTTCTTCCCTTTATCTCAGACATCGCTCTTTTCTACATCACTATTTTTAATATTATCTTTACTAGTATTGTATACTCTTTTTCTTCTTTGTGTTCTTGTCATCTGTTGTTCCATAGTACGTAATTCTTCTCTAAATTCACTTATTTCTGACCTTAATTTTTCTCTAAATTCTCTTATTTCTGATTTTAATTCCTCCTTTGTTTCTCCTAATATCGCTTTAGGTTTTAATTCGTGTTTCATGTTTTTATACATGGTCTTATATTTTTTGTACTTTCTAAACAATTCTTCATTAGATAATTTTAATTTCTTGTTTTCTTTTTCTAACTTTGTGATTATTTCTCGTGTGGTTTCTGATGAACTATTCCTAGTATTTCTTTCTTTTAATCTTTCGTTTGAGGTTTCTTTTACTATTACTTTACTTTTGTGGGGCTTGTGTTTTATATCTTTATACTTGGTTTTGTACATTTTATACTTTGCTAATAAGTTTTTATTTGCTTCTTCTAATTCTTTATTTTCTTCTTTTAATAATTCAACACAAATATTTGTTTCTTTTAAATTATCTGTATTTTTAGTTGGGTTTTCTTTAGGATCTTTCTGATCCTCTTGTTCCATAGGTTTATATTTATACCCTTTTGCTTTAATATTTCTTTCGCATGATTTCTTAGAAACGTAATTACGCTATATTCGGTGTTTTTATTCATTTTTATTTAAAGTCTTTAGGTTATACTAATGCTTCTTGCTACTTTCTTGGTATTTTATTTGACTATTATTTCCTTATTCTTTTTATCCAACCGTTTCCTATGTTTATCCATTCCTTATTGGGTTTATTATTTATCAAATCTCTTAATTGTTTTATTTCATTTTCTAGTTCTATTTCTCTAGCACTATATTCGAGATATTTAAGTTGTGAATTAATAGCTTCTTCTAGTAATATTTGTTTTATTACCTTTAATTCTCTTTCCCTTTTATCGACTTTTTCTTGGATATTCATATTTTATTAACAAACCTTGTTTTACCTTGGTCATTAATTTCTATTCCGTTATTATTAATTTTATAATCTATCATGGTTTAAAAAATCACGTCCTAGTAGTAATTCATTAAAGCTATCGTATTCTACGACTGCTATGTTTATTTTATACTCTAAATCCTGAATCTTAAATCTTAGATTAACGCTTCGGGTAACTATGCTTTCTCTTTCATTTTCGTGGTAATGGAAAGTCTCTCGTGGAATCAATCGACAATCCTTTTCATTTATCTTACTTATATGTACAAAGCTTTTTACTCTCGTATTTATTTCTGTTATACAATCAGTTGTTGTAATTTCATTGAATATAATTACTTTAATGCTTAACCTATTACTTGGCACATTTATTAAATCTAGTGTTCTTGGTATTCCTAAACGTCCTTGTTTTATTAGTGTTTCCCTTTTTATACTTAGTCTAGCTCCTTCTATCCTGGTTTCATCCTTTGTACTATTGTTGTGATTCTTTTACTAAAATCCATTTGTATTTCTTCTGTATGGTTATTTTAGAGTTCTCTTTGTGTTCTATTCTTTCTAGTATGTCTTGATACATTTTTGGTACTAGAATATTCATTTCATGTTGTTTCCTTACATGATGGTTACCTGTTAAGGCATACACCATTTTTGTTTCTATACTTATAACTTTACTACCTGGTGGCATCTTTATTCCATCTAATTTATAGTATAATGTTAATGCTAGATCTTTATGTTCATCTTTTAATGAGATACTAAAATCTGGTTGTACCGTAAATTTTAATTTCTGATATATCAAGTTTCCTTTTATTATTGATATTAATGCGTCTTGTAGATTTTCTAGTATTCTATCATCTAATATGTATATCTGTATGGGTGTATCTATATTTCTTTGAAAATAAGCTTTTATGGTAATTATATTCAATGAAATTACCCAATAAGGAATGGATAAACATAGGAAACGGTTGGATAAAAAGAATAAGGAAATAATAGTCAAATAAAATACCAAGAAAGTAGCAAGAAGCATTAGTACAACTTAAGGACTTTAAATAAAAATGAATAAAAACACCGAATATAGCGTGGTTACATTTCTAAGAAATCATGCGAAAGAGATATTAGAACAAAAAGGGTATAAATATAAACCTATAGAACCAGAGGATCCGAAAGATCCTAAAGAAAACCCAACCAAAAATACAGATAATTTAAAAGAAACAAATATTTGTGTTGAATTATTAAAAGAAGAAAATGAAGAATTAGAAGAAGCAAATAAAAACTTATTAGCAAAGTATAAAATGTACAAAACCAAGTATAAAGATATAAAACACAAGCCCCACAAGAGTAAAGTAATAGTAAAAGAAACCTCAAACGAAAGATTAAAAGAAAGAAATACTAGGAATAGTTCATCAGAAACCACACGAGAAATAATCACAAAGTTAGAAAAGAAAACAAGAAATTAAAATTATCTAATGAAGAATTGTTTAGAAAGTACAAAATATAAGACCATGTATAAAAACATGAAACACAATTAAAACCTAAAGCGATATTAGGAGAAACAAAGGAGGAATTAAAATCGAAATAAGAGAATTTAGAGAAAAATTAAGGTCGAAATAAGTGAATTTAGAGAAGAATTACGACTATGGAACAAATGATGACAAGAACACAAAGAAGAAAAAGAGTATACAATACTAGTAAAGATAATATTAAAAATAGTGATGTAGAAAAGAGCAGAATACGATAAAGGGAAGAAGATACTAATAAAGAAAATATCATCCTAAGAAATAAATAATTCCGAAATAATACAAGAACACAACCAGAGTACAGGAACACTACAGAAAGCAAATGCAATAATAGAAGAAAAACCTGGAAATAATATGGAAGATAAGCATAATGAACCCCTCAAAATAATAATACTAAAGCCGACTATAATAACAAAAGAAGTGTCTAAATTACCACCACATATACTAGTAAAACACCAAACAAAACCTAGCCAAACTGAAGAATCAATAAGAATAAGTATGGATAAATATTTACTAGATAAACAAGAACTAAACAGAAAAATAAAAGATTGGAGAAGAACGCTAATACCGTTCAACATGATATTAAAAAGAGAATCTCTAGGAGAAAAACGGCTAATAACAAGAGAACAATTAAAACCAACAAAAAATACTTTAAAAAGGAAAATAAGAATCCTAAACTCATATTTAATAAAAGGATACAGAAAATATAAGTTTCGAAAAGAAGTCAGGGAAAATAATAACCCGCCAGATAATAGGAAGAGATCTAAATTTTGGAGAAAATACGTAAGGCCAGATAATAGGAAGAGATCAAAATTTTGGAGAAAATACGTAAGGCAAAAAGGACACGATTAAATTAACAAACGCCCGAAATAAAAATCCTATAATGGATTTACAGGAAGAAAAAAGAAAGTTAATAGACGAAAGAAATTATTGGGTACAATATGAAGATTATGCCCGTAATAAGCTTATTACGGTTACTAACGAAACAGAAAGAAAATATTATCATGATAGATACGAAAAGCTTGTGAAAAACCTTAATAAAATAAGACAAAGGTTAGCCGAAATAAGAACAAGGGAACTGCAAGAACTAATACAAAGTTCAGGATTAAAAGAAGAAGTCAGGGAATATGAGCAAGACCGAGAACTTAACCAAGAACTTAACCAAGAAATAAATGGAAGAAATCCATAAAGAGATACAAACCAAAGATACCATCTCGATCAAGAAATTGGAATAAAAAGGTACAGATAAAATCCGATTTTATATACGTCAAAATTCCTAACATATATTGGTAATGATACCAAGATGTCGCATCAAATGACCTTCAAGATTATATCGACAATATAATAAGCAAAGTTATCGAAGAATCAAGCCATGGAATCCAAGATACAGAACTGGAAGGAATACTGTGGAAAATAATAGCCGATCGATCGATTGAAAGAATGCTTCACCGATTATCAAACATACAAGAACTCGAGAGAATCTCCAAAAATACCACAAACAACAGACTTTCCTACCTCAACTCAAGACTACTAAAAATGCCATCAACGCCCCAAATACCAACATCCCGTATAACATCAATGGTCGAAGATTAACATTTTCCCAGATACCATCACAGCCTATGAAACCATCTCAAAGTACTACACTTATAAATCCAACCCTAACATATTAAGAGCATCAAGATTTAGCAAATACCCAAGGTACCTATGTCTTGAAAACACCGATCCAAAGGTAGTCCATAAACTTTTAAGTATGGATTCCTAGATAAAGTCATGACAGATGATACCTCAAGAAGATATCGAATTACCAAACAACATAATACAATCACCCAATCCATGAGAGACATTTGGACCAGAATATACTGACAAGTGTTTGATGATCATCGACCTAACAGAAAACCCATTATATTATGTCAACTTTTCAAATCAGCAGAATAGTACCATTCTGAGAAAACACAGATTCAAAAAGGAAATGCCATGCAAAATAAACTAGCTTTCAAGAATGGCTAAGCAACAAAAGAGCTATCGACTAACAACCTAGCGGGAAGATTAGAAGATATGATCGAATGGGAAAGGCAAGCATTATTGGAAATACCAGGAGAGAAGAGAAGAATCGGTTACCATATACTATAACCATGAAATAATAGCCCAAGATACGATCGAACTTACTAACATGATGAATGTGATAATAAACTTGAAACACAAACATGCCAAGGAGACGATAGAGCAATATCAAAGCTATAACAAAACAAAGAAGAAAACCAATGACTTTCGTGAGATAGCATGAGGCAAGAAAAAGTTATGAGCATAAAAGACGAAGGATCTTCGATCCATTAGGATAATGTAATTTTATTACATGA
The DNA here is from genome assembly GCA_029844215.1 of Przewalskia tangutica. Taxonomy (NCBI): domain Eukaryota; kingdom Viridiplantae; phylum Streptophyta; class Magnoliopsida; order Solanales; family Solanaceae; genus Przewalskia; species Przewalskia tangutica. The sequence continues at coordinate 83,407,951 of CM056720.1, read as the reverse complement.
AACCCAGAAAATGGAATAATAGCCCATGGGGATAATGTAATTTTATTACATGACACCCATCATATGAGATATCAGCAGGCCCAATATGATTTATCATATAAGCCGAAAACTATGAGATACAAGATAACAAAGAGCCCAATATGATTTATCATATAAGCCGAAAACTATGAGATACAAGATAACAGCAGGCCCAATGTGATTTATCACAAAAAAGCCCAAAAAATATAAGCTAACAAGACCAGCCCAGAGCGATTTATCGCAAAGAAAAAAGAAATGAAAAAAGATGGAAAAAGACAAAAGAAATGAAAAAGATGAAAAAACAAAAGAAATGAAAAAGGTGAAAAAAGAAAAGACAAAAAGATGAAAAGACAAAAGAAAAGACAAAGAAAGAAAAGACAAAGAGCGGTGGAGAAAATGCCATCGAAAGAAAAAGAAAAGACAACACAAAAGAGTCAAAAGAGAATAATAAGCGAAAGCAAAGAAACATAACAATGAAGGATGAAAAATCAAAACATATCACTTTAAAGAGGAAGACAAAATCTCAATAATAGCGGAAGGACAAACCATCAAATCGCAAGAAGACAAGGACATCAGCAGAAAAGAAGAAAATATCAGCCGAGACATCAGCAAAATGTCCAGAAAAACAAAGCATGATATCAGCGGAAATCACGAAGAAAGGCAAGGAAAAAATAAAAGAAAGGAGAACTCAACAAAAGCACGAGTACCAGCAAAGATCAAGGAAAACACAGAGAAAGCAAGAAAATACCAATAACATCCGTAAAACAAGACAACAAACGAAGACACTGACGAAATATCGCTAGAAAAATATAATTTATCACTTTCAGAGTATGAATAGTAACTTTCATCGTAGATGAATAGTAAAGTCACCAAAATCAGAGATACAAAGAAAGGTCGCACAGTAAGAGACAAGTCACTGTAGCAGGAATAGTAAAGCCGCCGGATACTGAAGCAAATAGTAAAGGTCGCATGAGAAAGATCGACAAGAAAAGTCGCACTGAAGAGTCAAATCTTGTAGACCCCGAGGTTATCTATATAAAGAGCCTCATCAGACGTAAAGGAACAATTTTTGGAATACAACTTCAATCTTCAAGATAATCTCTCTATAATCTCTCTTCCAAACACTTTCTTTCACGAAAGAAATATTAGTCTTCTATTAGCATAACATCTATTAGCAAAACAATCATGTTTAGCTAAACCTTCTATCGGTCTATAATCTTAAGCGGTAATATCGTAGAAGAAGAAGATCTACTAAAAGAAACCGTAAGAACAAGGAATCAACGTATCGTAGTTCAAAGAAAATCTACTAAAAGAATCATAAGAACTAGGAATTAACTTTGAAAGATATATAGTTAAACGCATGTTAAGTCTAGGAACCTTGACTCTTGTTGGAATGCTCGGAAAAGAATCGCTGAGACTGGTCCAAGCTCTAGGCGAATTAGTACTCGCACGGCGGCTGAGGCGGCGACTGAAGGCGAGAGGATATTTCCGTGATCCGAGATTCACTAAAGAGGTACGATTCCTGTACTTATATGTTTTAATTATATTTCCGATAAGTTATTTTCTAGTGCTTATGCTTCTGATAAAGTAGAAATTCTTAGATTATGATATTATTTGATTTTTAATGCTTATGTTTCTTAAGTAGAAAATCTGAAGCTATGATATTAGTAAATCTGAAAAAGGTTATAGACCATTTTCTGGGCGGATCTTTTCATCACCTAACAACCCATCATACAATCAGTCTATAACCTTAGATCCATTTTTTAATACAATCAGTCTATAACCTTTCTTGGTAAATCTGAAGCTTAGATCCAAATAATAATAAGAGATTTATTAATAGATTTACGGTTTGAAATAAACCAATATTAAAAATGAGTGAAGAAATAATAAGAAGACGACAGAACATGCTAAGACAATTAGAACACATAGCAGAAAAAAGATTAATATATAACAAAGATATAAATGAACACATAATAAGTTGTAAAATAAGTATGGATCTAATAGCAGAAGCAAATAATACCATAACAGAAAAGTCCAAACAGATTACTGAACAAGAAAACATCATAAAAAACTTAAAGCTTAGGCTAACAATAAAAGAGGAACAGCTAAGGCAAAAAGAAGAAGAAATCAGAATGATAACAGAAGAAAAAATAGGACAAATAATTAAGCAAGATCGTGAAATAAAAGATTTAAATGATGTCGTAAAAGAACAATATAAGTTTATAAATCAGCTAACTCATGGATAAAGGAAAAGAAATAGCGACAGATCTACATAAAACATATTATCAGATGGATGAATACGAAGGAGGAACAACACAAACATTAAGTTTTAAACCAGAAACATACCAAAAAATACAAGATGAACAAGAAGAATTATCAATAAAAAAGATATTTAAAACAAAATGGTTCGAAAGAAATAAAGAAGTTCGGTATATAATACAAAAACATGAGAATATAATAGATACCACAAGTATAAATGGAAAAGCTAGAATAAATTTGATAACTGATGATATAATAAAAAGAGAATTATCTAAACTATCAACAAAAGAAGCTAAAAAGTACAGAAACATATATCTAGGAGGAATAGAATTTACCATAAAAGCTTATTTTCAAAGAAATATAGATACACCCATACAGATATACATATTAGATGATAGAATACTAGAAAATCTACAAGACGCATTAATATCAATAATAAAAGGAAACTTGATATATCAGAAATTAAAATTTACTGATAAACTGCATTTTAGTATCTCATTAAAAGATGAACATAAAGATCTAGCATTAACATTATACTATAAATTAGATGGAATAAAGATGCCACCAGGTAGTAAAGTTATAAGTATAGAAACAAAAATGGTGTATGCCTTAACAGGTAACCATCATGTAAGGAAACAACATGAAATGGATATTCTAGTACCAAAAATGTATCAAGACATACTAGAAAGAATAGAACACAAAGAGAACTCTAAAATAACCATACCCGAAGAAATACAAATGGATTTTAGTAAAAGAATCACAACAATAGTACAAAGGATGAAACCCCAGATAGAAGGAGCTAGACTAAGTATAAAAAGGGAAACACTAATAAAACAAGGACGTTTAGGAATACCAAGAACACTAGATTTAATAAATGTGCCAAGTAATAGGTTAAGCATTAAAGTAATTATATTCAATGAAATTACAACAAGCGATTGTATAAGCGAAATAAATACAGAGTGTAAAAGCTTTGTACATATAAGTAAGATAAATGAAAAGGATTGTCGATTGATTCCACGAGAGACTTTCCATTACCACGAAAATGAAAGAGAAATAATAGTTACGAGCGTTAATCTAAGATTTAAGATTCAGGATTTAGAGTATAAAATAAACATAGCAGTCGTAGAATACGATAGCTTTAATGAATTACTACTAGGAAGTGATTTTTTAACCATGATAGATTATAAAATTAATAATAACGGAATAGAAATTAATGACCAAGGTAAAACAAGGTTTGTTAATAAAATATGAATATCGAAAAAGTCGATAAAAGGGAAAGAGAATTAAAGGTAATAAAACAAATATTACTAGAAGAAGCTATTAATTCACAACTTAAATATCTCGAATATAGTGCTAGAGAAATAGAACTAGAAAATGAGATAAAACAATTAAGAGATTTGATAAATAATAAACCCAATAAGGAATGGATAAACATAGGAAACGGTTGGATAAAAAGAATAAGGAAATAATAGTCAAATAAAATACCAAGAAAGTAGCAAGAAGCATTAGTATAACCTAAAGACTTTAAATAAAAATGAATAAAAACACCGAATATAGCGTAATTACGTTTCTAAGAAATCATGCGAAAGAAATATTAAAGCAAAAAGGGTATAAATATAAACCTATGGAACAAGAGGATCCGAAAGATCCTAAAGAAAACCCAACTAAAAATACAGATAATTTAAAAGAAACAAATATTTGTGTTGAATTATTAAAAGAAGAAAATAAAGAATTAGAAGAAGCAAATAAAAACTTATTAGCAAAGTATAAAATGTACAAAACCAAGTATAAAGATATAAAACACAAGCCCACAAAAGTAAAGTAATAGTAAAAGAAACCTCAAACGAAAGATTAAAAGAAAGAAATACTAGGAATAGTTCATCAGAAACCACACGAGAAATAATCACAAAGTTAGAAAAAGAAAACAAGAAATTAAAATTATCTAATGAAGAATTGTTTAGAAAGTACAAAAAATATAAGACCATGTATAAAAACATGAAACACGAATTAAAACCTAAAGCGATATTAGGAGAAACAAAGGAGGAATTAAAATCAGAAATAAGAGAATTTAGAGAAAAATTAAGGTCAGAAATAAGTGAACTTAGAGAAGAATTACGTACTATGGAACAACAAATGACAAGAACACAAAGAAGAAAAAGAGTATACAATACTAGTAAAGATAATATTAAAAATAGTGATGTAGAAAAGAAGCGATGTCTGAGATAAGGGGAAGAAGATACTAATAAAGAAAATATCAGTCCGGAAGAAATAAATAATTCCGAAATAATACAAGAACACAATCAGTGCAGAACACTACGAAAGCAAATGCAATAATAGAAGAAAAACACGAAATAATATGGAAGATAAGCATAATGAACCCCTCAAAATAATAATACTAAAGCCGACTATAATAACAAAAGAAGTGTCTAAATTACCACCACATATACTAGTAAAACACCAAACAAAACCTAGCCAAACTGAAGAATCAATAAGAATAAGTATGGATAAATATTTACTAGATAAACAAGAACTAAACAGAGAAATAAAAGATTGGAAAAGAACGCTAATACCGTTCAACATGATATTAAAAAGAGAATCTCTAGGAGAAAAATGGCTAATAACAAGAGAACAATTAAAACCAACAAAAAATACTTTAAAAAGAAAAATAAGAATCCTAAACTCATATTTAATAAAAGGATACAGAAAATATAAGTTTCGAAAAGAAGTCAGGGAAAATAATAACCCGCCAGATAATAGGAAGAGATCTAAATTTTGGAGAAAATACGTAAGGCCAGATAATAGGAAGAGATCAAAATTTTGGAGAAAATACGTAAGGCAAAAAGGACACGATTAAATTAACAAGCGCTGAAATAAAAATCCTATAATGGATTTACAGGAAGAAAAAGAAAGTTAATAGGCGAAAGAAATTATTGGGTACAATATGAAGATTATGCGTAATAAGCTTATTACGTTACTAACAAGCAGGAAGAAAATATTATCATGATAGATACAAAAGCTTGTGAAAAACCTTAATAAAATAAGACAAAGGTTAGCGAAATAAGAACAAAGGAAGCTGAGAACTAATACAAAGTTCAGGATTAAAAGAAGAAGTCAGGGAATATGAGCAAGACCGAGAACTTAACCAAGAACTTAACCAAGAAATAAATGGAAGAAATCCATAAAGAGATACAAACCAGCATACCATACTGACCGAAGAAATTGGAATAAAAAAGGTACAGATAAAATCCGATTTTATATACGTCTGAAAATTCCTAACATATATTGGTAACAGATACCAAGATGTCAGTTAACAGCGACAGCTTCGAAGATTATATCAGCAATATAATAAGCAAAGTTATCAGCAGCAATCAAGCCATGGAATCGAATCACGAGGCTGGAAGGAATACTCGGGAAAATAATAGCTTTGATCGATCGGTTGAAAGAATGCTTCGCGATTATCAAACATACAAGAACACGAGAGAATCTCCAAAAATACCACGAAACAGCGGACTTTCCTACCTCGACTCAAGACTACTAAAAATGCCATCAACGTCCCAAATACCAACATCGGATAACATCAATGGTGAAAGATTAACATTTTCCCCGGATACCATCACGACTATGAAACCATCTCAAAGTACTACACATAAATCCAACCCTAACATATTAAGAGCGTCAAGATTTAGCAAATACCCGTACCTATGTCTTGAAAAAACCGATCAAAGGTAGTCCATAAACTTTTTAAGTATGGATTCTAGATAAAGTCATGACGGATGATACCCTCGATGATATCGAGAATTACCAAACAACATAATACAATCAGTCCAATCCATGAGAGAGACATTTGGACCAGGAATATACGGAATACAAGTGTTTGATGCATCATCAGACCTAACAGGAAAACCCATTATATTATGTCAACTTTTCAAATCGGCGGGAATAGTACCATTCTGAGGAGAAAACACAGTTCAAAAAAAATGCCATGCAAAATAAACCGATTCAAGAATGGCTAAGCAACAAAAGAGCCATTGGACTAACAACCTTAGCAGGAAGATTAGAAGATATGATCAGAATGGGAAAGGCAAGCATTATTGGAAATACCAGAGGAGGAGAAGTAGAAGAACTAGTTACCATATACTATAACCATGAAATAATAGCCCGAATACGATCGAACTTACTAACATGATGAGCAGGATAATAAACTTGAAACACAAACATGCGAGGAGACAATAGAGCAATATCAGGCTATAACAAAACAAAGAAGAAAACCAATGACTTTCAGAGATAGCAGCGGAGGCAGCAAAAAAGTTATGAGCATAAAAGACGAAGGATCTTCTGATCCATGGGGATAATGTAATTTTATTACATGAAACCCAGAAAATGGAATAATAGCCCGTGGGGATAATGTAATTTTATTACATGAAACCCAGAAAGCGGAATAATAGCCCGTGGGGATAATGTAATTTTATTACATGACACCCATCATATGAGATATCAGCAGGCCCAATATGATTTATCATATAAGCCGAAAACTATGAGATACAAGATAACAACAGGCCCAATGTGATTTATCACAAAAAAGCCCAAAAAATATGAGCTAACAAGACCAGCCCAGAGCGATTTATCGCAAAGGAAAAAGAAATGAAAAAAGATGGAAAAAGACAAAAGAAATGAAAAAGATGAAAAAACAAAAGAAATGAAAAAGATGAAAAAACAAAAGAAATGAAAAAGGTGAAAAAACAAAAGAAATGAAAAAGGTGAAAAAAGAAAAGACAAAAAGATGAAAAAAGACAAAAGAAAAGATGAAAAAAGACAAAAGAAATGAGAGACAGCAGCGGTGGAGAAAATGCCATCGAAAGAAAGAAAAAGACAACACAAAAAAAAAAAAAAAAAGTCAAAAAGAGAATAATAGCAGCAAAGCAAGGACAACAGCGAAAGGATGAAAAATCAAAACATATCAGCTTTAAAGAGGAAGACAAAAATCTCAATAATAGCGGAAGGACAAAACCAGTAAGAAAGACAAGGATATCAGCAGAAAAGAAGAAAATATCAGCCGAGACATCAGCAAAATGTCCAGAAAAACAAAGCACGATATCAGCAGAAATCACGGAGAAAGGCAAGGAAAAAATAAAAGAAAGGAGAACTCAACAATGAAAGCACGAGTACCAGCAAAGATCAAGGAAAACACAAAGAAAGCAAGAAAATACCAGCAATAACATCCAGAAAAACAAGACAACAAACGAAGACACGGATGAAATATCAGCAGAAAAATGTAATTTATCAGCTTTACTGTAGCATGAATAGTAACTTTCACTGTAGCAGGAATAGTAAAGCCACGAAAGCTAGCAATCTGATAAAGGTCGCCTGATGAAGACAAGTCCATGCGAGGAATAGTAAAGCGCCGGACAACTAGCAAATAGTAAAAGGTCGCGCGATAAAAGTCATGTGATAAAAATCGCCTGATGAAGTCAAATCTTGTAGCACCAGGAGTTATCTATATAAAGAGCCTCATTGTATCGAGAAAAGATAACAATTTTTGGAATACAACTTCAATCTTCAAGATAATCTCTCTATAATCTCTCTTAAAACACTTTCTTTCACGAAAAGAAATATTAGTCTTATTAGCATAACATCTATTAGCAAAACAATCATGTTTAGCTAAAACCCTTCTATCGGTCTATAATCTTAAGCGAGTAATATCGTAGAAGAAGAAGATCTACTAAAAGAAAGCAGTAAGAACAAAGGAATCAACGTATCGTAGTCTAAAGAAAATCTACTAAAAGAATCATAAGAACTAGGAATTAACTTTGAAAGATATATAGTTAAGCGCGTGTTAAGTCTAGGAACCTTGACTCTTGTTGGAATGCTCGGAAAGAAGCTGTTGAGGTGTCCCAAGCTCTGGCGAATTAGTACCATGCGAGGCGGCAGACGGGGAAGCGGCGAGGAGAGGATATTCCGGTGATCACGAGATTCACGGCAAGAGAGTGCGATTCCTTTACTTATATGTTTTAATTATATTTCCGATAAGTTATTTTCTAGTGCTTATGCTTACGATAAAGTAGAAATTCTTAGATTATGATATTATTTGATTTTTAATGCTTATGTTTCTTAAGTAGAAAATCACGAAGCTATGATATTAGTAAATCTGAAAAGGTTATGGTGATTGTATTAAAAATGGACATAAAATCTATATGAGTTTGTTAATACTACTTGTTAGTATACTCTTGATAAGTTATTACTTAAGATTCGCCATAGTAGTAATAAAACCGGGAATATCGGTGAAAGTACCACAGCGTTCTCCCTCTTTAGGGTTGTTAGGTGATGAAAAGATCCGAGAAAATGGTATCATTTTACCGTGAAGCGTCTGGATCGTCTCGATTCCGTCTAAAGGCTTACGAGACCCAACGCGGTACCTATCGAATTAGTAGCGGGATGTGCCATACGGAGAGTCACGGTTGGTCGGATCCGGCGAGAGGCTCGCTTCTTTACGCTCGATACCTTTTAGGCGGATCTTTTCATCACCTAACAACCCAAAGAGGAGAAGCGTTGGTGGTACTTTCACCGATATTCTGGTTTTATTACTACTATGGCGGAATCTTAAGTAATAACTTATCAGTAGTATACTAACAAGTAGTATTCGCAAACTCATATAGATTTTTATGTCCATTTTTTTACAATCGATCTATAACCTTTTTGATTTACTAATATCATAGCTTGATTTTCTACTTAAGAAACATAAGCATTAAAAATCAAATAATATCATAATCTAAGAATTTCTACTTTATCGAAGCATAAGCACTAGAAAATAACTTATCGGAAATATAATTAAAACATATAAGTAAAGAATCGTACCTCTTGCCGTGAATCTCGGATCACGGAAATATCCTCTCTGGCTTCCGTCGTAAACGCCATGTTGTACTAACTAGTCGCCTAGAGCTTGGGACGATCTCAACGGTTCTTTCGAGCATTCAACAAGAGTCAAGGTTCTAGACTTAACATGCGTTTAACTATATATCTTTCAAAGTTAATTCCTAGTTCTTATGATTCTTTTTAGTAGATTTTCTTTAGACTACGATACGTTGATTCCTTGTTCTTACGGTTTCTTTTAGTAGATCTTCTTCTTCTACGATATTACTCTGCTTAAGATTATAGACCGATAGAAGGGTTTTAGCTAAACATGATTGTTTTGCTAATAGATGTTATGCTAATAGAAGACTAATATTTCTTTTCGTGAAAGAAAGTGTTTCGGAAGAGAGATTATAGAGAGAGATTATCTTGAAGATTGAAGTTGTATTCCAAAAATTGTTATCTTTTACGATCTGATGAGGCTCTTTATATAGATAACCTCGGGGTGCTACAGTACTTGACTCTTACTGTGCGACTTTTACTGTGCGACCTTTACTGTGCGACCTTTACTATTTGCTACAGTGTCCGGCGGCTTTACTATTCCTGCTACAGTGACTTGTCTCTTACTGTGCGACCTTTACTGTATTGCTACAGTTTTCGGTGGCTTTACTATTCCTGCTACAGTGAAAGTTACTATTCATACTCTGATGGTGATAAATTACATTTTTCTGCTGATATTTCATCCGTGTCTTCGTTTGTTGTCTTGTTTTTCTGGATGTTATTGCTGGTATTTTCTTGCTTTCTTTGTGTTTTCCTTGATCTTTGCTGGTACTCGTGCTTTCATTGTTGAGTTCTCCTTTCTTTTATTTTTTCCTTGCCTTTCTCCGTGATTTCTGCTGATATCGTGCTTTGTTTTTCTGGACATTTTGCTGATGTCTCGGCTGATATTTTCTTCTTTTCTGCTGATATCCTTGTCTTTCTTACTGGTTTTGTCCTTCCGCTATTATTGAGATTTTTGTCTTCCTCTTTAAAGCTGATATGTTTTGATTTTTCATCCTTTCGCTGTTGTCTTGCTTTGCTGCTATTATTCTCTTTTTGACTTTTTTTTTGTGTTGTCTTTTTCTTTCTTTCGATGGCATTTTCTCCACCGCTGCTGTCTCTCATTTCTTTTGTCTTTTTTCATCTTTTCTTTTGTCTTTTTTCATCTTTTTGTCTTTTCTTTTTTCACCTTTTTCATTTCTTTTGTTTTTTCACCTTTTTCATTTCTTTTGTTTTTTCATCTTTTTCATTTCTTTTGTTTTTTCATCTTTTTCATTTCTTTTGTCTTTTCCATCTTTTTCATTTCTTTTTCTTTGCGATAAATCGCTGCATTTAGTCTTGTTAGCTCATATTTTTTGGGCTTTTTTGTGATAAATCACATTGGGCCTGTTGTTATCTTGTATCTCATAGTTTTAGGCTTATATGATAAATCATATTGGGCCTGCTGATATCTCATATGATGGGTGTCATGTAATAAAATTACATTATCCCAGATTTATTATTCCGCTACGGGTTTCATGTAATAAAATTACATTATCCCATGGCTATTATTCCATTTACGGGTTTCATGTAATAAAATTACATTATCCGTGGATCGGAAGATCCTTCGTCTTTTATGCTCATAACTTTTTCTTTGCCTCATTACTATCTACGAAAGTCATTGGTTTTCTTCTTTGTTTTGTTATAGCACGATATTGCTCTATTGTCTCCTTGGCATGTTTGTGTTTCAAGTTTATTATCTGTTCATCATGTTAGTAAGTTATTTGTATCTTGGGCTATTATTTCATGGTTATAGTATATGGTAACCAGTTCTTCTACTTCTCCTCCTCTGGTATTTCCAATAATGCTTGCCTTTCCCATTCTGATCATATCTTCTAATCTTCCTGCTAAGGTTGTTAGTCGATAGCTCTTTTGTTGCTTAGCCATTCTTGAAGCGGTTTATTTTGCATGGCATTTCCTTTTTGAATCTGTGTTTTCTCTGTAATGGTACTATTCTGCTGATTTGAAAAGTTGACATAATATAATGGGTTTTCTGTTAGTCGATGATCGTCAAACAACTTGTATTAGTATATTCTGATCCAAATGTCTCTCTCATGGATTGGGTGATTGTATTATGTTGTTTGGTAATTACGATATCTTCTTTGAGGTATCATCTGTCATGACTTTATCTAGAATCCATACTTAAAAGTTTATGGACTACCTTTGGATCGGTTTTTCAAGACATAGGTACCTTGGGTATTTGCTAAATCTTGATGCTCTTAATATGTTAGGGTTGGATTTATAAGTGTAGTACTTTGAGATGGTTTCATAATTTGTGATGGTATCTGGGAAAATGTTAATCTTTGACCATTGATGTTATACAGGATGTTGGTATTTGGGGCGTTGATGGCATTTTACTAGTCTTGAGTTGAGGTAGGAAAGTCTGTTGTTTACGTGGTATTTTTGGAGATTCTCTCGGGTTCTTGTATGTTTGTAATCGATGAAGCATTCTTTCAAGCGATCGGGCTATTATTTTCCGAGTATTCCTTCCGATTCTGTATCTTGGATTCCATGGCGATTCTTGATAACTTTGCTTATTATATTCTTGATATAATCGTCGTCATTGTATTAAGCGACATCTTGGTATCTGTTACCAATATATGTTAGGAATTTTCAGACGTATAAAAATCGGATTTTATCTGTACCTTTTTTATTCCAATTTCTTCGGTCAGTATGGTAGTATGGTATGCTGGTTTGTACTTCTTATGGATTTCTTCCATTTATTTCTTGGTTAAGTTCTTGGTTAAGTTCTCGGTCTTGCTCATATTCTCTGACTTCTTCTTTTAATCCTGAACTTTGTATTAGTTCTTGCAGTTCCCTTGTTCTTATTTCGGCTAACTTTTGTCTTATTTTATTAAGGTTTTTCACAAGCTTTTTGTATCTATCATGATAATATTTTCTTCCTGTTTCGTTAGTAACTGTAATAAGCTTATTACGGGCATAATCTTCATATTGTACCCAATAATTTCTTTCGTCTATTAACTTTCTTTTTTCTTCCTGTAAATCCATTATAGGATTTTTATTTCGGGCGTTTGTTAATTTAATCGTGTTCTTTTTGCCTTACGTATTTTCTCCAAAATTTTGATCTCTTCCTATTATTTGGCGGGTTATTATTTTTCCTGACTTCTTTTCGAAACTTATATTTTCTGTATCCTTTTATTAAATATGAGTTTAGGATTCTTATTTTTCTTTTTAAAGTATTTTTTGTTGGTTTTAATTGTTTTCTTGTTATTAGCCGTTTTTCTCCTAGAGATTCTCTTTTTAATATCATGTTGAACGGTATTAGCGTTCTTCTCCAATCTTTTATTTCTCTGTTTAGTTCTTGTTTATCTAGAAGATATTTATCCATTATTCTTATTGATTCTACAGTTTGGCTAGGTTTGTTTGGTGTTTTACTAGTATATGTGGTGGTAATTTAGACACTTCTTTTGTTATTATAGTCGGCTTTAGTATTATTATTTTGAGGGGTTCATTATGCTTATCTTTCATATTATTTCCAGGTTTTTCCTCTATTATTGCATTTGCTTTTTGTAGTGTTCCTGTACTCTGATTGTGTTCTTGTATTATTTCGGAATTATTTATTTCTTAGGACTGATATTTTCTTTATTAGTATCTTCTTCCCCTTTATCTGTATTACTGCTCTTTTCTACATCACTATTTTTAATATTATCTTTACTAGTATTGTATACTCTTTTTCTCTTTTGTTTTCTTGTCATTTGTTGTTCCATAGTACGTAGTTCTTCTCTAAATTCACTTATTTCGACCTTAATTTTTCTCTAAGTTCACTTATTTACGATTTTAATTCCTCCTTTGTTTCTCATAATATCTCTTTATGTTTTAATTAGTGTTTCATATTTTTATACATAGTCTTATATTTTTGTACTTTCTAAACAATTCTTCATTAGATAACTTTAATTTCTTGTTTTCTTTTTCTAACTTTGTGATTATTTCTCGTGTGGTTTCTGATGAACTATTCCTAGTATTTCTTTCTTTTAATCTTTCGTTTGAGGTTTCTTTTACTATTACTTTACTCTTGTGGGGCTTGTGTTTTATATCTTTATACTTGGTTTTGTACATTTTATACTTTGCTAATAAGTTTTTATTTGCTTCTAATTCTTTATTTTCTTCTTTTAATAATTCAACACAAATATTTGTTTCTTTTAAATTATCTGTATTTTTAGTTGGGTTTTCTTTAGGATCTTTCGGATCCTCTTGTTCCATAGGTTTATATTTATACCCTTTTTGCTTTAATATTTCTTTCGCATGATTTCTTAGAAACGTAATTACGCTATATTCGGTGTTTTTATTCATTTTTATTTAAAGTCTTTAGGTTATACTAATGCTTCTTGCTACTTTCTTGGTATTTTATTTGACTATTATTTCCTTATTCTTTTTATCCAACCGTTTCCTATGTTTATCCATTCCTTATTGGGTTTATTATTTATCAAATCTCTTAATTGTTTTATCTCATTTTCTAGTTCTATTTCTCTAGCACTATATTCGAGATATTTAAGTTGTGAATTAATAAGCTTTCTAGTAATATTTGTTTTATTACCTTTAATTCTCTTTCCCTTTTATCGACTTTTTCTTGGATATTCATATTTTATTAACAAACCTTGTTTTACCTTGGTCATTAATTTCTATTCCGTTATTATTAATTTTATAATCTATCATGGTTAAAAAATTACTTCCTAGTAGTAATTCATTAAAGCTATCGTATTCTACGACTGCTATGTTTATTTTATACTCTAAATCTGAATCTTAAATCTTAGATTAACGCTTACAGTAACTATTATTTCTCTTTCATTTTGAGGTAATGGAAAGTCTGCAGTGGAATCAGCGACAATCCTTTTCATTTATCTTACTTATATGTACAAAGCTTTTCTGACTCCTGTATTTATTTACATTATACAATCGGTTGTTGTAATTTCATTGAATATAATTACTTTAATGCTTAACCTATTACTTGGCACATTTATTAAATCTAGTGTTCTTGGTATTCCTAAACTTCCTTGTTTTATTAGTGTTTCCCTTTTTATACTTAGTCTAGCTCCTTATCTGGGTTTCATCCTTTGTACTATTGTTGTGATTCTTTTATTAAAATCCATTTGTATTTCTTGGTATGGTTATTTTAGAGTTCTCTTTGTGTTCTATTCTTTCTAGTATGTCTTGATACATTTTGGTACTAGAATATTCATTTCGTGTTGTTTCCTTACATGATGGTTACTGTTAAGGCATACACCATTTTGTTTCTATACTTATAACTTTACTACAGTGGCATCTTTATTCCATCTAATTTATAGTATAATGTTAATGCTAGATCTTTATGTTCATCTTTTAATGAGATACTAAAATCTGGTTTGTCTGTAAATTTTAATTTCGATATATCAAGTTTCCTTTTATTATTGATATTAATGTCTTGTAGATTTTCTAGTATTCTATCATCTAATATGTATATCTGTATGGGTGTATCTATATTTCTTTGAAAATAAGCTTTTATGGTAAATTCTACTCCTCCTAGATATATGTTTCTGTACTTTTTAGCTTCTTTTGTTGATAGTTTAGATAATTCTCTTTTTATTATATCATCAGTTATCAAATTTATTCTAGCTTTTCCATTTATACTTGTGGTATCTATTATATTCTCATGTTTTTGTATTATATACCGAACTTCTTTATTTCTTTCGAACCATTTTGTTTTAAATATCTTTTTATTGATAATTCTTATTGTTCATCTTGTATTTTTTGGTATGTTTCTGGTTTAAAACTTAATGTTTGTGTTGTTCCTCCTTCGTATTCATCCATCTGATAATATGTTTTATGTAGATCTGTCGCTATTTCTTTTCCTTTATCCATGAGTTAGCTGATTTATAAACTTATATTGTTCTTTTACGACATCATTTAAATCTTTTATTTCACGATCTTGCTTAATTATTTGTCCTATTTTTCTTACATTATCATTCGATTTCTTCTTCTTTTGCCTTAAATGTTCCTCTTTTATTGTTAGCCTAAGCTTTAAGTTTTTATGATGTTTTCTTGTTGATGTCTGTTTGGACTTTTCTGTTATGGTATTATTTGTACGCTATTAGATCCATACTTATTTTACAACTTATTATGTGTTCATTTATATCTTTGTTATATATTAATCTTTTTTTACGCTATGTGTTCTAATTGTCTTAGCATGTTACATTGTCTTCTTATTATTTCTTCACTCATTTTTAATATTGGTTTATTTCAAACCGTAAATCTATTAATAAATCTCTTATTATTAGTTCATGTACTTCTATTTCTCTATTCATTGCGTATATCTTATTTCTTGTTTCTTGGGCATCAAAATATATCTCATATATCTTTTTTAATTCTTCACTGTTGTAAGATTCGAGCCAAGCCACTATTAAGTAAACTCATCCTTTAAACCAAACGAAAATTATGGAAACAAGTATTAACCTAATAACAAAAAGAAGATCGAAACAAATACGTAATCCTGAGTAATTTTAACGAAAAAATAGATGAGTTGTGGACAGAATTAATAATAAAAGAAAAATTAAACAATCTTTTTAAAAAAATGGATGAAATAAAAGAAAGTCAAGATAAGACAAGAGAACTGATAAGAGAAGAACTAACGAAATTATGGAACATATCTGAAGTACCAACACTAAAATTAATATTAGAACAACTCAATACAATAGTGACGCACATAAACAAGGATAAAAATAAAAAACAAGTAAACGAGGGAGAATCCAGTGACTCAGAAATAACAGTAGGAAATACAGTTGAGAGAAGAACAACACCACCTGAAATAATACCAATAGATGCATGGAGAAGAAGCAAAAACCCGATAATGGTAGATATTAGCCGAATAAAACCAAAAATACCAAAAGAAGTAGAAAAGACATTAGACGGCTTAAAAGCTTTAAGTAAAAAAGGACAATTCTAATGAATAAAGACACGGAATACAGCGTAATAACGTTCCTTAGAAATCATGCCAAAGAAATATTAGAACAAGAAAGGTATAAATACGAGCCTATGAAAAAACAGGATCAGAAAGATCCTAAAGAAACCCCAATAAAAAATGAAGAAAAATTAAAAGAAAAAAACGTTTGTGTAAATTTAGAACTTGAAAATAAAACCCAAAAAGAAAAGATAACAGAATTAGAAAGAGAAAATACAAAACTAAAATTATCTATTAACAAAGAATGGTTTGACAAATATAAAATGTACAAGACTAAGTACAAAGATACAAAACACGAGCTAAACAAAACAAAAGTAATATTAAAAGAAACAAAGAAAGAATTAGAGTTAGTTAAACAAGAAATAAGCGCATTAAAAGAAGAACATAAACAAGAGATGAGCGAATTAAGAGAAGAGTTACATATTATGAAACAACAACTAGTAAGATCAAAAGGCAAACAAAAAGTAAAAAGAATACATGATACTAGTAACAATAGTGATAACGATAACAACAAAAGCGATGTACGGATAAAGAGAAGAAAATACAGATAAAGAGGAAAATAGCTCAGACCAGGAAATACAAGTAGCAAAGATCACAGAAGAAATAGAAGAAGAAAACAATTCCGAAATAATACAAGAGAATAACCAAATATTAGAAGCATTGCATAAGATGCAGAGGGTAAATGCAATAATAGAAGAAGAGCCAGAAAGTGATATGAAGATGAGTATAATGAGCCATTCAAAGAAATAGAATCGACAACATAGTAAATGAGGATACTAATAACTACCCAGAGGAAGAAATGATAGACCCAAACCTAGAAGTTATAACAAGAAAACCTACTAAGTTACCACCACATATACCAGTAGGACATCAAGCAGAATTTAGTGAATTTGTAGGATCAATGGCACAAGGGATAAATATGAATGGATATTTTTTAGATTTAGATAATGTCTATGATGAACAAGAACTAAGCAGAAGGATAAACGATTGGAATGTAGGAATGTCTTTAGCATTAATGAACTCAACACATACTAGTGATTTAGATTACATGTTTGAATTAATATCTAAAACGATGATAGGAAAAGTAGCATTCTGGTTTGAAACCATAGCTTATCAAATGAAAGGAGAAATATTTCATCATGTTAAAGATTGGAAAGGAATACTAATGTTATTCGATATGGTATTAAAAAGAGAATTCCTAGGAGAAAAATGGCTAGTAGCAAGAGAAAACGTATTAGCAGAAAGAAAATGTGAAATAATAATGAATCTAAATAATATGAAGTGTTGTAAAATCAATAAATTGCCAGAATATACCATAAGCTTTACTAAATTCTATTATGAAGCAAGATTCTTACAAGAAGAAGGAATAATATACCAACAATTTGTATTATGACCACTACCGAACCATATAATACGATTACTAAAGAATACAAGCTATTAGAACCAAAAGAAAATACTTTAGGAGAGAAAAATAAAGTACTAAGAGCATATTTAATGAGAAAATGCGGAGAATATAGGTTACAGAAATCAAGAAAGATAAAAATTAGGATTAAAAGAAATATGTGGATTCTGAGAGAAAGCTAAGGTTTGGATGTGAAGATCAAGAAAAAGAACGCAGTATGAAAAATACGAAAAAGATATCTGAAATATAAAAACAAAGATTATATTAACAAAGATTACTGAAAACATTATGACCAACAATATTACAAGAAAAATTATAATAGGCGTATAAACCTACAAAAGGAAGCAATATAAAAGATTCGGAAGATATAATAATACTCGGATAATAGAAAAAATTTAAGGATAGAAGAAAATTTAGGAAAAATACGTAAAAAGCTAGAAGCAAAAGAAGCACCTAAAGATTGTAAATCTGGAATTGTAATGAAAAAGGACACTATGCTAACAAGTGCCCAAATTAGAAAAACAAGGAGTAAAATATATTAATACTACGATTTATTATGAGTGGAAAAAATAAAAGAAGAGAATACTAAATGGCATAACGAAGAACAATTTTATATCGGTGAAGAAGAAGATAACACTATATGACAGAAACTATTCAGAAGTGAGTCGGAATAAATGGTAGCGATATACATAACTTTCATGTAGAATACAAACCCAACAAAATGATAGAACATGAAATTTTTATTGATAGTGGAGCGGATATATGCCTAGCAAGAAAAGAAGTTTTAGAAACACAAAAATGGAAAAGATCTAGAACGTAGAACAAGAGTAACAGGATTTGATCAACGATCTAAAGAATTAGGAATAGTAGCGAGAAAATATAAGGATCATGTTAAATAAAGCGATATTGATTACCAATAATATACCAAGATAATAATATGAGCAGAAAATCTTTAGGAAATAACTTTCTAGATTACTTCAAAACACAAGTTATAAATAATAGCACCATAAACCTACAAACACCATGTGACAAATGGATCATATTAAAAGAATACTACCAATACAAATGATAAAGTTATGTAATAAAATTAACCGAAATAATAATTTACAAGAATTAAAAGAAAAATACCTTGGAATGCTAAAAGTAAACTTTGGAGAAAATCCGACTGATTATGGGAAAAAAGAAAAATTTCTGTGAAATAAAGTTAATAACCCCAAATGACATTTGTCAGATGTAAGCCTATTAGGTATAGTCCGACAGACCAGAAAGAGTTCGAAATCCAATTAAAAGAGTTAATAGATTTAAAATTAATACAAGAAAGTAAGAGTCCGCATAATAGCCCAGCTTTCCTAGTAAGAAAACACAGTGAACAAAAAAGAGGTAAAGCCAGGATGGTAGTAGACTATAGAGAAGTAAATAAGAAGACTATATTTGATGGATACTTTTTACCATATAAAAGAAATCTTATTAACAGGCTAGGAGATAAAAAATGGTTTAGCAAGTTTGATTGTAAAAGTGGATTTTGGCAAATAAAACTAACCAAAGAATCAAAACCCCTAACAGCTTTTAGTACACCTCAGGGACATTATGAGTGGAATGTATTACCATTTGGACTAAAAAATGCACCTCAGATATTTCAAAGAAGAATGGATCAGGTATTTAAAAAATTGGCAGATTACTGCATAGTATATGTCGACGATATATTAATATATAGTGATAGTCTGGGAGATCATATCAAACATCTGGAAGAATTCATAATAACTATACAGCAACATGGAATTTTATTATCAGAAAAGAAGTCTGAAATTTTTAAAGATAATATAGAATATTTAGGATATATCATAGACGAAGAAGGATTCCAGCTACAAGAGCATATAGTAACAAAGATAAAAAACTTCAAAGATAAATTAGAAACTAAAAAAGAAGTACAACAGTTTCTAGGAATAATAAATTACGCCTCAGATCACATAAAAGATCTACCAGCACTGAGGAAACCATTACAAGATCTAATAAAAGGAAAAAATAAAGAATTTGAATGGAAAGAGCATGACAAAGCCATGAAAGATATCAAGGAAAGGGTAAAAAATCTACCAAAACATAAGATACCAACATACAGATCAATTAGAACTCTTCACGGATGCGACATAGGTTGGGAAGCGAGGCTCATAGCATACGACGAAGATATAGATAAAGAAAAACCTTTGATATGTGGATACGGAGGAGGAACTTGGAAACCAAATGAAAAAATTATCATATTAATGAAAAGAATTACTAAGTAAAATTTGGAATAAAAGGTTTCATTACCATTTATTACCAACAAAGTTTGTTGTAAGAAGCGATAACACACAAGTAAGAGCATTTATCACCAATAAAATTGACCCATTACGTAACTAAATAAAGAAGAAAATGGCAATCATTCTTTTATTGTTATGATTTCATTGTGAAAAATATATCCGAATAAGAATCTTCTAGTGACTTTCTAGCGGATATCAAGATACGATTAAAAGATAAATCTGACGGAAAATGAAGACCCTCAACAACAAAACAACCAAGCGAAAGGATTATTCAAAGGAAATGACTAATCAAATACTAAATATGAGCACAAAAGGATCTTCTGATCCATGGGGATAATGTAATTTTATTACATGAAACCCAGAAAATGGAATAATAGCCCGTGGGGATAATGTAATTTTATTACATGACACCCATCATATGAGATATCAGCAGGCCCAATATGATTTATCATATAAGCCGAAAACTATGAGATACAAGATAACAGCAGGCCCAATATGATTTATCATATAAGCCGAAAACTATGAGATACAAGATAACAACAGGCCCAATGTGATTTATCACAAAAAAGCCCAAAAAATATGAGCTAACAAGACCAGCCCAGAGCGATTTATCGCAAAGAAAAAAGAAATGAAAAAAGATGGAAAAAGACAAAAGAAATGAAAAAGATGAAAAAACAAAAGAAATGAAAAAAGATGAAAAAAGAAAAGACAAAAAAATGAAAAAAGACAAAAGAAAGAAAAGACAGCAGCGGTGGAGAAAATGCCATCGAAAGAAAGAAAAAGACAACACAAAAGAAGTCAAAAAGAGAATAATAGCAGCAAAGCAAGGACAACAGCGAAAGGATGAAAAATCAAAACATATCAGCTTTAAAGAGGAAGACAAAAATCTCAATAATAGCGGAAGGACAAAGCCATCAAATCAGTAAGGAAGACAAGGATATCAGCAGAAAAGAAGAAAATATCAGCCGAGACATCAGCAAAATGTCCAGAAAAACAAAGCATGATATCAGCGGAAATCACAGAGAAAGGCAAGGAAAAAATAAAAGAAAGGAGAACTCAACAATAAAAGCAAGAGTACCAGCAAAGATCAAGGAAAACACAAAGAAAGCAAGAAAATACCAGCAATAACATCCAGAAAAACAAGACAACAAACGAAGACACGGAGGAAATATCAGCAGAAAAATGTAATTTATCAGCTTTACTGTAGCATGAATAGTAACTTTCATCAGAATAGTGAATAGTAAAGCGTAGTAATCTGATAAAATTCGCCTGATGAAGACAAGTCCGTAGCAGAATAGTAAAGCCGCCGGATACTGTAGCAAATAGTAAAGGTCGCGATAAAGGTCGCGATAAAAATCATATGAAGAGTCAAATCTTGTAGCACCCGAGGTTATCTATATAAAGAGCCTCATTGTATCGAGAAAAGATAACAATTTTGGAATACAACAATCTTCAAGATAATCTCTCTATAATCTCTCTTCCAAACACTTTCTTTCACGAAAAGAAATATTAGTCTTCTATTAGCATAACATCTATTAGCAAAACAATCATGTTTAGCTAAAACTCTTCTATCGGTCTATAATCTTAAGCAGAGTAATATCGTAGAAGAAGAAGATCTACTAAAAGAAACCGTAAGAACAAGGAATCAACGTATCGTAGTCTAAAGAAAATCTACTAAAAGAATCATAAGAACTAGAATTAACTTTGAAAGATATATAGTTAAGCATGTTAAGTCTAGAACCTTGACTCTTGTTGGAATGCTCGGAAAGAATCGTTGAGATCGTCCCAAGCTCTAGCGAATTAGTACCCAAGAGGCGACGGGAAGCGGGAAGCGGCGAGAGGATATTTCGGTGATGAGATTCACGGCAAGAGTACGATTCCTGTACTTATATGTTTTAATTATATTTCCGATAAGTTATTTTCTAGTGCTTATGCTTCTGATAAAGTAGAAATTCTTAGATTATGATATTATTTGATTTTTAATGCTTATGTTTCTTAAGTAGAAAATCTGAAGCTATGATATTAGTAAATCTGAAAAAGGTTATAGACTGATTGTATTAAAAAATGGACATAAAACCCCATATGAGTTTGCGAATACTACTTGTTAGTATACTACTGATAAGTTATTACTTAAGATTCCGCCAGAGTAGTATTATAACCAGGAATATCTGTGAAAGTACCGCAGCGTTCTCCTCTTTGGGTTGTTAGGTGATGAAAAGATCCGCGATGCCATTTTTAGGCGGATCTTTTCATCACCTAACAACCTAAAGAAAGAGAACGCTGATATTTACTACTATTATTGTGCGGAATTTTAAGTAATAACTTATCAGTAGTATACTAACAAGTAGTATTATCAAACTCATATGGGGTTATATGTCCATTTTTTAATTGAATCAGTCTATAACCTTTTTTCAGATTTACTAATATCATAGTTTCAGATTTTCTACTTAAGAAACATAAGCATAAAAATCAAATAATATCATAATCTTTAAGAATTTCTACCAAATCGTAAGCATACGTAAAATAACTTATCAAATATAATTAAAACATATAAGTAAAGGAATCGTACCTCTTGCCGTGAATCTCGAATCCGAAATATCCTCTCTGCCGCTTCGTCGCTCACGTGTGTACTAATTACAGAGCTGGACGTCTCAAACTTCTTTCAGTATTCAACAAGAGTCAAGGTTCTAGACTTAACATGCGTTTAACTATATATCTTTCAAAGTTAATTCCTAGTTCTTATGATTCTTTTAGTAGATCTTCTTTAGTTACGATACTATTATCTTCTTGTTCTTATGGTTTCTTTTAGTAGATCTTCTTCTCTACGATATTACTGCTCAAGATTATAGACCGATAGAAGGTTTTTAGCTAAACATGATTGTTATGCTAATAGAAGTTGTTATGCTGATATAAGACTAATATTTCTTTTCTTCGAAGAAAGGGTTTCGGAAGAGAGATTATAGAGAGAGATTATCTTGAAGATTGAAGTTGTATTCCAAAAAAAAAAAAAAATGAATGGCTGACTCAGGGAAAAGAAGATAACAGATTTTACAACAGTGAAGAATTAAAAAAGATATATGAGATATATTTTGATGCCCAAGAAACAAGAAATAAGATATCTGTGATGAATAGAGAAATAGAAGTACATGAACTAATAATAAGAGATTTATTAATAGATTTACGGTTTGAAATAAACCAATATTAAAAATGAGTGAAGAAATAATAAGAAGACGACAGAACATGCTAAGACAATTAGAACACATAGCAGAAAAAAGATTAATATATAACAAAGATATAAATGAACACATAAGTTGTAAAATAAGTATGGATCTAATAGCGAAGCAAATAATACCATATGAAAAGTCCAAACAGATTACTGAACAAGAAAACATCATAAAAAACTTAAAGCTTAGGCTAACAATAAAAGAGGAACAGCTAAGGCAAAAAGAAGAAGAAATCAGAATGATAACAGAAGAAAAAATAGGACAAATAATTAAGCAAGATCGTGAAATAAAAGATTTAAATGATGTCGTAAAAGAACAATATAAGTTTATAAATCAGCTAACTCATGGATAAAGGAAAGAAAATAGCACATCTACATAAAACAAATTATAACATGCATGAATACGAAGGAGGAACAACACAAACATTAATTTTTAAAACATAAACATACAAAAAAATACAAGATGAACAAGAAGAAATATAAAAAAAAAAGATATTTAAAACAAAATGGTTGAAAGAAATAAAGAAGTTCGGTATATAATACAAAAACATGAGAATATAATAGATACCACAAGTATAAATGGAAAAGCTAGAATAAATTTGATAACTGATGATATAATAAAAAGAGAATTATCTAAACTATCAACAAAAGAAGCTAAAAAGTACAGAAACATATATCTAGGAGGAGTAGAATTTACCATAAAAGCTTATTTTCAAAGAAATATAGATACACCCATACAGATATACATATTAGATGATAGAATACTAGAAAATCTACAAGACGCATTAATATCAATAATAAAAGGAAACTTGATATATCAGAAATTAAAATTTACGGTACAACCAGATTTTAGTATCTCATTAAAAGATGAACATAAAGATCTAGCATTAACATTATACTATAAATTAGATGGAATAAAGATGCCACCAGGTAGTAAAGTTATAAGTATAGAAACAAAATGGTGTATGCCTTAACAGTAACCATCGTAAGAAACAACATGAAATGAATATTCTAGTACCAAAATGTATCAAGACATACTAGAAAGAATAGAACACAAAGAGAACTCTAAAATAACCATACAGAAGAAATACAAATGGATTTTAATAAAAGAATCACAACAATAGTACAAAAGATGAAACCCGGATAGAAGGAGCTAGACTAAGTATAAAAGTGAAACACTAATAAAACAAGGAAGTTTAGGAATACCAAGAACACTAGATTTAATAAATGTGCCAAGTAATAGGTTAAGCATTAAAGTAATTATATTCAATGAAATTACAACAACTGATTGTATAACAGAAATAAATACAGGAGCTGTAAAAAGCTTTGTACATATAAGTAAGATAAATGAAAAGGATTGTCAGTTGATTCCACCAGAGACTTTCCATTACCCTGAAAATGAAAGAGAAATAATAGTTACCAGAAGCGTTAATCTAAGATTTAAGATTCAGGATTTAGAGTACAAAATAAACATAGCAGTCGTAGAATACGATAGCTTTAATGAATTACTACTAGGAAGTGATTTTTTAACCATGATAGATTATAAAATTAATAATAACGGAATAGAAATTAATGACCAAGGTAAAACAAGGTTTGTTAATAAAATATGAATATCCAAGAAAAAGTAGATAAAAAGGAAAGAGAATTAAAAGTAATAAAACAGATATTACTAGAAGAAGCTATTAATTCACAACTTAAATATCTCGAATATAGTGCTAGAGAAATAGAACTAGAAAATGAGATAAAACAATTAAGAGATTTGATAAATAATAAACCCAATAAGGAATGGATAAACATAGGAAACGGTTGGATAAAAAGAATAAGGAAATAATAGTCAAATAAAATACCAAGAAAGTAGCAAAGACTTTAAATAAAAATGAATAAAAACACCGAATATAGCGTGGTTACATTTCTAAGAAATCATGCGAAAGAGATATTAAAACAAAAAGGGTATAAATATAAACCTATGGAACAAGAGGATCCGAAAGATCCTAAAGAAAACCCAACTAAAAATACAGATAATTTAAAAGAAACAAATATTTGTGTTGAATTATTAAAAGAAGAAAATAAAGAATTAGAAGAAGCAAATAAAAACTTATTAGCAAAGTATAAAATGTACAAAACCAAGTATAAAGATATAAAACACAAGCCCCACAAGAGTAAAGTAATAGTAAAAGAAGCCTCAAACGAAAGATTAAAAGAAAGAAATACTAGGAATAGTTCATCAGAAACCATACGAGAAATAGTCACAAAGTTAGAAAAAGAAAACGAGAAATTAAAGTTATCTAATGAAGAATTGTTTAGAAAGTACAAAAAATATAAGACCATGTATAAAAATATGAAACACGAATACGAATTAAAACCTAAAGCGATATTAGGAGAAACAAAGGAAGAATTAAAATCAGAAATAAGAGAATTTAGAGAAAAATTAAGGTCAGAAATAAGTGAATTTAGAGAAGAACTACGTACTATGGAACAACAAATAACAAGAGAACAAAGAAAAAGAGTATACAATACTAGTAAAGATAATATTAAAAATAGTGATGTAGAAAAGAGCGATGTCTGAGATAAAGGGAAGAAGATACTAATAAAGAAAATATCATCAGGAAGAAATAAATAATTCGAAATAATACAAGAACACAACCATGCAGTGAACACTACAAAAGCAAATGCAATAATAGAGGAAAGACACTGAAATAATATGGAAGATAAGCATAATGAACCCTCAAAATAATAATACTAAAGCCGACTATAATAACAAAAGAAGTGTCTAAATTACCACACATATACTAGTAAAACACCAAACAAAACCTAGCCAAATGAAGAATCAATAAGAATAAGTATGGATAAATATTTACTAGATAAACAAGAACTAAACAGAGAAATAAAAGATTGGAGAAGAACGCTAATACTGCTCAACATGATATTAAAAGAGAATCTCTAGGAGAAAAGCGGCTAATAACAAGAGAACAATTAAAACCAACAAAAATACTTTAAAAGAAAATAAGAATCCTAAACTCATATTTAATAAAAGGATACTGAAAATATAAGTTTGAAAAGAAGTCGGGGAAAATAATAACCCATGAGATAATAGGAAAAGATCAAAATTTTGGAGAAAATACGTAAGGCAAAAGGACACGATTAAATTAACAAGCGCTAAATAAAAATCCTATAATGGATTTACAAGAAAAAGAAAGTTAATAGACGAAAGAAATTATTGGGTACAATATGAAGATTATGCCCGTAATAAGCTTATTACAGTTACTAACGAAACAGGAAGAAAATATTATCATGATAGATACAAAAAGCTTGTGAAAAACCTTAATAAAATAAGACAAAGGTTAATAAATAAGAACAAGGAACTGCAGAACTAATACAAAGTTCAGATTAAAAGAAGAAGTCGGGAATATGAGCAAGGCGAGAACTTAACCAAGAACTTAACCAAGAAATAAATGGAAGAAATCCATAAAGAGATACAAACCAGCATACCATACTGACCAAAGAAATTGGAATAAAAAAGGTACAGATAAAATCCGATTTTATATACGTCTGAAGATTCCTAACATATATTGGTAATGAATACCAAGATGTCGATTAACAATGACGACCGACGATTATATCGGCAATATAATAAGCAAAGTTATCGTGACAATCAAGCCATGGAATCCAAGATACGAGGCGGAAGGAATACTCGGGAAAATAATAGCTTTGATCGGGTTGAAAGAATGCTTCACTGATTACCAAACATACAAGAACCTGAGAGAATCTCCAAAAAATACCACAGAAACAACAGACTTTCCTACCCTCAACTCAAGACTAGTAAAAATGCCATCAACGTCCCAAATACCAACATCGGATAACATCAATGGTGAAAGATTAACATTTTCCCGGATACCATCACGACCTATGAAACCATCTCAAAGTACTACACTTATAAATCCAACCCTAACATATTAAGAGCATCAAGATTTAGCAAATACCCGAGGTACCTATGTCTTGAAAAAACCGATCCAAAGGTAGTCCATAAACTTTTAAGTATGGATTCCTAGATAAAGTCATGACAGATGATACCTCGTGAGATATCGATTACAAACAACATATACAATCACCCAATCCATGAGAGAGACATTTGGATCGGGAATATACGAATACAAGTGTTTGATGCATCATCGACCTAACAGAAAACCCATTATATTATGTCAACTTTTCAAATCAGCAGAATAGTACCATTCAGAGAAAACAGATTCAAAAGGAAATGCCATGCAAGATAAACCAGTTCCAAGAATGGCTAAGCAACAAAAGAGCCATTGGACTAACAACCTTAGCAGGAAGATTAGAAGATATGATCAGAATGGGAAAGGCAAGCATTATTGGAAATACCAGGGGAGGAGAAGTAGAAGAACTGGTTACCATATACTATAACCATGAAATAATAGCCCAAGATACAGTCGAACTTACTAACATGATGAACAGGATAATAAACTTGAAACACAAACATGCCAAGGAGACAATAGAGCAATATCAGGCTATAACAAAACAAAGAAGAAAACCAATGACTTTCAGAGATAGTAGCGGAGGCAGCAAAAAAGTTATGAGCATAAAAGACGAAGGATCTTACGATCCATGGGATAATGTAATTTTATTACATGAAACCGAAAAATGGAATAATAGCAGTGAGGATAATGTAATTTTATTACATGAAACCCAGAAAGCGGAATAATAGCCCGTGGGGATAATGTAATTTTATTACATGACACCCATCATATGAGATATCAGCAGGCCCAATATGATTTATCATATAAGCCGAAAACTATGAGATACAAGATAACAACAGGCCCAATGTGATTTATCACAAAAAAGCCCAAAAAATATGAGCTAACAAGACCAGTGGCAGCGATTTATCTCAAAGTAAAAAGAAATGAAAAAAGATGGAAAAAGAAAAAATAAATGAAAAAGATTAAAAAAAAAAAGAAATTAAAAAGGTTAAAAAACAAAAGATATGAAAAAGGTGAAAAAAGAAAAGACAAAAAGATGAAAAAAGACAAAGAAAAGATGAAAAAAGACAAAAGAAATGAGAGAACGGTGGAGAAAATGCCATCGAAAGAAAGAAAAGACAACACAAAAGAAGTCAAAAGAGAATAATAGCGATAGCAGGACAATGAAAGGATGAAAAATCAAAACATATCGACTTTAAAGAGGAAGACAAAAATCTCAATAATAGCGGAAGGACAAAACGATGGGAAGACAAGGATATCGTGAGAAAAGAAGAAAATATCAGTAGAGACATCGCCAAAATGTCGAGAAAAACAAAGACGATATCGCCAAATCACGGAGAAAGCAAGGAAAAATAAAGAAAGAGAACTCAACAATGAAAAAAGCAGTACCCGAGATCAAGGAAAACACAAAGAAAGCAAGAAAATACAATAACATCCGGAAAAACAAGACAACAAGCGAAGACACGGATGAAATATCGTGAAAAAATGTAATTTATCGCTTTCTTGTAGCATGAATAGTAACTTTCATCAGTGAGGAATAGTAAAAGCCAGTAAATCGTAGCAATACGATAAAGTCGCCTGATGAAGACAAAGTCCTTAGCGAGAATAGTAAAGCCGCGACATGTAGCAAATAGTAAGGTCGCGATAAAAGTCGCGATAAAAATGCAGATGAAGTCAAATCTTGTAGCACCAGGGTTATCTATATAAAGAGCCTCATTATATCGAGAAAAGGATAACGATTTTGAAATCAAACTTCAATCTTCAAGATAATCTCTCTATAATCTCTTGAAACCCTTTCTTGAAGAAAAGAAATATTAGTCTTATATCAGTATAACAACTATTAGCATAATAACATGTTTAGCTAAAACCTTCTATCGTCTATAATCTTGAGCGAGTAATATCGTAGAAGAAGAAGATCTACTAAAAGAAACCATAAGAACAAGAAGATAATAGTATAAGTAATCAAAGAAGATCTACTAAAAGAATCATAAGAACTAGGAATTAACTTTGAAGATATATAGTTAAGCGCATGTTAAGTCTAGGAACCTTGACTCTTGTTGGAATACTCGGAAAGAAGCTGTTGAGGCGTCCCAGCTCTGGCGAATTAGTACCATACGAGAGGCGGCGACGAGGCGGCGGCAGAGGATATTTCCGGTGATTCGAGATTCACGGCAAGAGTACGATTCCTTTACTTATATGTTTTAATTATATTTCAGATAAGTTATTTTACGTGCTTATGTACGATTTGGTAGAAATTCTTAAAGATTATGATATTATTTGATTTTATGCTTATGTTTCTTAAGTAGAAAATCGAAACTATGATATTAGTAAATCAAAAGGTTATAGATCGATTCAATTAAAAAATGGACATAAAACCCATATGAGTTTGATAATACTACTTGTTAGTATACTCGATAAGTTATTACTTAAAATTCATAATAATAGTAGTAAAACCACAGCGTTCTCCTCTTTAGGGTTGTTAGGTGATGAAAAGATCCGCCAAGAAAATGGTTTCTTTGCGGATCTTTCATCACCTAACAACCCTAAAGAGGAGAACGCTGTGGTTTTACTACTATTATTATGAATTTTAAGTAATAACTTATCGAGTATACTAACAAGTAGTATTATCAAACTCATATGGGTTTTATGTCCATTTTTTAATCAATCTATAACCTTTTTCAGATTTAATATCATAGTTTCGATTTCTACTTAAGAAACATAAGCATAAAAATCAAATAATATCATAATCTTTAAGAATTTCTACCAAATCGAAGATAAGCAGAAAATAACTTATCCGAAATATAATTAAAACATATAAGTAAAGGAATCGTACTCTGCCGTGAATCTCGATCAATCGGAATATCCTCTCCCGCCGCTTCCATTGCCGCTTCGTCATGGTACTAATTCGCCAGAGCTTGGGAATCTCAGCTTCTTTCGAGTATTCCAACAAGAGTCAAGGTTCCTAGACTTAACGCGCTTAACTATATATCTTTCAAAGTTAATTCTAGTTCTTATGATTCTTTTAGTAGATCTTCGATTACGATACTATTATCTTCTTGTTCTTATGGTTTCTTTTAGTAGATCTTCTTCTTCTACGATATTACTCTCAAGATTATAGACGATAAAGGTTTTAGCTAAACATGATCATATGCTAATGAAGTTGTTATGGATATAAGACTAATATTTCTTTTCTTCAAGAAAGGGTTTGAAGAGAGATTATAGAGAGAGAGATTATCTTGAAGATCAAGTTTGATTTCAAAATCGTTATCTTTTCTCGATACAACGAGGCTCTTTATATAGATAACCTCGGTGCTACAAATTTGACTTCATCGCGACTTTTTATCATGCGACTTTTATCGCGACCTTTACTATTTGCTACGGTGTCCTGGCTTTACTATTCTGCTGCGATGACTTGTCTTCTTATCGACCTTTATTGCTATTGCTACGGCTTTACTATTCTGCTACGATGAAGTTACTATTCATGCTACGAAGTGATAAATTACATTTTTTCCGCTGATATTTCCTGTCTTCGCTTGTTGTCTTGTTTTTTCTCGATGTTATTGCTGGTATTTTCTTGCTTTCTTTGTGTTTTCCTTGATCTTTGTGGTACTCTTGCTTTTATCATAGTTCTCCTTTCTTTATTTTTCCTCGCTTTCTCTGTGATTTTTTACGATATCATGCTTTGTTTTTTCGACATTTTGCCGATGTCTCACTGATATTTTCTTCTTTTCTCACGATATCCTTGTCTTCCTCACTTTGACGGCTTTGTCCTTCCGCTATTATTGAGATTTTTGTCTTCTTCTTTAAAGTCGATATGTTTTGATTTTTCATTGATTTTTCATCGCTTTCACGCTTATTCTCTTTTGACTTCTTTTGTGTTTTTTTCTTTCTTTTTGGCATTTTCTCCACCGCTGCTGTCTTTTCTTTCTTTTGTCTTTTTTTTTTTTTTTTTTCTTTTTCATCTTTTTCATTTCTTTCTTTTTTTCATCTTTTCATTTCTTTTGTCTTTTTCCATCTTTTTCATTTCTTTTTCTTTTCTTTGCGATAAATCGCTGCGGGTCTTGTTAGCTCATATTTTCTTTGGGCTTTTTGTGATAAATCACATTGGGCTGTTGTTATCTTGTATCTCATAGTTTTCGCTTATATGATAAATCATATCGGGCTCGTTATCTTGTATCTCATAGTTTTAGCATATGATAAATCATATTGGGCCTGCTGATATCTCATATGATGGGTGTCATGTAATAAAATTACATTATCCCCACGGGCTATTATTCCGCTTTCTGGGTTTCATGTAATAAAATTACATTATCCCCATGGGCTATTATTCCATTTTCTGGGTTTCATGTAATAAAATTACATTATCCCCATGGATCAGAAGATCCTTTTGTGCTCATATTTAGTATTTGATTAGTCATTTCCTTTGAATAATCCTTTCGCTTGGTTGTTTTGTTGTTGAGGGTCTTCATTTTCCGCTGTATCTGTTATCTTTTTAACTGGTATCTTGATATCTGCTTAGAAAGTCAGCTAGAAGATTCTTATTCCCAGATATATTTTTCACAATGAAATCATAACAATAAAAGAATGATTGCCATTTTCTTCTTTTATTTAGTTCTGGTAATGGGTCAATTTTATTGGTGATAAATGCTCTTACTTGTGTGTTATCAGTTCTTACAACAAACTTTGTTGGTAATAAATGGTAATGAAACCTTTTTATTCCAAATTTTACGGCTAGTAATTCTTTTTCATTAATATGATAATTTTTTTCATTTGGTTTCCAAGTTCCTCCTCCGTATCCACATATCAAAGGTTTTTCTTTATCTATATCTTCTTGGTCGTATGCTATGAGCACTGCTCCCCAACCTATGTCGCTGGCATCTGTGAAGAGTTCTAATTGATCTGTGTATGTTGGTATCTTATGTTTTGGTAGATTTTTTACCCTTTCCTTGATATCTTTCATGGCTTTGTCATGCTCTTCTTTCCATTCAAATTCTTTATTTTTTCCTTTTATTAGATCTTGTAATGGTTTCCTCAGTCTTTGGTAGATCTTTTATGTGATCGAGGCGTAATTTATTATTCTAGAAAGCTGTTGTACTTCTTTTTAGTTTCTAATTTATCTTTGAAGTTTTTATCTTTGTTACTATATGCTCTTGTAGTGGAATCCTTCTTCGCCTATGATATATCCTAAATATTCTATATTATCTTTAAAAATTTGCACTTCTTTTACGATAATAAAATTCCATGTTCTTTGTATAGTTATTATGAATTCTTCCGGATGTTTGATATGATCTCCCGGACTATCACTATATATTAATATATCGTCGACATATACTATGCAAAGAATCGCCAATTTTTAAATACGATCCATTCTTCTTTGAAATATCCGAGGTGCATTTTTAGTCCAAATGGTAATACATTCCACTCATAATGTCCCCGAGGTGTACTAAAAGTCATAGGGTTTTGATTCTTTGGTTAGTTTTATTTGCCAAAATCCACTTTTACAATCAAACTTGCTAAACCATTTTTATCTCCTAGCCATTAATAAGATTTCTTTTATATGGTAAAAGTATCCATCAAATATAGTCTTCTTATTTACTTCTCTATAGTCTACTACCATCCCGGCTTTACCTCTTTTTGTTCATCGTGTTTTCTTACTAGGAAAAGTTGGGCTATTATGCAGACTCTTACTTTCTTGTATTAATTTTAAATCTATTAACTCTTTTAATTGGATTTGAACTCTTTCTGTGCAATGGGACTATACCTAATAGGCTTACATCGACAATGTCATTTGGGGTTATTAACTTTATTTCAACGTAAATTTTTCTTTTTCCCATAATCAGATCGGATTTTCTCCAAAGTTTACTTTTAGCATTCAAGGTATTTTCTTTTAATTCTTGTAAATTATTATTTGGTTAATTTTATTACATAACTTTATCATTTGTATTGGTAGTATTCTTTTAATATGATCCATTTGTCACATGGTGTTTGTAGGTTTATGGTGCTATTATTTATAACTTGTGTTTTGAAGTAATCTAGAAAGTTATTTCCTAACAGTACTTTCTGGCTCATATTATTATCTTGGTATATTATTGGTAATCTGAATATCGTTTTATTTAACATGATCCTTATATTTTCTGCTACTATTCCTAATTCTTTAGACTGTTGATCAAATCCTGTTACTCTTGTTCTATGCGTTCTAGATCTTTTCCATTTTTGTGTTTCTAAAACTTCTTTTCTTGCTAGGCATATATCTGCTCCACTATCAATAAAAATTTCATGTTCTATCATTTTGTTGGGTTTGTATTCTACATGAGCTGTTATGTATATCGCTACCATTTATTCTGACTCACTTCCTGAATAGTTTCCTGTCATATAGCTGTTATCTTCTTCTTCACTGATATAAAATTGTTCTTCGTTATGCCATTTAGTATTCTCTTCTTTTATTTTTTCGGACTCATAATAAAGCATGTAGTATTAATATATTTTACTCCTTGTTTTTCTAATTTCGGGCACTTGTTAGCATAGTGTCCTTTTTCATTACAATTCAGCATTTACAATCTTTAGGTGCTTCTTTTGCTTCTAAGCGGTTTTACGTATTTTTCCTAAATTTTCTTCTATCCTTAAATTTTTTCTATTATCCGAGTATTATTATATCTTACGAATCTTTTATATTGCTTCCTTTTGTAGGGTTTATACGACTATTATAATTTTTCTTGTAATATTGTTGGTCATAATGTTTTCGTAATCTTTGTTAATATAATCTTTGTTTTTATATTTCGTATATCTTTTCGTATTTTTCATACTGCATTCTTTTTCTTGATCTTCACATCCAAACCTTAGCTTTCTCTCTAAATCCACATATTTCTTTTAATCCTAATTTTTATCTTTCTTGATTTCTGTTGTAACCTATATTCTCGCATTTTCTCATTAAATATGCTCTTAGTACTCTTATTTTTCTCCTAAAGTATTTTCTTTTGGTTCTAATAGCTTGTATTCTTTAGTAATTTCCGTATTATATGGTTCGGTAGGTGGTCATAATACAATTTGTTGGTATATTATTCCTTCTTCTTGTAAGAATCTTGCTTCATAATAGAATTTAGTAAAGCTTATGGTATATTCGGCAATTTATTGATTTTACAACACTTCATATTATTTAGATTCATTATTATTTCACATTTTCTTTACGCTAATACGTTTTCTCTTGCTACTAGCCATTTTTCTCCTAGGAATTCTCTTTTAATACCATATCGAATAACATTATTAATCCTTTCCAATCTTTAACATGATGAAATATTTCTCCTTTCATTTGATAAGCTATGGTTTCAAACCAGAATGCTACTTTTCCTATCATCGTTTTAGATATTAATTCAAACATGTAATCTAAATCACTAGTATGTGTTGAGTTCATTAATGCTAAAGACATTCCTACATTCCAATCGTTTATCCTTACGCTTAGTTCTTGTTCATCATAGACATTATCTAAATCTAAAAATATCCATTCATATTTATCCTTGTGCCATTGATCCTACAAATTCACTAAATTCTGCTTGATGTCCTACTGGTATATGTGGTGGTAACTTAGTAGGTTTTCTTGTTATAACTTCTAGGTTTGGGTCTATCATTTCTTCCTCTGGGTAGTTATTAGTATCCTCATTTACTATGTTGTCTGATTCTATTTCTGTTTCGAATGGCTCATTATACTCATCTTCTATATCACTTTAAGCTCTTCTTCTATTATTGCATTTACCTCTGCATCTTATGCAATGCTTCTAATATTTGGTTATTCTCTTGTATTATTTGGATTGTTTTCTTCTATTTCTTCGTGATCTTTGCTACTTGTATTTCTGATCCAGCTATTTTCCTCTTTATCTGTATTTTCTTCTCTTTTATCCGTACTCTTCGCTTTTGTTGTTATCGTTATCACTATTGTTACTAGTATCATGTATTCTTTTTACTTTTGTTTGCCTTTTGATCTTA
Source organism: Przewalskia tangutica (assembly GCA_029844215.1). Lineage (NCBI taxonomy): Eukaryota > Viridiplantae > Streptophyta > Magnoliopsida > Solanales > Solanaceae > Przewalskia > Przewalskia tangutica. The sequence goes on along the minus strand of CM056720.1, from coordinate 83,372,907 downwards.
CTAGTTGTTGTTTCATAATATGTAACTCTTCTCTTAATTCGCTCATCTCTTGTTTATGTTCTTCTTTTAATGCGCTTATTTCTTGTTTAACTAACTCTAATTCTTTCTTTGTTTCTTTTAATATTACTTTTGTTTTGTTTAGCTCGTGTTTTGTATCTTTGTACTTAGTCTTGTACATTTTATATTTGTCAAACCATTCTTTGTTAATAGATAATTTTAGTTTTGTATTTTCTCTTTCTAATTCTGTTATCTTTTCTTTTTGGGTTTTATTTTCAAGTTCTAAATTCACACAAACGTTTTTTTCTTTTAATTTTTCTTCATTACGTTATTACGTAGGCCCCTCAAAAACGTAAAATTTCTCGGGTGGGCCACACGTATCTAACTCTGTAAATAAACTTCCATAGTTTTGATAAATTCTAAACATCTCAAATAGCAAACTCGACAACCCAATTCCCCTTAACAAACACTTCTCTTTGCCGAGGTTCGGAAGATTTTTCCTTCGGAAAACAATTCTTTCTTTCGTTCAAATTTTTAACATCCTGATTCCTTATGTACATTCCTATATATATATCCTGGAATAACGGGGTGTAACATTCTCCCCTCCTTAGAAACATTCGTCCCCGAATATTTCTTCGAGGTTCCATCTAAACGGATATTGGCATGGTCCCTTGACTACACCCAACATAATCACACTTGCCACACATGGCCACATAACAATACTTATACTAAAACATCAACCTGAACTCCACGTGTCGACGTCGGTTATCTGCATAAAGCTTCTGACCACGAGCCATTAACAACTTTCTTTGGATAAGCTTCGCTTATCCACGGCCGTGAATCAAGTGCAGGTCAATTAACTGAACCTCGCCTACGTCGAACCAACCAACCGGCGATCTACACTTTCTTTCATATAAGGCCCCACACAGGGCCATCTGAATACTGGAAGGGTATCTGTTATCGTATGTAACTCAACAAGAGGAAAATAATCCTCCCATCTATCTCTGAAATCAATAACACAGACCCGCAACCTATCCTCAAGTGCCTGGATAGTACGCTCTGCCTGTCCGTCGATCTGAGGGTGAAATGCAACACTGAGACTCACCTATGTCCCTAATCCCTTCTGGAAAACCTCCAGAGTTATCCATAAACTGAGCTCATCCGTCTGACATCATAATTATAGGAACCCCGTGCAGTCTCATACTCTTCCTGATATATAATCTCGCATAATCCTCAGCCGAGTAGATAGTCCTGACCGGAAGAAAAATGGGCTGACCTCGTCGGCCTGTCTACTATGACCCACAAGGAGTCGCACTTCCTCTGAGCACGATGCAACCCTATAAAAAATCCATATTAATCACCTCCCACTACCAAGTCGGGATCACAATCGTCGATAATATCCCACTGGGCTCCTGGTGCTCAACCTTGACCTGCTACTAATTCGGACACTAAGCAACAAACTCTGCTACGTCCATCTTTAAGTCATCTTACCAATACATACATATGAGGTCATGATACATCTTAGTCGACCCCGAACAAATAGAGCAATAAGCACTGCGTGCCTCCCCTAAAACCTGCTGACAAATCCTGCAGCATCGGGCACACACAATCTATCCTCATATCACAGCACCCTATCCGTTGCTACCCAAATAGGCTTTTCTCCTCTTGGAGGGCTGTATCTCAAATTTTCCTTAGAACTGGATCCTTATACTGTCGCCTCTTCACCTCCTCAACGAGGGAAGACTCGGCAACCTCCCGAATCTTGAGCTCCACTAGCATGCTCCCGTAGCTGCCGCGAAACATAGGTTGTTACCTTATCGTGTTGCATTCGCACACGAACCAGCCAAACACTCAAAGTGTTACCATAATAACCTAACCCTCTAGTCCTTCAGGCCTTAGGAGGGGTTAGAACTGTAGTCGTAGTCAACTTATCTTCCCATAACTGGAAGCCTGTCTCATACTTCCGAAATATTCGGGGATATAATCTCAATTATGATTCCTGTTTCCATTTCTCTGTTGCAACCAACTTGGTCACTATACTTAGATTTAATTCCTTTGCTTGTCTCATGGTTAAGACTTCGTGCCAATCACAATTTAGGGGGAGATTTTCTTGATCTCGTCAAGTAGTAATCCTATTTTTCTCTCCCAGCTCATAGAGCTTATAGTCAGGTGTTCAACCTCAATTCATGGTATTACATAGTCTAATGGCTTGCCAAGATTTCTTATCGTTCGAGTATCTACTCGTCTTACCTTTATTTTTCATTACAAGTTGCCCTGGGGTCTCTTACCTCCCCGTATATATACGGTCTGGCCCGTCATTACAGGCTTGCCACCTTTTGTCGAGGTGTTCCTAACTGTCCATCATTTCTAATGGTCTTTACACTAGTCTAGGTAATAATGCTTTGGGAAACCTTCATAACTATAATTGCCTTCTCTTTATTATTCTGATCATAACCCTTCATCATACTAATTATTAACCCAAAATATTTCTACCTCGCTCCTGGGTCATACATTTCCATTTATGCTTATTACCAACATTTATATCCTTAAGACACATCCTCGATCATTTCCTAATGTCGTTCTCAATTACCCCAACACAATACTTTTCCCACGGTTTTCTAAAATTGTAACCCATTGTATGATGAAACTGAAGACTTTACCAGTCTCATATCCATCGCCTAATAACATGGGTACACATAACCCCATAATACGTAAAACTATCATTTTATGTGGGGGAGTGGGCTTATCTCCCATTCAAAATCTTGATCATCAAGCGCCACCTTACAATCGTATAGATTTTCAAAACCTACCAACGATGCCTTCTGTTTTTCCACAGGCAGTACTCGCACTTATCTTATTCTTGCCTGCACATTTTCCTGAAATTATTTGGAAAGTTGTGGCCCTGACCACCACACTAAACCAACTCCAAGCACCTCCAAGGGCACTTAATCATAAAATCCTTCAATGATCGTACGTTCTTATCTCCGTCTCTTAGATTTCAAATTCACGTACTACATACTTCTAACATCAATTTATTTACTTCAACCAAACAAGTCACATAGACTTACTAAAATCAAGTCTTTCAATTGTATATCATTACCGGGCGATCCTTATGTACCCACTCAGCTACAACCCAAACACCCACTGGTGTAGCTACCTCGAAAGGTCATTATGGACTCCGGCTCTATTCATTTACACTTTTTTGCTCTCTTTCTTACTGGTGGTACTCTTCCCATACTTCCAAACTTATACTAGTATACGTACATAACTTCCATACTAATTATGGCCTCCAATCTTTGGAGTTACTTACATCGAACAATTTAAGGCCATTTCCGGCTCTCACAACCTGGTTTCCGGTGGAACGCGTTCACGAACCTGTAAAATGATTAACTAGACTTGGGCCTTACACCCTCGTGACCCTGTCATGTAGCGGGACTACTACCAACTGATCCCACTCCATTTCTGGCTACGGGGCGACCCGTAATAGGTCCTCAACCCGACCCACTGTCGCACTTAACTCTTACCCTTAGTCTGAATTAAATCTTATTGCCCGAGAAGGCCCTATATACCTAAGGTCTCGGCGGTTATCAATATTCTTAGGCTCGCAATTTCCATATTCCCAGCCTACATTATCCTTCCCCGCATACGGTAAGATAGTTTCTTATAAACCCACAATCGTGTTGTCTTGATCATAACAACCATACTGACTCAATATGGATCCCATCCGTACTATTCTCTTAAGCATACTACGTAGCTTAATCTATTAACATAGTCTTCTATTAAGTCCTTTATCAAGATTTCTTAAGGGTTCATTACCTTCTCAGACAATTCATCAACTCATAATTATCTCAAATTAGTACGTAAAACCTTGATGAGAATTCATTAAAATGTTTCATATCTTCCCGGTATCTATTTAGTCCTTACCAATTCTTGGTAATCCAAAATCATTCTAGGCAACACGCGTCTGACCCTCATAGATAACTCCGTACAACGGTATGTCATAATACCAACTATACTACAATTATTACCAACCTGGATACACAATCCACATAATCCTTCATGGGTCACTGCTGTCTTTCTCGTAGCTGCAATCAACATAACTCGTTAGGGAGAGACGACCCTAACAACACAGCTATATCGCACGATCTCAGAGTGAGAAGAATGAAAACCAATTCTAAATGTCCTGCAGCCTCCTGGTTATAGATGTGGTGCACAACACACGATAACCAAGACTCTACTAGACACGGTCTGTAGACACTTTCCGAGGACTAACTGCTCTGATACCACTTTTGTCATGACCCGACCGGGCGCTGGTGCCCTACACAGGCACCCTTACCGATACATCGTGAGAATAATAGCGGAACATACATATAACTCAAAAGAAATAAATAGCAGGCTAGCCGATAAGGCCACCTTCCAAAAGTATACACATAACCCAAAAAGAAGTTACCTCTTTTTTTTTTCTTTACAACCCAATCCACAAGATATGACTACAGACCTCTAAGAATAACTATTGTGACGGGACAGGGCCCCGCCATACCCCTGAATGTACAACAACCGATAATACCAGTGATCTGAACCACAGATAAGCCTCCGGAGTAATGGAGCTTCTCAACAGCTGAACGGTGATCCTAAAAGTGAGGATCAACAACCTGTATAACTCGACATGCGGCATGAACGCAGCCCCTCGAAGGAGGTCAGTACAACAGGTACCAAGTATGTGAAACTGAAAGTACTGTAATGAGATCATAACAGTCTAAAATAAAGATGGGGACATGTATGATAACCACATTAACAGTACACTATGCCTTACTAACAATGAGAGTGGACAAGAATAAAGTTTGCCGGTTTTAAAACAGGAAGCTCATAATTAACCTAGGGCCATCCGCCCGTAGTATCATTCTGCAATCCTACTCCTGGGACTATTTCACCCGCATAGGCCGTATGGACCCACATGAAGTAATTTCCTCGCATAGACTGTATCCGCCCGCATAGGTCGTATGGACCCGCATGAGGTAATCTCCTCGCATAGGACTGGTCCGCATAACATGGGACTATTTCACCCGCATGAGCCCTACGGACTCGCATGAGGTATTACTCGCATCGTGGGGAGCAAATCCACGGAATATGCAAATACAACAAGCCCAGGGAATGTCCCCGTAATGAACAATACATCACTAGCACAACCGGCTATCATACATAACATAAGCACCACCGGCTTATCATACATAACATAAGCACTACTGGCTTATCATAATTATCATAAGCAAGTTAATACATCCCCTAACTTCTTATTAGCCTTAATTATCGGGCACTCTCATTTTATTTAACTTAAGGCACTAACATGTTATTAGAAATCCGAGAATTTAACCCGAAGTACTACGTACTTCCATTCTTTTCAAAAGACTTATTTTCATATAAAACCCCAAGATACTAACACCCGTAGTATTAAGGCTTGTCTACATTTCAAACAAGTCATTACACTTTTAGAAATACATTTTTAGGCTTCTAAATCAAGTGACCCTTACTTTATAACTTTAAGCAATTGATGCCTTTAAATCAAATTGCCCTTCCTTATTTCAAATAATTAATCCTTGTTTAAATTACTAGAGAAAACCATTCCTTTAACCTTCCATAAAGTTGTTATAACCAACTTCTCATAAAGCCGTTATACTAACTTTATGTTTTAGAAACTAAGACATCTTTAACCTTTCATAAAGTCGTCATAACTAACTTCCCATAAAGCCGTTATAACTCTTTATGTTTTAGACAACTTCATTCTCTTTATAACCAAGAGACTTATACTTTCAAATCAAGTTATATAACTTTCAAAATACTTCAAGTCTCTTAACTTTAGAAATGAAGTTTCTTAGCTTATAATATCAAGTTTCTTAACTTAACATAGTTCAAGTAATCAATACTTTACACGTCAAAATGTCTTTATACATAAGATCAAGCAACCTATACTTTTCAAAAGTCAAGTTACTACACTTTCAAGAATCAAGGCAAGGATACTAAAATGGAACCGAGTTCCCTTAATTTACGTACGTATATCGTACTATACATTTTTACAAGATTCATGCTCAAGAGATAAGAAAAGTTTCCACATACCTCTTCGGCTTAATCCACTTGCCAAGTTGAATACGCCATACGTAGAATGTAAACCTATAATGACCACAATACGCCTATCAACTTCTAGCTTTCAACGTAAAATATTTCTAAGTATAAGGACTTTTATTCTACGGAAAATCGAGCAGCACTTCCTTTGTTTCTACGTACTTTTCCACCTTTTTCAAGGCCCGAAAATCAATAACCTGTTACACCCCGTATGTCCAGGACATGTATAAGAGAATGTACGTAAGGAATCAAGACTTGGAAATTGGTACGAAAGGAAGAATTGTTTTTCCGACGGAAAATATTTCGAACGTCGGAGGGGAAAAATGTTCGTTGTTGAGAATTGGATTCTCAAAATGCATTATTTGAAGAGTATGGAACTTATTAAAGTTATGTAAATTTATTTTTACGGATTTGGTCACGTGGGGCCCACCCGAGGAATTTTACGTTTTGCGGGGCCCACGAGGGTTACAGAATTTTATGGACGAATGGAAGGGTGACACGTGGAACCTCCCCCCACATGGTCTTGGACGAAATATTGAAAGGGTAAAATGGTCATTGACTATGGTAGATGAACAAGTCTTCAAAGCTTGAGATTGTTGACTTGTCAACTTGTCCACTTGGCTTAACATTAATTATTCTTCATCCTAGCCCACAAGTGTTATAATCTAAGCCCTCCATTGTGTTATAAATACTACACTAGTGCAAGACTAAGTCTCCAACACTTAGAAAAAAATTACAACATTCTTGCTCTTCAAGGAGCTCTCGGGTTTGTGTCAAAATCCACACAATTTTTTTGAAGTTTTGATCCATTATTCACAAGACTTTAACCCAAGGTCCCTAAGGGTATTGTAAGGATATCTCAATAGAAAGATTTCAGAAAAACGGCGTTTTCACGTTAGTCGCAAGGCGAAAACCTAAGTCTTTTTCCTAGATTTGGATTGGAAATGGAAGAGAAGTTGGTTGTGAACTTCTAAGGGCTTCAAATAGCGGATTGGAGCATAAAGAAAAGGAGCTAAGAATTGCTAAGGAGCGACTTTGAATCTTGGAAATTTTAAGGGCTTGTAAAGGTATAAATCTTGTCGTTGTAGCAATTAAAGTTTACTTATTGTTGTAGTTATGGATATTAGCAAGCATGAGGTATTTAGTATGAAGTTTGATAAGTGTATTGGCTATTGGAACCCTAATCCGAAAACTAGCATGTTTAGCCTTAAGATTACAATTCAAGTTGATTATTAGTATAAGTCGTCACATGTTATATATAGAAGGAATTATAGTTGTTAAAGTTGTTTATGACTATATAACATGTTAGACCTAAGAACTTGGATTGAAAAAAATTTGGAAAGGACTTGTGTTGTTGTATATGTTGGCCGAGAATGGCTTGGTTATTAAAGTACTTTGTATGAATTGTGGGGCGGAATTTTACACGTATTGTAAGGCGTGTAATCCCCTTTGATTGGTTGGTATGGTGAGCCTTAAATGTGGCATGTTTGGTTATTGAATTCGGCCTTGAAAAAAGTGGCAAAGTATGTAGAAACAAATGAGGTGCTGCCCGATTTTCCGTAGAATAAGAGACCGCTTACTTAGTATTATTCTACGTTAGAAACTAGAAATTGATAGTCATGTTGTGACCATTATAGGTTGACAATTCTACGTGCGGCGTATTCGACTTAGCTTGCGGATTAAGCCGAAAAGGTATGTGAACTATCTCCTCTTCTAGCATGATTCCTTAAGATAAAGAAAGTATGTCCTACTCCTTAAATGATCCATTCCTTGGTTGTACTTGGATTGCCTAATATATAATTTGTTCTATATACTTCCTTGATTGTACTTTGATGTTTTAATTGTAAGTTGTTATAATCCATTTCCTTAGTGAAGTTTGGATTCTCAAAAGTGAAAGTATTTTACTTAAAGTACATAGAGTCTTGAAAAGGAAGTGGTTTCCAAATCTTTTGGCTAGTGCCTTAGTTCCAAAACCTAAAGGTCGTTATAATGACTTTAGGGGAGTCAAATGAGTGATTTACTTAATTGTTTTAAAAGAGGAGAAATGACATGATTTAAGAGAAGTAACTTGTTTTAAAGGTGTGAGTTACTTGAGGTTTAAAAGTAGAAGAAACTTGATTTCTAAAGATTAAGAGACTTGAAGTATTTTGAAAGTTAAGAAACTTGATTTGTAAGTATGTGATACTTGGTTTTAAAAGTGTAAGTCTCTTGGATATAAAAAGGAATGAATTGGTCTAAAACCATAAAGGGTTATAACGGCTTTATGGGAAGTTGGTTATAACGGCTTTATGGAAGGTTAAGAAAGTTGTCTATTTTGATTAATGGGCATAAGTTGCCTAGATTGTGAAAATTTGAAGTTACTTGGTTTCAAGCTTTGAAATGAGTTTTCTAAAAGTGTAGTAACTTACTTTGAAAAATAGACACGCCTTGATACTACGGGTGTTAGTATCTTGGGGTTTTACATAAAAAAGAGTCTTTTGAAAAGAATGTACGTACGTAGTACTTTGACTTGTTTAAATGAATTTTTTTCAATTTGTGCCTTGATAGTACTTTGGCTTGTTTAAATGAGAATTATTCTATTTGTGCCTTGATAGTACTTTGGCTTGTTAAATGAGAATTATTCTATTTGTGCCTTGATAGTACTTTGGCTTGCTTGAATAAGTATTTCTCTTGGTTTATGTAAAAAGAAGGCATGGTAATTGTCTTGGTTTATGTAAAAAGAAGGCATGGTAATTGTCTTGGTTTATGTAAAAAGAAGGCATGGTATTGTCTTGGTTTATGTAAAAAGAAGGCATGGTAATTGTCTTGGTTTGTGTAAAGGCATGGTATTGTCTTGGTTTATGTAAAAAGGAAAGGCATGGTATTGTCTTGGTGTGAAAGGCATGGTATTGTCTTGGTTTGCTTGCATATGGGTTGCTCATATAGACATTCGTGCAAGTGTCATATCTCCACATCTCCGCGTCCCTCCATAAAGGGTCGACAACTTGTTTCAAGGATAGCATGGGTTAGCTCCCCATGGGGGTGAGTGGTACACACTCACGGCGGGTCGGTATTTGACTCGGACGGGTTAAATTCCCGGGATATATATAAGTCATGGATTAGCTATCCGTGATGCGAGTATCGTGTACCGATGACTCATTGCGGGTCCTCATGACCTAAGCGGGTGAAATAGTCCCCTGCGGGTGAAATAGTCCTATGATAGGTTACATTATAACACAGAGGGTGGTTGACCCTGGCACTGGCACGACCTTCATGTTTTGAAACGGTATTGATTTCATTAATGAAAGGGTGCAGTGTGGTTATGACTTAAAGTGGAATAGTTGGTCTCATTGTTAAAAGTATAACTTAAAAAGATAAAAAAGATTGCATTACTCTCATGATTGTAAGGTTCAGTGTGCTTACTGATGTTATATTATATCATGAATCTCGCAGATGAGGAAGGATTCCACGGGCATGATTGATATTATGGGCGTGAGACCCATGGTTATATTTGAGTAATGACTTTAAGGGCATGCGTCCCTTACTTGATATGACTGCTTATGTATTGTGTACTATAGGTTGGCTATCATACATGTCTCCTGTTTTGTTTAGACTGTTATGATTTCATTACAGTATTTACTGTTTCACATACTTGGTAAATTCTTCAGATCGACTCTCCTCGGGCTGCGTCACGCCGCAGTTTAGGTACGCAGCTTGATGATCTCAGAGTGTAGGACCGCTTCGAGTTTTTGGATAGCTCCATCTGCTCAGAGTTTATCTTTTGTATAGATCCTTCAAGACATGCTTTTGTACGCATGGGTAGATGGCGGAGCCTTGTCCCGTCATAGTTCAGTAAAACTCTTAGAGGTCTCTATCATATGTGGGATTGGACTCATGTACAGTGTAGGGTCTTTTGATTATGTATATTATTTGGCAGCCTTGTCGGCTTTGCCCTTGCACGTATGTTGGTTTTAAAAAAAAAAGAGGTGTTATTTAAATTCCGCAGTTTACTTGTGTTAGTTAGGTAGAAGGGTGCCCAGGTAGGGCACTCAGTCACGGGCCCGGGGTTCGGGACGTGAAAGAGTGGTATCAGAGCAGTCAGTCCTCGAAATGTTTACAGACCATGTCTAGTAGAGTCTTGATTATCGGTGTGTTGCGCGCCACACCGATAAACAGGAGGCTACAGGATATTTAGTAGTTGGTTTCTATTCTTCTCACTCTGAGATCGTGCCATAGAGTTGTGTTAGTAAGATAATTTCCTCTCTGACGTATTATTATGTTACAGCTATGCCTCCAAGGAGGGCAACAGTCGCCCAGAAGGGCAAAGGGGTAGCAGGAGCTACCAGTCAGACTCAGTGAGTTGATAGGGCTCATGCCCAGGGTTTGCCGAATATTGTGCCGCAGTCGGCGAGTTCTTCTGCGCCAGGTTTTGAGGCCCCAAAGACGAGCCTCCGCTTTCGATTAGGAGAAGACTATAGGTCAGCGAGGAAGCAGTTATGTTATTGACCAAGATAGCGGTGCTACACATTCATCAGCAGGAGGTTATTCGGCCAGTACAGACAGGTGTATAGAGGGTAGAGGGCCAACGCGGGAATCAGCGTAAGAGGGCTAGACCAGTTGGTTATCCCGGTGAGTTCTTGGACGAGCATTTCAAGAATGAGTGAGATATTCATCCCAGCCTACCCAGTACATACCCCGCAGCTCACAGGTGGGATATTTGACCCCACAAGGTATTTAGGAGCCGGTCCAAGGTCCAGGGGTCGAGGTTCTCAGAGGAGCAGAGGATTTTCTCAGTCGAGGCCACTTATTCCTCAGTGTTTCCGATGTAGTAAGCGTCATATGGGGAAATTTCGTTATGGCACAGGTGTTTGTTTTTATTGTGGCCGTCCCGCCATATAATCGAGTGTGTCCTTTTAGAAAGAGCACCGGTGAGGTGGCTCACCATGAGGCCGATGGTTGATTCCTTCCTCCACACAAGGCCCCCGTAAGGTGTTCAGATGTCAGCCAGCCGTGGTAGAGGTCAGGGTGGAGTTTATAGTTCTGGCGGTCCTTCGAACCGCATAGATGACGTGACTACTGGGCAGGATCAGGAGGCGACATCGCATGGGGTTACAGGTATATCTCGATTCTTTTGAATCATACGTGCATTGATAGATTCAGATTTCGCCCTAGCATATATGTTTTCCCTTTGTTGCTAGCAGTTGTAAGTGATAGTACCCCCAGAGGTAGGAATACTTTGATTAGTAAAGTGAAAAGTTAAGAATGTTGACAAGAATGGTAAGTGAACTGAGACTATAGTTGTGTAGAGTTCACAAGTTGTAATTGCCCCATAACAGTGTAAGACCAATAGGGAAGAATGTTTAGTAGAAATACTTTGGCTTATGTGACGAACCTCTAGTGAATAGGGGGATAGGGTGAGAAGTAGCTTGAGATAAGAGAAAGATTTATTTTAGACTAAGAATGAGAAGTTAAGTATGACGATGAGTCGGGTTATGGACTCATTTCGGGTCAACCGGTAGTATGGAATGGGGTGATGTCAGTTAGATATGGTCCCGCGATGTGATAAGGTCACGAGGATGCAAGGCCCAAGTTTAGTTAATTGTTGTACGAGTTTGTGGACACGTTCCACCGGAATCAGGTCGTAAGGACCGAGAAGAGCCTTAGCGGAAATTCAAGTAGCATAATGGCCAAGTTTGGATAGTAAATCCAAGGATTGGGGAACAGAATAGATATTTGAAATTTTGTACGTATGCTCAAATAAGTTTGGAAGTACGAGAAAGTATGACAAGTAAGAAAATAAAGGAACCTCTAAGGATCCCGTGTTTGAGAAGACTGTAATCTTCGAGTATTGTGAGAAGGGACCACAGACGGAAGGTCCATTGATATGTTTACGTATGTTATGTGGTGGCCATGTGTGGCATCGTTGGTCTTGTGGAGTATTGATTGATAGGCAGAGTATAAAGATTGTGCCGGAGTTTGTATAGCTTGACAACCGACTAAGAACATTCGGGGACGAATGTTTCTAAGGGGGGAAAAATGTTACACCCCGTAAGTCCAGGACATGTATAAGAGAATGTACGTAAGGAATCAAGACTTGGAAATTGGTACGAAAGGAAGAATTGTTTTTCCGACGGAAAATCTTTCGAACGTCGGAAGGGAAAAATATTCGTTGTTGAGAATTGGATTCTCAAAATGCATTATTTGAAGAGTATGAAACTTATTAACGTTATGGAAATTTATATTTACGGATTTGGTCACGTGGGGCCCACCCGAGGAATTTTACGTTTTGCGGGGCCCACGAGGGTTACGGAATTTTATGGACGAATGAGAGGGAGACACGTAGCACCTCCCCCACATGGTCTTGGACGAAATATTTCAAGGGTAAAATGGTCATTGACCATGGTAGATGAACAAGTCTTCAAAGCTTGAGATTGTTGACTTGTCAACTTGTCCACTTGGCTTAACATTAATTATTCTTCATCCTAGCCCACAAGTGTTATAATCTAAGCCCTCCATTGTGTTATAAATACTACACTAGTGCAAGACTAAGTCTCCAACACTAAGAAAAAAATCACAACATTCTTGCTCTTCAAGGAGCGGTTTGTGTCAAAATCCTCACAAATTTTTTGTAGTTTTGATCCATTATTCACAAGACTTTAACCCAAGGTCCCTAAGGGTATTGTAAGGATATCTCAATAGAAATATTTCGGAAAAACGGCGTTTTCACGTTAGTCGCAAGGCGAAAACCTAAGTCTTTTTCCTAGTTTTGGATTGGAAATGGAAGAGAAGTTGGTTGTGAACTTCTAAGGGCTTCAAATAGCGGATTGGAGTGTAAAGGAAAGGAGCTAAGAATTGCTAAGGAGCGACTTTGAATCTTGGAAATTTTAAGGGCTTGTAAAGGTATAAATCTTGTCGTTGTAGCAATTAAAGTTTACTTATTGTTGTAGTTATGGATATTAGCTAGCATGATGTATTTAGTATGAAGTTTGATAAGTGTATTGGCTATTGGAACCCTAATCCGAAAACTAGCATGTTTAGCCTTAAGATTACAATTCAAGTTGATTATTAGTATAAGTCGTCACATGTTATATATAGAAGGAATTATAGTTGTTAAAGTTGTTTATGACTATATAACATGTTAGACCTAAGAACTTGGATTGAAATTTTTTTTGGAAAGGACTTGTGTTGTTGTATATGTTGGCCGAGAATGACTTGGTTATTAAACTACTTGGTATGAATTGTGGGGCGGAATTTTACACATACTGTAAGGCGTGTAATCCCCTTTGATTGGTTGGTATGTTGAGCCTTAAATGTGGCATGTTTGGTTATTGAATTCGGACTGAAAAAAGTGGCAAAGTATGTAGAAACAAAGGAGGTGCTGCCCGATTTTCCGTAGAATAAGAGACCGCTTACTTAGTATTATTCTACGTTAGAAACTAGAAATTTATAGTCATGTTGTGACCATTATAGGTTGACAATTCTACGTGCGGCGTATTCGACTTAGCTTGCGGATTAAGCCGAAAAGGTATGTGAACTATCTCCTCTTCTAGCATGATTCCTTAATGTCACGACCCGAACCGGGGCCCGTGACTAGTGCCTTACCCCGGGCACCCTCGTGATACAACATCAGAGAGAATCAGCGGAAATAAAAACATAAACATGAAACAAGAGACATGATAAATAAACAGGCCAACCAAAACAGCTTGCTTCAGATATATTCATAAAACCCAACAGCTTATCCTTTTTACAAACTCGCCACAACAAAGATTACTGCACTTAAGAAGTGACAATAACTATGACGGACAGGCCCCGCCATACCCACGAATGTACAAGAACCTCTGCACTGTGGTAACATACCAAAAGATAAGCCTCCGAGAAACGGCTTCCCAATACGCTGAATCGTGATCCTATGAGCGAGGATCCACAACCGATGTACTCTACTGCAGATGAACGCAGCCCAGGAGGTCGGACAACAGTACCAAGTATGTGAAACTGAAAAATATCGTAAATGAAATCATAATACTATATAAAACAGAGACATGTATGATAACCAAACTACATTTCATAACATAAAAGCGCCATGTCAAGTCGTGACTCACGCCTCAAAGTCATCCTCATGCCCGTGGAACTCCTTCCTCACCGCCAGCCTAGGTACAAACCATGTGATACGTATAATATGTCTCGCCCATCTCATGGACCCAGATAGAAACGTGTGAAATACATTCTGCTCATCTCATGAACTCGGAGTCGGATGGAATACATTCGGCCCATCCTACGGACGCGTAGTCGAGTGAAATACATTCCGGTTCATCCTACGAACGCGTAGTCGAGTGAATACATTCCTGTTCATCCCATGAACGCGGTAGTCGAGTGAAATACATTCCTGCTCATCCTACGAACCAGAGTCGAGTAAAATACAAGACTTGCACAACAAGGCTATCACACGCAAACATAGGCAAGTTACACACAACTTAAGGTACTATCATTTTATGCCAAAACCCTGCTCGACCTTAAAGTATTACATACATTAAATCTTTTAAAAAGATACGTTTCTTTCACAAAAGTCACACAATGTTCGTAGTATAAAATAGAGTGACTATCTTTTAAGTAAACCAAAACACTTCCCTTGTAAAATCAAGTAACACATTATTTTCCAAACGCTCAAGTTTGCCTAATTTCAAATGCTCAAGTTTCTCATTTTCAAAGGTTTCAGAGTTCATAGTTTTAATCACTTAAGAATATAATTCTCCTTTAAAACAAATTTGAGAAACATATGCCTTATGTGAGTAGGTTGTTCTTGTCTATTACAATCTTATAAAAGCAACCATGATGTAGAAATGTAATATCATTTTGTCTCATCTTAGCTTATGCAGATGGAGGTTTCTACCGGTTTTAATAACAATTAGTCAATACATTTCCTTTATTAACGCTGCAATGGTTTGTTTGATACTTAATCTCATTTCCAAATCAAGAAACATTATTCTTTAAAACCAACTACTCATTACTCATGAATGAGGTTTTTACAACATTTTAACAAAATTCATAACAAGTCAAACTAAGTCAAGTCTCTTATCTTTCAAGATCAAGTCTCTTAACTTTAAAAATCAAGTCGTGTATAAGTCAAGTCTCTTATCTTTCAAGATCAAGTCTCTTAACTTTCAAAATCAAGTCGTGTATAAGTCAAGTCTCTTATCTTTCTACAATCAATAAACCATTCTTTTACCTACATAAAGTCGTTATAACTAACTTCCCATAAAGCTATTATAACACCCTATGTTTTAAATCAACCAAATCACTTAGCACATGTACGTCTACCGTACTACATAGTTCACAACAATCATGCTAGAAAAGATAGGAAGAGGTTCACATACCTCGCGACGATTATCGACTAATAGCAAAACGCTCCAAGTACCTCAACCCGTCGCTACTCCTAAGCCAAGTAGATCACGCCACACGTAGTACTCCACTCCTAAAATGGTCATAGTACTTCTATCAAACCTTTCTTACCATTGAAGACTTATACCAATAAAAAGCCCTCTAATTCTACGGAAAATTCTACAAAGACTTCCCGCTTTTACTCACTTTTCCATCTTTCTCCAAGGCCGAATAACCGTAATATATATACCATATATATATATAAGGCGTAATAATTAAACAACATAAAGAAGGGATTACACGCCCAAACGGTAACGCGGTTTACTATCACGCCCATAATAACAACAAGTAAAAGAAGGGATTACACGCCCAAACGGTAACGCGGTTTACTATCACGCCTCCATAACAATACAATAATTAAAAAGGGGATCACACGTCCAAACGGAACGCGATTGAACAATCTTCCTTAACAAATGTAATCTGATCCAAAGTAAATACACCAAAGTAAATCATTCAAAGTAAATACAAATCCAAAGTAAATACAAATCCTTAAGTTGGGGTCCTTGGCCAACTTTGTCCATTTTACTTATCCAATTACTTCATTAGTCATCCAACTTATATTCCATCTTAATATAAGTTATAGTTACTTTGTTAATTACTTCTTCACAAGTAAGATACGTTTTTACCATTTTAATGGCAAGCGCCAATCCTTTCTTTTAACAAGTTAACAAGATCCAACTTTTCCAAACTTTACTCCATATTTTATGTACTCCATAATATACTTATAATATATGTATAATGACCAATTCACAAAGAGGTTAAGGTTTACTACCTCAAATAGCCCAAAATTATCCAAGAACTTAATGTCGCTCCAAGCAAGTCTTAGCTCCAAATCTTTCCGCTCCAATCCGCTACAAGCAACCCATGAAGCTCCTAACCAACTTCTCTTCAAGAACCAACTCCAAAAAGTGAAGAACACTTAGGGTTTCCAACTAGTAAGTTTCGCCAAGGCATGAACAATAGGTTGTGGTGTGAAATCTTTTCCAACTCTTGGTACACAATCTTCCTAACACCTTAGGGAAGAACACTTGAGAGTTTAAGAATTGTTGGACAAATTTAGGTCAAGAAATGGGCTCAAAACGAGAGCAAGGTCAAGGAGAAGGAGGGAATTTCTTGTCTTGAAATGGTTAAGTGTGGAAGTTTTCATCAACTAAGGGTGCATATAGGACAACCAAGGGCTAGGATGAAGGCAAGTGTGTGGTTGAGATTGGGGACAAGTGTGTGGGTCCCACAAGCCACTTGTCCACACAAAATATCTAGCAAGACTTGGCCACTTGTCCACAAAATATCTAGCAAGACAAGGCCACTGTCTTGCCACTTGTTAGCAAATTTCGGCCATGAGGCCACCTGTGGGGTGACACGTGTCGCCCTCCTACTCGTCCAAAATATTTCATCTTCCGAAAATATCCATAAAGGCCAAAATCTCGAAAACAAAGTGGGCCCCACAAAATCGTAAATTTCTCCCGTGGGCCCCACGTGACCAATTCCGGAAATAAAATTCCATAATTCTAATATAATTCAAGAAGCCCAAATACCAAATCTGGGAATCCAATTCCCATCAACGAACCTTTTTCCTTCACAAAACCCGGAAACTTTTCCGTCGAAAAATCACATCTTTCTTTCTTTCCAAAATTTCAGTCGTATTCTCGCACGTACATCCTCACCTATATACCCTGTAACTACGGGGTATAACATTCTTCCCCCCTTAGAAACATTCGTCCCGAATGTTCCTTCTAAGTCTCCAAACGTACTTGCGTCGGTATAGTCTTCACTACTATACTTACAAAACCGATCATGCCACCAATGGCCAGAATATAACATGTGCGCAAAACTCAAATCCAAGCCAACGAGGAATCATTTCTAATCTCACAACAGCTCCCACTAGCTTCAATTTACTCTAAGGCCATTCCCGGCCTTCACGATCCGATTCTGGTCGAACGCATCCACGAACCCGTACGATGGTTACCTAAACCTGGGCCTAGCACCCTCGTGACCCTATCACCTGGCGGGACCACCTCGAACTGACCCCACCCCAAACCGGGCTGCGGGTTGACACGCAATCTTGCCTCAACCCGACCCATTTGCCGCGCCAAACTCTTGTTCCCCGATCCGGAACAATCTCACTAATCAAGTTACGCAAACCTAGTGGTCTTCTTATCATAACTATCCTTATATAATTCACACCACTCGGGGACTTATCACACAATTTTTTTACCCCTCGTATACTATGCACTCCGACAAAGGTCAATCGTAAACAAATCTTTTACTCAAGACGGCCTCGCATCTAAGGTCTCCACTTATAATATTCTAAGGTTCACACCTTCCATGACCCCAAACTTACCTCTTCAACTAGTCATGTTCTCTAAGTTATACTTAACACAATGCTATCTGACATAACACACAATAATAAGATCATCATATCGCGCAAACAAAACTCTAGAGGTTAAGGATATACCTGTATCTACCGCTTCACTCTAATCATAGGTCCACTGCAGGCGCATAGTCAGAAGGCGATGAACTCGCCATCGATCCGCAGGTCGCGCTACGCCGCGGCATTCTCCTATAAGCACATTCTTCTCGTCACATGGCCTCGACGGCCGCAGTGAAACAAGCACCGATAAAATACGACATTCCCGATGACGCCGCCACATCGTGCACCGAGGGGGACATGAATCTCGCCGCTAGAACTCACGATATCTGCAACTGAAGCCCGAGCTCGACCGGCTCGAATACCCGAACGCCCCAAGATCGCGGAGGACCACTGCATCTTGGCGAAGGTGCATAACTAGCTCGCCGAGGCGGTCCGCCTCGCAGTTACCAAAGGACCTCGCTGTTCGCCTTCTTCTCGCGATCCTGCATTCCGCCGACCTCTCCGTGCCTCACATCCAAGTGCATGAGCTCGCATGCGGGCAATGTCCATGCCCACAAGAGCTACACCAACAAGCCTCTTCCAAGTAATCATCGAGCCCGGTGGCGTGGCGTGCACTCGCCCTCCATATCGGTCACTAAGGCGGGGACATACCGAGCCAACGAGTCAAACTCCACGTTTCCCTAACCGCACGCCGGCCCGCTTTAACGTCAAAAATCTTTACCCGAGCCCTCCTCATCTGCGAGGCAAGAAATGTGCAAGAAATGCCCTTGAGAACTCGCCCCAAACTGGGAGCGCATGTTCCTCGACGCTCCCGTGAATCAAACTACGATCGCGAGATCACGCAGGTGATGCGAACCCAATACCACCGACTCGCCTCGAGACTCGATCACTCATGATCCGTCAGAGTTGTTGGATAAACTCCGAGGGTCATCTCGCCTCTCGATCCATAGTAACGCCGGGCTACAACTCGTAAAGTCCCGTAGTCTCAAATCGCTCGCCGGTGAACTACGGTGCTACTGGATCTGAATCGCGATCCAAATTCTCTCATATTCGCCACGACTCGCCAAGAATCGCCATCTCTTGTACTTATCTCATCTCGCTTCCAGCCGTAGGATCGAGGCTCAGTATCAGTAGTCTCGCAGCCCATCGCCGCGCTCTAAACTCGCCGGCCAAGGGCGCCGCAAAACTCGCCGTCGGAAGCACTATCTCGTAACGACCGGGCCTTCGCCCGATAACCCTCCGTGTTTCACTCACAACTCCTCGACGCCTTTCCTTCGGGCCCCGATTGCCTTGCGTGGAGGCATAATCGCACATAAGAATACGCTGAGGAGTCCAACTTATAACACAACTCTAAGGCACGATCTCGAGTGAGAAGAATAGAAACCAATCCTAAATGTCTCGCACTCACGATTATAGATGTGGTGCACAACACACCGATAATCAAGACTTACTAGACACGCGATCAGACACTTTCCGAGGACTAATCGCTCGATACCACTTTTGTCACTTTGTCGCGAGCCTTGCCCGACGACCCAACAAATGGTACCGGCTGCTGCGATCCTCGAGGCATGCCCTACGCCCTTCTCGTGATGTGCCATACGGAGAGCCACGGTTCCCTGTTCGTGGTAGAGGCTCGCCTCTTATACGCCACCGGGCGAGGTCAAGACAACAGTACCAAGTATGTGAAATCAAAATATCAGAATGAAATCATAACGATTTATATAAAACAGAGACATGTATGATAACCAAACTACATTTCATAACATAAAAGCCATGTCAAGTCGGGACTCACGCCTCAAAGTCATCCTCATGCCCGTGGAACTCCTTCCTCACCGCCAAGATAGGTACAAACCATGTGATACGTATAACATGTCTCGCCATCTCATGGACCCAGATAGAAACGCAGAAATACATTCCTGTTCATCTCATGAACTCGGTAGTCGGATGGAATACATTCCGGTCCATCCCACGGACGCCGTAGTCGAGTGAAATACATTCCTGCTCAGCCTACGAACGCGTAGTCGAGTGAAATACATTCCCGGTTCATCCCATGAACGCGGTAGTCGAGTGAAATACATTCCCGGTTCATCCCATGAACCGGTAGTCGAGTAAAATACAGTACTTGCACAACAAGGCTATCACACGCAAACATAGGCAAGTTACACACAACTTAAGGTACTATCATTTTATGCCAAAACCCCGGTTCTGACCTTAAAGTATTACATACATTAACTCTTTTAAAAAGATACGTTTCTTTCACAAAAGTCACACAATGTTCGTAGTATAAAATAGAGTGACTATCTTTTAAGTAAACCAAAACACTTCCCTTGTAAAATCAAGTAACACATTATTTTCCAAACGTTCAAGTTTGCCTAATTTCAAATGCTCAAGTTTCTCATTTTCGAAAGGTTTCGTAGTTCATAGTTTTAATCACTTAAGAATATAATTCTCCTTTAAAACAAATTTGAGAAACATATGCCTTATGTGTGAGTAGGTTGTTCTTGTCTATTACAATCTTATAAAAGCAGCCATGATCTAGGAAATGTAATATCATTTTGTCTCATCTTAGCTTCTATGCAGATGGAGGTTTCTACTGGTTTTAATAACAATTAGTCAATACATTTCCTTTATTAACGCTGCAATGGTTTGTTTGATACTTAATCTCATTTCCGAAATCAAGAAACATTATTCTTTAAAACCAACTACTCATTACTCGCGAATGAGGTTTTTACAACATTTTAACAAAATTCATAACAAGTCAAACTAAGTCAAGTCTCTTATCTTTCAAGATCAAGTCTCTTAACTTTCAAAATCAAGTCGTGTATAAGTCAAGTCTCTTATCTTTCAAGATCAAGTCTCTTAACTTTCAAAATCAAGTCGTATAAGTCAAGTCTCTTATCTTTCTACAATCAATAAACCATTCTTTTACCTACATAAAGTCGTTATAACTAACTTCCCATAAAGCTATTATAACACCCTATGTTTTAAATCAACCAAATCACTTAGCACATGTACGCTCACCGTACTACATAGTTCACAACAATCATGCTAGAAAAGATAGGAAGAGGTTCACATACCTCGCGACGATTATCGACAAATAGCAAAACGCTCAAGTACTTCAACCCGTCGGCTACTCCTGCCAAGTAGATCACGCCACACGTAGTACTCCACTCCTAAAATGGTCATAGTACTTCTATCAAACCTTTCTTACCATTGAAGACTTATACCAATAAAAAGCCCTCTAATTCTACGGAAAATTCAAAAGACTTCCCGCTTTTACTCACTTTTCCATCTTTCTCCAAGGCGAATAACCGTAATATATATACCATATATATATAAGGCGTAATAATTAAACAACATAAAGAAGGGGATTACACGCCCAAACGGTAACGCGTTTACTATCACGCCCATAATAACAACAAGTAAAAGAAGGGATTACACGCCCAAACGGTAACGCGGTTTACTATCACGCCTTCATAACAATACAATAATTAAAAAGGGGATCACACGCCCAAACAGAACGCGATTGAACAATCTTCCCCTTAACAGAAATGTAAATACAGTCCAAAGTAAATACAGTCCAAAGTAAATATGTCCAAAGTAAATACAGTCCTTAAGTTGGGGTCCTTGGCCAACTTTGTCCATTTTACTTATCCAATTACTTCATTAGTCATCCAACTTATATTCCATCTTAATATAAGTTATAGTTACTTTGTTAATTACTTCTTCACAAGTAAGATACGTTTTTACCATTTTAATGGCAAACGGCCAATCCTTTCTTTTAACAAGTTAACAAGATCCAACTTTTCCAAACTTTACTCCATATTTTATGTACTCCATAATATACTTATAATATATGTATAATGACCAATTCACAAAGAGGTTAAGGTTTACTACCTCAAATAGCCCAAAATTATCCAAGAACTTAATGTCGCTCCAAGCAAGTCTTA
This sequence comes from Przewalskia tangutica, assembly GCA_029844215.1. NCBI lineage: Eukaryota > Viridiplantae > Streptophyta > Magnoliopsida > Solanales > Solanaceae > Przewalskia > Przewalskia tangutica. The sequence goes on along the minus strand of CM056720.1, from coordinate 83,351,058 downwards.
GCTCCAAATCTTTCCGTTCCAACCGCTACAAGCAACCCATGAAGCTCCTAACCAACTTCTCTTCAAGAACTAACTCCAAAAAGTGAAGAACACTTAGGGTTTCCAACTAGTAAGTTTCGCCAAGGCATGAACAATAGGTTGTGGGTGTGAAATCTTTTCCAACTCTTGGTACACAATCTTCCTAACACCTTAGGGAAGAACACTTGAGAGTTTAAGAATTGTTGGACAAATTTAGGTCAAGAAATGGGCTCAAAACGAGAGCAAGGTCAAGGGAGAAGGAGGGAATTTCTTGTCTGAAATGGTTAAGTGTGGAAGTTTTCATCAACTAAGTGCATATATAGGACAACCAAGGGCTAGGATGAAGGCAAGTGTGTGGTTGAGTTTCGGGACAAGTGTGTGTGGGTCCCACAAGCCACTTGTCAACACAAAATATCTAGCAAGACTTGGACACTTGTCCACACACAATATCTAGCAAGACAAGGCCACTGTCTTGCCACTTGTTAGCAAATTTCGGCCATGAGGCCACCTAGGGGTGACACGTGTCGCCTCCTACTCGTCCAAAATATTTCATCTTCCAAAATATCCATAAAGGCAAAAATCTAAAACAAAGTGGCCCCACAAAATCAGAATTTCTCCCTGGCCCCACGTGACCAATTCCGGAAATAAAATTCCATAATTCTAATATAATTCAAGAAGCCCAAATACCAAATCTGGGAATCCAATTCCCATCAACGAACCTTTTTCCTTCACAAAACCCGGAAACTTTTCCGTCGAAAAATCACATCTTTCTTTCTTTCCAAAATTTCAGTCGTATTCTCGCACGTACATCCTCACCTATATACCCTGTAACTACGGGGTATAACACTTAAGATAAAGAAAGTATGTCCTACTCCTTAAATGATCCATTCCTTGGTTGTACTTGGATTGCCTAATATAGAATTTGTTCTATATACTTCCTTGATTGTACTTTGATGTTTTAATTGTAAGTTGTTATAATCCATTTCTTTAGTGAAGTTTGGATTCTCAAAAGTGAAAGTATTTTACTTAAAGTACATAGAGTCTTGAAAAGGAAGTGGTTTTCAAATCTTTTGGCTAGTGCCTTAGTTCCAAAACCTGAAGGTCGTTATAATGACTTTAGGGGAGTCAAAGGAGTGATTTACTTAATTGTTTTAAAAGAGGAGAAATGACATGATTTAAGAGAAGTAACTTGTTTTAAAGGTGTGAGTTACTTGAGGTTTAAAAGAAGAAGAAACTTGATTTCTAAAGATTAAGAGACTTGAAGTATTTTGAAAGTTAAGAAACTTGATTTGTAAGTATGTGATACTTGGTTTTAAAAGTGTAAGTCTCTTGGATATAAAAAAGGAATGAATTGGTCTAAAACCATAAAGGGTTATAATGGCTTTATGGGAAGTTGGTTATAACGGTTTTATGGAAGGTTAAGAAAGTTGTCTATTTTGATTAATGGGCATAAGTTGCCTAGATTGTGAAAATTTAAAGTTACTTGGTTTCAAGCTTTGAAATGAGTTTTCTAAAAGTGTAGTAACTTACTTTGAAAAATAGACACGCCTTGATACTACAGGTGTTAGTATCTTGGGGTTTTACATAAAAAGGAGTCTTTTGAAAAGAATGTACGTACGTAGTACTTTGGCTTGTTTAAATGAGAATTTTTCCATTTGTGCCTTGATAGTACTTTGACTTGTTCAAATGAGAATTATTCTATTTGTGCCTTGATAGTACTTTGGCTTGTTAAATGAGAATTATTCTATTTGTGCCTTGATAGTACTTTGGCTTGCTTGAATAAGTATTTCTCTTGGGTTTATGTAAAAAGAAGGCATGGTAATTGTCTTGGTTTATGTAAAAAGAAGGCATGGTAATTGTCTTGGTTTATGTAAAAAGAAGGCATGGTATTGTCTTGGTTTATGTAAAAAGAAGGCATGGTAATTGTCTTGGTTTGTGTAAAGGCATGATATTGTCTTGGTTTATGTAAAAAGGAAAGGCATAGTATTGTCTTGGTTTGCTTGCATATGGGTTGCTCATATAGACATTCGTGCAAGTGTCATATCTCCACGTCTCCGCGTCCCTCCATAAAGGGTCGGCAACTTGTTTGAAGAATACCATGGGTTAGCTCCCTATGGGGGTGAGTGGTACACACTAACGGGGGGTCGGTATTTGACTCGGACGGGTTAAATTCCTGGGATATATATAAGCCATGGATTAGCTATCCGTGATGCGAGTATCGTGTACCGATGACTCATTGCGGGTCCTCATGACCTAAGCGGGTGAAATAGTCTCTTGCGGGTGAAATAGTCCTATGATAGGTTGCATTATAACACAGAGGGTGGTTGAACCTGGAACTGGCATGGCCTTCATGTTTAGAAACAGTATTGATTTCATTAATGAAAGGGTGTAGTGTGGTTATGACTTAAAGTGGAACAGTTGGTCTCATTGTTAAAAGTATAACTTAAAAAGATAAAAAGGATTGCATTACTCTCATGATTGTAAGGTTCAGTGTGTTTACTGATGTTATATTATATCATGGACTGCCGGCAGTGAGGAAGGATTCCACGGGCATGATTGATATTATGGGCGTGAGACCCATGGTTATATTTGAGTAATGACTTTGGAGGCACGCGTCCCGACTTGATATGATCGCTTATGTATTGTGTATCGTAGGTTGGCTATCATACATGTCTCTGTTTTGTTTAGATCTTATGATTTCATTACTGATTTATCGCTTCACATACTTGGTACATTCTTCGTGATCGACCTCCTTCGGGTGTGCGTTCATGCCGCAGGTTTAGGTACACAGTTTGATGATCTGCAGTTGTAGGACCCTGCTCAGAGTTTTTGGATAGCTCCATCTGTTCAGGAGGTTATCTTTTTGGTATAGATCCTTCGATGTGCTTTTGTACGCATGGGTACGGCGGGGCCTTGTCCCGTCATAGTTCAGTAAAACTCTTAGAGGTATGTATTCATATGTGGGATTGGACTCATGTACAATGTAGGGTCTTTTGATTATGTATATTATATGGCAGCCTTGTCGGCTTTGCCCTTGCACGTATGTTGGTTTTAAAAAAAATGAGGTGTTATTTAAATTCCGCGGTTTACTTGTGTCAGTTAGGTAGAAGGGTGCCCAGGTATGGCACTCAGTCACGGGCCCGGGGTTCGGGGCGTGACATAACCAAATGCCACATTTAAGGCTCAACAATTCAGCTAACCAAAGGGGATTACACGCATAGCCGGGCGTGTAAAATTCTGCCCCACAATCAATATAAAATTGTCCATTAATCCAAAGCCATATTCGGCTACAATGTATCACAACAATATTAATTCTCTTTCAATTTCCTTTTTAATCCAAGTTGTTATTCCAACATGTTATATACATGATAACAATTACAACAACTATAAATCCTTTCTTCCTTAACATGCGACGATTGTAACTATCGACCAAATTGATTACAACATAAATGGCTAACTTGTCCATTTTCAGTTTTAACATGTCGACATGATCCAAATCTTTTCAAACTTTAATCTATACATATCACATGCTCATATCAACTACTATAACATGTAATATTTAATCACATTAAGAAGATGAAGATTTTACCTCAATAAGCCCTAATAATGTCCAAGCGTAAAAGTCGATCCTTAGCAACTTTTAGCTCCTCTTCTTACGTTCCAATCCGATCCAAGCACTCCTTAGAAGCTCATGAAGAACTCTTCTTCAAGTTCCAACTTCAAAGTTGAAGAACTCCTTAGGTTTTTGCCTTGCGACTAACGTGAAAACGTAGTTTTTCCGGAATCTTTCTATTGAGATAACCTTACAATACCTCTAGGAACCTTGGTTTAAAGTATTGGGATTATTGAACCACAAACGAAAAAATTTCTTCTTCATGAGAGTGCAAAGCCGAGAGCACCTCTCTCTCAAGCTCAAGTTTCTCCAATTTTTTTTCTAAGTGTTGAGATGACCAAGTCTTGCACTACTAGTATAGATATATACTACATTCAAGGGTCTAAATTAGAACATTTGTGTGGCTTGGATGAATTCATTTAAATATCAAGCTAAGTGGGCTTATTGACTTGGTCAATAATGTCACCCTCCCATTCGTCCATAATGTTTCGTTTCCCGAAATTTCCATAATTGGTCAAAATATCGAAAACCTCGTGGGCCCCACAAAAGCGTAAAATTTCTCGGGTGGGCCACACGTATCCAACTCTGTAAATAAACTTCCATAGTTCTGATAAATTCTAAACGTCTCAAATAGCGAACTCGAGAACCCAATTCCCCTTAACAAACACTTCTCTTTGCCGAGGTTCGGAAGATTTTTCCTTCGGAAAACAATTCTTTCTTTCGTTCAAATTTTTAACATCCTGATTCCTTACGTACATTCCTATATATATATCCTGGAATAACGGGGTGTAACAAAATGACTCAAAAGGTGTATATAAAATACACCGATCAAACACCCCAAACTTAACATTTGCTCGCCCTCGAGTAAAGATCAAAAATAGAAACAAAGACACTAAAGAAACGAAAATAAAATGACTCAAAGACATTGATCAAGTTGTTGCATCATTGTTACTTAGAAATGCATGAAGGTTAGTAGAATAATATGCAGGAACATATAGCATGAATTTTTAGCATTCTAAACACATCAAGTCAGATATTTCGCAAATTCAATTTAATCATGCTCAATGGAATTAAAAAATACCTAACTATGCATGTCAATTTCAAAATCCTATGGTCTGTTCACTTGCTATTCTCCACTAATCATGGATACACACATTAGAGATCTTCAGGGCTTTTCAGGGTTGTAATGTAGGCTTAGGCAGAGGTAGGTAAAAATAGGCATTTAGGCTCAACTTACGTACCATAAGCTCTTTTTTGCTTTAAATTCTTCCCTTTTCTTTTGATTATCTTTTTCACTTCATACCTATCTTTCCCCTCTTTTGTTTTGAGAGAATGAGGTGTATGATGAATAGCAGACACCTCCAAACTTAGGCTTTTGCCTATTTTTTTTTTCATTGGGGTGCATCAAAATTGTTCACTCTCTTTTTGTCTCTTTTTCAACACTTTATATTCCAAACAACTCAATTTTTCCACTTATGACACAAATATGGAATTATAGGGTGTCAAAAAAAGGTCTTATTTTTTGCTCAATGGGGCTGACTAGGGATACAATTTTAATGTCAGGGATAGGTTAAAAAAATGGTAAGAAAGGGCTAACAAAGAAATGCCTGAGTCATCTTCCTAACATGCATATCCTAACTATTTCGCCTCAAATAGCAAGCAAGCAGACACATAGGTTTAATCACTAACAATGCATAAATCAAGCAGATACCCCAAATAGTTCGATTTCATGAATTTTTGGCATATCTAACCTAAGTGTTCAGATGGTTGCTTCTAATTCCATTACATTATTCAACTTTACTTCACTAGGCGTTTCAAATAACTACATCATGCATGATCATAAAAAAAAATTAGACTCAAATTAACATAGAAAATAACACAAAAAGACTCAAAAAAAATACATAAAAAATAACTAAAAACTCCCCCCAAACTTAAATCACACATTGTCCCTAATGTGTGCAAGACTCAAAAATAAAAGAAAGACGGGACAACTAACAGACTTGGTTTAAAATGGTGGCGGTGGCGGCGGATAATGCATGGCAGATAACGTCAGAAATCCCGTCAAAATGGAAGAGGGAAATCGTTTCTAGGGCTCTTTATTTTTCAGATTTTTAATCGCGGCGCCGCGGCGCTCTGAAATTGGCGTCGTGGCGCCGAGCCTTCTTCTCTCACGTTTTTCGTCCTCCACTTTTTAGCCCTGTACCTGTCATCACAACATGTAAACAATACCTTCCGTGAGACTGTTCTAACTAAAACTAAATTGTATAAATTTAAAAACCTTGGGTTGCCTCCCAAGTAACGATGTCTTTAACGTCTTTTAGCCGGATGCAGGTTCCTTATCAAGAGGCATGGGGTAATTTAACCCCACAACCTACCCATTTCATAATCATTTTTCTCTTCCGCCTTCTGTTTTTCTTCTTCTCATTTTTCTCATGAGAAGGTTTAGCGTTGCTCACCTGTACTGGAGGACTGATTTCCTTTGCTTTGGCCTGTGCTGGCTCAACTGATGTGCTAACAGTGCTGACTGTAAAACACTTGCTTATGACTGGGGGTTCAACGATGTGTTTAAACACCATGAACACCATCTCTTCATTCTCAACTCTAAGTGTCAGCTCGCCCTTTTCCACATCAATCAAGGCTCTCCCAGTTGCCAAGAATGGTCTTCCCAAGATGATAGGGATTTCATCATCTTCCTCCATATCAAGGATGAGGTAGTCTGCAGGAAAGAAGAATTATCCCACCTTAACCAATACGTCTTCAATTATTCCCCTGGGATGCACCACTGTCCTATCCGTCAACTGCAAGCTCACAGTGGTTGGTTTGGCTTCACCCAAACCCAACCTCTTGAAAACGTACAAGGGCATGAGATTTATGCTGGCCCCCAAATCACACAGGGCCCTGTTACATGTCACCCTACCAATTGTGCAAGATAATATGAAGCTCCCTGGATCCTTAAGCTTGGGGGCAGTTTCTTCTGCAAGATGGCACTGCATTCCTCTGTCAATGCCACTGTCTCATACTCAGCTAGCTTCTTCTTCTTCCCAAGAATTTCCTTCATAAATTTGAAATAAGTAGGCATTTGCTCCAACGCCTCAATGAAAGGGATGTTAATATGCAGCTTTCTAAATACCTCCAAGAACTTGGAAAATTGCTTATCAACTGCTTTCCTTTGCAACCTCTGAGGGTAAGGAATCTTCTATGTGTATTCCCTCACTGGAACTGTTGGCGCTTTCTCTAAAATAGGGCGGTCCTCAGTAATCCCCTTTTTTCTGCATCTACTCTCTGCTCAACTCTTTGTTCTACCACGGGCTGGGGTGTAGGCTGTTCTAGTTGCTTTCCACTTCTCAGCTGCACCGCCCGACATCGCTTCTCAGGATTCATCTCTCAGACATTAGGAAGAGTTCCCTGTGGCCTGTTGTTTGCCATCTTTGCTAGTTGTCCCACCTGCGTCTCCAAGTTACTGATAGAGGATCTTGTCTCTGCCATGAACTGGGTTTGTGAATTCGTAAGTGTCAATAAAACTGCTCGCAATTCGTCTGAATTTTCTTGTGGAGCAGGTGTACTGAACTGTTGGGAAGGTGAGGCCTAGTTGTTGATTTTGGTATTGGCCTCGGAACTGGTTCTGTTGCCCTTGATCACCCCTCTATGAAAAGTTAGGGTGATTCCTCCACCCTGGATTGTAGGTATTTGAATAGGGGTTGTTCTGGGGCCTTTGGTAATTCCCCACGGCCTGACATTCTGCTTGCTCAATAGGGATGTTGTTGGGGTCTGCTGATGGGCACCTATCAAAGGTATGAGGACCCTCACACATCTCATAACTCAATGGCATCTGAACTGCATTCACTGACACTGTGTTCTGCTGCAGTTGCTTGGTCAAGAGAGCAACTTGTGCATTTAACGATGTAATGACATCGATCTCATGAACTCATATCGCTCTCCTTCCACTTACCCATCTATCATCTGTCACATGGTTATTGGTGGCCATGTCTTCTAGCAAATCATGGGCCTCATGTGCTGTCTTCTTCATGAAGGTTCCACATGCAGCTGCGTCAATGATGGTTCTTGTGGTCCCGCTTAGCCCATTGTAGAAAATATAGACCAAATTTCACAGCTCAATACGATGATGTGGGCACTTTCTTTGCAGATCTTTAAATCTCTCCCAAGCCTCATAGAGTGACTCTCCATCAGCCTGGTAAAAATTGTTCAGCTCTTCTCTCAGCTTAGCGGCTTTGGACGGTGGAAAGAACTTTGCCAAGAACTTCTGTGCCAACTCCTGCCATGTGAATATAGAATCTGTAGGCAGAGAATTCAACCAAACTTTTGCTCTATCCCTGAGTGAGAAGGGAAAGAGCCTCAATCGGATGGCGGCGTCAGTAACGCCATTATACTTGAAAGTTGCACACAACTCCAAGAAATTTGCTATGTGCATATGAGGGTCTTCAGATGGCAACCCTCCAAATTGAACTGTATTCTGCACCATACTCAGGATCGCAGGCTTGATTTCGAAATTATTTGCTCCTATTGCTGGGAGCCTGATGCAAGTCTGTGCTCCATTCACCCTTGACAACACATAATCTCCCAAGCTTCTCTCACTGACTCGACCTTTCTTCCACATCCATTGGTAACCTCCGGGGCATCCTCTGGTTAGGTTGATGATCACCTAACCCTTCGTTCATCTCATTGTTATTCTGCAAGCCTCCCATTGCTATTAAGGCCAAGATTCGTTTGTTTCTCCGGTTCTGCTTGCAAGTCTTTTCAATCTCCGGGTTGAAGAGAACAAGTGTATCTGCTCCTCTTCTCCTTCGCATAAACTAGATGCCTGCAACAGATCAAAATCAACATCCGGATCACGGCGCACGATTTCACCAATATAAAAAAAATTAATAAAAAGAAAAATAAAAATCAAATTAGAAATTAAGAATAGATAGAATGATATCGAACTACGTCAATCCCCGACAACGGCGCCAAAAACTTGATGCACGATTTATTCACACACCAAACGCAAGTGCACGTGTCGTGACAAGTAATATAGTCTAGAAGACCGAGTTATCGTCCTCAGGGATTAGTGTCCAATTATCAACCTTTATTCTGTAGTATCTATTTGGTCACCGATAATTTGATGAATTGTTTATATTTATGATTATAGATGCTAACTAAATTACTTTACTTTACTTCAAATATGGTGGAAATAGGGCTTCCAAATCTCCTCGACTATCCGCTCGCTTTACTCGTTAATGCAAATAGTTATGGTTCTTCTTCTATTTTGAGATAGCAGGTTAACTAAGCCGTTTTAAACTCATGTTAAGGTAATATAAACACTCAACCCCAATGTAGAACCCTTCTATCTTTCGATGACAAGATTGACTACAAAGGAGGATTAAGAGCAATAACCTATTAAGCTACACAAGTATCAGGGTACTTTCGTCCACGATTTAAACCTATGTTTATTCAACTATAGCATATTCACAATCTCCCCTTTCGGCTTTCGATTAGAAATCATATAAGTTATGATAATTAGTGATCAATTAATTACCAAGCAATCAAAACAATTATTGAATAAATCTCAACAATAATAAGAAGAAACCAAAACATGCATTAATTCATAAGAATGAGGTTCAAGCGATTTGACATGGAAAACCCTAAATTAAGTTAGTTCCTAGCCATAGACATGCCAAGAACTAAACTAATATCCAACATACACAAAAAATAAATAAAATAAAGACAAGAAATTACTCAAAAATAAGTCTCTAATCTTGATCTCCAAGTTGTGATGAATTGTAAAGTGTGAAACTCCTCAAATCTGACCTAAAGGGTCCTTTTTATATCACAAAAAATGTTTCAAACCTTTTCCTTCTTGGCCTTGACCCATTCCTATTCAGATTTGGCAATTTTCCCGCGTTGGCGCCGCGACCAATCAGCCGCGCTCAAACTTCGCGCTCTGTTTCTTGGGCGCTGGCGTCATTGCTTGCTGATTGTCAGCCGCACGCCTGCTTTCTTTCCCGGGTTGCCAACTTTTTAGCTTTTTGAGCTCTGGAACCTCTGTTTCTGCCCTCTTTTCGCTCTTTCTCACCAATGTGCCACTTTAAACCATTGTGACTCAAAAGAAAGAAAATCTATCCTAACACGACACATATTTGTACAAAAATAGGCAAAAGACTAACTAAAAATAACTCAAAAGGTGTATATAAAATACACCGATCATTAGGCGTGTAGTCCCATTTGGTTAGCTGAATTGTTGAGCCTTAAATGTGGCATTTGGTTATTGATTTTCGGGCCTTGAAAAAGGTAGAAAAGTACGTAGAAACAAAGGAAGTGTTGCCCGATTTTCCGTAGAATAAGAGTCCTTATACTTAGTAATATTCTACGTTGAAAGCTAGAAGTTGATAGGCGTATTGTGGTCCTTATAGGTTGACATTCTACGCATGGCGTATTCAACTTGGCAAGTGGATTAAATCGAAGAGGTATGTGGAACTTTCCCTATCTTCTTGAGCATGAGTTTTATAAATGTATAGTACGGTGGACGTACATGGTTAAAAATGAATTCAGTTTCATTTTGGTATCCTTGCCTTGTTTTCGAAAAATATATATGACTTGAGGTTACATGGAAAGATTTCTTGACTTGAAAAATATAGAATACGTGATTTGGAAAGCATTGATTACTTGAACTATTCTAAAGTTAAGAAACTTGATATTCTAAGTTAAGAAACTTGATATTCTAAAGTTAAGAAACTTGATATTCTAAAGATAAGAGACTTGATTTCTAAAGTTAAGAAACTTGATTTCTAAAGTTAAGAGACTTGAAGTATTTTGAAAGTTATGTAACTTGATTTGAAAGTATTAAGTCTATTGGTTATAAAAAGAATGAATTTGTCTAAGACATAACGAGTTATAACGACTTTATGGGAAGTTAGTTATAACGGCTTTATGAAAGGTTAAAGATGTCTTTGTTTCTAAAGCATAAAGTTAGTATAACGGCTTTATGGGAAGTTGGTTATAACAACTTTATGGAAGGTTAAGGGAATGGTTTTCTCTAGTAATGTAAACAAAGATAAATGACTTGGAATAAAGAAGGGCAATTTGATTTAAAGGCATTAATTGCTTAAAGTTTTAAAGTAAGGGTCACTTGATTTAGAAGCATCAATTGCTTAAAGTTTTAAAGTAAGGGTCACTTGATTTAGAAGCCTAAAAATGTATTTCTAAAAGTGTAGTGACTTGTTTGAAATGTAGACAAGTCTTGATACTACGGGTGTTAGTATCTTGGGGGATTTTATACGAGAAAGAGTCATTTTTAAAAAAGGATAAAGGTACGTAGTACTTAGGTCAAATTCCCGGATTTTTATGTGACACGAAAGTTCCTTGAGTTTATAAAATGAAATTCATTTCTGTATGATAATGAAAGTCTAAAGATTTTATGAACTTGCCTATGCTTTCTTGCGATAGCCTCTGAGTGCAAGTATGATATTTTTACGCTGCCGTGACTCTCGCCGAGGGTACTGTCTTGTTGTGAATTTACTTGGACGTACCGAAAGTGATGGAGGATTCCACGGGTATGCTTCCATTGTGATTGATCCATGAACATGCTTATACGATGAGGGATTCCGGGGCATGCAACCATGATGCGAGTTAAATTCCCGGATGCTATTATTACTCCATGGACTAGCTCCCCATGAAGACATGTACCCGAGATGAGGGATTCCACGGGCATGTTATATACTATTATTACTCCATGGACATGCTTATATGATGAAGGATTCCAGGGCATGCGACCATGTTATATACTATTACTCCATGGACTAGCTCCCCATGAATACATGTACCCGAGATGAGGGATTCCACGGGCATGTTATATACTATTATTACCCCATGGATTAGCTCTCCATGAAGTCATGTACCCGAGATGAAGGATTCCACGGGCATGAGATATATATATATATTGCATATGTGCACGCCGACAGTGATGTAGGATGCCACGGGCGTGTTACATGGATATTTTACACTTACGGCTGTCGGCAGTGATGGAGGATTCCACGGGCACGCTTTGTTGTTTTGCGGGCTTGAGACCCTTACTGGACTGTGTGATGATTTTGAGGGCTTGTGTCCCTAGCCTTGGTGTGACTATTGTTCATGTGTTGAAATAGTCTTTAAAAAGGTAAAAACTGGCTTTCATTACTTTCGTTTCGGCAAGGCACGTTTGTACTGTTAATTTGATTATCATACTTGTCTCCAGCTTTATATATCTAGACTTTATGATTTAAATTACAGTACTTTCAGTTTTACATACTTGGTACATATTTTGTACTGACCTCCTTCGGGGGGCTGCGTTCATGCCGCAGGTTGAGGTACATAACTTGCTGATCCTTACTCTTAGGATCACTGTTCAGTTCTTGGAAAGCTCCATTTCTCCGGAGGCTTTGTCTTTTGGTACGGTTCCCTGAGGTTGTAGATTTATGTACATTCAGGGGTATGGCGGGGCCCTATCCCGTCACAGTTGTTATGTCAAAACTTTTAGAGGTCTGTAGTCATATCTTGTGGGCTAGTTTGTAAAAACAAAATAGGTAATTGCTTTTGGATTTATGTATATTTATATATATCCAGGGAGGTAGCCTTATCGGCTAACCTGTTATTTTTTTCTTGTTGAGTTTATTTATGTTCCGCTAATTATCTCGGATGTATACCTGTAAGTGTGCCCAGGTAGGGCACCAGTCGCGGGCCCGGAGTCGGGTCGTGACACTATTGATAGTACTTTGAATTTCTAAAATGGAAGTTGTTTACCTATTCTACTGATAGTACTTTGAATTTCTAAAATGGAAGTTGTTTACCTATTCTACTGATAGTACTTTGGGGTTCTAAAATGGAAGTTGTTTACCTATTCTATTGATAGTACTTTGGGGTTCAAAAATGAAAGTTGTTTACCTATTCATTTAATAATGCCTTGAGTTTTTCGAAAATGATAGTTAATTCTATTTGTGCTAATGAGAGTCAAAGATGATTTAAATTGCACATAGTTGCTTGTGATATCTATATGTGTACATTCCTTTATATTTGGACCGTGTCCTAGAAAGGGTCGGGCTGTATACCTTAATGGGAATGGCAATATATATTATTGACTTTATCGTGTCCTACAAGGGGCCGGGCAGTATACCTTAATGGGAAGGGCAGTATATATTATTGACTTTACCGTGTCATAGAAAGGGTCGGGCCGTATACCTTAATGGGAAGGGGAGTATATATTATTGACTTTACTGTGTCCTACAAGGGGCCAGGAAGTATACCTTAATAGGAATAACAGTATATATTAGTGACTTTACCGTGTCCTAGAAAGGGCCGGACAGTATACCTTAATGGGAAGGGCAGTATAGATTATTGGCTTTACCGCGTCCCAAAAGGGGCCGGGCAAAATACATTATTGACTTTACCGCATTCCAGAAGGGGCCGGGCAGAATACCTTATTAACTTTACCGCGTCCCAGAAGGGGCGGGGCAGAATACCTTATTGACTTTATCGCGTCCCAGATAAGGCCGGGCAGAATACATTACAGGGCAGTATTTGTGTATAACGTTCGGGTTCAACTCCCATGACAGTATTTATTTATTTGGACAGACTTTCATAATTTGAAAAAGTATAGTTGATTTTCATTACTCTCAGTTTAAAAAGGATACAATTGACTCTTACTTTGAAAGGGCAGTGTACTGGTATTTGATTAGTATACTTGTCTCATGTTAACTTTTTGGCATGTTATAATCTCATTGACAGTACTTATTGTTTCACATACTTGGTACATTTTCCGTACTGACCCCCTTTCTCCGGGGGGCTGCGTTCATGTCGCAGGTTTAGGTACGCAGTTTGGTGATTTGCAAGTGTAGGATTCTTGCTCAGAGTTTTTGGGATAACTCCATTGTTCTGGGGCTTATAATTTTGGTACTAATCTTTCGATATAGGCTTTTGTACATTTATGGGTACGGCGGGGCCTTGTCCCGTCATAGTATATTGTCCAAACTCTTGGAGGTCTGTATTCATATGTGGGATTAGACTCGTGTATAGTGTAGTTTCATTTTGGCTTATATATATATAGCGGTGACCTTGCCGGCTTTGCCTTTGCTTGTTTTAAAAAAAATGATGATGAGTATATTTATCTTCCGCGGGTTACTTGGGATGAATAGGTAGAAGGGTGCCCAGGTAGGGCACCAGTCGCGGGCCTGGGGTTCGGGTCATGATAAATAGAATCACTTTCATTTTAGAAAACATCAAGGCACTATCACATCTTTCATTTTAGAAATCACCAAGGCACTATCACATCTTTCATTTTAGAAAACACGAAGGCACTATCATGTCATGTATCATTAAGGATTAGGATCCAAAAGAACTTTGTACATCTTCCGTACTCTTACTTCATATAAAATATGCCAAAAGAAGAAAGTATAGTTTCACATACCGCTTGTCGTCTGTACCAACTCGATAATCTAAATTCGTCTCGCTCCTCTGGCTAACATTATGAAAATATTTGCATGGTGATAACCGATCCGAATTGCCAAATTAATTCATTTTATGAGCCGTTAGTAGGTTATATTTTTATAATGATCTTATCTAATCAGCTGTGAACTAGAAAATGTAAAACGAACTGGTTATATCTTAGTTTTTATGTAGATGAAAATCTAATCATTTCAATATAATTGATTGTCAGTACCTTTTCATTTAACGCTACAATGGCTTATTTTAACACGTTTACCAAAATCAGTCTCAACGCTTAATACTTATTAGTGCTGTAACTTGACAAGATCAACTCGACTCCAATGCTTACTAAAAACTCTTACCAACATCTCCCATAAGACTTGGTAAGGACTTAGGAATAATTTAGACCTTCTTTCAGCATAGAATCAATAACATGAATACTCCTTAACTTCTAAGAGTAGAATAACTTTTGAAACGATACCACAGTTATGGTTCATACGTAGAACATGCCAAAAAAATAAGGAAGAGGTTCACATACCTTATTGACGACTAACCAACATGAAAAGTAGAATACATCCCAATTAGTACTTCAACCTATAACCACAATAACATGTCTATCAACTTCATGATACTAGTATAAACTTATACCACATAATGAATCTCCTTCTTATAAAAATTTGGGCAACCCTTCCTCTACATACTTTTCCACCTTATAAATAAGGTCAATAACATCAATAACCAAGCACCAATTAAGGGCACAACCAAAACAGCAACCAAGGTGATTCACACACCTATTTCTCACGTAAAATAGCCCCTTAATCCTTACTAAAACAGTCCATGAAAATAGTTCATATTCCAACAACAATGAGGGTAAGATATGAAGCCTTTCTACACCTTTCTACACCTTCGTTCCTTTAGGACATACGTTAGCAATTACCACATTTAAACATGCATAATGGTAGCTAAATTTCCAGCATATAATACGTATAAAACAGCCCCTAAAACAGCACAACAACGTCTCACATTTTCATGCAGTTTTTCGGCCAACAACTACAACCAAAGCCCTTCTTATAACTCCTTACAATCCAATTCATATTCCAACACTTATATACAAACTATATCAACTTGTAATAACAAGATTTCCTTCATTTTAACATGCAAGTAGTGACGATAACAACAACAATAACCAACTAATCCAATCGACACCAAAATTGTCCCAATTCGTCTAACATGCCAAAAACTGTGACATGTATTTCTTGTTCCCCTTTTCACTTAACACAAGTTCATCTATCAATTATAACATCATATAACTTCCAATTACTTCAAGAGGAAGAAGAAATATTACCTTAATCTTTGCACAAAACAACCCCATGTCTCGGCCCTTCCTCACTTTTCCACACCACTTCTTCAAGTTCCAATCACACACACGTATCCTCTACAAGCTTGTATCCATCTTGCTTTCTTGTTTTACTTCCAAGAAGTTCATAACAATCTTAGGGTTTCAAGATAGTTTTTAGGCTAAAACCGTGATCACTTAACTTGGAGAGTTAACTTGGCTTAAAACTTGATTAGGGAACTTAATCTTGGAAAATAACTTATACTTGTTCTTCACTTTTTCATGGATTTTCGAGAACTTCAAGGTCAAGGAAGAGAGAAGAGAGGTTTGAAGATGAAGATATTTTGAGCTTAAGTCTTGCAAGACTTGATATATAATAAGTGCACAAGCACGAGTGGATGGGGGACCCTTGAACACCACTTGTCCACTTGTCTTCCCTTCATTAAAATATCTCCCACACTTAGCAAATTTTCTTGAAGTTTTCAAATCAAACATGCCCCAATATCGTGATATTTTCGGTGGGCCCCACATTATCAATGTCAAGACTTCATAATACAATATTAAGTCCATAAATTCACATTAAGGAATCTAACTCCAAGTTAATAAATTTTCGTCGTCACATTTTTCCAAAAATTTTCCATACAAGAAAATGTAATATACTTTCCTTCCAACGTTCAAATCTTATATCCTAACTTACGTTCTCACTTAGTAGCCATGGAATTACGGGGTGTAAAATTCTTCCCCCCCCCCCCCCCCTTAGAAACATTCGTCCTCGAATGTTCATCAAAGGTCTCAAGCTATACAATTTCGGCATAGTCTCCTTTAACTATACCTATCAACCAATACTTGTTAGTGTCAACACCGCGGTCCTGCACATCGACATCGCGGCTCCGAAATTACTGCCGCTCCCCTGAAGTTTCACCACCGCGGTCCTGCATGTCGGCACCGCGGTGCCGTAACTCCTGCAACCTCACTACAGTTTCAGCACCGCGGTCCTGCTCTTTGGCACCTGTCACGACCCGTTCCGGGGCCCGTGACTGGTGCCTTACCCAGGCACCCAAGTAGTCATACATCAGAGTAATCAGCGGAATATAAAAACAAGACATGAAACAGTTGTAAAATGAGACACAGTTTTATGTGAGAAAAATGTCGCCTTTCGGCATATATATATATAAACATAGTTTTGCAGTTACATCCCAACTGTACAATAGGACTACAGACCTCTAAGAAGATAACAACTATGGCGGGACAGGGCCCCGCCATACCCTGAATGTACAAAACTATATACAACAACAGGGAGATCATACCCAAAAGTCGAGCCTCCGGAGAAGATGGAGCTCCTGACACCAAAGAAAAGAGATCCTAAGGATGTGGATCTAGCACCTGCTTGCCCTTACCTGCGGCATGAGCGGCCCGGGAGGTCAAGACAGTACCAAGTATGTGAAATCAGAAGTACTTAAATGAAATCAAAGTATTTAAAACCATTTGCAAATACAATCGGTTCAATTGCACGTAGCGTCATATCACAAACAAGAACACTAATAGATATAATGTAACCGGTCTTTCTAGGCGCGAATGATCGCAAGGCCAATCGCCCATAGTATCATTCTGCGTGCCTAGTCCTGGACTTCCGTAGTCCGCATAGGTCACACACAGACCCGCATGAGGTATTCCTCGGGGGTAGCTAACCCCGGTACCTCCCGACTCCGCGGTCGCATAGTCTCGATAGACCGCGTAGTCACGCATCGCATGGCGCATCCGCGTCGGGCTAACTCACCCGGAATGATCAATCCTGGAGCATACCGCTGCTCCGCATAGTCTCACAGACCGCATAGGCCGTATAGACCCGCATCAAGGGGGGGCAAGCCCTTGGTATAACAGTCAAGGGGGTAGGTGTCACGACCCGAACCCGGGCCCGTGACTGGTGCCTTACCCCGGGCACCCTAGTGATACAACATCAGAGAAAATCAGCGGAAATAAAAACATGAACATGAATTAAGAGAAAAGATAAATAAACAAAGCAACCAAAACAGTTGCCCATCATATATACATAAATACCCGACGCTTATCCTTTTACAAACCCCGCCCACAACAAGGCTGCACTCTAAGATTTTACAACAATGTGGGACGTGGCCCCGCCATACCACAGAATGTATAAGCATCTACTGCACTGGTAACATACCAAAAGATAAGCCTCAAGGAACGGAGCTTCCAATACGCTGAAAGGTGATCCTAAGCGGATCGACAAACTGATGTACCTTTACTGCGGCGTGACGCGGCCAGAAGGAGGTCGATAACAGTACCAAGTATGTGAATCGAAAAATCAGAATGAAATCATAATAGTCTATATAAAGCGGAGACATGTATGATAACCAAACTACGATTCCAACATAAAGCCATGTCAAGTCGTGGACTCACGCCTCAAAGTCATCCTCACGCCCGTGGAACTTCTTCCTCACCGATCTAGGTACAAATCATGTGATACGTATAATGGTCTCGGCCCATCTTATGGACCCAATATAGAAACGTGTGGAATACATTCCCGGATGAACCTAGTCGGTGAAATACATTCCGGATGAACGATGGTCAAGTGATATACATTCCGGATGACCCGTGAATCAAGTGAGATACATTCGGATGACCCAGTAATCAAGTGAGATACATTCCGGATGACCCAGAATCAAGTGAAATACATTCGGATGACCCGGTAATCAAGTGAGATACATTCGGATGACGTGTCAAGTGAGATACATTCGGATGACCGGTAATCAAGTGAAATACATTCGGATGACCCGTGTCGAGTAGAACACGCTTCTTGCACAACAAGGCTATTACACGTAACATGGTCAAGTTTCATAACAACAAGCATAAGCAAGTTACACACGACTCAAGGTACTTTCATTTTATGTCAGAGTCCGGATTTTAACCTTAAAGTACTACGTCCGTTAAATTCCTTTTAAGATCTATTTCTTTTACAAAGGTCACCCGATACCCGTAGTATAAAATTGGAGTGACTAACATTGTTAAGTAAACCAAAATGCTTTCCTTTGTAAAATCAAGTAACAACCTTATTTTCCAAACGTTCAAGTTTTGCCTAATTTCGAATGCTCAAGTTTCTCATTTTAGAAAAAGGTTTCGTAGTTCATAGTTTTAGTCCTTTAAAACATAATTCTCCTTTAAACGTTTTGAGAAACATATGTCTTATATGTGAGTAGGTTATTCTTGTTTATAATCAATCTTATTAAGCAGCCATGATCTAGGAAATGTAATATCATTTTGTCTTATCTTAGCTTCTATGCAGATGGAGGTTTCTACTGGTTTTAATAATACTTCATTAGTCAATACATTTTCCTTTTATTAACGCTGCAGTGGTTTGTCGATACACATTCGATTTCCAAATCAAGAAACATTCTTAAGCCGCGTTATACCTAACTTCCCATAAAGCTAGTATAACTCTTAAGCTTTCAAAACCCAAGTACTACTCATTCTTTCAAAACGATTCATAAATCTTTTGAAATACTTCAAGTTCTTTATTAACACATATCAAGCCAGTTATTATTCAAATCAGTTACCTTTTAGAAACCACAAAGTATTTGCTTATCCACATAAAGCTGTTATAACCGACTTCCCATAAAGTCGTTATAACACTTTATGTTTTAAACCAATCAAATACATTTATCACATGTACGTCTACCGTACTACATAGTTCACACATATCATGCTAGAAGAGATAGGAAGAGGTTCACATACCTCGCGACGATTATCGACTAATAGCAAAACGCTCCAAGTACCTCAAACCGTCGGCTACACTCTCAGTCAAGCATGTCACTCCACACGTAGTACTACAACCTATAGAGGCCACAAAGCGCCTATTAATATCTTTAGATCGGCGTAGAATATTCTACGTAAAATTCGGCAACCTCCGCATAGCAGCGTAAATCTCCTCCTGCTGTCGAGGCCGGCTACCAAGCCAACCGGGGGTTAACACGTCGACCGGACGTGTACAATTCTACTACACAAGAATGCTACACAAGTCTCATAATACTGATCTATGTAATTACGATTCAGTTCTCTTATTTAAATTCGTGCTTAAGTCGCAAGACATTGCGTAAGTATAATGTTCAGTTCTATATATAGTATACTTCAACTATATATTCTCTGACATGTAATTTCCAATTACAATAGAAGGTCAAGAGTGTTTACCTCGATAAGCCCAAAATTATCCGAGTTTAAATGTCGATCCGAGCAAGGTTTAGCTCTACTCAGCGCTCAGGCCAGCTCCAAACAACCCTTAGAAGTTCTAACCAACTTCTACTATAACTTCAACTACGGGTGAAGATTTACTTAGGGTTTCGTTTTAGTGGTGAGGAAAGTATAATAGTATTTTCGGGCTTTTGTAAAAAGTACTTTGGAAAGTACTACAAGGTATTTGGCTAAAGTATTTTGGGCATTATAACAATACTAGGAGAGTATTTCTATACCACAACAAGGGTATTATACGAAACAACTAGGCTAGGGGTAGACCTCTCGCCAAGGCTTCTCGAGGGGGTAGTGTGGCGGACGAAAGTAAGTAAGAGGAGGAGTATTTTGAGACTTAGGTAGATTGCTCAAGTTTTGGATGAAGAAAGTTCATCAACTAAGGGGTATTTATAGGTCAAGTGAAGGCCAACCAATGGCCAAGATGAAGACAAGTGCATAGCAAGTGTAAGGCCAAGATTAAGCCATGTGCAACCTTATCCATCTACACAAAATATCCTACCTAACCCTTGACCACAATTCAACACAAAAAACGTGCCACTCCTTGCCCATTTCGTCCGCCAACCTTCACCAATTAGAGGGTGACAAGTGTCGCCCTCTTGTTGGTCCAAAATGTTACGTCTCTCGGAAAAATCCGCAAAAATTATAAATGACATAGCCGGAAATTCCCCTACGAAAGCTGTGAAAACGTTTCGTCGAACAACGACTCTAACCGGGTGTTGTGCACAAAAAGAATTCGGCCAAGCCTAAAGAAGTTCGAAAATTTCTACGTACGTCCCCCACGTACATACTCTGGAAATACGGGGTATAACAGTAGGTGATAAAATAACAGTACAACTGACTTACCGTTTAGCAACGTAAGCACAACAAGAATGACCCCCTTTTCACAACATCACAAGACACTAACACACGTAGCATCATAATATGTCTATTTATCAATCAATCTTACTACACCTTACAGAAATCAATACAAGGTTTTTATAAGCAAATAAGTAAACAATTCTTTTTATCTTCTTAAGTTGTTATACCTAACTTCCCATAAAGCTAGTATAACTCTTAAGCTTTTGTTCAAAAACCAACTGTTTCTCTTTTGTTAAAAAATGATTCAGTATTCTTTTGAAATGCTTCAAGATGTTTATTATTCAGGCTTAAGTCAAAAGACATTGCCGTAGTTATTATTCAGGCTTAAGTCAAAAGACATTGTCGTAATTATTATTCAGTTAACACTCGTACGTCTACCGTACTATGTATATATTTAAAATATCATGCTTAAGAGTATAGGAAGAATCACATACCTTCTCGGCGAAATCCACCTGCCAAGTCGAATATGTCGCTTGAGAATCGACTATAATAGTCAAATACGTCTATCAACGTCTAGACTATTTTGTAAACAGTTCTAAGTAGAGGGTTCTCTATTCTATGGAAAATTGGGCATCACTTCCCTACCCGTCGAGCTACTCAAGTCTACTGTGAAAACAGTCCTAAGTAAGTATAGTTCAATTATTCTTCTTTTAAACCCTTCTACTGTGATAACAGTTCAATTCTATTCTGTAATATCCTTCTAAGTATTTTATACTCAAGTCTATCTATTCTTATATGTAATATCCAATTACAATAGAAGGACAAGAGTATTTACCTCGATAAGCCCAAAATTATCCAAGTTGAATGTCGCTCATGAGCAAGGTTTAGCTCCTAACTTGTACGCTCTGATAGCTCCAAGAACCCTTAGAAGTTCTTCACAACTTCTACTAAGTACTAAGGGATTTGGGCTAGGGTATTTAGGAATAGTAACTATACTTGGAAGACAACATTTCTACCAAGGGAGGAGGGGTAGGTTTCGGCTAGGGCTTCCTTTAGAGGGGGGGGGGGGTATTCGGCCAAGGGCCTTCACAAGGGGGGGGAGGGGGAGTGTTGGACGAAAAGCTTTAAGAGAGGGGAGGGATTTTTCAAGACTTGGAGAAGTGATTTGTGGATGAAGAACTCTTCATCTTAAGGGGGTATTTATAGGTCAAGAAATGGCCAACCAATGGCCAAGATGATGCCAAGTGCAAGGCAAGTGTAGGGTGGAGATTCACCCAAGTGCCCTTATCCATCTACTACACAAATATCCTACCAACTCCTTGACTTTGTGCAAGGCACAAAAAACGTGCAACCTTGGCCCATGTTTGCCGTCCATTGAGGGTGACAAGAGTCACCCTCCCGTTGGTCCAAAATGTTTCGTCTCTCGGAAAAATCCGCAAAAATAATAAATGACATAGCCGGAATTTACCCTACGCGAGTTTAGTAAAACGTTTCGTCGAAAAACGATTCTTTAAGTGAGTTGTGCACAAACTTTTTCGTCCATAGCCTAACTTTAAGACTAAACTTTTGTACGTACGCCCTCACGTACATACTCTGGAAATACGGGGTATAACATTCTCCCCTCCTTAGAAACATTCGTCCCGAATGTTCCTTCCCAAGACAGATAACACTAAGGTTCCTCATAACTTAAACAGTTTGCAAATGCCACATACGGCCACAAAACAACACTTAGGTATATATGATAATGAAAATTTACAAGTAGGAAAGTGAATTACCTGGAGGTGTGGGGAATATGTGAGGATACTTCTGTCTCATGTCCTCCTCAGCTTTCCACGTCATCTCCTCCCTGAGCTCGTTCCGCCACAAGACTTTGACGGAAGCCACGTCCTTGGTCCGCAGACGCCTAACCTGACGATCGACTATCGCTATGGAAATCTCCTCATACGATAACCCCTCGGTCACCTGGACATCGTCAATCGGGTGTACCCTAGATGGATCCCCGATACATCTCCTCAGCATAGAAACGTGAAAAACCGGATGCACTGCCTCCAGATCGGACGGCAGATCCAACTCATAGGCAACCTTGCCTACCCTGCGGACAATCGTCACGGCCCAATGTACCTTGGGCCGAGTTTCCCTTTCTTCCCGAATCTCATCACACCGCCATGGGTGACGCCTTAGAAAACAATCATCAACCTCGAACTCCGGATGCCAACGACGATGATCTGCGTATGACTACATGCCGACTCGAGCTGTCAGCAACCTCTCCTGGATAAGCTTCACCTTATCCACTGCCTGCTGCACCAAATCTGGTCCCACTAACTGCACCTCGCCTACATCAAACCAACCTATAGGCGATCTGCACTTCCTCCCATGCAAGGCCTCATAAGGCGTCATCTGAATACTGGAGTGGTAGCTATTATTATACGCGAACTCAACTAGAGGCAAATGATCCTCCCACTACCACGAAGTCGATAACACGTGCTCGCAGCATATCCTCAAGAGTGCGGATAGTCGCTCGGCTGTCCGTCTGCGTGGATGGAATGCGATTACTCGAGCTCACTGCGTCCTAAACCCTTACGGAAAGACCTCCAGTTAGCGTACCGGGCTCCTGCATGCGATATGATCGAAATAGGGACTCCATGCAGTCTGACGATCTCTCGGATATAAAGTCTGGCATAATCCTCAGCCGAAAAAGTCGTCCTGACTGGCAGAAAGTGGGCTGATTTTGTCAGCCTGTCGACGATAACCCATATAGAATCATGTTTCCTCTGAGTGCGAGGTAATCCTGTGATAAAGTCCATGTTGATCACCTCCCACTTCCAGGTCGGGATCTCTATCGTGCGGCAAACCACCGGGCCTCGGTGCTCTACCTTCACCTGCGACAACACGTGCCTGAGCTACGAACTGCAACATCCTCTTCAAGCCATCCCACCAATACGGATCTAAGGTCGTGGTACATCTTGGTCGACCACGGATGGATAGAGTAACGCTTGCGTGTGCTTCCCAAGAACTGCTGCGAAGTCTGAAACATGGAACACACAACCTACCCTCAAACCTTAGCACCCCATCGTGCTACCTCAGGACCGCGCCTCACGAAGAGCCGTATCACGATACCGAATCAAAGCGGATCCTCAAGCTGTTGCCTCTTGCTCGCCGATGATGGAAGACTCGGCAACCTCTCGAACTCGAACCCATGCTCGAGAATCAATCAAACGGACACCAAGGCTCGCTAACTGATGCAAATCGCGAACCAGGCCCCTCCTCTACAGCTGCACATCTGATAGACTCCCCATCGACCTACGACTAAGAGCATCTGCCACAACATTGGCCTTCCCCAGGTGGTACAGGATGTCAATATCGTAATCCTTGAGCAGCTCTAACCACCGCCTCTGTCGTAAGTTCAGCTCCTGCAGGTGAAGATATCTTTGGAGGCTCTTGTGAGTGCGTATAAATATCCATATGAACCCCATACAAATAGTGCCTCCAGATCTTGGCGTGAATCACCGCCCGACTCGAATCATGGGTGGGGTAGTTCCTCTCGTGTTTCTTAAGGCGCCGGGATGCATACGCTATAACCTTGCCCTGCGTCAACACACATCCCAACCCGATGCACGGCGCATCACAATACGCGACATAACCGTCGGACCCTGCGGAAGAGTAAGAAGCGAGGCGGTCGTCGATCTCGCCAGAATCGAAACCCTACTCACAAGCATCGGTTCCGAAACTTAGCGCCACGAGTCAGCCTAGTCAATGGGCGTAGATAGAAGCAAACTTCTCTACGAACCGCCGATAATAACTGCAAGGCCGAGCTGCGAACCTGCAGCCGGAGTAGTAGGTCTAGGCCAAGTCTGTTGCCTCGATCTTGGCGTATCCACTGAATACCATCGGCCCGACAATATGCCCAAGAAAAGCCACGAAGCTAACCAAAACTCACATTTGGAAAACTTGGCGTATAGCTGCTGGTCGGAGAAGCTGTCGACGATCCTCAAATGCTCGCGTGCTCTGCTCTGGCGAGAATAAACCAAGATATCATCAATGAACACTATCACAAACGTGTCCAAAATGGTTTGAACACTCGGTTCATCAAATCCATGAATACCGCGGAGCATTGGTCAACCCAAAAGACATGACCACGAACTCATAATGCGTCGGGTGCGGAATGCGATCTAGGGACATCCACCTCTCGACTCGTGCACGATGATAGCCCGATCACGCATCAATCTTGGAGAAACATCTCGCACCCTGCGGTGGTCGAACAAATCATCAATCACGGGAAGGGTATCTGTTCTTAATGGTCACCTTGTTGGTGCACGTAATCAACACGCGTGCGGCGTCCGTCCTTCTTCTTTACGAACAATACCGCTCCCGGGGAGAAACACTAGGTCGATGAAGCCGCTTCTCCGGCAAATCTCGCGGTGGTCCTTCAACTCTCTCAACTCGGAAGGTGTCATTCGTATGGCGAGAATGGAAATAGGCGAGTGTGCAGCGTCATCGATACAAAACTCTATCTCCTCTGCGGAGGAATACCGAGGTCGTGCAGAAACACGTGCGGGAACTCTCGACTCGGAATCGATGGAAATTTGGCGCTGCAGCCTCGATATCAAACACCCGAGCGAGATGGTAGATGTACCGCCTGCACCATCTTCCAGCCTTGAGGTAAGAAATAAACCTACCTCCAGCGTCTGATTGTTCCCCTCACTCAACAATGGCTCCCAGAAAATGGAACCGTACTCTCTCTCTGCGGTCTACATTGGCATAGCGGGAAGATAACCAATCCATACCCATGATCACGTCGAAATCGGTCATGTCCAACTCTATCAAGTCGGCTAGGTGCGGCAGTGCATAAAGTCCTTTGGACAAGCCCATATACCGCCGAGCTACCACCGAATCACCATTGGCGTAGCTACCTCGAAAGTCTATGGACTCGGGCTCTATCCCTATCCTACTAGCTACAAGGAGATATATAGGGCCAGTAGAACCGGATCTATCAAGGCATACACATCATGTCGGAGGTGATAAGGTACCCGTGGCGACATCGGTGAGGCCTCCACAGTCTGCCGGTGGATAAGGCATAAATGCGATTCGAGGATCGCTAGAATCGGGACCGCGCCACGACCTCTGCGCGACCCGGCCCATGAGTACCACGCCTCGGGGCGAGTAAGCGTAGGAGACGATGAGCCGGCCAGATCTGTGGTGAGCCTACCACCACGCCCCGGTCGGATAAGCCCTCGCAAATGACCTGCGGCCACAAGTATAGCAAGCTCCCGAGTAGTACTACGGCTCCCGAATGGAATCTACCACAACGGACACGAAAGCGGACCTCGATCGGTTAGCACCGCTACCCCGAAATCTGAAGTCACGGGGCCCCGACGCCCGAATACTGCGTGCTTACGTTGCTAAACGGTAAGTCCATTGTACTATTATTATATCACCTACCCCGACTTATTATACCGAGGGCTTGCCACCCTTGATGCGGGTCTATACGGCCTGTCGGTCCTTGTGACTACGCGAGTCACGAGAGCTCGAGATTGATCATTCCGGTGTTTATCCACGATGCGGGATTCCTATGCGATGTTGAGACTATGCGATCTTTTGAGACTATGCGGGTTGCGGAGCCTGGCGGATACCGAAGGTTAAGCCGCCGATCGCGGGTGTACCTCGGGCGGTCTAGGACCATGATTCGAGGAATACCTTATGTGGGTACGTGTGTGACCTATGCGGGTCGCGAGAGTTCGGGGATAGACACGCACATTGATCTGCGGGCAAATGGCGGCCGATCATGTGGTGCGGTCTAGAAAGACCTCGTGATACGATTTATGGCATTTGTGGTACCGAGGTCTTAGTAGTCGGCTATGCCTTCGTACTTACCCGTGCGGTTTTATTGTGATGACTTTGAGGCGTGAGTCCCTAACTTGACATGGCTTATTTATTGTAAAGCGTAGTTTGGTTATCATACATGTCTCTGCTTTGTATAGACTACTATGATTTCATTTCTGATGTTATTTTCGTTTCACATACTTGCACTGTTGTGACCGACCTCCTTGGCCGCGTTCATCTGCGAGTAAAGGTACACCGATCGTTGATCCTCGCCTTAGGGTCACGATTCAGCGTTTGGGAAAACTCCGTTTCTCGGAGGCTTATCTTGGTATAGTCCCCATTTGTTCTACGTGCTTACATTCGTGGTATGGCGGCCCCGTCCGTCGTTGTTGTCATATCATTCGTAAGTGCAGTAATCTTGTTGTGGGCAGGGTTTGTAAAAAGGATTAAACTGTTCATGTTGAAAAAGCTGTTGTTTATATATAATGCCGAAAGGCAAGTTTTTCTCAGATTATTGTTTCATATTTCATAATATGTCTTGTATCGTTTTATGTTCCGCTGATTACTCTGATGTTGTATCACTAGGGTGCCCGGGGTAAGGCACCAGTCACGGGCCCGAAATCGGGTCGTGACAATATGTGTATAACTATGTAGTACGGTAGACGTACATGTGTTTAATGTATTTGATTGGTTTGAAACATAAAGTGTTATAACGGCTTTATGGGTAGTTGGTTATAACAGCTTTATGTAGGTAAGAAAATGCTTTGTGGTTTCAAAGGGTAGCTGATTTGACTTATAACGGATTTGATGTGTAGTAATAAAGAACTTGAAGTGTTTCAAAAAGACCTTTTTGAAAGGAGAGTAATACTTGGCTTTGAAAACATAAGAGTTGTACTAGCTTTATGGGAAGTTAGGTATAACGTCTTAAGAGTGATAAAAATAATGTTTCTTGATTTCGGAAATCAGAATGAGTATCGACAAACCACTGCAGCGTTAATAAAGGAAAATGTATTGAATAATGAAGTATGGTATTAAAACCAATAGAAACCTCCATCTGCATAGAAGCTAAGATAAGACAAAATGATATTACATTTCCTAGATCATGGCTGCTTAATAAGATTAATTATAAACAAGAATAACCTACTCACATATAAGACATATGTTTCTCAAAACGTTTAAAGGAGAATTATGTTTTAAAGGATTTAAAACTATGAACTACGAAACCTTTTCTAAAATAAGAAACTTGAGCTTTTGAAATTAGGCAAACTTGAACGTTTGGAAAATAAGGTTGTTACTTGATTTTACAAAGGAAAGCATTTTGGTTTACTTAACAATGTTAGTCACTCTATTTTTATACTACGGGTATCGGGTGACCTTCGTAAAAGAAATGGATCTTTAAAAGGAATTTAACGTACGTAATACTTTAGGATTAAAATCCGGACTTTGACATAAAATGAAAGTACCTTGAGTTGTGTGTAACTTGCTTATGCTTGTTGTTATGAAACTTGACCATGTTACGTGTGATAGCCTTGTTGTGCAAGTCGTGTTCTACTCGACTACCGGTTCATCCGAATGTATTTCACTTGATTACGGTTCATCCGAATGTATTTCACTTGATTACGGTTCATCCGAATGTATTTCACTTGATTACGGTTCATCCGAATGTATTTCACTTGATTACGGTTCATCCGGAATGTATTTCACTCGACTCTGGGTTCATCCGAATGTATTCCACTCGACCAGGTTCATGGGATGGACCGGAAATGTATTCCACGTTTCTATATTAGGTCCATAAGATGGGCGAGACACATTTACGTATCACATGATTTGTACCTAGGCTGGCGGTGAGGAAGGAGTTCCACGGGCATGAGGATGACTTTGAGGCGTGAGTCCACGACTTGACATATCGCTTTTATGTTGTGATCGTAGTTTGGTTATCATACATGTCTCCGCTTTATATCGACTATTATGATTGCATTCTGATTTTCTGATTTCACATACTTGGTACTGTTATCGACCTCCTTGAGCTGCGTTCATCTGTGGTAAAGGTACATCGACTCGATCCGCTTATAGGATCACATTTCAGCGTGTTGGGAAGCTCGTTCCTTCTGAGGATTATCTTTTGGTATGTTACCACAGTGTAGATTCTTATACATTCGGGGTATGGCGGGGCCACTGTCCGTCATACCTTGTAAATCTTAGAGTGCATGCATTGTTGTGGCGGGGTTTGTAAAAAGGATAACTGTTCGGGTATTTATTTATCTTTTCTCTTAATTCATGTTCATGTTTTTATTTCCGCTGATTTTCTCTGTTGTTGTATCACTAGGGTGCCCGGGGTAAGGCACGATCCGGGCGAGGTTGGTCGTGACAAAAGTGGTATCGTGAGCGATTAGTCCTCGGAAAGTGTCTGAACCGTGTCTAGTAAGTCTTGATTATCGGTGTGTTGTGCACCACATCTATAATCGTGAGGCCGAGACATTTAGGATTAGTTTCCATTCTTCTCATTACGAGATCGTGCCTTAGAGCATGTGATAAATTGGACCCTCCGACGTATTCCTTTCCTTTACCGATTATGCCTCCGCGTAAAACCCGAGCCCGGATGGGCAAAGCGATCGAGGAGGCTGTGGCGAATGCGAGAGAATGCGAGCGCGAGCGGTCGATGCACGAGGCAGTGCTTCCGGCGGCGGGTTTCGCGCCCGCCGGCACAGCGAGTTAGAGCGCGGCGGTGGCTGCTGAGACTCTGATACACGAGCCTCGGTCCACGGCACTGGAGCCGATGAGATAAGTACAAGAGATGGCCCGATTCTTGGCGGTCGTGGCCGAATATGAGATAATTTGGATCACGGCGATTCCGGCCCGATAGCACCGTATTTCACCCCGGCGAGCGGTTTGAGGCTACGTGACTTTACGAGTTGTAGCCTCCGGTGTTATGGATCGAGGCGAGGCGACCGCCGAGTTTATCAAGCGACTCTGGCGGATCATGAGTGATCGAGCCTCGAGCGAGTCGGTGGTATTGGGTTCGCATCAGTGCGTGATCTGCGATTGGTAGTTTGATTCGTGGGAGTTGTCGGGAAGAGCATGCACTTCCAGCGATTTAGGATGAGTTCTCGAGGCATTTCTTGCACATTTCTTGCCTCGCGAGATGAGAGGGCTCGGGTAAACAGATTTTTGGCGTTGAGGCGGGGCGGGCGGGCGGTTAGAAGTACAATGTGAGTTCGACTCATTAGCTCGGTATGTTCCTGTGGTAGGCGATATGGAGGGCGAGTACACGCTACGTCACCGGTGGGCGATTACTTGGCGAGGCTTGTGCGGGTGTAGCTCTTGGTAGGGCATGGACATTGCCCGCACGCAAGCTCATGCACTAGGATGTGAGGCACGGAGAGGTCGACGGAATGGCCGAGATCGCGAAGAGGCGAGCAGCGGTCCTTTGGTAACTTTGAGGCGGACCGCCTCAGCGATCTAGTTATGTACCTCCTCCGATGCAGTGGTCCTCCTCGATCTTGGGGCGTTCGGGGTATTCGGGAGCTGGTCGAGCTCGGGCTTGGTTCCACGGTATCGTGAGTTCTAGCGGCCCGGATTCATGTCCCCGGTGTCGCGATGTGGCAAACATCATCCGGGAATGTCGTCTTTTCGGTGCTTGTTTCACTGCGGCCGTCGGGGCCATGTGGCGAGATCGTGCTTATAGGAAATACCGCGGCTTAGCGCGACCTGCGGATCGATGGCGGGTTCATCGCGCCCTACGATTATGCGCCTGCAGGCGGACTTACGATTAGAGTGGAGCGGTAGCCGGTATATCCTTAACCCTCAGAGGCTTGTATGTTTTGATGTTATGTTAATGTGTTAAGTGTTATGTTGGATAGCTTTACTGTGAAATGTGATTTAGGAACTGGTTGGGAAAAGGGTAAGCACAGGGTGAGAAATGATGAACCTTAGAATATTACAGTTGAGACCTTAGATGTAAGTAGTCTTGAGTACAAGATTTTTGCGAGTGATCCTTGTCGAGTGCATTTTATGCCTAGAAAGTATTGTGTGATAAGTCCCAGGTTGGGTAAATGAAAGTGGTATCTTTCATGATGTGATTTAGCAAGATTGTTCCGTGTCGAGGAAGCGAGAGTTGTGCGATGGGTCGGGTTGGGGCCGTGTTGCGGGCCAACCCGCGATCTGTTTCGGTGGGGTCGGCTCACGGGTGGTCCCGCCAGTGGTAGGTCACGGTGCTAGGCCCAAGTTTAGTTGACCATCGTATAAGTTCGTAGGTGTGTTCGACCAGAAGCAGATCGTGAAGGCCGGGAATGGCCTTAAGGAAGATTAAGGCTAGTAAGATAACCAAGTTGGAGGTGGTGACTCGGTGGAAAGCGAAGCGTTGGTGAAGTATGAGTACGTCTTGGGAGAGTTCAAGTGTTCAGAAGGGCACGACGAGTAAGGAAGGAAGAGAGCGTGTGTTATTTCGTGGCGGTATGGCGTTGGCAACTTGTTAAAGGAACTTCATCGATATCCGTCTTGAGAAGGAACATTCGGGACGAATGTTTCTAAGGAGGGGAGAATGTTATACCCCGTATTTCCAGAGTATGTACGTGTGGACGTACGTACGAAATTTGAGCCTTAAGTTAGGCATAGGACCGAAATTTGGGCCCAAGTGCGAATAAGTCGTTTTTCGAAAGCGTTTCCCTGACTTTCGTAGGGAAAATTCCGGCTATGTCATTTATAATTTTGCGGATTTTTCAGAGGCGAAACATTTTGGACCAGCGGGAGGGTGACATGTGTCACCTCACATTGGAAAGCAGTGGGGTGGCTTGGGCGATTGGGCGTCAGAGGGCGGTTGGCCTTGGCCGATTGGTCCCTTGATTTGTGCCTTGCTTTGTGGCTTGTTTTGTGGCTTGTTTTGTGGAGTGTTTTGTGGAGTAGGGTTAGGGTGCACTTGGCTTGATCTTGGCCTTACACTTGCCTTGCACATGGCTTGATCTTGGCCATTGGTTGGCTTTTGGTTTTGCTATAAATACCCCTTGGCAGAAGACTTCATTCGTCCAAATATGTTCCAAGTCTTGCTATCCTTCCCTCTCCTCTTGTTTGACTCTCGTCCAAAGCCCCCTCCCTAGTAAAGGCCACTTGTGGCGAAAGCCTCCCCTCCCCTTTGAGGTGCTAGTAGGGTACCCCACTAGCCTAGTTGTTTTCGTATAATACACCCTCTTGGTAGAAATACTTCTCAGTATTGTTATAATGCCCAAAATACCTTAGCCTTTACCTTGTTGTATTCCAAAAGTTACCTCATACGTAGAGCAGGAAATACTACCTTTTGTCCTTTTAGTCGCAAACCGAAACCCTAAGAAATCTTCATTATTGGTTGAAGTATTTAAGTAGAAGTTGGTTAGAACTTCTAAGGGTTGTTTGGAGCGGATTGGAGCGCACGGAGTAGGAGCTAAACCTTGCTCAGGATCGACATTATAACTTGGATAATTTTGGGCTTATCGAGGTAAATATCTTGACCTTATTGTAATTGGAAATTACATGTTGTAGGAATATATAGTTAAAGTATACTATATATAGAATTGAACATAGTTGTGCGGCAATGTCTTTTGACTTAAGCTGAATTTAAAGAAAGCGAGCTGTAATTACATGGGCGTATTACAATAGACTTGTGTAAGCATTCTTGTATAGTAGAATTGTACACGTCAGGTTAGGCGTGTTAACCCCACAGGTTGGCTTGATGGCGGCCTCGATAAAGAAGGAGATTTCTGTTTGCGGGAAATTGCGAATTTTACGTAGAATATGGAGCGATGAGATCTAGATGTTAATAAAGCGCCTTGTGGCCTTATAGGTTGAAGTACTACGTGTGGTGCAATCTACGTGGCTTAAGGAGTAGCGAAGCGGTTTGAAGTACTTGGGCGTTTTGCTATTAGTCGATACTGCGCGAGGTATGTGAACCTCTTCCTATCTGTTCTAGCATGATATGTGTTATACCGTATTTCAGTATATGCGTGGGGCGTGCGTAGAAAATTTGAACTTTTAATAAGGCTTGGCGAATTAATTTTTGTGCCTGACACGGTTAAGTCGTTTTCGGCGAAACGTTTCCACGACTTTCGTAGGGAAAATTCGGCTATTTCATTTTTAATTTTTGCGGATTTTTAGAGGCGAAACATTTTGGACCAACAGAGAGGCGCACTGCACCTCTCATTAGTGTGATAGAGTGGGCCAATTGCTTGGCTTTGTCAAGTAGTTGGTAGGATATTTTGTGGGTAGATGGATAAGGTGCACTTGGCATGATCTAGGCCCTACACTTGCATAGCACTTGGCTAGATCTTGGCCGTTGGTTGGCCTTGGCTTGTACTATAAATACCCCCTTTGGAAGACTTCTTCATCCATTCCTAAAATTCCTTAAGTGTTAAAATCCTCCTTCCCTTTGTGTAGTTGTTTCGTCCACCCTCCCCTTTGAGAAGGCACATGGCGAGAGTTCTTTTCCCCCATGGCGAGAGTCCCCACAGTGGGGTAAGCGAGGGTATACACCCTGTTGTGGTGTTGTCTCGTATAAATACCCACTCTTGGTAGAAATACTCTCAAAAGTATTATTCTTATGCCCAAATTACCTTAGCGTATACCTTGTAGTATTCTAAGGTTATACCTTTCTGAAAAGCCGGAAAATACTAATATACTTCCGTCGATCCTGGCCAAAAACCAGGGAAATCTCCATAGTCGGTTGGAGTATTGTGTAGAAGTTAGTTAGAACTTCTAAGGGTGGTTTAGAGCGAGTTGGAGCGCTCGGAGTTGGAGCTAAGCGTTGCCCGGGATCGACATTTCTACTTGGATAATTATGGGCTTATCGAGGTAATTATCTTGTCCCTGTTGTAATTGGATATTACATGTTGTAGGAATATATAGTTGAAGTATACTATATATATAGCTGAACATAGCTTGTGGCGATGTCTTTGGACTTAAGCACGAATTTAAAGAAGAGAAGCGACGTAATTACGTGGGGTGTATTCTGATGAACTTGTGTAGTTTGTGGGTAGGGAAGAATGCCCAATTTCCGTAGGATCTTGTATCTAGATTTATTCTCTGAGTAGTCTAGACTTTGATAGACTTGTATAACTGTATAGGTTGAATGTTACGTGAGTGGCGTGTGCTCTTGAGAAGGTGGACAGGCTAATGGGTTATAAGCGTGGGCGATTTGCTAATAGTCGATAATCGTCGCGAGGTATGTGAACCTCTTCCTATCTCTTCTAGCATGATATGTGTATAACTATGTAGTCTACGGTAGGCGTCGTGTGTTAATTGAGCGTGGTTGTGCAGCAATGTCTTTTGACTTAAGCGAATAATAATAATCTTGAAATAGTTCAAGAGAATTAAAAGCTTTTTAAAAGAAGAGTAATACTTGGTTTTAAAAACTTAAGAGTTATACTAGCTTTATGGGAAGTTAGGTATAACGACTTAAGAGAGATAAAGCGAATGATTTAATTTTAGAAGTTAAGAGACTTGATCTTGTAAGATAAGAGACTTAACTTAATCAATGAATTTTGTGTGAAACCTCGTTCGTGAGTAATGAGTACTTGATTTTTAAAAGGGATAATGTTTCTTGATTTGGAAATCGAATGTGTATCGACAAACCAACTGCGGCGTTAATAAAGGAAATGTTTTGATTAATGAAGTATTAATAAAACCGTGAAACTTCCATCTGCATAGAAGCTAAGATGAGACAAAATGATATTTCTAGATCATGTTCTTTGTAATAAGATTATTATAAACAAGAATATCCTACTACACATAAGGCTTATGTTTCTTAGATGGTTTAAAGAGAATTATATTCTTAAATGAATAAGACTATGAGCAATGAAACCTTTCTAAAATAAAGCGTGAACATTTGAAATTAGGCAAACTTGAGCGTTTGGAAAATAATGTTGTTACTTGATTTTACAAAGGTAAGTGTTTTAGTTTACTTAAAAAAACGATCACTCTATTTTATACTACGGGTATTGCGTGACTTATGGGAAAAAGCGGATCTTTTTAAAGATTTAATGTGTGAAGTACTTTGGGGATAGGTACCCGAACTTGTTAGTAGAAAGTACCTTGTGTGAATAACTTGATTGTATTGGTTTGTGATAGTCTTGTAATACTTTCTTGTTGATTTGATAAGTAAACATGTTAGGATGCTACGTGTGTTAGTATCTTGTGGTTGTTATGTAAGAGTCATTCTTGCGTGCTTACGTTGCTAAGCGGTAAGTCCATTGTACTATTATTATATCACCTACCCGCCGACTTATTATACAGGGCTTGCCACCCTTGATCTTGGTCTATCGGCTATGCGGTCCTTGTGACTATGCAGTCACGAGAGCTCGGGATTGATCATTCGGGTGTTTAGCACGATCACGGGGATTCCACTATGCGGTCTGTTGAGACTATGCGGTCTTTTGAGACTATGCGGGTTGCGGAGCCTAGGCGGATACGAAGGTTAAGCCGCCGATGCGGGGTGTACCTCGGTGATGCAGGACCGTGATTGAGGAATACCTTATGCGAGTGCGTGTGTGACCTATGCGGGCTGCGAGAGTTCGAGGATAGACCGCACATTGATCTGCGGGCAAATGGCGGCCGATCGTAGTGCGGTCTAGAAAAACCTCGTGATACGATTTATGGCATTTGTAGTGCGAGGTCTTAGTAGTCGGCTATGCCTTCGTACTTACCGTCACGGTTTTATTGTGATGACTTTGAGGCGTGAGTCCCTAACGACATATTTGCTTATTTATTGTAAGCGTAGTTTGGTTATCATACATGTCTCTGCTTTGTATAGACTACTATGATTTCATTTCTGATGTTATTTTGATTTCACATACTAAATTTTTGTTATGCGACCTCCTTGAGCTGCGTTCATGCAGCGAGTAAAGGTACACGATCGTTGATCCTCGCTCTTAGGGTCACGATTCGGCGTTTGGAAAGCTCGTTTCTCGGAGGCTTATCTTGGTATAGTCCCTGTTGTTGTAAGTGCTTACATTCGGGGTATGGCGGACCACTGTCGTCGTTGTTATCATATCATTCGTAAGTGCATGTAATCTTGTTGTGGCGGGGTTTGTAAAAAAGTTAAAGCATTCATGTTGAAAAAATTATTGTTTATATATAATGCGAAAGGCAAGTTTTCTCAGTTATTGTTTCATATTTCATAATATGTCTTGTATCGTTTATGTTCGATTACTCGATGTTGTATCACTAGGGTGCAGGGTAAGGCACGATCACGGGCGAAATCGGGTCGTGACAAAAAGTGGTATCGAGCGATTAATCCTCGGAAAGTGTCTCTGAACCGTATCGATGAAGTCTTGATTATCGGTGTGTTGTGCACCATCAATGTCGAGGAGGCTATAGGATATTTAGGATTGGTTTCTATTCTTCTCACTTTGAGATCGTGCCTTAGAAATTTGTATTGTAAGTTGGACCCTCTAACGAAATTCTTTCCACTTATCGTTATGCCTCGCGTGGGCAACCGGGCCCGGGAGGGCAAAGCGGCCGGGAGGCTGAGTAGAGTTCGAGGAGGTTCACGAGGCTGAGGCCCAATCATCACTGAGGTGGTGCTTCGTTTGGGGAGTTCTGCGGCGTCACTAGCCCAGTGAGTTTGCAGCGGCGGCAATTCCTCTGCGGCCATGATATTTGAACCTTGATTCGCGGCCAGGAGCAGAGAATATAGATTTCAAGGAAGGCGACCTGTTACTAACTATGTATTTGACTACCGAGAGTATCTGGATGTCGCGAATCTTGATGAATATGCGAGAAGGTTGTGCAAAGTAGTTCTTGATTGAAGCGAGCATGGCACGTATGCGAGCTTATACACAGCGGTAGAAAGCGTAGAGATCGACGGGTTAACGAGGCGATGAAGAGGCGAGCAGCAAGGTCCTTTGGTAACTTTGGCGAGTCACCTCGCCGTGAATTAGATTTGCACACCCGCGGTCTGAGAGGTTCTCCGCGGATTTCGGGGCGTTCGGGGTATCACGAGGAGTTGAGTCGAACTCCGGGGCTTAGGTTGCAGTGTGGCGAGCGTCATCGGGAATGTCGTCTTTTAGTTGTACTTGTTGTACCTATGACCGTCGGTGCGATGTCGAAAGAGTGTCCTTGTAGGAGGACTTAGCCTTGAGGATCGGTGGGTAGTTCGTCACCTTCCTTAGATATGCGCCTGCAGGCGGGTTTGATTAGAACGACTAGGGAGTGAAGCGGTGGGTCAGACATATCTTTAACCTACAGAGATCGGTATGTGTGATAAGGTGAGTATACCTTATGCTATGTTACGATAATGATGTGTTAGTTGTGATTGGAAATCATGGTGGGTTAGCCGAGTAAGATTTTGGGGATAGAGAAGGTGTGAGCCTTAGAGTTTTATACGTGGAGACCTTAGAGGTAAGGCCGTCTCGAGTAAAGGTGTAGTGTTTATGTTTGATCCTTATCGGTGCATAGTGCGTGAGCTATGTTTGGGATAGGTCCTAAGTAGTATGAAATGGAAGAGGGTAGTTGAGCTAAGAAGACCGCTAGGTTTTAAGTAACGTGTTTAGTGAGATTTTTCCTACGAGGAGATAGTATTTTGCGCCTTGTCGGGTCGGGTTGAGGCCACGTTGCGGGTCAAACCGCGGCATGTTTGGTGGTGGGGTCTGGTTGTGGTGGTCCCGCCTTGTGGTAGGGTCACGCGGGTGTTAGGCCCATGTTAAGTTAACCAGTGTACGAGTTCGTGGATGCGTTCGACCCGGTGGTCGGGCGATGGGAGCAGCCAGTCGTGTTTTTGATCGAGACCGTTTACTCGGTGTGTTGAGTTATCGAAAGGTTGTAAGGCTGCGCGGGGTGCCTACCTTCACCTTATGACAGACAGTGGAGCCCAGGGTACGGCTGTTTTTGTTTCTAGAAGTTTTACCAGGCAGGGTTAAGGACTCAGGTGAGTCTCAGAATCGCATTCGCCCTCAGGCCAGTGTTTGGATTTCAGGGGTAGTTGTGGGGATTGTTGTCTCCTGTAGAGAGAAGTGTTTTTAGCTACCTTTTCAGTGTTCGGATGTCGCCTTATGAAGCCTTGTAGGGGCGAAAGTGTAAGTTGTCGGTCGATTGGTTCGATGTTGGCAAGATTCAGATAGTGGGTTCAGGCTTATTCCAGCAGACTGTGGATAGGGTAAAGCTTGTCTAGAAGAGGTTCTGGCAGCTCAGAGAAATCGTGCGGATAATCGGCGGCAGCTTAGAGTTGAGTTGTGGTCGGTCTTCTTGAAAGGTACCACCCGTATAGGGTGTGGCGAGTTTTGGAAAGCGAGAGGAACTTAGCGGGTTACTTTGGGCCTTTTGAGTTCATGTGAGGATAGGCGGGTTGCCTATATGTTAGCATTTGCGTCAGACTTAGGAAGCGGTCGTCGATCTTCGTGTCATGCTCGAGAAGAAATCGGAGATCCGTCAGTGTTCCCGATTAATGATGACCCGAGTTGGAGATAGTAACCGAGTTTTGAAGCGAAGCGATGTCGAAATGTGGTAAGAGTTCGAGTGTACGACAGCCTCAGGGATCGCATGCAGCCCGATACCATTTGTTGGGTCGTCGGAGCAAGGCTCGCGACAAAGTGACAAAAGTGGAGAGGTATTTGTGGTGATGTTAGAGGTGTTTCCTCGTGGACTTGGATGGAGGTATTTGCGCGGGTGTTCTGTGGCCAGGTGTGGCAAGATTGTTTTCGTAAGTATAGTAGTGAAGACTATCTGCGCATTTGTTTTGAGACTTAGAAGGCATTCGGGGCGAATGTTTCTAAGGAGAGAATGTTATACCCGTATTTCAGTATGTGCGTGGGGCGTGCGTAGAAAATTTGAACTTTTAATAAGGCTTGGCTGAATTAATTTTTGTGCACAACACGGTTAGAGTCGTTTTTCGATGAAACATTTTCCACGACTTTCGTAGGGAAAATTCGGCTATGTCATTTTTAATTTTTGCGGATTTTTAGAGGCGAAACATTTTGGACCAACAAGAGGCGCCACTTGGCACCATCTCATTGGTGTGGCGGTAGAGTGGGCCAATTGCTTGGCTTTTGTCAAGTAGTTGGTAGGATATTTTGTGGGTAGATGGATAAGGTGCACTTGGCATGATCTAGGCCACTACACTTGCATAGCACTTGGCTAGATCTTGGCCGTTGGTTGGCCTTGGCTTGTACTATAAATACCCCCTTTGGAAGACTTCTTCATCCGTTCCTAAAATTCCTTAAGTGTTAAAATCCTCCCTTCCCTTTGTGTAGTTGTTTCGTCCCACCCTCCCTTTGAGAAGGCCTTGTGGCCAGAGTTCTTTTCCCCAGCGAGAGTCCCCACAGTGGGGTAGGCGAGAGTATCACCACTTGTGGTGTTGTATCGTATAAATACCCCCTCTTGGTAGAAATACTCTCAAAGTATTGTTACTATGCCCAAATTACCTTAGGTATACCTTGTAGTATTCTAAGGTTATACCTTTCTGGCGGAAAATACTAATATACTTCAATCGGTCCTGGCGAAACCACAGAAATCTCCATAGTCGGTTGGAGTATTGTGTAGAAGTTGGTTAGAACTTCTAAGGGTGGTTTAGGCGGGTTGGGCGCTCGGAGTTGGAGCTAAGCGTTGCCCGGGATCGACATTTCTACTTGGATAATTATGGGCTTATCGAGGTAATTATCTTGTCCTATTGTAATTGGATATTACATGTTGTAGGAATATATAGTTGAAGTATACTATATATATAGCGAACATAGCTTGTGGCAATGTCTTTGGACTTAAGCTGAATTTAAAGAAGAGAAGCGAGCGTAATTACGTGGGATTTGTATTCAGTGAACTTGTGTAGTTTGTGGGTAGGGAAGAGCGCCCAATTTCCGTAGGATCTTGTATCTAGATTTATTCTAGAGTAGTCTAGACTTTGATAGACTTGTATAACTTTGTATAGGTTGAATGTTACGTGAGTAGCATGTACTCTTGAGAAGGTGGACAGCTAGCGGGTTATAGCCGTGGAGCGATTTGCTAATAGTCGATAATCGTCGCGAGGTATGTGAACCTCTTCCTATCTCTTCTAGCATGATATGTGTATAACTATGTAATGCGGTAGGCGTGCGTGTGTTAATTGAGCGTGGTTATGCGGCAATGTCTTTTGACTTAAGCAGAATAATAATAATCTTGAAATAGTTCAGAGAATTAAGAAGCATTTTTAAAGAAGAGTAATACTTGGTTTTAAAAACTTAAGAGTTATACTAGCTTTATGGGAAGTTAGGTATAACGGCTTAAGAGAGATAAAGCGAATGATTTAATTTTAGAAGTTAAGAGACTTGATCTTGTAAGATAAGAGACTTAACTTAATCAATGAATTTTGTGTGAAACCTCGTTCGTGAGTAATGAGTACTTGATTTTTAAAGGGATAATGTTTCTTGATTTGGAAATCAGAATGTGTATCGACAAACCAACTGCGGCGTTAATAAAGGAAATGTTTTGATTAATGAAGTATTAATAAAACCGGTAGAAACTTCCATCTGCATGAAGCTAAGATGAGACAAAATGATATTTCCTAGATCATGCTCTTTGTAATAAGATTGTTATAAACAAGAATATCCTACTCACACATAAGGCTTATGTTTCTTAGATGGTTTAAAGAGAATTATATTCTTAAATGAATAAGACTATGAGCAATGAAACCTTTCTAAAATAAGAAAGCGTGAACATTTGAAATTAGGCAAACTTGAGCGTTTGGAAAATAATGTTGTTACTTGATTTTACAAAGGTAAGTGTTTTAGTTTACTTAAAAAAACGATCGCTCTATTTTATACTACGGGTATTGCGTGACTTATGGGAAAGAAGCGGATCTTTTAAAGATTTAATGTGTGAAGTACTTTGGGGATAGATACAAACTTGTTAGTAGAAAGTACCTTGTGTGAATAACTTGATTGTATTGGTTTGTGATAGTCTTGTAATACTTTCTTGTTGATTTGATAAGTAAACATGTTAGGATGCTACGTGTGTTAGTATCTTGTGGTTGTTATGTAAGGAGTCATTCTTCTGTGCTTACGTTGCTAAGCGGTAAGTCCATTGTACTATTATTATATCACCTACCCGCCGACTTATTATCACAGGGCTTGCCACCCGATGCGGTCTATCTGGCTATGCGGTCCTTGTGACTATGCGGTCACGAGAGCTCGGGATTGATCATTCGGGTGTTTATCGATGCGGGGATTCCTATGCGATGCTGTTGAGACTATGCGGTCTTTTGAGACTATGCGGGTTCGCGGGAGCCTAGGCGGATACGAAGGTTAAGGCTGCGCCGATGCGGGGTGTACCTCGGCGGTCTAGGACCATGATTCGAGAATACCTTATGCGGGTACGTGTGTGACCTATGCGAGGCTGCGAGAGTTCGAGGATAGACACGCATTGATCTGCGGGCAAATGGCGGCCGATCATGTAGTGCGATGCAGAAAGACCTCGTGATACGATTTATGGCATTTGTGATGCGAGGTCTTAGTAGTCGGCTATGCCTTCGTACTTACCCGTGCGGTTTTATTGTGATGACTTTGAGGCGTGAGTCCCTAACTTGACATATTGATTATTTATTGTAAAGCGTAGTTTGGTTATCATACATGTCTCTGCTTTGTATAGACTACTATGATTTCATTTCTGATATTTATTTTGGTTTCACATACTCGGTTTTTGTTATGCAGACCTCGCCCGAAGTGCGTTCATCTGCGAGTAAAGGTACACCGATCGTTGATCCTCGCTCTTAGGGTCACGATTCGGCGTTTGGGAAAGCTCCGTTTCTCGGAGGCTTATCTTGGTATAGTCCCTGTTGTTGTAGGTGCTTACATTCGGGGGTATGGCGGGACCACAATCGTCGTTGTTGTCATATCATTCGTAGAGTGCAGTAATCTTGTTGTGGCGGGGTTTGTAAAAAGGATTAAAGCTGTTCATGTTGAAAAATTTGTTGTTTATAAATAATGCGAAAGGCAAGTTTTCTCAGTTATTGTTTCATATTTCATAATATGTCTTGTATCGTTTATGTTCAGTGATTACTACGATGTTGTATCACTAGGGTGCGGGGTAAGGCACGATCCACGGGCCGAAATCGGTCGTGACAATATGTGTATAACTATGTAATGCGGTAGGCGTCACGTGTGTTTAATGTATTTGATTGGTTTGAAACATAAAGTGTTATAACGGCTTTATGGGTAGTTGGTTATAACAACTTTATGTAGGTAAGAAAATGCTTTGTGGTTTCAAAGGGTAGCTGATTTGACTTATAACAGATTTGATGTGTAGTAATAAAGAACTTGAAGTGTTTCAAAAAGACCTTTTTGAAAGGAGAGTAATACTTGGCTTTGAAAACATAAGAGTTGTACTAGCTTTATGGGAAGTTAGGTATAACGTCTTAAGAGTGATAAAAATAATGTTTTACTGATTTCGGAAATCAGAATGAGTATCGACAAACCACTGCAGCGTTAATAAAGGAAAATGTATTGAATAATGAAGTATGGTATTAAAACCAATAGAAACCTCCATCTGCATAGAAGCTAAGATAAGACAAAATGATATTACATTTCCTAGATCATGGTACGCTTAATAAGATTAATTATAAACAAGAATAACCTACTCATATAAGACATATGTTTCTCAAAGCGTTTAAAGGAGAATTATGTTTTAAAGGATTTAAAACTATGAACTCTGAAACCTTTTCTAAAATAAGAAACTTGAGCTTTTGAAATTAGGCAAACTTGAACGTTTGGAAAATAAGGTTGTTACTTGATTTTACAAAGGAAAGCATTTTGGTTTACTTAACAATGTTAGTCACTCTATTTTTATACTACGGGTATCGGGTGACCTTCGTAAAAGAAATGGATCTTTAAAAGGAATTTAACGTACGTAATACTTTAGGGTTAAAATCGGACTTTGACATAAAATGAAAGTACCTTGAGTTTTGTGTAACTTGCTTATGCTTGTTGTTATGAAACTTGACCATGTTACGTGTGATAGCCTTGTTGTGCAAGTCTTGTGTTCTACTCGACTAGGTTCATCAGGAATGTATTTCACTTGATTCTGGTTCGTCCGAATGTATTTCACTTGATTACCGGTTAAATCAGGAATGTATTTCAACGATTAGGTTCATCAGGGAATGTATTTCACTTGATTAGGTTCATCCGAATGTATTTCACTTGATTACCAGGTTCATCCGGAATGTATTCACTCGACTCTGGTTAATCAGAATGTATTCCACTCGACTCTAGGTTCGTAGGATGGACCGGAAATGTATTCCACACGTTTCTATATTAGGTCCATAAGATGGGCGAGACACATTTACGTATCACATGATTTGTACCTAGGCTGGCGGTGAGGAAGTAGTTCCACGGCGCGAGGATGACTTTGAGCGTGAGTCACGACTTGACATGGCCGCTTATGTTGTGAGCTGTAGTTTGGTTATCATCATGTCTCTGCTTTATATCGACTATTATGATTGCATTCTGATATTTTACAATTTCACATACTTGGTACTGTTATCGACCTCGCTTGAGAAATTGCGTTCATCTGCGCGAGTAAAGGTACATCGGCTCGATCGCTTATAGGATCACATTTCAGCGTGTTGGGAAGCTCGTTCCTTGAGGCTTATCTTTTGGTATGTTACCACAGTGCAGATTCTTATACATTCGGGGTATGGCGGGAGCCACTGTCCGTCATAGGCATTGTAAATCTTAGAGTGCAGCCTTTGTTGTGGGCGGGGTTTGTAAAAAGGATAAGCTGTTGGGTATTTATGTATATATGATGAAAGGCAACTATTTTGGTTGCTTTGTTTATTTATCTTTTCTCTTAATTCATGTTCATGTTTTTATTTCATTGATTTTCTCGATGTTGTATCACTAGGGTGCAGGGTAAGGCACGATCCGCGGGCCGGGTTGGTCGTGACACGGCCATATAATCATCTAGCCGGTGACATAGCGATGCACCGTGTCCTCGTATCCGCTACGATGCGAGGGCATGCTCGAGGCAGCGAATCGAACTTCGACATTGTACTCCCAATTGTGCGTCCTCTGCATCTCATTAACAAAAATATGTCGGCCCGTGCCCTCCTCATCGTGGAGGCAAAGAGTGAGAAAGCCTCGAGAACTCATCCCAGTAGGCGGGGCGCGTGCTCTCCGGGATAACTCGCGAATCAAACCAATCGGCTGCGGTATCCGCGCGGCCGTCACCGAATCACGGACTCGGTCTCAGGCGCCACGATCACTCTCATAATCCTCGTGGTGACGGATGAACTCCTGTGGATCATCCTCGGCCTCGACAGTAAAACTCGGCGGGCTCTGACTCGGGAAGTCGTAGCCTCGAACTATACGCCTGGGTGAACGCGGGTGCTTCACTGGGTGGGCTGGAAGCTGCTGCGTCGGCTGTCCTCATGCAGCCACGATCACGGCCAATGGTGAGCCATCTCCTTGTACCTAACTCCTGCGGTGTGGGGTGGAGGTGTGGGTGCGTGGTCTCTCTTTGGGGCGGCGGCGTCATGGAACTCGCCGTCCGAGGTATAGGCGGGCCTTAGCCTCGTAACTCTCGGTGTCTACTAGCGACTCCGCCGTTGCCTTGCCGCCACGGGCGGGTTGCCTTGCGTGGGCATAAGCATTCTGAGAAAGGAATACGTTAGAGGTCCAACTTATAACACAACTCTAAGGCACGATCTCGGAGTGAGAAGAATGAAACCAATCCTAAATATCCTATAGCCTCACGATTATTGGTGTGGTGCGCAACACACGATAATCAAGACTACTAGATGCGATGTAGACACTTTCAGGATTAAGCGCTCGATACCACTTTTGTCACGACCCGTTAGGGGCGTGGTAGTGCCTTACGGGCACCCAAGTAGTCATACATCAAAGT
This sequence comes from Przewalskia tangutica, assembly GCA_029844215.1. NCBI lineage: Eukaryota > Viridiplantae > Streptophyta > Magnoliopsida > Solanales > Solanaceae > Przewalskia > Przewalskia tangutica. The sequence goes on along the minus strand of CM056720.1, from coordinate 83,306,938 downwards.
AATCAGCGGAATATAAAAACAAGACATGAAACAGTTGTAAAATGAGACACAGTTTTATGTGAGAAAAATGTCGCATTTCGGCATATATATATATAAACATAGTTTTGCAGTTACATCCCAACTGTACAATAGGACTACAGACCTCTAAGAAGATAACAACTATGGCGGGACAGGGCCCCGCCATACCCTGAATGTACAAAACTATATACAACAACGGGAGATCGTACCCGAAAGTCGAGCCTCGGAGAAGATGGAGCTCACGACACCAAAGCAAAGAGATCCTAAGGATGTGGATCTAGCACTGTTTGCCCTTACTGCGGCATGAGCGGCCCAGAAGAGTCGGTAAAGCAATACCAAGTATGTGGCGTAAAGTACTTAAATGAAATCAAAGTATTTAAAACCATTTGCAAATCTGATCGGTTCAATTGCGTAGTGTCATATCACAAACAAGAACACTAATAGATATAATGTAACTAGTCTTTCTAGGCGCGAATGATCGAAGCAAGGCCAATCGCCCATAGTATCATTATGCGTGCCTAGTCTGGACTTCCGTAGTCGCATGGGTCGCACTGCGCACGCGTGAGGTATTCCTCGCGTCGGGGTAGCTAACCCGGTACCTCCTGGACTCCGCGGTCCGCATAGTCTCAATAGACGCGTAGTCACACGGACCGCATAGGGCATCCTCGCGTCGGGCTAAAACACCGAATGATCAATCACGGAACTCCCGCGATTCGCGTAGGCCATATAGACGCGTCAGGGTGGCAACCTCCGGTATAACAAGTCGAGGGTAGGTGATAAAATAACGATCTGTTGACTTACCGTTTAGCAACGTAAGCACAACAAGAATGACCCCCTTTTCACAACATCACAAGACACTAACACACGTAGCATCATAATATGTCTATTTATCAATCAATCTTACTACACCTTACAGAAATCAATACAAGGTTTTTATAAGCAAATAAGTAAACAGTTCTTTTTATCTTCTTAAGTTGTTATACCTAACTTCCCATAAAGCTAGTATAACTCTTAAGCTTTTGTTCAAAAACCAATTGTTTCTCTTTTGTTAAAAAATGATTCAGTATTCTTTTGAAATGCTTCAAGATCTTTAATATTCATGTTTAAGTCAAAAGACATTGCCGTAGTTATTATTCAGGCTTAAGTCAAAAGACATTGCCGTAATTATTATTCAGTTAACACTCGTACGTCTACCGTACTATGTATATATTTAAAATATCATGCTTAAGAGTATAGGAAGAATCACATACCTTCTCGGCGAAATCCACCTGCCAAGTCGAATATGTCGCGCGCAGAGAATCAGCCTATAATAGTCAAATACGTCTAGCAACGTCTAGACTATTTTATGTGATTCTAAGTAGAGGTTCTCTATTCTATGGAAAATTGGGCGACTTCCCTGCAGTCGAGCTACTCAAGTCTCTGTGAAAACAGTCTAAGTAAGTATAGTTCAATTATTCTTCTTTTAAACCCTTCTCTTTGTGATAGCAGTTCAATTCGATACGTAATATCCTTAAGTATTTTATACTCAAGTCTATCTATTCTTATATGTAATATCCAATTACAATAGAAGGACAAGAGTATTTACCTCGATAAGCCCAAAATTATCCAAGTTGAATGTCGCTCCTGAGCAAGGTTTAGCTCCTAACTTGTACGCTCCGATAGCTCGAGAACCCTTAGAAGTTCTTCACAACTTCTACTAAGTACTAAGGGATTTGGGCTAGGGTATTTAGGAATAGTAACTATACTTGGAAGACAACATTTCTACCAAGGAGGGGTAGGTTTGGCTAGGGCTTCCTTTAGAGTGGGGAGGGTATTCGGCCAAGGGCCTTCACAAGGGGAGGGAGTGTTGGACTAAAAGCTTTAAGAGAGGAGGGATTTTCAAGACTTGGAGAAGTGATTTGTGGATGAAGAACTCTTCATCTTAAGGGGTGTTATAGGTCGAAATGGCCAACCAATGGCCAAGATGATGCCAAGTGCAAGGCAAGTGTAGGGTGGAGATTCACCCAGTGCCTTATCCATCTACTACACAAATATCCTACCGACTCCTTGACTTTGTGCAAGGCACAAGCGTGCAACCTTGGCCCGTGTTTGCCGTCCGTTGAGGTGACAAGTGTCGCCTCCGTTAATCCAAAATGTTTCGTCTCTCGGAAAAATCCGCAAAAATAATAAATGACATAGCCGGAATTTACCCTACGCGAGTTTAGTAAAACGTTTCGTCAAAAAACGATTCTTTAAGTGAGTTGTGCACAAACTTTTTCGTCTATAGCCTAACTTTAAGACTAAACTTTTGTACGTACGCCCTCACGTACATACTCTGGAAATACGGGGTATAACAGCACCGTTGTCCTTCTCTTTGGCACCGCGGTGCTGTGCCTGAAATTCACAGCACGCATTTTTCACATAATCTCTTCTTCGTCTACAAGTTCCAACCATACTTAGCAAACCCAAAGATCGCCAGTATGGCGCTAAACTGACTCAGTACCGAGTAAATCCTATAAAGATCTTATTTCCAGTTTCAAAATTATCTCCCACTTTTAACCACACAAGTGGTTTATACTCAAACCAATGAATCATCCCAACTAATATACTCCACATATACTATGTACTTTAACCAAGATCAAACATAAAACACTTTACTCAAGACGGCCTTGTATATCTAAGGGCTCAACGATTATCAAATGTTCTAAGATCCTTAAATATTCCATGTCCCAAGCTTACATTATCTCTCCCCGTATACGGGTAAGATGACTTCTCATAATCTCAAAATCATATTGTCTTAACCATAACCACCCTATTTACCCCATACCAATATTATTCGTGCATAACACTTAAGCACACAACATAGCTTAATCTAACAACATGATATGCCCTTAAGTCAATGGAACATGATATTCTAAAAGTTCATCCCAACCTCATACAACTCATTACCTCTCGAATATTCCAATTTAGCACATATATAACCTTGATGTGGATTCATTAAACTGTTTCATACCTTCCAAGCAATTTATAAAGCTTAACCAACTCATGATAACCCGCAATCTCTAAGGCAACACACACATGGCCCAAATAAATATGTTCATATAGATATACATCATCATCATACCAACTATACAACAATTTTACCAACCTGTATACAAAGTCCATATATTCCCCTTCTGGGCCGCTGTCACTTATTTGGAGGCATAGCTGTAACCACAATAATACATTAGAGACGGACTACCCTAACAACATAGCCCTATCGCACGATCTTAAAGTAAGAAGAATAGAAACCAATCCTAAATGTACTGTAACCTCCTGTTTATGGGTGTGGTGCACAACACACCGATAATCGAACTCTGCCTGCAGTGCATGTAGACATTCCTAGGACTAACTGCTTTGATACCACTCTGTCCTCCCGGCCCAGCGGGCGCGGCGGTGCCCTACTGGCACCTTACATACATCATATAAAATCAACGGAAGCTTAAGAAACTCATAATCTCATAAAAATAAAAACAGGCAAGCCGACAAGGCCGCCACTTTACATAGAACCAAAACGAACTACAACTGTACATGTCCAACCCACACATGACGACAGACCTCTAAGAGTATCACAATAACTATGATGGGACAAGGCCCCGCCGTACTCTTGAATATACATAAGCCATAATGGAAGACCTGCACCAAAATGACAAGCCCCGGAATAGTGGAGCTATCTCAAAGAGCTGGGCAATGATCCTAAGCTCGCGGATCACCCAACTGAGTACCTATACCTGCAGGCATGAACGCAGCCCCCCGAAGGGGGTCAGTACAAACATTGTACTAAGTATGTAAACATAAAGTACATTAAATAAGATCATAATTGGCCAAAGAATGATAGGGACAAGTATAAAAATCCAATACCAGATCCAACCGTGTCATAAAAAATAAGAGTCAACTGTACCTTGTATCACTGTACCATTGTACTACTATACCACTATATCACTGTACCACTGTACTTTATAAAAATGAGAGTCAACTGTGTCTTTTGAAATAGAGAGTCATATCAAGATCATGAGTCACGGTCCATATAATCATATACTGTAAGGAGTATCTGTACTCGCATCATGGATACATGCCCATGGAATCATATACTTATACTTCCCGGCCCTCTGGTGAAGGACCTGTTGAATATATACTGCCCGTCTCTCTGGTGAACGACCTGGTGAACATATATTGCCCGCCCCTCTGGGACGCGGTAACTACTTAGTCATCTACTCATATTCTGCCTGACCCTTTCTGGGACACGGTAAACACATAGGGTATACTGCCCGACCCCTTCTGGGATGCGGTAAAGTCATGTAGGGTACACTGCCCGGCCCATTCTAGAATGTGGTAAAGTCACATAAGGTATACTGCCCGGCCCTTTCTGGGACGCGGTAAAGTCATGTAAGGTATTGTCACGACCCGAACCCCAGGCCCGCGACTGGTGCCCTACCTGGGCACCCTTCTACCCATACATCACAAGTAACCCGCGGAAGCTAAATAAAACTATTTTTTTCAAAATAGGCAAAGGCAAAGCCAACAAGGCCGCCATTATATATATATATATACCAAAAAGAAACTACAATGTACACGAGTCCAACCCACATATGAATACATACCTCTAAGAGTTTGACAGTAACTATGGCGGGATAAGGCCCCGCCGTACCCCTGAATATACATGAGTCATAATGGAAGACCTGTACCAATATGATTAGACTCCGGAACAATGGAGTTATCTCAACAAGCTGGAAAGGATCCTAAGCTCTCGGATCACACAACTGAGTACATATACCTGCGGGCATGAACGCAACCCCCAAAGGGGGTCAGTACGACAATGTACCAAGTATGTAAACATGAAGTACAGTAAACAAGATTATAACAGGCCAGAAAGATAACAAGAGACAAATACAATAATTAAATACCAGTACACTGCTCCTTTTCAAATAGAGTAATGAGAGTCATCTTTACCTTTTTAAAATACCGTTTCAGATATGGAACCAACTGTACCACTGTACCACTGTATCACTATACTCTTTGTATCAGCGTATCATTTGTACAAGCGTACTACGGTATCAACGTACTCTTTGTCTTGTTGTATCAACGTATTCTTGTACCCTTTGTATCACTATATCACTATATCACAGAAGCATGCTCGTGGGATACCCCATCACCGTCAGCATGTACATGGTATAATGTATAACCAATATCAAAGAAACATGCCCGTGGAATTCCAAAATCACTGTCAGCATGTACAAAGTATAATATATAACCATCGTGACGTGCAGTGGAATTCCAACATCATTGTCAGCATGTAAGAAGTATAATATATAACCATCATCAGAGAAGCATGCCCGTGGAATTCCAACATCACTGTCAGCATGTAACGAGTATAATATATAACAATCATCAGAGAAGCATGCTCGTGGAATTCCAACATCACTGTCAGCATGTAACAAATGTAACATATAACCATTATCAAAGAAGCATGCCCATGGAATTCCAACATCACTGTCATCATGTCCATAGTAGAATATCAAACCAGCATCACTGTCAGCAAGTCCATGATATAATATAAAATCAACATCACAGAAACATGCCCGTGGAATTCCAACATCACTGTCGGCACGTCTATATAATAATATATAATAAATATCCCATGTATATATATAACAAAGACCGGCCCCCCAAGCGAGGGACTCGGTGAAGTGAAATACTACACTTGCATGAATAACTATCATGAGAAACCATATGCAAGTAGAAATCATCTTTTCACTTTATTAGAAGGTATAACACGTCTTCTACTTTAGAAAGCCTAAGGCATCACATCTTACATTATTTGGGTAATGAACCCAAAGTAATATGTACGTCCGCCGTACATCCTCTCATTTAAAACTCTCAAAACACTAACACCCGTAGTATCAAGGCACTTCCACTTCTAAAATCAAGTTACTACGCTTTTAAACTCAAGTAAGTTATGCTTTTAACACCAAGTAATTTATACATTTCAATCAAGTAACTTCTTTTATATACTACAACGAACCCGATTTCATTTAATACAAGTACGTCCACCGTACACACATTATATAAGGTTAATGCACAAAGAAAGATAGGAAGAGTTCCACATACAATAACTTTCATTTAGAAACCCCAAGGTACTATCACGTCGTGCATCAATAAGGATTAAGATCCTATAACTCAATGTACGTCCGCCGTACAATCTTTCCTTTATAAAAAAACTCAAGACACTAGAACTTGTAGCATCAAGGTACTTTCACTTTTCAAGTCGAATTACATATACTCTTCAAATCAAGTAACCTATACTTTTCGAATCCATTAAAGGAACTTCCCTTTTAGAAATCCAAAGTACTATGTATAGAGTACATCACTAAGTACTATCAAGGAATAGATGGACAACTTCCATTTTTGAAACCCCAAAGTACTACCTAGGGAATATATGTTACAACTTCCATTTTAGAAAACTCAAAGTACTATCAATTGAGTATATCACTAAGGATTAGGTTCCAATAGAACTCTATAGAGATCAAGTCAAGTATCATTTAGGGATTTGGATCCACTCACTTTCTAAAATCAAATCAAGTATCAATAAGGATAAAAATCCACTCACTTTATGAAATCAAATCATGCCAAAGAAGAAGGGATAGTTCACATACCTTATCGGCTTATTCCAACTTCATATTTAGAATTCGTCTCAATGTAGTACTGTCACGACCCGACCTCGGGCCTGCGACTGGTGCCTTACCCCGGGCACCCTAGTGATACAACATCAGAGTAAATTAGCGGAAATAAAAACTCATAAAAGATAAACAGTGAAATAAGAAAACAGGCTAACCAAAACGGTTACCTTTCTGAATATATAAATAAAAACTTGAACAGTTACATCCCTTTTACAAACCCTGCCCAAAACAGTACTACATACCTCTAAGAATGTTATAACAACAACGACGGGACAGGGGCCCATACCACGAATGCAGAACCTACAACGTGGACTATACGAAGATAAGCCTCGAGAAAGCGGAGCTTCCCAAACGCTGGCGTGATCCTATGGCGAGGATCAACTCGGTGTACCTCTACTGCGGCATGAGCGGCCCAGGAGGTCGGTCAACAGTGCAGTATGTGAAGCTGTAAAAATCAAATACAATCATAACATTTTAAAACCAATTACAAAGACGTACAAACAACCAATTTAACTGCACGTAGTGCCACAGCATAAACAAGAGCAAAATAGATATAACGTGGCGGTCTTTTCTGGGCGCTAATGATCGAAGCAAGGCGATCGCCCGTAGTATCATTATGCGAGCCTAATCCGGACTCGCGATCCGCGTGGACCACCTGGGTCGCGTGAGGTATTCTCGCATCGGGGTAGCTAACCCCGGCATCAACTCGACTCCGCGGTCGCGTAGTCACGCGCACGCGTGGTATTCCTCGCGTCGGGTAACACACCGGTGATCATCTGGAACTCCGCACTCGCATAGGTCACGCGGACCGCGTAGGTATTCGCCGCATCGAGCGGCTAACCTCGGCGTAACAAGTCGGGGTAAGTGATATAATATCAAGAAAAGCGCTTATCGTTAAACAACATAAGCACAACAAGACAAACCCCTTACACAAGCGTCCACAAGACACTAACACACGTAGCATCATAACATGTTTACTTATCAACCCAACAAGAAAGTATTACAAGGCTATCACAAGCCAACATAGTCAAGTTACTCACACAAAGTCACCCGATACCCGTAGTATCAAAAATAGAGTAACTACCCTTTAAGTAAACCAAAACAATTTCCATACCTTCTTTTTAAACCAATCTTAAGACAAAAGCATGTCTTCCTTTTTTTTTTAAACCATTTTAAGACAAAACCATGCCTTCCTTTAAAACAAAGACACTTTTTCCTTTTTAAAGTCAAGTAGCAATATACTTTTTAAACCAAGTGTCTTACTCTTTTAAAAACAAGTAACCTATACCATTAAATCAAGTTACTTCTCCTTTCCCAAAATCAAGTTGTCTATAAGTCAAGTCTCTTTACTTTCAAAAATCAGTTTCTTAATCTTTAAATCATATCTTTTAAGGAAATCAACTTCCAACCTTTAAAATGTCAAGTTATCATTTTTAATCCAATGATAAAATCATTCTTTTGTTTTCATAAAGTCGTTATAAATAACTTCCCATAAAGCTATTATAACACTTTATGTTTTAAACCAACCAAGGACAACTATTCTCATTTTCGAAACCAAGATAACTTTATTCTTTAAAAGACCACACCCATTTCTCATGAATGAGGTTTTACAACTTTTTAACATAATTCAAGTCAAGGACACAAAAGGAAAATCTAATTCCTTTAAACACACGTGCGTCTACCGCACTATATATATTTCACAATAATCATGCTAGAAAGGATAGGAAGAGGTTCACATACCTCGCGACGATTATCGACAATTAGCAAAAGCGCTCCAAAGTACTCTAACCTTGCTCGCCTTTTCCACCCTTCGAGTAGAATACGCTACTGTAGTACTTGACCTATAAAGGCCACAAAACCTATAACAACCTCTACATCTCTTCGTATAATAATTCTAAGTACAAGGTTCCTTTTTCTACGGAAAATTCGTGACACCTCCCACACATGACCACATAAATGTCCTCTGTCGAGGCACATTGCAACCAACAATTCTAGGGGATACCGTCTAACGGGCGTGTACAATTCTACTCCACAATAATACTACAAGTCTCGTAAATACAGGTCAATGTAAATCTGATTCAATTCTTTTTAATCATCCTTCCATAAATCATATACTCGATTATACATTACTACAATATGTAATCTCCAATTACAATAGGGGGATAAAGATCATTACCTCGATAAGCCAAAATTATCCAAGTTTATAAGTCGATCCTGAGCAACGTTTAGCTCCACTTCCTTACGCTCCAACCCGCTCCAAGCAACCCTTAGAAGTTTCTAAACAACTTCTCTTAACACTTCATCCATCTATGAATATTTTCCTAGGGTTTCGTTTTACGACTATTGGAATAAAGTAGTATTTCCGGACTCTTATGTTGGGATTTATTTGGAATACCACAAGGGATTTAGGCTAAAGTATATGGGATTATAACAACACTTGAAGAATTCTACTCGAGGTGGGGGTGTTTGGGCGAGAACTCACTAAGGGGAGGGAGGATAATTTTTGCCTTGGAACTCTCTAATGTGGATGAAATAAAGTCTTGCACACAAGGTGTTATACCCCGTATTTCCAGAGTATGTACGTGAGTGTGTACGTATTATAATTTGAGCCTTAAAGTAGGCTAGTTTCGAAATTTGTACACAAGTGCGAAAAGTCGTTTTTAAATGAAACGTTTCCACACTTTCGTAGGGAATTTCCGGCTATGTCATTTTTAATTTTTGCGGATTTTTCAGAGGCGAAACATTTTGGACCAACAAGAGGGCGACACTTGGCACCCTCTCATTGGTGAGAGTGTTGGGCGGTTTGGACGATTTGGGTGAGTGGGAGTAGGTAGGATATTTTGTGTTGTTTGGTGTGGTAGATGGATAAGGTGTACTTGGGTGAATCTTGGCCTTACACTTGTGTAGCACTTGGCTTAATCTTGGCCATTGGTTGGCCATTGGTTGGCCTATAAATACCACCCTAAGTTGAAGACTTCTTCATCCAAAAATATTTCCTAAGTGTTTAAGCCTTCCTCACTCTCTTGTGGTGTTCTCGTCCTAGTCTCCCTCCCACGCTGCAGAGCCCCTCCCTTGTGAAGGCCTTGTTGGTAGAGTAACCCCTAGCCTAGTTGTCTCGTATAAATACCACTTGTTGTGGTATAGAAATACTCTCTAGTATTGTTATAATGTCGAATACCTTGGCCCAAATACCTTGTAGTATTCCCAGTTACACTTATACAAGCCAGAAAATACCGTTATACTTTCCCTCGGTCACTAAGCGAAACCCTAAGGAAATCTTCACCGTTGTTGAAGTTGTAAGTAGAAGTTGGTTAGAACTTCTAAGGGTAGTTTGGAGCGGGTTGGAGCGCCGGAGTTGGAGCTAAACCTTGCTCGGGGCGACTTTAAACTAGGATAATTTTGGGCTTATCGAGGTAAATATCTTGTCCCCTATTGTAATTGGAAATTACATAAGTGTTGAATATATAGTTGATGTATACTATATATAGAATGAACTTAGTATTGTGGCAATGTCTTTTGACTTAAGCTGAAGAATGAAGAATTGAGCAGTAATCACATAGAAGGATAATAAAGAGAAGAATGAGCGTAATTACCTAGGGCTGTATTCTGATGAGACTTATGTAGCATTCTTGTGTAGTAGAATTGCAGCGTCCGGTTAGGCGTGTTAACTTTGGTTGGCTTGGTAGCGGACCTCGATAAAGGAGGAGATTTCTGTTGTTGCGGGGAGAGTCTTTGCGAATTTTACGTAGATTATGGAGCGTTGAGATCTAGATGTTAATAAGCGCCTTGTGGCCTTATAGGTTGTAGTACTACGTGTGGAGTGATCCACTTGGCGTAAGGAGTAGCCGGCGGTTTGAAGGTACTTGGGCGTTTTGCTATTAGTCGACAATCGTCGCGAGGTATGTGAACCTCTTCCTATCTCTTCTAGCATGATATGTGTGTAACTATGTAGTGCGGTGAGCGTCGTGTGTTTAATGTATTTGATTGGTTTGAAACATAAAGTGTTATAACGGCTTTATGGGAAGTTGGTTATAACAGCTTTATGTAGGTAAGAAAATACTTTGTGGTTTTAAAAGGTAACTGGTGTGAATTATAACTGGCTTGTTATAATAAAGAAACTTGATGTATTTCAAAAGATTTATAAATCGTTTTGAAGGAGAGTAACACTTGGTTTTAAAGGTTTTAAAAAGAGTTATACTAGCTTTATGGGGAGTTAGGTATAATGTCTTAAGAGAGGTAAAGAAAATGGTTTACTGATGTTAGAAGTTAAGAGACTTGATCTTATAAGATAAGAGACTTAACTTATTTGTTTTAATGTGGGTGTTTGTGTGAAACCTCATTCGTGAGTAATGAGTACTTGGTTTTATTTAAAGAGATAATGTTTTACTGATTTCGGAAATCAGAATGTGTATCGACAGGACCTGCGGCGTTAATAAAGGAAAATGTATTGAATAATGATGTATCGTATTAAAACCGGTAGAAACCTCCATCTGCATAGAAACTAAGATGAGACAAAATGATATTACATTTTCTAGATCATGATCTTTGTAATAAGAATGTTGTAAACAGAATAACTACTCTCACGTAAGACATATATTACTCAATTGTTCTAAAAGGAATTGAGTGATTAAGTTTATGAACTATGAAACCATTTGAAAATGAGAAGCTTGAGTAATTGAAACTAGGCAAGCGGAACTTAGGAAAAGAATGTTGTTACTTGATTTTGAAAAGGAATGTGGGTTAGTCATTCTAATACTACGGTATCGGGTGACTTTTATAAAAGTAATGGATCTCTTTTAAAAAGAATTTAACGTATGTAGTACTTTAGGGTTAAAACCCGGATTTTGTCATAAAATCAAAGTACTTTGAGTTGTGTATAACTAGCCTATGATTGTTGTTGTGAAACTTGCATATGCTTGTTGTTGTGAAACTTGACTATGCTTGTTGTGATAGCCTTTGTTGTGCAAGCGTTGTATTTACGTGTTCTGCGTCTCTCGATGGAGGGTCGGTTGGTAGTTGAGAACTTACTTGGGCGTGCGGCGGTGGCGGAGAAATTCCGCAGTGCGTTCTGTTGATAGTATTATTGTTGTTAATCGCTTTGGACATCTTGACACGATCGTGCGCTGCGGGTATCTTCCATTTTGGTTGAGGTCTTGTGGTTGTCGCTTTGGATATCTTGACCGCGATCGTAGCGCTGCGGGTATGTTTCCATTTGATTATCGCCTTGTGATTTCCTTTTGGACATCTTGACACGATCGTGGCGCCGCGGGTATCGTCCATTTGGAATCTTGTCTATTGTTTCCCTTTGGACATCACGACACGATCGTAAGCGCATGGGTATCGTCCATTTGGAATGTTGTCTTATTGTTTCCCTTTGGACATCACGACACGATCGTAAGCGCGCGGGTATGCTTCCATTTGGATTCTTTGTCTTGTTGTTATCATATCATAAATGCCGTGATGAGAAGGTATTCCACGGGCATGATTGATGTTGTGGGCGTGAGACCACGACTTGATATAAGCGTTATATGTTGTGTCTTGTAGTTTGGCTATCATACATGTCTCTTCTTTGTATAGTGTTATGATTTCATTCTGATATTATGCAGTTTCACATACTTGGTACTGTTGTCTTGACCTCGCTTGAGGCTGCGTTAAATCTGCGGTAAGTACATCGATCGTGGATCCCGCTCTTAGGATCTCATTTATAGCGTTGGAAAGCTCAGTCCCCGGAGGCTTATCTTTGGTATGTTTCCACTGAGTTGTAGGTTCTTGTACATTCAGGGTATGGCGGGCCCTGTCCGTCATAGTTGTTGTAAATCTTAAGTGCATGCCTTTGTTGTGGCGGGGTTTGTAAAAGGATAAGCGTTGGGTTTTTATGTATATATCTTGAAGGCAAGCGTTTGGTTGGCTGTTTATTTATTATGTCTCTCATTTCATGTTTAAAGTTTTTATTTCCATGGTTTTCTCACGATGTTGTATCACTAGGGTGCGGGGTAAGGCACGATCACGGGCCGAATTCGGGTGTGACATAGTGGTATCGAGCGATTAATCCTCGGAAAGTGTCTCTGAACCGTGTCTAGTAGAGTCTTGATTATCGGTGTGTTGTGCACCACATCTATGTCAGAGGCTATAGGACATTTAGGATTGGTTTCCATTCTTCTCATTACGAGATCGTGCCTTAGAGCCGTGTTGTAAGTTGGACCCTCCAGCGTATCTCGTTTTACGATTATGCCTCGCGCCAAAGCAACGAGCCAGAAGGGCAAGCGGCGAGGAGGCTGCTAGTGAGATCTGAGAGAAGTCTGAGGCGCGAGCGTCTGTGCACTGAATAGTACTTGGCGGCGAGTTTGGCGACACCCGGCACCAGCGATTTAGAGCGCGGCGGCTGCTGAGACTCTGATACTGAGCCTCGGTCGGCTGGAAGCGAGATGAGATAAGTCAAGGAGATGGCCCGATTCTTGGCGAGTCGTGGCAGATATGAGGATAAAGTGGATCACGGCGATTCAGTCCAGTAGCACCGTGGTTCACCCCGGCGAGCGATTTGAGACTACGGGATTTTACGGTGTAACCCTCCGAGTTTTATGGGTCGAGGCACGAGGATGATCGCGGAGTTCATCAAGCGATTCTGACGGATCGTAGGAGTGATCGAGCCGGAGACCGAGTCGGTGGTCTAGGTTCGCATCGGTGCGTGATACGCGATCGGTGGTTTTGATCGTGGGAGCTCTCCGGGAGAGAATGCACTTCCGGCCGTTTGGGGCGAGTTTTGGGGGCCTTCGGCACATTTCTTGCCTCGCGGATGAGAGGGCTGGTAAACAGTTTTTGATGTTGAGGCGAGAATGGGCGTCTGATTCGGGAGTACAAGGTGGAGTTCGACTCGTTGGCCCGGTATGTTCCCGCATTAGTAGCTAGTATGTAGGATAGGGTGCATCGCTTCGTAACAGGGCTAGATGATTATATGGCTGAGTCTTGTGAGGGTGTTTCTCTTCAGCCGGGCATGGACATTGCGCATGCGAGCTCGTGCGCTAGGATGTGAGGCACGGAGAGGTCGGCGGAATGACCGGGATCGGCGAGAAGAGGGCGGGGCGGCGGGGTCGCTGGTGACTTTGGCGGACCGCCTCAGCCGAGCTAGTTATGTACCCCGCGATGCAGTGGTCCTCCACCGTCTTGAGGCAGTCGGGGCTCGAGGTTCAGATTTTCGGAGAGCGGGGTGTTAACGGTGAAGCCACCCTACCTCGTTGTGACCATTGTGGTAGACTCGTTTGGAGAGTGTCGTGCTAAATGGGGAGTTTGTTTTGCATGCGGCCAGCGGGGCCATTTCGAGGCTGTCAGGCCAAGGGAAGCACGGATGTTACGACTCGACGCCGAGGATCGATGGGTGGTTCGCCGCCTTCTGATTATGCGCCTGCGGGCGGGCTATGATTAGAGAGGAAGCGGTAGATTCGGTATATCCTAACCTACAGAGTTTTGTATGTATTGATGTTGTTGATGTGTTTAGTGTTATGTTTGGATAGTGTGTGCTAAAATGTGATTTAGAAACACAGTTAGTGAAAAGGGTAAGTCACAGGTAGTGTGAAATGGAAGTGGTAGCTTTCGCGGCTTTTGTATAGGTAGGATTGTTCGGATCGGGAACAAGAGCTTGATGCGTTAGTAGGTCGGGTTGGGGCCATGTTGCGGGCCAACCGCGACTGTTCGTGGTAGGGTCAGCTGGGTGGTCGCCGGTGGTAGGGTCACTTGCGGTGCTAGGCCCAAGTTTTGGTAACCATCGTATGAGTTCGTGGATATGTTCGACGAAGCGGTCGTGAAGGCGGGAAGGGCCTTAAGGAAGATTGAGGCTAGTAGATGACCAAGTTTGGAGGTGGTGACTCAAAGTTTTGGAAGCGAGCGATGGTGGAGTATGGTGCATATACTAGAAGAGTTCAAGTGTTCGTGAAGGGCACGACGAGTAAGGAAGGAAGAGAACGTGTGTTATGTTTATGGCCGTGTGTGGCGGTGGAAACTTGTTAGAAGAACTTCGTCTTTATCGCCTTGAGAAGGAACATTCGGGACGAATGTTTCTAAGAGAGGAGAATGTTATACCAGTATTTCAGGTATATGCGTGAGTGTGTACGTATTATAATTTGAGCCTTAAAGTAGGCTAGTTTCGAAATTTGTACACAAGTGCCGAAAAGTCGTTTTTCAGAAAGCGTTTCCACGACTTTCGTAGGGAATTTCGGCTATGTCATTTTAATTTTTGCGGATTTTTAGAGGCGAAACATTTTGGACCAACAAGAGGCGACACTTGGCACCTCTCATTGGTGAGTGTTGGGCGGTTTGGGCGATTTGGGTGAGTGGGAGTAGGTAGGATATTTTGTGTTGTTTGGTGTGGTAGATGGATAAGGTGTACTTGGGTGAATCTTGGCCTTACACTTGTGTAGCACTTGGCTTAATCTTGGCCATTGGTTGGCCATTGGTTGGCCTATAAATACCACCTAAGTTGAAGACTTCTTCATCCAAAAATATTTCCTAAGTGTTTAAGCCTTCCTCACTCTCTTGTGGTGTTCTCGTCCTAGTCTCCCTCCCCACTTTGAGAGCCCCTCCCTTGTGAAGGCCTTGTTGGCCGGAAGTAACCCCTAGCCTAGTTGTCTCGTATAAATACCCCTTGTTGTGGTATAGAAATACTCTCTAGTATTGTTATAATGTCCAAATACCTTGGCCCAAATACCTTGTAGTATTCCCGAGTTACACTTATACAAGCCCGTAAAATACCGTTATACTTTCCCTCGATCACTAAAGCGAAACCCTAAGGAAATCTTCACCCGTTGTTGAAGTTGTAAGTAGAAGTTGGTTAGAACTTCTAAGGGTAGTTTGGAGGCGGGTTGGGCGCGCGGAGTTGGGCTAAACCTTGCTCGGGGCGACTTTAAACTAGGATAATTTTGGGCTTATCGAGGTAAATATCTTGTCCCAATTGTAATTGGAAATTACATAAGTGTTGAATATATAGTTGATGTATACTATATATAGATGAACTTAGTATTGTGGCAATGTCTTTTGACTTAAGCTGAAGAATGAAGAATTGAGCAGTAATCACGTAGAAGGATAATAAAGAAGAAGCGAGCGTAATTACCTAGGGCTGTATTCTGATGAACTTATGTAGCATTCTTGTGTAGTAGAATTATGCAGCGTCAGGTTAGGCGTGTTAACCCCCAGTTGGCTTGGTAGCGACCTCGATAAAGGAGGAGATTTCTGTTGTTGCGGGAGAGTCTTTGCCGAATTTTACGTAGATTATGGAGCGTTGAGATCTAGATGTTAATAAAGCGCTTGTGGCCTTATAGGTTGAAGTACTACGTGTGGAGTGATCCAGCTTAGGAGTAGCCGCGGTTTGAGGTACTTGGGCGTTTTGCTATTAGTCGACAATCGTCGCGAGGTATGTGAACCTCTTCCTATCTCTTCTAGCATGATATGTGTGTAACTATGTAGTATGCGGTAGGCGTCATGTGTTTAATGTATTTGATTGGTTTGAAACATAAAGTGTTATAACGGCTTTATGGGAAGTTGGTTATAACAGCTTTATGTAGGTAAGAAAATACTTTGTGGTTTTAAAAGGTAACTGGTGTGAATTATAACTGGCTTGTTATAATAAAGAAACTTGATGTATTTCAAAAGATTTATAAATCGTTTTGAATTGAGAGTAAAAATTGGTTTTAAAGTTTTTAAAAAGAGTTATACTAGCTTTATGGGGAGTTAGGTATAATGTCTTAAGAGAGGTAAAGAAAATGGTTTACTGATGTTAGAAGTTAAGAGACTTGATCTTATAAGATAAGAGACTTAACTTATTTGTTTTAATGTGGGTGTTTGTGTGAAACCTCATTCGTGAGTAATGAGTACTTGGTTTTATTTAAAGGGATAATGTTTCTTGATTTGAATCGAATGTGTATCGACAGACCACTGCAGCGTTAATAAAGGAAAATGTATTGAATAATGATGTATCGTATTAAAACCAGTAGAAACCTCCATCTGCATAGAAACTAAGATGAGACAAAATGATATTACATTTTCTAGATCATGGTCTTTGTAATAAGAATGTTGTAAACAAGAATAACCTACTCTCACGTAAGGCATATATTACTCAATTGTTCTAAAAGGAATTGAGTGATTAAGTTTATGAACTATGAAACCATTTGAAAATGAGAAGCTTGAGTAATTGAAACTAGGCAAGCGGAACTTAGGAAAGAATGTTGTTACTTGATTTTGAAAAGGAATGTGGGTTGGTCATTCTAATACTACGGGTATCGGGTGACTTTTATAAAAGTAATGGATCTCTTTTAAAAGAATTTAACGTACGTAGTACTTTAGGGTTAAAACCGGATTTTGTCATAAAATGAAAGTACTTTGAGTTGTGTATAACTTGCCTATGCTTGTTGTTGTGAAACTTGCCTATGCTTGTTGTTGTGAAACTTGCCTATGCTTGTTGTGATAGCCTTTGTTGTGCAAAGCGTTGTATTTACGTGTTCTGGCGTCTCGATGGAGGGTCGGTTGGTAGTTGAGAACTTACTTGGGCGTCTTGCGCGGTGGCGGAGAAATTCCAGATGCGTTCATTGATAGTATTATTGTTGTTAATCGCTTTGGACATCACGACACGATCGTGGCGCGCGGGTATGCTTCCATTTGGTTGAGGTCTTGTGGTTGTCGCTTTGGATATCTTGACACGATCGTGGCGCGCGGGTATGTTTCCATTTGATTATCGCGCCTTGTGATTTCCTTTTGGACATCGACACGATGCGTAGCGCGCGGGTATCGTCCATTTGGAATGCTATCTATTGTTTCCCTTTGGACATCTTGACACGATCGTAGCGCGCGGGTATCGTCCATTTGGAATGTTGTCTTATTGTTTCCACTTTGGACATACCGACACGATCGTAAGCGCGGGTATGCTTCCATTTGGATTCTTTGTCTTGTTGTTATCATTTCATAAATCGCCGGTGAGGAAGGTATTCCACGGGTATGATTGATGTTGTGGCGTGAGACCACGACTTGATATAAGCGTTATATGTTGTATCTTGTAGTTTGGCTATCATACATGTCTCTTCTTTGTATAGATATTATGATTTCATTTCTGATATTATGCATTTCACATACTTAGTACTGTTATGCGACCTCGCCGAGGCTGCGTTCATGCTGCGGTAGAGTACATCGGTCGTGGATCCGCTCTTAGGATCTCATTTGGTAGCGTTGGAAAGCTCAGTCCGCCGGAGGCTTATCTTTGGTATGTTTCCACTGAGTTGTAGGTTCTTGTACATTGGGGTATGGCGGGAGCCTGTCCGTCATAGTTGTTGTAAATCTTAAGTGCATGCTTGTTGTTGTGGCGGGGTTTGTAAAAAGGATAAGCATTGGGTTTTTATGTATATATCTTGAAGCAATGTTTGGTTGCTGTTTATTTATTGTGTCTCATTTCATGTTTAAAGTTTTTATTTCGTGGTTTTCTCGATGTTGTATCACTAGGGTGCCGGGTAAGGCACGATCACGGGCCGAATTTGGGGTGTGACCAAGGGGTATTTATAGGAAATCAATGGCAAGATCTAGGCAAGTGTGTGGTGTAGATTGGGGACATGTGGGTGTGGATTCTACCAACCACGTGTCGCACCGAAATGGACAAGTGGCTTGCCAACATTTTATCAACCGTCGAGACAAGTGTCGCTTCACCAATTCGACCACACGTGGCCACATAGGGTGACACGTGTCGCCCCTACTCGTCCAAAATATTTCATCTTAGAAAATATCCGTAATGCCAAAAATCCAAAAATAAAGTGGGCCCACAAAATCAGAATTTTCCGTGGGCCCCATTGACCAATTTCGAAATAAAATTTCATAAGACTCAAATATTCTCACAAGTCCAAATACCAACTCTGGGAATCCAATTCCCATTAACGACCCTTTTTCCTTCACAAAATCCGGAAACTTTTCCGTCGAAAAATCACATCTTTCTTCCTTTCCAATTTTAATGTTGTATTCTCGTGCGTCCTCGTATACATACCACGGAACTACGGGTGTAACATTCTTCCCCTTAGAAACATTAGTCCCGAATGTTCCTTCTAAGTCTCCAAACATACTGTGCGGTATAGTCTTCCCTACTATACTTACGAAACCAATTATGCCACACATGGCCATAATACCACATCTGTGCGCAAAACTCACATCCAAGCCTACGAAGAATCATCTCTAAAGTGTATAACAATACTAATAGCTCCGTGGTCCAAAGGATACTTTCTTCACATCTTTACTTATAAAAGGACACTTCCATCTTCTTAACATCTTCACCTTTTTCTTACTTGTCGTACCTCCTCATTACACTCTAACTCTTCCTCATATCGTACCACATTTACATCATTGCTTGATTTTCAAAATCTCGGGGTTACTATCTCCAACTTGGTCATCATTAACTGGGAACACTCTGGATGGATCTCCGATACTCTTCCGAATCATAGCAACATGGAAGACCGGACGTACTGCCTCCTAAGTCGGACGGCAGTGCTAACTTATAGGCAACCTGGCCTATTCTACAACGATCTGAAAAGGCCCAAAGTACCTCGGGCTAAGTTTCCCCTGCTTTCCAAATCTCGTCACACCCTTCCGGGGTGGTACTTTCAAGAAGACCCACCGTCAACCTGAACCCCAAGTGCCGACGCCGATTATCCACACGACTTACGGTGACTCACGAATGCTAATAACTTCTTCTGGATAAGCTTCACCTTATCCATATCCTGCTGAAACAAGTAGGGACCAACTATCTGAACCTTGACAACATCGAACCAATCGACCGACAACCTACACTTCCGCCCATACAAGGCTTCATAAGGCACCATCCGAATACTGAAATGGTAGCTAGTATAATACTCACTCAACAAGAGGCAAATGATCCTCATAGCTACCCCTGAAATCAAAACACCGGCCCATAACCTATCCTCAATGTTTGGATAAAACGCACTGTTGTCCGTCGTCCCGAGGGTGAATGCAATACTGAGACTCACCTGAGTTCCTAACCCCGCCTGGTAAAACCTCCAGAAAAAGAAATAGCCATAAACTGGGCTCTACTGCCTGTCATAACATAAAAGTAGGAACCCCGTGCAGCCTTACAACCTTCCTGATATACAACATCTCGCATAACCCTCCGCCGAGTAAACAGTCCTGACTAAAAGACAAGATTGGCTGTCCCCATCGGCCCTACTACTAGTCGAACGCATCCACAAACTCGTACGATGGTTACCTAAACTTGGGCCTAACACCCTCGTGACCCTATCATCTAGCGGGACCACCTCAAACTGACCCCACCACATTCCGGGCTGCGGGTTTACTCGCGATATGGCCTCAACCCGACCCAGCCGTGCTAAACTCGTTCTGGTCGGAACAATCTCACTATTCAAGTCATGAGAACCTAGTGGTCTTCTAAGCCCAACTACCCACTTCCCTTTCACACCACTCATGGACTTATCACCTGAAAATACTCCATGTATACAATGTACCCTGACAACGATCAAACGTACAATCCTTTACTCAAGATGGCCTTGCATCTAAGGTCTCCATGGTTATCTGTATTCCAATGGCTCAAAATCTTCTCGTCCCCAGACTTACCCTTTTCAACTACCCATGTTTCCTAATCCACACCTAACACCATGTTATCCGCACAAAGCACTCCACATGCATCTACCATAACGACATAAACAAGTCTCTTAAGGGCTGAAGATATCTCTGTAACTACTGCCTCACTTTCCCTTTGTCGCTCTAATCAAATCCTGCTCTGCTGGGCGCATAACTACAGAAGGTGATGAACCAGACCGATCCGAAGGTGAGTCGTAACATCCGCACCACCTGCAGTCGGATAATTTCTCGCATAAAATGGCCTGCTGGCAAGCCTAACAAGCTATCTAAGTAGTCGACACTCCAAGAACACTACCACAACGGCCATACAGGGGTGGGGTGGCCTCTCAGCTAACACCCTTCCTCCGAACCAGAATCCATAATCGACTGGTAGGCTAAGTCATCCCACCGTATCCCTCCTACTAGGACATTCTCTCCTCGTGGCCACACGGCCCTGGTAAAACAAGCATTAGTAAAAAGCGACATTTCCGAGATGGCGTCTACCATAGTGAACACGAGAAAGCGAATGCGGGCTGGAACCTATGTAAATCGTGAACGAGAAACCACAGGTTCGACCAACTCCTAAATACCGAGCGTCCTGAAGTGCGCGGAGGACCACTGCATCTTGGCGGAGGCGCATAACGATCTGCTGAGAAGGTCCGCCTCGAAAGTTACCAAAGGACCCTGCTGTTCTGGCCCTCCTCTGCTGATCTTGGTTAATTTGTCGATCTCTACGTTCCTCAGTCTGCTGCGCATAAGCTTTGTATCGCGAACGCGCCCGTACGACTAAAAGCTACTCTTGTACAACTCTCTGCTAGATAATCGTCAAGCCCTGTGACATATCAGTGCACACTATCCTCCATGTCTGCCACTAAAGCGGGGACATAATGAGCCAATGAGTCAAACTCGATACTGTATTCCCGAACCGTCGCGTTACGCCTTAACATCATAAATCTATCTGCCCGAGCTCTCATAATGCGAGGGCAGAAGTGTGTAAATGCCTCGAGAACTCATCCCAACCAGGTGGAGCATGCTTCCCGGGATAGTTCCGTGAATCAAGCCGGTCATTGCGGTACCGTGCGGCCGTCACGAACTAAGACCACCGTGTCTCGAAGCCTTGATCATTCTCGCGATCCAGAATGTGTGTCGAATAAACTCTGAGGTCTTCCGGTTCTCGATCCATAGAACTCGGGTGGTGCAACTCGAAGTCCGAAGCCTCAAAACTATCGGATCTAGGGTGAACTCGGTGCGCCGGAACCACGGCTCGTCCGTCCTCGTTCGACCACGGACTAGTTAGTAACTGGGCCATCTCCTTGTAACTCATATCCTCGGCTCCTGGTCGTGGTATCTTGAGACTTCGGTATCGTAGTCTCGGTGAGCGCTGCCGCTCTAAACTCTGATGGGGCTAGCGGCGTCATAAAACTCGTCGTCTGAAGTACTATCTCAGGTAATGACCAGGCCTGTGCCCTCTTAACCCTCCGTGTTCTACTCGTAGCTCCCTATGCTGCCTTGCCCAACTGGGCCCTGGTTGCCTTGCGTAGAGGCATAACGGGTACATAAGAATACGCCAGAGAAAGTCCAACTTATAACACAGCTCTAAGGCACGATCTCAGAGTGAGAAGAATGGAAACCAATCCTAAATATCCTGCAGCCTCCTGATTATAGGTGTGGTGCACAACACACCGATAATCAAGACTTACTAGATACGGTGCGTAGACACTTTCCAGGATTAAGCGCTCGATACCACTTTTGTCACGACCGACCTGGGCTGCGGTAGTGCCTTACCGGGCACCCTAGTGATACAACATCGAGTAAATCAACGGAAATAAAAACTCATAAAAGATAAGCAGTGAAATAAGAAAAAGGCTAACCAGCGGTTACCTTTACGAATATATAAATAAAAACTTGAGCGATTACATCCCTTTTACAAACCACGCCACAATGATCTACAGACCTCTAAGAATGTTATAACAACAACGACGGACGGGGCCGCCATACCCACGAATTCAAGAACCTACAACGACGGACTATACGAAAGATAAGCCTCGGAGAAGCGGAGCTTCCCAAAATCTGGCGTGATCCTTTGGCGAGGATCAACAAGCGGTGTACCTCTACTGCGGCATGACGCGGCCCGAAGGAGGTCGATCTGGCAATTACCAAGTATGTGAAACTGTAAAGTACTGAAATAAAATCATAACATTTTAAAACCAATTACAAATACGTACAAACAACCAATTTAACTGCACGTAGTGCCACAGCATAAACAAGAGCAAAATAGATATAACGTGGCCCGGTCTTTTCTAGGCGCTAATGATCGAAGCGAGGCGATCTCCCATAGTATCATTATGCGAGCCTAATCACGGACTCGCGATCGCATAGACCACCTAGGTCGCGTGAGGTATTCTCGCATCGGGGTAGCTAACCTCGGCATCAACTCGACTCATGATCGCGTAGTCACACGCACCGCGTGAGGTATTCTCGCATCGGGTAACACACGGAGTGATCATCTGGAACTCCGCGACTCGCATAGGTCACACGGACCGCGTGGTATTCCTCGCATCGGGGGCGGCTAACCCTGGGCATAACAAGTCAGGGGGGTAAGTGATATAATATCAGCATAACTGCTTATCGTTAAACAACATAAGCACAACAAGACAAACCCCCTTACATAAACGTCACAAGACACTAACACACGTAGCATCATAACATGTTTACTTATCAACCCAATAAGAAAGTATTACAAGTCTATCACAAGTCAACATAGTCAAGTTACTCACACAAAAGTCACCCGATACCCGTAGTATCAAAAATAGAGTAACTACCCTTTAAGTAAACCAAAACAATTTTCATACCTTCTTTTTAAACCAATCTTAAGACAAAAACATGTCTTCCTTTTTTTTAAACCATTTTAAGACAAAACCATGCCTTCCTTTAAAACAAAGACACTTTTTCCTTTTTAAAGTCAAGTAGCAATATACTTTTTAAACCAAGTGTCTTACTCTTTTAAAAACAAGTAACCTATACCATTAAATCAAGTTACTTCTCTTTTCCCAAAATCAAGTTGTTTATAAGTCAAGTCTCTTTACTTTTAAAAATCAGTTTCTTAATCTTTAAATCATATCTTTTAAGGAAACCAACTTCCAACCTTTAAAATGTCAAGTTATCATTTTAAATCCAATGATAAAATCATTCTTTTGTTTTCATAAAGTCGTTATAAATAACTTCCCATAAAGCTATTATAACACTTTATGTTTTAAACCAACCAAGGACAACTATTCTCATTTTCGAAACCAAGATAACTTTATTCTTTAAAAGACCACACACCCATTTCTCATGAATGAGGTTTTACAACTTTTTAACATAATTCAAGTCAAGGACACAAAAGGAAAATCTAATTCCTTTAAACACACGTGCGTCTACCGCACTATATATATTTCACAATAATCATGCTAGAAAGGATAGGAAGAGGTTCACATACCTCGCGACGATTATCGACAATTAGCAAAACGCTCCAAAGTACTCTAACATTGCTCGCCTTTTCCACCCTTTCAAGTAGAATACACTACTCGTAGTACTTGACCTATAAAGGCCACAAAACGTCTATCAACCTCTAGATCTCTTCGTAGAATAATTCTAAGTACAAGGTTCCTTATTCTACGGAAAATTCGGCAGCACCTCCCCACCCCCCCTCGCAACCACATAAATCTCCTCCTCTATCGAGGCCTGCTACCCAGCCAACAATTCTAGGGGGGTTACACGTCTAACCGGACGTGTACAATTCTACTCCACAATAATACTACAAGTCTACTGTAAATACAGTCCAATGTAAATACAGTTCAATTCTTTTTTAATCATCCTTCCATAAATCATATACTCAATTATACATTACTACAACATGTAATCTCCAATTACAATAGGGGGATAAAGATCATTACCTCGATAAGCCCAAAATTATCCAAGTTTATAAGTCGATCCTGAGCAACGTTTAGCTCCACTTCCTTACGCTCCAACCCGCTCCAAGCAACCCTTAGAAGTTTCTAAACAACTTCTCTTAACACTCCATCCATCTATGAAGATTTTCCTAGGGTTTCGTTTTACGACTATTGGAATAAAGTAGTATTTCAGGACTCTTATGTTGGGATTTATTTGGAATACCACAAGGGATTTAGGCTAAAGTATATGGGATTATAACAATACTTGAAGAATTCTACTCAAGGTGGGGGGGGGGGGGTGTTTGGACGAGAACTCCCTCAGGGGATGGTGGATAATTTTTGGCGTGGAACTCTAATGTGGATGAAATAAAGTCTTGCACACAAGGGGTATTTATAGGGAAATCAATGGCCAAGATCTAGGCAAGTGTGTGGTGTAGATTGGGGACATGTGGGTGTGGATTCTACCAACCACATGTCCACCACAAAAATTGGACAAGTGGCTAGCCACGTCACTATCAAAGCAGATCGAGGACAAGTGTCCTTCACCAATTCGGCCACATGGCCACATGGGGGTGACACGTGTCGCCCCCCTACTCGTCCAAAATATTTCATCTTTCGAAAATATCCGTAATGCCAAAAATCCGAAAATAAAGTGGGCCCAGCAAGTAGAATTTTCAGTGGGCCCACGTGACCAATTTCGAAAATAAAATTCCATAATACTCAAATATTCTAAAAAGTCAAAATACCAAATCTGGGAATCCAATTCCCATTAACGAACCTTTTTCCTTCACAAAATCCGGAAACTTTTCCGTCGAAAAATCACATCTTTCTTCCTTTCCAATTTTAATGTCGTATTCTCGTACGTACGTCCTCATATACATACCCTGGAACTACGGGGTGTAACATGTACTTTAACCTATAATGACAACAATACTTCTATAAACTTCTAGCTCACGTAGTATAAGAAATACACCAAGTAATTGTCCTCTTATTCTACGAAAATTTGGGCATCACTTCCCCCGTTTATATGTACTTTTCCAAGGCCCAAATTCAACAATAAACAAGCCACAATTAAGGGCACAACCAACAGTTAACCAAAGGGGATTACACGCCTACTTGACGTGTAAAATTCTGCCCCACAATCACATAAAAATAGTCCATAAAAACAGTCCACAATTCCATCAACAATAAGGGTAAAATGTGAAGCCTTTAACACCCTTTCTACACCCTTAATCCTTAGGACTTTCATTAGCAATTTACCACATTAAACATGCATAATGGTGTCTGAATTTTCAGCATTCTAATGCCACAAAACAGTCCATAAAACTGCACGACAATAACCAACAACAAATGGGGCAGTTTCTGCCCTCTTACACCACAACTATCCAAAGCCCTTTTCCATAATTCTTTATACTCCAGTTCATATCACCACACGTTTATACAAGTCATAACAACTTATCAAAAACAATATTACTTCATTATAACATGCAATAGATGAAGGAAACAACAACAATAACCAACTAATCCAACAATCACCAAAACTGTCCAAGTTTCGACCAACACCCAAAATTTCACATACACTTCTTATTTTCCATTCTTCTTAACACAAGTTCATATATATACTATAACAACATGTAATATCCAATTAATTCAAGAGAAAGAAGAAATCTTACCACAAATTTCGACCAAAACAACCCCTAAGCTCTCGGCCAAAAACTCCATTTCTACACCACATCTTCAAGTTCCAATCACACACATGTAACCCCTACAAGCTTGCAACCAACCCCCCTTCTTGTATTACTTCCAAAAAGTTCATAACAAGCTAGGGTTTTTCTTGGCAAAATTTGCCAAAACCGTGAGCCCCTAACCTTGGAGAGTTAACTTGGCTTAGCACCTAATCAAGGTTTTTAACCTAAGAGGATTAGTAACACTTGATCTTCACTTTTGGTCTAAGGAGATTCTCGAAAATCTTGGAGAGAAAGAGAGAAGATAAGAGAGTTTTTGGGTGAGATATTATGAGCTAAGTCTCAAGTCTTGCAAGACTTATCAATATAACAAGTGGAGTCTTCTCAAGACAAGTGGAGGGGGACACATGTCGCCCTCCCGCTGGCCAAATTTCCTTATTTACAAAAATATCTAGATATTTGTCCAAAATATCTTAAAAACGAAGGGCCTCGTAAAATTGTGAAATTTTTGGCGGGCCCCATATTAATAATTCCGATACTTCATAATCCAATACTAATTCCATAAATCCAATTAGAAGAATTAAACTCCAAGTTAATAATTTTCCGTCGTCACATTTTTCCAAAATTTTTTCTTAAGAAAATGTAATTATACTTTCCTTCTAATATTCAAATCTCAATTCCTTAGTCGCGTTCTCATATCAATGCCATGGAATTACGGGGTGTAACAACCTTCCCCCTTAGAAACATTCATCCTCGAATGTTCATCCAAGGTCTCAAGTTATACAAACTTCGACATAGTCTCATTTAACTATACCTATTATCCAATACTCGTTAGTGTCAGCACCGCGGTCCTGCATGTCGGCACTTCGGTTCCGGAATTTCTGCAACTCTCTGAAGTTTCAGCACCGCGGTCCTGTTCTTTGGCACCGTGGTGCTTTGCCTGAATTTCACAACACACATTTTTTTCCACTTAATCTCTTCTTCGTCTACAAGTTCCAACCATACTCATCAAACCAAAGATGCCTCACCTGGCCACCATATAATACATAGTCTCATTCTACTTCGGATAGTCCTTAGCACATTATACTTCCTTTGTAATCAAAGTCACATTCCTAAGGTCCTATTACAGTTCTTTAAAATCGATAATACCATTTCCAATCGGCTCAACAATCATCAACGACAATCACAAGTGGTTTATACTCAAACCAAGGAATCACACCCAACTATACAACAATTCTACCAACCTGTATACAAAGCCCAAATATTCTTTTCTGGGACGTTGTCGCTTCCTGTTGGAACATAGTTGCAACCACAATAATACGTTAGGAATGGACTACCCTAACGACGCAGCTCTATCGCACGACCTTAGAGTAAGAAGAATAGAAACCAATCCTAAATGTCATGTAGCCTCCTGTTTATAGGTGTGGTGCACAACACACCTATAACCAAGACTCTACTAGACACGATCTGTAAACATTCCAAGGACTAATTGCTCTGATACCACTCTGTCACGACCCGAACCCCAGGCCCGCTACTGGTGCCCTACCCGGGCACCCTTCTACCCATACATCACAAGTAACCCGCAGAAGCTAAATAAAACTCTTTTTTTCTTTCAAATAGGCAAAGGCAAAGCCAACAAGACAGCCATTAAATATATATATATATATATATATATATATATATATATATATATATATACCAAAAATAAACTACATTGTACACGAGTCCAACCCACATATGAATACAAACCTCTAAGAGTTTGACAGTAACTATAGCAGAACAAGGCCCCGCCGTACCCCTGAATATATATGAGTCATAATGGAAGACCTGTACCAAAATGACTAGACTCCAGAATAATGGAGCTATCTCAACAAGCTGGCAAGAATCCTAAGCTCTCGGATCACCCAACTGAGTACCTATACCTGCGGGCATGAACGCAGCCCCCCGAAGGGGGTCAGTACGACAAGGTACCAAGTATGTGAACATGAAGTACAGTAAACAAGATTATAACATGCCAGAAAGATAACAAGAGACAAGTACAATAATCAAATACTGGTACACTGCGCCTTTTTAAATAGAGTAATGAGAGTCATTTTTACCTTTTTAAAATATCGTTTCAGATATGGAACCAATTGTACCATCAGATCATCAGACTCTTGTACTCAGTATCAGACGTACTCATCGTTGTATCACTGTATCACTGAAGCATGCTCGTGGAATACCCCATCACCGTCAGCATGTACATGGTATAATGTATAACCAATATCAAAGAAGCATGCCCGTGGAATTCCAACATCACTGTCAGCATGTACAAAGTATAATATATAACCATCATCAGAGAAGCATGCCCGTGGAATTCCAACATCACTGTCAGCATGTAACAAGTATAATATATAACCATCATCAGAGAAGCATGCCCGTGGAATTCCAACATCACTGTCAGCATGTAACAAGTATAATATATAACCATCATCAGAGAAGCATGCCCGTGGAATTCCAACATCACTGTCCGTATGTAACAAGTGTAACATATAACCAGTATCAAGGAAGCATGCCCGGGAATTCCAACATCACTGTCAGCATGTCCATAGTAGAATATCAAACCGGCATCATTGGAGCATGCCCGTGGAATTCCAACATCACTGTCAGCAAATCCATGATATAATATAAAATCAACATCACAGAAGCATGCCCGTGGAATTCCAACATCACTGTCATCAAGTCCATGATATAATATAAAATCAACATCACAGAAGCATGCCCGTGGAATTCCAACATCACTGTCGGCACGTCTATAGAATAATATATAATCAATATCCCATGTATATATATATAACAAAGACCGGCCCCCAAGCGAGGGACTCGGTGAAGTGAAATACAACACTTGCATGAATAACTATCATGAGAAACCATATGCAAGTAGAAATCATCTTTTCACTTTATTAGAAGGTATATCACGTCTTCTACCTTAGAAAGCCTAAGGCATCATATCTTACATTATTAGGGAAATGAACCAAAAGTACTATGTACGTCCGCCGTACATCCTCTCATTTAAAAACCTCAAGACACTAACACATGTAGTATCAAGACACTTCCACTTCTAAAATCAAGTTACTACACTTTTAAACTCAAGTAAGTTATGCTTTTAACA
The DNA here is from genome assembly GCA_029844215.1 of Przewalskia tangutica. Classification (NCBI taxonomy): domain Eukaryota; kingdom Viridiplantae; phylum Streptophyta; class Magnoliopsida; order Solanales; family Solanaceae; genus Przewalskia; species Przewalskia tangutica. Next base: position 83,277,849 of record CM056720.1, on the reverse strand, counting down.
CCAAGTAATTTATACCTTTCAATCAAGTAACTTCTTTTATATACTACAACGAACCCGATTTCATTTAAAACAAGTACGTCCATCGTACACACATTATATAAGGTTCATGCACAAAGAAAGATAGGAAGAGTTCCACATACAATAACTTTCATTTAGAAACCCCAAGGTACTATCACGTCGTGCATCAATAAGGATTAAGATCCTATAACTCAATGTACGTCCGCCGTACAATCTTTCCTTTATAAAAAAAAATCAAGACCTAGAACTTGTAGCATCAAGGTACTTTCACTTTTCAAATCGAATTACCTATACTCTTCAAATCAAGTAACCTATACTTTTCGAATCCATTAAAAGGAACTTCCCTTTTAGAAATCCAAAGTACTATGTATAGAGTACATCACTAAGTACTATCAAGGAATAGATAGACAACTTCCATTTTGGAAACCCCAAAGTACTACCTACGGAATATATGTTACAACTTCCATTTTAGAAAAATCAAAGTACTATCAATAAAGTATATCACTAAGGATTATATTCCAATAGAACTCTATAGAGATCAAGTCAAGTATCGTTTAGAGATTTTGATCCACTCACTTTTTAAAATCAAATCAAGTATTAATAAGGATAAAAATCCACTCACTTTATGAAATCAAATCATGTCAAATAAGAAGGGATAGTTCACATACCTTATCGGCTTATTCCAACTTGATATTTAGAATTCGTCTCAATGTAGTACTTCAACCTATAATGACAACAACACTTCTATCAAGTTCTAGCTCACTTAGTATAAGATATACACCAAGTAATTGTCTTCTTATTCTACGAAAATTTGGGCATCACTTCCCCCGTTTATACGTACTTTTCCAAGGCCCAAATTCAACAATAAACAAGCCACAATTAAGGGCACAACCAACAGTTAACCAAAAGGGATTACACGCCTACTTGACGTGTAAAATTCTGCCCCACAATCACATAAAAACAGTCCATAAAAACAGTTCACAATTCCATCAACAATAAGGGTAAAATGTGAAGCCTTTAACACCCTTTCTACACCCTTAATCCTTAGGACTTTCATTAGCAATTTACCACATTAAACATGCATAATGGTATATGAATTTTCAGCATTCTAACGCCACAAAACAGTCCATAAAACTGCACGACAATAACCAACAACAATTGGGGCAGTTTCTGCCCTCTTACACCACAATAATCCAAAGCCCTTTTCCATAATTCTTTATACTCCACTTCATATCACCACACGTTTATACAAGTCATAACTGTTACACCCCGTAGTTCCAGAGTATGTATGTGAGGACGTACGTACGATAATGTAACCCTAAGTACGAAAGGGAAGAAAATTTTGAATTTTCGACGGAAAATATTCTGAACCTCGTGAAGTAAAAAGGTTTATTATTGGGAATTGGATTATCAATTTTGGTATTTGGACTTCTTGGAATATAAGAGAATTATGGATTTTATTTTCCAGAATTGGTCACGTGGGGCCCACGGGAGAAATTTACGGTTTTGTGGGCCCCACATTATTTTCGAGATTTTGGCCAATATGGATGTTTTTGGGAGATGAAATATTTTGGACCAATAGGAGGGCGACACGTTTCACCCCAAGTGGGCCCATGTGGGGCGAAAATGAGGACAAGTGGGGCAAGTCTTGTGCTAGATATTTGTGAGATATTTGTGTGGACAAGTGGCTTGTGGGGCCCACACACACTTGTCCCTAATCTCAACCACACACATGTTTTAATCCTAGCCCTTGGTTGTCTTATATCATCACAAAAGTAGGATGAAATCTTCCACACTTAGAATTATTTCCAAGACTTGAAAATACTTTCTCCCTTGAGTGTTTCTCTCGGCCAAGGGCAAATATCTTGACCTAAATTTGTCCAAAAATTCTTAAACTCTTAAATGTTCTTCCTTGATGTGTTAGGAAGGTTGTTAACCAAGTGTTAGACACGATTTCACACCCCTAGCCTTGAAACCCCCTCTTGGCCGAAACCTTGCATGTTTGAAGCCTAAAGTGTTCTTCACTTTTTGAAGTTGGATCTTGAAGAAGAGTTGGTTAGGAGCTTCTAAGGGTTTCTTGGAGAGGATTGGAACGTAAGGAATAGGAGCTAAACGTGATACGGATCGACTTTTAGTTCTTGGATTATTTTGGGCTCTTTGAGGTAATGAACTTTGTCCTCTTTGTGAAGTTGGATATTATATATGTTGGAAGTATATAAATAAGTATGTAATACATGGAAGGAAGATGGAAAGGATTTGGACCTTGTTAAGTTGCTAAAAATGGAGAAATTGGCATGTTAGCCATAAAAATGGTAAAAACGTATCTATTACCTGTTGACAGTTAATAACAAAGTAATTATAACTTATATAAGGTTGAAATATAAGTTGGAAGATTAAAGAAGGAAGTGCTGCCCGATTTTCCGTAGAATTAGAGACCGTATACTTAGTATTATTCTACGTTAGAGACTAGAAGTTGATAGTCTTGTTGTGACCATTATAGGTTGACACTTCTACGTACGGCGTATTCGGCTTAGCTTGTGGATTTAGCCGAAAAGGTATGTGAACTATCTCCTCTTCTAGCATGATTCCTTAAGATAAAGAAAGTATGTACTACTCCTTAAATGATCCATTCCTTGGTTGTATTTGGATTGCCTAAAATAGAATTTGTTCTATGTACTTCCTTGATTGTACTTTGATGTTTAAATTGTAAGTTGTATAATCCATTGCCTTAGTGAAGTTGGATTCTTAAAAGTAAGAGTATTTTACTTAAAGTACATAGAGTCTTGAAAAGGAAGTGGTTTCCAAACTTTTCGCTAGTGCCTTAGTTCCAAAACCTAAGGGTCGTTATAATGACTTTAGGGGAGTCAAAGGAGTGATTTACTTAATTGTTTTAAGAGAGGAGAAATGACATGATTTAAGACAAGTAACTTGTTTTAAAGGTGTGAGTTACTTGAGGTTTAAAAGTAGAAGAAACTTGTTTTCTAAATATTAAGAGACTTGAAGTATTTTGAAAGTTAAGAACTTGATTTGTAAGTATGTGATACTTGGTTTTAAGTATAGGTCTCTTGGTTATAAAAAGGAATGAATATGTCTAAAACCATAAAGGGTTATAACGGCTTTATGTGAAGTTGGTTATAACGGCTTTATGGAAGGTTAAGAAAGTTGTCTATTTTGATTATTAGGCATAAGTTGCCTAGATTGTGAAAATTTGAAGTTACTTGATTCCAAGCTTTGAAATGAGTTTTCTAAAGGTGTAGTAACTTAATTTGAAAAATAGACACACCTTGATACTACGGGTGTTAGTATCTTGGGGTTTTACATAAAAAGGAGTCTTTTGAAAAGAATGCGCGTACGAAGTACTTTGGCCTGTTTAATTGAGAATTATTCTATGTGTGCCTTGATAAGTACTTTGGCCTGTTTAATTGAGAATTATTCTATGTGTGCCTTGATAAGTACTTTGGCTTGTTTAATTGAGAATTGCCAATGTGTGCTGGTGATAGCATTTGAGTACAAGTATTATGTTTTATTACGTTGCCGCAACTCTCGGTTGGAGGGTCGGCTGCCTTGTTGTATGTTTACTTGGACGTACCGACAGTGAGGTGGGATTCCACGGGTATGCTTCTATTATTTGTGTTACCCTACGGTCATGCTTATACGATGTGGGATGCCGGGGCATGCGACCGCGAGGGATACCCTATGGTAATGCTTATACGATGTGGGATGCCGGGGCATGCGACCACGAGGGATACTCCTCGACATGCTTATACGATGTAGGATTCCGGCACGTGACCGAGTCGGGTTAGATTCGGTTGTTTGTGTTACCCTACGGTCATGCTTATACGATGTGGGATGCCGGGGTATGCGACCGCGAGGATACCCTATGGTCATGCTTATACGATGTGGGATGCCGGCACGCGACCACGAGATACTCCGACATGCTTATACGATGTGGAATTCCGGGGCATGTGACCAGGAGCGGGTTTGATTCCCGGATTTGTTTGTATACCCCATGGTCATGCTTATACGATGTGGGATTCCGGGGCATGCGACCACGAGGGATACTCCTTGGATATGCTTATTGGTGTTACTTTATATCATGGACTGCCGGCAGTGAGAAAGGATTCCACGGGCATGATTGATATTATTGGCGTGAGACCCATGGTTATATTTGAGTAGTGACTTTGAGGGCATGCGTCCCTGACTTGATATAACTGCTTATGTATTGTGTACTGTAGGTTGGCTATCATACACGTCTCCTGTTTTGTTTAGATCATATGATTTCATTACAGATTTACTCACATACTTGGTACATTCTTCGACCTCGCCTTCGGTGCGTTCATGCCGCAGGTTTAGGTACGCAGTTTGGTGATCTGCAGGTGTAGGACCCTGCTCAGAGTTTTTGGATAGCTCCTTCTGTTCGGGAGTTTATTTTTTGGTATAGTTCCTTGATGAGCTTTTATGCGGTTATGGGTACGGCGGCCTTGTCCGTCGTCGTAAACTTTTAAGTGCAGTATTCATATGTGGGATTGGACTCGTATGCGGTGTAGGTCTTTTGTTTATGTATATTATATGGCAGCCTTGTCGGCTTTGCCTTACGCACGTCGTTGGTTTTAAAAAAAAATGAGGCGTTATTTAATTTCCGCAGTTTACTTAGTTGTTAAGGTAGATGGGTGCCCAGGTAGGGCACCAGTCACGGGCTCGGGGTTCGGGTCGTGACAGAAATTGCGAGCCTAAGAATGTGATAACCACCGAGACCTTAGGTATATAAGGCCTTCTCGGGTAGTAAAAAGTTAAATCAGACCAAGGGTAAGAGTTAAATACGACGCCGAGTCGGGTTGAGGACCTATTAAGGGTCGCCCCATGGCTTGAAATGGTATGGGATCAATTGGTAGTAATCACGCTATGTGACAGGGTCACGAGGGTGCAAGGCCCAAGTCTAGTTAATCCTTTTACGGGTTCGTGGACGCATTCCACCGGAACCAGGGTGTGAGAGCCGGAAATGGCCTTATGTTGTTTAGAATAGTAACTCCAAAGATTGCAGGCCCGAATCAGTATGAAGGCTATGAACGTACGCTAGAATAAGTTTGGAAGTACGGGAAGAGTACGACCAGTAAGAAAGAGAGCGACCAACTGTAAAGAAATGGAGCCTGAATCCATGAGGACCTTTCGTGGTGACTACACCCGTGAGTGTTGGGTGGTAGCTGAGCGGGTAGATAATAATTACTGGTAACGATACAATCGTTGGACCACTAGATCTAGCGGTGTTATGACAGACGTTGAGGTCATTATGAGTACGGGCTAGTTGGCCTCTTGTTATGCCAACGTTGACTGCAGAGAGAGATTGGCTCGATTCCAGTTTTCTGGTAAGCTGATTATCCAGTGTAAAGGAAGAAAAGTGGTAGTAACTAGTGAATTTATTATGCCTTAAGAGGAAATTTCTTTAAAAATTCTGGTCTAAATTATTAGACAGTGACAAAGAAAACCCAACTTACAAATATGGATGACAGTTGGAAGAAGAAATTACTTCTTTAATTAAAAGCCTAAAGTTTATTCATCATATGAAAAAGCAGGCCAATGAAGACAAACCATCTTCTTTCTTTTCTAAATTAGAAAAATCTATCAAAATGAAGAACCCTCAAGTAACGGAGGAAGAATTAATGATTTCTTATCTTGATAAGATGAAAGCAAATTTCGTGAGAAATTTTAAATCAAAAATAGATGACACTCCGTATTCATAAACTTCGACTATTTCCATGAAAGAAGCTCAAGATGATAACCCATATGGTTGTCTTGGAGGAGAATCCCAGCCGTTGAAAGACAATACCTACCAGCCTACAATAGAAAATCTGTTTGACAACTTAATTGAAGTAGTCACAGAAAAGGCAAAAGCAAAGAAAGATTCACGTGGAAAGACAAAAATAATGGAATAACATGACTAAGGGTCCCATCCGACATCCATAATGGAGGGAAAAGACAAAAAGGACATATTCGTCCCCACAACTTTAATAAAGTTATTCCAACTTTCATAAAGTTATTTGTTTATTCTTTTACTTTTCTTTTTTAATAAGATAAGTCTTCTCTTTGTAAAGTTGTTTGGAGTCTTGTAATAATTTAGATTCATTTACTATTTGTTTAGTATATTGTAAACATAATTGAAGTCCGCCTTCACCTATAAAAGGTGACTCTCATTCAGTAGTAGAAGGCAAGCCTTAGAATACTAAGCACTGTAAATTTTCAATATAATATCAAAAGCTTTCTGCACATACTTTCTCTTGCTTGAGCACATCTCTAGGTACGATTCTCCCATCCTTTTAAATTTTGTAATTTTTATTATGATAGGCTAATAATACTATAATGTCTAAGAATGCTCTGCGATGATATGTAAAAAAAATGAGGAAGAGGAAGAAGAGTTTGCCAGAACATATCACTAAGGGTCATGAGATACCCTAATAGTTATACTCTTGTCGTACGGAGTGTCTTTTCAGCCATCGCCGTTGATGTTAGACATAAGGCATTTTCATGGGCCATTTTTTGTATTAATCTATGTATGATTGTTGGGCGTATACTCTGGTAAATCCCTGCTTTAGTGAACAATATTGTGTACTACTCTTGCCTTTTTCTTTTAATATTATGTAATAAGTGTCACAACCCAAATCAGAGGGTCGCGATGGGCACCCGGATCCCACCTGCCGGGTACTGCTAATCAACACCTAACCATAAATAAATACGGACTAAGTCGAAAAGGTTATGAAAGCTTTTAACCAGAAGCTGAACTTATACATATATACATACCCATGTCATGACCGATGTTATACCCCGTTTTTCCAGAGTATGTACGTAATGGAATACGTACGAAAGTCTAGCCTTAAAGATAAGCCTTGGACGTTTTTTTGTACACAACTCACTAAAAGAATCGTTTCACTAAACGTTTCCACGACTTCGTAGAGTAAATTCGCTATGCCATTTCTTATTTTTGCGGATTTTTAGAGACGAAACATTTTGGACCAATGGGAGGGTGACATGTGTCACCCTCACATTGAAGCAAATGGGTGGCTTTGGGCGATTAGGCGTCAAGAGGGTGTTAGCCTTGGCGATTGGTTCCTTGCTTAGGCCTTGTTTTGTGTCATGTTTTGTGGAGTGTTTTGTGGAGTGTTTTGTGGAGTAGGGGTTAGGGTGCACTTGGCTTGATCTTGGCCTTACACTTGCCTTGCACTTGTCTTCATCTTGGCCATTGGTTCACAAGGCTTGAGCTATAAATACCCTCTTGAGATGAAGAGTTCTTCATCCACAAAAGCTTTCAAGTCTAAAAATCCTTCCCTCTCCCTTTGTAAGCACTTCGTCCAACACCCCCTCCGAGAAGCTTGGCAGGCTACCCCACCCCTAGCCTGAAACCTACCCCTTCCTGGTAGAAAAGTTGCCTTCTTGTATTGTTATAATGCCCAAAATACCTAGCCCAAATACCTTAGTACTTAGTAGAAGTTGTGAAGAACTTCTAAGGTTTCCTTGGAGCATACAACTTAGGAGCAAAACCTTGCTCAGCGCGACTTTTCTAGGATATTATTGGGCTTACCGAGGTAACTAATCCTAACCCTCTTTTGAATTAGAGAATACTTCTTTGTTGTAGAATAAGAATAAGTATAAATACTTAGAAGAATATCACAGAATAGAATTGAATTGCTACCACAGTAGAAGGGTTTGAAAGAAGAATAATCAAACTGTACTTACATAGGACTATTTTCACAGTAGACTTATATAGCTCACTGTAGGGAAGTCTTTGACTTTCCATAGAATTGTGAACCCTCTGCTTAGAATGACCTTCGAGTAGTCTTTGATAGATATCTGTGACTATTATAGGTGACTCTGCTTGCGACATATTCAACTTGGCGGTGGTTTTATTTGAGAAGGTATGTGATTCTTCCTAAAGCATGATATTTTACAATATGTATATAGTACGGTGAGCGTCGTGTGTTAATCGAATAATAACTACGGCAATGTCTTTGACTTAAGCTGAATAATACTTACGGCAATGCCTCACGCTTAAGCTGAATAATACGTCTGGAAATGCCTCACCGCTTAAGCTGAATAATAAAGAATCAAAACATTTCAAAGGACTCATGAATCATTTTCTGAAGAGAACTAATTGGTTTTAAAATGAAGCTTAAGAGTTATACTAGCTTTATGGGAAGTTAAGTATAACCACTTAAGATTGATAAAAGAAACAAGTTGCCTATGTATTTATAACGCACTTATATTAAATTGTGAAAAGAATAATAAGATGGTTTGATAAGTAGACATGACATGTTGCTATGTGTGTTAGTACCTTGTAACGCTTGTATAAGTGAGTATCCTTGTTGTACTTATGTTGTTTAAAGATAAGTCGTTATGTTAGTGTACTATCACTCACCTCTTGAGATGATCTGGGGGTTAAGGCGCCTCCGACGCGGGGTAGACTCGGTGATGCAGGACCATGATTCGAGAATACCTATGCGGGTCCGAGGGCCTATGCGGAGCTACGAGTTCCAGTTAGTATGCGGGGTTATGCCTCACGCGGTCTATGTGGCCATGCGGACAATGAGTCGGGGCGATGCCGAGGAGTAGCTACCCTCGATGCGGGGTTATACCTCATGCGGGCCCATGTGAGTGGCCTATGCGGACTCCGGGAGTCCAGGATTAGGCTTGCAGAATGATGATGTGGGCAAGTGGCCCTGTTTCGATCAATCGCAGCCTAGACAAGGCGTATTACGATTACCTATTGTTGCTCTTGTTTGTGGTGTGGCACTATGTGCGGTTTCTTTTGTTGTTTCACAAATATTTGAAAACTGGTTTTAGAAATGATATGTTTTCATTTAAGTACTTTCTGATTCGCATATTTAGTACTGTTGTCGACCTCCTTCGGGGCTGCGTTCATGCCGCGGTAAGGGCAAGCAGTGCTAGATCCGCATCCTTAGGATCTCTACGTTGGTGTCGGGAGCTCCATCTCTTCCGAGGCTCTACTTTTGGTATGATCTCCTGTTGTAGATAGTTTTTGCAGTCGGTATGGCGGCCCCGTCGCCATAGTTGTATATTTCCTTAAGTGCAGTAGTCATGTTATGCGATGTCGGATGTAATCGCTAAACCATGATTATATATATATCGAAAGCGTGTTTTCTCACATAATCTGTCTTATTTTATAAAGCGTTTCATGTCTTGCTTTATGTTTCCGATTACTCGATGTATGACTACTTGGGTGCCGGTAAGGCACGATCCACGGGCCGGGCAGTCGTGACAAAAGTAGTATCGAAGCGATTAATCCTCGGAAAGTGTCTACAGACCGTATCTAGTAGAGTCTTGATTATCGGTGTGTTGTGCACCACACCAATAATCAGGAGGCTATAGGATATTTAGGATTGGTTTCCGTTCTTCTCATTACGAGATCGTGCTTTAGAGCTGTGTTATAGGTTGGACCCCTCTAACGTATTCCTTTCCTCGTATGCGATTATGCCTCACGTAAGGCAACCCGGCCCCGAAGGGCAAAGCGGTAGGAGGCTGCTAGCGAGACACCCAGTCACGAGGCTCGAGCCCGATCCTATACGAGACGGCGAGTTCTATGACGCCGCCGGCCCAGCGAGACCACGATACCACACCTCATCCCACGGCTGGGGCGGAGGAGTTAGGGTACAAGGAGATGGCCCAACTATTGGCTAAAGTTGTGGCCCGTCGAGAGAAGGCTGGATCGGCGGTTCAGTTCAGCTCGGCTCGGTCGTACCCGTGGTTCACCCGAGGGCAGAGAGTTTGAGGCTACGAGACTTCTTGAGTTGTAGCCCGCCGGAGTTTTATGGATCGAGGCGGGAGGATGATCGCGCAGAGTTCATCCGTCGGCTTGAGGATTTTGAGAGTGATCGGCGTCGGAGACCGAGTCCGTGATCTTTGGTTCACATAGTCGCGTGATACGCGATCGATTGGTTTGATTCATGGGAGTTATCCCGGAGAGCACGCGTCCCGCCTACTTGGGATGAGTTCTCGCAGGCTTTCTCACTCACTTCTTGCCTCCACGGATGAGGAGGCGCGGTGATAGATTTTTACCTTCGAGGCGAGAGAGGGCCTTGTCGGGAGTACAATGTCGAGTTTGATTCATTGGCTCGATATGTCCCGGCATTGTAGCGAGATATGGAGGATAGGGTGCACCGCTATGTCACCGGGCTGACGACTATATGGCGAGTCATGTGCGGGGTTTCTCTCGGTAGGGTATGGACATTACCGCGTGCGAGCTCACGCCCTTGGATGCGAGGCGCGGTCGGCGAGTGGGCGACGGCCAGAAGAAGGCGGGGCGGGAGGGTCTTACGGTGGTTATCGTGGTGGCGGCCTCGGCGATCTAGATTCGCACCACGGCCCGGCTCGAGCACTCTGCACCGTCCTCGGCCACGGCCCGAGTTTTGAGGCGGGCTGTGGCCCGGGGCTTGAGCGTCGAGTAGCGAGTGCGGCGATCGGGACCACCCCGGTGTGGCCGTCGGTAGATCCCATTACGGAAGTGTGGTACTACTTTTGGAGCTTGTTCTGATTGTAGCCAGGTCACTTTGCGGCTGTCGGCCAGGCGTGGCGGTGGTAGGGCTCACCAGTTACGTTGCCGCTCATCATCTCCTCTGATTACTCGCCCGAGGCGTGGTGCTCATGGGTCAGGTCGCGGCAGGTCGTGGCTCGTCCCGGTCTAGCGGTCCTCGTAACCGCTTTTATGCTTTGTCCAGCGGGATCGTGAGGCCTCACCGATGTCGTCGCAGTACCTTATCGGTTCTGGGTTTGATGTGTATGCTTTGATAGATCCGGTTCTACTCATCTATATATCTCCCTTGTTGCTAGTAGGATTGGGATAGAGCACGAGTCCATAGACCGCTTTCGAGGTAGCTACGCGATGGTGATTCGGTGGTAGCTCGCGTATATAGAGCTTGTCTGTGACCATTTACGTCGGACCGCCGACTTGATAGAGTTGGAGATGATTGACTTCGACGTGATCATGGGGATGGATTGGCTAGCTTCGCTACGCCAATGTAGACCGCAGAGAGAATAGCACGATTCCGGTTTCTGAGAGGCCGGTTGTTGAGTGGGAGCACCGGTATCGCCGGGGTAGGTTTATTTCCTACCTCAGGCTAGGAAGATGGTGCGAGAAGGGTATATCTACCATCTCGTTCGTGTTTGATCTGAAGGCTGCGGTACCAGATTTTCATCGGTTCGAGTCGGCGAGTTCCCGGACGTGTTTCCGGATGACCTCGGGTATCCTCCCGAGAGGAGATCGAGTTTTGTATAGATGTGTTGCGGATACTCGGCCTATTTCCATTCCGCCATACGAATGGCACTGCCGAGTTGAGAGAGTTGAAGGATCAACAGGGATTTTCTAGAGAAGGGCTTCATTAGGCCTAGTGTTTCTCCACAGAGGCCCGGTATTGTTCGTGAAGAAGAAGGGCGGGGCCAGCTGCGCATGTGTGTTGATTACTGACGGTGAACAAGGTGACCATTAAACAGATACCCTTCCGTGATTGATGATTTGTTCGACCCGGTTGCGGTGCGAGATGTTTCTCAAGATTGATCTGCGATCGCTATCATCAGTGCGAAGTCGAGAGGTGGATGTCCCTAGGATCGCATTCGGACCCGACGCATTATGAGTTGGTCATGTCTTTTGGTTGACCAATGCTCGCGGTATTCATGGATTTGATGAACCGAGTGTTCAAACCATTTTTGACACGCTTGTGATAGTGTTCATTGATGATATCTTGGTTTATTCTCGCCGAGCAGAGCACGCGAGCATTGAGGATCGGCCGATAGTTCTCGAGACTGCAGCTTGACGCCAAGTTTTCCAAATGTGAGTTTTGGTTGACTTGATGGCGTTTCTTGGGCATATTGTCGGGTGATGGCATTCGAGTTGATACGCCAAGATCGAGGCGGTCAGACTTGGCCTAGACCTCTACTCGGCTGCAGGTTCGCGATTTTACGGGCCTCGCAGATATTATCGGGTTCGTAGAAGTTTGCTTTATCTCTGCACCATTGACTAGGGTGACTCGAGAAGGCAGCCAAGTTTCATGGTGATGCTTGTGGCGGGGTTTCGATTCTTGAAAAGAGACCGACGACCGCCCGTTCTTACTCTTCCGGAGGTCCGGATGGTTATGTCGTGTATTGTGATCGTCGGGCATCGGGTTGGGATGTGTGTTGATGCGGCATGGCGGGGTTATAGCATATGCATCCCGACGGTGAAGAAACACGAGAGGAACTACCCCACCCATGATTTGGAGTTAGCGTAGTGATTCACGCTTTGAAGATCCGGAGGCACTATTTGTATGGGGTTCACGTGGATATTTATACGTACTACAAGAGCCTCCAAAGATATCTTCACGGAGGAGTCGAACTTACGGCGAGACGGTGGTTAGAGTTGCTTAAGGATTACGATGTTGATATCCTGTACCACGGGAAGGCCAATGTTGTGGCGTATGCTCTTAGTCGTAGGTCGATGGGAGCCTATCGGATGTGCGACTAGAGAGGAGGACATGGTTCGTGATTTGCATCGATTAGCGAGCCTTGGTGTCCGCTTGATTGATTACGATAGCGGTGGGGTTAGAGTTCGTGAGGTTGCCGAGTCTTCCATCGTCGAGGAGGTGAAGAGGCAACCTCGAGGATCGGCTTTGATTCGATATCGTGTCTGACTCTTCGTGAGGGCAAGGGTCCTTTGAGATAGCACGATGGGGTGCTAAGGTTTGAGGCGGATTGTGTTCCAGATGTTTGAGGACTTGGCAGTTCTTGGGGAAGCACACACAAGGCGTTACTCTATCCATCCGGCTCGACCAAAATGTACCACGACCTTAGATCGGTGTATTGGTGGGATGGCTTGAAGAGGACATTGCGAGTTCGTAGCTCGGTGCGTGTTGTCGGCGGTGAAGGTAGAGCACCGGAGGCCGGTGGTGCATTGCGTGCGATTGAGATCCCGACACGGAAGTGGGAGGTAATCAACATGGACTTCGTCACGGGATTACCTCGCACTCGGAGGAGACATGATTCTATATGGGTTATATCGGCCGACAGTATTTAAATCAGCCCACTTTCTTCCGTCGGGACGACTTTTGGTGAGGATTATGCGGACTTTACATCCGAGATCGCCGGTGCATGAGTCCCTACTTCGATCATATCGCATGAGAGCGGTTCACGGCTAACCAGGAGGTCCTTCCAGGGTTTAGGGGCAGTGAGCTCGAGTAATCGCATTTCATCCACGAATGACGGACGTGCGAGCGCACTATCCGCACTCTTGAGGATATCTTTGCGAGCTGTGTTATTGACCGATGGTAGTTGGGAGGATCATTTGCCTCTAGTTGAGTTCGCGTGATAATAATAGCTACCACTCCGGATTCGGATGGCGCCTTATGAGGCCTTGTATGGGAGGAAGTGCAGATCGCCTATAGGCTGGTTCGATGTGGGCGAGTGCGGCTAGTGGGACCAGATTTGGTGCAGTGCGATGGATAAGGTGAAGCTTATCCGAGGCGGCTATCGACTCGAGTCGGCCAAGTCGTATCACGAGATCATCGTCGTCGGCATCTTGAGTTCGAGGTTCATGGTAGGTTTTCCTAAAGGTGTCACCCATGAAGGGTGTGATGAGATTCGGGAAGAAGGAAACTCGGCCCAAGGTACATCGGGCGTTTCGTTGTCGCGAGGTAGTCAAGGTTGCTTATGAGTTGGATCTGTCGTCCGATCTGGAAGCAGTGCATCCGGTTTATCACGTATCTATGATTAGGAGATGTATCGGTGATCCATCTATGGTACACCGATTGACGATGTCCAGTGACCAGGGTTATCGTATGAGAGATTCCCATAGCGATAGTCGATCGTCAGGTTAGGCGTCTGCGGACCAAGGACGTGGCTTCCGTCAAAGTCTTGTGGCGGAACGAGCTCAGGGAGGAGATGACGTGGGAAGCCGAGGAGGACATGAGGCAGAAGTATCCTCATCTTTTCCCCACACCTCCAGGTAATTCACTTTCCTACTTGTAAATTTTCGTTATCATTTCTGCCTAAGTGTTGTTCTGTGGCCGTGTGTGGCATTTGCATCGCTTAAGTTTTGAAGAATCTTATCGTTAACTGTCTTGGGAAGGAACATTCGGGACGAATGTTTCTAAGGGGGGGAGAATGTTATACCCCGTTTTTCCAGAGTATGTACGTAAGGGAATACGTACGAAAGTCTAGCCTTAAAGATAAGCCTTGGACGTTTTTTTTTACACAACTCACTAAAAGAATCGTTTTCCGACGAAACGTTTCCACAGCTTTCGTAGAGTAAATTCCGGCTATGCCATTTCTTATTTTTGCGGATTTTTCCGAGAGACGAAACATTTTGGACCAACGGGAGGGTGACATGTGTCACCCTCACATTGGAAGCAAGTGGGTGGCTTTGGACGATTGGGCGTCAGAGGGTGTTGGCCTTGGCGATTGGTTCCTTGCTTAGGCCTTGTTTTGTGCCATGTTTTGTGGAGTGTTTTGTGGAGTGTTTTGTGGAGTAGGGGTTAGGTGCACTTGGCTTGATCTTGGCCTTACACTTGCCTTGCACTTGTCTTCATCTTGGCCATTGGTTGGCCAAGGTTGAGCTATAAATACCCTCTTGAGATGAAGAGTTCTTCATCCACAAAGCTTTCCAAGTCTAAAAATCCTTCCTCTCCCTTTGTAAGCACTTCGTCCAACACCCCCTCCCTCGAGAAGCTTGGCGAGGCTACCCCACCCCTAGCCTAGCCAAACCTACCTCCCTTGGTAGAAAAGTTGCCTTCTTGTATTGTTATAATGCCCAAAATACCCTAGCCCAAATACCTTAGTACTTAGTAGAAGTTGTGAAGAACTTCTAAGGTTTCCTTGGAGCATACAACTTAGGAGCAAAACCTTGCTCAGGCGCGACTTTTTCTAGGATATTATTGGGCTTACCGAGGTAACTAATCCTAACCCTCTTTTGAATTAGAGAATACTTACTGTTGTAGAATAAGAATAAGTATAAATACTTAGAAGAATATCACAGAATAGAATTGAACTGCTACCACAGTAGAAGGGTTTGAAAGAAGAATAATCAAACTGTACTTACATAGGAATTTGCTTTCACGATGAACTTATATAGCTCACTGCAGGAAGTGCTTGACTTTCCATAGAATTGTGAACCCTCTGCTTAGAATGACCTTGAGTAGTCTTTGATAGATATCTGTGACTATTATAGGTGACTCTGCTTGCGACATATTCAACTTGGCGGTGGTTTTATTTGAGAAGGTATGTGATTCTTCCTAAAGCATGATATTTTACAATATGTATATAGTACGGTAGACGTACATATGTTAACTGAATAATAACTAACGGCAATGTCTTTGACTTAAGCCTGAATAATACTTACGGCAATGCCTCACGCTTAAGCTGAATAATACGTGCGGCAATGCCTCACGCTTAAGCTGAATAATAAGAAGCAAAACATTTCAAAAGGACTCATGAATCATTTTCTGAAGAGAACTAATTGGTTTTAAAGCGAAGCTTAAGAGTTATACTAGCTTTATGGGAAGTTAAGTATAACCACTTAAGATTGATAAAAGAAACAAGTTGCCTATGTATTTATAATGCACTTATATTAAATTGTGAAAAGAATAATAAGATGGTTTGATAAGTAGACATGACATGTTGCTATGTGTGTTAGTACCTTGTAACGTTTGTATAAGTGAGTATCCTTGTTGTACTTATGTTGTTTAAAGATAAGTCGTTATGTGAGTGTACTATCACTCACCTCTTGAGATGATCTGGGGTTGTCGCCTCCGTCGCGGGGGTAGACTCGGCGATGCAGGACCATGATTCGAGAATACCTCATGCGGGTCCAGGGGGCCTATGCGGAGCTACGAGAGTTCCAGGTTAGTATGCGGGGTTATGCCTCACGGCCTATGTGGCCATGCGGACAATGAGTCGGGGCGATGCCGGAGTAGCTACCCTCGATGCGCGGTTATACCTAATGCGGGCCCGTGTGAGTGGCCTATGCGGACTCGGGAGTCGAGATTAGGCTTGCGAATGAGGATGTGGGCGAGTGGCCTGTTTGATCATTCGCGGCCTAGACAAGGCGTATTACGATTACCTATTGTTGCTCTTGTTTGTGGTGTGGCACTATGTGCGGTTTCCTTGGTTGTTTCACACATATTTGTAAACGGTTTTAGAAATGATATGTTTTCATTTAAGTACTTTACGATTTAGATACTTAGTACTGTTGTACTTACCTCCTTGGGCTGCGTTCATGCCGCGGTAAGCAGCGAGTGCTAGATCCGCATCCTTAGGATCTCTACGTTGGTGTCTGAGCTCCATCTCTTAGGAGGCTCTACTTTTGGTATGATCTCCTGTTGTAGATAGTTTTTATGCGATCGGGGTATGGCGGGGCCCCGTCGCCATAGTTGTATATTTCCTCAGAGGTCTGTAGTCATGTTATGCGATTGTCGGATGTAATCGCTAAACCATGATTATATATATATGCCGAAAGGCGATGTTTTCTCACATAATCTGTGTCTTATTTTATAAACTGTTTCATGTCTTGCTTTATGTTTCCGCTGATTACTCTGATGTATGACTACTTGGGTGCCCCGGTAAGGCACCAGTCACGGGCCCCGGAACGGGTCGTGACAACCGACAAGGCCATACAAAACTACTATACACAGGACACATGTCTACAAGCCTCTAAAGAGTGTACAACAACAACAGGTCGGGACAAGGTCCCGCCATACCCATATAGACACGCAAAAATGTAACATACCAAAGTTACACCGACACTCCGGAAAGAGAGGAGTGCTTCCAAAAAGTCCACTGAAATCTGCAACCTATTCACGTGGACCGTCGTCCTGCCTGTGTGAACATGCGGGCATGAAACGCAGCGTCCCCAACAAAAGGAACGTCAGTACGATTGATGTACTGAGTATGTCAGGCCTAAGAAATAGCATAGTCAAGATATATAATCTGAAACAGAAACACTAACCAACAGTACATACCTCTGAGGGCCCTAACACATGTGTCTAAATGTTATGCAATACCAATGCAGTATACCGATGGCCACATAGGAGTCTCTCTTTTCATAACAGCCTCTGTGGGCATAATATACATAACTGTCATGCATGATGCAAATAAGGTATACTATCTATTTTCCATAACCGCCATGCAGACTTTCGATAGTATCGGAATCCTACTTCCCATGACCGCCACATAGGCTTTCGGTCCAATCATAACCTCCACACAGGCTTTCGATTATATCATATAAGTCATGTTGGCTAGTCATGCTGGCTTCAATATCAATGTTGGCCTCTTAAGGCTCTTTTGTGCTAATCTGTACCAGCTGCAGGTGGTGTGCGTATATAACGCATTTCCATCTTTCTCCGTATCCCCTACATATATATATATATATATATAATATTTACCAGGTAGTAATGTACATATCACAAGTGGTCCAGGGTAATATGCGAATGCAATGCAAATGCATGAATGTAATACTATGTTCCAATTTCAACGGGTGACATATTACCTTTGACGACACTGTGAATCTCATTATCATTTTTTTCATATGACTCTTTAAGGACTTAGAAACAATTTAGACATGCTTTCAGCATAAGAATCGATAACATGATTATTCTTAATTTCTAGGAATAGAATAAATTTTGGAACAATATCACAATTATATTTCATACGTAGAACATAACAAAAGAAAGAATTAATTTGCCTTCACATACCTTCGTTTAGACTTTAAGGTTCCAAACTCTTAATAAAACAATCGGATGTAGTAATAGCGGGATCAGAAAAATATTTGGAATCTTTTGTGGCCAAACGCATACAGTCTCCCTCTCTTTTATTTTTTTTGTTCTCAAAGGGTTGTTGGTTCTTACTTATTGTAAGGAGAAAGTAAATTGTGGCTGTACAGAGAAAGGCAAATGTTGCCTTTGCCTATATTAGGCTAACAATTCACGTACAATGCTGCCCCCCTCATTTGGCCAAAAAGGCGGTGGGGGCCTTTGCCTCACGCCACCTGCCCAACATGCATTCAAAATTAATTAATTAAATGACTTGCCTTCGTATAATTTATTAATTATACACATAATTACTTCTAGATCTCACTTTAATTAAATTCTAAAAATTCATAAATTTTTTGTATACTTGATTTCATAATTTTTAATATGACATTAGTCCATCACATCTTTTGGAGATATACAACTTATTATTATTAATCTCCATCGTCACATTACATCAAAATTATTTCGGGATCGCTTTCCTTGTATACTAATTTCCTTATTAGCATATGTAAATATAACAAAATTTTCCCAACGCTCGGGTCTATTATCTTAATTTACGTACTCCAATTATCGCCCAAAATTACGAGACGTTACATCATTTTCCCCTTAGAAACATTCATCATTGAATGTTGGGGTGATATATAACATACACCACTAATCAGATCTCTCATGGTATTCCAGCATTGATTACAATATGAGGGATTGGAATTTACCTCATGCTTCTCCTGGAACCTCAGCGTTGGTCTGGAATAAGTGCGGATATTTGTGCATCATTTCTTCTTTCGCCTCCCACGTCAGCTCTTCCACATTCCTATTTCGCCACTAGACCTTCACAGAAGTTATCTTCTTAGTCCTCAGCTTGCGGACTTGTCGATCTAGGATAGCCACAAGAATCTCTTCATATGATAGATTCTCTGTAACCTGCACATCCTCTATTGGTACAATCCGAGAAGGATCTCCAACACATGCTCTTAACATGGAAACATGGAAAACCGGATGAAAAAACTCTAATTCTAACGGTAAGTCCAATTCATAAGCTACCTGACCAATACGTCGAATTACGCGATATGGTCCAATATATCTTGGACTAAGTTTTCCCTTCTTTCCAAATCTCATTACTCCCTTCATAGGCGAAATATTCAAGAATACCCAATCATCTACCTGAAATTCTAAGTCTCGCCGTCGCACATCTGAATATGACTTCTGACAACTTTGATCCGTTAACAACCTTTCATGAATAAGCTTCACCCTCTCTATGGCTTGATGCACTAAGTCAGGTCCAAATAACTCTGATTCGCCTACCTCGAACCATCCGATAAAAGATCTACATTTTCGTCCGTATAAAGCCTCATATGGAGCCATTTTAATACTGCCATGATATCTGTTATTGTACACAAACTCAATAAGGGGTAAATGATCATCCCAACTCCCCTTAAAGTCCAACACAAAAGCTCGTAACATGTCCTCGAGTGTCTGAATCGTCCGCTCGGTCTGACCATCTGTTTGCGGATGGAAAGTCGTACTTAAATTAACTCGTGTGCCTAATCCTTTATGAAATAACTTTCAAAAGTTAGCTGTAAACTGAGCACATCGGTCAGATATAATAGAAACAGGCACACCATGAAGTAGAACAAGCTCCTTAATATATAATTTCGCGTAGTCCTCGGCTGTGTAGGTAACTTTCACCGGTAAGAAATAAGTTGATTTGGTTAGTCTGTCAACGATCACCCAAATGGAATCAAACTTACAAAAAGAATGAGGTAATCCCGTAATGAAATCCATATTAATCATTTCCCATTTCCATATCGGAATCTCGATGCTCTGAGTTAAGCCACTGGGCTTTTGGTGCTCTATTTTACATGTTGACAGTTGGGACATTGAGCTACAAATTTTGCCACGCTCCTCTTCATATCATTCCACCAATAAATGCTCTTGAGGTCATGATACATTTTAGTTGATCCCGAATGAATGGAGTACCGTGAACAGTGAATCTCCGTCATAATTCTATCCCATAATCCTGCTACATTTGGAACACATAGACGACCCTGGTGCATGAGAGTTCCCTGTTCGTCCATCTCAAAGGTCGTGGTTTTCTTCTGCTGAATGCTTTTGTCACGACCCGACCTCGGACCCGTGACTGGTGCCTTACCACCCTTGTGATACAACATCAGAGAAAACCAGTGGAAGTAAATTCACAAACAGGAAACCATATAAAATATGAAACAGGCTAACCCAAAATGGCTACCTTCCTGTAAACATAAATATAACAAAAACTGAATAGTTACATCCTTAACAACCCAATTTATAACAGGACTACAGACCTCTAAGAATGTGTAACCACTGTGACGGGACAGGGCCCCGTCATACCCCTGAATGTACATAATATCTACAACATCAGGGAGAACCGTACCAAAAGTCAAGCCTCCGGAGAAATGGAGCTTCTGACACCTGATCAAAGATCCTAAGAATGAGGATCCACCACCTGCTACCCTACTGCGGCATGAGCGGCCAGGAGAATTCGATTACAATATGTACCAAGTATGTAAAACTGGAAAGTACTGTAATAATATCATAAGTACAAAATAAGCTGGAGTCATGGAAGAAAACCAAATTACAATGCACTGTGTCTTACTAACAATGAGAGTAACAAGTATAAATTTTACTGCATAAAAATAGGAGGCTCATGATCAAAACAGGGTCCCTCGCCCGTAGTATAATTAAACAATCCTACTCCTGGGACTATTTCACCCGCATAGGTCCGGTGGACCCGCATGAGGTCATCCGCCTCGCATGAGACTATTTCACCCGCATGAGACTATTTCACCCGCATGGATCCTGTGGACCCGCATGAGTACAAGCGCCGCACTCGCATGGGACTATTTCACCCGCATGAGGTCATCCGCCTCGCATGGGACTATTTCACCCGCATAGGACTATTTCACCCGCATGGACCCGGTGGGCCCGCATGAGTACAAGCGCCGCACTCGCATCATGGGTAGCAAATCCATGGAATAAGTAGTAAATCATCCTAATGGACGCATACCCGTGGACCCTCCATCGTGTCAGTATGTCCAAAGGAAATAACAAGATTAAGTAATAAACCATCCTAATGGACGCATACCCGTGGACCATCCATCGTGTCAGTATGTCCAAAGGACATAACTAGAATCACCCGGGGTCTACCCCGTAAGAATACGTAACCTAGCACAACTGGCTATCATACATAACATAAGCGCTACCGGCTTATCATAACATAAGAAAGTTAAGAAATCCCCTAACTTCTTATTAACATTATTAATATATCCTCTCATTTTAGTTTACTTAAGGCACTAACATGTCATTTAAGAGAAAATCCGGGAATTCAACCCAAGTACCACGTACTTCTAACCTTTTAAGAAATGACTCCTTTTTATATAAAACCTTCAAGGTACTAATAACCGTAGTATCAAGTCATGACTACTTTTCAAGACAAGTCACCTTTCCTTTTAGAAATATAATAGGCTTCTAAATCATATGACTTCTTTTCTTTTGAAACCTTAGGCAACCAATGCCTTAAAATCAATTTGCCTTTCATAAATTCAAACCATTTATCCGTACTTATTTTACTTAGAGTAAATCTTCCTTTGCTAACCTTCCAATAAGCTAATATAACCAACTTCCCATAAAGTCGTTATATTAACTTTATACATTAATCAAATACATTTCCCTATATCTCAGGGACTTATACTTTTACAACGAGACAAGTATCATATACTTAAAACACTTCAAGTCCCTTAACTTTGAAAACTTAAGACATTATTAATAATTTTAAAGAAGTGGGTTAATCTCCTGCCCAACTTGGCCATTCTTAAATAAGTAAAGGATATCAAAACCTTGTACGTCTACCGTACTACATAAGTGCAACTAGTCATGCTCAAGAGATATGAAAGTTCCACATACCTCTTCGGGTCAATCCACTTGCAAGTCCAATATACCATGCGTAGTATGTTTAACCTATAATGACCATAATACGTCCATTAGCCTTTATTTTCAATGTAGAACATTCTACTAGAAACGTCCCTTACTCCTACGGAAAATTGGACAGCACTTCCTTTGTTTCTACATACTTTGCTACCTTTTTCAAGGCCGAATTCAATAACCAAACACGCCATTCTTAAGGCTCAACAATCCAATCAACACAAAAGGGGATTACACGCCTAACTTGGACGTGTAAAATTCTGCCCCACAATACTTAACAACTAATACAACCATAAGGTCCAATTTGACAACTTTGGGGTATAACAACATAAATCCTTATCCAATTCCTTTTTAATCCAAATTCTTATCTAATTCTTACATGCAATATATCTAAAGGCAATATTGACATCTACAAATCCTTTCTTCCACACATGCAACACAATTTACTAGTAAAAAGAGAAAGGATTGTTACCTTAGAGTTTACCCAAATTAGTCCAACAATTTCACTAGCCTCCTTTCCACAGTCACCACCACAAAACTCCTACAAGCATGCCAACAAGTTTCCTTCTTGCCACATTTTTCAGATTTTTCTCAAGCCTTGATTTCCTCTTGATTTTCTAGAGAGAAGGGAGAGCTTTTAATTTTTAGAGAGAGAGGAGAGCTTGAAGAATGACCAAGTCTTCAAGACTTGGTCAATAAATAGGACATGCAAAATTAGATGGGGGGGGGGGGGACACTTGTCACCCACCCATGGCCTTTTTTAAAACAAAACAGTTCAGATTTTTCCCCCCAGCCGCGAACTCCGCCTCGGCGCGGCTGAAACCATCGCCACTTCTCGAACTTCCGGCGCGCGGCCGCTTCCGTGGCCATGTGGCCTCGACCGAAATATTTTTCTGTCCGACTGCGCACTGAACTTGTAACTTCCATAACTTTCTACTCCGATGTCCTATCGACGAACGGTTGGTTGCGTTGGGAACTAGACTCAACGAACTACGTACTAGGCCTTAGAAACACCTACAAACTCTGGATGAACTAGGAGATATGCCGCTCCAAAGTTGACTAAAACCTGTCCGAATCATTCTGACAACCTATCTTTCTAAAATTTTAAATCTTTAACTCCCGTCCGTACGTTCTCATAGCATGACCTGAATTACGGGGTGTAACAACCTTCTCTTATCTTCTTCAAACTAGGGTCTTCCCATTGATGTTCTTTAATTTCGGATATGAGGGATGATTCTGACATGTTCGGAATCACAAAACCACCATCTTCCGAATCCATTAATCGAATTCCCAAACTAGCTAATTGATGAAGCTCTCTTATCAATTCCTTCATTTTGACTTGCGCTTGCATCGAGCTGACCGTTGATTTACGGCTAAGTGCATCTGCTACCACATTAGCTTTACCAGGGTGATATAAGATGTCTACATCATAATCCTTCAATAACTCAAGCCATCTTCTTTGTCTCAAGTTCAGCTCCTTCTGTTTGAATATGTATTGTAGGCTCTTATGATCCGTAAAATTGTCTATATGAACACCATATAAATAGTGCTACCAAATCTTTAGTGCATAGACTACCTCGGCCAACTCAAAATCATATGTCAGATAGTTCTTTTCATGTTTCCTCAATTACTTGAAGCATAGACAATCACTTTACCATGCTGCATCAACACGCATCCCAAACCTACTCCCGAGGCATCACATTACATAACATAAACTTCTGGTCCCTCAGGGAGAGTAAGGACTGGTGCCGATGTTAATCTATCCTTCATGTTACACCCCGTAATTCCAGGTCATGTATTGAGAACGTATGAAAGGAAATAAGAATTGAAATTGGAAAGATAAGTTGACAGAAGGTTTTTGGACAGATTTTCAGTCAACTTTGTAGCGGTATATCTCCTAGTATATTAGAAGTTTTTAGGTGTTTCAAAATCCTAATATGAAGTTCGTTGAGTTTAGTTTCCAACGCAATAAACCGCTCGTTGATAGGACATCAGAGTAGAAAGTTATGGACGTTAGAATTCTGTTGACGGAGGAGAAAGAAAGCTTCAATCAGGCGCCATAGCGCCACGATGCCGACTGCAGGGCCGCATCGCCGAAATCCCTGAAGTGTTCTGAAGTTGCAGCGCCGCGGCACCGACTGCAGGGCCGCGCCGCCGAGGAGGGATTTTTCGCGAAAAAAGGGTAAAAATCAGAAGATATTTTTGTAAAGGGCCTATGGGAGGGCGACAAGTGTCCCTCCCAACTTGTGGACCAAGATAAGGCTTATATATCTTGGCCAAGTCTTGCAAGACTTGGCCAATTCTACACAATAAAATCATCCAAACACTTGCTCTCTTATCTCAAAATTTGATAAAACCCTAAGTGTGATGAGATTTTTCGAAAGGCGACAAAAATGTTATATGTTGGCAAGCTTATAGAGGATTCGTGTAAGTGATTTTAACGTGAAGAAGAATTGCGGAAAGAGGGCTAAAATGGGCGAGATTGTTGGACTGTTTTGGGCTTATCAAGGTAATAATCTTGTCATCCTAGTGATTGAAGATTACATGTTTAGTAGTTGTTAAATGAGCATGTGTTATATATATTGAAGTTTGAAAAGATTTGCATCATGTCGACTTGTTGAAAACCGAAAATGGGCATGTTAGCCACTAATGTTGAAATCAATTCGGTTGTTAGCTAAAATCGTTACATGTTATATATATAAGGGTATATAGTTGTTATAATTAGTTATGACTTATATAACATGTTGGAATAATGATTTGGATTTGAAAGGATTTGAAAAGGATGATATGTGAGCATGTTGTAGCCGAGAAGTTGCCTTAAACTTATTGGATTGTTTAATATGAATTGTGGGGCATAATTTTACACGTCCGGTTAGGCGTGTAATCCCCTTTGTATTGCTGAATTGTTGGGCCTTAAATGTGGCATTTGGTTATTGATTTTCGGGCCTTGAAAAAGGTGGAAAAGTACGTAGAAACAAAGGAAGTGTTGCCCGATTTTCCGTAGAATAAGAGTCCTTATACTTAGAAATACTCTACGTTGAAAGCTAGAAGTTGATAGGCGTATTATGGTTATTATAGGTTGACATTCTACGTGCGGCAAATTCAAGTGAGCAAGTGGATTAAGCCGAAGAGGTATGTTGAACTTTCCCTATCTTCTTGAGCATGGGTTTTATAAATGTATAGTACGGTGGACGTACATGGTTAAAAATGAATTTGGTATCCTTGCCTTGTTTTCGAAAAGGATTTCTTGACTTGAAAAGTATAGAATACTTGATTTGGATAGTATAGATTCCTTGAACTATTCTAAAGATAAGAGACTTGATTTATAAAGTTAAGAGACTTGAAGTAGTTTGAAAGTTATGTAAGTTGATTTGAAAGTATGTGATACTTGGTTTTGAAAGTATAAGTCTCTTGGTTATAAAAAGAATGAGTTTGTCTAAGACGTAGAGAGTTATAACGACTTTATGAGAAGTTAGTTATAACGGCTTTATGAAAGGTTAAAGATGTCTTAGTTTCTAAAGCATAAAGTTAATATAACGGCTTTATGTGAAGTTGGTTATAACAACTTTATGAAAAGTTAAAAGAATGGTTTACTCTAGTGATGTAAACAAAGATAAATGACTTGAAATGAAGAAATGCAAATTGATTTAAAGGCATCAATTGTTTAAAGTTTTAAGGTGAAAAGTCACTTGATTTAGAAGCCTAAAAATGTATTTCTAAAAGTGTAGTGACTTGTTTGAAATGTAGACATGCCTTGATACTACGGGTGTTAGTATCTTGGGGTTTTATATGAAAATGAGTCTTTTGAAAAGAATGGAAGTACGTAGTACTTTGGGTTAAATTCCCGGAATGTGATGTGATATGAAAGTGCCTTGAGTTAATAAAAATGAAATTCATTTCTGTATGATAATGAAAGTCTAAAGATTTTATGAACTTGCCCATGCTTTCTTGTGATAGTCTTGAGTGCAAGTATTATATTTTTACGCTGCCGTGGCTCTCAGTTGGAGGGCCGGCTGTATTACACCCCGTATTTGCAGGACATGTTTTAAGAACGTACGTAAGAACTCAGAAGTGTTAAGATTTGAGACTTGTAAAAATTTATCGGAATTATGAAATTGTCGGAAAACGTAATATTGTGACGAATGGGAGGGCGACACGTGTCACCCCCCTTAAGTGAGCTTGGGCGAAATGGACATGGACAAAAGGGTCATTTGACCCTTGTTAGGAAGACAAGTCTTGCAACTTGAAGAGCTTGACATAATTGACTTGGTCAATGGGTCCACAAAGTCTTGATATTTAGTAAGACCTCATCCAAGCCACCCATTTGTTTGCATCTTGACCCTCCATTGTGCTATATAATACTAGTAGTAGCAAGACAAGCTTCCATACTTAGCCAAATTTTCATGAAATTGGAAGAACTCTTTTAAGAGCTCTCGGGTTCTAGCACACAAAGAAGAATTTTTTTTTGTTTCTTGTCCATTAAGCTCCACACTTTAAACCAAGGTTCATGAGTGTATTGTAAGTGTATCTCAATAGAAAAATCCCGGAAAAAGATAGTTTTCGTATTAGTCGCAAGGTGAAAACCTAGTTGCTTCTCTAGGTTTTGGTTGGAAGATTGAAGGAAATGTGTTGGTGTTGTTCTAAGGGTCTCAAGTAGCGGATTGGAGTGTCAAGGAGGGGCTCTAAGTTTCTAGGGAGCAACTTTGGATTTGAAGTTGGACTAAGAATCGTTGAGGTAATAATCTTGGCTCTTAAGTATTACAAGATTATGTATTGTTGTTAGTTTTACACATTTGCTAGCAGGAAGTATATGTGTTGAAGTTTCTTAAGTATTATGGATTGTTGTAGCCTAAAATCCGAAATGACATATTAGCCATTTGAAGTTGGATTACAAGTTGGTAGTATTTAGAATCGTCGCATGTTACTTACTTGAAGATTATAGTAGTTATAATAAATTGCGACTTGATATCATGTTATACTAACAATTCGGATTGAAAAGGAAATTGGATAAGAATTGATGTTATAGTACCTCAAGTTAGCCGAATTGGCCTAGTAAGTTGTATTAGTTTGATATCGTTTGTGGGGCGGAATTTTACACGTCTAGTAGGCGTGTAATCCCCTATTGTTGGTTGCATTGATTGGGCCTTAAATGTGGCGTGTTTGGTTATTGAATTCGGCCTTGAAAAAGGTGGCAAAGTATGTAGAAACAAAGGAAGTACTGTCCGATTTTCCGTAGAATTTAGTGACTTAGCACTTAGAATATTCTACGTTTGAAGTAAGAAGTTAATGGACGTATTGTGGCCATTATAGGTTGAAGTACTAAGTATAGCGTATCCTACTTGGAGGGTGGAATAGCTATCAAGGTTGAAGTACTTTGGAGCATTTTGCTACTTGTCGATAATCGTCGCGAGGTATGTGAACCTCTTCCTTCCTTTGGCATGATTCTATGTATGAAATATACATGTAGTAGTATTTCATGATTCCGTCTACTCTTAGAAGTTAAGAGGTAATTATGTTGATTTACTCTATGTAAAAGCTACGCCTAAGAAATCATAAGTTCTTACCAAGTCTTATGGGGGATGTTGGTAAGAGTCGTTAGGAAGTATTTGGAGTCGAGTTGACTTGGCTAATTTACGACACGAATGAGAATAAGTATTGAATAAGCCATTGCAGCGTTAATAAAGGAAAATGTAATGACAATTAATTATATTAAAACAAGTAGAATTCTCCATCTGCATAGAAGCTAAGATAAGACAAAATTGTATTACATTTTCTAGATCATGGCTACTTGAATCAGATCGTTAAAAATAAGTATATTCACAACGCACCAAAGTATATGTTACTTAATTTAAAAGAGTTTACGTATGAAGTTTTTAAGACTTTGAAACTTGTTTTCTTAAAAGTTAAGAGACTTGAAGTATTTTGAAAGCTATGTGATTTGATTTGAAAGTATAAGTCTCTTGGTTATAAAAGGAATGAATTCGTCTAAGACATAAAGAGTTATAACGGCTTTATGGGAAGTTGGTTATAACAACTTTATGGAAGATTAAAAGAATGGTTTTCTCGATGTGTAAGCAAAGAAATGATTAGAAATAAAGAAGGGCAAATTGTTTTAAAGGTACCAATTGCTTAAGGTTTTTAAGAAGAAGTCACTTGATTTAGAAAGCGTAATTGTATTTCTAAAAGGTATTGTGACTTGTCTTGAAAGGTAGATATGACTTGATACTATAGTTGTTAGTATCGGGAAGTTGTATTTGAAAGAGTCTTTCTAAAGGAGTAGAGGTCGTAGTACTTTGGGTTAAATTCGGATTTTATATGACATTATCGCGTCCCGAGAAATGGGCGGGCGTTATACCTTTATGGGCGGACTATATGACATTATCGCGTCCGAAATGGGCGAAGTATACCTTTATGGGCGGACTATATGACAATATCGCGTCCCGAAATGGCCGGCGAGATACCTTTATGGGCGCACTATATGACATTATCGCGTCGAGAAATGGCGGGGCGAGATACCTTTATGGGCAGACTATATGACATTATCGCGTCCCAGAAATAGGCCGGGCAGTATACCTTTATGGGCAGACGATGTGACTTTATCGCATCCCAGATTGGGCCGGGCAGTATAGGCGTCCCTCCATAAAGGGTCGGATTATGTTATGTAAAGTAGGTAAGTTATATGGTAATGAACTTGATGATTTTCCTAAGTATGTACATAAGAATGCGGCTATAACTTTTATTGAAAAATGGGAAAAGATAATAAGGTACGATTAAGTTCACGAGATGGTAATGACATGGTAGGTTCAGGTATTTACTTCTTTTACACTTACCTCTGTCATGCTTTTATACAGATATGTTTTAATTGTTGTACCTTACTTAGTTCCATATTAAATTTTTGTTGTATGCGACCCAGCCGAAGTGCGTTCATGCCCGCAGGTATTAGGTACACAGGTTGGTGATCCTTGCTCTTAGGATCTCGGTTTAGTTTTTGGGAAAAAGCTCAATTTGCTCCGGAGGCTTATCTCTTGGTACGGTTTCCCCTGAGGTTGTAAATTCATGTGTATTCAGGGGTATGGCGGGGCCCTGTCCCGCCACTGTTGTTATGTAAAAACTCTTAGAGGTCTGTAGTCACAGGTTGTGGTTTGGGGCTGTAAGAACCGAGTTGTACAGTTTTTCTTTGATTATGCATATTTCATGGGAGGCGGCCTTATCGGCTAGTCTGTGTTATTATTGACTAAATGTTGTATGTTGTGTATGTTCCGCTGCTATTCTCTGATGTATACCTGAACGGGGTGCCCAGGTAGGGCACCAGTCGCGGCTCCGGGGTCGGGTCGTGACAAAAGTGGTATCAGAGCAGTTAGTCCTCGGAAAGTGTCTACAGACCGTGTCTAGTAGAGTCTTGATTATCGGTGTGTTGTGCACCACATCTATAATCAGGAGGCTGCAGGACATTTAGGATTGGTTTCCATTCTTCTCTCTTTGAGATCGTGCGATGAGAGTCATAGTAGGTTGAATCCTCTCGACCTATTTTTATGAAACGATTATGCCTCGCGGAAGCGACCGGGGCCCGAAGGGCAAAGCGGCGGGCGAGGCTGCTAGCGGTACTCGAGAGGGTTACGGACTCGAGCCTGGACTATGCACGAGGTAGTAAGCGGTCGGCGAGTTCACCACGCGGTATTAGAGGAGGCGAGAGTGGCGGTAGCTCCAGAGGTTCGTGCGAGCCTCGGTACCACGAGCCGAGTATAGAGACTACGGAGAGCGGTCGGGCTATTGACTAACATAGTGGTAGGGCGTGGCAAGCGGGAGCGTAGCTAACCCAGAGTGGCGGTTTGCGGATTCGGGATTTTTACGGGTTGTCATCCGCCGAGTTTTATGGTTCGAGTGCGAGGAGGATCCGCAGGAGTTCATTCGGCGACTCTGACGGACTATGCGAGTTCTTAGGGCTTGGAGATGAGTGCATTATGCTAGCCTCTTACCGGTTACGCGACATTGCGTTGAACTGGTTTGAGTCATGGGAGCTATCGAGAGGTGAGGATACTCTTCCAGCTGTTTGGGAGGAGTTCACAGAGGCCTTCATGGATCACTTTTTGCCTCCTGAGATGAGGAGAGCCCGTGTAGATAGATTCTTGACCTTGAGGCGAATGGGAGGACTATCGAGAGTCTGACTGAGTTTGACTCCTTGGCCAGGCATGCGCACACCATTGTAGCTGACATGGCGGATAGAGTTCATCGTTATGTGATGGGGCTAGACCATCATATGATTACTACATGCTTGGGGTGGCTCTTCAGCCCGGTATGGACATTGCTAGGATGCAGGTCTATGCGCAGGGGATAGAGGATAGAGAGGAGGATCAGTTGACTCGAGCCAGCCCAGAGGCCGGAGGCAGCGAGGTCTCGGGCGATTTTAGGCGGGCACCTCGGCAGAACTAGGTCTACATTACGGCCAACGGCAGTGCTCCTCCACGATTTTCGGCGGGGTTTTACAACCCCGGGAATGCAGGGGCCGGTCATGTCTCTAGAGCTTCAGAGTCTCAAAGAGATGGGGGTTCCAGTCAGTCGAGGCCACCTTTGCCTCAATGCGCTCAGTGTGGTAGGTTACATTCTGGGGTATGTCGCGCCGGTACGGGTGCTTGTTTTTCTTGTGGTCGTCTAGGCCATATGTTAAGAGAGTGTCCTTATAGAGGGTCCAGTGGGGACACCGTCTACTAGATCGATTCTTGGGTTCTTCGCCTTCAATAGCTAGGCAGAGGTTCATGCCAAGCGGGGCGTGGCGAGTCGTGGTGGGAGTTCCCAGTTTTAGCGGTCCTTTGAACCGCCTATATGATTTCAGGTATGTCTTTGGCCCTTTAGAAACTTGTATGCATGATAAATCTGTGGTATGTTTAAGTGTTATGAACAAATTTTATTGAGACTATGTATATGCTAGAAGGAGTTGGAAGTACAAAAAGGTAACCTCTTTTGGGTTTATGATGGACGGATATGCGTGTGCGAGGTACTAGGGCCATGTGTGGCATTATGGGTATGTCGGGGTGGTAAAAGGAAACTATGTCGCTAATATAAGTTTGACTCCGAAAGAACATTCGGGGACGAATGTTTCTAAGGGGGGAAGAATGTTACACCCCGTATTTGCAGGACATGTTTTAAGAACGTACGTAAGAACTCAGAAGTGTTAAGATTTGAGACTTGTACAAATTTATCGTAATTATGAAATTGTCGGAAAACGTAATATTGTGACGAATAGGAGGGCGACACGTGTCACCCCTCCCTTAAGTGAGCTTGGGCGAAATGGACATGGACAAAAGGGTCATTTGACCCTTGTTAGGAAGACAAGTCTTGCAACTTGAAGAGCTTGACATAATTGACTTGGTCAATGGGTCCACAAAGTCTTGATATTTAGTAAGACCTCATCCAAGCCACCCATTTGTTTGCATCTTGACCCTCCATTGTGCTATATAATACTAGTAGTAGCAAGACAAGCTTCCATACTTAGCCAAATTTTCATGAAATTGGAAGAACTCTTTTAAGAGCTCTCGGGTTCTAGCACACAAAGAAGAAATTTTTTTTGTTTCTTGTCCATTAAGCTCCACACTTTAAACCAAGGTTCATGAGTGTATTGTAAGTGTATCTCAATAGAAAAATCCCGGAAAAAGATAGTTTACGTATTAGTCGCAAGGTGAAAACCTAGTTGCTTCTCTAGGTTTTGGTTGGAAGATTGAAGGAAATGTGTTGGTGTTGTTCTAAGGGTCTCAAGTAGCGGATTGGAGTGTCAAGGAGGGGCTCTAAGTTTCTAGGGAGCGACTTTGGATTTGAAGTTGGACTAAGAATCGTTGAGGTAATAATCTTGGCTCTTAAGTATTACAAGATTATGTATTGTTGTTAGTTTTACACATTTGCTAGCATGAAGTATATGTGTTGAAGTTTCTTAAGTATTATGGATTGTTGTAGCCTAAAATCTGAAATGACATATTAGCCATTTGAAGTTGGATTACAAGTTGGTAGTATTTAGAATCGTCGCATGTTACTTACTTGAAGATTATAGTAGTTATAATCAATTGCGACTTGATATCATGTTATACTAACAATTCGGATTGAAAAGGAAATTGGATAAGAATTGATGTTATAGTACCTCAAGTTAGCCGAATTGGCCTAGTAAGTTGTATTAGTTTGATATCGTTTGTGGGGCGGAATTTTACAGGTCTAGTAGGCGTGTAATCCCGTATTGTTGGTTGCATTGATTGGGCCTTAAATGTGGTGTGTTTGGTTATTGAATTCGGCCTTGAAAAAGGTGGCAAAGTATGTAGAAACAAAGGAAGTACTGCCCGATTTTCCGTAGAATTTAGTGACTTAGCACTTAGAATATTCTACGTTTGAAGTAAGAAGTTAATGGACGTATTGTGGCCATTATAGGTTGAAGTACTAAGTATAGTTTATCCTACTTGGAGGGTGGAATAGCTATCAAGGTTGAAGTACTTTGGAGCATTTTGCTACTTGTCGATAATCGTCGCGAGGTATGTGAACCTCTTCCTTCCTTTGGCATGATTCTATGTATGAAATATACATGTAGTAGTATTTCATGATTCCGTCTACTCTTAGAAGTTAAGAGGTAATTATGTTGATTTACTCTATGTAAAAGCTACGCCTAAGAAATCCTAAGTTCTTACCAAGTCTTATGGGGGATGTTGGTAAGAGTCGTTAGGAAGTATTTGGAGTCGAGTTGACTTGGCTAATTTACGGCACGAATGAGAATAAGTATCGAACAAGCCATTGCAGCGTTAATAAAGGAAAATGTAATGACAATTAATTATATTAAAACAAGTAGAATTCTCCATCTGCATAGAAGCTAAGATAAGACAAAATTGTATTACATTTTCTAGATCATGGCTACTTGAATCAGATCGTTATAAATAAGTATATTCACAACGCACCAAAGTATATGTTTGTCACGACCCGATCCCGGGCCCGTGACTGGTGCCTTACCCCGGGCACCCTAGTGATACAACATCAGAGAAAACCAGCGGAAAATAAAACATAACATGAAACAAGATATATGATCATAAAACAGGCCAACCAAAAACAGTTGCCTTCTGTATATATACATAAAACCCGAACAGTTTAATCCTTTTTACAACCACGCATGCAAGGTACTACTGCACCTCTAAGATTTACAACCATGACGGGGCCGCCATACCACGAATGTACAAGAACCTACAACTCGAGAACACATACCAAAGAATAAGCCTCGAGAAAGCGGAGCTTCCCAATCTGTTGAGCGTGATCCTATGGCGAGGATCCACTAGATGTACTCTACTGCGACATGAACGCGGCCCGAAAGTCGATCTGGCAACAGTACCAAGTATGTGGCTGTAAAAATCAGAAATGAAATCATACTAGTCTAAATAAAGCGGAGACATGTATGATAACCAAACTCTGATTCACCGTAAAAGCGATCATGTCGATCGGGGACTCACGCCTCAAGTCATCACTCAAATATAACTATGGGTCTCACGCCCACAACATCAATCATGTTCATTATCGCGCGCATGCCGGAATTCTGCGCCGGTGTAGACATGTCCATGATGCAACAATAATAACAATGCCCGTGGCGCGTACCGAAATTCTGCGCCGGTGTAGACACGTCCATGTGACATTAACAACAATATCTGGGTGATCAACCCCGCGCGCGCCACACGCCGAGTGCGCCGGTGTAGACATGTCCATGTAACCCACAATAACAATATATCGGTAATCAACCCAGCCGTATGGCCATGCCGAGTCTGCGTCGGTGTAGACATGTCCATGTAACCACAATAACAATATATCGGGTAATCAACCACGCCGCACGTGCCGCAGGAATTCTGCATCGGTGTAGACATGTCCACGTGACATCAACAATATACCACCGCCAAAGCTATCACAAACAAGCTCAAACAAATTACCATACTTACAGACTTTTATAAAAGATCCACTCCTTCCCGAAGTCACTGATATCAACACTTGCACAACAAAGGCTATCACAACAAGCATGGCGAGTTACACAACAACAAGCATAGGCAAGTTACACACAACTCGAGTACTTCCATTCAGATCAAAGTCAGGTTTTAACCACTAAATTACTACGTACATTAACTCTTTTTAAAGGATCCGTTTCTTTCACAAAAGTCACATAATACCCGTAGCATAAAAATAGAGTGACTATCTTTTTAAGTAAACCAAAATACTTCCCTTTGTAAAATCAAGTAACAACATTATTTTCCAAACGTTCAAGTTTGCCTAATTTCAAATGCTCAAGTTTCTCATTTTAGAAAGGTTTCATAACTCATAGTCTTAATCTCTTTTAAACCAACTGAGTAACATATGTCTTGTACGTGAGCCGTTTATTCTTGTTTACAACAATCTTATTCTGTTGACCATGATCTAGGAAATGTAATACAATTTTGTCTTATCTTAGCTTATGCGGATGGAGGTTTCTTTGGTTTTAATAACAATTTGTTATTTGTCAATACACTTTCCTTTATTAGCGCTGCTGTGGTTTGTTCGACACTTATTCTCATTTCCGAAATCAATAAAACATTATTCTTTTTAAAACCAAGTACTCATTACTCGCGAATGAGGTTTCACAACACCTTTAACAAAATGTTAATTACCAAGTAAAACAAGTTAAGTCTCTTATCTTTCAAGATCAAGTCTCTTAACTTCTACAATCAATAAACCAATCTTTTACCTCATGTAGTCGTTATAACTAACTTCCCATAAAGCTATTATAACACCCTATGTTTTAAACCAACCAACTCATTTAGCATGTATGCGTCACCGTACTACATAGTTTACAAAGCATCATGCTAGAAGGATAGGAAAAGGTTCACATACCTCGCGACGATTATCGATGATAAGCAAACGCTCCACGATCAGTAACTGGCTAGCCTTTTCCACTCTTCAAGTAGAATACGCTACTTGTAGTACTTCCCTATAAGGCCACGCGTCATTAACTTCTAACCGCGGTTCCATATTCTACGTAAAATTCGGCGACATTCCCCGCAACAGCGTAAATCTCTCTCTATCGAGGCCGCTACCAAGCCAACCGAGGGTTTATACGCCTAACCGAACGTATACAATTCTACTATCTGATAATACCACAAGTCTAATGTCTGATCTATGTAATTACGATTCGATTCTTCTTTAAATTGGGCTTAAGTCAAAAGACATTGCAAAGCTATGTTCGATTCTATATATAGTATACTTCAACTATATAATCCTACAACATGTAATTTCCAATTACAATAAGGGGACAAGAATATTTACCTCGATAAGCCCAAAATTATCCAAGTTATAATGTCGATCCTGAGCAAGGTTTAGCTCCTACTCCGCGCGCTCCAAACAACCCTTAGAAGTTCTAACCAACTTCTACTTAAATACTTCAAACAACTATGAAGATTTCCTTAGGGTTTCGGTTTGAGACTAAAAGGATAAAAGGTAGTATTTTCGGGCTCTACGTATAGAGGTAACTTTTGGAATACTACAAGGTAAAGGCTAAGGTAATTTGGGCATTATAACAATACTTGGAGGAGTATTTCAATACCACAAAAGGGGGGTATATAATACGAAACAACTAGGCTAGGGGGGGGGTACCCCTCGGCTAGAACACTACCAAGGGGGGAGGGTACCCCTCTCGGACACAAGGCCACTCAAAGGGGGAGGGGGTGTGGCGGACGAACACAACAAGAAGAGGGGAGGGAGATTTCAAGACTTGGAAACATTTGTGGATGAATGAAGTCTTCCTGAAGGAGAGGGTATTTATAGGGAAGCCAGGGCGACAATGGACAAGATCAAGCCATGTGCAAGGCAAGTGTAAGGCCTTGATCAAGCCAAGTGCACCCTAACCCTACTCCACAAAACAAGGCACCAAACAAGCCATAAAACAAGGCACAAACAAGGCCAAAACAAGGAGCGATTGGCACAAACTCGTGACCCGGCCGTCCACGCCACGGCAGGGTGACAAGTGTCACCTCGTTGGCCCAAAAATGTTAAATCGCTCGGAAAAATCCATAAAAATACAAAGCGACATAGCGGAATTTTCCCTTCGCAAACTTAGTAAAGCGTTTAGTCAAAAACGACTCTGTCGGGTGTTGTGCACAAACATATTTCGCCGGGTGCCACGTAGGGTGACACGTGTCGCCCGATTCGTCAAAATATTTTGTCTTAGAAAATATCCAAAATCCGAAATCTCAAAAACAAAGCGGGCTCCACAAAGCCGTAAATTTCTCCTGTGGGCCCACGTGACCATTCCGAAAATAAAATCCCAAAATTCTAATATAATCTATGAAGTCAAATACCAAATCTGGGAATCCAATTCCCATTAACGAACCTTTTTCTTCACAAAACCGGAAACTTTTAAAGTGAAAACTCACATCTTTCTTTCTTTTCAAAATTTACTGTACTCTCATACGTGCGCCTCACTTACATACCCTGCAACTACGAGGTATAACATTCTCCCTCGCCAGAAACATTCGTCCGAATGTTCCTTCTAATCTCAAACAAACACGCGCCCGATAGCCTTCACTACTATAATTACGAGAACAAACACGCTGCCGCCACGTAAAACACCGCGCAAAATACTTACATCCACGTCCGAGGAACCACCTCTAACATCACCACAAAACACCTCTCTCGGGTCTAGAATATACTTCCTTCGCGCCTCTTTACAAAAGAAATGATCACATCTATGCTTGCCATACATGCTCGCTTCTTCCGATACCACTTTTGTCACTTTGCCGCGAGGTTCTAGTGTCACTCGGCGACCAACAAATGGTGCGGATGCGTCGATCCACGAGGATGTCGTGCCACTTCTTGTACACTCGAACTCTTTCATAACCTACCACATTTTATTCGCCCGGTTTCCAAATCTCGGGGTTATTATCTCCAACTTGGTCATCATTAACTGGGAACACTCTGGATGGATCTCCGATTTCCTTCTCGAACATAACACGAAAGACTGGACGCACTGCCTCCTAAGTAGGACGATAAATGCTAACATATAGGCAAGCTGGCCTATCCCTCACATGAAAAAAAAACCCAAAGTAACTCGGGCTAAGCTTCCTTTGTTTTTCCAAAACTCGTCACCCTATCCGGTGGTACGCTAAGAAGACCGACGTCGGCACTGAACTCTAAGCGTCGTCGCAGATAATCCGCACGATTTCTCTGAGCTGCCAAAAACCTCTTCTAGATAAGCTTCACCCTATCCACAGTCTGTTGGAACAAGCCTGAACCAACTATCTGAACATTGCCACCATCAAACCAAACGACCGACAACTTACACTTCCGCCCTTACAAGGCTTCATAAGGCGACATCCGAACACTGAAATGGTAGCTTAAACGCTCCCTCCACAGGAGACAACAATCCCGCAACTACCACGAAATCCACACCGGCCGAGGCGAATGCGGTCGAGACTCACTGAGTTCTTAACCCGCTGGTAAAACCTTTAGAAAGCGAAAATAGCCACACACAGGCTTCACTTCTGTCATAAGGTGAAGGTAGGCACCCGTGCGACCTTACAACCTTTACGATAAAACAACATCGCCGAATAAGCGGTCTGACCGAAAAACACGATGGGCTGCCCCATCGCCCAACTGCGGTTGAACGCGTCCACGAACTCGTCTGTTTGGTTAACTAAACTTGGGCCTAACACCTCGTGACCCTACCTGGCGGGACCACCACAAACAGACCCCACCACCATACAGGCCGCGGGTTGACCCGCAACGTGGCCTCAACCCGACCCGGTAACGCGCTAAATACTAGCTCCCCGATCCGGAACAATCTCACTAATCACGTTACGAAAACCTAGTGGTCTTCTTAGCTCAACTACCCTCTTTCATCCCACATTACTCAGGGACTTATCACACAATATATCTCACGTGCACTATGTACTCCGATAAGGATTAAACATAACACTACACCTTTACTCGAGATGGCCTTACCTCTAAGGTCTCTACGTATAAAACTCTAAGGCTCACACCTTCTCTATCCCCCAAATCTTACTTGGTTAACTAACCAAGATTTCTAATCACCGTATACACAATGCTATCAGAATGTAACACTTAAGGTATACTCTCTGGTAGCCAAATCCATAGCTAGTAACAGGGTCGCCTCTTTGCAATCTATATTCTCTGTTCCCGGTCGTGGAACTGAAGGTTCGAATATCATGGCCGCAGTAGGAACTGCCGCCGCCGTGCTAAACTCTGCTGGGGCTAGTGACGTCGCAGAACTCCCCGAATGAAGCACCACCTCAGAGATGATTGGGCTGTGCCTCGTAACCCTCAGACTAACTCGCAGCCTCGGCCGCCTTGCCCTCCCGGGCGGGTTTGCCCTACGCGAGGCATAGCGGTAAGGAAGAAATACGTTAGAGGTCCAACTTACAACACGGCTCTAAGGTACGATCTCGAGTGAGAAGAATAGAAACCAATCCTACATATCCTATAGCCTCACGATTATTGGTGTGGTGCACAACACACCGATAATCAAGACTCATCGATACGGTTCGTAGACACTTTCCGAGGATTAACTGCTCTGATACCACTTTTGTCACGACCCGATCCCGGGCCCGTGACTGTTGCCTTACCCCGGGCACCCTAGTGATACAACATCAGAGAAAACCAGCGGAAAATAAAACATAACATGAAACAAGATATATGATCATAAAGCAACCAAAAAACAAGAGCCTTACAGATATATACATAAAACCCAACAGCTTAATCCTTTTACAACCCCGCCCACAACAAAGATTTCATGCACCTCTAAGATTTACAACAACCATGACGGGACAGGGCCCCGCCATACCCCTGAATGTACAAGAACCTACAACTCAGGGAACACATACCAAAGAATAAGCCTCCGGAGAAACGGAGCTTCCCAATACGCTGAATTGTGATCCTATGAGCGAGGATCCACTACCGATGTACTCCTACCGCAGATGAACGCAGCCTCAAGGAGGTCGCATAACAGTACCAAGTATGTGAAATCAGAAAAATATCAGAATGAAATCATACTAGTATAAATAAACCAGGAGACATGTATGATAACCAAACTACAGTTCACCATGTAAAAGCAGTCATGTCCAGTCAGGGACTCACGCCCTCAAGTCATCACTCAAATATAACTATGGGTCTCACGCCCACAACATCAATCATGTTCGCATCATGGCCGCATGCCCCCGGAATTCTGCATCGGTGTAGACACGTCCATGTGACATTAACAACAATAATACTGGGTGATTAACCCCGCCGCATGGCCACACGCCCGACCAGATCGGTGTAGACATGACCATGTAACAAAAATAACAATATATCGTGTAATCAACACGCAGCATGGCCTCATGCCCCCGACCGTGACGGTAGACATGTCCATGTAACCACAATAACAATATATCGTAATCAACCCCGCCGCACGCCACATGCCCCTGACTCTGATCGGTGTAGACATGTCCACGTGACATCAACAACAATATACCGCACAACCAAAGGCTATCACACACACGCTCAAGCAAATTACCATACTTCTAGACTTTTATAAAAAGATCCACTCATTCCCAAGAAGTCACCTGATATCAACACTTGCACAACAAAGGCTATCACAACAAGCATAAAGTAGTTACACAACAACAAGCATAGGCAAGTTACACACAACTCAAGGTACTTCCATTTCAGATCAAAGTCCGGTTTTAACCCTAAAGTACTACGACATTAACTATTTTTAAAGGATCCGCTTTCTCACAAAAGTCACATAATACCCGTAGCATAAAAATAGAGTGACTATCTTTTAAGTAAACTAAAATACTTCCCTTTGTAAAATCAAGTAACAACATTATTTTCCAAACGTTCAAGTTTGCCTAATTTCAAATGCTCAAGTTTCATTTTAGAAAGGTTTCATAACTCATAGTCTTAATCTCTTTTAAACCAACCGAGTAACATATGTCTTGACGTGAGCCGCTTATTATTGTTTACAACAATCTTGTTACAAAGAACCATGATCTAGGAAATGTAATACAATTTTGTCTTATCTTAGCTTCTATGCAGATGGAGGTTTCTACCGGTTTTAATAACAATTTGTTATTTGTCAATACACTTTCCTTTATTAGCGCTGTGGTTTGTTCGACACTTATTCTCATTTCCAAATCAATAAAACATTATTCTTTTAAAACCAAGTACTCATTACTCATGAATGAGGTTTCACAACACCTTTAACAAAATGTTAATTACCAAGTAAAACAAGTTAAGTCTCTTATCTTTCAAGATCAAGTCTCTTAACTTCTACAATCAATAAACCAATCTTTTACCTACATGTAGTCGTTATAACTAACTTCCCATAAAGCTATTATAACACCCTATGTTTTAAACCAACCAACTCATTTAGCACACGACGCCTACCGTACTACATAGTTTACAAAGCATCATGCTAGAAGGATAGGAAGAGGTTCACATACCGCGACGATTATCGACAATAAGCAAAACGCTCACAAGATCATCAGAATCCCGCTAGCCTTTTCCACTCTTCAAGTAGAATACGCTACTTGTAGTTCTTCCACCTATAAGGCCACAAACGCCTATTAACTTCTAACCGCACGCCCATATTCTACGTAAAATTCGGCACCTCCCCACCCCGCAGCGTAAATCTCCTCCTCTATCGAGGCCGGCTACCAAGCCAACCAGGGGGGGGGGGTTTATACGTCTAACCGAACGTATACAATTCTACTATACAGTAATACCACAAGTCTACTGTAATACAGTCCTATGTAATTACAGTTCAGTTCTCTTCTTTAAATTCAGGCTTAAGTCAAAAGACATTGCCGCAAAGCTATGTTCAGTTCTATATATAGTATACTTCAACTATATAATCCTACAACATGTAATTTCCAATTACAATAAGGGGACAAGAATATTTACCTCGATAAGCCCAAAATTATCCAAGTTATAATGTCGATCCTGAGCAAGGTTTAACTCCTACTCCGCGCGCTCCAAACAACCCTTAGAAGTTCTAACCAACTTCTACTTAAATACTTCAACCAACTATGAAGATTTCCTTAGGGTTTCGGTTTGAGACTAAAAGGATAAAATGTAGTATTTACGGGCTCTACGTATAGAGGTAACTTTTGGAATACTACAAGGTAAAGGCTAAGGTAATTTGGGCATTATAACAATACTTGGAGGAGTATTTCAATACCACAAAAAGGGGGGTATATAATATGAAACAACTAGGCTAGGGGGGGGGGTACCCCTCGGCTAGAACACTACCAAGGGGGGAGGGTACCCCTCTCGGCCACAAGGCCACTCAAAGGGGGAGGGGGTGTGGTGGACGAACACAACAAGAAGAGGGGAGGGAGATTTCAAGACTTGGAAACATTTGTGGATGAATGAAGTCTTCACAAAGGGAGTGGTATTTATAGGAAGCTGGCCAACCAATGGACAAGATCAAGCCATGTGCAAGGCAAGTGTAAGGCCTTGATCAAGCCAAGTGCACCCTAACCCTACTCCACAAAACAAGGCACCAAACAAGCCATAAAACAAGGCACAAAACAAGGCCAAAACAAGGAGCCAATTGGCCACAAACCCGTGACCCAACCGCCATCCATCGCCACTGAGAGTGACAAGTGTCACCCTCTCGTTGGCCCAAAAATGTTCCGTCGCTCGGAAAAATCCGCAAAAATACAAAACGACATAGCCGGAATTTTCCCTTCGCAAACTTAGTAAAACGTTTCGTCGAAAAACGACTCTAATCGGGTGTTGTGCACAAACATATTTCGGCCAAGGGTGCCACATGGGGGTGACTCGTGTCGCCCCCCGATTCGTCCAAAATATTTCGTCTTCCGAAAATATCCAAAATCCCGGAAATCTCAAAAACAAAGCGGGCTCCACAAAACCGTAAATTTCTCCTGTGGGCCCCACGTGACCATTTCCGAAAATAAAATCCCAAAATTCTAATATAATCTATGAAGTCCAAATACCAAATCTGGGAATCCAATTCCCATTAACGAACCTTTTTCTTCACAAAAACCGGAAACTTTTCCGTCGAAAACTCACATCTTTCTTTCTTTTCAAAATTTCTGCCGTACTCTCGTACGTACGCCCTCACTTACATACCCTGCAACTACGGGGTATAACAATGTTACTTAATTTAAAAGAGTTTACGTATGAAGTTTTTAAGACTTTGAAACTTGTTTTCTTAAAAGTTAAGAGACTTGAAGTGTTATACCCCGTATTTCCAGGGTATGTACGTGAGGGCGTACGTATAAAACTTTAAGCC
This sequence comes from Przewalskia tangutica, assembly GCA_029844215.1. Classification (NCBI taxonomy): domain Eukaryota; kingdom Viridiplantae; phylum Streptophyta; class Magnoliopsida; order Solanales; family Solanaceae; genus Przewalskia; species Przewalskia tangutica. The sequence continues at coordinate 83,235,810 of CM056720.1, read as the reverse complement.
TTAAGTTAGGCAAGGACCGAAAATTTTGTGCACAACACTCGAAAAGAATCGTTTTCCGACGAAACGTTTTCCAAACTTTGCGAAGGGAAAAATACGGCTATGTCATTTATTATTTTTGCGGATTTTTCCGAGAGATGAAATATTTTGGACCAATTGGAGGGCGACATGTGTCACCCTTAGGTGTCCAAGGTTGGACTATTTTTGCATGGTGGAAGCTTCTAGGCTTGCACGTTTTTCTCCTTTTTGTTGCCTAAAATGTTTGGTCAATGTTTGGTAGGATATTTGTGTGGTTGATGACCAAGTGGGACCCACACAACACATGGCTTAATCTACACCTTACACTTGCCTAACACTTGGCTTCATCTTGGCCATTGGTTGGCCTATAAATACCCCCCTAAGTTGAAGGATTTCTTCATCCAAAAATCATTTCTCCAAGTCTTGAAATCCCTCCCCCTTTGTTGAAGTGTTCGTCCAAGTCCCCCTCGAGAGCCTCGCCAAACCAACCCCCTTGCCTAGTTGTTTCGTATAATACTCCCCCTTGGTAGAAAAATACTCTCAAGTATTGATACTATTCCCAAATACCTTGCCCTAATACCTTGTAGTATTCCAAGGTTATACCTATACAAAAGCCTGTAAATACTATTATACTTCCTTTAGCCACTAAACGAAACCCTAAGGAAAAATCTTCATAGCCGGTTGAAGTATTAAGAAGAAGTTGCGTAGAACTTCTAAGGGTTGTTTGGAGCGGGTTGGAGCGCCCGGAGTAGGAGCTAAAACGTTGCTCAGGATCGACTTATAACTTGGATAATTTTAGGCTCATCGAGGTAAATACTTTTGTCCTTATATTGTAATTGAAAATTACATACTGTAGTATTATTAGAAATAAATATAAGATTCATAGAAGAGAATTGAACTGTAATAGAAGGATATTACAGAAAAGACTTGAATAGATCACATCAGAAGAATATTAAAGAAGATCGAATCAGATTTACATAGAATTTGTATTTACTGATGACTTATAACCTTTATTGGTTGAATGTTCGCGAGTAGCATGTACTACTTGGAAGGTGGACAAGGCTAGCCGGGTTATAGCCGTGGAGCGTTTTGCTTATAGTCGATAATCGTCGCGAGGTATGTGATTCTTCCTATCCTCTTGAGCATGATATTTTAAAGAATATATATATATAGTACGGTAGACGTACGTGTGTTAACTGAACGTAGTTGTACGACAATGTCTTTTGACTTAAGCCCGAATAATAAGAATCAAAGTATTTTAAAGAATATATATATATAGTACGGTGACGTCGTGTGTTAATCGAATGTATGCAGCAATGTCTTTTGACTTAAGCCTGAATAATAAGAATCTGGAAGTATTTTAAAGAATATATATATATAGTACGGTAGACGTACGTGTGTTAACTGAACGTAGTTGTACGGCAATGTCTTTTGACTTAAGCCTGAATAATAAGAATCTTGAAGTATTTCAAAAGAATTAAGAATCCTTTTTGAAAGAAGAATAATACTTGGTTTGAAAGCTTAAAGAGTTATACTAGCTTTATGGGAAGTTAGGTATAACGACTTAAGAGAAATAAAAAGAATGGTTTATTGATTTTAAGAAGTTAAGAGACTTGATCTTAAAAGATAAGAGACTTGACTTAATTGAATTAATATGAATTTTGTTAAAAAGTGTGAAACCTCATTCGTGAGTAATGAGTACTTGGTTTTTAAAAGGAATAATGTTTTACTAATTTCGGAAATCAGAATGAGTATCGACAAACCACTGCAGCGTTAACAAAGGGAAATGTTTTGACTAATTAAATATTATTAAAACCAGTAGAAACCTCCATCTGCATAGAAGCTAAGATGAGACAAAATGATATTACATTTCCTAGATCATGGATACTTTAATAAGATTGACTTTGAACAAGAATAACCTACTCACATATAAGGCCTATGTTTCTCAAATTGTTTAAAAGAGAATTATATTCTTAAGTGACTAAGACTATGAACTACGAAACCTTTCTAAAATAAGAGGCTTAAGTACTTGAAATTAGGCAAACTTGAACTTATGGAAAAGAATGTTGTTACTTGATGTTGAAAAGGAAAGTGTTTTGGTTTACCTAAAAATGTGAGTCACTCTATTTTAATACTACGGGTATCGGGTGACCTTTATAAAAGAAATGGATCTTTTAAAAAGAATTTAACGTACGTAATACTTTGGGGTCAGAACCTGGACTTTGGCATAAAATAACCGTGAGTTGTGTGTAACTTGCCTATGCTTGTGGTGATAGCCTTTGTAGTGCAAGTGTTGTATTTCTATGCTACCGAGTCCCATGAGATGGGCCGGGACACGTATTCCATCTGATTCTTCACCGAGTCCCATGAGATGGGTCGGGACACGTATTCCATCTGATTCTTCACCGAGTCCCATGAGATGGGCCGGGACACGTATTTCATCTGATTCTTCACCGAGTCCCATGAGATGGGCCGGGACACGTATTTCATCTGATTCTTCACCGAGTCCCACGAGATGGGCCGGGACACGTATTCTACATGATTCTTTACCGAGTCCCATGGGATGGGCCGGGACACGTATTCCACACGATTTGTACCTAGATCGCCGGTGAGGAAGGATTTACGGGCGTGAGGATGGCTTGAGGGCGTGAGTCCCTGACTTGACATGACTGCTTTTATGTTATGAACTGTAGTTTGGTTATCATACATGTCGCCTGCTTTATATAGACTATTATGATTTCATTTACTGATTTTACGCTTGACATACTTGGTACTGTATCGACCTCGCCCGGTGCGTCATGCCGCAGTAGAGGTATATTGGTTGTGGATCCTCGCCATAGGATCACGCCAACAGATTGGGAAGCCTCGTTCCTTGGAGGCTTATCTTTTGTATGTTACCACAGTCCGTAAGTTCTTGTACATTCGTGGGTATGGCGGGGCCCCGTCCGTCATAGTTGTTATCCACTTTCTTAGGTGCAGTAATCTTTGTGGGCAGGTTTGTAAATGGGGATGTAACTGTTCAAAGTTTTATTATATATACAGGCCGAAAGGCGATATTTTCATGGATAAACTGTTTTCATTTTATAATTGTTTCATGTCTTATTTATATTCCGCTGATTACTCTGATGTATGACTACTTGGGTGCCCGGGTAAGGCACCAGTCACGGGCCCAGGTTCGGGTCGTGACATGAAGTATTTTGAAAGCTATGTGATTTGATTTGAAAGTATAAGTCTCTTGGTTATAAAAGGAATGAATTTGTCTAAGACATAAAGAGTTACAACGGCTTTATGGGAAGTTGGTTATAACAACTTTATGGAAGATTAAAAGAATGGTTTTCTCCAGTAATGTAAGCAAAGAAATGATTTGAAATAAAGAAGGGAAAATTGTTTTAAAGGTACCAATTGCTTAAGGTTTTTAAGAAGAAGTCACTTGATTTAGAAGCCGGTAATTGTATTTCTAAAAAGGTATTGTGACTTGTCATGAAAGGTAGATATGACTTGATACTATAGTTGTTAGTATCTGGGAAGTTGTATTTGAAAAAGAGTCTTTCTAAAGGAGTAGAGGTGCGTAGTACTTTGGGTTAAATTCCCGGATTTTATATGACATTATCGCGTCCCAGAAATGGGCCGGGCAGTATACCTTTATGGGCATACTATATGACATTATCGCGTCCCAGAAATGGGCCGGCGAGATACCTTTATGGGCGCACTATATGACATTATCGCGTCCCGAATGGGCCGGCAAGATACCTTTATGGGCGACTATATGACATTATCGCGTCCCGAAATGGGTCGGGCAAGATACCTTTATGGGCGACTATATGACATTATCGCGTCGAAATGGGGCCGGCAAGATACCTTTATGGGCGACTATATGACATTATCGCATCCCGAAATGGGCCGGCAAAGATACCTTACGGGCGCACTATATGACATTATCGCCCCGAAATAAGTAGGCGAGATACCTTTATGGCGCATTTACGTGACTTTATCGCGTCCCGATCAGCCGGCAAGATAGCGCCCTCCATAAAGGGTCGGATTATGTTATGTAAAGTAAGTAAGTTATATGGTAATGAACTTGATGATTTTCCTAAGTATGTACGTAAGAATGTGGCTATAACTTTTATTGAAAAATGGGAAAAGATAATAAGGTACGATTAAGTTCACGAGATGGTAATGACATGGTAGGTTCAGGTATTTACTTCTTTTACACTTACCTCTATCATGCTTTTATACAGATATGTTTTAATTGTTGTACCTTACTTAGCTCCATATTAAACTTTGTTATCGACTTCTGGGGCTGCGTTCATGCCCGCAGGTATTAGGTACACAGGTTGGTGATCCTTGCTCTTAGGATCTAGGTTCAGTTTTTGGGAAAAAGCTCCATTTGCTCCGGAGGCTTATCTCTTGGTACGGTTTCCCCTGAGGTTGTAAATTCATGTGTATTCAGGGGTATGGCGGGGCCCTGTCCCGCCACTGTTGTTATGTAAAAACTCTTAGAGGTCTGTAGTCACAGGTTGTGGTTTGGGGCTGTAAGAACCGAGTTGTACAGTTTTTCTTTGATTATGCATATTTTATGGGAGGCGGCCTTATCGGCTAGTCTGTGTTATTATTGACTAAATGTTGTATGTTGTGTATGTTCCGCTGCTATTCTCTGATATATACCTGAACGGGGTGCCCAGGTAGGGCACCAGTCGTGGCCCCGGGGTCGGGTCGTGACAGGCTGTCTTGTTGTGAATTTACTTGGACGTACCGACAGTGGCGGAGGATTCCACGGGTACACTTCCATTGTGATTGATCCTTGGACATGCTTATACGATGAGGGATTCCGGGGCATACGACCAGGATGCGGGTGAAATTCCTCGATACGATTATTACCCCATGGCCATGCTTATACGATGAGGGATTCCGGGGTATGAGACCATGTTATATACTATTACTCCATGGACTAGCTCCCTATGAAGACATGTACCCGAGATGAGGGATTCCACGGGCATGTTATATACGATTATGTTATACCCCGTATTTCCAGAGTATGTACGTAAGGGCGTACGTATAAAAGTTTAAAGCCTTGAGTAGGCAAAGTGACTTGGCCGATTTATGTTTGTGCACAACACCCGTTTAGAGTCGTTTTTCGACGAAACGTTTTCACATCTTTCGTAGGGGAATTTCCGGCTATGTCATTTCTATTTTTTGCGGATTTTTCCGAGAGACGAAACGTGTTGGACCAACAAGAGGCGCCACGGCACCTCTCATTGGTGGACTTCAAATCGCCCATCGACGAAAATGGCTACGCGTGGCACGCGTTTGAGCCTTGGCACAAAGGCAAGGGAAGGGAGTATATTTGTGTTTGGTAAATACTAGCCCTACACTTGCCTAACACCTGGATTGATCTTGGCCTTTGGTTGGCCATCCCTTGACCTATAAATACCCTCTAAGGTTGAAGACTTCTTCATCCAAAATGCCTAAGTCTTGAGAGCCTTTCCTCCCCTTTCGTGAGGCCTCTTGGCCAGAGATGTCCCTCCCCTTGCCTAGTGGCTCTCCGAGAACCCCTAGCCTAGTTGCTTCGTATAATACCCCTCTCTTGGTAGAAATACTCAAAAGTATTGTTATAATGCCCAAATTACCTTAGCCGTATACCTTGTTGTATTCTAAGGTTATACCTATCTGAAAAGCCCGTAAAATACTATTATACTCCCGGTCACCAAACCGAAACCCTAAGGAAAATCTCCATGGTTAGTTGGAGTAGTATGTAGAAGTTGGTTAGAACTTCTAAGGGTAGTTTGGAGCGGTTGAGCGCACGAGTCGAGCTAAACGATTGCCCGGGATCGACGTTATACTTGGATAATTATGGGCTTATCGAGGTAAATATCTTGTCCTCTATTGTAATTGGAAATTACATGTTGTTTGAATATATAGTGAAGTATACTATATATAGTCGAACGTAGTTAGTTGGCAATGTCTTTTGACTTAAGCTCAAGAATCGAATCGAATCAGAATTACATGGGGTCGTATTCATGAGACTTGTGTAGTTATCTTGTGGAGTAGAATTGTACCCGTCGGGTTAGATGATTAACCTGGTTGGCTTCGTAGCCGCCGTTAGAGGAGGAGATTTACGCTGTCATGGGGAGGTCTGCCAAATTTTCTGTAGAATGTTCTACGTTAAGATCTAGATTTTAATAAGCGCCGTGTGGCCTTATAGGTTGAAGTGCTACGTGTGACGTAATCTTCTGGACTAAGGAGTAGTCGACGGTTTGAGGTACTCGGAGCGTTTTGCTATTAGTCGATAATCGTCGCGAGGTATGTGAACCTCTTCCTATCTCTTCTAGCATGAAATGTGTGAACTATGTAGTATGCAGACGATACGTGTGCTAAATGTATTTGATTGGTTTAAACATAAAGTGTTATAACGGCTTTATGGGAAGTTGGTTATAACGACTTTATGTTGGTGAGAAAATACATATGGTTTTAATAAGGTAAATCGATTTGAATTATAATCGCTTGTTATGTGTTAATAAAGAACTTAAAGTATTTCAAAAGATTTTGGAATCATTTTGAAAGAAGAAGTAATACTTGGTTTTTGAAAACTTAAGAGTTATACTAGCTTTATGGGAAGTTAGGTATAACGGCTTAAGAATGTTTTTACTGATTTCGGAAATCAGAATGTGTATCGACAAACCACTGCAGCGTTAATAAAAGGACATGTTTTGACTAATTAAGTATTATTAAAACCGAGAAACTTCCATCTGCATAGAAGCTAAGATGAGACAAAATGATATTTCCTAGATCACGGCTGCTGTAATAAGATTGTTATAAACAAGAATATCCTACTCACATATAAGACTTATGTTTCTCAGATTGTTTAAAGGAGAATTATATTCTTAAATGAATAAGACTATGAACTACGAAACCTTTCTAAAATAAGAAACGTGAACATTTGAAATTAGGCAAACTTGGACGTTTGGAAAATAATGTTGTTACTTGATTTTACAAAGGTAAGTGTTTTGGTTTATTTAAAAAAGACAGTCACTCTATTTTATACTACGTATCAGTGTGACTTATGTGAAAGCAAATGATCTTTTAAAAGATTTAATGTATGAAGTACTTTAGGGGTAGATACCCGAACTTGTTAGCTTAAAGTACCTTGTGTGAATAACTTGATTGTGTTGGTTTGAGATAGCCTTGTAAATACTTTCTTGTTGATGTGATAAGTGAAAATGTTAGGATGCTACATGTGTTAGTATCTTGTGTGATCGTGATGTAAGGGGGTCATTCTTGTTGTGCTTACGTTGTTAAACGTTAAGCCCGTTGTACTATTATTGTATCACATACCCTTTGACTTATTATACCGAGGGCTTGCCACCCTTGATGCGGTCTTTACGGCCTATGCGGTCCTCGTGACTACGCGGAGCGGTAGCTCGAGATTGATCATTCCGGTGTTTAGCCCGACGCGGGATTCCTATGCGGTCTGTTGAGACTATGCGGTCTTTTGAGACTATGCGGGTTGCGGAGCCTAGCGGATACCGAGGGTTAGCCGCCACGCGGGTATACCTCAGCGTGCAGGACCATGATTCGAGAATACCATGCGGGTCCGCTGTGACCTATGCGCGAGTCGAGAGTTCCAGTGGATAGACGCGACATTGATATTGCGGGCGAGTGGCCGCCTTCGATCATGTGGTGCGGTCTAGAAAGACCTCGGATACGCTTGTGGTATTTTTGGCTGTGGGTCTTAGTAGTCGGCTATGCCTTCGCACTTGCCCCGCACGGTTTTATTGTGATAACTTTGAGGCGTGAGTCCCCGACTTGACATGATCGCTTATTTATTGGTGAATCGTAGTTGGTTATCATACATGTCTCCTACTTTATATAGACTACTATGATTTCATTTACGATTTATTTTCGCCACATACTTGGTACTGTTATCGACTCCTTCGGGGCTGCGTTACATGCCGCAGTAAAGGTACACCATCATTGATCCTCGCCTAGGGTCACAACAAAGATTGGGAAAGCCCGTTTCTCCGAGGCTTATCGCCGTATAGTCCCCGTTGTTGTAGGTGTTTACATTCAGGGTATGGCGGCCCTGTCCCGCCATTGTTGTCGATCATTTCTTAGAGGTCCGTAGTAATCGCTGCAAGTGTGGTTTGTGAAAAGGATTAAACTGCTCATTTGTAAAAGTTGTTATTTATATATGCCGAAGGCAAGTTTTCTCGACATCGTCTTGTACTTCACTTGTTTCATGTATATGTTTTATGTTCGTGATTACTCACGATGTTGTGTCACTAGGGTGCCCGGTAAGGCACCAACACGCCCGCTGGTCGTGACAAAAGTGGTATCGAGCGATTAATCCTCTGAAAGTGTCTACTGCATCGTATCCATGAAGTCTTGATTATCGGTGTGTTGTGCACCACACCAATAATCGTGAGGCTATAGGGTATTTAGGATTGGTTTCTATTCTTCTCACTCGAGATCGTGCCTTAGAGCCGGTTGTAAGTTGGACCTCCGACGAAATTATTTCCTTATCGTTATGCCTCCGCATGGCAACCCGCCCAGGAGGCGCGCCGGCGGAGGCTGCGAGAGCTCAGAGGGTGGCAAGGGCTCAGCCCAACCATTACCTAGGGTAGTGCTTCATTCGGGAGTTCTCGCGACGCCACTAGCCCCGCAGAGTTTAGCACGGGCGCGGTTCCTCTGCGCCATGATATTGAACCTTCGCCCGCGAGAACAGTGAGTATAGAGTATACCGATGTACCGCGAGTCTTGATGACTATCTAAGAGAGGTTGTGCAAGAGTAATTCTTCGATTAGGCTTGAGCATGGCACGTGGTCGCCATGCGCAGCAGCCGAGAAACGTAGATCGACGCGTTAACAGCGACAGAAGGGGGCCAGAGCAAGGTCCTTTAGTAATTTTCGAGGCGAGTCGCCTCACCAAGAGATTAGATATGCACCTCCGCCACGCAGTGGTCTTCCACGGATATCGTGACGTTCGGTATGCAGGAGTTGGTCGTAACTCCGTGGCTTCCGGCTCATTACAGATGCACGCCATCCCGGAATGTCGCCTTTTGTTGGTACTTGTTGTACCGCGCCGTCAGGCCATGTGTCGAGAGAGTGTCCTCAGGAGGACTTAGCCTTCGTGATTGGTGGGTAGTTCGTCATCTTCCTTAGCTATGCGCCTACGGGCAGTTTGATTAGAACGACTAAGGGAGTGAAGCGGAGATATAGATATATCTTTAACCCTGTAGTTTCGTTTATGTGATAAGGTGAGTATACCTTAAGTGCTATGTTCGATAGCGATGTGTTAGTTGTGTTTAGAAATCATGGTGGTCACCGAGTAAGATTTTGGGGATAGAAGGTGTGAAACTTAGAATCTTTTAACTAAAGACCTTAGATGTAATGCCCTCTCGAGAACAGGTGTAGAGTTAGTTTTGACCCGTGTCCGAAGTGCATAGTGCACTTGAGTTATGTTGGGATAGGTCCCTGGTAGCGTGGAATGAAAGGGGTAGTTGAGCTAAGAAGACCGCCAGGTTTTCAAACGTGATTAGTGAGATTGTTAGAATCGGGAGCTAGTATTGTGCGCGCTGCGGTCGGGTTGAGGCCACGCTGGGTCAACCCGCGGTAGGATTGGTGGTGGGGTCAGGTTGTGGTGGTCCCGCTTTGTGTTAGGGTTGTGATGGTGTTAGGCCCAAGTTTAGTTAACCAGCGTACGAGTTCGTGGATGCGTTCGACCAGTGGTCGGGCCGATGGGGGCAGCCCATCGTGTTCTTCGGTCAGGACCGTTTACTCGGCTATGTTGAGTTATCTGAAAGGTTGTAAGGCTGCACAGGGTGCCTACCTTCACCTTATGTCGCAGTGAAGCCAGTGTGGCTATTTTCGTTTTCTAAAAGTTTTACGAGCAAGGATAGGAACTCGCGTGAGTCTCGACCACATTCGCCTCGCCGTTGTTGGATTTCGTGATAGTTGCGGGATTGTTGTCTCCCGTGGAGGTAGTGTTTAAGCTACCATTTCGTTGTTCTGATATTGCCTTATGAAGCCTTGTAAGGGCGGAAGTGTAAGTCTTGGCCGATTGGTTCGATGTTGGCAAGATTCGATAGTTGGTTCAGCTTGTTCCACAGATCGTGGATAGTGAGAAGCTTGTCTAGAAGAAGTTCCGCACTGGAGGAATTGTGCGGATAATCGCGACGACGCTTAGAGTTCAGGTTGACGGTCGGTCTTCTTGAAAGCACCACCCCGGGTTGGGGGTGTCGAGTTAGGTATACAGAGGGAACTTTGGGGGAGTTACTTTAGGGCTTTGTGAGTTCATGTGAAGGATAGGCCTGGTTGCCTATATGTTAGCTTTTGCCGTCCGACTTAGGAGGTAGTACGCCGGTCTTTCGTATTGTTATGATCGGAAAGTATCGAGATCCATCCAGTGTTCCCGTTAATGATGACCACGTTAGAGATAGTAACCCCGAGTTTTGGAAACTGAAGCAGTGTCAGAAATGTGGTAAGAGTTCGAGTGTACGACAGCCTTAGGGATCGCATGCAGTCCGGGACCGTTTGTTGGGTCGCCGAGGACACTAGAACCTCGCGCAAAGTGACAAAAGTGGTATCGCGGTATCGCGAGCATAGATGTGATCATTTTTTTTTTGTAAAAGGCGCAAAGAAGTATATTATAGACCCCGGTGAGAGGTGTTATGGTGATGATAGAGGTGTTTCCTCGTGGACTTGGATGTAGGCTTTTGCGCAAGTTGTTTCGTGGCCATGTGGCAAGGATTGTTCTCGTAAGTATAGTAGTGAAGACTATCTTGGCGCGGTTGTCTTGAGATTTAAAGGAACATTCGGACGAATGTTTCTAAGAGGGGAGAATGTTATACCGTATTTCCGCAGTATGCGTAAGGCGTGCGTATAAAAGTTTAAAGCCTTGAGTAGGCAAAGTGACTTGCCGATTTATGTTTGTGCACAACACCCGCTTAGAGTCGCTTTTGACTAAACGTTTTCACGACTTTCGTAGGGAATTTCCGCTATGTCATTTCTATTTTTTGCGGATTTTTCCGAGAGACGAACGTGTTGGACCAACAAGAGGGCGCCACTTGGCACCCTCTCATCGTGGACTTCAAATCGTCCATTGACGAAAATGGCTAAGCTTGGCACGCTTTTTGTGCCTTGGCACAAAGTCGGGTAGGTAGGATATTTGTGTTTGTAAATCCTAGCCCTACACTTGCCTAACACACGGATTGATCTTGGCCTTTGGTTGGCCATCCCTTGACCTATAAATACCCCTCTAAGGTTGAAGACTTCTTCATCCAAAATGCCTAAGTCTTGAGCCTTCCCTCCCCTTTCGTGAGGCCTCGCCGAGATGTCCTCCTCCTAAGTGGCTCACGAGAACCCCCTAGCCTAGTTGCTTTCGTATAATACCCCCCCTCTCATGGTAGAAATACTCTCAAAGTATTGTTATAATGCCCAAATTACCTTAGCCGTATACCTTGTTGTATTCTAAGGTTATACCTATACGAAAAGCCCAGAAAATACTATTATACTCCCGTCAGTCACCAAACCGAAACCCTAAGGAAAATCTCCATGGTTAGTTGGAGTAGTATGTAGAAGTTGGTTAGACCTTCTAAGGGTAGTTTGGAGCGGGTTGGAGCGCACGGAGTTGGAGCTAAACGATTGCCCAGGATCGACGTTATACTTGGATAATTATGGGCTTATCGAGGTAAATATCTTGTCCCTCTATTGTAATTGGAAATTACATGTTGTTTGAATATATAGTTGAAGTATACTATATATAGTACTGAACGTAGTTAGTTGGCAATGTCTTTTGACTTAAGCCCAAGAATCGAATCAGAAGACGTATTACATGGTAGACTGTAGTATCATCGCGGAGTAGAATTGTACCCGTCGTTAGATGATTAACCCCCTGGTTGGCTTCGCAGCCGCCCCGTTAGAGAGGAGATTTACGCCATGCGGGAGGTGCCGCCAAATTTTCTCGTAGAATGTTCTACGGTAACATCTAGATTTTAATAAGCTCCAATAGGCCTAATAGGTTGAAGTGATACGTGTGACGTAATCTTCTGGACTAAGGAGTAGTCGAAGGATTGAGGTACTCGGAGCTTTTTGCTATTAGTCGATAATCGTCGCGAGGTATGTGAACCTCTTCCTATCTCTACTATCATGAAATGAGTGAACTATGGAGTACGAGACGCATACGTGCTAAATGTATTTGATTGGTTTAAAACATAAAGTGTTATAACGGCTTTATGGGAAGTTGGTTATAACAGTTTTATGTTGGTGAGAAAATACATATGGTTTTTAATAAGGTAACTGATTTGAATTATAACTGGCTTGTTATGTGTTAATAAAGAACTTAAAGTATTTCAAAAGATTTTTGGAATCATTTTGAAAGAAGAAGTAATACTTGGTTTTTGAAAACTTAAGAGTTATACTAGCTTTATGGGAAGTTAGGTATAACGGCTTAAGAATGTTTTTACTGATTTCGGAAATCAGAATGTGTATCGACAAACCACTGCAGCGTTAATAAAAGGACATGTTTTGACTAATTAAGTATTATTAAAACCAGAGAAACTTCCATCCGCATGAAGCTAAGATGAGACAAAATGATATTTCCTAGATCACTACCAGTAATAAGATTGTTATAAACAAGAATATCCTACTCACATATAAGACTTATGTTTCTCAGATTGTTTAAAGGAGAATTATATTCTTAAATGAATAAGACTATGAACTACGAAACCTTTCTAAAATAAGAAACGTGAACATTTGAAATTAGGCAAACTGGACGCTTGGAAAATAATGTTGTTACTTGATTTTACAAAGGTAAGTGTTTTGGTTTATTTAAAAAGACAATACTCTATTTTATACTACGTATCAGGTGACTTATGTGAAAGCAACGGATCTTTTAAAAGATTTAATGTATGAAGTACTTGTGGGTAGATACCCGAACTTGTTAGCTTAAAGTACCTTGTGTGAATAACTTGATTGTGTTGGTTTGAGATAGCCTTGTAAATACTTTCTTGTTGATGTGATAAGTGAAAATGTTAGGATGCTACCGTGTTAGTATCTTGTGTGATCGTGATGTAAGGGGTCATTCTTGTTGTGCTTACGTTGTTAAACGTTAAGCCCGCTACTATTATTGTATCACATACCCTTTGACTTATTATACCGAGGGCTTGCCACCCTTGACGCGGTCTTTACGGCCTATCACGGTCCTCGTGACTACGCGGAGTCGCGGTAGCTCGAGGATTGATCATTCCGGTGTTTAGCCCGACGCGGGGATTCCTATGCGATCCGCTGAGACTATGCGGTCTTTTGAGACTATGCGGTCATGGAGCCTGGCGGATACCGAGGGTTAGCGCTTCGACGCGGGTATACCTCGGCGCTCGGGACCATGATTCGAGGAATACCTCACGCGGGTCCGTGTGACCTATGCGAGTCGCGAGAGTTCCAGTGGATAGACGCGACATTGATATTGCGAGCGTGGCCGCCGATCATGTGGTGCGGTCTAGAAAGACCTCGGGATACGATTTGTGGTATTTTTGGTACTGTGGGTCTTAGTAGTCGGCTATGCCTTCGTACTTGCCCCGTACGGTTTTATTGTGATAACTTTGAGGGCGTGAGTCCCTGACTTGACATGACTGCTTATTTATTGGTGAACTGTAGTTTGGTTATCATACATGTCTCCTACTTTATATAGACTACTATGATTTCATTTACGATTTATTTTCGCCACATACTTGGTACTGTTATCGACTCCTTCGGGGCTGCGTTCATGCCGCGGTAAAGGTACACCCATCGATCCTCGCCTTAGGGTCACATTCAAGATTTGGGAAAGCTCCGCTTCTCCGAGGCTTATCAGCCGTATAGTCCCCTGTTGTAGGTGTTTACATTCGTGGTATGGCGGCCCCGTCCCGCCATTGTTGTCGTATCATTTCTTAGGTCCATGTAATCGCCGCAAGGTGGTTTGTGAAAAGGATTAAACTGTTCATTTGTAAAAGTTGTTATTTATATATGCCGAAAGGCAAGTTTTCCTCAGATTACTGTCTTGTACTTCACTTGTTTCATGTATATGTTTTATGTTCCGCTGATTACTCTGATGTTGTGTCACTAGGGTGCCCGGGGTAAGGCACCAGTCACGGGCCCAGTTTCGGGTCGTGACAGATTATTACCCCATGGATTAGCTCTTCATGAAGTCATGTACCCGAGATGAGAGATTCCACGGGCATGAGATATATATATATTTCATATGTGCACGCCGACAGTGATGGAGGATGCCACAGGCGCGTTACATGGATATATCTTACACTTACGGCTGTCGGCAGTGATGGAGGATTCTATGGGCAAGCTTTGATGTGTTGCGGGCTTGAGACCCTTACTGGACTGTGTGATGGTTTAGAGGGCTTGTGTCCCTAGCCATGGTGTGATAATTGTTCATGTGTTGAAATAGTCTTTTAAAAGGTAAAAACTGACTTTCATTTCGGCAAGGCACGGTTGTACTGTTAATTTGGTTATCATACATGTCTTCAGCCTTATTTTAGACTATTATGATTTAAATTACAGTACTTTCAGTTTTACATACTTGGTACATATTTTGTACTGACCTCTTCGAAGTGCGTTCATGCCGCAGTTGAGGTACATAGCTTGCCGATCCGCACTCTGGATCACCGCTCAGCCTCTGAAAGCTCCATTTCTCCGGAGGCTTTGTCTTTTGGTACGGTTCCCTGAGGTTGTAGATCTATGTACATTCAGGGGTATGGCGGGGCCCTGTCCCGTCACAGTTGTTATGTCAAAACTCTTAGAGGTCTGTAGTCATATCTTGTGGGTCGCTTTGTAAAAAAAAATAAAAAAAATAAAGAGGTAACTGCTTTTGGAATTATGTATATTTATATATATCCAGGGAGGTAGCCTTATCGGCTAACCTGTTATTTATTTCTTGTTAAGTTCATGTATGTTCCGCTGATTATCTCTGATGTATACCGTAAGGTGCCTGTGTAGTAGGGCACGATGCGAGCCTGGTCGGTCGTGACAAAAGTGGTATCAGAGCAGTTAGTCCTCGGAAAGTGTCTACAGACCGTGTCTAGTAGAGTCTTGATTATCGGTGTGTTGTGCACCACATCTATAATCAGGAGGCTGCAGGACATTTAGGATTGGTTTCCATTCTTCTCACTCTGAGATCGTGCGATAGAGCTGTGTTTTTAGGGTCGTTTCTCTCTAACGAGTTATTTTGATTGCAGCTACGAGAAAGGCAGCAGTGACCCAAGAAGGATTATGTGGATTGCATATCCAGGTTGGTAATAATTGTTGTGTAGTTGGTATATGACATACAGCTATACGGATTTATGTATGAGGGTCTAACGCGTGTTGCCTTGAATGATTTTGGATTACCAAGAATTGGTAAGGACTAAATAGATACCGGAAAGGTATGAAACAGTTTAATGAATTCTCATCAAGGTTTTACGAGCTAATTTGAGATAATTAGGAATGATGAGTTGTCTGAGAAGGTATTGAACCTTTAAGAAATCATGTTAAGGGACTTAATGGAAGACTATGTTTGTAAATTAAGCTACGTGGTATGCTTAAGAGGATAGTACGGATGAGATCCGTGTGGGGTAAGTAATGGTTGTTGTGATCATGACAACACGATTATGGTATTATGAGAAGTTAGTGTACCCGTTTATGGGGTGGGATCAGTTGGTAGTAGTCCCGCTACGTGACAGGGTCATGAGGGTGCAAGGCCCAAGTCTAGTTAATTGTTTTACGGGTTCGTGGACGCGTTCCACCGGAACCAGGTCGTGAGAGCCGGAAATGACCTTATATTGTTCGATTTAGTAACTCCAAAGATTGGAGGCCAGACTCAGTATGAAAGTTATGTACGTATGTTAGAATAAGTTTGTGAGTACGGAAAGAGTACGACCAGTAAGAAAGAGAGCAACCAAGTGTAGAGGAATAGAGCCTGAATTCATAAGAACCTTTCGAGGTAGCTACACCAGTGGATGATTGGGTGATAGCTGAGCGGGTAGATAAGATTTGCCCGGTGAGGGTACAGTCTTCAGACCCTAGCAGACCTAGTAGAGATGAATACGACATATTTGAAGTCATTATGAGTATGGACTAGTTGGATTCGTGGGTGCCAAGGTTGACTGTAGAGAGAGGTTGGTTCGATTCCAGTTTCCCGGCGGGCCGTTTATCGAATGTAAAGGAAGGGAAGTGTCTTTTACAAGTGAATTATCCTTCCTTCTTTGGCATCATTGATTGAAAATTTTGTGTGACTTGTTCAAAAAAATTCGATATAGAGAGTATGGAATAGTTGAATTTAAAGAAGTTAGAAATGGAAATGAAAGCGTGCGGTCATTGAAAAAGTTCATGTTAAGTGCCCTTGGAGATACTTGGAGTTCAGGTTAACGTTTTAGTATAAGTATGGTTATGTGGACGTGGGTGGCATATTTTTGTATGCAGGGTGTGGCAAAAGGAGACTATGTCGCTATCTAATTAAGTTGACACCGAAAGAACATTCGGGGACGAATGTTTC
This sequence comes from Przewalskia tangutica, assembly GCA_029844215.1. Classification (NCBI taxonomy): domain Eukaryota; kingdom Viridiplantae; phylum Streptophyta; class Magnoliopsida; order Solanales; family Solanaceae; genus Przewalskia; species Przewalskia tangutica. The sequence goes on along the minus strand of CM056720.1, from coordinate 83,219,280 downwards.
TAAGGGGGAAAAATGTTACACCCCGTAATTCCAGGTCATGTATTGAGAACGTACGAAAGGAAATAAGAATTGAAATTGGAAAGATAAGTTGACAGAAGGTTTTTGGACAGATTTTCAGTTAACTTTGGAGAGGTATATATCCTAGTATATTAGGAGTTTTAGGTGTTACAAAAGCCTAGTATGAAGTTCGTTGAGTCTAGTTTCCAACGCAACAAACCACTCGTCTGTCACGACCGACTCGCGATCGTGCCCTACCCGGGCACCCCTGTATACATCGAGAATAGCAATGGAACATACACAATCATAAAAGCTTAAACATAAAATAACAACAGTGGCCGATAAGGCCACCTTCCGTAAACCATACAAATAAAATAAGACATTTTTTCTTACAACCCAATCCACATATGTGACTACAGCACTCTAAGAATAATAACTCAAGTGACAGGCCCCGCCATACCCTGAATGTACAACAACCGACAATACCTGTGGATAAGCCTCCGAATAGAGGGCTTCTCAACAAATGAACAAATGATCCTAAGAGCGAGGATCAAGAACTGTACTCTACTGCGCATGAACGCAGCCCCAAGGAGGTCGAGACAACATGTACCAAATATGTGAAATCAAAATCAGAATGGAATCATAAGTCTATAATAAACGAGACAGATATGATAACTCAATTAATAACGATAATCGTGGCCTTACTAACAATGAGAGTAAATAAGAGTATACTTACAACATAAAAATAGGAAGCTCACGATCAAAGCAGGACCACCCGCCCGCAGTATCATTAAGCAATCCCACTCCTGGGACTAATTCACCCGCATAGGTCGCGTGGACCCGCGTGAGGTATTCCTCGCATGGGACTATTTCACCCGCATAAGCCCTTACGGACTCGCATGAGGTATTCCTCGCGATAGGTCGATCCGCCGCACGGGACTATTTCACCCGCATAAGCCCTTGCGGACTCGCATGAGGTATTCCTCGCATCGTGGGTAGCAAATCCACGGAATATGCAAATGCCACAAACCCGGGGAATGACCCCGCAATGAATAATATACCACTAGCACAAAACCGGCTATCATACATAACATAAGCACTACCGGCTTATCACACAATATATAAGCAAGTAAAGAATCCCCTAACTTCTTATTATTCTTGTTCACATACACTCTCATTTTAGTTTACTTAAGGCACTAACATGTCTTTTATAAAGATCCGGGAATTTAACCCAAGTACTACATACTTCTACTCTTTTAAAATGACTCTTTTTCATACAAAACTTCCAAGACACTAATAATCATATTATCAAGTCATAACTACTTTTCAAGACAAGTCACAATACCTTTTAGAAATAAAATTATAGGCTTCTAAATCAAGTGACTTCTTTCTTTTAAAACTTTAAGCAATTGATACATTTAAATCAATTTGCCTTTCATTATTTCAAGTCATTTATCATACTTAAATTACTTAGAGTAAATCACTCTTTTTAACCTTCCATAAAGCTATTATAACCAACTTCCCATAAAGTCGTTATACTAGCTTTATACCTTAGAAACTTACATTCTTCTTTATAACCAAGAGACTTAAACTTTCCAACAAAACAAGTATCAAAAATACTTTCAACATAATTAAAGTCTCTTAACTTTTGAAAACCAAGATATCCTTAATATTTACACAAGTGAGTTAATTCCCTAACTCAACCAACTTGAACATTCTTAAAATAAGACAAGGATATCAAATGGACTAGATTGTCAAAATCTTCAGACGCTCACCGTACTATACATTTACAACTTATTCATGCTCAAGAGATAAGAAAGTTCCACATACCTCTTCTGCTAAATCCACTTGCTAAGTCCAATTGCACGTAGTATGTCAACCTATAATTACCATAATACGTCTATTAACTTCTTACTTCAACCGTAGAATATTCTAAGTGCAAGGTCACTAAATTCTACGGAAAATCGGACAGCACTTCCTTTGTTTCTACATACTTTGCCACCTTTTTCAAGGCCGAATTCAATAACCAAACACGCCACATTTAAGGCCCAACAAAGTAGTTAACAATAGGGGATTACACGCTTAATCAAGATATATAAAATTCCGCCCCACAATACAAAACAAACTAGTCTAAACTACAATGTCAATTCGGCAATTAGGGCAACAATACCAATTCTTCTTCCAATTTCTTTTCAATCCAAGTGGTTTAATATAACATGTTATCTAGCCACAACTGGTTATAACTACTACAATCCTCAAGTAGGTAAACATGCGACGATTCTAATTATCGACCAAATTGTATTTCAATTTCAAATGGCTTAACATGTCATTTTCGGATTTGAGCTTCCAAATTCCCATAACACTTATCAAACTTCATAACACATATCACATGATCAATTCTAACTTATAATAACATGGAACCTTCAATTACAAAAGTAAGACGAAGATTATACCTCATTTAGCCCAAATATGATCCAAGTTTACAAGTCGATCCTTAGCAACTTTAGCTCTTCTTTTCGACGTTCCAATCTATTCCAAGCAACCCTTAGAAACTTATGAAGAACTTATCTTCAAGTTCCAACTTCAAAGTTGAAGAACTCCTTTAGCTTCCGCCTTGCGACTAATACGAAAACACCATTTTTCCGGGATATTTCTATTGAGATACACTTACAATACCCTTAGGTACCTTGGTTTAAAGTGGGGGGATTATTGGACAACAATTGAAAAAAATTCCTTGAAACCATAGCCTTGGCCGAGAGCTTCCTCAAGTTTCCATCAAGTTTTTCTTGAAAATTTGCTAAGTGTTAAGCCTTGTCTTGCACTAGTAAGCTTATATAAATAAATGGAGGGTCAAGATTAGAACAAATGGGTGGTTTGGATGCATTTCACAAGGATCAAGCCAAGTGACATTTGACTTAGTCAACAATGTCAAGCTAATTGTCTTTGCAAGACTTGGTCTTTTAAATTATGGTCAAATGACCATTTCCTCCATGTCATTTTCGTCCAAGGCAATTAAGGGGGGGTGACACATGTCGCCCTCCCGTTCGTCGCAATATTTCGTTTTCGGTCAAATTCCAAAATTCCGATAAATTTTTACTCGTCTCAAATCTTAACATTTGAGTTCTTACGTACGTTCTTATAAACCTATCATGAAAATTTCCGGGGTGTAACATTCTTCCCCACTTAGAAACATTCGTCCCCGAATGTTCTTCTGGGAGTCAAACTTAAAGATAGCCATAACGTCTCCTTACAACCCCTACATACCAATAATGCCACACGTGGCCACATAACAATGCTCGTACAAAAATGTCAACCTGAACCCCCATGTGTCAACGTCGATTATCTGCATAACGCTTCTGCTGACTCTAAGCTTACTAATAATCTTTCCCGGATAAGCTTCGCCTTATCCACAGCCTGCTGAATCAAGTCTAGACCAAATAACTGAACCTCGCCTATGTCGAACCATCCAACCGGCGATCTACACTTTCTTACATACAAGGCCTCATACAGGCCATCCAATCCGGAAGGGTATCTGTTATCGTACGTAACACAACAAGAGGCAATTAACCCTCCCGGCTATATCGGAAATCAAAAACACAGGCCCGCAACCTATCCTCAAGTGCCTGGATAGTACGCTCGTCCGCTTGGCCCGAGGTGTAATTCAACACTGAGACTCACCTGTGTCCCTAAAACCCTTCTGAAAAACCTCCAGAAGTTATCTGTAATCGAGTTCATCTGTCTGACATCATAAACGTAGGAACCCCGTGCAGTCTCACAATCTCTCTGTTATACAAGCTAGCATAAACCTCAGCCGAGTAAGTGGTCCTAACCGGAAGAACACGACTGGTTTCGTCAGCCTATTTACCATGACCCCCAGGAAATCACACTTCATCTGAGTATGATGCCACCCGGTAACAAGATCCATATTAAATACCTCTCATATCTAGGTTGGGATTTCAATCGCCTACAATAGCCCACTGGGCTTCTGGTGCTCAACCATGACCTGTTACTAACTCGGACACTAAGCAGTAAACTCCGCTATGTCCCTTCCTGGCCATCTTACCCATACATACATCCGAGGTCACGACACAACTTAGTCGACCGAACAATTAGAACAATAAGCATCAGATGCCTCCCCTAAAACTCTGCCGACTAGTCCTCGCAAAGACTGGTACACACAATCTATCCTCATATCATAGCACCCCATCCGGTGCTACTCAAACAGGCTCTTCTCTTCTCGTAGAGCCGTATCTCGATACCGTATCATAATTGGATCCTCATACTGTCGCCTCTTTACCTCTTCAACGACGGAGGACTCGGCAACCTCTCGGATCTAAACTTCATTAACCTTGGAAACAAATAATCGAACCCCTCGCTCGTGGTGATGAATCTCACGACCACGCCCCGTTTATCCGCTGCCCATCCGGCACTACCCTTAGATCCTCAACAAAGAGTATCTGTAACTGTCTTGGCTTTCCCCGGATGGTATAGGATATCAACATCACAATCCTTGAGTAACTCTAACCACCATCGCTGTCGCAAATTCTCTCGCTCGGTTTGCGGATATACCGAGGCTTTGTGGTCTACACAAATATCCACACGAAGTTCAGATATACGTCATGCCCACATATATTCAAGGATTGATTTTTCCGCCGCCAGCTCTATATCGTGTGTGGCATAATTTCGTTTCCTGCTTCCTTAACTTCCGGGAAAAACATAGGCTCTATCCTTATCGTGTCATACAAGACACAACCTAGCCCAACACCCAACGTGTTATCATAAAAACCTAACCCTCTAGTCTCACAGGTGGGGTTAGAACTGTAGTCGTGGTCAACTTATCTTCCAATAACTGAAAGCCTTTCTCTGTTGCAACCAAACTTGGTCACTAACTTAGATTTGATCATTTTGCTTGCCTCCTGGCTAAGACTTCCTATCAATCACCATCTAGGGGGGGGGGGGGATTTCCTTGATCTTGTATAGTAGTAACCCGATTTGTTTCCCTTCCCAGTTTGTAGAGCCTATAGCTAGGTTTACCACATTTCCTCGAAATGTTCTTACTTCCCATTATTTACTAATGGTCTTTACACTAGTCTGGGGTAGTCATACCTCGCGCAACTTACATAACCATAGTCGTATTTTCATTCATCATTCTGGCCATATCCTTACCTTAGGCTTATTATCAGCGAAAGTATTTCTATCTTGATTCATAATCGTACAGTTTCATATATGCGTACTACCTGCATTTTTGTCCTCACGACACTTCCTCGACTTCTTGAACGCCGTCTTAATTTCCAACACAACACTTTTCCCACTGTTATCTACAATCAGAACCTATGGCATGACGATACCAAGACCCTACCGCCTCATATCCTCGCCTAACAACATGGGTACATGCAACCCCATAATACGTAAAACTGTCCTTTTACGAGGGGGAGAGAACTTATCTCTCTATCAAAATCAAAATCATCAAGCGCCACCTTAAACATATAGATTTTCAAAATCTACCAACGATGTCTTCTATTTTCCGCAGCCACACTGCATTTATCTTATTTTTGCTTCATGCGCTATCCACGAACTTATCCGGCGTCGTGGCCCTGACCGCCACACCAAACCAACTCCAAGTACATCCAAGGGCACTTAGCATAAACTCCTTCAAATTCGAGTATTTCTTACTTTCTACATCAATTACCTCAAGTGAACAAGTCACACAGACTTATTAAAAACAACAATGTCAAAGAAGGAAGGATAATTCACTGGTTACCCCCACTTCTCTTCATTTCCACTCGATAACCGGCTTACCGGGAAACTGGTACCGAATCAATTCTCTCTCTGTAGTCCACGTTGGTATAACAAGAGGCCAACTAGTTCGTACTCATAATGACCTCAACGTCATACAATACCGCTAGGTCCGCTAGGGTCCAACGATCGTATTGTTACCGCAATTATTATCTAACCGCCGCCTACCACCCAACACTCACGGGTGTAGTCACCTCGAAAGGTCCTCATGGATTCCTCCATTTCTTTACACTTGCTGTTTCTCTTTCATCGGTCGTACTCTTCCCGTACTTCTAAACTTATTGTAGCGTACGTACATAGATTCCATACTAATTCTGGCCTCCACTCTTTGGAGTTACTAAACTAAACAATACAAGGCCCATTCCGGCTCTCACAACTTGGTTCCAGTGGAACACGTCCACGAACCCGTAGAATGATTAACTAAACTTGGGCCTTGCACCCTCGTGACTGCCACGTAATGACTACTACCAACTGATCCCATTTCATTTCAAGCTACGGCGACCCTTAATAGATCCCCAACCCGGCCAAGGTCGTATTTAACTCTTTTCCTTCGTCCGTTTTAACTTTAATACCCGGAAGGCCTTATATATCTAAGGTCTCTGGTTATCACATTCTCGAGCTCGCAATTTCCATGCTCCAAGCCTAACTTATCACCCCAGACGGGTACAAAACTTCTCAATATACTATAATCGTGTTGTCTTGACCATAACAACCATACTTACTCCATACGGATCTCACCCGCATCTATTCTCTTTATCATACCACGAGCTTAACCTATTAACATAGTCTTCCATTTAGTCCTTAATTATAACCTCTTAAGGGTCCATTACATTCTCACACAACTCATCATCACCTAATTATCTCAAATTAGCACGTGAAACTTTGATGAGAGTTCTTTAACTGCTCATACCTTCCCGTATTTTTAGTCCTTACCAAGTCCCGTAATCTAAAATCATTCTAGGCAACACGCGTCTGACCCTGATACATAAATTCGTATAGTTGTATGTCCCAATACCAACTATACTACAAACATTACCAACCTGGATACGCAATTCACATAATCTTTTCTCGTCATCACGCTTTCTCAGAAATGCAAACAACATAACTTGTTAGGAGAGACGACTTAACCATACAAATTTCTATCGCACGATCTCAGAGAGAGAAGAATGGAAACCAATCCTAAATGTCCTGCAGCCTCTGATTATAGATGTGGTGCACAACACACCGATAATAAAGACTCTACTAGACACGGTCTGTAGACACTTTCCGAGGACTAACTGCTCTGATACCACTTTTGTCACGACCCGACTGCTCGCGATCGTGCCCTACCCGGCACCCTCAGATACATCATAGAATAGCAATGAACATACACAATCATAAAAGCTTAAACATAAAATAACAACAGTGGCCGATAAGGCCACCTTCCGTAAACCATACAAATAAAATAAAGACATTTTTTTCTTACAACCCAATCCACAAATGTGACTACAGACTTAATAATAACAACTCAAGGGACAGGCCCCACCATACCCCGAATGTACAACAACCGACAATACCAGGATAAGCCTCCGAATAGAGGGCTTCTCAACAATGAACGGTGATCCTAAGAGCGAGGATCAACAACTGTATTCTACCGCAGCATGAACGCACTTCAAGGAGGTCAAGACAACATGTACCAAATATGTGAAATCAGCATCAGAATGGAATCATAAGTCTATAATAAAACTGGAGACATGTATGATAACTCAATTAACAGTACACTGTGCCTTACTAACAATGAGAGTAAATAAGAGTATACTTACAACATAAAAATAGGAAGCTCACGATCAAAGCAGGACCACCCGCCCGCAGTATCATTAAGCAATCCCACTCCTGGGACTATTTCACCCGCATAGGTCGCGTGGACCCGCGTGAGGTATTCATCGCATGGGACTATTTCACCCGCATAAGCCCTTACGGACTCGCATGAGGTATTCCTCGCATAGGCTGTATCCGCCCGCATGGGACTATTTCACCCGCATAATACCTTGCGGACTCGCATGAGGTATTCCTCACATCGTGGGTAGCAAATCCACGGAATATGCAAATGCCACAAACCCGGGGAATGACCCCGCAATGAATAATATACCACTAGCACAAAACCGGCTATCATACATAACATAAGCACTACCGGCTTATCACACAATATAAAAGCAAGTTAAGAATCCCCTAACTTCTTATTATTCTTGTTCACATACACTCTCATTTTAGTTTACTTAAGGCACTAACATGTCTTTTATAAAGATCCGGAAATTTAACCCAAGTACTACATACTTCTACTCTTTTAAAATGACTCTTTTTCATACAAAACTTCCAAGACACTAATAACCATAGTATCAAGTCATAACTACTTTTCAAGACAAGTCACAATACCTTTTAGAAATAAAATTATAGGCTTCTAAATCAAGTGACTTCTTTCTTTTAAAACTTTAAGCAATTGATACATTTAAATCAATTTGCCTTTCATTATTTCAAGTCATTTATCATACTTAAATTACTTAGAGTAAATCACTCTTTTTAACCTTCCATAAAGCTATTATAACCAACTTCCCATAAAGTCGTTATACTAGCTTTATACCTTAGAAACTTACATTCTTCTTTATAACCAAGAGACTTAAACTTTCTGTTATACCCCGTATTTCCAGAGTATGTACGTGAGGGCGTACGTATAAAAGTTTAAAGCCTTGAGTAGGCAAAGTGGCTTGGCCGAATTAAATTTGTTCACAACACCCGATTAGAGTCATTTTTCTAAACGCTTCCCACCTTTCGTAGGGAATTTCCGCTATGTCATTTAGTATTTTTATGGATTTTTCCGAGAGACGAACATTTTGGACCAACGGAGGGCGACCCTTGGCACCCGCCAATTGGTGGCTTGAAATCGTCCAATTGGACGAAATAGGCTATGTAAGGCACGTTTTTTGTGCCTTGGCTAAAGTCAAGGGTTGGTAGGATATTTGTGTGTAGTAAATCCTAGCCCTACACTTGCCTAACACTTGGTTTAATCTTGGCCTTTGGTTGGCCATCCCTTGACCTATAAATACCCCTCTCCCTTTGATGAATTCTTCATCCTTTCCACAAATCTCTAAGTGTTAAAATCCTCCCCTCTCTTGTTGTTCTCGCCCCTCCCTCGCCGAGAGCCCTCCCCGTGTGTGGCCTTGTGGCCGAGACTTCACCCCCCCTCCTAGTGGTGTTGTTCTCGTATAATATACCCCCCTCTTGGTAGAAATACTCTCAAAAGTATTGTTATAATGCCCAAATTACCTTAGTCGTATACCTTGTTGTATTCTAAGGTTATACCTATACGAAAAGCCCAGAAAATACTATTATACTTCCACACCACAAACCGAAACCCTAAGGAAAATCTTCACCCGTAGTTGAAGTCATAAGTAGGTTGGTTAGAACTTCTAAGGGTTGTTTGGAGCTGGCCTGAGCACGGAGTAGGAGCTAAACCTTGCTCAGGATCGACATTTAAACTAGGATAATTATGGGCTTATCGAGGTAATTATCTTGTCCCTCTATTGTGATTGGAAATTACATATTGTTAGAATATATAGTTGAAGTATACTATATATAGAACTGAACGTAGTTATCGGCAATGTCTTTTGACTTAAGCCTGAATAATACTTACGGCAATGTCTTGCGACTTAATCCTAAATTTAAAGAAGAATCCGAACCGTAATTACATAGGGTATTACATGAGACTTGTGTAGTAGTACCGTGAGTAGAATTGTACCCGCTAGGTTAGACGATAACCCCTGGTTGGCTTGGTAGCCGGCCTCGATAGAGGAGGAGATTTGCGCTGTTGCGGGGGGGGAGGTGCTGCCGAATTTTCGGTAGAATGTTCTACGATGAGATCTAAATGTTAATAAGCGCCTTGTGGCCTTATAGGTTGAAGTACTACGTGTGGCGCGATCTACTTGGCTTAAGGAGTAGCCGACGGTTGGAAGTACTTGGAGCGTTTTGCTGCTAGTCGATACTGTCGCGAGGTATGTGAACCTCTTCCTATCTCTTCTAGCATGATATGTGTGAACTATGTAGTACGTAGACGCATACGTGCTAAACGATTTGATTGATTTAAAACATAAAGTGTTATAACGGCTTTATGGGAAGTTGGTTATAAATTTTTACGTTGGTAAGAAAATACTTGTGGTCTTTAAAAGGTAATCGATTTGAACTATAATCGCTTGTTATGTGTTAATAAAGAACTTGAAGTATTTCAAAAGATTTTGAATCATTTTGAAGAAGTAATACTTGGTTTTTGATAAACTTAAGGGTTATACTAGCTTTATGAGAAGTTAGGTATAACGGCTTAAGAATGTTTTCTTGATTTCGAAATCGAATGTGTATCGACAAACCATCGCAGTTAATAAAAGGAAATGTTTTGACTAATTAAGTATTATTAAAACCAGAGAAACTTCCATCTACATAGAAGCTAAGATGAGACAAATGATATTTCCTAGATCACTACAGTAATAAGATTGTTATAAACAAGAATATCCTACTCACATATAAGACTTATGTTTCGATTGTTTAAAAGAGAATTATATTCTTAAATGAATAAGACTATGAACTACTTAAACCTTTCTAAAATAAGAAACGTGAACATTTGAAATTAGGCAAACTTGGACGCTTGGAAAATAATGTTGTTACTTGATTTTACAAAGGTAAGTGTTTTGGTTTATTTAAAAGATAATACTCTATTTTATACTACGTATTGTGTGACTTATGTGAAAGCAACTGATCTTTTAAAAGATTTAATGTATGAAGTACTTTAGGTAGATACCCGAACTTGTTAGCTTAAAGTACCTTGTGTGAATAACTTGATTGTGTTTGGTTTGAGATAGCCTTGTAAATACTTTCTTGTTGATGTGATAAGTGAAAATGTTAGGATGCTACGTGTGTTAGTATCTTGTGTGATCGTGATGTAAGGGGTCATTCTTGTTGTGCTTACGTTGTTAAACGTTAAGCGTTGTACTATTATTGTATCACATACCCCTTTGACTTATTATACCGAGGGCTTGCCACCCTTGACGCGGTCTTTACGCCTATGCGGTCCTCGTGACTACGCGAGTGCGGTAGCTCCGTGATTGATCATTCCGGTGTTTAGCCCGACGCGGGGATTCCTATGCGGTCTGCTGAGACTATGCGGTCTTTTGAGACTACGCGGTCGCGGAGCCTAGGCGGATACCGAGGGTTAGCCGCTTTGACGCGGGTATACCTCGCGTCTGGGACCATGATTCGAGGAATACCTCACGCGGGTCCGCGTGCGACCTATGCGCGAGTCGCGAGAGTTCCAGTGGATAGACGCCAAGACATTGATATCGCGGCGAGTGCCGCCTTCGACATGGTGCGGCCTAGAAAGACCTCGGATACGCTTTGTGGTATTTTTGGTATCGTGGGTCTTAGTAGTCGGCTATGCCTTCGCATTTCTGCCCCGCACGGTTTTATTGTGATAACTTTGAGGCGTGAGTCCTCGACTTGACATGATCGCTTATTTGTTGTGAATCGTAGTTTGCTTATCATACATGTCTCCGCTTTATAGACTATTATGATTTCATTTACGCATTTTTAGTTTCACATACTCGCACTGTTGCATCGACTCCTTCGGGCCGCGTTTCATGCCGCAGTTGAGGTACACCACCGTTGATCCTAGCTCTCGTGGTCACGCCAGCTTGGGAAGCTCCGCTTCCGAGGCTTATCACGTATAGTCCTCGTCGTAAGTGTTTACATTCGGGGTTTGCGGGCCCCGTCCCGCCATTGTTGTCATATCATTCTGAGGTCCAGAGTAATCTTTGTAGTGTGGTTTGTAAAAGGATTAAACTGCTCATGTTGAAAAGTTGTTATTTACATATATGCCAAAGGCAAGTTTTTCTCGATTATTGTTTCATATTTCATAATATGTCTTGTATCGCTTTATGTTCCGATTACACTGATGTTGTATCACTAGGGTGCCCGGTAAGGCACGATCCACGCCCTAATCGGTCGTGACAAAAGTGGTATCGAGCAGCTTAATCCTCTGAAAGTGTCTACGCATCAGATCCGCAGTTCGATTATCGCGGTGTTGTGCACCACACCAATAATCGTGAGGCTATAGGTATTTAGGATTGGTTTCTATTCTTCTCACTCGAGATCGTGCCTTAGAGTGGTTGTAAGTCGACCCTCGACGTATTTCTTTCCCTTACCGCTATGCCTCCGCGTAGGCAACCCGCCCGGGAGGCGCGCACCGGCGGAGCCGCGAGTAGAGTTCGGAGGGTGGCGAGGCACAGCCCAATCATTACCTAGGTAGTGCTTCATTCGGGAGTTCTGCGACGCCACTAGCCCAAGAGAGTTTAGTACGGCGCAGCAGCGCTCATCGCGCCATGATATATGAACCTTCGCCCACGATCGAACAAATGAATTTAGATTGCAAGAAGACGACCGTTACTAGCTATGGATTTGGCTACCAGAGTATACCGATGTACCACGGTCTTGATGACTATCTAAGAGAGGGTTGTGCAAGAGTAATTCTTCGCTTAGGCTCGAGCATGGCACGTACGGGCTTATGCAGCAGCCGAGAAAACGTAGAGATCGACGCGTTAACGGGCGACGCGAAGAGGCCGAGCAAGAAGGTCCTTTGGTAACTTTCAGGCGAGTCACCTCACCAATGGATTAGATTATGCACGCCCACCAGCAAAGAGGTCCTCCACGGTTCAAGACGTTCGGTACGCAGGAGTTGGTCGTAACTCGTGGCTTCCGCTCACACATGTGAGACGCCATCCCGGAATGTCGCTTTTAGTTGGTACTTGTTGTACCTGCGGCCGTCAGGCCATGTGTCGAATGGGTGACCTAGTAGGAGGACTTTGCCTTCAGTACCGGTGGGTAGTTCGTCACCTTCCTTAGCTATGCGCTCACGGCAGTTTGATTAGAACGACTAAGGGAGTGAAGAAGAGATATAGATATATCCGTAACCCTCTAGAGATCGATGTGATAAGGTGAGTATACCTTAAGTGCTATGTTCGATAGCGCAGGTGTTAGTCGTGATTAGATCATGGTTGTTTAACCGAGTAAGATTTTGGGGATAGAGAAGGTGTGAGCCTTAGAGCTTTTACGTAAAGACCTTAGAGCGAGGCCATCTCGAGAAAAGGTGTAGTGTTATGTTTGACCCTTATCGGGAGTGCATAGTGCACGTGAGTTATGTTGGGATAGGTCCCTAGTAGTGTGGAATGAAAGGGGGTAGTTGAGCTAAGAAGACCGCTAGGTTTTCAAACGTGATTAGCGAGATTGTTCGATCGAGCTAGTATCATGCGTTGCCGGTCGGGTTGAGGCCACGCCGCGGGTCAACCCGCCGTAGGTTTGGTGGTGGGGTCAGGTTGTGGTGGTCCCGCCTTGTGTTAGGGTTGTGAGGGTGTTAGGCCCAAGTTTAGTTAACCAGCGTACGAGTTCGTGGATGCGTTCGACCAGTGGTCGGGCCGATGGGGGCAGCCCATCGTGTTCTTCGGTCAGACCGCTTACTACGTGTTGAGTTATCCAAAGGTTGAAAGGCTGCACGGTGCCTACCTTCACCTTATGTCGCATGCTGAAGCCTGTGTCAGGCTATTTTCGCTTTCTAAAAGTTTTACCAGTGCAAGGATAGAACTCGCGAGTCTCAGACCACATTCGCCTCGGCTGTTTGGATTTCGTGATAGTTGCGAGAATTGTTGTCTCTGCTGAAAGTGTTTAAGCTACCATTTCGTGTTCGGATATCGCCTTACGAAGCCTTGTAAGGCGGAAGTGTAAGTTGTCACGATTGGTCTGATGTTGGCAAGGTTCGCATAGTTGGTTCAGCTTGTTCCAGCAGATCAGGATAGTGAGGCTTGTCTGAAGAAGTTCCGCAGCTCGAGAAATCGTATGATAATCGGCGACGACGCTTAGAGTTCGTGCCGACGGTCGGTCTTCAAGCGTACCACCCCGGTTTGGGTGCGACGAGTTTTGGAAAACAGGGAACTTAGCCCGAGTTACTTGGGCCTTTGTGAGTTCATGTGAAGGATAGGCCGTGTTGCCTATATGTTAGCATTTGTCGTCCGACGTAGAGGCAAGGCGTCCGCCTTCGTAGATTGTGATGTTCGGGAAGTATCAAGATCCATCCAGAGTGTTCCCGCTAATGATGACCACGTTAGAGATAGTAACCCCAGTTTTGATACCGCCGACGTAACGTGGTATGAGTTCGAGTGTACGACATCCTCCAGATCGCAGCGCCCGGCACCATTTGTTGGATCGCCGAGCAAGGCTCGCGACAAAGTGACAAAAGTGGTACCATTTGTTGGGTCGCCGAGAAGGTTAATGCCTGCAAAGTGACAAAGTGGTATCTACGACGAGTAAAGAGAGAAGCGAGCATGTATGGCGAGCATAGATGTGATCATTTCTTTGTAAAGAGAAGCGCAAGGAAGTATATTTTAGACCGTGAGAAGTGTTTTGTGGTGATGATTAGAGGTGTTTTCTCGTGGACTTAGATAGAAGTATGTGCGCGGTGTTTCGTGGCTAGCGTGGCAGGATTGTTTTCGTAAGTATAGCAGTGAAGACTATATCGCGCCGCTTGTCTTGAGATTTAGAAGGAACATTCGACGAATGTTTCAGGAGGGGAGAATGTTATACCTCAGATTTCCGCAGTATGCGTGAGGGCGACGATAAAAGTTTAAAGCCTCGAGTAGGCAAAGTGGCTTCGCCGAATTAAATTTGTTCACAACACCCGACAGAGTCATTTTTCGCTAAACGCTTCCACAAATGTAGGGAATTTCCGCTAAGTCATTTAGTATTTTTATGATTTTTCCGAGAGACGAACATTTTGGACCAACGGGAGGGCGACACTTGGCACCCTCCAATTGGTGGTTTGAAATCGCCCAATTGGACGAATAGGCTACGTAAGGCACGTTTTGTGCCTTGCTAAAGTCAAGGGTTGGTAGGATATTTGTGTGTAGTAAATCCTAGCCCTACACTTGCCTAACACTTGGTTTAATCTTGGCCTTTGGTTGGCCATCCCTTGACCTATAAATACCCTCTCCCTTTGATGAATTCTTCATCCTTTCCACAAATCTCTATGTGTTAAAATCCTCCTCTCTTGTTGTAGTTCTCGCCCTCCCCTCGCCGAGAGCCCTCCCTCGTGGCCTTGTGGTCGAGACTTCACCTCCTCCTAGTGGTGTTGTTCTCAGATAATATACCCCCTCGTAGAAATACTCTCAAAAGTATTGTTATAATGCCCAAATTACCTTAGTCGATACCTTGTTGTATTCTAAGGTTATACCTATACTAAAAGCCCAAAATACTATTATACTTCCACACCACAAAACCGAAACCCTAAGGAAAATCTTCACCCGTAGTCAAGTCATGCAGAAGTTGGTTAGAACTTCTAAGGGTTGTTTGGAGCGGCCTGAGCGCACTGAGCAGAGCTAAACCTTGCTCAGATCGACATTTAAACTAGATAATTACGGGCTTATCGAGGTAATTATCTTGTCCTCTATTGTGATTGGAAATTACATATTGTTAGAATATATAGTTGAAGTATACTATATATAGAATCAACGTAGTTATCGCAATGTCTTTTGACTTAAGCCCGAATAATACTTACGCAATGTCTTCGACTTAAGCCCAATTTAAAGAAGAATCAATCAGAATTACATAGGGTCTGTATTACAGAGACTTGTGTAGTAGTACCGCGGAGTAGAATTGTACCTGCTAGGTTAGACGATAACCCTCGGTTGGCAGTAGCCGCCTCGATAGAGAGGAGATTTGCGTCATGGGAGGTGCCGCCGAATTTTCTAGAATGTTCTACGATGAGATCTAAATGTTAATAAGCGCCTGTGGCCTTATAGGTTCAAGACTACGTGTGGCGCGATCTACTTGGCTTAAGGAGTAGCCGACGGTTGAAGTACTTGAGCGCTTTTGCTATTAGTCGATACTGCCGCGAGGTATGCGAACCTCTTCCTATCTCTTCTAGCATGATATGTGTGAACTATGTAGTACGGCAGACGCATACGTGCTAAACGATTTGATTGATTTAAAACATAAAGTGTTATAACGCTTTATGGGAAGTTGGTTATAACAAATTTTACGTTGGTAAGAAAATACTTGTGGTCTTTAAAAGGTAACTGATTTGAACTATAACTGGCTTGTTATGTGTTAATAAAGAACTTGAAGTATTTCAAAAGATTTTGAATCATTTTGAAAGAAGAAGTAATACTTGGTTTTTGACAAACTTAAGGGTTATACTAGCTTTATGAGAAGTTAGGTATAACGGCTTAAGAATGTTTTGCTGATTTCGAAATCGTAACGTGTATCGACAAACCATCGCAGCTAATAAAAGGAAATGTTTTGACTAATTAAGTATTATTAAAACCAAGAGAAACTTCCATCTACATGTAGCTAAGATGAGACAAAATGATATTTCCTAGATCACTACTGTAATAAGATTGTTATAAACAAGAATATCCTACTCACATATAAGACTTATGTTTCTCGATTGTTTAAAAGAGAATTATATTCTTAAATGAATAAGACTATGAACTTAAACCTTTCTAAAATAAGAAACGTGAACATTTGAAATTAGGCAAACTCGACGCTTGGAAAATAACGTTGTTACTTGATTTTACAAAGGTAAGTGTTTTGGTTTATTTAAAAAGACAAATACTCTATTTTATACTACGTATCGTGTGACTTATGTGAAAGCAACGGATCTTTTAAAAGATTTAATGTATGAAGTACTTTGCGGTAGATACCAACTTGTTAGCTTAAAGTACCTCGTGTGAATAACTCGATTGTGTTTGGTCTGAGATAGCCTTGTAAATACTTTCTTGTTGATGTGATAAGTGAAAATGTTAGGATGCTACGTGTTAGTATCTTGTGTGATCGTGATGTAAGGGGTCATTCTTGTTGTGCTTACGTTGTTAAACGTTAAGCCCGTTGTACTATTATTGTATCACATACCCTTTGACTTATTATACCGAGGGCTTGCCACCCTTGATGCGGGTCTTCACGCCTATGCGGTCCTCGTGACTACGCGGAGTGCGTAGCTCCGTGATTGATCATTCCGGTGTTTAGCCCGACGCGGGGATTCTATGCGCGTCCGCTGAGACTACGCGGTCTTTGAGACTATGCGGTCAGCGGAGCCTAGGCGATACCGAGGTTAGCCGCTTTGACGCGGGTATACCTCAGCGGTCTGGGACCATGATTCGAGGAATACCTCACGCGGTCCGCGCGACCTATGCGAGTCGCGAGAGTTCCAGGATAGACGCCGCACATTGATATTGCGGGCGCAGTGGCCGCCTTCGACATGGTGCGGTCTAGAAAGACCTCGATACGCCAGGTATTTTTGGTACTGCTGGTCTTAGTAGTCGCTATGCCTTCGCATTTGCCCCGCACGGTTTTATTGTGATAACTTTGAGGCGCGAGTCCCCGACTTGACACGATCGCTATTTGTTGTGAATCGTAGTTTGCTTATCATACATGTCTCCGCTTTATAGACTATTATGATTTCATTTACGATTTTTAGTTTCACATACTTGCACTCGTGTATCGACTCCTTCGGGGCCGCGCTCATGCCGCAGTTGAGGTACACCGCCGTTGATCCTAGCTCGTGGTCACAGCTGGTTGGGAAGCTCCGCTTCTCCGAGGCTTATCACCGTATAGTCCCCGCCGTAGTAAGTGTTTACATTCGTGGTTTGGGCCCCCGTCCCGCCATTGTTGTCATATCATTCTTAGAGGTCTGTAGTAATCACAAGGTGGTTTGTAAAAAGGATTAAACTGCTCATGTTGAAAAGTTGTTATTTACATATATGCCGAAAGGCAAGTTTTTCTCGATTATTGTTTCATATTTCATAATATGTCTCAGATCGCTTTATGTTCCCGACACTGATGTTGTATCACTAGGGTGCCCGGGGTAAGGCACCAGTCACGGGCCCGGAATCGGGTCGTGACACTTTCCAACAAAACAAGTATCAAAAATACTTTCAACATACTTAAAGTCTCTTAACTTTTGAAAACCAAGATATCCTTAATATTTACACAAGTGAGTTAATTCCCTAACTCAGCCAACTTGAACATTCTTAAAATAAAGACAAGGATATCAAATGGACTAGATTGTCAAAATCTCAGACGCTCACCGCACTATACATTTACAACTTATTCATGCTCAAGAGATAAGAAAGTTCCACATACCTCTTCTGCTAAATCCACTTGCTCACCCAATTCAGACGTAGTATGTCAACCTATAATGACCATAATACGTCTATTAACTTCTTACTTCAACCGTAGAATATTCTAAGTGCAAAGTCACTAAATTCTACGGAAAATCGGACAGCACTTCCTTTGTTTCTACATACTTTGCCACCTTTTTCAAGGCCGAATTAAATAACCAAACACGCCACATTTAAGGCCCAACAAAGTAGTTAATAATAGGGGATTACACGCTTAATCAAGACATGTAAAATTCCGCCCCACAATACAAAACAAACTAGTCTAAACTACAATGTCAATTCGGCAATTAGGGCAACAATACCAATTCTTCTTCCAATTTCTTTTCAATCCAAGTGGTTTAATATAACATGTTATCTAGCCACAACTGGTTATAACTACTACAATCCTCAAGTAGGTAAACATGCGACGATTATAATTATCGACCAAATTGTATTTCAATTTCAAATGGCTTAACATGTCATTTTCGGATTTGAGCTTCCAAATTCCCATAACACTTATCAAACTTCATAACACATATCACATGATCAATTCTAACTTATAATAACATGGAACCTTCAATTACAAAAGTAAGACGAAGATTATACCTCATTTAGCCCAAATATGATCCAAGTTTACAAGTCGATCCTTAGCAACTTTAGCTCCTCTTTTCGACATTCCAATCCATTCCAAGCAACCCTTAGAAACTTATGAAGAACTTATCTTCAAGTTCCAACTTCAAAGTTGAAGAACTCCTTGAGCTTCCGCCATGACTAATAATAAAACACCATTTTTCCGGATCTTTCTATTGAGATACACTTACAATACC
Source organism: Przewalskia tangutica (assembly GCA_029844215.1). Taxonomy (NCBI): domain Eukaryota; kingdom Viridiplantae; phylum Streptophyta; class Magnoliopsida; order Solanales; family Solanaceae; genus Przewalskia; species Przewalskia tangutica. Next base: position 83,200,439 of record CM056720.1, on the reverse strand, counting down.
CTTAGGTACCTTGGTTTAAAGTGGGGATTATTGGACAACAATTGAAAAATTCATTGAAACCCTAGCCTTGGCCGAGCTTCCTCAAGTTTCCATCAAGTTTCTCTTGAAAATTTGCTAAGTGTTAAGCCTTGTCTTGCACTAGTAAGCTTATATAAATAAATGGAGGGTCAAGATTAGAACAAATGGGTGGTTTGGATGCATTTCACAAGGATCAAGCCAAGTGGCATTTGACTTAGTCAACAATGTCAAGCTAATTGTCTTTGCAAGACTTGGTCTTTTAAATTATGGTCAAATGACCATTTCCTCCATGTCATTTTCGTCCAAGGCCATTAAGGGGTGACACGTGTCGCCTCCCGCTCACGCAATATTTCGCTTTTCCACAAATTCCAAAATTCCGATAAATTTTTACTCGTCTCAAATCTTAACATTTGAGTTCTTACGTACGTTCTTATAAACCTATCCTGGAAATTTCCGGGGTGTAACATCGTCGATAGGACATCAGAGTAGAAAGTTATGGACATTAGAAGTTCTGTTGACGGAGGAGAAAGAAAGCTTTAGTCAGGCTGTTATACCCCGAATTTTCAGGGTATGTACGTAAGGACGTACGTAGAAAATTTAAGCCTTAAGATTTGGCAAGTTTCGAAATTTGTACACAAGTGCCGAAAGGAGTCGTTTTTCGACGAAACGTTTTACTAAACTTGCGGCGGAAAATTCGCTATGTAATTTTTAATTTTTGCGGATTTTTCCGAGAGACGAAACATTTTGGACCAACGGAGGGTGACATGTGTCACCTCACATCGGGAAGCGAAGTCGGCAAATGGACGAAAATGGGGCCTTGGGAGTTGGTAGGATATTTTGTGCAAATTGGTGTGGTAGATGGATAAGGTGCACATGGCTTAATCCTAGCCCTACACTTGCCTAACACTTGGATGGATCTTGGCCATTGGTTGGCCATTGCTTGACCTATAAATACCCCTCTAAGTTGATGAACTTCTTAAGCCTAAAATCACGTTCCAATTGTTGAAATCCTCCTTTGTGAGTTGAGTTCGCCCAAACTCCTCTTTTGAGAAGCCTTGGCGAGAGCCTCCCTCGAGCGAGGCTTGGCCAGCAGGTACCCCTCGCCTAGTTGTCTCGTATAAATACCCCCTTTGTGGTATAGAAATACTCCAAGTATTGTTATAATGCCCAAATACTTTAGCCCATATACCTTGTAGTACTTTCCAAAGTTACCTCTATACTAAAAGCCCTAAAATACTATTATACTTCCTTTAGCCACTAAACGAAACCCTATGGAAAAATCTCCATAATTGGTTGAGTACTAAGTAGAAGTTGTGTAGAACTTCTAAGGGTTGTTTGGAGCGGATCGAGCACTTGGAGTAGGAGCTTAACGTTGCTCGTGATCGACATTAAACTCGGATAATTTTGGGCTCATCGAGGTAAATACTATCGACCTTCTATTGTAATTGGGAATTACATATTGTAGTTGTATATAAATGAATATAAGATTCATAAGAGAATTGAATCGTAATGAAGGATATTACGTAATAGACTTGAATCAAATCACATCAAGAATATTAGAGTAGAAGATTTAAACCGTATTTACAGATCGATAACCTTTATTCGTCGAATGTTCGCAAGTAGCATGTGCTACTTAGAAGGTGGACAAGGCTAGCAAGTTATAGCCGTGGAGCGCTTGCTTATAGTCGATAATCGTCGCGAGGTATGTGATTCTTCCTATACTCTTGAGCATGAAGTATTTTAAACGAATATATATATAGTACGGTAGACGTACGTGTGGCAATGTCTTTTGACTTAAGCCTGAATAATAAGAACCTTGAAATATGTTAAAAGGAATATATATATAGTACGGTAGACGTACGTGTGCTAACTGAATATAGTTGTACGACAATGTCTTTTGACTTAAGCCTGAATAATAAGAACCTTGAAATATGTTAAAAGGAATATATATATAGTACGGTAGACGTACGTGTGTTAACTGAATGTAGTATTACGGCAATGTCTTTCGACTTAAGCCTGAATAATAAAGAATCTTGAAGTATTTCAAAAGATTAATAAATCGTTTTGAAAGAAGAGTAATACTTGGTTTTGAAAACATAAGAGTTATACTAGCTTTATGGGAAGTTAGGTATAACGTCTTAAGAGATAAAGAGAATGGTTTATCGATTTTTAGAAGTTAAGAGACTTGATCTTAAAAATAAGAGACTTGACTTGAATAAATATGAATTTTGTGTGAAACCTCATTCGTGAGTAATGAGTACTTGGTTTTAAAAGAAGAAATGTTTCTCGATTTCGAAATCGAATGAGTATCGACAAACCATCGCAGCGTTAATAAAGGAAAATGTAATGAATAATGAAGTATTATTAAAACAAGAAACCTCCATCCGCATAGAAGCTAAGACGAGACAAAATGATATTACATTTCCTAGATCATGTCGCTTAATAAGATGGTTATAAACAAGAATAAATCGCCACACATATGGCATATGTTACTCAATTGTTTTAAAAGAGATTAAGACATTGAACTATGAAACTTTTCTAAAATAAAGAGACTTGAGTAATTGAAATTAGGCAACCGAACTTTAAGGAAAGAATGTTGTTGAAAAAGAAAGTGTTTTGGTTTACCTAAAAATGTGAGTCACTCTATTTTTATACTACGGGTACCGGGTGACTTTTATAAAAGGAATATATCTCTTTAAAAGGAATTTAACGAACGTAGTACTTTAGGGTTAAAACCCGGACTTTGACATAAAATGAAAGTACTTTGAGTTGTGTATAACTTGCCTATGCTTGTTGTTGTGTAACTTGGCTATGCTTGTTGTTGTGTAACTTGCCTATGTTTGGTGTTGTGTAACTTGCCTATGCTTATGGTGATAGTCTGTTGTGCAAGAATTGTGTTTCTATACTACCGCCTCTCGATGGAGGTCGGTTGACTTGTGGAGAACTTACTTGGACGCATCGCGGTGACGGAGATTCCACGTATGCTTCCATTAGCATTATTACATGGGCATGTCTACACCGCTGATGGATTCGTGACACGTGACCATTTTGGTTATGGCGAAGCATCGTGACTTACGGTTGTGATCGGCGCGTAGCTGCTTACTTGCCCCATCACCACGTGACGCAGTGGATCCGTAGCGGTTATCGCACTTGCCACGTGTCGCAGCGGCGGCTCGTTACTTACGGTTGTGATCGGGTGCTGCCGATTCACTTGCCCCGTCGCCTACGTGACACGTGGATCTGGTGGAGGCTAGTGTACTTGCCGTGTCGGCCGGCGAGTCGGTATTTGGATGGAGCCGTGACCTACGGTTGTGATCGGTGCCGCCGATTCACTTGCCGTCGCTACGTGACGCAGTGGATCTGGTGGAGGCTAGTGCACTTGCCACGCGTCGCCTTCATGATATGGTTGTACTGATATTATTGGTACGGCCGATCTCGTAGTTATACTTGCCCGCACGGTTTTATCGACACATATGGGACCGGTGTTCATATATACTCCTGGTGTTGTTATATCATAGACGCCGGCGGTGAGGAAGGAATTCCACGCACGAGTGATGATTTGGAGGGCATGATTCCTCGACTTGATATGATCGCTTATATGTGGTGTCGTAGTTTGGTTATCATACATGTCTCCGCTTTATATAGATCGCTATGATTTCATTTACGATATTCTGATTTCACATACTTGGTACTGTTATCGACCTCCTTGAAGTCGTTTGTCACGACCGAACCTGCTCGCGGGTGCCTTACCCGGGCACCCAAGTAGTCATACATCAGAGTAATCAGCGGAACATAAAAACAATACATGAAACAAAATGTGAAATGAGACATATTTTACCTGAGAGAAAATCGCCTTTCGGCATATATATAAGTAATTACAAAGTTGAAGCCATAATCCTTACAACCTCGCCCACAACAAGGTAACTGCACTTCTAAGATTTATACAACAACTATGACGGGACAGGGCCCCGCCATACCCCTGAATGTACAAGAACCTACAGACATCAGGGTAACATACCAAAGATAAGCCTCCGAAGGAACGGAGCTTCCCAAGACGCTGAAAGGTGATCCTAAAAGCGGGGATCGACAACCGATGTACCTCTACCTGCGGCATGAACGCAGCTTCAAGGAGGTCAAGATAACAGTACCAAGTATGTGAAATCAGAAAAATCAGAATGAAATCATAGCAGTCTATATAAAGCAGGAGACATGTATGATAACCAAACTACAGTACACCACATATAAACAGTCATATCAAGTCAGGGACTCACGCCCTCCAAATCATCACTCGTGCCCGTGGAATTCCTTCCTCACTGCCGGCAGTCTATGATATAACAACACCAAGGAGTATATGTGAACACGTGTCCTATCGTGTCAATAAAACCGTGCAGGCAAGTATAACTACCGATCCGACCGTACGATAATATCGCATAACCATATCACGAAGTCGACACGTGGCAAGTGCAATAGCCTCACCACTCCACTGCGCCACGTGGCGACGGGGCAAGTGAATCGGCCACGCACTGATCACAACCGTAAGTCACGAAACTCCATCCAAATACCGACTCGCGGGCGACACGCGGCGGTGCAATAACCTATACCAGATCCACTGCGCCACGTGGCGACGGCAAGTAAACAGCACGCACCCGATCACAACCGTAAGTCACGATACTTCGCGCTGAAGGCGACACGTGGCGGTGCAATAACCTATACCAGATCCACCGCGTCACGTGAGCGGGGCAAAACAAAGCACGCACCGATCACAACCGTAAGTCACGATCTTCGCCATAAATAACCATAATGGTCACATGTCCACATCATCGGTGTAGACATGCCCATGTAATAATAATAATGGAAGCGTGCGTGGAATCTTCCACGCCGTGCGCCCAAGTAAGTTCTCAACAAGTCAACCGGTCCTCCATCGATAGACGCGGTAGAATAGAAACACAATTCTTGCACAACAAAGACTATCTCAATAAGCATAGGCAAGTTACCCAACAACAAGCATAGGCAAGTTACACAACAACAAGCATAGGCAAGTTACACAACAACAAGCATAGGCAAGTTATACACAACTCAAAGTACTTTCATTTTAAGTTAAAATCCGGTGTTAACTCCTAAAGTACTCGACGTTAAATTCCTTTTTAAAGAGATCCATTCCTTTTATAAAAGTCACCCGATACCCGTAGTATAAAATAGAGTGACTCACATTTTTAGGTAAACCAAAACACTTTCCTTTTCAACCACATTCTTTTCCCCAAGGTTCCAGTTTGCCTAATTTCAATTACTCAAGGCTCTTTATTTTAGAAAAGTTTCATAGTTCAATGTCTTAATCTCTTTTAAAACATTTGAGTAACATATGCCTTATATGAGTGTAGGTTATTCTTATTCATAATCAATCTTATTAAGCAGCCATGATCTAGGAAATGTAATATCATTTTGTCTCATCTTAGTTTCTATGCAGATGGAGGTTTCTACTGGTTTTAATAATACTTCATTATTCAATACATTTTCCTTTATTAACGCTAGTTGGTTTGTCGATACTCTTTCGATTTCAAATCAAGAAACAATTCTTCTTTTAAAACCAAGTACTCATTACTCACGAATGAGGTTTCACACAAAATTCATATTAATTCATTCAAGTCAAGTCTCTTATCTTTAAGATCAAGTCTCTTAACTTCTAAAAATCAAGAACCATTTCTTTTACTATTCTTAAGACGTTATACCTAACTTCCCATAAAGCTAGTATAACTCTTGTGTTTTCAAAACCAAGTATTACTCTTCTTTCAAAACGGTTTCTTAATCTTCCGAAATACTTCAAGATTCTTTATTATTCAGGCTTAAGTCATCAGACATTGTCGTAACACTACATTCGCTAACACACGCACGCTCACCGTACTATATATATATTCTTTTAAAATACTTCCAGATTCTTATTATTCGTGCTTAAGTCAATGTACATTGTCGTAACACTACATTCGCTTAACACACGCACGCCTACCGCATTATATATATTCTTTTAAAATACTTCAAGATTCTTATTATTCAGCTTAAGTCATGACATTGTCGCACGCCTACCTTACTATATATATATTCCTTTAAAATATCATGCTCAATAGTATAGGAAGAATCACATACCGCGACGATTATCGACTATAAGCAAAACGCCCATCGCTATAACCCGGCTAGCCTTGTCCACCTTCTAAGTAGCACATGCTACTTGCGTAACATTCAACCAATAAAGGTTATCACCATCAGAATACAATCTATGTAAATACGCTTTAATCTTCTACTCTAATATTATTCACGTGATTTCATTCAAGTCTTTTCAGAATATCCTTCCATTACGCTTCAATTCTCTTCTATGAATCTTATATTCATTTCTATACAACTACGTGATGTAATTCCCAATTACAATAGAAGACAGAGTATTTACCTCGATGAGCCCAAAATTATCCAAGTTTAACGTCGATCCGAGCAACGCTTAGCTCCTACTCCGAGTGCTCAATCCGCTCCAAACAACCTTAGAAGTTCTACGAACTTCTACTAAACACTTCAACCGACTATGAAGGTTTTCCTTAGGTTTCGCTTTTGTGACTTAAGGAAATATAGTAGTATTTCCTGCTCTACGTAGAGGTAACTTTGGAAAGTACTACAAGGTATTTAGCTAAAGCATTTGGGCATTATAACAATACTTGGAGAATTTCTATACCACAAATGGGGTATTTATACGAAACAACTAGGCTAGGGGTAGGTTTGCCAGGGGCCTCTCAAAGGGGAGGGTGTGGTGGACGAACTCAAGAGAGGAGTAGTTTGAGACTTAGAGAAATGCCTGTTTGGATGAAGAAAGTCTTCAACTTAGAGGGTATTTATAGGTCAAGCAATGGCCAACCAATGGCCAAGATTCATCCAAGTGTTAGGCAAGTGTAGGGCTGATTAAGCCACGTGCACCTTATCCATCTACCATACCAACTTGCACAAAATATCCTACCAACTACAAGCCACCTTTTCGCCCATTTGCCAAGCACTTCTTCCAATGTGAGGGTGACATGTCACCCTCCGCTGGTCCAAAATGTTTCATCTCTCGGAAAATCCAAAAATTAGAAATGACATAGCCGGAATTTTCCTTCGCAGTCTTGTAAAACGCTTCGCCGAAAACGACTCTTTTCACTTGCGCCCAAATTTTCGAACGCCAACTTTAACGCTTCAATTTTTATACGACGCCCTCACGCATACTCTGGAAATACTGTATAACATTCTCCTCTTAGAAACATTCGTCCAATGTTCCTTCTCAAGACGGATAACGATAAAGTTCTTCTTAACAAGTTGCCAATGCCACACCGCCACAAAATAACACACGTTCTCTTCTTTCCTTACTCGCACTTTCTAACACTTGAACTCTTTTAGTATATGCACTACACTTTAGTCATCGCTTTAGTTTCCAAACTTTGGAGTCACCACCTCCAAACTTGGTCCTCTTACTAGCCTCAATCTCCTTAAGGCTATTTCCCTACTTCACGATCCGCTCGGTCGAACATATCCACGAACTCATACGATGGTCATCTAAACTTGGGCCTAGCACCCTCGTGACCCTACCACCGGCGGGACCACCCGTGACCCCACCTCGAACAGCCGCGGGTTGGCCCGCAACACTGGCCCCAACCCACCCACTTAACGCAAGCTCTTGTTCCCCATCCGAACAATCTTACCTATACAGTCATGAAAGCTACCACTGCTTCACACTACCTGTGACTTATCACATAATACATTCTAGGCATAAAATGCACTCGACAAGGATCACTTGCAAAATCTTGTACTCAAGACGGCTTACATCTAAGGTCTCAATCAGAATATTCTAAGGTTCATCATTTTCTCACCCCAGCTTACCTTTCTCACTAACCAGGTTTCTAAATCACATTTTAGCACAAAGCTATCCGAACATAACACTAAACACATCATCAATACATACAAAACTCTAGAGAGTTAAGGATATACCTGAAAATAGGAGGTTCAAAGGACCGCTAAAATCGAACTTCCATGACTTACCGGGCTCACGGCAGTATGAACATCCCGCCTAGCTATGGAAGGTGAAGAACCCGCTTCGCCTAGTAGTCTGTTCTATCCTACCGCTACCCTCGGTCGGATGATCCGCAGATGGCCTGCTGGCAAGAATAACAATCTCCCAAGTTAGTACGACACTCTCCCTTATGAAGTTTTCCACAACGGCCACACTGAGACAAGGGCGACCTCATCCGGCGAGCACTCCTACTCCCCTGAAAATCTGAAACTGGGGAGTCCCGACTCCCCCAATATCGAAGGTCCCGGCGTCATGGAGGACCACTCATCGCGGAGGTACATAACTAGTTCCCACTTGGCGGTCCGCCTGAAAGTCACACCAGCGACCTGCTGTTCTGGCCCTCTTCTGCTGATCTTGGTCATTCCGTTGATTTCTCCGCTCCTCACTTCCCAATGCATAAGCCTGCATGCGGGCAATGTCCATGCCCGGCTGAAGAGCTACACCCGAACAACTTTCTGCTAGGTAATCATCGAGCCCTGTAACATATCGGTGCCCTCGATCCTCCATACTAGCTACTAACGCGGGGACGTACCGGGCCAATGAGTAGCTTTGTGTGTTTTGATGTTATGTTAATGTGTTAAGTGGTATATCCTTAACCATCTAGAGGCTTGTATGTTTTGATGTTATGTTAATGTGTTAAGTGTTATGTTCGGATAGCTTTGTGCTAAAATGTGATTTAGGAACCTGGTCAGGAAAAGGGTAAGCCCGGGGTGAGAAAATGATGAACCTTAGAATATTACAGTTGAGACCTTAGATGTAAGGCCGTCTTGAGTACAAGATTTTGCGAGTGATCCTTGTCAGAGTGCATTTTATGCCTAGAATATATTGTGTGATAAGTCTCTGGGTTGGGTAAATGAAAGTGGTATCTTCATGATGTGATTAGCAAGGTTGTTCCGGATCGAGAAACGAGAGTCGGCGTGTGAGGCTCGGGTTGAGGACGTGTTGCGTGTCAACCCGTGTCCTGAATGAGGTGGGTCAGCTGGGTGGTCCCGCCAGCGGTAGGTCACGAGGTGCTAGGCCAAGTTTAGATGACCATCGTGAGTTCGTGGATATGTTCGACTGGCGATCGTGAAGGCTAAGTGGCCTTAAGGAAGATCGAGGCTAGTAAGATAACCAAGTTGGAGTGGTGACTCAAGGTTTGGAGAATCGTGATCAAGTGGTACGATATCGGAAGAGTTCAAGAGTTCGAGAAGAGTACGACGAGTAAGGGTAGAGGCGAGCATGTATTGCGAGCATAGATATGATCATTTCTTGTAAAGGGAGAAGGTGCAAGGATGTATATTTTAGACCTCGTGAATCGCATGCGATCGGTACCATTTGTTGGGTCACGAGTGACACTAGAACCTCGCGCAAAGTGACAAAAGTTTGTGATGTTAGAGGAGTTTCCTCGTGGACTTGGATATAAGTATTTGCGCGCATGTGTTGTTTCGTACGCTTGTGGCGTTGGCAACTTATTAGAAGAACTTTATCGTTATCCGTCTTGAGAAGGAACATTCGACGAATGTTTCTAAGGAGGGGAGAATGTTATACCGTATTTCGAGTATGTGCGTGGCGCGACGTATTATAATTTGAGCCTTAAAGTTGGCTAGTTTCAAATTTGTACACAACACCCGATTAGAGTCGTTTTTCGACTAAAGCGTTTCCACTTCGTAGGAAAATTCGCTATGTCATTTATAATTTTTGCGGATTTTTCCGAGAGACGAAACATTTTGGACCAACGAGAGAGGCGACACTTGTCACCCTCTAATTGGAAAGGTGGACGGACGAAGTGGGAAGGTTGGCACGCTTGTGCATTATTTTTGGTCAAGGAGTTGGTAGGATATTTTGGGTAGATGGATAAGGTTGCACATGGCTTAATCTTGACCTTACACTTGCCTAACACTTGGATGGATCTTGGCCATTGGTTGGCCTTCACTTGACCTATAAATACCCTCTAGTTGAAGACTTTCTTCATCAAAAACTTGAGCAATCTAACTAAGTCTCAAAATACTCCCTCTCCTTGAGCTTTCGCCCACCACACTCCCCTTTGAGAGCCCTTGGCGAGAGCCACCTCCCTCCTTGAGGTGTTTTCTTGCGGTACCCCACTAGCCTAGTTGTCTCGTATAAATACCCCCTTTGTGGTATAGAAATACTCTCAGTATTGTTATAATGCCCAAATACCTTGGCCCAAATACCTTGTAGTATTCCCAAGGTTACACTTTACAAAAGCCTAAAATACTATTATACTTCCTCACCACAAAAACGAAACCCTAAGTAAATCTTCACCCGTAGTTGAAGTCATAAGTAGAAGTTGGTTAGAACTTCTAAGGGTTGGTTGGAACGGATGGAGCGCCTGAGTAGGAGCTAAACGTTGTTCAGATCGGCATATAAACTCTGATAATTTTGGGCTTATCGAGGTAAACATTCTCGACCTTCTCATTGTAATTGGAAATTACATGTTGTAGGAGTATATAGTTAAGTATACTATATATAGAACTGAACATAGTTGTGCGGCAATGTCTTTGACTTAAGCTGAATAATACTTACTGCAATGTCTTGCGACTTAAGCTCAATTTAAAGCAGAGACCTCAACTGTAATTACCTAGGACTGTATTACAGTAGACGTGTGTCACATTACGGTGTAGTCGAATTGTACACGTCCGGTTAGACGTGTTAACCCCTCGTTGGCTTGGTAGCCGCCTCGATAGAGGAGGAGATTTACGCCATTGCGGGGAGTGTGCCGAATTTTTCGTAGAATATTCTACGCCGATCTAAAGATATTAATAGGCGCTGTGGCCTCTATAGGTTGTAGTACTACGTGTGGAGTGATCGCTGACGAGAGTGTAGCCGACGGTTTGAGGTACTTGAGCGTTTTGCTATTAGTCGATAATCGCCGCGAGGTATGTGAACCTCTTCCTATTTGTTCTAGCATGATATGTGTATAACTATGTAGTACGGTGACGTACATATGTTTAATGTATTTGATTGGTTTGAAACATAAAGTGTTATAACGGCTTTATGGGAAGTTGGTTATAACAGCTTTATGTAGGTAAGAAAGTACTTGTGGTTTTTAAGAGGTAACTGATTTGAACTATAATCGGTGGCTATGTGATAATAAAGAACTTGAAGTATTTCAAAAGATTTTGAATCATTTTGAGAAGAAGTAATACTTGGTTTTGGAAACTTAAGAGTTATACTAGCTTTATGGGAAGTTAGGTATAACGGCTTAAAATGTTTCTCGATTTCGAAATCGTAATGTGTATCGACAAACCACCGCAGCGTTAATAAAAGGAAATGTTTTGGACAGATTTAGTATTATTAAAACCAGAGAAACTTCCATCCGCATAGAAGCTAAGATGAGACAAAATGACATTTCCTAGATCATGGTCGCTTAATAAGATTGATTATAAACAAGAATAACCTACTCACTTATAAGACATAGGTTTCTCAAAACGCTTAAAGGAGAATTATGTTTTAAAGGATTTAAAACTATGAACTACGAAACCTTTTTCTAAAATGAGAAACTTGAGCATTCAAATTAGGCAAACTTGAACGCTTGGAAAATAAGGTTGTTACTTGATTTTACAAAGGAAAGCATTTTCGTTCACTTAACAATGTTAGTCACTCAAATTTTATACTACGCATCGTGACCTTTGTAAAGAAATGGATCTTAAAGGGAATTTAACGGACGAGTACTTTAAGGTTAAAATCTGACTTTGACATAAAATGAAAGTACCTTGAGTCGTGTGTAACTTGCTTATGCTTGTTGTTATGAAACTTGACCATGTTACGTGTGATAGCCTTGTTGTGCAAAGTCGCGTGTTCTACTCGACTACCGTCATCCGAATGTATTTCACTTGATTACCGGTCATACGAATGTATTTCACTTGATTACGGGTCATCCGAATGTATTTCACTTGATTATCGGGTCATCCGAATGTATTTCACTTGATTACGGGTCATCCGAATGTATTTCACTTGATTAGGCTCATCCGAATGTATATCACTTGACTAGGCTCATCCGGAATGTATTTCATCGACACGGTTCATCCGGAATGTATTCCACACGCTTATATCGGGTCCATAAGACGGGCGAGACCGTTATACGTATCACATGATTTGTACCTAGATCGCGCGGTGAGGAAGAAGTTCCACGTACGTGAGGATGACTTTGAGGCGCGAGTCCTCGACTTGACATGACCGCTTCTATGTTGGAATCGTAGTTTGGTTATCATACATGTCTCGCTTATATAGACTATTATGATTTCATTTACGATTTTACGCTTTCACATACTTGGTACTGCCAGATCGACTCTCCCGGGCCGCGTTCATGCCGCAGTAAAAGGTACATCGGTATCGATCCCGCTTTTAGGATCACCTTTCACGTATTGGGAAGCTCCGTTCCTTCGGAGGCTTATCTTTTGGTATGTTACCACAGTCAGTAGATTCTTATACATTCGTGGTATGGCGGGCCCCGTCCGCCATACCGTTGTAAAAATCTTAGAGTGCATGCAATCGCCAGGCGTGGTTTGTAAAAAGGATAATCGTCGTATTTATGTATATATGATGAAGGCAACTGCTTTGGTTGCTGCTTATTTATCTTTTCTCTTAATTCATGTTCATGTTTTTATTTCGCTGATTTTCTCGATGTTGTATCACCAGGGTGCCCGGTAGGCACTATCCACTGCCCGTTCGGTCGTGACAAAAGTGGTATCGAGCGCTTAGTCCTCGGAAAGTGTCTACAGACCGTGTCTAGTAGAGTCTTTATTATCGGTGTGTTGTGCACCACATCTATAATCAGGAGGTTGCAGGACATTTAGGATTGGTTTCTATTCTTCTCATTCTGAGATCGTGCCTTAGAGCTGTGTTATAAATCGACCCTCCGACGATTCCTTTCATTTACCGCTATGCCTCCGCGTAAGGCAACCTGTGCCCGGATGGGCAAGGCAATGAGGAGTCATTAGTGAGATACAGAGGAGTACGGCGCAGCGTCGAGACAAGAGACAAGATTCCAGCGGCGGGTTTCGCGACCCGCCAAAGACCAGCGAGTTTAGAGCGCAGCAGTGGGCTGCCGAGACTACTGATTCGAGCCTCCATCCACACCTGAGCCGATGAGATGGGGTACAAGAGATGGCGATTCATCGCCAGGTCGTGGCGAATATGAGGATAGGTCGACGCATTCCGGCCCACGAAGACCGTGAGTTCACCCCTCGAGCGGTTTGAGGCTACGACTTCCGAGTCAGAGCCCTCCGGTGTTCTATGGATCGAGCCGAGGACGACCTCGTGAGTTTATCCGACGCCTCACGGATCATGAGTGATCGAGCCTCGCAGGCGAGTCGGTGGTATTGGTTCGCATCACCGCGTGATACCGCAGCTTGATCGTTTGATTCGCGGAGCTGTCCGGAAGAGCATGCACTTCCAGCATTTGGGACGAGTTCTCGAGGGCATTTCTTGCACATTTCTTGCCTCCACGTATGAGAGGGCTCGGGACAGATTTTTGACATCGAGGCAGACGGGACGGTTAGAGAGTACAATGTGGAGTTCGACTCATTAGCTCGGATGTTCCAGAGTAGTAGCGGATATGGAGAAGTACACCGCCACGCCACCGGCTGGACGATTACTTAGCGAGGCTTGTGCAGGTGTAGCTCTTCACCGGCATGGACATTGCCCGCATACAAGCTCATGCACTAGGATGCGAGGCACTGAGAGGTCGACGGAATGACCGAGATCGCAGAAGAGGGCGAGCAGCAGGTCCTTTGGTAACTTTCGAGGCGACCGCCTCAAACAGCGATCTAGTTATGTACTCCGCCAAGATGAGTGGTCCTCCGCGATCTTGGTCGTTCGGTATTCGAGCCGAGTAGCTCGTGGCTTCGTTCATGTGTTTACGTGAGTGCTAGCGCAGGATTCATCCCTCGGTGTGCACGATGTGGCAAACATCATCCCGAAATGTCGCTTTTTCGGTGCTTGCTTCACCGCGCCGCGTGGCCATGTGGGAGAAGATCGTGCTTATAGGAGGTAATGGCAGCATGCACAACCTTACTGATCGATGGCGTGTTCATCGCTTTCTGATTATGCGCCTGCAGGCGCACTTATGATTAGAGTGGAGCGGTAGCTTGTATATCTTAACCATCTGTAGGCTTGTATGTTTTGATGTTATGTTAATGTGTTAAGTGTTATGTTCGATAGCTTTGTGCTAAAATGTGATTTAGGAACCTGTTGGGGAAAAGCGGTAAGCTCAGGGTGAGAAAATGATTAACCTTAGAATATTACGCTGAGACCTTAGATGTAAGCCGCCTTGAGTACAAGATTTTGCGAGTGATCCTTGTCGAGTGCATTTTATGCCTAGAATATATTGTGTGATAAGTCTCTGGTTGGGTAAATGAAAGTGGTATCTTTCATGATGTGATTAGCGTTGTTCCGGACGAGAAACGAGAGAGTCGGCGTGAGGCTCGGGCCGAGGACGTGTTGCGGTCAACCCGTAGCCGGAATGAGGTGGGGTCGCCTGGGTGGTCCGCCCAGCGTAGGGTCACGAGGGTGCTAGGCCCAAGTTTAGATGACCATCGATGAGTTCGTGGATATGTTCGACTGGCGGATCGTGAAGGCGGAAGTGGCCTTAAGGAAGATTGAGGCTAGTAAGATAACCAAGTTGGAGGTGGTGACTCAAGGTTTGGAGAATCAAGTGATGACCAAGTGTGGCATTATCGGAAGAGTTCAAGAGTTCGAGAAGAGTACGACGAGTAAGGGTAGAGGCGAGCATGTATTGCGAGCATAGATACGATCATTTCTTGTAAAGGGAGAAGGTGCGAAGGATGTATATTTTAGACCTCGTGAATCGCATGCGATCGGCACCATTTGTTGGTCGCGGGTGACACTAGAACCTCGCGGAAAAGTGACAAAAGTTTGTGATGTTAGAGGAGTTTCCTCGTGGACTTGGATATAAGTATTTGCGTGCATGTGTTGTTTCGTAGGCGCTTGTGGCGTTGGCAACTTATTAGAAGAACTTTATCGTTATCCGTCTTGAGAAGGAACATTCGGACGAATGTTTCTAAGGAGGAGAATGTTATACCCGTATTTCAGTATATGCGTGAGCGCCACGTATTATAATTTGAGCCTTAAGTTGGCTAGTTTCAAATTTGTACACAACACCCGATTAGAGTCGTTTTTCGACGAAACGTTTCCACGACTTTCGTAGGGAAAATTCCGCTATGTCATTTATAATTTTGCGGATTTTTCCGAGAGACGAAACATTTTGGACCAACGAGAGGCGACACTTGTCACCCTCTAATCGGAAGGAGTGGACGGACGAAAGTGGGAAGGTTGGCGTTTTTGTGCATTATTTTTGGTCAAGGAGTTGGTAGGATATTTTGGGTAGATGGATAAGGTTGCATATGGCTTAATCTTGACCTTACACTTGCCTAACACTTGGATGGATCTTGGCCATTGGTTGGCCTTCACTTGACCTATAAATACCTCTAGTTGAAGACTTTCTTCATCCAAAAACTTGAGCAATCTAACTAAGTCTCAAAATACTCCCTCTCCTCGAGCCGCCCACCACACCCTCCCCCTTCGAGAGCCCTTGGCGAGAGCCACCTCCCTCCCTTTGAGGTGTTTTGCCGCGGGTACCCCAGCCTAGTTGTCTCGTATAAATACCCCTTTGTGGTATAGAAATACTCTCCAAGTATTGTTATAATGCCCAAATACTGGCCCAAATACCTTGTAGTATTCCCAAGGTTACACTTTTACAAAAGCCTGAAAATACTATTATACTTCCCTCTGTCACAAAAACGAAACCCTCAGTAAATCTTCACCCGAAGTTGAAGTCATACGTAGAAGTTGTTTAGAACTTCTAAGGGTTGGTTGGAACGGATGGAGCGCCGGAGTAGAGCTAAACGTTGTTCAGATCGACATATAAACTCGGATAATTTTGGGCTTATCGAGGTAAACATTCTTGACCTTCATGTAATTGGAAATTACATGTTGTAGGAGTATATAGTTAAGTATACTATATATAGAACTGAACATAGTTGTGCGGCAATGTCTTTTGACTTAAGCTGAATAATACTTACGCAATGTCTTGCGACTTAAGCTGAATTTAAAGAAGAATCAATCAGAATTACATAGGACTGTATTACAGTAGACTTGTGTAACATTACTGTGTAGTAGAATTGTACACGCCCGGTTAGACGTGTTAACCCCCCCTGGTTGGCTGGGTAGCCGGCCTCGATAGAGAAGGAGATTTATGTTGCGGAGGTCTTTGCCGAATTTTTCTTTAGAAAATTCTACGTCGGGTTCTAAATATATTAAAAGGCGCTTTGTGGCCGCTATAGGTTTTAGTAATAAGTGTGGAGTGATATGCTTGGTGAGAGTGTGGCCAAGCGGTTTGAGGTACTTGGAGCGTTTTGCTATTAGTCGATAATCGTCGCGAGGTATGTGAACCTCTTCCTATTTGTTCTAGCATGATATGTGTATAACTATGTAGTACGGTAGACGTACATATGTTTAATGTATTTGATTGGTTTGAAACATAAAGTGTTATAACGGCTTTATGGGAAGTTGGTTATAACAGCTTTATGTAGGTAAGAAAGTACTTGTGGTTTTTAAGAGGTAACTGATTTGAACTATAACTGGCTGGCTATGTGATAATAAAGAACTTGAAGTATTTCAAAAGATTTTTGAATCATTTTGAGAGAAGAAGTAATACTTGGTTTTTGGAAACTTAAGAGTTATACTAGCTTTATGGGAAGTTAGGTATAACGGCTTAAAAATGTTTCTCGATTTGTAAATCGAATGTGTATCGACAACCCATCTGCAGCGTTAATAAAAGGAAATGTTTTGGACAGATTTAGTATTATTAAAACCAGAGAAACTTCCATCCGCATAGAAGCTAAGATGAGACAAAATGACATTTCCTAGATCATGGTGCTTAATAAGATTGATTATAAACAAGAATAACCTACTCACTTATAAGACATAGGTTTCTCAAAACGCTTAAAGGAGAATTATGTTTTAAAGGATTTAAAACTATGAACTACTAAACCTTTTTCTAAAATGAGAAACTTGAGCATTCAAATTAGGCAAACTTGAACGCTTGGAAAATAAGGTTGTTACTTGATTTTACAAAGGAAAGCATTTTGGTTTACTTAACAATGTTAGTCACTCAAATTTTATACTACGTATCGGGTGACCTTTGTAAAGAAATGGATCTTAAAGGAATTTAACTGACGTAGTACTTTAAGGTTAAAATCCGACTTTGACATAAAATGAAAGTACCTTGAGTCGTGTGTAACTTGCTTATGCTTGTTGTTATGAAACTTGACCATGTTACGTGTGATAGCCTTGTTGTGCAAGTCGTGGTTCTACTCGACTCTACGGGTCATCCGAATGTATTTCACTTGATTACGGGTCATACGGAATGTATTTCACTTGATTACGTCATCCGAATGTATTTCACTTGATTATCGGGTCATCCGAATGTATTTCACTTGATTAACGTCATCCGAATGTATTTCACTTGATTACCGGCTCATCCGAATGTATATCACTTGACTACCGCTCATCCGAATGTATTTCATCGACTACCGGTTCATCCGAATGTATTCCACGCTTATATCGGGTCCATAAGACGGGCGAGAGACGATAACGTATCACATGATTTGTACCTAGACCGGCGGTGAGGAAGAAGTTCCACGGGCATGAGGATGACTTTGAGGCGTGAGTCCCGACTTGACATCGCTTCTATGTTGTGAATCGTAGTTTGGTTATCATACATGTCTCGCTTTATATAGACTATTATGATTTCATTTACTGATTTTACGCTTTCACATACTGTACTGTTGTCTCGACCTCCTTCAGGCTGCGCTCATGCCGCAGTAA
Organism: Przewalskia tangutica; assembly: GCA_029844215.1. Lineage (NCBI taxonomy): Eukaryota > Viridiplantae > Streptophyta > Magnoliopsida > Solanales > Solanaceae > Przewalskia > Przewalskia tangutica. The sequence goes on along the minus strand of CM056720.1, from coordinate 83,182,492 downwards.
AAGGTACATCGGCCGATCCCGCTTTAGGATCACCTTTCAGCGTATTGGAAGCTCCGTTCCTTGAGGCTTATCTTTTGGTATGTTACCACAGTGCAGATTCTTATACATTCGTGGTACGGCGGGCCCTGTCCGTCATACATTGTAAAAAATCTTAGAGGTCTGAGTAATTGTGGCGGGGTTTGTAAAAAGGATAACCGTCGGTATTTATGTATATATGATGAAGGCAAGCTTTGGTTGGCCTGTTTATTTATCTTTTCTCTTAATTCATGTTCATGTTTTTATTTCACTGATTTTCTCGATGTTGTATCACTAGGTGCCGGTAAGGCACGATCCACGCCTGGTTCGGTCGTGACAAGTACACCATATATAACAAATATATCAAGTCGTGACTCACGCCTCCAAATCATCACCGTGCGTGGAATTCCTTCCTCACCGCCGATCATGATATAACAACACCGAGTATATGTGAACACGTGTCCTACTGTGTCAATAAAATCGCACGGCAAGTATAACTACCAGATCCGACCATACCAATAATCTTGTACAACCATATCATGAAGGACACGTGGCAAGTGCAATAGCCTCCACTACCCACCGCGCCACGTAGGCCGACGGGGCAAGTGAATCGCTACGCACTGGATCACAACCGTAAGTCACGGCTCCATCCAAATACCGACTCGCTGGAAGGCACGTGGCGGTGCAATAACCTATACCAGATCCACTGCGCCACGAGTCGACGGGGCAAGTAAGCAGCACGCACGATCACAACCGTAAGTCACGATACTTCGCGCGAAGGCGACACGTGGCGGTGCAATAACCTATACCAGATCCACTGCGCCACGTGGTGGCGGGGCAAGTAAACAGCTACGCCGATCACAACCGTAAGTCACGATCTTCGCCATAAATAACCATAATGGTCACATGTCCACATCATCGTGTAGACATGCCCATGTAATAATAATAATGGAAGCGCACGTGGAATCTTCCGTCCACCGATGCGCCCAAGTAAGTTCTCAACAAGTCAACCGCCCTCCATCGATAGACGCGGTAGAATAGAAACACAATTCTTGCACAACAAAGACTATCTCAATAAGCATAGGCAAGTTACCCAACAACAAGCATAGGCAAGTTACACAACAACAAGCATAGGCAAGTTACACAACAACAAGCATAGGCAAGTTATACACAACTCAAAGTACTTTCATTTTAAGTTAAAATCCGGGTGTTAACCCTAAAGTACTACGTACGTTAAATTCCTTTTTAAAGAGATCCATTCCTTTTATAAAAGTCACCCGATACCCGTAGTATAAAATAGAGTGACTCACATTTTTAGGTAAACCAAAACACTTTCCTTTTCAACCACATTCTTTTCCCCAAGGTTCCAGTTTGCCTAATTTCAATTACTCAAGGCTCTTTATTTTAGAAAAGTTTCATAGTTCAATGTCTTAATCTCTTTTAAAACATTTGAGTAACATATGCCTTATATGAGTGTAGGTTATTCTTATTCATAATCAATCTTATTAAGCAGCCATGATCTAGGAAATGTAATATCATTTTGTCTCATCTTAGTTTCTATGCAGATGGAGGTTTCTACTGGTTTTAATAATACTTCATTATTCAATACATTTTCCTTTATTAACGCTGCAGTGGTTTGTCGATACTCTTTCTGATTTCCGAAATCAGTAAAACATTTCTTCTTTTAAAAACCAAGTACTCATTACTCACGAATGAGGTTTCACACAAAATTCATATTAATTCATTCAAGTCAAGTCTCTTATCTTTTAAGATCAAGTCTCTTAACTTCTAAAAATCAGTAAACCATTTCTTTTTACCATTCTTAAGACGTTATACCTAACTTCCCATAAAGCTAGTATAACTCTTATGTTTTCAAAACCAAGTATTACTCTTCTTTCAAAACGGTTTCTTAATCTTCCGAAATACTTCAAGATTCTTTATTATTCAGGCTTAAGTCATCAGACATTGCCGTAACACTACATTCAGTTAACACACGTACGTCTACCGTACTATATATATATTCTTTTAAAATACTTCCAGATTCTTATTATTCAGGCTTAAGTCAACAGACATTGCCGTAACACTACATTCGCTAACACACGACGTCACCGTACTATATATATATTCTTTTAAAATACTTCAAGATTCTTATTATTCAGGCTTAAGTCAACAGACATTGTCGTACGTCTACCTTACTATATATATATTCCTTTAAAATATCATGCTCAATAGTATAGGAAGAATCACATACCTCGCGACGATTATCGACTATAAGCAAAACGCTCCACGGCTATAACCCGGCTAGCCTTGTCCACCTTCTAAGTAGCACATGCTACTTGCAGAACATTCAACCAATGAAGGTTATCAGTCTACTGTAAATACAGTCCTATGTAAATACAGTTTTAATCTTCTACTCTAATATTCTTCTGATGTGATTTCAGTTCAAGTCTTTTCTGTAATATCCTTCCATTACAGTTCAATTCTCTTCTATGAATCTTATATTCATTTCTATACAACTACAGTATGTAATTCCCAATTACAATAGAAGGACAGTAGTATTTACCTCGATGAGCCCAAAATTATCCAAGTTTAACGTCGATCCTGAGCAACGTTTAGCTCCTACTCCGAGTGCTCCAATCCGCTCCAAACAACCCTTAGAGGGGGGGGGTAGGTTTCGGCCAAGGGGCCTCTCAAAGGGGGAGGGGGTGTGGTGGACGAAACTCAAGAGGGAGGGAGTAGTTTGAGACTTAGAGAAATGCTCAAGTTTGGATGAAGAAAGTCTTCAACTTAGAGGGGTATTTATAGGTCAAGCAATGGCCAACCAATGGCCAAGATTCATCCAAGTGTTAGGCAAGTGTAGGGCTAGGATTAAGCCATGTGCACCTTATCCATCTACCACACCAACTTGCACAAAATATCCTACCAACTACAAGCCACCTTTTCGTCCATTTGCCGCCCCACTTCCTTCCAATGTGAGGGTGACACATGTCACCCTCCCGTTGGTCCAAAATGTTTCGTCTCTAGGAAAAATCATCAAAAATTAGAAATGACATAGCCGAATTTTCCTTCGCAAGTCTTGTAAAGCGTTTCGGAAAACGACTCTTTTCGCACTTGTGCCAAAATTTTCAACCTTGCCAACTTTAAGGCTTCAATTTTTATACGTCGCCTCACGCATACTACCGAAATACGGGTATAACAACGCTCATGCCGCAGTAGAGGTACATCGGCCGATCCCGCTTTAGGATCACATTTCACGTGTTGGAAGCTCAGTTCCTTCGAGGCTTATCTTTGGTATGTTACCCAGTCCGTAGGTTCTTGTACAGTCAGGGTATGGCGGGGCCCTGTCCCGTCATAGTTGTTGTAAAAATCTTAGAGGTCTGTAGCACTGTTGTGGGCAGGGTTGTAAGGATTGTAACTGTTCAAATGTCTATATATATATATATATATATATGTTGAAAGGCAACCGTTTTGGTTGGCCTACTTTCTTTTATCTTGATCCATATCTATTATTATGTTTAAGTTTTTATTTCCGCTGGTTTTTCTCTGATGTTGTATCACTAGGGTGCCCGGGGTAAGACACTACCACGGGCCTAACGGGTCGTGACAAAGTGGTATCGAGCGCTTAGTCCTCTGAAAGTGTCTACGCATCGACGTAGTAGTCTTGATTATCGATGTGTTGTGCACCACATCTATAATCAGGAAACTGCAGGACATTTAGGACTGGTTTCCATTCTTCTCATTCTGAGACCGTGCCTTAGAGCTGTGTGATAAGTTGGACCCCTGACGCACTTCGCTTTACGATTGCATCCGCCAAGGCAACCCGCCCGAAGGCAAAGCGGCAGCAGGAGAGTCCGAGTAGAAGCGGCGATCTCTACAGAGACCACAAGACTGAGCCTCCCACACCGGAGCGAAGAGATGAGTTACGCGAGTGGCCCGATTAACGGCGTGGTTCAGGCCGACTTGAGGATAGCCGGACGCAGCAGCTTCAAAGAGCACCAGTGGTTCACCCGCATCGATAGTTTGAGGCTACGGGATTTTCCGAGATGTAACCCGCCGAGTTTTATGGGTCGAGGCACGAGGATGATCCGCATGAGTTCATCCAGCGATTCTACGGATCATGAGAGTGATCAAGGCATCGGAGACCGAGTCGGTGGTCTAGGTTCGCATCGGCCGCGTGATACCGCATGATCGGTTTGATTCGCGAGCCGCCCCGGAGGCATGCACTTCCACCGTGTGGAACGAAGTTCTCGAGGCCTTTCTTGCACATTTCTTGCCTCCCGATGAGGAGGGCTCGGCCGACAGATTTTTGGTGTTGCGGCGAACGCGTGCGGTTCGGGAGTACAATGTGGAGTTCGACTCATCGGCGTGCGTCCCGCCTTAGTAGCTAGTTTTGAGGATCGAGTGAACCGATATGTTACAGGCTCGATGATTACCTAGCGTAAAGTTGTTCGTGTAGCTCTTCACCGGCATGGACATTGCCGCATGCAGCTTATGCACTTGGATGTGAGGAGCGAGAAATCGACGGAATGACTAAGATCAGAAGGGCGAGCTGCAGGTCCTTTGGTGACTTTTGAGGCGGACCGCCTCAAAGAACTAGTTATGTACCTCCGCCGATGCAGAGTGGTCCTCCACGCCTTCGACCTTCGATATTCGGAGCGTGTCGTGGCTCCAGTGTCGATTTTCGGGAGTAGGAGTGCTCGCCGGATGAGGCCACCCGTATCTCAGTGTGACCATTGTGGTAAAGCCCATAGAGGGGAATGTCGTACTGGTTTGGGAGATTGCTATACTTGCGGCCGACAGGGCCATTTGGCAAGAGATTGTCCGACCAGGGGTAGCACCGGTGGGATAGCACAGACTACTAGAAGCGATTCGTTCTTCACTTCCATAGCTAGGCAGGATGTTCATACACCGGCAGGCCACGGTAGAGGTCGCGGTGGAAGTTCCCAGTTTTAGCGGTCCTCTAAACCGCCTATTTTCAGGTATATCCTTAACCCTCTAGAGTTTTGTATGTATTGATGATGTGTTAAGTGTTATGTTCGGATAGCTTTGTGCTAAAATGTGATTTAGAAGCCTGGTTAGTGAAAAGGGTAAGCCTGGGGGTGAGAAAATGATGAACCTTAGAATAATACAGTTGAGACCTTAGAGGTAAGGCCGTCTTGAGTACAAGACTTTGCGGGTGATCTTTGTCAGAATGTATAAGTATACGTGGAGTAATTGTGGGAAAATTCCTTGGGTAGTGTAAAATGGAAGTGGTAGCTTTCATGACCTGTATAGGTAAGATTGTTCCGGATCAGGAAACAAGAGCTTGATGCGTTAAGTGGGTCGGGTTGGGGCCATGTTGCGGGCCAACCCGCGGCCTGTTTCGAGGTGGGGTCAGCTCTGGGTGGTCCCGCCAGGTGGTAGGGTCACGAGGGTGCTAGGCCCAAGTTTAGATGACCATCGTATGAGTTCGTGGATACGTTCGACCAGAAGCGGATCGTGAAGGCCGGGAATGGCCTTAAGGAAGATTGAGGCTAGTAAGATGACCAAGTTTGGAGGTGGTGACTCCAAAGTTTTGGGAACCAAGCGATGGCGAAGTGTGGTACGTATACTAGAAGAGTTCAAGTGTTCGAGAAGGGTACGACGAGTAAGGAAGGAAGAGAACGTGTGTTATTTTGTGGCCAGGTGTGGCATTGGCAACTTGTTAAGAAGAACTTCATCGTTGTCCGTCTTGAGAAGGAACATTCGGGACGAATGTTTCTAAGGAGTGGAGAATGTTATACCCCGTATTTCGTGGTATGTACGTGGGACGACGTGAAAATTTAAGCCTTAAGATTTGGCAAGTTTCGAAATTTGTACACAAGTGCCGAAAGGAGTCGTTTTTTGACGAAACGTTTTACTAAACTTGCGAAGGGAAAATTCCGGCTATGTCATTTTTAATTTTTGCGGATTTTTCCGAGAGACGAAACATTTTGGACCAACGGGAGGGTGACATGTGTCACCCTCACATTGGAAGGAAGTGGGGCGGCAAATGGACGAAAATGGGGCCTTGGGAGTTGGTAGGATATTTTGTGCAAGTTGGTGTGGTAGATGGATAAGGTGCACATGGCTTAATCCTAGCCCTACACTTGCCTAACACTTGGATGGATCTTGGCCATTGGTTGGCCATTGCTTGACCTATAAATACCCCTCTAAGTTGATGAACTTCTTCATCCTAAAATCACTTTCCAAGTCTTGAAATCCCTCCCCCTTTTGTGAGTTGAGTTCGTCCAAACCCCCCCTCTTTTGAGAAGCCTTGGCCGAGAGCCTCCCCCCCCCCCTTGCCTAGTTGTCTCGTATAAATACCCCCTTTTTGTGGTATAGAAATACTCTCCAAGTATTGTTATAATGCCCAAATACTTTAGCCCATATACCTTGTAGTACTTTCCAAAGTTACCTCTATACGAAAAGCCCGGAAAATACTATTATACTTCCTTTAGCCACTAAACGAAACCCTATGGAAAAATCTCCATAATTGGTCGGAGTACTAAGTAGAAGTTGTGTAGAACTTCTAAGGGTTGTTTGGAGCGGATTGGAGCACTTGGAGTAGGAGCTTAACGTTGCTCAGGATCGACATTAAACTCGGATAATTTTGGGCTCATCGAGGTAAATACTACTGACCTTCTATTGTAATTGGGAATTACATACTGTAGTTGTATATAAATGAATATAAGATTCATAGAAGAGGATTGAATCAGAATGAAGGATATTACGTAATAGACTTGAATCAAATCACATCGTAAGAATATTAGAGTAGAAGATTTAAATCGTATTTACTGATGGTGATAACCTTTATTGGTTGAATGTTCTGCAAGTAGCATGTGCTACTTAGAAGGTGGACAAGGCTAGCCGGGTTATAGCCGTGGAGCGTTTTGCTTATAGTCGATAATCGTCGCGAGGTATGTGATTCTTCCTATACACTTGAGCATGAAGTATTTTAAACGAATATATATATAGTACGGTAGACATACGTGTGGCAATGTCTTTTGACTTAAGCCTGAATAATAAGAACCTTGAAATATGTTAAAAGGAATATATATAGTACGGTAGACGTACGTGTGCTAACTGAATATAGTTGTACGGCAATGTCTTTTGACTTAAGCCTGAATAATAAGAACCTTGAAATATGTTAAAATGAATATATATATAGTACGGTAGACGTACGTGTGTTAACTGAATGTAGTATTACGGTAATGTCTTTCGACTTAAGCCTGAATAATAAAGAATCTTGAAGTATTTCAAAAGATTAATAAACCATTTTGAAAGAAGAGTAATACTTGGTTTTGAAAACATAAGAGTTATACTAGCTTTATGGGAAGTTAGGTATAACGTCTTAAGAGAGATAAAGAGAATGGTTTACTGATTTTTAGAAGTTAAGAGACTTGATCTTAAAAAATAAGAGACTTGACTTGAATAAATATGAATTTTGTGTGAAACCTCATTCGTGAGTAATGAGTACTTGGTTTTTAAAAGAAGAAATGTTTTACTGATTTCGGAAATCAGAATGAGTATCGACAAACCACTGCAGCGTTAATAAAGGAAAATGTAATGAATAATGAAGTATTATTAAAACCAGTAGAAACCTCCATCTGCATAGAAGCTAAGATGAGACAAAATGATATTACATTTCCTAGATCATGGCTGCTTTAATAAGATGGTTATAAACAAGAATAAACTGCTCACACATATGGCATATGTTACTCAATTGTTTTAAAAGAGATTAAGACATTGAACTATGAAACTTTTCTAAAATAAAGAGACTTGAGTAATTGAAATTAGGCAAACTGGAACTTTAAGGAAAAGAATGTTGTTGAAAAAGAAAGTGTTTTGGTTTACCTAAAAATGTGAGTCACTCTATTTTTATACTACGGGTACCGGGTGACTTTTATAAAAGGAATAGATCTCTTTAAAAGGAATTTAACGAACGTAGTACTTTAGGGTTAAAACCCGGACTTTGACATAAAATGAAAGTACTTTGAGTTGTGTATAACTTGCCTATGCTTGTTGTTGTGTAACTTGCCTATGCTTGTTGTTGTGTAACTTGCCTATGTTTGGTGTTGTGTAACTTGCCTATGCTTATGGTGATAGTCTTTGTTGTGCAAGAATTGTGTTTCTATACTACCGCGTCTCTCGATGGAGGGCCGGTTGACTTGTGGAGAACTTACTTGGACGTACCGGCAGTGACGGGAGATTCCACGGGTATGCTTCCATTAGCATTGTTACATGGGCATGTCTACACCGTTGATGGATTCTGTGGACATGTGACCATTTTGGTTATGGCAAAGTATCGTGACTTACGGTTGTGATCGGGTGCGTATCCTGTTTACATGCCCCCGTCAGCTACGTGACGCAGGTGGATCTGGTAGCGGTTATTGCAATTTCCACGTGTCAGCTTCGCGGCGAAGTATCGTGACTTATGGTTGTGATCGGGTGCCTGGCCGATTCACTTGCCCCGCCACGTGGCCGTGACGGTGGATCTGGTGGAGGCTGGTGTACTTGCCACGTGTCGCCCGGTCGCCACGTATTTGGATGGAGCTTCGTGACCTACGGTTGTGATCGGGTGCCTGGCCGATTCACTTGCCCCCGTCAGCTACGTGACGCAGGTGGATCTGGTGGAGGCTAGTGCACTTGCCACGTGTCAGCTTCATGATATGGTTGTACAGTATTATTGGTATGGTCGGATCTGGTAGTTATACTTGCCCCGTACGGTTTTATTGACACAGGTGGGACCTGGTGTTCATATATACTCCTTGGTGTTGTTAGATCATGATCGCCAGCGGTGAGGAAGGAATTCCACGAGCACAGTGATGATTTGGAGGCATGAGTCCTCGACTTGATATGATCGTTTATATGTGGTGTCTTGTAGTTTGGTTATCATACATTTCCTCGCTTTATATAGATCGCTATGATTTCATTTACGATATTCTGATTTCACATACTTGGTACCTGTTGTACTGACCTCCTTCGGGGGGCTGCGTTCATGCCGCAGGTAGAGGTACATCGGCTGTTGATCCCCGCTTTTAGGATCACATTTCAGCGTGTTGGGAAGCTCCGTTCCTTCGGAGGCTTATCTTTGGTATGTTACCACAGTGCAGAGGTTCTTGTACATTCAGGGGTATGGCGGGGCCCTGTCCCGTCATAGTTGTTGTAAAAATCTTAGAGGTCTGTAGCACTGTTGTGGGCAGGGCTGTAAGGATTGTAACTGTTCAAATGTCTATATATATATATATGTTGAAAGGCAACCGTTTAAGAACGTACGTAAGAACTCGCAAGTGTTAATATTTGAGACTTAGAGAAATGCTCAAGTTTGGATGAAGAAAGTCTTCAACTTAGAGGGGTATTTATAGGTCAAGCAATGGCCAACCAATGGCCAAGATTCATCCAAGTGTTAGGCAAGTGTAGGGCTAGGATTAAGCCATGTGCACCTTATCCATCTACCACACCAACTTGCACAAAATATCCTACCAACTACAAGCCACCTTTTCGTCCATTTGCCGCCCCACTTCCTTCCAATGTGAGGGTGACACATGTCACCCTCCGTTGGTCCAAAATGTTTCGCCTCTCGGAAAAATCCAAAAATTAGAAATGACATAGCCGAATTTTCCTTCGCAAGTCTTGTAAAGCGTTTCGCCGAAAACGACTCTTTTAAAGACTTGTGCCCAAATTTTCGAACCTTGCCAACTTTAAGGCTTCAATTTTTATACGTACGCCCTCACGTACATACTCTGGAAATACGGGGTATAACATTCTCCCCTCCTTAGAAACATTCGTCCCGAATGTTCCTTCTCAAGACGGATAACGATAAAGTTCTTCTTAACAAGTTGCCAATGCCACACCTGGCCACAAAATAACACACGTTCTCTTCCTTCCTTACTCGTCGTACCCTTCTCGAACACTTGAACTCTTTTAGTATACGTACCACACTTTAGTCATCGCTTTAGTTTCCAAAACTTTGGAGTCACCACCTCCAAACTTGGTCCTCTTACTAGCCTCAATCTCCCTTAAGGCTATTTCCGGCCTTCACGATCCGCTTCTGGTCGAACATATCCACGAACTCATACGATGGTCATCTAAACTTGGGCCTAGCACCCTCGTGACCCTACCACCTGGCGGGACCACCCAAAGCTGACCCCACCTCGAAACAGGCCGCGGGTTGGCCCGCAACAGGGCCCCAACCCGACCCACTTAACGCAACAAGCTCTTGTTCCCCGATCCGGAACAATCTTACCTATACAGGTCATGAAAGCTACCACTTCCGTTTCACACTACCCAGGGACTTATCACACAATACATTCTAGGCATAAAATGCACTCTGACAAGGATCACTTGCAAAATCTTGTACTCAAGACGGCCTTACATCTAAGGTCTCAACTGTAATATTCTAAGGTTCATCATTTTCTCACCCCCCAGGCTTACCCTTTCTCACTAACCAGGTTTCTAAATCACATTTTAGCACAAAGCTATCCGAACATAACACTAAACACATCATCAATACATACAAAAATCTAGAGAGTTAAGGATATACCTGAAAATAGGCGGTTCAAAGGACCGCTAAAATCGAACTTCCACCGCGACCTCACCGGGCTCACGTGTATGAACATCCCGCCTAGCTATGGAAGGTGAAGAACCACAATCGCTCTAGTAGTCAGGTTATCCTACCAGCGCTACCCACAGTGGACAGTCTCGCGATGGCCCTGCTGGCGCAAGAATAACAATCTCCCAAGTTAGTACGACACTATCCCTTATGAAGTTTTCTCTGCCACACTGAGACAAGGGCGACCTCATCCGGCGAGCACTCCTACTCCCCTGAAAATCTGAAACACAGGAGCCACGACCGCTCCCAATATCCCGAAGGCTGTGGAGGACCACTCTGTACTGGCGGAGGTACATAACTAGTCTGCTGCTGAGGCGGTCCGCCTAGAAAGTCACCAAAGGACCCTGCTGTTCTGGCCCTCTTCTGCTGATCTTGGTCATTCTGTTGATTTCTCCGCTCCTCACTTCCCAATGCATAAGCCTGCATGCGGGCAATGTCTATGCCCGGCTGGAGAGCTACACCCGAACAACTTTCTGTTAGGTAATCATCGAGCCCTGTAACATATCGGTGCCCTCGATCCTCCATACTAGCTACTAACGCGGGGACGTACCAGGCCAATGAGTCGAACTCCACATTGTACTCCCGAACCGTACGCTCGTCTGCGCAACACCAAAAATCATCGGCGAGCCCTCCTCATCCGTGGAGGCGAAGTGTGCAAGAAATGCCTCGAGAACTCGTCCCATATACCGGAAGTGCATTCTATCCCCGGACAGCTCACGAATCAAACGATCAGCTGCGGTATCACGCGGCCGATGCGAACCTAGGACCACCGACTCGGTCTCCGATGCCTTGATCACTCTCGCGATTCACAGAATCGACGGATGAACTCCTGCGGATCATCCTCGTGCCTCAACCCATAAAACTCGCGGCTCTGACTCGTAAAATCCGTAGCCTCGAACTATCTCGAACTAAGGTGAACCACTGGTGCTAGAATCTGCTGCGTCCAGCCTATCTCAAGTCCGCCACAACCCGCCATTAATCGCGGGCCACTCCTTGTAACCCATCTCTACTACCGGTGTGGGGTCAAGGCTCGGTGCGTGGTCTCTGTAGAGGCCGCCGCTCTACTCGCAGCCTCCTCTGCCGCCTTGCCCTTCTCGGGCGGGTTTTACGCGAGGCATAACGGATAAAAAGCACGTCGGAGGGTCCAACTTACAACACAGCTCTAAGGCACGATCTCAGAATGAGAAGAACGGAAACCAATCCTAAATGTCCTGCAGCCTCCTGATTATAGATGTGGTGCACAACACATCGATAATAAAGACTCTACTAGACACGGTATGTAGACACTTTCCGAGGACTAACTGCTCTGATACCACTTTGTCACGACCGAACCGGGCGTGGATCGTGCCTACCCGCACCCAAGTAGTCATACATCAGAGTAATCAGCGGAACATAAAAACAATACATGAAACAAAATGTGAAATGAGACACATTTTACCTGAGAGAAAATCGCCTTTCGGCATATATATAAGTAATTACAAAGTTGAACAGTTACAATCCTTACAACCCTGCCCACAACAGTGCTACAGACCTCTAAGATTTATACAACAACTATGACGGGACAGGGCCCCGCCATACCCCTGAATGTACAAGAACCTACAGACATCAGGGTAACATACCAAAGATAAGCCTCCGAAGGAACGGAGCTTCCCAATACGCTGAAAGGTGATCCTAAAAGCGGGGATCGACAGCCGATGTACCTCTACCTGCGGCATGAACGCAGCCCCCCGAAGGAGGTCAGTACAACAGGTACCAAGTATGTGGCGTAAATATCAGTAAATGAAATCATAGCGATCTATAAAAGCGGGAGACATGTATGATAACCAAACTACAAGATGCACCATATAACAATCATATCAAGTCAGGGACTCACGACCTCCAAATCATCACTGCGTGCGTGGAATTCCTTCCTCACCGGCAAATATGATATAACAACACCAATGAGTATATGTGAACACGAGTCCTACCGTACAATAAAATCGTGCGGCAAGTATAACTACCAGATCCGACCGTACCAATAATACTGTACAACCATATCATGAAGCTGACACGTGGCAAGTGCAATAGCCTCCACCAGCTCCACCTGCGCCACGTAGCTGACGGGGGCAAGTGAATCGGCTACGCACCAGATCACAACCGTAAGTCACGAAGCTCCATCCAAATACTGACTCGCGAAGCTGACACGTGGCAGGTGCAATAACCTATACCAGATCCACCTGCGTCACGTAGCTGACGGGGGCAAGTAAACACGCGCATGACACTATCACAACCATAAGTCACGATACTTCCTCGCGAAGCTGACACGTGGCAGGTGCAATAACCTATACCAGATCCACCTGCGTCACGTAGCTGACGGGGGCAAGTAAACAGGCTACGCACCCGATCACAACCGTAAGTCACGATACTTCGCCATAAATAACCATAATGGTCACATGTCCACATCATCGGTGTAGACATGCCCATGTAATAATAATAATGGAAGCGTACCCGTGGAATCTTCCGTCACTGCCGGTACGTCCAAGTAAGTTCTCAACAAGTCAACCGGCCCTCCATCGATAGACGCGGTAGAATAGAAACACAATTCTTGCACAACAAAGACTATCTCAATAAGCATAGGCAAGTTACCCAACAACAAGCATAGGCAAGTTACACAACAACAAGCATAGGCAAGTTACACAACAACAAGCATAGGAAAGTTATACACAACTCAAAGTACTTTCATTTTAAGTCAAAATCCGGGTGTTAACCCTAAAGTACTACGTACGTTAAATTCCTTTTTAAAGAGATCCATTCCTTTTATAAAAGTCACCCGATACCCGTAGTATAAAATAGAGTGACTCACATTTTTAGGTAAACCAAAACACTTTCCTTTTCAACCACATTCTTTTCCCCAAGGTTCCAGTTTGCCTAATTTCAATTACTCAAGGCTCTTTATTTTAGAAAAGTTTCATAGTTCAATGTCTTAATCTCTTTTAAAACATTTGAGTAACATATGCCTTATATGAGTGTAGGTTATTCTTATTCATAATCAATCTTATTAAGCAGCCATGATCTAGGAAATGTAATATCATTTTGTCTCATCTTAGTTTCTATGCGGATGGAGGTTTCTCTTGGTTTAATAATACTTCATTATTCAATACATTTTCCTTTATTAACGCTGATGGTTTGTCGATACTCTTTACGATTTCAAATCAGTAAAACATTTCTTCTTTTAAAAACCAAGTACTCATTACTCACGAATGAGGTTTCACACAAAATTCATATTAATTCATTCAAGTCAAGTCTCTTATCTTTTAAGATCAAGTCTCTTAACTTCTAAAAATCAGTAAACCATTTCTTTTTACCATTCTTAAGACGTTATACCTAACTTCCCATAAAGCTAGTATAACTCTTATGTTTTCAAAACCAAGTATTACTCTTCTTTCAAAACGGTTTCTTAATCTTCCGAAATACTTCAAGATTCTTTATTATTCAGGCTTAAGTCATCAGACATTGCCGTAACACTACATTCAGTTAACACACGTACGTCTACCGTACTATATATATATTCTTTTAAAATACTTCCAGATTCTTATTATTCAGGCTTAAGTCAACAGACATTGCCGTAACACTACATTCAGTTAACACACGTACGTCTACCGTACTATATATATATTCTTTTAAAATACTTCAAGATTCTTATTATTCAGGCTTAAGTCAACAGACATTGCCGTACGTCTACCTTACTATATATATATTCCTTTAAAATATCATGCTCAATAGTATAGGAAGAATCACATACCTCGCGACGATTATCGACTATAAGCAAAACGCTCCACGGCTATAACCCGGCTAGCCTTGTCCACCTTCTAAGTAGCACATGCTACTTGCAGAACATTCAACCAATAAAGGTTATCAGTCTACTGTAAATACAGTCCTATGTAAATACAGTTTTAATCTTCTACTCTAATATTCTTCTGATGTGATTTCAGTTCAAGTCTTTTCTGTAATATCCTTCCATTACAGTTCAATTCTCTTCTATGAATCTTATATTCATTTCTATACAACTACAGTATGTAATTCCCAATTACAATAGAAGGACAGTAGTATTTACCTCGATGAGCCCAAAATTATCCAAGTTTAACGTCGATCCTGAGCAACGTTTAGCTCCTACTCCGAGTGCTCCAATCCGCTCCAAACAACCCTTAGAAGTTCTACGCAACTTCTACTAAACACTTCAACCGACTATGAAGGTTTTCCTTAGGGTTTCATTTTTGTGACTTAAGGAAATATAGTAGTATTTTCGGGCTCTACGTAGAGGTAACTTTGGAAAGTACTACAAGGTATTTGGGCTAAAGTATTTGGGCATTATAACAATACTTGGAGAAGTATTTCTATACCACAAAGGGGGTATTTATACGAAAACAACTAGGCTAGGGGGGGTAGGTTTCGGCCAAGGGGCCTCTCAAAGGGGAGGGTGTGGTGGACTGAAACTCGAGGAGGAGTAGTTTGAGACTTAGAGAAATGCTCAAGTTTGGATGAAGAAAGTCTTCAACTTAGAGGGGTATTTATAGGTCAAGCAATGGCCAACCAATGGCCAAGATTCATCCAAGTGTTAGGCAAGTGTAGGGCTAGGATTAAGCCATGTGCACCTTATCCATCTACCACACCAACTTGCACAAAATATCCTACCAACTACAAGCCACCTTTTCGTCCATTTGCCGCCCCACTTCCTTCCAATGTGAGGGTGACACATGTCACCCTCCCGTTGGTCCAAAATGTTTCGTCTCTAGGAAAAATCATCAAAAATTAGAAATGACATAGCCGGAATTTTCCCTTCGCAAGTCTTGTAAAACGTTTCGTCGAAAAACGACTCTTTTCGGCACTTGTGCCAAAATTTTCGAACCTTGCCAACTTTAAGGCTTCAATTTTTATACGTACGCCCTCACGTACATACTCTGGAAATATGGGGTATAACAACGTTCATGCCGCAGGTAGAGGTACATCGGCTGTCGATCCCCGCTTTTAGGATCACATTTCAGCGTGTTGGGCAATGTTACTCAATTGTTTTAAAAGAGATTAAGACATTGAACTATGAAACTTTTCTAAAATAAAGAGACTTGAGTAATTGAAATTAGGCAAACTGGAACTTTAAGGAAAAGAATGTTGTTGAAAAAGAAAGTGTTTTGGTTTACCTAAAAATGTGAGTCACTCTATTTTTATACTACGGGTACCGGGTGACTTTTATAAAAGTAATAGATCTCTTTAAAAGGAATTTAACGAACGTAGTACTTTAGGGTTAAAACCCGGACTTTGACATAAAATGAAAGTACTTTGAGTTGTGTATAACTTGCCTATACTTGTTGTTGTGTAACTTGCCTATGCTTGTTATTGTGTAACTTGCCTATGTTTGGTGTTGTGTAACTTGCCTATGCTTATGGTGATAGTCTTTGTTGTGCAAGAATTGTGTTTCTATACTACCGCGTCTCTCGATGGAGGGCCGGTTGACTTGTGGAGAACTTACTTGGACGCGTCTGCGGCGACGGGAGATTCCACGGGTATGCTTCCATTAGCATTGTTACATGGGCATGTCTACACCGTTGATGGATTCTGTGGACATGTGACCATTTTGGTTATGGCGAAGTATCGTGACTTACGGTTGTGATCGGGTGCGTAGCCTGTTTACTTGCCCCCGTCAGCTACGTGACGCAGGTGGATCTGGTAGCGGTTATTGCACTTGCCACGTGTCGGCGGCGGCATCGTGACTTACGGTTGTGATCGGGTGCTGGCGATTCACGCCCCGTCAGCTATGTGACGCAGGTGGATCTGGTGGAGGCTAGTGTACTTGCCACGTGTCAGCTTCGCGAGTCAGTATTTGGATGGAGCTTCGTGACCTACGGTTGTGATCGGGTGCATGGCCGATTCACTTTCCCCCGTCAGCTACGTGACGCAGGTGGATCTGGTGGAGGCTAGTGCACTTGCCACGTGTCAGCTTCATGATATGGTTGTACAGTATTATTGGTACGGTCGGATCTGGTAGTTATACTTGCCCCGTACGGTTTTATTGACACAGGTGGGACCTGGTGTTCATATATACTCCTTGGTGTTGTTATATCATAGACTGCCGGCAGTGAGGAAGGAATTCCACGGGCACGAGTGATGATTTGGAGGCATGAGTCACGACTTGATGTATTTGTTTATATGTGGTGTACTGTAGTTTGGTTATCATACCGTCTCCGCTTTATATAGCGCTATGATTTCATTTCTGATATTCTGATTTCACATACTTAGTACTGTTATCGACTTCCTTCGGTGCGTTAAATGCGGTGTAAGTACATCACCGTCGATCCGATTTTAGGATCACATTTCAGCGTGTTGGGAAGCTCCGTTCCTTCGGAGGCTTATCTTTGGTATGTTACCCTGAGTCTGTAGGTTCTTGTACATTCAGGGGTATGGCGGGGCCCTGTCCCGTCATAGTTGTTGTAAAAATCTTAAGTGCATGCCTTTGTTGTGGGCAGGGTTGTAAGGATTGTAACTGTTCAAATGTCTATATATATATATATATGTTGAAAGGCAACCGTTTAAGAACGTACGTAAGAACTCGCAAGTGTTAATATTTGAGACTTGTAAAAATTTATCGGAATTGTGAAATTGTCGGAAAACGTAATATTGTGACGAATGGGAGGGAGACACGTGTCACCCCCCCTTAAGGTTCCTTGGGAGAATTGTAGCATGGGCACAAGGGTCATTTGACCCTTGTTAGGAAGACAAGTCTTGCTATTAGAGAGCTTGACAAAATTGACTAAGTCAAAGGGTCCAAAGTCTTGATATTTTATAAGACTTCATCCAAATCACCCATTTGTCCACACCTTGACCCTCCATGTCCCTATATAATACTACTAGTAGTATGAGAGAGCCCAACACTTAGCAAAATTTACAAAAAATTGGATGAACATCACACAAAGCTCTCGGGTTTCATGTCCTTAGAAAAGAAAAAAATTTGTTCCTTGTCCATTCAACTCCACACTTTAAACCAAGGTTCTTGAGGATATTGTAAGCATATCTCAATAGAAAAATCTCGGAAAAAGATAGTTTTCGGGTTAGTCGCAAAGCGAAAACCTAGTTGCTTTTCTAGGTTTTGGATTGGAAGTTGAAGGATAATTGTTGGTGTTGTTCTAAGGGTCTCAACAAGCGGATTGAAGTGTATTGGAGAGGCTCTAATCTTCTAAGGAGCGATTTCGGATTGGAGTTGGATTAAGAATCGTTGAGGTATAATCTTGTCTTTTAAAGGTGTTACAAGATTATATATTTATATTGTTGTTGTTAGCTTTACTTGTTTCTAGCATGAAGATTGATAGGTTGAAGTTATAAGTATTATGGATTGCTTGTAGCTAAATCCGAAATGTATACAAGCCACTTGAAAAATTGGATTACTAATTGGTCGTTTATTAGAAATCGTCGCATGTTACTTACTTAAAGATTATGGTTGTTATAATCAAATGCGACTTGATATCATGTTATGCTACCAATTTGGATTGAAATGGAAATTGGATAAGAATTGGTATTGTTGAACTCAAGGTGGCCGAATTTGTACTTGTAGTTTGTAATAGTTTGTTATTCATTTGTATTGGACTACCTTCTATATTGTGGTGAGCCAATTGGGGTTGTATGGTTATTTATTAGTATTGGACTACCTTATAGATTGTGGTGAGCCAATTGGGGTTGTTTGGTTATTGTATTCGGCCTTGAAAAAGGCGGCAAAGTAAGTAGAAACAAAGGAGGTGCTGTCCGATTTTCCGTAGAATTTAGTGACTTAGCACTTAGAATATTCTACGTTTGAAATAAGAGGTTAATGGACGTTTGGTGACCATTATAGGTTGAAGTACTAAGTATAGCGTATCCTACTTGAAGAATGGAATAGCTCAAGGTTGAAGTACTTTGGAGCATATTGCTACTTGTCGACAATCGTCGCGAGGTATGTGAACCTCTTCCTTCCTTTGGCATGATTCTATGTATGGAATATACCTGTGGTATCATTTCATGTTTCCTGTTACTCTTAGAAGTTAAGAGGTAGTTGTGTGATTTACTCTATGTAGAACTTTTCCTATCTTTTGAGCACGACTAGTTGCACGTATGTAGTACGGTAGACGAACAACACCTTGATATCCTTTACTAGTTTTATGAATAGCCATGTCGGGTGAGTTAGGAAATTAACTCATTTCTTTGAAAGAATAAAGGATGTCTCAAGTATTGTAAAAGTTAAGGGACTTGAAGAGTTTTGAAGTATGTGATACTTGTTCCGTTTTAAACGTATAAGTCCCTTGGATAGGAAATTGTATTTTTTGGCTAAGGCATAAAGTGAATATAATGACTTTATGGGGAGTTGGTTATATTTGCTTTATGGAAAGATAAATGACTTGATTTTAGAAAAAAGGCAACTTGATTTTAAGGCATCAATTGCCTAAGGTTTTATAATAAAAGGAGTCGCTTGAGTTCTAAAAGTTAAGAGACTAATTGTATTTTTGAAAGTTAAAAGAAATGATTTGAAATAAAGAAGGGCAAATTGTTTTAAAGGTACCAATTGCTTAAGGTTTTTAATAAAGAAGTCACTTAATTTAGAAATGGTAATTGTAATTCTAAAAGGTATTGTGACTTGTCTTGAAAGGTGGATAGGACTTGATACTATAGTTGTTAGTATCCAGGAAGTTTTAATTGAAAAGAGCCTTTCTAAAGGAGTAGAGGTGCGTGACGTTGGGTTAAATTCGGTACTATATGACATTATCGACCGGGAATGGGCAGGCGAGATACCTTTACGCGGACTATATGACATTATTGACCCGGGAATGGGCGTGCGAGATACCTTTGCAGGCGGACTATATGACATTATCGACCGAGAACGGCCGGGCAGTATACCTTTATGGGCAGACTATATGACATTATCGACCCAGGAATGGGCCGGGCAGTATACCTTTATGGGCAGACTATATGACATTATCGACCCAGGAATGGGCCGGGCAGTATACCTTTATGGGCAGACTATATGATATTATCGTCCCAGAAATGGGCCGGGCAGTATACCTGTATGGGCAGACTATGTGACCTTGATCGCGTCCCAGATTGGGCCGGGTAGTATAGGCGCCCCTCCTTAAAGGGCCGGATGTACTTATGGAAGATAAGTAAGTTATATAGAAATGTACTTAATGATTTTTCCTAATCATGTGCGTAAGAATGTGGCTATAACCTTTATTGAAAATGGGAAAAGATATTGATGTGAAATTAAGTTCATAAGTGGTAATGACACGGCAGGATCTGGTATGTATTTTTATACTTGTCCCTGTCATTCTTTTGTACAGTTATGATCCATTTCTTATGCGTTATTTACATTCCATATTAAATTTTTGTTATCGACCCCGCCGGGCTGCGTTCATGCCGCAGTTTTAGGTACCAGGTTGGTGATCCTTGCTCTTAGGATCTCGGTTCAGTTTTTGGGAAAAAGCTCCATTTGCTCCGGAGGCTTATCTCTTGATACGATTTTCCCTGAGGTAGTAGATTCATGTATATTCAGGGGTATGGCGGGGACCTGTCCCGCCACAGTTGTTATGATAAAAACTCTTAGAGGTCTGTAGTCACATATTTGTGGGTCAGTTTGTAAAGAAATGAGGCAACTTGGTTGTATATATTTATGTCGGGAAGGTAGCATCGGCTAACTTTGTTGTTTTACTCATTGTTTTATTTTATAAGTTTCATGTATGTTCATTTGATTATCTCGATGTATACCTTAAGGGTTCCTGTGTAGGGCACCCGCGTCCCGGTCGGGTCGTGACAGTTTAACACGCAACATATCAGACACTGCCCCCGAGGGATGCGATTACTCAACACTTCAAAATTAGGCCAACGCTATAATAAATGTTTGCAAATACAGGTACATGTAAGGATGAGTGTGGCTATATAAAAAGCTATGAAACTGGTTTATGAAGTTCGATTTACGCTACATCTTAGACATGAAAAGCACTGAAGCAGGTAAAACCATTGCACAAAGGAAAAATGCTAGATATGAGGGTCTGACTGGTCCGAGGACTGATTTGCAAAAATAGGGGTCGTTTAAGCTAAAAACATGCGTGCTTAATATCAAGTGAATATAAAACAATCAACCTACATGATCCAACCTAAAATACAGGGCAGGACAGGCATATTAGTGATGGGCATTTCAGAAAATAAGGCATAACATACATGATTACGCAGAACATGATATCCTAAAATCTACATACTTCGTCTACCACTTACACCGCAAATCATGTGGAAAGATCAGATACTAACAAGAGATACTAACGAGAGAAACGATCATAACATGACTCACCCGACAACACCAGGGCATAACAAATGCAATATTAACATATTCCAGCTTCCGACACAGTGAACTTAGATTGAAAATGCAAGCAAGTTTAACTATTTCATGAAAAGTCAACAACACGTTATAACATGAGTAACATTGAGTAACCTTGAAGACTGTCCTAACCACAACTTATCTTCTAACAAATTCAGATTCCAACTGAAACAGGGACAGACAAACCAGACAGAAGCAGTCAACTACACAGGTTTCAAATTCGATATTAACACATTTTAAACGCAAGCAAAGGCAGCGAGAAGGGCTTCTAACATCCAATAAACCACATAACTGGACTAATCCATGCAGACACCCGATAAATGCTAAATATTGGTCTAATCGCATTAAAATACAATCGCCAACGACAATTAACTAAACAGGTTCTGCGATTAATTTCAGGGAGCATAAGCAATCGTCGACATCAACTCGATACATAATCAATACATGTTTGAGAAATCCGAAACACACATTACGCATATAAGTGTCTACATGAAATCTAGGACTGAGGGATAATGGTTTTACCTTCTCTGGGCAGCGAACCGAGACAGCGTATCAAGTCGTCGATCCACTCGGAGTTGTGATACGATGCGATTTGAGGGATGAAGTTTCTTCTTTGCAAACAGAACCTCGAGGTTGAAGGCTGTGCGAAATGATTGCTCTATTTTTTCTGGATATTGGTTGTTTTTTTACTCGTTTTCTCTAAATGCTCTTGATTATTGTTGCTTGACTGCTGTCTTTTCGTGTTCTCCTCTGTAGAAATTGATGCCTATTTGTTCTAAGGGTTTTCACTATGCTTTTCTCGATCTTGAGGGGGTTCCTCTGTGTAAAACCTCACTTTGCATGTGTATATTGATTGGTTTATATAGCCTTAATGTTGGTTCCAAATTAGGCTAAGTTTGAATCAATTTTTGGACTGATTTTCTTGTGATTTTGGTGCTAATTTCGGTGTTAAAATTGGAAGGATTTGGTTACCATTTTCGATGCAATTACTGATAATTCTTACCGAAATCAAATAGGGGAATTTTATGGTAAGTGTTCGGGTCTATTTTGAGTGTAAGTTAGGGCGATATTTAGGGAGATTTCCGATGCTCATTGAAGATTTCAGGACTGATTTTTACCAAAATCCATAGGGGATTTTATGGTAAACTTGTTATGAAAATTCTTTTGATATGGTTTTGGGACAGGGTTTTGGGGAAGTTTCGCGGCGATTTTTGATGATATGCATCGGATTTTTAGGTTTTGTTGTGGGTGTATTAGGTTAGGTTTTTTTTGATGAGGAAGTGAGGTAATGGGCGGACTAAAGGGCTGGGGTGAGCTGAAGAGGAAGGATGTGGGTTACGGGTTGGGCCAAGGGAATTAGATGTGGGCTGGTGAGTTATTAAATAAAGGTGTTGGGCTTGGACGATTTTGGATTAGCTTTGGGTGTTAGTTTTAAGTATTAGTGTTTATTAAATTTGAGTGGAGTTTTATGTGTTAAATTAAAATTAGTGGGAAATAAATATGGGGTTTAAATTATTTAAATGCTAAATGCGGATATGATATTTAAGGATTGCTTAATATTTCATAAATGCGACGCTATTATTTAGAAATCTTATTTATTATGCATACTTCGCGATTTTAAATTAAAATTAAATTAATGAGGGGTTTCAATTGCTTGTGAAGTTGCTTTGGATATGTAGATATAATTTTAAGGAATGCTTAATGCTTGAGATGACATTATTTATTTATTTGTTTATTTATTATTATTAAAATTATTAAGAATTAAGGGAAATAGAATAGGGCTTAAATTGTGAATAATATTTATGCGAATGCGGACGTGAGACTCCAAAAATGCTTAATACTCTACGTAGAAATGCGATGTCATTATTAAATCGCTTATTTGTGCTTGTATTAATATTTTATTATTGCATTTTATTATTATAAAATTATTAAAAAATATTTTGAAAAAATTGGTGTGATTTTATAGTTAATGGTTGGACGTGAGGGTCAAAATTGGGTTTCAACAACTTGTCCCTCTTTGTATGGAGATGATGGAAGAGTCTTCAGACAAACACGTTGACTTATAGTCAATTTTGTCTCGATCCTCAATGTCGCGCCTTTTTTGACCGCGACTTTTATTTTATAGCTCCCTGCTTAATAAAAAGGTTAGAAAATAAATAATAAATGCTAAAGTGCAAAAAGTGTTAAATGTTTTAACAATGTGCAAAATGCTAAGGGTTCGCGGAGTCGCCACCTAATTAATTTGGGTGAATTAGGACACCTAAATGTTAACTAGTTTAAAGTAAACATTAACTCCATTTAATGGTCTGCTAAACTTTAATGAGATTCCGGGTAAGGGTTCTTTATTAATCTAGAGGGAAGGGGTTAGGCACCCTCTAAGATCCGCTAACTTGCGGTTGTCCTGCCAAACCTAGGGTAATTATTATGTTTTAAAAATGCAAAGTAAAAGCTCCTCCTGCTTAATAAAATGCTTCCAGCGAATCTCCTGCTTAAGATGCAAGTTAGAAAATAAATAACAAAAGCTAAAGTGTTTAAAAAAGCTAAAAAATATTAAGAGATGCTTAAAATGTTTAAAAGGTGCTTAAAGTATTAAAAGGGCAAAAGGTGCTATATGCTAAAGTACAAAAGAATGCTAGGAGGTGCTAAAATGCTGCTAAAGTTTAAAGAGGGGCTAAGAATGCAAAAATGTTAAGATGCTAGAAAGTGCTAAATGCTAAGGTGCTTTATAGACTAATTATGTGTTCATGCAAAGGTTATTTACGGACTAATTATGTATACTGCTAGCTAAATTAATCTTGCCTAACCTGCGTACAATATTATATAAGAGATGCTTTAAGATGATTTTTGAGAGTTTAGGAGAAATCTGTTATGTTTAGGGATTTAACAAACTGTTGGTTTTGTGATGCAAGTTAGATTATTTTGGCAAAAATTAGGCATGCATGACAATCTTAAAAGGCAAGTAAGTTAAGCGATGAACTTTAAATTACCTTCCCCACTTATATGTTTAAAGGCTAATTATTCTAGATATCCTATTAATTACAAAGTTATAAATTACAATAACAAATAAAGTAAGATAAGGATGAGATGAGAGTGAGGATTGAGCGGATGACCCCGTCCTATTTGTTTTTCTAGGAATTGCCGAAGAGGGAATGCGAATGCGGATGCGGGTCGCCATTTGAAATGGCTTGCGATGAGCCTCGCCGTGAGACTCTTTATTTTGCTCCGATGCGTGCCATGTAAAAATAAAGAATGATAAGGATTAGTATATGCCCAGATTTATTTAACCAAAACAAGCACTTGACACATAGTTTGTATTTAAGCAAACACATACATAAAGACCAAACATAGGCAATATCAGATGGTAATTGCTAAGCCGAAACAGTCAGAAATATATCCAAAATAAGTACAACTTTCCTGCAGACCTGCTGCAGCAGGTTCTCAAATATGCTGTAAATACTAGCTAGATGTAAGCAGTAGGCAGAGATGGAAATAAACCCCAAAGCGTAAAATTTCCAGTTTTAAAAAAGAAGGGCCAATTAATCCCACATGTGATAGGCCCGACACACAAATAAACCCGTATTTCAGTGAGTACACAGGGATGTCCAAATAGGCAAGTATAAAATAAGATACACCAAATATGGGTCATAAAGCTAAATAGGCATATTCCTTTTAGATTGACAGATATGACACAGTTTAGCATTCAAAATAGGCACGCATTAGCATTTAATATGAGCCTCAACAGATAGGCATATCAAACCTATATTGTCATATGATCAATCTAAATATATGCTACATAAACAGACATCCAACACTACATATACTCAGCTCCCCTGCTTTTAATTCCATATTCAACTGGGTGTCTTAGCGCTAACATCCAACATAGATACTTGTAGAGTATATCATATGCATAAAACAAGAGCACTAGGCTAAGCTTTCTCTTACTATTATGGGCACATTAGCATTTGACCTTCAAGTAGATGATTAATCTAAGAGCAGAAATGAGGATATGCAAGCATGTTTTAGAATGAAGCCATCGTAATAGCATCAGTGGATAGTTTAGGCAAATAAGGTATCCATCTTCATCTTGACATAGAAATTCTGCATATTATATGGTAGATCACATCATACCTCATTGTATGGAACTGAATTGAGCATACAACCTAGGCAAATAACTCAACATGGCATTTCCAGATTATAACATTTGCAAATCTAGCCAAGGAACACTCTGATTAAAAACACACCAAAACATGCTTCATATAGATTCAGCGCACATAAATAATAAGACCCCTATACTCACATATCGTAAAATACATGAAGATATACAACTGCGATATACATCCAGTGTATACGAAAGGCAGTATACCCTGTATGCTTCTACCAGATTGTCATAGAGTATTCCAATAACAAATATCTGCCAACATTCACACGACCAAACAAACAAATGTTTACCACTAAATCAGACTTCACTACTTGTCGAAATAACTTTGCATTTATCTAATCCAGGCAGAACTAAACAAAATAAATAGACTAACATTATACTAGAACAAAACACATAGGTCTGAACAAATACAACAGAATTCAGAGGGGTTGGAGTTTTACCTTCTCCGGACAAATGAACCGAGGCGTAGACAAGTCGCTTCCCACTGACGGTTTTGGGTTTGCGATGCGAATAGAAGGGCAAGGTTTGTATGCTGATTTTTTACTGGAATTGAAGTAAGGGGATTCGAACTACCTATTCGTGCTATGCTGGGTGACTGCTTCTCCCTTTTGAGCTCTGTCGTATTGTGCTCTGTCGTATTATGCTCTGCTACTCTCGATTGTTCCCGGATGTTCTGCTGTCGTATCTCCTTTTAATTGCTATGTCACTGCCCTCCCCCCCTGAGCTCTCTCGCCTTGTTGCTATTGGACTCCTTTGAGCCCTGCCCTGCTATCCCCCTCTCGATCGATGCCTTTGCATGTGCTTATATAGCCATGGTTTGGGTTCCCTATTAGGTAAACCTTGATACGATTTTGGACTGATATGCCTATGATTTTGGTAAGATTCGCGTGTAAAATCGATTAAGGTAAGTGTATATTACGCGGCGATTTGGTCAGATTTGTGGGCGATTGTGGTGAAGATCTTCAACGATTTCTTTGTTATGGTAAGGGCAAGCTGGCTTCGTTTGCGTGGGTAAGGAAGGTCCCGGATTCTCCGGCGAGAATCTCGGGATGTGCTGGTGTTGGTGCGGCGGATTACCACTGAACTGCTAGGTTTTCTATGTTAGAGTTTTATGGGTTCGTTAGGTTTAATGTGAAGGAGAGGGTGAAGTGAGGGTATTGTGGGCTGCTGGTATAAGGCTTTGGACGATGGAGATAAAAATGAGGGCTGTGAATTGGGCTGAGGGGCTTTGTGGTGATAAGGGAAAAAGGGTGTTGAAGTCAGGGTTTGGGCGAGCTGGCGAGTAAAGGGCCAGAATTGCGTTGGGTTGGGTAGAAATTTAGGTGTTAAGTATTAGGTATTTAATTAGGGGTAAATTATTTAAATAGGTATTAGTTTTAGGTATTTTAATTAGTTAATTAATAAATTGTGCTTAAATTATTTAGGTGCTTTATTAATCTAATTGTTATAAAAAAAAATGCGGACGTGCTATTTAATAATGATTAATATTTTAGAATGCGGCGCTATTATTTAAAATCTTATTTATTGCAATATTTATCATTATTTAAAATAAGTTATGAAATTGCTTTGCGTATTAATAAATGCGACTATGCTACCTGACGCGGCGTCATTGCTAAGTTATTTATTTCATATATTTATTATTAATTTTAAGAATTATGACAGGGCTTAAATTTACTAAATACAGACGCGAGACTCTAAGTGCTTAATACTCTACGTAAAATGCGGTGTCATTATTAAATTGCTTATTTATGCCTGTATTTAATGTTTTATCGCTGCATTTTATTATAAAAAATCATAAAATTATTTTACAAAATTAGTCTAATTTTATAGCTAATGGTAGACGGGAGGTCAAAATCGTGTCAACAATGTCCTCTTTGTATAGAGATGATGGAAGAATCTTCGGACAAAGACGTTGACTCAAGCCAATTTTTTCGATCTTCGCACTGCAAAAATGTCAAAAATGTTGAGGCGCGCAAAAATCAAAATCTGTCCCAGTGTCGAGTTATGACGACACTGGGCTACCATGGTCAAAACACCAAGGCGGGCTAATGCAGACTCAAAATTGTCCCAGTGTCGAGTTATGACGACACTGGGCTACCATGGTCAAAACAACAAGGCGGGCTAACGCGGACTCAAAATTTGTCCCAATGTCGAGTTATGATGACACTGGGCTATGGTGCAAAAAGCAAAAAAAAATAAAAATAACTGGCTAGAACACAGGGTGTGCTATGGCTTATGGTCTTTGGGTTTTATGGTGATGCGAACGAGTGGACCGGCGGCTGAGGCCGTTACGCGTTCGTTGGGAAGGTTGGCTGACAAATTGCCCCGTCATTTGAAGAGAAAATCCACGTTGTGCTCCTGCTCCTGCATGCTAAGACTTAAACAAACGGTTAGTGCATAACTGTTAAGGCAAAATGATGATGCATAATTTTGAAAGTAATGTGACTGTGAGTAGAAAATGTTATCCTGCAAAAATGCGATGCCTGTTGTGTTGATGCGATGCTGCAAATGCTGTGATTTCGCCCTTGCACGGACGTGTTGCGATTGTGAATGCGGATACGTTGTCCTTCTTTGCCTGTCCCTATAGACTAAAGCTCAAGAAAGGGTTAGTGCAAAACTGCTAAGACAGAATAATAAAGCATGAATGAGAAAAATGCAATTTTGAGAACAGAGAAATCGTCCCTGCGTAGATGTGATATGCTGATGATGGCGTCGTTTTTGGACTTGTCGTCGTTTGGCGTCGTTTTCGGACTTGTCGTCGTTTTCGGACTTGTCGTCGTTTTCGGACTTGGCGTCGTTTTCGGACTTGGCGTCAATTTCGGACTTAAGCGTCGTCTTGGACTTGGCGTCGTCTTGGACTTAGCGTCGTCTTGGACTTAGCGTCGTCTTGGACTTAAGCGTCGTTCGGACTTGGCGTCGTTTGGACTTATTCTTTGCTGCGCTTTCAGACTAAAACTCAAGGAAGAGTTAGTGCATAGCTGCTAAGACAGAATAATAAAGCATGAATGAGAAAAAAATGCAATTTTGAGAACAGAGAAAATCGTCCCTGTGTAGATGTGATATGCTGATGATGGCGTCGTTTTCGGACTTGGCGTCGTTTTCGGACTTGGCGTCGTTTTCAGACTGGGCGTCGTTTTCGGACTCGGCGTCGTTTTCGGACTGGGCGTCGTTTTCGGACTTTGGCGTCGTTTTCGGACTTGGCGTCGTTTTTGGACTTGGCGTCGTTTTCGGACTTGTTGCTGCTGCTCCTGTAGACTAAAGCTCAAGAAAGGGTTAGTGCATAACTGCTAAGACAGAATAATAAAGCATGAATGAGAAAAATGTAATTTTGAGAACAGAGAAAATCGTCCCTGTGTAGATGTGATATGCCGATGATGGCGTCATTTTCGGACTTTCGCGTTATGACGTCGTTTTCGGACTTGGCGTGTTCTTCGCGATAGCGTCATTGCTTGGGCGTGTTCTTCTTTGGCGTCGTTGCGTGGACTTCTTGATCACGTCGTTATGCGGGCGATATTCTTTGGCGTCGTTACTGGACTTCTTTGTCGATAACGTCATTACTGGGCGTATTGTTGTTGGCGTCGTTACGTGGACTTCTTTGTCGCGTCATAACGCTGGGCGTATTCTTCTTTGGCGTCGTTGTGGACTTCACGATCACGTCGTTATGCGGGCGATATTCTTTTGGCGTCGTTGCGTGGACTTGTTGTGCTGATAACGTCATTGCCTGGACGTATTGCTGCTGGCGTCGTTGCGTGGACTTGCTGTGCTGATAACGTCATTGCCTGGACGTATTGCTGCTGGCGTCGTTGCGTGGACTTGCTGATCACGTCGTTATGCGGGCGATGTTGCTTGGCGTCGTTACTGGACTTCTGCGTCCGATAACGTCATTGCACGGGCGTATTGCTCTTGGCGTCGTGCGTGGACTTCTTGATCACGTCGTTATGCGGGCGTGTTCTTCTTGGCGTCGTTACTGGACTTCTTTGTCGCGATAACGTCGTTGCCTGGACGTGTTGTTGCTGGCGTCGTTGCGTGGACTTGCTGTGCTGATAACGTCGTTGCCTGGACGTGTTGCTGCTGGCGTCATTGCGTAGACTTGCTGTGCTGATAACGTCATTGCCTGGACGTATTGTTGTTGGCGTCGTTGCGTGGACTTGCTGTGCTGATAACGTCATTGCCTGGACGTATTGCTGCTGGCGTCGTTGCGTGGACTTGCTGATCACGTCGTTGTCTGGACGTGTTGTTGCTGGCGTCGTTGCGTGGACTTGCTGTGCTGATAACGTCATTGCCTGGACGTATTGCTGCTGGCGTCATTGCGTAGACATAATGCTGATCACGTCGTTGTCTGGACGTGTTGCTGCTGCTCCTGTAGAATAAATGCTCCTGCAAGCTAAGCTTGAGAAAACGTTAGTGTATACCTGTTTAAACAAAACGATAAATACATATGAGAAGTGCAATTTTATGGGTAGAGATGTCGTCCCTGATACGCCAGATGAATACTGAGATGTTGTCCTTGCACGGACATGCTAAACGTTGCAACTGACGAATTGTCATGATGCCTTTGTTGTGTGCTTTATGCAGAAATGTGACGCTTAGACTTTGTTGCGGACTTTTGAATTCTGACTGTTGATTGTCGATGCCCCTATCTGTTTTTGCTGCTTTTACTGCGGATTTTGAGCTTTGGATTGTTGTCATATCCTCTGCCTCTGCTGCTTCTTTCTGCTTTTGCTGTATTTTCTGCTTCTGCTAATATGAAGAAACTTTTGTTGTACCTTCTGCTGATATGAAGGACCTGCGCTCAAAGAAAATTTTGTGAGTTTGGGGGGGCGGTTGATTCGCGTTGACCTTAGACTCTTGATGCTCGGATGTCTGTCTTGTTTGGGACTCATAACCCCTGCCTGGTTTCCTACCTTGTCCCAGTTTTGAATATTCAAAGGGCGTTTAGCCTAAAAGTGGGTTTCCATGGGGTTGCTTGTATATTATGTGTGTTTTCGTTATTTTCAAACAAAGGGAAAGTTTCCTAAAGGTGTGACCGAAGCCGATTTAGGCCGCCTATGTATCCCCATGAGGGAATCAGGTCATGACGTAGTTCATTACAAGCAAAAGAGAAATTGGGATTTTCTAAAAGGTGGGACCGAAGCCGATATGGTCGCCTACGTATCCCAACGAATGAATCAGGTCACACGTAGTTCCAATGGTGTAAAAGAGAAATTGGGATTTTCTAAAAGGTGGGACCGAAGCCGATATGGCCGCCTACGTATCCCCACGAGGGAATCAGGTCACACGTAGTTCCAATATTACATATAAAGGGCAAAATGCATTAAACTGACTATTTCAGGACTCGGCGGGCCGAGGCAGGGGCATGAGTCCATTTCTTCTTGCTTTGTGTCTTCAACGGCTGGGTCTTCAGCAGGATCATCTCTTGCAGCACACAACTAGACGAATGACTTATTCAATGGTTAAACAATCTCCGGCAAGGAGCACCTCCTTTTCTCTGACGGTTGGTTGATGACTCAACTTTCTTTCCTTTTCGGGCTGGCGTAATAGTCCCTTCCAGACTGTCTTTTTCATTTTCAGCTATCATGTTCACATGGGCATCTTCATAACCCGGAAGAAGGTTATTGTTTGCATTGAGAGGAGCATCTTTCAGCCGAATGACTCCTTCTTCGATTAACTCCTCTATTCTGTCCTTGAGTGTATAGCAATTTTCGATGTCGTGTCCCTCTGCACCGGAGTGGTATGCACAATGTTTAGTTTTATCGTGCCCTCGGGAGGTAGGCCTGGGGGTATTTCTGGGAATTGGATGGAGTATTCCTGCGGCTTTCAGCTTCTCATACACTTGAGCTATGGGTTCGGCTAAAGGTGTATAGGTTCTGGTTGGCTTTCTCTCAGCATCTATGCGGGGTTTGGGTCCGTTTGGTGTGCGGGTTCGTGATTGTGGTGAGTATTTTGGATATGTTGGTTGGGTATGGTAAACAGGGTATGGGGTGGCGCAGTGCTGATAATGTGGATTTTGAGTGTTTTGGTTATGGTAAGAAGGCGGTGGGCTTTGATACACTGGAAGCTGTTCTGGCCTATGCTCCTGAATGACCATGATAGAGGGTGATGCATCTCTTCTCCTCTGGGAGGTACCTCCGATGGAATTTGACTGCACTGCTCTGCTAGTTTCTTGTAGGGCTGTCAGGTTTGTAATCCTGCCTATCTTAATGCCTTCTTCCACGAGCCCATTCTTACGACTTCGGCAAAACTTCGCCCAATTACACTGATCATTCTTTCATAATACGTCGCGTCTTTTAACGACTGCACGAACAAGGTGGTCATTTCGCTCTTTGCCATTGGTGGTTGGACCTTTGTTACTTCTGATCGCCACCTCAGGGCGTATTCCCTGAAAGTTTCTGTGGATTTCTTTTCAAATTTCATAAGATAAAATCTATCCGGGACAGTATCAGTGTTGAATCTGAATCTATCCATGAAATCTTGTGCCATGGCATTCCAACCGTCCCATTTTCGAGGGTCTTGGCATGTGTACCGATCCAGCGCCTCGCCGGTTAGACTCCTGATGAATAGTTTCATGATGATTGCTTGATTTTTACCACCTCCGATCAATTTATCACAATATGACCTTAGATGAGCCCGAGGATTCCCCTTTCCGTCGAACATGTCAAATTTGGGCACCTTGTACCCCACAGGTAATTCAACGTCGGGGTGCATACATAAGTTTTCATATTCTAAACCTTCCTCCCCTTTGTTCATTTGAATGCTTTTGAATGCCTCTTTCAAGCTACGGATTTCTTTTGCCACATTTTCATCACTGCTCGAGTCCGCTCCATTTCTTGTATTGATCTCTCTTGAGAGGATGTATGCATAATAAATGGGTGGCTTTCGATCGGATGTGCTAATCCCTCATATTGTTTGTGTGTCATCTGCTCGTATTGGGTGGCTTGGCAATTTGGGTTGAGTGGGGAGATATAAGTAGGTGGAGGTTGAGATGTGTATGTAGTGAACGGATCATTTTGGAGGTCGGCTTGCAAATTGACCAGGCGAGTGACATTTTGGTGTGAGCTGGTATGTTGCGGCCTCTGCGGGGAGCTTTGGGGAAGTGGAGGCTCAAGGGCTTGTGACACGATTGCGTTTGTCCTTTGCTCTGGGAGTGGTGCATTCAAACTAATAGACAGGTTTGTGATATTTCAGAGCCTTTCTATTTCGGCTTGCATGATTTCCATTTGCTGCAATAGTGTGGCGAGGTTTTGATCATTGGTTCTTCTTCTTTCCAATGCCTCTGCATCCTCTACGGGAACGGGGACGAGTCCTAAGTTGTTTCATTCTGGTGCCTCTAGATTAGTCATTTATTGGATGA
This sequence comes from Przewalskia tangutica, assembly GCA_029844215.1. NCBI lineage: Eukaryota > Viridiplantae > Streptophyta > Magnoliopsida > Solanales > Solanaceae > Przewalskia > Przewalskia tangutica. The sequence goes on along the minus strand of CM056720.1, from coordinate 83,149,992 downwards.
TTGTGCTTCTACCAGTCAACGCGAATCAACCTTTTGGGGATAAGCTAGGCAAAAATAATCCTTTAACAAATGAAGCAAACCAAGTTAGTATAATATGCAAAAAGTTGCAGGCAATATATACTAATAAGCACATTGCAAATCAAGTGCGTGTTCTAACATGTTTGGGACCTTTTTATGCCAGAGGTAGGCCTAAACGCGTCAAATATGCGAGTTATGATGGATTTGTCCAAGTCGCCCAACCGTAATGCTTTTGTTGGAAATGGCGACCAAATGACGGTGCACTTTTTCCAATTTCATGACATGATTAGGTTTGGATTTGTCTATCATTGCCACGCTACATAATATGTTGTTCGTTGGGTTGAGAAACCCGTCGACAAGTTTGGTGTCTTCCTAATTGTGGTGTCGATGCCAGAGACCGACCCACCTAAGGTAAATGCATGCATGCCCTAAAATAAGGGGTGATATAGCTCTATCTTAAGTTTCTAAGATTTGGCTTTTCTAGACGCAAGGTTCCCGAGCGGACAACTCGAGTGAGAAGGCTACGGTGATCGACGAACCGATCTAACTCACAGCGCCAACTCTCCTAAAATTTGGATATTTTTGAAAGAAATTTGCGGGTGCGCGAGGCACACCAGCGCGTGAGTGTGTGATAGTGTGAATTTTCCAGAATGGAAGAAATATGAGCGGAATGCCAGTTTAAGAAAAGCAGTAAAGCAAATAGCAATCAAAATGAATAAAGCAAAATACAGCACGTAATTAAATACAAAAATTATGCAAAGTAATAACCCTAGGTCTGTTATGGTTAAGAACCTTATTCCCCAGCGGAGTCGCCATTTCTGTCGCGCCCTTTTTCGACCGCGACTTTTATTTTATAGCTCCCTGCTTAATAAAAAGGTTAGAAAATAAATAATAAATGCTAAAGTGCAAAAAGTGTTAAATGTTTTAACAATGTGCAAAATGCTAAGGGTTCGCGGAGTCGCCACCTAATTAATTTGGGTGAATTAGGACACCTAAATGTTAACTAGTTTAAAGTAAACATTAACTCCATTTAATGGTCTGCTAAACTTTAATGAGATTCCGGGTAAGGGTTCTTTATTAATCTAGAGGGAAGGGGTTAGGCACCCTCTAAGATCCGCTAACTTGCGGCTGTCCTGCCAAACCTAGGGTAATTATTATGTTTTAAAAATGCAAAGTAAAAGCTCCTCCTGCTTAATAAAATGCTTCCAGCGAATCTCCTGCTTAAGATGCAAGTTAAAAAATAAATAACAAAAGCTAAAGTGTTTAAAAAAGCTAAAAAATATTAAGAGATGCTTAAAATGTTTAAAAGGTGCTTAAAGTATTAAAAGGGCAAAATGTGCTATATGCTAAAGTACAAAAGAATGCTAGGAGGTGCTAAAATGTTGCTAAAGTTTAAAGAGGGGCTAAGAATGCAAAAATGTTAAGATGCTAGAAAGTGCTAAATGCTAAGGTGCTTTATAGACTAATTATGTGTTCATGCAAAGGTTATTTACGGACTAATTATGTATACTGCTAGCTAAATTAATCTTGCCTAACCTGCGTACAATATTATATAAGAGATGCTTTAAGATGATTTTTGAGAGTTTAGGAGAAATCTGTTATGTTTAGGGATTTAACAAACTGTTGGTTTTGTGATGCAAGTTAGATTATTTTGGCAAAAATTAGACATGCATGACAATCTTAAAAGGAAAGTAAGTTAAGCGATGAACTTTAAATTACCTTCCCCACTTATATGTTTAAAGGATAATTATTCTAGATATCCTATTAATTACAAAGTTATAAATTACAATAACAAATAAAGTAAGATAAGGATGAGATGAGAGAGTGAGGGATTGAAGCGGATGCGGGTCGCCATTTGAAATGGCTTGCGATGAGCCTCGCCGTGAGACTCTTTATTTTGCTCCGATGCGTGCCATGTAAAAATAAAGAATGATAAGGATTAGTATATGCCCAGATTTATTTAACCAAAACAAGCACTTGACACATAGTTTGTATTTAAGCAAACACATACATAAAGACCAAACATAGGCAATATCAGATGGTAATTGCTAAGCCGAAACAGTCAGAAATATATCCAAAATAAGTACAACTTTCCTGCAGACCTGCTGCAGCAGGTTCTCAAATATGCTGTAAATACTAGCTAGATGTAAGCAGTAGGCAGAGATGGAAATAAACCCCAAAGCGTAAAATTTCCAGTTTTTAAAAAAGAAGGGCCAATTAATCCCACATGTGATAGGCCCGACACACAAATAAACCCGTATTTCAGTGAGTACACAGGGATGTCCAAATAGGCAAGTATAAAATAAGATGCACCAAATATGGGTCATAAAGCTAAATAGGCATATTCCTTTTAGATTGACAGATATGACACAGTTTAGCATTCAAAATAGGCACGCATTAGCATTTAATATGAGCCTCAACAGATAGACATATCAAACCTATATTGTCATATGATCAATCTAAATATATGCTACATAAACAGACATCCAACACTACATATACTCAGCTCCCCTGCTTTCAATTCCATATTCAACTGGGTGTCTTAGCGCTAACATCCAACATAGATACTTGTAGAGTATATCATATGCATAAAACAAGAGCACTAGGCTAAGCTTTCTCTTACTATTATGGGCACATATTTAGCATTTGACCTTCAAGTAGATGATTAATCTAAGAGCAGAAATGAGGATATGCAAGCATGTTTTAGAATGAAGCCATCGTAATAGCATCAGTGGATAGTTTAGGCAAATAAGGTATCCATCTTCATCTTGACATAGAAATTCTGCATATTATATGGTAGATCACATCATACCTCATTGTATGGAACTGAATTGAGCATACAACCTAGACGAATAACTCAACATGGCATTTCCAGATTATAACATTTGCAAATCTAGCCAAGGAACACTACAGTACTAAAAACACACCAAAACATGCTTCATATAGATTCAGCGCACATAGATAATAAGACCCCTATACTCACATATCGTAAAATACATGAAGATATACAACTGCGATATACATCCAGTGTATACGAAAGGCGATACCAGATGCTTCTACCAGATTGTCATAGAGTATTCCAATAACAAATATCTGCCAACATTCACACGACCAAACAAACAAATGTTTACCACTAAATCAGACTTCACTACTTGTCGAAATAACATTGCATTTATCTAATCCAGGCAGAACTAAACAAAATAAATAGACTAACATTATACTAGAACAAAACACATAGGTCTGAACAAATACAACAGAATTCAGAGGGGTTGGAGTTTTACCTTCTCCGGACAGCGAACCGAGGCAGCGTATCAAGTCGTCGGTCCACTCGACGGGTTTTGGGTTTGCGATGCGAATAGAAGGGCAAGGTTTGTTTGCTGATTTTTGACTGGAATTGAAGTAAGGGGATTCGAACTACCTATTCGTGCTATGCTGGGTGACTGCTTCTCCCTTTTGAGCTCTGTCGTATTGTGCTCTGTCGTATTATGCTCTGCTGCTCTCGATTGTTCCCGGATGTTCTGCTGTCGTATCTCCTCTTAATTGCTATGTCACTGCCCTCCCCCCTGAGCTCTCTCGCCTTGTTGCTATTGGACTCCTTTGAGCCCTGCCCTGCTATCCCCCTCTCGATCGATGCCTTTGCATGTGCTTATATAGCCATGGTTTGGGTTCCCTATTAGGTAAACCTTGATACGATTTTGGACTGATATGCCTATGATTTTGGTAAGATTCGCGTGTAAAATCGATTAAGGTAAGTTTATATTACGCGGCGATTTGGTCAGATTTGTGGGCGATTGTGGTGAAGATCTTCAACGATTTCTTTGTTATGGTAAGGGCAAGCTGGCTTCGTTTGCGTGGGTAAGGAAGGTCCCGGATTCTCCGGCGAGAATCTCGGGATGTGCTGGTGTTGGTGCGGCGGATTACCACTGAACTGCTAGGTTTTCTAGGTTAGAGTTTTATGGGTTCGTTAGGTTTAATGTGAGGGAGAGGGTGAAGTGAGGGTATTGTGGGCTGCTGGTATAAGGCTTTGGACGATGGAGATAAAAATGAGGGCTGTGAATTGGGCTGAGGGGCTTTGTGGTGATAAGGGAAAAAGGGGTGTTGGGCTGCCGGGTTTGGGCCAGGGCGACGGGTAAAGGGCCTGGGCTGCGTTGGGTTGGGTAGAAATTTAGGTGTTAAGTATTAGGTATTTAATTAGGGGTAAATTATTTAAATAGGTATTAGTTTTAGGTATTTTAATTAGTTAATTAATAAATTGTGCTTAAATTATTTAGGTGTTTTATTAATCTAATTGTTATAAAAAAAATAAATGCGGACGTGCTATTTAATTAGTGATTAATATTTTAGAATGCGGCGCTATTATTTAAAATCTTATTTATTGCAATATTTATCATTATTTAAAATAAGTTATGAAATTGCTTTGCGTATTAATAAATGCGACTATGCTACCTGACGCGACGTCATTGCTAAGTTATTTATTTCATGTATTTATTATTAATTTTAAGAATTATGACAGGGCTTAAATTTACTAAATACAGACGCGAGACTCTAAGTGCTTAATACTCTACGTAAAATGCGGTGTCATTATTAAATTGCTTATTTATGCCTGTATTTAATGTTTTATCGCTGCATTTTATTATAAAAAATCATAAAATTATTTTACAAAATTAGTCTAATTTTATAGCTAATGACTGGACGGGAGGGTCAAAATTGGGTGTCAACACTCAGAATCAAAATGCTGGGCAGTTGAGGTAAGGCTGACGCAAATTCAAAATTGTCCCAGTGTCGAGTTATGATGACACTGGGCTACCATGGTCAAACACCAAGGAGGGCTAATGCGGACTCAAAATTTGTCCCAGTGTCGAGTTATGACGATGCTGGGCTACCATGGTCAAACACCAAGGCGGGCTGACGCAGACTCAAAATTTGTCTCAGTGTCGAGTTATGACGACACTGGGTCGACGTGATGTTAAAGTAAAAATAAACTAGCTTGAACTTAGGGGTGTACCAGTATTGACTTATGAAAACACTGGGCTTATTGGTGATGTGGAATGAGTAGATCGACGCTCGAGGCCGTTTCTGCCATTCGTTGGGAAGGTTGGCCCCCCAACAAATTGCTCCGGTTCGCTGTAAGAGAAAATCCACGTTGTGCTCTGATCGGTGTATTTTATATACACTTTTTGAGTCATTTTTAATTAGTATTTTACCCATTTTATTTATGTTTAATATAGTATTAGGGTCGTTTTCCTTTCTTTTGTGTCACAACGGTCATAAATGGAGAAATGGCGGAAAGGAGATGAAATGAGCATAAATGAGATGGAATTGCACACAAAAAGGGCCAAGAACTAAAGTCTAAGAAGTTCCGGGAATTATAGAGGAGTTCAGACGAAGTCCGGACGAAAAAAGGGCAACGAGACGGAATCTGCCAGAAAAACGTCACCGGAGCCGCGGCGCCTGGCAGCGGGCGCCAATGTGGCTGAAGCTCGAAAGTTGCGAGTTTTTCTGGGCCGCCAGTCATGGTCGCGCGCGACGCTGGAATTATGAAGTCTTTGGCGAATTTGACATGTTTTCAGAATCCTAAAGGGATAACTTTTCCTTCCTAAAGGGATAACTTTTCCTACCTAAAGGGATAACTTCTCCTACCTTAAAACCCATACCTAAAAGGATTCTAATAACTTTTCCTACCTACAAAATCCCTAACCCTTTACCAAAATGATTCTTTGGCTATAAATACTCTACATCATTAGAAGAATTATTCATTCTCCATTCCACCATTCACCATTCTACATCCTTCCATCCACCAATCCATCTTGTAAATATTCCACAACACAACCCTTGGATGCTAGAAGGCTTGGAGACTCATTCTTAAGTATTTTCTTTTCTTTCTTTCTTTATTTCAGTTTTCATGTTGGATATTGAATTAGTTCTTGTCATGTCAATGGCTAGGAACTAATTCTTTTATAGGGCTTTCCATGTTGATTCACTAGAAACTTATGTTATGAATTAATGCATGTCTATGGTTATTCTTCTTCTTGTTGAGATTTATCCAATAATTGCTTTGAATGCTTGGTAATTAATTGACAACTAATTATCATTATATGATTTCTAATCAAACTTCGAAAGGAGTAGGTTGTGAATATGTTGTAAGTTGGGTAGACATATTTTGGATTGGGGATGAAAATACCTCAATTATTTATGTAGCGTTAATGAGAGGCTTAACAACCCTAATTTTGCGCATGGTGCGTGACGGTTAACTAGGTTTTTGTTCTTAATCCTCCTATAGAGTTATCCTTATAACCGAAAGGTAGAAAGGTGCAATACTGGGGTTGAGTGTTTATATATCCTTGACGGGAATATAAAACGATTTCGTAAACCTGCTAGCTCCGAGAGAAGAAGACCATAATTCATTGAATTGATAAATAACATAAGCGGATAGTTGAGGAGACATGGAAGCCCTATTCCCATCACAACTGAAGTAAACCTATAGTTAAATAGCTTTTATAATTGTTAGTCATAAACCACAAAATCAATTATCAATTACCAAATAGATACCAAAAGATAGATAGTTGGTACTTGAACCCTAATCCTTGTGGACGATATTCGGTCTTACCAAGACTATATTACTTGTCACGATAACGTGCACTTGAGTTAAAGTGTGTGCATCTTTTCGCGCATCAAGTTTTTGGCGCCGTTGCCGGGGATTAGGCATAGTTAAATATCAATTTTATCTATTTTTAATTTCTAATTTGGTTGCTCCAAGAACAAGTTTCTAACTTGTTCTGCGAGCATTTTTTATCACTTTTTTTGTTTTTCTTATTTTGCAGGTTAAAAAAAAAAAATCAGGATACATGGACTACTACTATCAGGAATAGTGGAGTCATCAACAGCAGCTTAACCCACAGATTTCAGAGGAAGATCGAAATGAGTTGCAGGTAGGCATACTTATGTTCGCCAAGTGCCAGGCTCAGTTTATGGCTGAGACAAGAGAGTCCCTCAGAAAGTTGGAACTGCAAATAGGAGAACTCGCAGTCATTTTGAACAGCAAAATGCAAGAACAACAATCTGCACCTGTGGGAGGTGGCAAGCAAATTAAGGAGCCTGAACCACACCCAACTATTGAGGAATCTGGCGAGATAGTTGGTGTAGAGAAGGAAAAGATTGCAGAGATCCAATTATTCACCTTCTTGGATTCCTTGGAAAAATTTTTTCTCGTACCTATTGCAGAAGAAACACCACCAGCTGTCAATGTTGACCCCCAAACAGAAAGTCCATACCATCAAGGGCACCCCCTAGAGTTGAGAGATGTTGGGAATCTCACTGATCCCTACATTAGAGAGAGCCTAAAAGACAAGCATGTCTTGTGTACTTGGGGGATAATCGTGTATTTGAGGCCCTTGTTTGAAGCAATTGTCGTAGTTGAAGTGAGACCTGCAACAATAACTCTGCGGATTGCAAGCAGTTCGCAGAAGGATCCAATGGGCACTCGTAAAGGTTAAAGGCGTCCGGCTAAAAGACGTTAAAGACAGCGCTTGTTGGGAGGCAACCCAATGTTTTTAATTATGTTATTTTAATTTCTGTCTTTATTTTATTTTATTTTATTTTGTCTTGAACAGTCTCACGGTCTTGGGTTCTTGTTTTGTGTTGTTGGATGACAGGTGGACTGAAAGCTAAAACCGAGGAAAAAGGAGCAAAAACGCTGAAAAAAAGGAAAAGCAGTCGTCAGCGCCGCGGCGCCAGAATCAGCGCCGCGGCGCCGAATCTCAGGGCCGCGGCGCCCGAACTTCAGAGAGCCATATTTCCGTGCAAATTCCAGAATTTTTCCTCCTAGACCTCCGTTATGACCGCTGTGTTGTGTCAGTAAGTTGTCTTTTTTCTTTTATTTTCTTTGAGTCTTGCACACATTGGGGACAATGTGTGATTTAAGTTTGGGGGGATGTTTTATTGTTTTTGAGTCTTTTTGAATTGTTTTGTGTATTTTTGAGTCATTTTTGAGTCATAATTTTTTTTTTTTAAGATCATGCATGTTGTAGTTACTTGAAACGCCTAGTGAAGTGAAGTGGAATAATGTAGTGGAATTAGAAGCAACCATCTGAACACTTAGGATAGATATGCCAAAAATTCATGAAATCAAACTATTTGGGGTATCTTGCTTGATTTATGCATTGTTAGTGATTAAACCTATGTGTCTGCTTGCTTACTATTTGAGGCGAAATAGTTAGGATATGCATGTTAGGGAGATGACTCAGGCATTTCTTTGTTAGCCCTTTCTTATCATTATTTGTCTATCCCTGACAGTCAAATTATATCCCTAGTCAGCCCCTTTGAGCCTAAAAATAAGACCTTTCTTTGACACCCTATAATTCCATACTTGTGCCATAAGTGAAAAATTTAGATGTTTGGAATATAAAGTGTTGAAAAAGAGACAAAAGAGAGTAAACAATTTTTGATGCACCCCAATGAAAAAGTAATAATAAATAGGCAAAAGCCTAAGTTTGGGGGTGCTTGTTATTCATAATACACTTCACTCTCTCAAAACAAAAGAGGGGAAAGATAGATATGAAGCGAAGAAAGGAAATCAAAAGAAAAGGAAAGAATTGAAAAGCAAAAGAGCTTATGGTACATACAATGAGCCTAAATGCCTATTTTATCTACCCCTGCCTAAGCCTACATTACAACCCTGAAAAGCCCTGAAGATCTCTAATATGTGTATACATGATTAGTGGAGAATAGCAAGTGAACAGGCCATAGGATTTTGAAATTGACATGCATAGTTAGGTATTCTTACTTCCATTTAGCATGATTAAATTGAATTTGCGAAATATCTGACTTTAAGTGTTTAGAATGCTAAAAATCCATGTTATATGTTCCTACATATTATCCTACTAACCTTCATGCTTTTCTAAGTGACAATTATACAGCAATTTGATCAATGTCTTTGAGTCATTTTCTTTTTTTTTTCTTTCACGTCTTTGTTTATATTTTTGATCTTTGCTCGAGGGCGAGCAAAGGTTAAGTTTGGGGGTATTTGATCGGTGTATTTTATATACACTTTTTGAGTCATTTTTAATTAGTATTTTACCCATTTTATTTATGTTTAGTATAGTATTAGGGTTGTTTTCCTATCTTTTGTGTCACAACGGTCATAAATGGAGAAATGGCGGAAAGGAGATGAAATGAGCATAAATGAGATGGAATTGCACACAAAAAGGGCCAAGAACTAAAGTCTAAGAAGTTTCGGGAATTATAGAGGAGTTCAGACGAAGTCCGGATGAAAAAAGGGCAATGAGACGGAATCTGCCAGAAAAACGTCACCGGAGCCGCGGCGCCTGGAAGCAGCGCCGCGCTAATGGCTGGAAGCTCGAAAGTTGCAGTTTTCAGCCGCGCGCCTCACAGTCGCGCGCCGACGCGGGAATTATGAAGTGCTGGGCCGAATTTGACATGTTTTCAGAATCCTAAAGGGATAACTTTTCCTTCCTAAAGGGATAACTTTTCCTACCTAAAGGGATAACTTCTCCTACCTTAAAACCCTTACCTAAAAGGATTCTAATAACTTTTCCTACCTACAAAATCCCTAACCCTTCACCAAAAGGATTCTTTGGCTATAAATACTCTACATCATTAGAAGAATTATTCATTCTCCATTCCACCATTCACCATTCTACATCCTTCCATCCACCAATCCATCTTGTAAATATTCCACAACACAACCCTTGGATGCTAGAAGGCTTGGAGACTCATTCTTAAGTATTTTCTTTTCTTTCTTTCTTTATTTCAGTTTTCATGTTGGATATTGAATTAGTTCTTGTCATGTCAATGGCTAGGAACTAATTCTTTTATAGGGCTTTCCATGTTGATTCACTAGAAACTTATGTTATGAATTAGTGCATGTCTATGGTTATTCTTCTTCTTGTTGAGATTTATCCAATAATTGCTTTGAATGCTTGGTAATTAATTGACAACTAATTATCATTATATGATTTCTAATCAAACTTCGAAAGGAGGAGGTTGTGAATATGTTGTAAGTTGGGTAGACATATTTTGGATTGGGGATGAAAATACCTCAATTATTTATGTAGCGTTAATGAGAGGCTTAACAACCCTAATTTTGCGCATGGTGCGTGACGGTTAACAAGGTTTTTGTTCTTAATCCCCCTATAGAGTTATCCTTATCACCGAAAGGTAGAAAGGTGCAATACTGGGGTTGAGTGTTTATATATCCTTAACGGGAATATAAAACGATTTCATAAACCTGCTAGCTCTGAGAGAAGAAGACCATAATTCATTGCATTGATAAATAACATAAGCGGATAGTTGAGGAGCCATGGAAGCCCTATTCCCATCACAACTGAAGTAAACCTATAGTTAAATAGATTTTATAATTGTTAGTCATAAACCACAAAATCAATTATCAATTACCAAATAGATACCAAAAGATAGATAGTTGGTACTTGAACCCTAATCCTTGTGGACGATATTCGGTCTTACCAAGACTATATTACTTGTCACGATAACGTGCACTTGCGTTAAAGTGTGTGCATCTTTTCGCGCATCATGCTCCTGCTCCTACATGCTAAGACTTAAGCAAAATGTTAGTGCATAACTATTAAGGCAAAAAATGATAAGCAATGTAATTGTATGAGTAGAAATGTTATCCTGTAAAACGTGATGGCGGTTGTGCTGATGTGATACTGCAAATGCTGTGATTTCGTCCTTGCACGGACGTGTTGCGATTGTAAATGTGGATATGTTGTCCTTGCTGCAACTGCCCCTGTAGACTAAAGCTCAAGAAAAATTAGTGCGTAACTGCTAAGACAAAATAATAAAGCATGAATATATAAGAAATGCAATTCTGAGAGTTGTTATACCCCGTATTTCCAGAGTATGTACGTGAGGGCGTACGTACAAAAGTTTAAGCCTTAAAGCAGACTAAGGGACGAAATTTTGTGCACACTAGCAAAAAGAATCGTTTTCCGACGAAACATTTTCCAAACTTTGCGAAGGGAAAATTCCGGCTATGTCATTTATAATTTTTGCGGATTTTTCCGAGAGATGAAATATTTTGGACCAACGAGAGGGCGACACTTGGCCCTCAAGTGGACGGCAATCCATGGGCTCCATTGGCACGTTTTTTTAATGTCTCATGCCTTAAACATTTGGTCAATGTTTGGCTAGATATTTTGTGTAGTAGATGAGCAAGTGGGGCCCACAAACACATGTCCAAATCTTCACCCTACACTTGCCCACCACTTGTCTTGATCTTGGCCATTGGTTGGCCTATAAATACCCCTCCAATGCAAGACTAAATCTTCATCCACAAATCATTTTCCAAGTCTAAAACTCTCTCCCCTTAAGTGTAGAATTGGCCCATGCCCCCTTCCCTTGTGAGGCCTTGCCAAGAGTATACCCTTCCCCTCGCCTAGTAGTTTCGTAAAATACCCCCTTGCCTAGTAGTTTTCGTAAAATACCCCCTTTGGTAGAAAAGTATTCTCCAAGTATTGTTACTATTCCAAAATACCTTGCCCAAATACCTTGTAGTATTCCAAGGTTACGCCTATACTAAAAGCCCAGAAATACTATTATACTTCCTTTATCCACTAAACGAAACCCTAAGGAAATCTTCATAGCGAGTTGAAGTATTAAGAAGAAGTTGTGTAGAACTTCTAAGGGTTGTTTGGAGCGGGTTGGAGCACCCAGATTAGGAGCTAAACGTTGCTCAGGACCGACATTTAAACTTGGATAATTTTGGGCTTATCGAGGTAAATACTCTTGTCCTTCTATTGTAATTGGAAATTACATACTGTAGTTGTATAGAAGTGAGTATAAGATATATAGAAGGATGGTATAAAAGAAGAGAATTGAATTGATATCACATCAGAAGAATATTAAAGAAGAAGACCGAATCAGATTTACATGTGATTGTATTTCTGATGAGACTTGTGTAGTTTGGCGGGTAGGGTAGTCTTGCCCAATTTTCCGTAGAATAAGGAATCAGATCTAGAATTATTCGCAGAGTAGTCTAGACGTTGATAGACTTGTATGATCGTTATAGGTTGAAATCGCAAGTAGCGTATTCTACTCGAAGGGTGGAAAGGGCTAGCCGGATTACAGTACTTTCGAGCTATTTGCTTATAGTCGATAATCGTCGCGAGGTATGTGATTCTTCCTATACTCTTGAGCATGATATTTTAAAAGTATATATATATATAGTACGGTAGACGTACGTGTGTTAACTGAACGTAGTTTTACGGCAATGTCTTTTGACTTAAGCCTGAATAATAAGAATCTTGAATTATTTCAAAAGAATTAAGAATCGTTTTTGAAAGAAGAGTAATACTTGGTTTTAAAAGCTTAAGAGTTATACTAGCTTTATGGGAAGTTAGGTATAACGACTTAAGAAAGATAAAAGAATGATTTATTGATTTTAGAAGTTAAGAGACTTAATCTTAAAAGATAAGAGACTTGAATTAATTGAATTGATATGAAAGTTGTTAAGAAGTGTGACACCTCATTCGTGAGTAATAAGTACTTGGTTTTTAAAGAATGATGTTTACTGATTTCGGAAATGAGAATAAGTAAGGAACTTGATTTCTAAAAGAGACTTGAGGAAATTGAATAGTTTTTGGTTTAAAAGAAAGGCATTGTTTTGTCTTAAATTGGTTTAAAACATAAAGTGTTATAACAGCTTTATGGGAAGTTAGTTATAACGACCTTATGAAAACAAAAGAATGGTTTTATCGGGTTTTAAAGTGGTAACTTGACTTTAAAGGAGAAGTGTTTTGGTTTACTTAAAAATGTTAGTCACTCTATTTTTACAATACGCATCGGGTGATCTTCGTAAAATAAATGGATCTTTTAAAAGAATTTAACGACGTAGTACTTGGGGTTAAAACCGGACTTTGGCATAAAATGAAAGTACCTTGGGTTGTGTGTAACTTGCCTATGTTTGCGTGTGATAGCCTTGTCGTGCTAGCATTGTATTTCTACCGTACCACGTCTCATTCGAGGTCTCGATTTGTTATGATATTACTCGACGCATCAAAGGTGTCGGAGAATTCCCAGATGCACGCCCTCGCTGATAGTGTTATTCCATGGACTAGCTCTCGCGAGGTTTCTTCGATTCGGCCTTAGTATCTAGTGGTCGGGCCAGGACTTGCTGCCTCGTGGTGATTCGCCTCGTACGGGTAGGGTAGCCCGTATCAGCTTCCTGGCTCATTAGTGGCAAAGTCTCGTGATACTACCTTATCCGTTAGTTACTCGTGCTTGCCCCGCGACTACGTGACACGGCTCGTATCCGTAGTCGGCTTTTGTACTTGCCCCGTGACGCCTTCGTGGCGAGTCTCGTGATACGCTTTGGTATCCGTAGTTAGCTGTGATTTGCTCGTGACGCCCGTGGTTTGATTGTATAGTATTGTTAGTACGACTTTGGTATCCGTAGTTGGCTTCGCACTTGCCCGACTGATGGCGCGGCTTTGGTATCCGTAGTTAGCTTCGTGACTTGCCCCGTGACGCCCGTGGTTTGATTGTATAGTATTGACGCGCGGCTTTGGTATCCGTAGTTGGCTTTGACTTGCCGGCCATTGACGCGTGGCTTTGGTATCCGTAGTTAGCTGTACTTGCCCCGTGACGCCCGTGGTTTGATTGTATAGTATTGATGGTGCGCGCTTTGGTATCCGGTAGTTGACTTGCCCCGCCAACATGGTGCGCTTTGGTATCCGTAGTTAGCTTTGACTTGCCCCGTGACGCTCCGTGGTTTGATTGTATAGTATTGATGGTGCGTCTTTGGTATCTGGTAGTTAGCCTTCGTACTTGCCCCGTACGGTTTTTATGACTCAGGTAGGACTTGGTGTTCATGTGTACTCCTTGGTGTTATTATATCATGATCGCGGCGAGGAAGGTATTCCACGGGCATGATTGATGTTGAGGGCGTGAGACCCATAGTTATATTTGAGCGATGGCTTTGAGGGCGTGAGTCCCTGATTTACATAACTACTTATTTATTTTGGACTGTAGTTTGGTTATCATACATGTCTCCTGCTTTATATAGAATGCTATGATTTCATTTACGTGATTTTTCGCCACATACTTGGTACTGTTAGATCGACCTCCTTCGGCCGCGTTCATGCCGCGAGAGGTACACCGCCGTTGATCCTCGCCATGGGATCACGCCAACAGACGGGAAGCTCCGTTTCTCCGAGGCTTATCTTTGGTATAGTCCTCACATCGAGGTACTTGTACATCTGTGGTATGGCGGCCCGTCCCGCCATGTTGTATAAAAACTCTTAGAGGTCTGTAGATCACTGTAAGTGTGGTTTGTAAAAAGGATTAAACTGTTCGGTTTGAAAGATTTGTATATATATTATTGAAAGGTGACCGTTTTGGTTATCCTGTTCTTATCATATATCTTGTTTCATTTTTAAGTTTTTATTTCCGCTGATTTTCTCTGATGTTGTATCACTAGGGTGCCCGGGGTAAGGCACCAGTCACGGGCCCGGGATCGGGTCGTGACAAAAGTGGTATCAGAGCAGTTAATCCTCGGAAAGTGTCTACAGACCGTGTCTAGTAGAGTCTTGATTATCGGTGTGTTGTGCACCACATCTATAATCAGGAGGCTGCAGGACATTTAGGATTGGTTTCCATTCTTCTCATTCTGAGATCGTGCCTTAGAGTTGTGTTATAAGTTGGACCCCTCTGACGCATTTCGTTTTTACCAGTTATGCCTCCGCGCAAGGCAACCCGGGCCCAGATGGGCAAGGCAGCCGAGGAAACTGCTGGTAGGATACAGAGGAGTACGGGGGCGCAGGCCCAGTCATTACCTGAGATAGTGCTTCAGACGGCGAGTTTTGCGACGCCGCCAGCCTCAGTAGAGTTTAGAGCCGCCGCAGTGGCTGCTGAGACCACAGTACCGGAGCCTCCACCCCACACCGGAGCGTAAGAGATGGGTATGCGAGACGGCCCGATTATTGGCCGTGATAAGTGGCAAGGCACGAGGATAAGTTCGACGCGATTCTTAGTACCCGTAATTCACCCGAGAGCGGATAGTTTGAGACTGCGGGACTTTCTGAGTTGCAGCCCGCCAGTGTTTTATGGATCGAGGCCTGAGGATGATCCGCAGGAGTTCATCAGACAGTTACAGTGGACCATGAGAGTGATCAAGGCTTCGGAGACCGAGTCAGTGGTCTTAGGTTCACATCGGCTGCGTGATACTGCAGTCGACTGGTTTGATTCGTGGGAGCTGTCCCGGGGGGAGCATGCGCCTCCAGCTATTTGGGACGAGTTCTCGGAGGCATTTCTTGCACATTTCTTGCCTCCACAGACGAGGAGGGCTCGGGCCGACAGATTTTTGGTATTGAGGCAGAGCGGGCGTACGGTTCGTGAGTACAATGTGGAGTTCGACTCATTGGCTCGGTATGTCCCCGCGTTAGTAGCCAGTATGGAGGACAGAGTGCACCGCTATGTCACAGGGCTCGACGATTATTTGGCAGAGAGTTGCGCAGGTGTAACTCTTCAGCCGGGCATGGACATTGCCCGCATGCAGGCTTATGCACTTGGGTGTGAGGAGCGGAGAGGTCGACGGAATGACCAAGATCAGCAGAAGAGGGCCAGAACAGCAGGGTCTTTCGATAACTTTCGAGGAGGACCGCCTCAGCAGCAGGCTAGTTATGTACCTCCGCCAGTACAGAGTGGTCCTCCACAGTCTTCGGGACGTTTGGGATATTCAGGAGCAGGTCAGGGCTCCCAGGTTTCAGGTTTTCAGGGGAGTAGGAATGCTCGCCAGATAAGGTCACCCTTGTCTCAGTGTGGCCGTTGTGGAAAACTTCATAAGGGAGAATGTCGTACTAATTTGGGAGATTGTTATGCTTGCGGCCAACAGGGCCATTTGGCGAGAGACTGTCCGACCAGGGGTAGCACTGGTAGGATAGCACAGGCTACGAGATCGGGCGGGTTCTTCACCTTCCATAGCTAGGCAGGATGCTCATACACCGGCAGGCCACGGCAGAGGTCGCGGTAGAAGTTCCCAGTTTTAGCGGTCCTTTGAACCGCCTATCTTTTCAGGTATATCCTTAACCCTCTAGAGTTTAGCATGCGTGATGCGATGATTATATGTTGAGTACTATGTACAGATAGCATTGTGTATATTGTGGTTTAGAGACATGGTTAGTTGAAAGAATAAGTATGGGGACAGGGAAGGTATGAACCTTAGAATATTACACGTTGAGACCTTAGATGTAAGGCCGGCTTAAATAAAAGATTTTACGGTTAGTCTTTGTCAAATACTTGGTATGCGTATAAATGTATTGTGGGATAATTCCATGGGTTGTATAAGATGAAAGTGGTAGCCTTCAGGACTTGGATAGGTAAGATTGTTCGGATCAAGGGAACAAGTGTTTGGCGCGATAGCGAGTCGGGTTGAAGTCTGGACGGGTCAACCCGCGGCCTGTATTGTGGTGGGGTCAGTTCGAGGTGGTCCCGCCAGGTGGTAGGGTCACGAGGGTGCTAGGCCCAAGTTTAGATGACCATCGTATGAGTTCGTGGATATGTTCGACCAGAATCGGATCGTGAAGGCCGGGAATGGCCTTAAAGAAGATCGAGGCTAGTAAGATGACCAAGTTTGGAGGTAGTGGCTCCAGAAATTTTGGGAACTGAAGCGATGACTGAAGTATGGTCCGTATACTAGAAAGAGTTCAAGTGTTCGAGAAGGGTACGACGAGTAAGGAAAGAAGTAAACATGTGCTGAGAGAATAAAAACGATCAGTACTTTGTGAAGTAAAGGTGCGATGGGAATATCTTTTAGACCGGGGGTGGAAGCTTTTGTAATGCTAGAAGTGATTCCTCGTTGACTTGGGTTAAGTAATTGCGCGTGTGTTATTTTGTGGCCAGGTGTGGCATTGGCAACTTGTTAAGAGGAACTTATCGTTATCCGTCTTGAGAAGGAACATTCGGGACGAATGTTTCTAAGGAGGGGAGAATGTTATACCCCGTATTTCCAGAGTATGTACGTGAGGGCGTACGTACAAAAGTTTAAGCCTTAAAGTAGACTAAGGGACGAAATTTTGTGCACACTAGCAAAAAGAATCGTTTTCCGACGAAACGTTTTCCAAACTTTGCGAAGGGAAAATTCCGGCTATGTCATTTATAATTTTTGCGGATTTTTCCGAGAGATGAAATATTTTGGACCAACGAGAGGGCGACACTTGGCCCTCAAGTGGACGGCAATCCATGGGCTCCATTGGCACGTTTTTTTAATGTCTCATGCCTTAAACATTTGGTCAATGTTTGGCTAGATATTTTGTGTAGTAGATGAGCAAGTGGGGCCCACAAACACATGTCCAAATCTTCACCCTACACTTGCCCACCACTTGTCTTGATCTTGGCCATTGGTTGGCCTATAAATACCCCTCCAATGCAAGACTAAATCTTCATCCACAAATCATTTTCCAAGTCTAAAACTCTCCCTTGTGTAGCATTCGTCCAAGGCTCCCCTCCCCCTTTGTGAGGCCTTGGCCGTGATTTTACCCCCCCTTGCCTATTAGTTTTCGTAAAATACCCCCCCCCCCCCCCCCTTGGTAGAAAAGTATTCTCCAAGTATTGTTACTATTTCAAAATACCTTGGCCCAAATACCTTGTAGTATTCCAAGGTTACGCCTATACTAAAAGCCCAGAATACTATTATACTTCCTTTAGCCACTAAACTAAATCCTAAGGAAATCTTCATAGCGAGTCAAGTATTAAGAAGTTGTGTAGAACTTATAAGGGTTGTTTGGAGCGGGTTGGAGCACCCAGTTAGAGTTAAACGTTGCTCAGACCGACATTTAAACTTGGATAATTTTGGGCTTATCGAGGTAAATACTTTGTCCTTCTATTGTAATTGGAAATTACATCGTAGTTGTATAGAAGTGAGTATAAGATATATAGAAGGATGGTATAAAAGAAGAGAATTGAATTGATATCACATCGAAGAATATTAAAGAAGAAGACCAGAATTTACATAGACGTATTTACGGAGACTTGTGTAGTTTGGGTAGGGTAGTGCTGCCAATTTTCCGTAGAATAAGAAATCAGATCTAGAATTATTCTGCAGTAGTTTAGACGTTGATAGACTTGTATGACCGTTATAGGTTGAAATCGCAAGTAGCGTATTCTACTCGCGGTGGAAAGGGCTAGCCAATTACTGATTTGGAGCTATTTGCTTATAGTCGATAATCGTCGCGAGGTATGTGATTCTTCCTATACTCTTGAGCATGATATTTTAAAAGTATATATATATATATATATATATATATATATATATATATATATAGTACGGTGAGACGTGTGTTAACTGAACGTAGTTTTACGGCAATGTCTTTTGACTTAAGCCTGAATAATAAGAATCTTGAAGTATTTCAAAAGAATTAAGAATCGTTTTTGAAAGAAGAGTAATACTTGGTTTTAAAAGCTTAAGAGTTATACGAGCTTTATGGGAAGTTAGGTATAACGACTTAAGAAAGATAAAAGAATGATTTATTGATTTTAGAAGTTAAGAGACTTAATCTTAAAAGATAAGAGACTTGACTTAATTGAATTGATATGAAAGTTGTTAAGAAGTGTGACACCTCATTCGTGAGTAATAAGTACTTGGTTTTTAAAGAATAATGTTTACTGATTTCGGAAATGAGAATAAGTAAGGAACTTGATTTCTAAAAGAGACTTGAGGAAATTGAATAGTTTTTGGTTTAAAAGAAAGGCATTGTTTTGTCTTAAATTGGTTTAAAACATAAAGTGTTATAACAGCTTTATGGGAAGTTAGTTATAACGACCTTATGAAAACAAAAGAATGGTTTTATCAGTGGTTTTAAAGTGGTAACTTGACTTTAAATGAGAAGTGTTTTGGTTTACTTAAAAATGTTAGTCACTCTATTTTTACAATACGGACATCGGGTGATCTTCGTAAAAGAAATGGATCTTTTAAAAAGAATTTAACGTACGTAGTACTTTGGGGTTAAAACCTGGACTTTGGCATAAAATGAAAGTACCTTGGGTTGTGTGTAACTTGCCTATGTTTGCGTGTGATAGCCTTGTCGTGCTAGCATTGTATTTCAATACCACCGCTCTCAATAGAAGCGATCGATTTGTTATGATATTACTTGACGCGTCGCAGCGACGGAGAATTCCACGCACGCCTCGCTGATAGTGTTATTCCATGGACTAGCTCTCCGTGAGGTTTCTTCGATTCGGCCTTGGTATCTGGTGGTCGGCTTTCGTACTTGCCCCGTCTCGTGGCTGATTCGGCCTTGGTACCTGGTAGTTCGCCCTCGCACTTGCCCCATTCAGTTGAGTGGCGAAGTCTCGTGTTACGGCCTTGGTATCCGTAGTTAGCCCTCGTACTTGCCCCGGCCACGTGACACGGCGCCTTGTATCCGTAGTCGGCCAGACTTGCCCGTGACGCCTTCGTGGCGGAGTCTCGTGATACGACTTTGGTATCCGTAGTTAGCTGTGACGCCCGTGACGCTCCGTGGTTTGATTGTATAGTATTGTTAGTACGGCTTTGGTATCTGGTAGTTGGCTTTCGCACTTGCCCCGGTCAGTTGATGGTGCGGCTTTGGTATCTGGTAGTTAGCTTTCGTACTTGCCCCGTATCAGCTCCGTGGTTTGATTGTATAGTATTGATGGTGCGGCTTTGGTATCTGGTAGTTGGCTTTCGCACTTGCCCCAGTCAGTTGATGGCGCGGCTTTGGTATCTGGTAGTTAGCTTTCGTACTTGCCCCGTATCAGCTCCGTGGTTTGATTGTATAATATTGATGGTGCGGCTTTGGTATCTGGTAGTTAGACTTCGTACTTGCCCCGTACGGTTTTTATGACTCAGGTAGGACTTGGTGTTCATGTGTACTCCTTAGTGTTATTATATCATAGACTGCCGGCAGTGAGGAAGGTATTCCACGGGCATGATTGATGTTGAGGGCGTGAGACCTATAGTTATATTTGAGCGATGGCTTTGAGGGCGTGAGTCCCTGATTTACATAACTACTTATTTATTTTGGACTGTAGTTTGGTTATCATACATGTCTCCTGCTTTATATAGACTGCTATGATTTCATTTACTGATTTTTCGCCACATACTTGGTACTGTTGACCGACCTCGCCCGGGCCGCGTTCATGCCGCAGTAGAGGTACACCGCCGTTGATCCTCGCTCATAGGATCACGTCAACAGACGGGAAGCTCCGTTTCTCGGAGGCTTATCTTTTGGTATAGTCCTCACATTGTAGGTACTTGTACATTCGTGGTATGGCGAGGCCTTGTCCGTCATGTTGTATAAAAACTCTTAAAGGTCCAGAGTAATCTTTACACGGCGTGGTTTGTACAAAGGATTAAACTGTTCGGTTTGAAAGATTTGTATATATATTATTGAAAGGTGACCGTTTTGGTTATCCTGTTCTTATCATATATCTTGTTTCATTTTTAAGTTTTTATTTCCGCTGATTTTCTCTGATGTTGTATCACTAGGGTGCCCGGGGTAAGGCACCAGTCACGGGCCCGGGATCGGGTCGTGACAAGAGTAGAGAAATTGTCCTTGCGTAGATGTGATTGCTGATGACATCGTCTTTGGACGTGGCGTCGTTTTCGGACTCGGCGTCGTTTTCGGACTTGGCCTAGGCGTCGTTTTTGGACTCGCAGTCGTTTTCGGACTCGGTGTCGTTTTCGTACTTGGCGTCGTTTTCGAACTTGGCGTCGTTTTCGGACTCGAAGTCGTTTTCGGACTCGACGTCATTTTCAGATTCAGCGTCGTTTTTGGATCCGGCGTCGTTTTCGGACGTGGCGTCGTTTTCGGACATAGAGTCATTTTCGGACTCGGAGTCGTTTTCGGACTTTACGTCTTTTCGGACTTGGCGTCGTTTTTGGGCTTGACGTCGCTTTCGGACTTGGAGTCATTTTTGGACTTGGAGTCATTTTCGGACTCGGCCTCGTTTTCGGACTTGACGTCTTTTTGAATTTGGCGTCGTTTTCGGACACAATTTTGATGAAGACGTCATTATGTTGATGCTACTATTCCTATGAATTAATGCTCCTGCATGCTAAAACTTTGTGAAGATGTGCATATCGGTTAAATCAAATAATGAATATATGAAAAAAATAAATTTTTGTGATTAGAGTTGTCGTCCCTGTGTGATATGTAGGACGCTGTGAATGTTGATGTCGTTTCTGCTCGGACTTGCGGGATGCTGCGAATGCCGATATCGTCTCTGCACGGACTTGCTAGATGTTGTGAATGCTTGCTGAATGTTGTGATTGCTGATGTAGTCTCTGCACGGACTTGCTGGATGCTGCGATCGCTGATATAGTTTTTGCACGGACTTGCTGGATGCTATGAATGCTTGTTGAATGCTGCGATTGCTGATGTAGTCTCTGCACGGACTTGCTGGATGCTGCGAGTGCTTGCTGAATGTTGTAGTCTCTGCACGGACTTGCTGGATGCTGTGAATGCTTGCTGAATGTTGTGATTGCTGATGTCGTCCATGCCCAGACGTGTTGAAACTGTTCCTGTAAATTAAGGACCCTGTAGGCTAAAGCTTAAGAAAAATCAGTGCATAAATTTTAAGACAAAATGATAGAGCTTGAATGTGATTTTGTGAGTAGGGATGTTGTAATATGCTGAAGGTGTCATTGTTGCAGATGCTGGTGGCGTCATTGTGTTGATACTAGCGACGTCATTATGTTGAAGCTGATGGCGTTAGAGTGTTGACGATGCTGGTGCATCATGATGTTGACGATGCATTCTGATGGCGTCATGGTATTGACGATGCTGCTGATACTCTTATAAATTGAGGGTCATGTAGGCTAAAGCTTAAGAAAAAGTTAGTGCATAACTGCTAAGAAAAGTAATAAAACATAAATATATAATCAATGCGGTCAGATAGATATGAATGTCATCCTGTGTAATGTGATGAAGATGTGATTGATGGCGTCGTTATGCGGGCGCGTTGTCTTTGATGGCGTCGTTATGCGGGCGTGTTATGCTGATAACGTCATTGTCTGGGCGTGTTGTGCTGATGACGTCGTTGCCTGGACGTGTTGCGCTGATGACGTCGTTGTCTGGATGTGTTGTGCTGATGACGTCGTTGTCTCGACGTGTGTTGCTGATGTAACGTCGTTGTCTAGACGTGTTGCTGATGTGACGTCATTGCCTGGACGTGTTGCTGATGCTCCTGTAGAATAAATGCTCCTGCAAGCTAAGCTTGAGAAAAATTAGTGTATAACTGCTAAAACAAACTGATAAATATATGAGAAATGCAATTCTGTGGGTAGGGATGTCATCCCTGTATGATATGTGGGATGTTGTGAATGCTGAGATGTTGTCTTTGGGCGGACATGCTAAATGTTGCAACTGCTGAGATGTTGTTGTAATGCATTTTATGAACTGTATGGATTGCCATGATGTCTTTGTTGTGTGTTTGTGCACTTTGTTGCGGGATTTGAACTTTGATTGTTGATGTTTGTCTGCTTCTGCTGCTTCTTTCTGCTTCTGCTAATATGAAGAACTTTTGTTGTATTTTCTGCATTTGCTAATATAAAGAACCTGCGCTCAAAGAAAACTTATGAGTTTGAGGGGGGGGGGGGAGGGGATTGATTCGCATTGACTTTGTAGTTTTGACCCTTGATGCTCGGACGTCTGCCTTGTTTGGACTCATAACCCCTGCCTTGTTTACTACCTTGACTAACTGTTAATGGTCCTAGTTTTGGAATATGCAATGGGCGTTTGACCTAAAGTGGGTCTCAATGGGATTACTTGCCTATCATGTGTATTTTCGTTATTTCCAAAATAAAGGGAAGACTTCCTAATGGTGTGATCGAAGACGATTTAGGCCGCCTACGTATCCCCATGAGGGAATCAGGTCATGACGTAGTTCATTACAAGCGAAATGGGGTGAAATTAAAATTTCTAAAGGTGGGACCGAAGCCGATATGGCCGCCTACGTATCCGTCAAGGGAATCAGGTCGAACGTAGTTCCAATTTATTACAGATAAAACACAAAATATATTAAACTAACTATTTTAGGACTCGGAGGGCCAAGGCAGAGACACGAGTCCACTTGTTCAAAATGTCTTCTTGCTCTGCGTCTTGATGGTGAGTCTTGGCGAGATCATCCTCGCAAAGACACAACTAAACAAATGACTTATTCATCAGTTAAACAATCTCCGGCAAGGAGCACCTCCTTTTCTCTGGCGGTTGGTCGATGATTCAACTTTCTTCCCTTTTCGGGTTGGCGTAATAGTCCCTTCCAGACTGTTTTCTTCATCTTTAGCTATCATGTTCACATGGGAATCTTCATAACCGGGAAGAAGGTTATTGTTTGCATTGAGAGGAGCATCTTTCAGCTGAATGACTCCCTCTTTGATTAACTCCTCTATTTTGTCCTTGAGTGTATAGCAATTTTCGATGTCTTGTCCTTCGACACCGGAGTGGTATGCACAATGTTTGGTTTTATCGTGCCCTCGGGAAGTAGGCCTGGGGGTATTTCTGGGAATTGGTTGGAGTATTCCTGCGGCTTTCAGCTTCTCATACACTTGGGCTATGGGTTCTGCTAAAGGTGTATAGGTTTTGTTTAGTTTTCTTTCGGCATCTATGCGGGGTTTGGGTCCGTTTGGTGTATGGGTTCGTGACTGTGGTGAGTATGAGGGATTTGGATATGCTGGTTGGGTATGGTAAACAGGATATGGGGTAGCGCAGTGCTGATAATACGACTGTGAATTTTGAGTGTTTTGGTTATAGTAAAAAGGTGGTGAGCTTTGATACATTGGAAGTTGTTCTGGCCTATGTTCCTGAATGACCATGATAGAGGGTGATGCATATTTTCTCCTCTGTGAGGTAGCTCCTATGGAATCTGGATGCATTGCACTGCTAGGTTCTTGTAGGGCTGTCAGGTTTGTAATCCTTCCTGTTTTAATGCCTTCTTCCGCAAAGTCGCCCATTCTTATGACTTCTGCAAAACTTCGCCCAATTACACTGATCATCCTTTCATAATACATCGCGTCTCTTAAAGACTGCACGAACAAGGTGGCCATTTCGCTCTCTGCCATTGGAGGTTGGACCTTTGCTGCTTCTGACCGCCACCTCAGGGCGTATTCCCTGAAAGTTTCTGTGGATTTCTTTTCAAGTTTCATAAGATATAATCTATCCGGGACAGTGTCAGTGTTGAATCTGAATCTATCCATGAAATCTTGTGCCATGGCATTCCAACCGTCCCATTTTCGAGGGTCTTGGCATGTGTACCAGTCCAGCGCCTCGCTGGTTAGACTCCTAATGAATAGTTTCATGATGATTGCTTGATTTTCCCAACTCTAATCAATTTATCGCAATATGACCTTAGATGAGCTCGGGGATTCCCTTTTCCATCGAACATGTCAAATTTGGGCACCTTGTACCCCACAGATAATTCAACGTCGGGGTGCATACATAAGTTTTCATATTCTAACCCTGCATCCCCCTTGTTCATCTGAATGCTTTTGAATGCCTCTTTCAAGCTACGGATTTTTTTTGCCACATTTTCATCAGCTCTAGCTCGAGTCTGCCGCTCCACTTCCTTGTATTGATCTGTCTCTTAAGAGGATACATGCATAATAAATGGTTGGCTTTCGGTCGGATGTGCTAATCCCCCATATTGTTTGTTAGGACTAGTGAAGCGTGTCATCTGCTCGTATTGGGTGGCTTGGCAATTTGGGCTGAGTGGGGAGATATAAGTAGGTGGAGGTTGGGATATGTATGTAATAAACAGATCATTTTGGAGGTCGGCTTGCAAATTGACCGGGCGGGTGACATTTTGGTGTGAGCTGGTATGTTGCGGCCTTTATGTTACACCCCGTAAGTCCAGGACATGTATAAGAGAATGTACGTAAGGAAACAAGACTTGGAAATTAGTACGAAAGGAAGAATTGTTCTTCCGACGGAAAAATCTTCCGAACGTCGGAAAGGAAAAATGTTCGTTGTTGAGAATTGGTTTCTCAAAATACATTATTTAAAGAGTATGGGACTTATTAACATTATGGAATTGTACTTGTACGGATTTGGTCATGTGGGGCCCACCCGAGGAATTTTACATTTTTGTGGGGCCCACGAGGGTTACGGAATTTTATGGACGAATGAGAGGGCGACACGTGGCACCCCCTCCATGATGTTGGACGAAATATTGCAAGGGTGTTATGGTCATTTGACCTATGTAGATGGTAAGTCTTCTAAGCTTGATATTGTTGACAAGTCAACTTGTCCACCTAGGCTTGATCCAAGTGAAACCCATCCTAACCTCACATTTGTGGACATCTAAACCCTCCAATGTGTTATATATATCATGCTAGTGCAAGACTTGGCTTTTTACACTTAGAAAAAATTAGAGAAACTTGTTCTTGTTCATCATAGCTCTCGGGTTCACTATAAGTCCCACACAAAATTTTTATAGTTTTGATCCATTAGCCACAAGACTTTAACCCAATGTTCCTAAGGGTGTTGTAAGGTTATCTCAATAGAAGGATTTCGGAAAAAACGTATTTTTACGTTAGTCGCAAGGCGGAAACTAAGTGAGTTCTTCAACTTTGAAGATGGAACTTGAATATGGGTTCTTCATAGGCCTCTAAGGAGTGCTTGGAGCGGATTGGAACTTATGGAAAGGAGCTAAGAATTTCTAAGGCGCGACTTTGGATCTTGGAAATTTTAAGGGCTTGGAAAGGTATAATTTTGTCGTTTTAGTAGTTAAGACTTACTTATTGTTGTAGCTATGGATTTTAGCAAGCATGTGTTATATAGTATGAAGTTTGATAATTATATTGGCTATTGGAACCCTAATCCGAAAACTAGCATGTTAGCCTTAAGACTACAATTCAAGTTGACTACTCGTTTAAGTCGTCGCATGTTGCGTATGAAGGAAATTGTAGTTGTTGAAGTGGCTTATAACTATATAACATGCTAGACCTTAGAACTTAGAATTTGGGAAGGACTTGTGTTATTGGTTATATGTTGGCCGAGAATGGCTAGTGAAGTATTATACTATTTGGTATGAATTGTGGGGCGGAAATTTTACACGTATTGTAAGGCGTGTAATCCCCTTTGTTTGGTTGTTGTTTGGAGCCTTAAATGTGGCGTGTTGGTTATTGTATTCGGCCTTGAAAAAGGTGGCAAAGTGAGTAGAAACAAAGGAAGTGCTGCCCGATTTTCCGTAGAATTAGAGACCGTATACTTAGTATTATTCTACGTTAGAGGCTAGAAGTTGATAGTCTTGTTGTGACCATTATAGGTTGACACTTCTACGTACGGCGTATTCGGCTTAGCTTGTGGATTTAGCCGAAAAGGTATGTGAACTATCTCCTCTTCTAGCATGATTCCTTAAGATTAAGAAAGTATGTTCTACTCCTTAAATGATCTATTCCTTGTTTATATTTGGATTGCCTAGAATAGAATTTGTTCTATGAACTTCCTTGATTGTACTTTGATGTTTTAATTGTAAGTTGTAAAATCCATTTTCTTAGTGAAGTTTGGATTCTTAAAAGTGAAAGTATTTTACTTAAAGTACATAGAGTCTTGAAAGGGAAGTGGTTTCCAAATCTTTTGGGCTAGTGCCTTAGTCCCAAAATCCTAAAGGTCATTATAATGACTTTAGGGGAGTCAAAGGAGTGATTTACTTAATTGTTTTAAAAGAGGAGAAATGACATGATTTAAGAGAAGTAACTTGTTTTAAAGGAGTGCGTTACTTGAGGTTTAAAAGTAGAAGAAACTTGTTTTCTATATATTAAGAGACTTGAAGTGTTTTGAAAGTTAAGAACTTGAGTTGTAAGTATGTGATACTTGGTTTTAATAGTATAAGTCTCTTGGTTATAAAAGGAATGGATATGTCTAAAACCATAAAGGGTTATAACGACTTTATGGGAAGTTGGTTATAACGGCTTTATGGAAGGTTTAGAAAGTTGTCTATTTTGATTAATCGGCATAAGTTGCCTAGTTTGTGAAAATTTGAAGTTACTTGGTTTCAAGCTTTGAAATGAGTTTCAAAAAGTATAGTAACTTACTTTGAAGAATAGACACGCCTTGATACTACGGGTGTTAGTATCTTGGGATTTTACATAAAAAGGAGTCTTTTGAAAAGAATGTACGTACGTAGTACTTTGGCTTGTTAAATGAGAATTATTCTATTTGTGCCCTGATAAGTACTTTGACTTGTTAAATGAGAATTATTCTATTTGTGCCCTGATAAGTACTTTGGCTTGTTAAATGAGAATTATTCTATTTGTGCCCTGGTAAGTACTTTGGCTTGTCAAATGAGAATTTTTCTATGTGTGACTTGATAAGTACTTTGGCTTGGTTAATTGAGAATTATTTCCATGTGTGCCTTGATAAGTACTTGGCCTGATTAGTTGAGAATTGCCTATGTGTGCTGGAAATATCCGGTTGTGTGCTATTGGAATATCAGTCGTTTCGGGGTCATTCCCCGGGTTTGTGGCATTTGCAGATTCCGTGGAATTGCTACCCACGATGCGAGGAATACCTCATGCGGGTCCGTAAGGACTTATGCGGGTGAAATATTCCCATGCGGGCGGGTCCAGCCTATGCGAGGAATACCTCATGCGAGTCCGTAAGGGCTTATGCGGGTGAAATAGTCCCATGCGAGGAATACCTCACGCGGGTCCACGTGACCTATGTGGGTGAAATAGTCCCAGGAGAAGGATTGCTAAATGATATTGCGGGCGGGTGGTCCTGCTTTGATCGTGAGCTTCCTATTTTATATTGTAAGGATACTACTGTTTACTCTCATTGTTAGTAAGGCACAGTGTGTTGTAATTTGATTATCATATATGTCCCCGGATTTGTTTGTGTCACCCTATGGTCATGCTTTTACGATGTGGGATTCCGGGGCATGAGACCACAAGGTATTTATGACACAGGTGGGACTTGGTGTTCATGTATCCTTATTGGTGTTATTATATCATGGACTGTCGGCAGTGAGGAAGGATTCCACGGGCATGATTGATATTATGGGCGTGAGACCCATAGTTATATTTGAGTAAGTGACTTTGAGGGCCTGCGTCCCTGACTTGATATGACTGCTTATGTGTTATGTACAGTAGGTTGTCTATCATACATGTCTCCTGTTTTGTTTAGATCATATGATTTTATTACGATTTCATCGCTCACATACTTGGTACATTCTTCGTACTGACCTCCTTCGGGGGGCTGCGTTCATGCCGCAGGTTTAGGTACACTGTTTGGTGATCGGCAGGTGTAGGATCCTGCTCAGGGTTTTTGGATAGCTCCCTCTGTCCAGGAGTTTATCTTTTTGGTATATATCCTTCGATGCACTTTGTACGTTTTGGATGCGGGGCCTTGTCCGTCATATTTCGATTTAACTCCTGCAAGTGCAGTATTCATATGTGGGATTGGACTCATGTACGGTGTAGTGTCTTTTGTTTATGTATATATGGCAGCCTTGTCGGCTTTGCCCTTGCACGTACGGTTGTTTTTTTAAAAAAAGAGGTGTTATTTAATTTCCGCAGTTTACTTGTATTGTTAAGGTAGAAGGGTGCCCAGGTAGGGCACCAGTCACGGGCCCGGGGTTCGGGGTGTGACAGAGTGGTATCAGAGCAGTCAGTCCTCGGAATGTTTACAGACCGTGTCTAGTAGAGTCTTGATTATCGGTGTGTTGCGCGCCACACCCATAAACAGGAGGCTACAGGACATTTAGGAGTTGGTTTCTATTCTTCTCACTCTAAGATCGTGCCCTAGAGCTGTGTTAGTAAGATAATTCCTCTCTGACGTGTTGTTGTGTTACAGTTATGCCTCCAAGGAGGGCAACAGCCGCCCAGAAGGGCAAAGGAGTAGCAGGAGCTACTAGTCAGACTCAGGGAGTTGATAGGGCTTATGCCCAGGGCATACCGGATGTGGTTCCGCAGTCGGCGAGTTCTTCTTCGCCAGGTTTTGAGGCCCCAGCAACAGAGCCTCCAGTTTCTCAGTTAAGGGAAGACTTTAGGGTCATGAAGGAAGCCATTATGTTATTGACCAAGATAGCGATTACTGATTTCATCATCGGGGTTATTCGGCGATGTATAGATGCGGGGTAGAGGCCAGCGGAGATCAGCGTAAGAGGGCTAGACCGGTTGGTTATCCCGGTGAGTTTTTGGACGAGCTGCCTCAGCAGCGAGTGAGATATTCGTCCCAGCCTACCCAGTACATACCCCCGCAGCTCACAGGTGGGAGATTGGACCCCACAAGGTATTTAGGAGCCGGTCCAAGCTCCAGGGGTCGAGGTCCTCAGAGGAGCAGAGGGCTTCCTCAGTCGAGGCCACCTATTCCTCAGTGTTTCAGATGTGGTAAGCGTCATTCGGGGAAATGCCGTTATAGTTATGGCACGGGTGTTTGTTTTTATTGTGGTCGTCCGGGCCATATTCGGAGGGTATGTCCTTTTAGAAAGAGCACCGGTGAGGTAGCTCAGCCTATGAGGCCGATGGTTGATTCCCTTTCCTCCACAGCTGTGCGTTCCCCAGGGCAGGGTGTACAGATGTTAGCCAGCCGTGGTGGAGGTCAGGGTGGAGTTTATAGTTCTGGCGGTCCTTCGAACCGCAGAGATGACGTGACTCATCGGACAGATCGTGAAGCGACACCGCACGGGGTTACATGTATATTTCGATTCTTTTGAATCATACGTACATTGTTAGATTCAGATTTCACCCTAGCGTATATGTTTTCCCTTTAATGCTAGAGTTGTAAAGTGATAGTACCCCAGAGGTAGGGATACTTTGATTAGTAAAGTGAGAAGTTAAGAGTATTGACAGGAGTGGTAAGTGAACTGAGACTATAGTTGTGTAGAGTTCACACGTAGTAATTACCCCGTAACAGTGTAAGACCGATAGGGAAGAATGTACAGTAGAAATACTTTAGCTTATGTGACAAACCTCTAGTGAATAGGGGATAGGGTAAGAAGTACCTTGAGATAAGAGAGAGATTTATTTCAAACTAAGAATGAGAAGTTAAGTGTGATGATGAGTCGGGTTATGGACTCATTTCGGGTCAGCCGGTAGTATAGAATGGGGTGATGTCAGTTGGTAGTGGTCCCGCTATGTGATAGGGTCACGAGGATGCCAGGCCCAAGTTTAGTTAATCGTGGTACGAGTTTGTGGACGCGTTCTACCGGAACTAGGTCGTAAGGACCGAGAAGAGCCTTAACGGGAATGTAAGTAACAATATGGCCAAGTTTGGATAGTAACTCCAAGGATTGGAGAACAGAAACAAAATTTGAGATTTTGTACGTGTACTAGATGACTTTGAAAGTACGGGAAAGTATGACAAGTAAGGAAAGAAAGGAACCTCCAAGGATCCCGTGTTCTAGGAGACTGTAACCTTCGAGTTTATGAGAAGGGGTAGCAGACTGAAGGTCCATTGATATGTTTACGTATGTTAGGCGATGGCCAGGTGTGGCATCGTTAGTCTTGTGGAGTATTGATTGATAGGCATAGTATAGAGATTGTGCAGGGGTTTGTATAGCGTGACAACCGACTAAGAACATTCGGGGACGAATGTTTCTAAGGGGGGGAGAATGTTACACCCCGTAAGTCCAGGACATGTATAAGAGAATGTACGTAAGGAAACAAGACTTGGAAATTAGTACGAAAGGAAGAATTGTTCTTCCGACGGAAAAATCTTCCGAACGTCGGAAAGGAAAAATGTTCGTTGTTGAGAATTGGTTTCTCAAAATACATTATTTAAAGAGTATGGGACTTATTAACATTATGGAATTTTACTTGTACGGATTTGGTCATGTGGGGCCCACCCGAGGAATTTTACATTTTTGTGGGGCCCACGAGGGTTACGGAATTTTATGGACGAATGAGAGAGCGACACGTGGCACCCCCTCCATGATGTTGGACGAAATATTGCAAGGGTGTTATGGTCATTTGACCTATGTAGATGGTAAGTCTTCTAAGCTTGATATTGTTGACAAGTCAACTTGTCCACCTAGGCTTGATCCAAGTGAAACCCATCCTAACCTCACATTTGTGGACATCTAAACCCTCCAATGTGTTATATATATCATGCTAGTGCAAGACTTGGCTTTTTACACTTAGAAAAAATTAGAGAAACTTGTTCTTGTTCATCATAGCTCTCGGGTTCACTATAAGTCCCACACAAAATTTTTATAGTTTTGATCCATTAGCCACAAGACTTTAACCCAATGTTCCTAAGGGTGTTGTAAGGTTATCTCAATAGAAGGATTTCGGAAAAAACGTATTTTTACGTTAGTCGCAAGGCGGAAACTAAGTGAGTTCTTCAACTTTGAAGATGGAACTTGAATATGGGTTCTTCATAGGCCTCTAAGGAGTGCTTGGAGCGGATTGGAACTTATGGAGCGAGCTAAGAATTTCTAAGGCGCGACTTTGGATCTTGGAAATTTTAAGGGCTTGGAAAGGTATAATTTTGTCGTTTTAGTAGTTAAGACTTACTTATTGTTGTAGCTATGGATTTTAGCAAGCATGTGTTATATAGTATGAAGTTTGATAATTATATTGGCTATTGGAACCCTAATCCGAAAACTAGCATGTTAGCCTTAAGACTACAATTCAAGTTGACTACTCGTTTAAGTCGTCGCATGTTGTGTAAGAAGGAAATTGTAGTTGTTGAAGTGGCTTATAACTATATAACATGCTAGACCTTAGAACTTAGAATTTGGGAAGGACTTGTGTTATTGGTTATATGTTGGCCGAGAATGGCTAGTGAAGTATTATACTATTTGGTATGAATTGTGGGGCGGAAATTTTACACGTATTGTAAGGCGTGTAATCCCATTTGTTTGGTTGTTGTTTGGAGCCTTAAATGTGGCGTGTTGGTTATTGTATTCGGCCTTGAAAAAGGTGGCAAAGTGAGTAGAAACAAAGGAAGTCTTTGCCGATTTTCCGTAGAATTAGAGACCGTATACTTAGTATTATTCTACGTTAGAGGCTAGAAGTTGATAGTCTTGTTGTGACCATTA
This sequence comes from Przewalskia tangutica, assembly GCA_029844215.1. NCBI lineage: Eukaryota > Viridiplantae > Streptophyta > Magnoliopsida > Solanales > Solanaceae > Przewalskia > Przewalskia tangutica. The sequence continues at coordinate 83,118,000 of CM056720.1, read as the reverse complement.
TAGGTTGACACTTCTACGTACGGCGTATTCGGCTTAGCTTGTGGATTTAGCCGAAAAGGTATGTGAACTATCTCCTCTTCTAGCATGATTCCTTAAGATTAAGAAAGTATGTTCTACTCCTTAAATGATCCATTCCTTGTTTGTATTTGGATTGCCTAGAATAGAATTTGTTCTATGAACTTCCTTGATTGTACTTTGATGTTTTAATTGTAACGTCCTGATTAGGTTTGGATTTGTCTATCATCGTCACGCTACACATAATATGCTGGTTGGTCATTGGGTTGAGAAACCCGTCGACAAGTTTGGTGTTTTCCTAATTGTAGTGTCGATGCCAAGGACCGAGCCACCTAAGGTAAATGCATGCATGCCTTAAAATAAATGGTGGTATAGCTCTATCCTGAGTTTCTAAGATTTGGCTTTACTGGACGCAAGGTTCCCGAGCGGACAACTCGAGTGAGAAGGCTACGCGGCCACCGGTTAGACCGAGCACTCCACGTATATTACCAACTCTCCTAAATTTGGATTTTAAAGAAAGAATTTTGCTGATGCACCAAGCGCACCTCGCATGTAGTGTGTGATAGTGTGAATTTTCCAGAGTGGAAGAAATATGAGCGGAATGTCAGTTTAAGGAAACAGTAAAACAAATAGCAATTAAAATAAATAAAACAAAATACATCACACAAAAATTAAATGTAAAAATAATGCCAAATAATAACCCTAGGTCTGTTGTGGTTAAGAACCTTAATTCCCCAGTGGAGTCGCCATTTCTGTCACACCTTTTTTCGACTGCGACATTATTTTAGCGAATCCTGCTTTATAAAATGTTAGAAAATAATAAAAAGCTAAATGTGCTAAAATGCTAAAAGTGCTAAAAGGCTAAAGTAAAAGGTGCTAAGTGCTAAAGGGTTGTAAAAATGGTGCTAGAGTCGCCACCTAATTAGTTTGGGTGAATTAGGACACCTAAATGTCAACTAGGTTAAAGTCAACATTAACTTCATTTTAATGGTCTGCAAAACTAGTGTGAGATTCTGGGTAAGAGTTCTTTATTAATCTAGAGGGAAGGGGTTAGGCACCCTCTAAGATCCGCTAACTCGCGGTTGTCCGTTCAAACCTAGGTAATTATTGTCAGCAAAATGCGTGTTTTAAGGTACTTAGGCAAAGGCTAAGTGTAAGTGTTTTTGGCCTGCATAAAATGTAAGATTTATTTAAAATATGAAGCTAATTTTAGTTGAAGACATACATTTAAAAGGTCGTTAGAAGAATTATTTCATAAGGTATATTTCTTAATATAATATCGAAGTAATAATTCGAAATCTATTATGAATAAAATAGGCCGTGAAGACATATATTATGCAAAGGCTAACAATCCTACAATTCAAATATTTGTTTTTTTTGCTATGTGAGTGCTAATAGAGATTTTTTTTAAAAAAGAGTTTTTCAGATTAGGATTTAATGATAAATAATATCTCAACAGCTTAAATAATTATGCAGGTGAAAGTTATTAGATGGTTTAATCATAACTTAAGCAAGCTAGAATAATTAACTTAATGAGAAGCAAATTTCTAGTGTCGAATTATTTTCTAATAGCGACTTAAATCTTAGGGGTCCTACTAGTGTAATGTTGGACAAATAATTTACAACCAAACAAATGGGAAAGGACATGAATTAATAAGGATGACTCGAAGAATGGCGATGTCCTTTCGCCCGCGGTTTGAGATTTTCCTATGCGAGATGGATGCACATAATGCGGGCCTTCACGTTTGCCACGATGAGTCTCACCATGAGTCTTTTTGTTGCTCCGGTACGTTTCATGTAAAAATAAGAGAAATAAAGATTAGTATATATCCCAGAGTATCAATGATGCGCGTAGATAAAAATACTCATGCAAGTTTAAATATGTATGTGATTTAATTCTCATTAGCTAAGCAATCCCGAACTGGGATTTAATACCCACCTAAGCACATAGACGTGGATATAGTAGAGGGAATCACATAAGACAAGCAATACAAACTTAAGAGGATTATATCAAACACCCGCAGTATTTCTAATACATCTATGCACACTTCACAAGAAATCCAGCTTCAGGCTAAGCATAGGAAGACAGTGCCATATAACTATCCAGGTATGGTTAATTATCCCTTAGAAGACTTTATTTTACATATGCAAGATCTTTCGACATACTGTTATAGCAAGGTAAATGGCTCATAGCAATCACACGTTATCAAGGATGCAGATCAGTACCTAGACCAGCCAAGGCAAACAGATAGATGGGAATGGAATTAAATATAACCATTTGAGGCAACATTATTAGGTATGTAACTACATCAAGGCTGAACTAATGATAGATAGATGACTAATTCAGAAAACATGATTCCGGATATGAGGACGAATAAACTAACATGCTCTTACCAAATCGTTTAACACGCAACATATCAGACACTGCCCCCGAGGGATGCGATTACTCAACACTTCAAAATTAGGCCAACGCTATACTAAATGTTTGCAAATACAGGTACATGTAAGGATGAGTGTGGCTATATCAAAAGCTATGAAACTGGTTTATGAAGTTCGATTTATGCTACGTCTTAGACATGAGAAGCACTGAAGCAGGTAAAACCATTGCACAAAGGAAAAATGCTAGATATGAGGGTCTGACTGGTCCGAGGCCTGATTTGCAAAAATAGGGGTCGTTTAAGCTAAAAACATGCGTGCTTAATATCAAGTGAATATAAAACAATCAACCCACATGATCCAACCTAAAATACAGGGGAGGACAGGCATATTAGTGATGGGCATTTCAGAAAATAAGGCATAACATACATGATTATGCAGAACATGATATCCTAAAATCTACATACTTCGTCTACCACTTACACCGCAAATCATGTGGAAAGATCAGATACTAACAAGAGATACTAACGAGAGAAACGATCATAACATGACTCACCCGACAACACCAGGGCATAACAAACGCAATATTAACATATTCCAGCTTCCGACACAGTGAACTTAGATTGAAAATGCAAGCAAGTTTAACTATTTCATGAAAAGTCAACAACACATTATAACATGAGTAACATTGAGTAACCTTGAAGATTGTCCTAACCACAACTTATCTTCTAACAAATTCAGATTCCAACTGAAACAAGTACAGACAAACCGGACAGAAGCAGTCAACTACACATGTTTCAAATTCGATATTAACACCTTTTAGAACGCAAGCAAAGGCAGCGAGAAGGGCTTCTAACATCCAATAAACCACATAACTGGACTAATCCATGCAGACACCCGATAAATGCTAAATATTGGTCTAATCGCATTAAAACAATCGCTAACGACAATTAACTAAACAGGTTCTGCGATTAATTTTAGGGAGCATAAGCAATCGTCGACATCAACTCGATACATAATCAATACATGTTTGAGAAATCTGAAACACACATTACGCATATAAGTGTCTACATGAAATCTAGGACTGAGGGATAATGGTTTTACCTTCTCCGGGTAGCAAACCGAGGCAGCGTATCAAGTCGTCGATCCACTCGGAGTTGTGATACAATGTGATTTGAGGGATGAAGTTTATGCTTTGCAAACAGAACCTCGAGGTTGAAGGCTGTGCGAAATGATTGCTCTATTTTTTCTGGATATTGGTCGATTTTTTACTTGTTTTCTCTAAATGCTCTTGATTATTGTTGCTTGACTGCTGTCTTTTCGTGTTCTCCTCTATAGAAATCGATGCCTATATGTTCTAAGGGTTTTCCCTATGCTTTTCTCGATCTTGAGGGGGTTCCTCTGTGTAAAACCCCTCTTTGCATGTGTATATTGATTGGTTTATATAGCCTTAATATTGGTTCCAAATTAGGCTAAGTTTGAATCAATTTTTGGACTGATTTTTTTGTGATTTTGGTGTTAATTTCGGTGTTAAGATTGGAAGGATTTGGTTACCATTTTCGATGCAATTACTGATAATTCCTACCGAAATCAAATAGGGGAATTTTATGGTAAGTGTTCGGGTGTATTTTGAGTATAAGTTAGGGCGATATTTAGGGAGATTTCCGATGCTCATTGAAGATTTCAGGACTGATTTTTACCAAAATCCATAGTGGATTTGTCACGACCCGACCCCGGGCCCGCGACTGGTGCCCTACCTTGGCACCCTTTACAGGTATACATCAGAGAATAGTAGTGGAACATACATACATCTCAAAAGAAATAAATAACAGGCTAGCCGATAAGACCACCTTCTAAGAATATATACGTAACCCAAAAAAAAGCAGTTACCTCTTTTTTTTTCTTTACACAACCCAATCCACAAGATATGACTACAGACCTCTAAGATTTTGGAAAAATACTATGACAGGACAAGGCCCCGCCGTACCCCTGAATATACATAGCCATTATGACAAGCTCCGGAACATTGAAGTTATCTCAAAATGTTGAACCAAGATCCTAAGCCCGCAGATCCACAACTGTGTACCTAAACCTGCGGACATGAACGCAGCCTCGGCGGGCCGCACACGTGTACCGAATATGGAACGGAAATAAGGTACGAAATGAGATCATAAGCGTACAAAAGAATGATGAGGCAAGTATAAAAAGTAAATACCAGATCCTACCATGCCATTACAACTCATGAACTTAATCGTACATCATTATCTTTTCCCATTTTTCAATAAGAGTTATAGTCAAATTCTTACGTACATACTTAGGAAAAATCATCAAGTTCATAACCATATAACTTACTTATCTTGCATAACATAATCCGGCCCTTTATGGAGGGACGCCTATATCGCCTACCATTCACGGGACGCGATAAAGTCACATAAGTCTGTCCATAAAGGTATACTGCCCGGTCCAATCTGGGACGCGATAAAGTCACATGTCTTCCCATAAAGGTATACTGTCCGGCCCAATCTGGGACGCGATAAAGTCACATAAGTCTGCCCATAAAGGTATACTGCCCGACCCAATCTGGGACGCGATAAAGTCACATAAGTCTGCCCATAAAGGTATACTGCCCGGCCCAATCTGGGACGCGATAAAGTCACATAAGTCTGCCCATAAAGGTATACTGCCCGACCCAATCTGGGACGCGATAAAGTCACATAAGTCTGCCCATAAAGGTATACTGCCCGGCCCAATCTGGGACGCGATAAAGTCACATAAGTCTGCCCATAAAGGTATACTTCCCGGCCCAATCTGGGACGCGATAAAGTCACATAAGTCTGCCCATAAAGGTATACTTCCCAGCCCAATCTGGGATGCGATAAAGTCACATAAGTCTGCCCATAAAGGTATACTGCATAAAAATAGGAAGCTTATGATCAACTTAGGGCCACCTGCCCATGGTATCATTTGGCAATCCTACTCCTGGGACTATTTCACCCGCATAGGTCATGTGGACCCGCAATGAGGTCATCCGCCTCGCATGGGACTATTTCACCCGCATAGGACTATTTCAGCCGCATGGGCTCGCAATGAGTACAAACGTCGCACTCGCATCATGGGTAGCAAATCCATGGAATAAGTAGTAGCCCGGGGGTTTACCCCGTAAGAATTACATAACCTAGCTCAACCGGCTATCATACATAACATAAGCACTACCGGCTTATCATACATAACATAAGCACTACCGTCTTATCATACATAACATAAGCACTACCGGCTTATCATAAGCAAATTAAGAAATCCCCTAAATTCTTATTAACCTTATTTATATACACTTTTATTTTAGTTTACTTAAGGCACTAACATGTCAATATAAAATCCGAGAGTTTAACCCAAAGTACTACGTACCTCCGTTCCTTTAAAAGAACCCTTTTTATATTAAAAGCTCAAAATACTAACACCCGTAGTATCAAGTCATGTCTACATTTCAAACAAGTCACTACATATTTAGAAATATATTTCTACGCTTCTAAATCAAGTGACCCTTACTTTAAAACTTTAAGCAATTGGTACCTTTAAATCAAATTGCCCTTCTTTATTTCAAGTCATTTCTTTGTTTACATTACTTGAGAAAACCATTCTTTTAACCTTCCATAAAGTTGTTATAACCAACTTCCCATAAAGCCATTATAACTCTTTATGTCTTAGACAAATTCATTCATTTTATAACCAAGAGACTTGTACTTTCAAATCAAGTTACATATCTTTCAAAATACTTCAAGTCTCTTAACTTTTAAGAAATCCAGTTTCTTAACTTAGAATATCAAGTCTCTTTAACTTAGAGTATCAAGAAATCAATACTTTTCAAATCAAGTGTTCTATACTTTTAAATCAAGTCATTTCTTCCTTTAAGAATCAAGTCCCATAACTTGAAAAATAAAGTCTCTTAACCTTTTAAGAATTCAAGGTTCATAGTCTTTAAAACTTCATAACGTAAACTCTTTAAATTAAGTAACATATACTTTTATGCGTTGTGAATAGGTTATACTTGTTTATAACGATCTTATTAAAGCAGTCATGATCTAGAAAATGTAATACAATTTTGTCTTATCTTAGATTCTATGCAGATGGAGAATTCTACTCATTTTAATTTAATTGATTGCCGATACATTTTCTTTTATTAACGCTGCAATGGCTTGTTCGATACTTATTCTCATTCGTGCAATAACTTAGCAAAGTCAACCTGACTCCAAATACTTCCTAACGACTCATACCAACATCCCCCATAAGACTTGGTAAGAACTTAGGATAACTTAGACGTAACCTTTACATAGAGTAAATCAACATACATACCTCTTAACTTCTAAGAGTAGAAGGAATCATGGAATAGCACCACATGTATATTTCACACATAGAATCATGTCAAAAGAAGGAAGAGGTTCACATACCTCGCGACGATTATCGACAAGTAGCAAAATGCTCCAAAGTACTTCAACCTTGATAGCTATTCCATCCTTCAAGTAGAATACACTATACTTAGTACTTCAACCTATAATGGCCATAATACGTCTATTAACCTCTAGCTTCAAACGTAGAATATTCTAAGTGTAAAGTCACCAAATTCTACGGAAAATCGGACAGCACTTCCTTTGTTTCTACGTACTTTTCCACCTTTTTCAATGCCCGAAAATCAATAACCAAACGCCACATTTAAGGCCCAACAATTCAGCAAATACAAAGGGGATTACACGCCTAATAGGACGTGTAAAATGCTGCCCCACAATCAATATAAAACTGTCTAATAATTCCAAGCCCTATTCGACTACAATGTCACAACAATTATCAATTTCCTTTCAATTCCTTTTTCAATCCAAGTTGTTATTCCAACATGTTATAAACATAACAACAATTACAACAACTATATCTCCTTTCTTTCTTAACATGCGACGATTGTAACTATCGACCAAATTGATTACAACATTAATGGTTAACTTGTCCATTTTCGGTTTTAACATGTCGACATGATCCAAATCTTTTCAAACTTCATTCTATATACCACATGCTCATTTCTTAACTACTATAACATGTAATCTTCAATTACATTAAGAAGATGAAGATTTTACCTCAATAAGCCCTAATGTCCAAGCGTAAAAGTCGATCCTTAGCAACGTTTAGCTCCTCTTCTTATGTTCCAATCCGCTCCAAGCACTCCTTAGAAGCTCATGAAGAACTCCTCTTCAAGTTCCATCTTCAAAGTTGAAGAACACCTTAGGTTTTCGCTTTGCGACTAACGTAAAAACGTCGTTTTTCCGGGATCTTTCTATTGAGATATCCTTACAATACCCTTAGGAACCTTGGGTTAAAGTATTGTGGATTATGGAACAAGATTGAAAATTTTTTCTCTCAAAAACCCTCCTTGGCCGAGAGCACACTTTTCTCAAGACAAGTTCTTGAATTTTTTTTCTAAGTATAGAATGTCTTGCACTAGTAATGGATATATAAGAGAATCAAAGGCTAGGATTAAAACACTTGAAGGGCTAGGATTTAGTCAAGAATGTCAAGCTCCACTTGTCTAGCTTGACTTGTCCACACTTTTCGTCCTACTTGGCATGTGGAGGGTGACACGTGTCGCCCTCCGGTTGGTCTAACATATTTCATTTCCCGAAAATCCGATAAATTATATAAGTCTCAAATATCAAATTCTGGAACTCAATTCTCATTAACGAACAATTTTTCCTTCCCGAGGCTCGAAATAATTTTTCCGTAGGAAAAAGCAATCCTTCTTTCGTTTTAAATCTTAAGGTCGTATCTTCTCACGTACATTCTCTTAAGCAAATGTCCTGGAACTACGGGGTGTAACATTCTTCCCCCCTTAGAAACATTCGTCCCCGAATGTTCTTTCGGAGTCTAATCTAGTTAGATAGCGACATAGTCTCCTTTTACTACACCCTCCATACAAAATATGCCACTCTTGGCCATATAACAATACTTATACTAAAACGTCAACCTGCACTCCAAGTACCTCCAAGGCACTTGACATAAAATCCTTCAATAATCGTACGTTCTTATCTCCGTCTCTTAACGTTCAAATTCAAATCAATCATTTCAATAAAATAAGTCACATGGTGTCACAACCCGAACCCCGGGCCCATGACTGGTGCCCTACCTAGGCACCCTTCTACCTGACTGACAGAAGTAAATCGCGGATCTTAAATAACACCTCATTTTTTTTAAACCGACGTACGTACAAGGGCAAAGCCGACAAGGCTGCCATATAATATACATAATCAAAAGACACTATAATGTACACGAGTCCAATCCCACATATGAATACAGACCTCTAAGAGTTATACTGAACTATGACGGGACAAGGCCCCGCCGTACCCATAACTGTACAAAAGCCTGTACTGAAGGATCTATACCAAAAAGATAAACTCCTGAACAGATGGAGCTATCCAAAAACTCGAAAGGCGGTCCTACACCTGCAGATCACCAAACTGCGTACCTAAACCTGCGGCATGAACGCAGCCCCCCGAAGGAGGTCAGTACGAAGAATGTACCAAGTATGTGAAGCTGAAAATACTATAATGAAATCATAACAGTCTAAACAAAACAGGAGACATGTATGATAGCCAACCTACAGTACACAATACATAAGCAGTCATATCAAGTCAGGGACGCATGCCCTCAAAGTCATTACTCAAATATAACCATAGGTCTCACGCCCATAATATCAATCATGCCCGTGGAATCCTTCCTCACTGTCGGCAGTCCATGATATAATACAACACCAGTAAGCACACTGAACCTTGCAATCATGAGAGTAATGCAATCCTTTTTATCTTTTAAGTTATGTCTTTAACAATGAGAATTAATGTTCTACTTTAAATCATACACACACTGCACATTTTCATTAATGAACTCACTACCGTTTCAAAACATGAAGGTCGTGCCAGTGCCAGGGTCAACCACCCTCTATGTTATAATGCAGCCTATCATAGGACTATTTCACCCGCAAGAGACTATTTCACCCGCTTAGGTCATGAGGACCCGCAATGAGTCATCGGTACACGATACTCGCATCACGGATAGCTAATCCATGGCTTATATATATCCCGGGAATTTAACCCGCCCGAGTCAAATACCGACCCGCCGTGAGTGTGTACCACTCACCCCCATGGGGAGCTAACCCATGGTATCCTTGAAACAAGTTGCCGGCCCTTTATGGAGGGACGCGGAGATGTGAAGATATGACACTTGCACGAATGTCTATATGAGCAACTCATATGCAAGCAAACCAAGACAAAACCATGCCTTTACACAAATCAAGACAATTACCATGCCTTTCTTTTTGTCATAAACCAAGACAATACCATGCCTTTCCTTTTTTACACAAACCAAGAGAAATCTTTATTTAAGCAAGCCAAAGTACTTATCAAGGCACACATAGAATAATTCTCATTTAAACAAGCCAAAGTACTATCAAGGCACACATAGAATAATTCTCATTTAAACAAGCCAAAGTACTATCAAGGCACAAATGGAAAAATTCTCATTTAAACAAGCCAAAGTACTACGTACGTACATTCTTTTCAAAAGACTCCTTTTTACGTAAAACCCCAAGATACTAACACCCGTAGTATCAAGGCATGTCTATTTTTCAAAGTAAGTTACTACACTTTTAGAAAACTCATTTCAAAGCTTGAAACCAAGTAACTTCAAATTTTCACAATCTAGGCAACTTATGCCCATTAATCAAAATAGACAACTTTCTTAACCTTCCATAAAGCCGTTATAACCAACTTCCCATAAAGTCGTTATAACCCTTTATGGTTTTAGACATATTCATTCCTTTTATAACTGTCACGACCCGTTCCGGGGCCCGTGACTAGTGCCTTACCCGGGCACCCAAGTAGTCATACATCAGAGTAATCAACAGAACATAAAAATAATACATGAAACAAATGTAAAATGAGACACATTTTATCTGAGAGAAAATCGTCTTTCGGCATATATATAAATACAAAGTTTGAACAGTTACATCCTTACAAACCTCGCCACAACAAGATTACTGATCCTCTAAGAGTTTTTATACAACATGACGGGACAGGGCCCCGCCATACCCCTGAATGTACAAGTACCTACAGTGACAGGGGACTATACTAAAATATAAGCTTCTGGAGAAACGGAGCTTCCCAATACGCTGAACGGTGATCCTATGAGCGAGGATCAACAATCGTGTACTTACCGCGGCATGAACGCACCCCGAATAGGTCGATAACAGTACCAAGTATGAAATCAAAAATATCAGAAATGAAATCATAGTAGTCTATATAAAGTAGGAGACATGTATGATAACCAAACTACAGTCCACAGTAAATAAGCAGTCATGTCAAGTCAGGGACTCACGCCCTCAAAGTCATCACTCAAATATAACTATGGGTCTCACGCCCACAACATCAATCATGCCCGTGGAGTACCTTCCTCACCGCGATCATGATATAATAACACCAAGGCCGTACTAACAACACTATACAACCAAACCACGGCGACACGGCAAGTACGAAAGCCAACTACCGGATACCAAAGCCGTGTCACGTAGGCCGGGGCAAGTACGAGGGCTAACTACCAGATACCAAGGCCGTATCACGAGACTTCGCCACTCAACATCCAAACCACGAAGCTGATACGGGGCAAGTACGAAAGCCAACTACCAGTTACCAAAGTCGTGTCACGTAGTTGACCGGGGCAAGTACGAGGGATAACTACCAGATACCAAGGTCGTATCACGAGACTTCGCCACTACACTGAACGGGGAAAGTGCGAAGGCTAACTACCAGGTACCAAGGCCGAATCAGCCACGAGACGGGGCAAGTACGAAAGCCAACCACCAGATACCAAGGCCGAATCAGTAAACCTCATGGAGAGCTAGTCCATGGAACAACAATCCTAATGGAACCATACCCGTGGGCCACCCATCGTGTCAGTATGTCCAAAAGGAAACAACAAGACAACAATCAAAATGGAAGCATACTCGTGGGCCACCCATCGTGTCAGTATATCCAAGGTGATTAACAAAATAACACTCCTAATGGAAACATACCCGTGGGCCACCCATCGTGTCAGTATGTCCATCAATCAAGAATAACATGACCGGCCCTCCATCGAGAGACGCGGTAACATAAGGATACAACACTTGCACAACAAGGCTATCACACGCAAACACATGCAAGTTACACACAACTCAAGGTACTTTCATTTTATGCCAAGGTTCAGGTTTTAACCCCAAAGTACTACGTACGTTAAATTCTTTTTAAAAGATCCATTTCTTTTACAAAGGTCACCCGATGCCCGTATTATAAAAATAGAGTGACTTACATTTTTAAGTAAAACAACTTCCATACTTTCCTTTTTAAACCAAATTAAGACAATACCATGTCTTCTTTTTAGACCAAAACACTTCTCCTTTTAAAGTCAAGTTACCACTTTAAAAACCAATGATAAAACCATTCTTTTGTTTTCATAAAGTCGTTATAACTAACTTCCCATAAAGCTGTTATAACACTTTATGTTTTAAACCAATTTAAGACAAAACAATGTCTTTTTTTTTAAGAAATTTCTTCAATTCCTCAAGTCTCTTTTCTTTTAGAAATCAAGTTCCTTACTTTGAAAATTTAAGAAAATTAATGCTTGTTTATACTGATTCTCATTAAAGCAGCCATGATCTAGGAAATGTAATACAATTTTGTCTTATCTTAGCTTCTATGCAAATGGAGGTTTATACTGGTTTTAATATAATAACTTATTCTCATTTCTGAAATCAGTAAAACATTATTCTTTTAAAAACCAAGTACTCATTACTCACGAATGAGGTTTCACACTTTAACAGACTTTAAAATCAATTTAATTAAGTCAACCGTTCCTTTTATCTCTCTTAAGTCGTTATACCTAACTTCCCATAAAGCTAGTATAACTTAAGCTTTCAAAACCAAGTATTACTCTTCTTTCAAAAACGGTTCTTAATTCTTTTGAAATACTTCAAGATTCTTATTATTCAGGCTTAAGTCAAAAGACATTGCCGTAAAACCACATTCAGTTAACACACGTGCTTACTGCATTATATATATATATATATATATATATATATATATATATATATATATATATATATATATACTTTTAAAATTTCATGCTCAAGAGTATAGGAAGAATCACATACCTCATGACGATTATCGACTATAAGCAAATAGCTCCAAAGCATCAGAATCCGGCTAGCCTTTTCCACCCTTCGAGTAGAATACGCTACTTGCAGTACTTCAACCTATAACGGTCATACAAGTCTATCAACGTCTAGACTACTCTGCAGAATAATTCTAGATACAGATTCCTTATTCTACGGAAGATTGGCAAGACTTCCTACCCGCCAAACTACACAAGTTCATCAGAATACAAATTCTATGTAAGTACAGTTCAGTCTTCTTCTTTAATATTCTTCTGATGTGATTTCAATTCAATTCTCTTCTTTTATACCATCATTCTATATATCTTATACTCACTTCTATACAACTATAGCATGTAATTTCCAATTACAATAGAAGGACAAGAGTTTTTACCTCGATAAGCCCAAAATTATCCAAGTTTATATGTCGATCCTGAGCAACGTTTAGCTCCTATTCTGAACGCTCCAACCCGCTCCAAACAACCCTTAGAAGTTCTACGCAACTTCTTCTTAATACTTCAACCCGCTATGAAAATTTCCTTAGGGTTTCGTTTAGTGGCTAAATGAAGTATAATAGTATTTCTGGGCTTTTAGTATATGTGTAACCTTGGAATACTACAAGGTATTTGGGCCAAGGTATTTTGGAATAGTAACAATACTTGGAGAATACTTTTATACCAAGGGGGGGTATTTTACGAAAACAACTAGGCAAGGGGGGGAGATGTTTCGGCCAAGGCCTCTCAAAGGGGGAGGGGGAGCCTTGGACGAATTCTACACTTAAGGGGGAGAGAGTTTTTAGACTTGGAAAATGATTTGTGGATGAAGATTTAGTCTAGCATTGGAGGGGTATTTATAGGCCAATGAATGGCCAAGATTAAGCTGTGGGCAAGTGGAGGGTGAGGATTTGGACATGTGTGTGTGGGTCCCACCTTATCAATCTACCACACAAATATCCTACCTAATCCTTGACCAAAGAAAAGGCAAGAAAAACGCCCAAGTTTCGTCCACTTGAGGGTGACAAGTGTCACCCTCCCGTTGGTCCAAAATATTTCATCTCTCGGAAAAATCCGCAAAATAATAAATGACATAGCCGTAATTTTCCCTTCGCAAAGTCCGGAAAACGTTTCGTCGGAAAACGATTCTTTTCGCTAGTTGTGCACAAATTTCGCCACTTTGCCTACTTAAGGCTTAAACTTTTGTACGTACGCCCTCACGCATATACTGAAATACGGGGTATAACATTCTCCCCTCCTTAGAAACATTCGTCCCGGATGTTCCTTCTCACGACGGATAACGATAAAGTTTCTCTTAACAAGTTGCCAATGCCACACCTGGCCACAAAATAACACCCGCGCAATTACTTAACCCAAGTCAACGAGGAATCATCCCTACATCACAAAAGCTTTCACCCTGGTCTAAAGGATACTCCCTTCACATCTTCACTTCACAACAAAATGATCTCTTTTATTCTGCTAACACACGTTCACTTCTTTCCTTACTCGTCGTACTCTTCTTGAACACTTGAACTCTCCCAGTATACGTACCATACTTCAGTCATTACTTTAGTTCCCAAAATTTCTGGAGCCACTACATCCAAACTTGGTCATCTTACTAGCCTCGATCTTCTTTAAGGCCATTCCCGGCCTTCACGAACCGCTTCTGGTCGAACATATCCACGAACTCATACGATGGTCATCTAAACTTGGGCCTAGCACCCTCGTGACCCTACCACCTGGCGGGACCACCCAGAACTGACCCCACCTTAATCCGGGCTACGGGTTGACCCGCAAATGGTCCTCAACTCGACCCATAATCGCGCCAAACTTTTGTCCCCCGATCCGGAACAATCTTACCTATTCAAGTCCAGAAAGCTACCACTTTCATCTTACACAACCCATGGAATTATCCCACAATACTAGGCACTCTGATAAAGGTCAATATAAACTTAAATCTTTTACTCAATATGGCCTCGCATCTAAGGTCTCTACGTGTAATATTCTAAGGTTCATACCTTCCCTGCCCCCATACTTATCCTTTCAACTAACCATGTCTCTAAACCACAATATACACAACACTATCGGTACATAGTACTCAACATATAATCATCGTATCACGCATGCTAATCTCAAAAGGGTTAAGGATATACCAGAAAAGATAGGCGGTTCAAAGGACCGCTAAAACTGGGAACTTCCACCGCGACCTTACCGCGTGGCCCGGTGTATGAACATCCCGCCTAGCTATGGAAGGTGAAGAACCCGCAATCGATCTCGTAGTCAGGCTATCCCACCAGTGTTACCTCTGGCCTGACGCCTCGCCAAATGGCCCTGTTGGCCGCAAGCATAGCAATCTCCCAAATTAGTACGACACTCTCCCTTATGAATTTTTCCACAACGGCCACACTGAGACAAGGGTGGCCTCATCCGGCGAGCACTCCTACTCCCCTGAGAATCTGAAACACAGGAGCCCCGACCGCCTCCCGAATATCCCGGCGTCCTCGAAGGTTGTGGAGGACCACTCATCGGGCGGAGGTACGTAACTAGCTCGCCGCGAGACGGTCCGCCTCGAAAGTCGCCAAAAGACCCTGCTGTCCTGGCCCTCTTCTGTTGATCTTGGTCATTCCGTCGACCTCTCCGCTCCTCACACCCAAGTGTATAAGCCTACATGCGGGCAATGTCCATGCCCGGCTGAAGAGCTACACCCGAACAAGCCTTTGCCAAGTAGTCATCAAGCCCGATGACGTAGCGGTGCACTCGCCCTCCATATCAAGCTACTAACGCGGGACATACTGAGCTAATGAGTCGAACTCACATTGTACTCCCGAATCCAGACGACCGCTCGCCTCAACACCAAAAATCTGTTTACCCGAGCCCTCTCATCCGCGAGGCAAGAAATGTGCAAGAAATGCCTCTGAGAACTCGTTCCATACGGCTGGTAGTGCATACTCTCCCCGGGACAGCTCCCACGAATCAAACCAGTCGACTGCAGTATCACGCAGCCGATGTGAACCCAAGACCACTGACTCGGTCTCCGAAGCCTTGATCACTCTCATGATCCGTCAGAATCGCTTGATGAACTCCCGTGGATCGTCCTCGTGTCTCGATCCATAAAACATCGGCGTCGCGACTCGTAAAGTCCCGCAGCCTCAAACTATCCGCTCGGGTGAACTACGGTACTACGGCACGGATCGCCGTGATCCGGCTTATCCTCGTGCCTTGCCACTATCCCGCCAATAATCGGGCCATCTCTTTGTACCAACTCCTCTGCTTCCGGGCTGGGACTGAGTCTCGTATCTTGTGGTCTCAGCAGCCATCGCCGCGCTAAACTCTATCGGGCGGCGTTGCAAAACTCGCTGCGTCAAGCACTATCTCGTAAAGACCGAGCTCGCGCACTCTCTCAGACTCTACTCGCAGCTCCCTTTGCTGCCTTGCCCTTCTGGGCACTGGTTGCCTTGCGCGGAGGCATAACTGGTAAAAACGAAATGCGTCAGAGGGGTCCAACTTATAACACAACTCTAAGGCACGATCTCAGAGTGAGAAGAATAGAAACCAATCATAAATGTCCTGCAGCCTCCTGATTATAGATGTGGTGCACAACACACCGATAATCAAGACTCTACTAGACACGGTCTGTAGACACTTTCCGAGGATTAACTGCTCTGATACCACTTTTGTCACGACCCGTTCCGGGGCCCGTGACTGGTGCCTTACCCGGGCACCCAAGTAGTCATACATCAGAGTAATCAGCGGAACATAAAAACAATACATGAAACAAATGTAAAATGAGGCACATTTTATCTGAGAGAAAGTCGTCTTTCGGCATATATATAAATACAAAGTTTGAAAGCATATCCTTACAAACCCCGCCCACAACAAGCATTTCTGCACTTCTAAGAGTTTTTATACAACATGACGGATGTGGCCCCGCCATACCCCTGAATGTACAAGTACCTACAGTGACAGGGGACTATACCAAAAGATAAGCTTCCGGAGAAACGGAGCTTCCCAATACGCTGAACGGTGATCCTATGAGCGAGGATCAACAACTGGTGTACCTCTACCTGCGGCATGAACGCAGCCTCAAGGAGGTCGATAACAGGTACCAAGTATGTGAAACTGAAAAATACTGTAAATAAAATCATAGTAGTCTATATAAAGTAGGAGACATGTATGATAACCAAACTACAGTCCACAGTAAATAAGCAGTCATGTCAAGTCAGGGACTCACACCCTCAAAGTCATCACTCAAATATAACTATGGGTCTCACGCCCACAACCTAAATCATGCCCGTGGAGTACCTTCCTCACTGCCGGCAGTCTATGATATAATAACACCAAGGCCGTACTAACAACACTATACAACCAAACCACGAAGCTGATACGGGGCAAGTACGAAAGCCAACTACCAGATACCAAAGCCGTGTCACGTAGCTGACCGGGGCAAGTACGAGGGCTAACTACCAGATACCAAGGCCGTATCACGAGACTTCGCCACTCAACATCCAAACCACGAAGCTGATACGGGGCAAGTATGAAAGACAACTACCAGATACCAAAGCCGTGTCACGTAGCTGACCGGGGCAAGTACGAGGGCTAACTACCAGATACCAAGGCCGTATCACGAGACTTCGCCACTACACTGAACGGGGCAAGTGCGAAGGCTAACTACCAGGTACCAAGGCCGAATCAGCCACGAGACGGGGCAAGTACGAAAGCCAACCACCAGATACCAAGGCCGAATCAGTAAACCTCATGGAGAGCTAGTCCATGGAACAACAATCCTAATGGAACCATACCCGTGGACCACCCATCGTGTCAGTATGTCCAAAAGGAAACAACAAGACAATAATCAAAATGGAAGCATACTCGTGGGCCACCCATCGTGTCAGTATGTCCAAGGTGATTAACAAAATAACACTCCTAATGGAAACATACCCGTGGGCCACCCATCGTGTCAGTATGTCCATCAATCAAGAATAACATGACCGGCCCTCCATCGAGAGACGCGGTAACATAAGGATACAACACTTGCACAACAAGTCTATCACACGCAAACACATGCAAGTTACACACAACTCAAGGTACTTTCATTTTATTCCAAGGTTCAGGTTTTAACCCCAAAGTACTACGTACGTTAAATTCTTTTTAAAAGATCCATTTCTTTTACAAAGGTCACCCGATGCCCGTATTATAAAAATAGAGTGACTAACATTTTTATGTAAAACAACTTCCATACTTTCCTTTTTAAACCAAATTAAGACAATACCATGCCTTCTTTTTAGACCAAAACACTTCTCCTTTTAAAGTCAAGTTACCACTTTAAAAACCAATGATAAAACCATTCTTTTGTTTTCATAAAGTCGTTATAACTAACTTCCCATAAAGCTGTTATAACACTTTATGTTTTAAACCAATTTAAGACAAAACAATGTCTTTCTTTTTAAGAAATTTCTTCAATTCCTCAAGTCTCTTTTCTTTTAGAAATCAAGTTCCTTACTTTGAAAATTTAAGAAAATTAATGCTTGTTTATACTTATTCTCATTAAAGCAGCCATGATCTAGGAAATGTAATACAATTTTGTCTTATCTTAGCTTCTATGCAAATGGAGGTTTATACTGGTTTTAATATAATAACTTATTCTCATTTCCGAAATCAGTAAAACATTATTCTTTTAAAAACCAAGTACTCATTACTCACGAATGAGGTTTCACACTTTAACAGACTTTAAAATCAATTTAATTAAGTCAACCGTTCCTTTTATCTCTCTTAAGTCGTTATACCTAAATTCCCATAAAGCTAGTATAACTTAAGCTTTCAAAACCAAGTATTACTCTTCTTTCAAAAACAGTTCTTAATTCTTTTGAAATACTTCAAGATTCTTATTATTCAGGCTTAAGTCGAAAGACATCACTTAGAAACCACGTTCGATTAACACACGACGTCATCAGACTATATATATATATATATATATATATATATATATACTTTTAAAATATCATGCTCAAGAGTATAGGAAGAATCACATACCTCGCGACGATTATCGACTATAAGCAAATAGCTCCAAAGTACTGTAATCCGGCTAGCCCTTTCCACCATTCGAGTAGAATACGCTACTTGCAGTACTTCAACCTATAACGGTCATACAAGTCTATCAACGTCTAGACTACTCTGCAGAATAATTCTAGATACAGATTCCTTATTCTACGAAATATTGGGCAGCACTTCCCTACCCGCCAAACTACACAAGTCTCATCAGAATACAAATTCTATGTAAGTACTGTCACTTTCTTCTTTAATATTCTTCTGATGTGATTTCAATTCAATTCTCTTCTTTTATACCATCCTTCTATATATCTTATACTCACTTCTATACAACTACAGTATGTAATTTCCAATTACAATAGAAGGACAAGAGTTTTTACCTCGATAAGCCCAAAATTATCCAAGTTTATATGTCGATCCTGAGCAACGTTTAGCTCCTATTCTGAACGCTCCAACCCGCTCCAAACAACTCTTAGAAGTTCTACGCAACTTCTTCTTAATACTTCAACCCGCTATGAAGATTTCCTTAGGGTTTCGTTTAGTGGCTAAAGGAAGTATAATAGTATTTCTGGGCTTTTATTATAGGTGTAACCTTGGAATACTACAAGATATTTGGGCCAAGGTATTTTGGAATAGTAACAATACTTGGAGAATACTTTTCTACCAAGGGGGGTGGGGGGTATTTTACGAAAACAACTAGGCAAGGGGGGGGGGAGATGTTTCGGCCAAGGCCTCTCAAAGGGGGAGGGGGAGCCTTGGACGAATTCCACACTTAAGGGGGAGAGAGTTTTTAGACTTGGAAAATGATTTGTGGATGAAGATTTAGTCTAGCATTGGAGGGGTATTTATAGGCCAAAAAATGGCCAAGATTAAGCCAAGTGGGGGGGCAAGTGGAGGGTGAGGATTTGGACATGTGTGTATGGGTCCCACCTTATCAATCTACCACACAAATATCCTACCTAATCCTTGACCAAAGAAAAGGCAAGAAAACGCCTGTTTCGTCCACTTGAGGGTGACAAGTGTCACCCTCCCGTTGGTCCAAAATATTTCATCTCTCGGAAAAATCCGCAAAAATAATAAATGAAATAGCCGTAATTTTCCCTTCGCAAAGTCCGGAAAACGTTTCGTCGGAAAACGATTCTTTTCGCTAGTTGTGCACAAATTTCGCCACTTTGCCTACTTAAGGCTTAAACTTTTGTACGTACGCCCTCACGTACATACTCTGGAAATACGGGGTATAACAATAACCAAGAGACTTATACTTTTAAAACCAAGTATCACATACTTACAAATCAAGTTTCTTAACTTTCAAAATACTTCAAGTCTCTTAATCTTTAGAAATCAAGTTTCTTAACTTTAGAAATCAAGTTTCTTCTACTTTTAAATCTCAAGTAACTCATACATTTAAAACAAGTTACTTCTCTTTAAATCATGTCATTTCTCCTCTTTTAAAACAATTAAGTAAATCACTCCTTTGACTCCCCTAAAGTCATTATAACGACCCTTAGGTTTTGGAACTAAGGCACTAGCCAAAAGATTTGGAAACCACTTCCTTTTCAAGACTCTATGTACTTTAAGTAAAATACTTTCACTTTTGAGAATCCAAACTTCACTAAGGAAATGGATTATAACAACTTACAATTAAAACATCAAAGTACAATCAAGGAAGTATATAGAACAAATTCTATATTAGGCAGTCCAAGTACAACCAAGGAATGGATCATTTAAGGAGTAGAACTTACTTTCTTTATCTTAAGGAATCATGCTAGAAGAAGAGGAGATGGTTCACATACCTTATCGGCTTAATCCCCAAGCTAAGTCGAATACTCCGCACGTAGAATTGTCAACCTATAATGGTCACAACATGACTATCAACTTCTAGTTCTAACGTAGAATAATACTAAGTATACGGTCTCTTATACTACAGAAAATCGGGCAGCACCTCATTTGTTTCTACATACTTTGCCACCTTTTTCAAGGCCGAATTCAATAACCAAACACGCCACATTTAAGGCTCAATACAACAACCAACCAAAGGGGATTACACGCCTTACAATACGTGTAAAATTCTGCCCCACAATTTATACGAAGTACTTTAATATCCAAAGTCATTTCTCGGCTAACTTATACAACAACACAAGTCCTTTCCAATTCTTTTTCAATCCAAGTTCTTAGGTCTAACATGTTATATAGTCATAGACAACTTCAAAAACTACAATTTCCTTCTTTATATAACATGTGACGACTTAAACTAATAATCAACTTGAATTGTAATCTTAAGGCTAAACATGCTAGTTTTTGGATTAGGGTTCCAATAGCCAATACACTTATCAAACTTCATACTAAATACCTCATGCTTGCTAATATCCATAACTAAAATGATAAGTAAACTTTAATTGCTAAAATGACAAGATTTATACCTTTACAAGCCCTTAAAATTTCCAAGATTCAAAGTCGCTCCTTAGCAATTCTTAGCTCCTTTACTTTACGCTCCAATCCTCTTTGAAGCCTCTAGAAGTTCACAACCAACTTCTCTTCAATTTCCAATCCAAACTTGTGAAAATGACTTAGGTTTTCGCCTTGCGACTAACGTGAAAATACCATTTTTCCGAGATCTTTCTATTGAGATATTCTTACAATACCCTTAGGGACCTTGGGTTAAAGTCTTGCGAATAATGGAACACAATTACAAAAATTTTGTGTGAGAAAAGAGGCAAAGCCGAGAGCTAGCTCAAGCGCATCCAAGTCTCTAATATTTTTCTAAGTGTTGAAGACAAGTCTTGCACTAGTGTGTATATATAACACAATGGAGGGTCAAGATAATAACATTTGTGTGGCTAGGATGAAGGAAATTAATTCATTAGCCAGTGGACAAGTTGACTTGGTCAACATTCTCAAGCTTGAAGACTTATCATCCACAATGGTCAAATGACCATTCTAACCTTGTATAATTTCGTCCAAGACCATATGGGGGGGTGCCACGTGTCGCCCTCCCATTCGTCCATAAAATTTCATAACCCTCGTGTGCCCTACAAAACGTAAAATTCCTCGGGTGGGCCCCACATGACCAAATCCGTAAAAAAAAAAATCCATAATGTTAATAAGTTCCATACTCTTCAAATAATGCATTTTGAGAACCTAATTCTCATCAACGAACATTTTTCCTTTCCGACGTTCGGAAGATTTTCCGTCGGAAGAACAATTCTTCCTTTCGTACCAATTTCCAAGTCTTCATTCCTTACTTACATTCTCTTATACATGTCCTGGACTTACGAGGTGTAACATTCTTCCCCCTTAGAAACATTCGTCCCCGAATGTTCTTAGTCGGTTGTCAAGCTATACAAACTCCGGCAAAATCTCTTTACCATGCCTATCAATCAATGCTCCACAAGACCAACGATGCCACACATGGCTATCACATAACATACGTAAACATATCAATGGACATTCCATCCATGGTCCCTTCTCACAAAACTCGAAGGTTACTGTCTTCTCAAACACGGGATCCTTAGAGGTTCCTTTCTTTTTCTCCGCATAAAGGGATGGCCCTGTCGTATTCTAAGTCATGGGACTAACACTACCTGAATCCTTTAGTCGGACCACCACTCAGCTAACTGATGTGCTTCCCCGTGTTACTCCCCTTCTCTGCCTCACTTAGTCACCAAACTAGTTGGGACATGAATCTATAACCTGCCTAGCTTAGTTTACCAACCGGTGTAAACTCTAACACTAGTATCATCTCAAACACGAGCACCTATGGACAATGTTACTTAACCTAAGGCGTGTGTATCATCATAAATAACTTTCACTCATGGCCTAAAAGGATTTTTCTCTACGCACCTTCATTACTTATAACTATAATCACTATAGTTCTTTTAACCTTTGTTCCTTCCTTTTCTTACTTGTCATACTTTCTCGTACTTTCAAACTTATTTAGTACACGTACAAAATCTCAAATATTGTTTTTGTTCTCCAATCCTTGGAGTTACTAACCAAACTTGGCCATATACTACTTAAATTTCCGCTAAGGCTCTTCTCGGCCCTTACGACCTGGTTCCGGTGGAACACGTCCACAAACTCGTACAACGATCAACTAGACTTGGGCCTTGCACCCTCATGACCCTAACACATAGCGGGGCCATTACCAACTGACATCACCCCATTCCATACTACCGGTTGACCCGAAATGAGTCCATAACCCGACCCATCGTCATACTTAACTTCTCATTCTTAGTCTGAAATAAATTTCTCTCTTATCTCAAGGTACTTCTCACCCTATCCCCCTATTCACTAGAGGTTTGTCACATAGACCAAAGTATTTCTTACTGTACACCCTTCCCTATCGGTCTTTACACTGTTACGGGGTAATTACAACTTGTGAACTCTACACAACTATAGTCTCCGTTCACTTATCATTCTTGTCAACATTCTTAACTTTTCACTTTACTAATCAAAGTATCCCTACCTCTGGAGGTACTATCACTTTACAACTACTAGCAATAAAGGGAAAACATATACGCTAGGGTGAAATCTGAATCTATCAATGCACGTATGATTCAAAAGAATCGAAATATACCTGTAACCCCATGCGATGTCGCCTCCTGATCCTGTCCAGTAGTCACGTCATCTATGCGGTTCGAAGGACCGCCAGAACTATAAACTCCACCCTGACCTCTACCACGGCTGGCTGACATCTGAACACCTCGCTCGCGACGCATACCGTGGAGGAAAGGGAACCAACTACCGGCCTCATAGCCGAGCCAGCTCTTTCTAACAGACATTCCACTACAGGTCTTGACGGTCACAATAATAACAAACACCTGTGCCATGACATCATCTCCCCAAATGACGCTTACTACATCGGAAACACTGAGGAATAAGTGGCCTCGACTGAGAAAATCCTATGCTCCTTTGAGAACCTCGACCCTTGGAGCTTGGACCGATTCCTAAATACCTTGTGGGGTCAAATCTCCCACCCGAGAGCTGCGGGGGTATGTACTGGGTAGGCTGGGATGAATATCTCACTGGCCGAGGTCGCTGCTCAAAAACTCACCGGATAACCAACCGGTCTAGCCTCTTACGCTGATTCCCGCTGCCCTCTACCTCCGTACACCCGCCTGCATCGCCGAATAACTTCCTGCTGGTGAAACTGTAGCACCGCTATCTTGGTCAATAACATAACTGCTTCCCTTATGACCCTATAGTCTTCTCCTAACTGAGAAACTGGAGGCTCTGGTGCTGGGGCCTCATAACCTGGCGTAGAAGAACTTGCCGACTGTGGCACAACATCCGGTATATCCTGGGCATGAGCCCTATCAACTCTCTGAGTCTGACTGGTAGCTCCTTCTACTGTTTTGCCCTTCTGGGCGACTGTTGCCCTCCTTGGTGGCATAGCTGTAACATAATAATACGTCAGAGAGGAATTATCTTACTAACACAGCTCTATGGCACGATCTCAGAGCGAGAATAATAGAAACCAACTCCTAAATGTCCTGTAGCCTCCTATTTATGGGTGTGGCGCGCAACACACCGATAATCAAAACTCTACTAGACACGGTATGTAGACATTCCGAGGACTGACTGCTCTGATACCACTCTGTCACAACCCGAACTCGCTCGTGGATCGTACCCTACCCGCAACCTTCTACCGATCGATGTAAGTAAATCGCGGAACTTAAATAACACCTCATTTTATTAAACCGACATACGTACAAGGGCAAAGCCGACAAGGCTGCCATATAATATACATAATCAAAAGACACTATACTGTACTCGAGTCCAATCCCACATATGAATACAGACCTCTAAGAGTTATACTGAACTATGACGGGACAAGAACCCGCCGTACCCATAACTGTACAAAAGCCTGTACTGAAGGATCTATACCAAAAAGATAAACTCCCAATGTATGGAGCTATCCAAAACTCCGAAAGGTGGTCCTACACTGCAGATCACCAAATCGCACCTAAACTCATGCAGATGAACGCAGCCTCAAGGAGGTCAAGACGAAGAATGTACCAAGTATGTGAAATAAGTACTATAATGAAATCATAATACCTAAACAAAATAGAGACATGTATGATAGCCAACCTACAAGATACACAATACATAAGCGATATATCAAGTCGTGGACGCGTGCCTCAAAGTCATTACTCAAATATAACCATGGGTCTCACGCCCATAATATCAATCATGCCCGTGGAATCCTTCCTCACTGCCGGCAGTCCATGATATAATACAACACCAGTAAGCACACTGAACCTTGCAATCATGAGAGTAATGCAATCCTTTTTATCTTTTAAGTTATGTCTTTAACAATGAGAATTATTGTTCTACTTTAAATCATACACACACTGCACCTTTTCATTAATGAACTCACTACCGTTTCAAAACATGAAGGTCGTGACAGTGCCAGGGTCAACCACCCTCTGTGTTATAATGCAACCTATCATAGGACTATTTCACCCGCAAGGGACTATTTCACCCGCTTAGGTCATAAGGACCCGCAATGAGTCATCGGTACACGATACTCGCATCACGGATAGCTAATCCATGGCTTATATATATCCCGGGAATTTAACCCGCCCGAGTCAAATACCGACCCGCCGTGAGTGTGTACCACTCACCCCCATGGGTAGCTAACCCATGGTATCCTTGAAACAAGTTGTCGGCCCTTTATGGAGGGACGCGGAGATGTGGAGATATGACACTTGCACGAATGTCTATATGAGCAACCCATATGCAAGCAAACCAAGACAAAACCATGCCTTTACACAAATCAAGACAATTACCATGCCTTTCTTTTTGTCATAAACCAAGACAATACCATGCCTTTCCTTTTTTACACAAACCAAGAGAAATCTTTATTTAAGCAAGCCAAAGTACTTATCAAGGCACACATAGAATAATTCTCATTTAAACAAGCCAAAGTACTATCAAGGCACACATAGAATAATTCTCATTTAAACAAGCCAAAGTACTATCAAGGCACAAATGGAAAAATTCTCATTTAAACAAGCCAAAGTACTACGTACGTACATTCTTTTCAAAAGACTCCTTTTTACGTAAAACCCCAAGATACTAACACCCGTAGTATCAAGGCATGTCTATTTTTCAAAGTAAGTTACTACACTTTTAGAAAACTCATTTCAAAGCTTGAAACCAAGTAACTTCAAATTTTCACAATCTAGGCAACTTATGCCCATTAATCAAAATAGACAACTTTCTTAACCTTCCATAAAGCCGTTATAACCAACTTCCCATAAAGTCGTTATAACCCTTTATGGTTTTAGACATATTCATTCCTTTTATAACCAAGAGACTTATACTTTTAAAACCAAGTATCACATCCTTACAAATCAAGTTTCTTAACTTTCAAAATACTTCAAGTCTCTTAATCTTTAGAAATCAAGTTTCTTAACTTTAGAAATCAAGTTTCTTCTACTTTTAAATCTCAAGTAACTCATACCTTTAAAACAAGTTACTTCTCTTTAAATTATGTCATTTCTCCTCTTTTAAAACAATTAAGTAAATCACTCCTTTGACTCCCCTAAAGTCATTATAACGACCCTTAGGTTTTGGAACTAAGGCACTAGCCAAAAGATTTGGAAACCACTTCCTTTTCAAGACTCTATGTACTTTAAGTAAAATACTTTCACTTTTGAGAATCCAAACTTCACTAAGGAAATGGATTATAACAACTTACAATTAAAACATCAAAGTACAATCAAGGAAGTATATAGAACAAATTCTATATTAGGCAGTCCAAGTACAACCAAGGAATGGATCATTTAAGGAGTAGAACTTACTTTCTTTATCTTAAGGAATCATGCTAGAAGAAGAGGAGATGGTTCACATACCTTATCGGCTTAATCCCCAAGCTAAGTCGAATACTCCGCACGTAGAATTGTCAACCTATAATGGTCACAACATGACTATCAATTTCTAGTTCTAACGTAGAATAATACTAAGTATACGGTCTCTTATTCTACGGAAAATCGGGCAGCACCTCCGTTGTTTCTACATACTTTGACACATTTTTCAAGGCCGAATTCAATAACCAAACACGCCACATTTAAGGCTCAATACAACAACCAACCAAAGGGGATTACACGCCTTACAATACGTGTAAAATTCTGCCCCACAATTCATATGAAGTACTTTAATATCCAAAGTCATTTCTCGGCTAACTTATACAACAACACAAGTCCTTTCCAATTCTTTTTCAATCCAAGTTCTTAGGTCTAACATGTTATATAGTCATAGACAACTTCAAAAACTACAATTTCCTTCTTCATATAACATGTGACGACTTAAACTAATAATCAACTTGAATTGTAATCTTAAGGCTAAACATGCTAGTTTTTGGATTAGGGTTCCAATAACCAATACACTTATCAAACTTCATACTAAATACCTCATGCTTGCTAATATCCATAACTAAAATGATAAGTAAACTTTAATTGCTAAAACGACAAGATTTATACGTTTACAAGCCCTTAAAATTTCCAAGATTCAAAGTCGCTCCTTAGCAATTCTTAGCTCATTTCCTTTACGCTCCAATCCGCTATTTGAAGCCTCTAGAAGTTCACAACCAACTTCTCTTCAATTTCCAATCCAAACTTGTGAAAATGACTTAGGTTTTCGCCTTGCGACTAACGTGAAAACGTCATTTTTCCGAGATATTTCTATTGATATATCCTTACAATACCCTTAGGGACCTTGGGTTAAAGGCTTGCAAATAATGGAACAAAATTACAAAAAATTTGTGTGAGAAAAGAGGCAAAGCCAAGAGCTAGCTCAAGCTCATCCAAGTCTCTAATATTTTTCTAAGTGTTGAAGACAAGTCTTGCACTAGTGTGTATATATAACACAATGGAGGGTCAAGATAATAACATTTGTGTGGCTAGGATAAAGGAAATTAATTCATTAGCCAAGTGGACAAGTTGACTTGGTCAACATTCTCAAGCTTGAAGACTTATCATCCACAATGGTCAAATGACCATTAACCTTGTATAATTTCGTCCAAGACCATGTAGGGGGGGGGGTGCCACGTGTCGCCCTCCCATTCGTCCATAAAATTTCGTAACCCTCGTGGGGCCCACAAAACGTAAAATTCCTCGGGTGGGCCCCACATGACCAATCCGTAAAAATAAATTTCCATAATGTTAATAAGTTCCATACTCTTCAAATAATGCATTTTGAGAACCTAATTCTCATCAATGAACATCTTTCCTTTCCGACGTTCGGAAGATTTTCCGTCGGAAGAACAATTCTTCCTTTCGTACCAATTTCCAAGTCTTGATTCCTTACGTACATTCTCTTATACATGTCCTGGACTTACGGGGTGTAACACATGGACTCCACAATTTCATGTCAAAGAGTGAAGGAATAACTTACATATTACTAACACTTCCTTTCCTTCCCTATCGATAACCGGCTCACCGGGATACTGGAATCGAACCAACCTCTCACTATAGTCATCCTTGGCACTCACGAAGCCAACTAGTCCATACTCATAATGACCTCAAAGTCTGTCGTATTCAGCTCTACTAGGTCTGCTAGGGTCTGACGACTGTATCATCACCGACAAATCTCATATACCCACTCAGCTACCACCCAAACACCCACTGGTGTAGCTACCTCGAAAGGTCCTTATGGATTCAGGCTCTGTTCCTCTACACTTGGTTGCTCTCTTTCTTACTGGTCATACTCCTTCCGTACTTCTAAACTTACTCTAGCATACGTACATAACCTCCATACTGATTCTGGCCTCCAATCTTTGGAGTTACTTAATTGAATAATATAAGGCCATTTCCGACTCTCACGACCTGGTTCCGGTGGAACGCATCCACGAACCCGTAAAACAATTAACTAGACTTGGGCCTTGCACCCTCATGACCCTGTCACGTAGCGGGACTACTACCAACTGATCTCACTCCATTTCATGCTATGGGGAGACCCGTAATAGGTCCTCAACCCAACCCACCGTCGCACTTAACTCTTACCCTTAGTCTGAATAAAATCCTATTGCCCGAGAAGGCCTTATATACCTAAGGTCTCGGCGATTATCAATATTCTTAGGCTCGCAATTTCCATGCTCCAAGCCTACCTTACTTGTCCCCCCGTAAAGGGGTACAATAACTTCTCATAATACCATAATCATGTCGTCTTGATCACAACAACCATTACTTACTCCATACGGACCTCATCCGTACAATTCTCTTAAGTCTACCACGCAGCTTAATCTATTAACATGACATTCCATTAAGTTTCTTAACATAACTTATTAAGGGTTCACTACCCTATCAGACAGCTCATCATTTTCCAATTATCTTAAAATAATACATAAAACCTCAATGAGAATTCGTTAACTGTTTCATACCTTCCCTGTATCTATTTAGTTCTTACCAAATCCTGGTAATCTAAAATCATTCTAGGCAACACGTGTCTGACCCTCATACATAACTCCGTATAGCTGTATGTCATAATACCAACTATACTACAATCATTATCAACCTGGATACGCAATCTACATAGTCCTTCCTGGGTCACTGCTGCATTTCTCATAGCTGCAATCAACATAATACGTTAGGGAGAGACTACCCTAACGACACAGCTCTATTGCACGATCTGTGAGAAGAAGGGAAACCAATCCTAAATGTCATGCAGCCTCTTGGTTATAGATGTGGTGCACAACAGTCTGTAGACACTTTCCGAGGACTAACTACTCTGATACCACTTTTGTCACGACACGAACCCGGGCCCGCGACTGGTGCCCTACCTGGGCACCCTTTATAGGTATACATCAGAGAATAGTAGCGGAACATACATACATCTCAAAAGAAATAAATAACAGGCTAGCCGATAAGGCCACCTTCCAAGAATATATACGTAACCCAAAAAAAACAGTTATCTTTTTTTTTTCTTTACACAACCCAATCCACAAGATATGACTACAGACCTCTAAGATTTTGGACAATATTATGACGGGACAAGGCCCCGCCGTACCCCTGAATATACATAGCCATTATGACAAGCTCCGGAACATTGGAGCCATCTCAAAATGCTGAACCAGGATCCTAAGCCCGCGGATCCACAATCGTAATACCTAAACTCATGACATGTACGCAGCGGCCGAAAGAAGTCGATTACAGTACCAAATATGGAACGGAAATAAGGTACAGTAAACATATCATAACTGTACAAAAGAATGACAGGGGAAAGTATAAAAAGTAAATACCAGATCCTACCATGCCATTACAACTCATGAACTTAATTGTACATCATTATCTTTTCCCATTTTTCAATAAGAGTTATAATCAAATTCTTACGTACATACTTAGGAAAATCATCAAGTTCATAACCATATAACTTACTTATCTTGCATAACATAATCTGGCCCTTTATGGAGGGACGCCTATACTGCCCGACCCATTCTGGGACGCGATAAAGTCACATAAGTCTGCCCATAAAGGTATACTGCCCGACCCAATCTGGGACGCGATAAAGTCACATAAGTCTGCCCATAAAGGTATACTGCCCGACCCAATCTGGGACGCGATAAAGTCACATAAGTCTGCCCATAAAGGTATACTGCCCGGCCCAATCTGTGACGCGATAAAGTCACATAAGTCTGCCCATAAAGGTATACTGCCCGACCCAATCTGGGACGCGATAAAGTCACATAAGTCTGCCCATAAAGGTATACTGCCCGGCCCAATCTGGGACGCGATAAAGTCACATAAGTCTGCCCATAAAGGTATACTTCCCGGCCCAATCTGGGACGCGATAAAGTCACATAATTCTGCCCATAAAGGTATACTGCATAAAAATAGGAAGCTTATGATCAACTTAGGGCCACCTGCCCATGATATCATTTGGCAATCCTACTCCTGGGACTATTTCACCCGCATAGGTCCTGTGGACCCGCAATGAGGTCATCCGCCTCGCATGGGACTATTTCACCCGCATGGACCCGGTGGGCCCGCAATGAGTACAAACGCCGCACTCGCATCATGGGTAGCAAATCCATGGAATAAGTAGTAGCCCGGGGGTTTACCCCATAAGAATTACATACCTAGCTCAACCGTCTATCATACATAACATAAGCACTACCGGCTTATCATACATAACATAAGCACTACCGACTTATCATAAAAAAGTTAAGAAATCCCCTAACTTCTTATTAACCTTATTTATATACACTCTCATTTTAGTTTACTTAAGGCACTAACATGTCATTATAAAATCCGGGAGTTTAACCCAAAGTACTACGTACCTCCGTTCCTTTAAAAGACCCATTTTTATGTTAAAAGCCCAAGATACTAACACCCGTAGTATCAAGGCATGTCTACATTTCAAACAAGTCACTACATTTTTAGAAATACATTTCTAGGCTTCTAAATCAAGTGACCCTTACTTTAAAACTTTAAGCAATTGGTACCTTTAAATCAAATTGCCCTTCTTTATTTCAAGTCATTTCTTTGTTTACATTACTGGAGAAAACCATTCTTTTAACCTTCCATAAAGTTGTTATAACCAACTTCCCATAAAGCCGTTATAACTCTTTATGTCTTAGATAAATTCATTCATTTTATAACCAAGAGACTTATACTTTCAAATCAAGTTACATAGCTTTCAAAATACTTCAAGTCTCTTAACTTTTAAGAAATCCAGTTTCTTAACTTAGAATATCAAGTCTCTTTAACTTAGAGTATCAAGAAATCAATACTTTTCAAATCAAGTGTTCTATACTTTTAAATCAAGTCATTTCTTCCTTTAAGAATCAAGTCCCATAACTTGAAAAATAAAGTCTCTTAACCTTTTAAGAATTCAAGGTTCATAGTCTTTAAAACTTCATAACGTAAACTCTTTAAATTAAGTAACATATATTTTTATGCGTTGTGAATAGGTTATAGTTGTTTATAACGATCTTATTAAAGCATCCATGATCTAGAAAATGTAATACAATTTTGTCTTATCTTAGATTCTATGCAGATGGAGAATTCTACTCATTTTAATTTATTTGATTGCCGATACATTTTCTTTTATTAACGCTGCAATGGCTTGTTCGATACTTATTCTCATTCGTGCAATAACTTAGCAAAGTCAACCTGACTCCAAATACTTCCTAACGACTCATACCAACATCCCCCATAAGACTTGGTAAGAACTTAGGATAACTTAGACGTAACCTTTACATAGAGTAAATCAACATACATACCTCTTAACTTCTAAGAGTAGAAGGAATCATGGAATTGCACCACATGTATATTCCATACATAGAATCATGTCAAAAGAAGGAAGAGGTTCACATACCTCGCGACGATTATCGACAAGTAGCAAAATGCTCCAAAGTACTTCAACCTTGATAGCTATTCCATCCTTCAAGTAGAATACGCTATACTTAGTACTTCAACCTATAATGGTCATTATACGTCTATTAACCTCTAGCTTCAAACGTAGAATATTCTAAGTGTAAAGTCACCAAATTCTACGGAAAATCGGACATCACTTCCTTTGTTTCTACGTACTTTTCCACCTTTTTCAAGGCCCGAAAATCAATAACCAAACACCACATTTAAGGCCCAACAATTCAGAAAATACAAAGGGGATTACACGCCTAATAGGACGTGTAAAATTCTGCCCCACAATCAATATAAAATTGTCCAATAATTCCAAGCCCTATTCGGCTACAATGTCACAACAATTATCAATTTCCTTTCAATTCCTTTTTCAATCCAAGTTGTTATTCCAACATGTTATAAACATAACAACAATTACAACAACTATAACTCCTTTCTTTCTTAACATGCGACGATTGTAACTATCGACCAAATTGATTACAACATTAATGGCTAACTTGTCCATTTTCGGTTTTAACATGTCGACATGATCCAAATCTTTTCAAACTTCATTTTATATACCACATGCTCATTTCTTAACTACTATAACATGTAATCTTCAATTACATTAAGAAGATGAAGATGTTACCTCAATAAGCCCTAATAATGTCCAAGCATAAAAGTCGATCCTTAGCAACTTTTAGCTCATCTTCTTATGTTCCAATCCGCTCCAAGCACTCCTTAGAAGCTCATGAAGAACTCCTCTTCAAGTTTCATCTTCAAAGTTGAAGAACACCTTAGGTTTTTGCTTTGCGACTAACGTAAAAACGTCGTTTTTCCGGGATCTTTCTATTGAGATATCCTTACAATACCCTTAGGAACCTTGGGTTAAAGTATTGTGGATTATGGAACAAGATTGCAAAAATTTTCTCTCAAAAACCCTCCTTGGCCGAGAGCACACTTTTCTCAAGACAAGTTCTTGAATTTTTTTTCTAAGTATAGAATGTCTTGCACTAGTAATGGATATATAAGAGAATCAAAGGCTAGGATTAAAACACTTGAAGGGCTAGGATTTAGTCAAGAATGTGAAGCTCCACTTGTCTAGCTTGACTTGTCCACACTTTTCATCCTACTTGGCATGTGGAGGGTGACACGTGTCGCCCTCCGGTTGGTCTAAAATATTTCATTTTCCGAAAATCCGATATATTATATAAGTCTCAAATATCAAATTCGGGAACTCAATTCTCATTAACGAACAAGTTTTCCTTCCCGAGGCTCGAAATAATTTTTCCGTAGGAAAAAGCAATCCTTCTTTCGTTTTAAATCTTAAGGTCGTATCTTCTCACGTACATTCTCTTAAGCACATGTCTTGGAACTACGGGGTGTAACAATTTTATGGTAAACTTGTTATGAAGATTCTATTGATATGGTTTTAGGACAGGGTTTTGGGGAAGTTTCGCGGCGATTTTTGATGATATGCAGCGGATTTTTAGGTTTTGTTGTGGGTGTATTAGGTTAGGTTTTTTTTTTATGAGGAAGTGATGTAATGGGCGGACTAAAGGGTTGGGGGTGAGCTGAAGAGAAAGGATGTGGGTTGTGGGTTGGGCCAAGGGAATTAGATGTGGGCTGGTGAGTTATTAAATAAAGGTGTTGGGCTTGGACGATTTTGGATTAGCTTTGGGTGTTAGTTTTAAGTATTAGTGTTTATTAAATTTGAGTGGAGTTTTATGTGTTAAATTAAAATTAGTGGGAAATAAAGATGGGGTTTAAATTATTTAAATGCTATATTCTGATATGATATTTAATGATTGCTTAATGTTTCATAAATGCGACACTATTATTTAGAAATCTTATTTATTATGCATACTTCGCTATTTTAAATTAAAATTAAATTAATGAGGGGTTTCAATTGCTTGTGAAGTTGCTTTGGATATGTAGATATAATTTTAAGGAATGCTTAATGCTTGAGATGTCATTATTTATTTATTTGTTTATTTATTATTATTAAAATTATTAAGAATTAAGGGAAATAGAATAGGGCTTAAATTGTGAATAATATTTATGCGAATGCAGACGTGAGACTCCAAAAATACTTAATACTCTACGCAGAGATGCGATGTCATTATTAAATCGCTTATTTGTGCATGTATTAATGTTTTATTGTTGCAATTTATTATTATAAAATTATTAAAAATTATTTTGAAAAAATTGGTGTAATTTTATAGTTAATGGTTGGACGTGAGGATCAAAATTGGGTGTCAACAAAAGTACATTACTTTTTCTTGTATGGAAAAATTTTGGAAAAATATGACGACGAAAATTTATTAACTTGGAGTTAGATTCCGTAATATGGATTTATGGACTTAGTATTGTATTATGAAGTCTTGACATTGAGAATGTGGGGCCCACCGAAAATTTCACGATTTTGGGGCATGTTTGATTCGAAAATTTCAAGAAAATTTGCTAAGTGTGGGAGATATTTTAATGAAGGGAAGACAAGTGGACAAGTGAGGTTCAAGGGTCCCCCATCCACTTGTGCTTGTACACTTATTATATATCAAGTCTTATAAGACTTAAGCTCAAAAATATCTTCATCTTCAAACCTCTTTTCTCCCTTCCTTGACCTTGAAGTTCTCGAAAATCCATGAAAAAGTGAAGAACAAGTATAAGTTATTTTCCAAGATTAAGCTCCCTAATCAGGTTCTAAGCCAAGTTAACTCTCCAAGTTAAGTGATCGCAGTTTTAGCCTAAAAACTATCTTGAAACCCTAAGTTTGTTATGAACTTCTTGGAAGTAAAACATGAAAGCAAGATGTATACAAGCTTGTAGAGGATATGATTGGAACTTGAAGAAGTGGTGTGGAAAAGTGAGGAAGGGCCGAGATATGGGGATGTTTTGTGCAAAAAGTAAGGTAAGCTTTCTTCTTCCTCTTGAAGTAATTGGAAGTTATATGATGTTATAATTGATAGATGAACTTGTATTAAGTGAAAATGAGAACAAGAAATCATGTCACAGTTTTTGGCATGTTAGCCGAATTGGGACAATTTTGGTGTCGATTGGATTCGTTGGTTATTGTTGTTGTTATCGTCACTAATTACATGTTAAAATGAAGGAAATCTTGTTATTACAAGATGATATGGTTTGTATATAAGTGTTGGAATATGAATTGGATTGTAAGGAGTTATAAGAAGGGCTTTGATTGTAGTTGTTGGCCGAAAAACTGCATGAAACTGTGAGACGTTGTTGTGCTGTTTTAGGGGCTGTTTTATACGAGTTATATGCTGGAAATTTAGCTAGCATTATGCATGTTTAAATGTGGTAATTGCTAACGTATGTCCTTGTCACGACCCGACCTGACGGGCCGCGACCCGTCGCCGTAATGACGCCATTACACTAGCCCGTCACAAAATCAACTGACCCTTAAGGATAATAGAAAATTTCGGCAGCACAACGCTGCATCTATAACCTATACCCAAAATAGGCGAGCCGACAAGGCTGCCTTACACAACTATTCAACCATCACAACATGCTAGTCGACTAGGCTGCCACCAAATAGCATCACATAAGCAAAAGAGTAATCACAATAGGCAAGCCGACAAGGCTGCCACTATATACGAGAACATCCCAAAACAAGTGCAACAATACAACTAACTCAACCGCATAAACGTTCTACATAAGTCCAAAACACATCTATCACCCACAACTGTCTACAGACCTCTAAGAGTACAATACTGACATATGATGGAACAGGGCCCCGTCGTGCCCAAAATATACCTAAGTCTGGAATGTAAGGATCTGTACCAAAATAACTGGCTCCGGAACAAGGGAGGGAGCTCTTCAGCGGCTGGTAGATGTCCTAAGCTGGAGGGTCATCTATCTGAACACCTGAACCTGCGGGCATGAACGCACTTCAGGAAAGGGGTCGATGAAATAATGTCGAGTATATAAAACATGAAATACTGAAAATGAAATCACAACTAAGTCAAGTAAAGATAGAGAGTCATCCAGATTAACAAAAATGAGAGTCATATCAGAAATCATGAATGCTTACTCATACTGTCACTATGTCTATGTCTGTATATCAATCTGTATAACATGTCTCGGCCCTATAGTGAGGGACTCGATGGGAGTCTGTATATGTGCGCATATCATATCTCGGCCCTCTATGGAGGGACTCGATAAAATCTGTATATATGTATATAATGTGTCTCGGCCCTCTAATGAGGGACTTGATGAATTCTGTAAAGCTGCGCACGAACATGATCCGGCCCGGGACTCGGTGGAGTAAACAATAATACTTAGCACGATTAGATATCATGAGCAACCATATGCAATTAAAAATCATCTTTGACTCTCGATAATATCATCATAATAAACTCTTTTACTGAAAATCATAGACACTAATCAACAATTATCCTTTAAAACTGAACTTATAGGAATTACGTACGTCCGTCGTACTTTCATTAAAATCATGCCAAAAAGAAGGAAGGAAGAGTTTTACATACCTCTTAGGCGAATTACTCAACTCAATACTAAAGTATTCCTAGTCTAGTACTTCAACCTATAATAAGGAGTAATATGTTCGTCTCCCTAATTTCTAACGTAAGTTAAATTGAATAACGACTTCCGATTTGGGCAGCATTTCCCCTATTTATATGCATATCCACAATTAATCAACAAGCCAAATCAAACCAACAACCACAACCATATCAATATGTAATCTAATTAGGCCCCATATACTACATATATGCCATCATACAATCTCCTTTCTCCTTATTTATGGAAGGCAACAATTTCAACCATCAAGTGACTATCACACCTATTTACCATTTTCATTCACTCCTTAAAATGTTACAACAGTGTATGAGATTCCAAAACTCCTTTCTTAGTTTCTTAAATTCCAATTCATCTCGCGTCACCTTAAATAACTAATTTCAACACAAGGTACCAATGTTTCTTTCAATCTTAACATACAATTAACGACAATAATAATAATAATAACAATTAATCTTGCACCAAAACAGCCTGTAAAGGTCACACAATGTCCGAGAATTATCCATGAATTTTAGGCCATTAACATGCAACCATTTTAACTCTTTTCTTAACTATTAAATCAACTTATATTTCCAACAATCCCATATAACGAATCCATATTTAATCTTCACAATTTCATCCATTTTTAATACGCAATTAGTGATGAAATTTACAACACAACACACGAATCCAACATATACCCGAAACAGCCCAATTCGGCTCACACCCAAATTTGACACATGCATTGTCTAAATTAAATATTTCTTCCTAACACAAGTCCATTACTTCAACTACAACAATATTCAACTTCAATTATAGCATAGAAAGAAGAATTTGCATACCTTAATTTAATCCCCAAAACAGTCCCGATGTTTAGCCACTGCTTTGTCAGCTGAACTTGTAACGTCCATAACTTTCTACTACAGTGTTTTATCGACGAGAGGTTTATTTAGTTGGAAACTAGACTCGACGAAATTCATTTTAGGCTTTTGAAACACCGAAAAACTCCTGATATACTAGGAGATATACCCCTTCAAAGTTGACTACAAATCTGTCAGCAACAAGCGATTTTCTGCCCATTTTCTTGCCCCTTTTCTTGCCCAATTGTTCACTTCTTCCACTCCAATTCACCATGAAATCATTCCATAATGTCAACCCATCATTTATACATGTTTTCCTTCCAAAATAAAATCTTGTCCAAAACTTGAAGAAACCCCCAGCCATTTTCTCGGCCAGTAGCACCGAAACCCCACTGTTTGGGTGTTAAAATTTTGCCTAGGATTATTGATGAATTAATCTAGGAAGGGAGAGATGAAAACTTAATTTTTTGGCTATGGATTTTTGAGGGTCTCGGCTGGTTTGAGGGGAGAGGGAGGAGAGAAATAGATTTTGAATTTACAAGTGTGGAAGATGAAGTATTTAGGGTAGTATTAGGATTTTCAGATTTTTCAATTATCCACTTTGGTCCCTCCACATATTACACTTTGATCCTCTAATTAATTACTTAACTAAATTAATCCCCTAAGTCGTAAATCTTAGTCCCACTTCTTTTAATCTTAATTCTCCTTCCCTTTAATTCTCGGAAATTCCATAAGGCCTCGTATTCTTCATGTCATAATTCTTATAATATGATACTAATACTTAATGGAAATATATAACTTATCATTTTAAATTCTCATTGGCATGCTCGTAGCTTGTGTAAATATTCTTACATCCATTATCCGAATCTTAATGACATTCTTAATCCTCGTCCTAAACTTATGAGGTGTAACAGTCCTAAAGGAACGAGGGTGTAGAAAGGTGTAGAAAGGCTTCATATCTTACCCTCATTGTTGTTGGAATATGGACTGTTTTCATGGACTGTTTTAGTAAGGATTAAAGGGCTATTTTACGTGAGAAATAGGTGTGTGAATCACATAGGTTTCTATTTTGGTTGTGCCCTTAATTGGTGCTTGGTTATTGATGTTATTGGCCTTATTTATAAGGTGGAAAAGTATGTATAAATAGGGGAAGTGCTGCCCAAATTTTTATAAGAAGGAGATTCATTATGTGGTATAAGTGTATACTAGTATCATGAATTTGATAGACATGTTATTGTGGTTATAGGTTGAAGTACTAATTGGGACGTATTCTACTTATCATGTTGGTTAGTCGTCAATAAGATTTGTGAACCTCTTTCTTCTTTCTTTGGTATGTTCCACGTATGAACCATAACTGTGGTATCGTTTCAAAAGTTATTCTACTCTTAGAAGTTAAGGAGTATTCATGTTATTGATTTTATGCTGAAAGCATGTCTAAATTATTCCTAAGTCCTTACCAAGTCTTATGTGAGATGTTGGTAAGAGTTTTTAGTAAGCATTGGAGTCGAGTTGATCTTGTCAAGTTACAACACTAATAAGTATTAAGCGTTGAGACTGATTTTTGTAAACGTGTTAAAACAAGCCATTGCAGCATTAAATGAAAAAGGTACTGACAATCAATTATATTGAAATGATTAGATTTCCATCTGCATAGTAACTAAGATATAACCAGTTCGTTTTACATTTTCTAGTTCACAACTGATTAGATAAGATCATTATAAAAATATAACCTACTACCGGCTCATAAAATGAATTAATTTGGCAATTCGGATCGGTTATCACCATGCAAATGTTTCCATAATGTTATCCAGATGAGAGAGACAAATTTAGATTATCGAGTTGGTACAAACGACAAGCGGTATGTGAAACTATCCTTTCTTCTTTTGGCAAGTTTTATATGAAGTAAGAGTACATCAGACGTACAAAGTTCTTTTGGATCCTAATCCTTAATGATACATGACATGATAGTGCCTTGGTGTTTTCTAAAATGAAAGATATGATAGTGCCTTGGTGTTTTCTAAAATTAAAGATGTGATAGTGCCTTGGTATTTTCTAAAATGAAAGTTATTCTATTTATTCCATTGAGAGACAGAAACGATTTTACTGTGTCCCAGAAAGGGGTCGGGCAGCCTACCATGCAAGTGTTTACCACGTCCTAGAAAGGGCCAGGTAGTATAGATAGATGATTTTACCGCGTCCCAGAATGGGTCGGGCAGTATACCTGTTATACCCCGTAATTCCATGACATTGATATGAGAACGTGACTAAAGAATTGAGATTTGAATATTGGAAGGAAAGTATAATTACATTTTCTTAAGGAAAAATTTTGGAAAAATATGACGACGGAAAATTATTAACTTGGAGTTTAATTCTTCTAATTGGATTTATGCAATTAGTATTGGATTATGAAGTATCATAATTATTAATATGGGGCCCGCCAAAAATTTCATAATTTTGCGGGGCCCTTCGATTTTAAGATATTTTTGTAAATAATGAAATTTGGCCAACGGGTGGGCGACATGTGTCCCCATCCACTTGTCTTGAGAACACTCCACTTGTTATATTGATAAGTCTTGCAAGACTTGAGACTTAGCTCATAATATCTCACCCAAAAACTCTCTTATCTTCTCCCTTTCTCTCCAAGATTTTTGAGAATCCCCTTAGATCAAAAGTGAAGATCAAGTGTTACTAATCCTCTTAGATTAAGCACATTGATTAGGTACTAAGCCAAGTTAACTCTCCAAGGTTAGGGGCTCACGGTTTTGGCAAGTTTTGCCAAGAAAAACCCTATCTTGTTATGACCTTTTTGGAAGTAATACAAGAAGGGGAGTTGGTTGCAAGCTTGTAGGGGTTACATGTGTGTGATTGGAACTTGAAGAAGTGGTGTAGAAATGGAGCTTTTGGCCGAGAGCTTAGGGGCTGTTTTGGTCGAAATTTGTGGTAAGATTTCTTCTTTCTCTTGAAGTAATTGGATATTACATGTTGTTATAGTATATATATGAACTTGTGTTAAGAAGAATGGAAAATAAGAAGTGTGTGTGAAATTTTGGGTGTTGGTCGAAACTTGGACAGTTTTGGTGATTGTTGGATTAGTTGGTTATTGTTGTTGTTTCCTTCATCTATTGCATGTTATAATGAAGTAATATTGTTGTTGATAAGTTTTTATTGTCACGACCCGACCTCGGGCCCGCGACTGGTGCCTTACCCCGGGCACCCTAGTGACAATACATCAGAGAAAATCAGCGGAAATAAAACTCATAGACATGGAACAATATAAAAGAAAAAACAAGCTAACCAATATGGTCACCTTTCTGCATATATATAAAACCCGAACAGTTATCCTTTACAAGCCCAACTCACAATAGTACTATAGACCTCTAAGAGTTTTTATAACAACTATGGCGGGACAGGGCCCCGCCATACCCCTGAATGTACAAGTACCTACAATGATAGGGAACCATACCAAAAGATAAGCCTACGGAGAAACGGAGCTTCCCAAAACGCAGAATTGTGACCCTAAGAGCGAGGATCAACAACCGGT
Source organism: Przewalskia tangutica (assembly GCA_029844215.1). Taxonomy (NCBI): domain Eukaryota; kingdom Viridiplantae; phylum Streptophyta; class Magnoliopsida; order Solanales; family Solanaceae; genus Przewalskia; species Przewalskia tangutica. The sequence continues at coordinate 83,077,075 of CM056720.1, read as the reverse complement.
GTACCTCTACCTGCGGCATGAACGCAGCCCCCCGAAGGAGGTCAGTACAACAGGTACCAATTATGTGAAACTGAAAATACTGTAATGAAATCATAATAGTCTATATAAAACAGGAGACATGTATGATAACCAACTACAGTACACAATGTATAAACCGTCATGTCAAGTCAGGGACTCATGCCCTTAAAGTCATCACTCAAACATAACCATGGGTCTCACGCCCACAATGTCAATCATGCCCGTGGAACTCCTTCCTCACTGCCGACAGTCTATGATATAATATAACACCAAAAGTACACATGAACACCAGGTCCCACCTGTGTCATAAAAAAACTGACTGGGGCAAGTACGAAAGTCAACTACGATCCAACAGATCAAGAACGGCCGGGAAAGTACGGGGCTAGCTACGAGATCTCGTGACATGCTATCAACCTCATGGAGAGCTAGTCCATGGCATAATAATAATATACCGGGAGTTTATCCCGCCGCATGGCCGCATGCCCCCGAAATTCCTTCATCGGTGCAGACATGTCCATGTAACAATAATAATATACCGAGTTTAACCCGCAGACGTGGCCGCATGACCCCGAATTTCTTCATCGGTGCGATATGTCCATGTAACAATAATAATATACCGAGTTTAACCCGCCGCACGTGCCGCATGCCCCTAATTCTTCATCTGCGTATATGTCCATGTAACAATAATAATATACCGGGAGTTTAACCCGCCGCATGGCCGCATGCCCCCGAAATTCCTTCATCGGTGCAGACATGTCCATGTAACAATAATAATATACCGGGAGTTTAACCCGCCGCATGGCCGCATGCCCCCGGAATTCCTTCATCTGTGCAGACATGTCCATGTAACAATAATAATATGACCGACCCTCCATTGAGAGACGCGGTAACCTAAGAATACAACCCTTTCACAACAAGGCTATCACAAGCAAGCACAGGCAAATTACCATACTTCTAGACATTCATTAACATGAAAACAGATTCACCATTTTTATAAACTCAAAGTACTTTCATTTTATGCCAACAATCCGGGTTTTAACCCCAAAGTACTACATACTTTAATTCTCTTAAAAAGATCTTTTTTTAAGTAAAAACCACACGATACTAATACCCGTAGTATCAAGACACTTTTATGTTTAAATCAAGTACTTTATACTTTTTAAACCAAGTGGCTTACACTTTTAAAACAACGTCAAGTATACTTTTAAAAACCCAAGTAACTCACTCTTTTATGATCAAGACACTCACACCTTTTAAAATCAAGCCACTTATACTTTGTTCAATATTTAAAAACAAGTTACTTATACTTTTAAACTCAAAGTAACTTACTCCTTTCAAAACAAGTAACCTATACTTTTAAATCAAGTTACTTCTCCTTTCCCAAAATTAAGTCTCTTAACTTTCAAAATAATCAAGTCTCTTAACTTTCAAAATAATCAAGTCTCTTATCTTTTAGAATAATCAAACCATTCTTTTATCTTCATAAAGTCGCTATAACTAACTTCCCATAAAGCCATTATAACACTTTATGTTTTAAACCAACCAAAGACAACCAAATTCATTTAACACACGTACGTCTACCGTACTATATAGTTCACAACAATCATGCTCAAGAGGATAGGAAGAATCACATACCTCTTCGGCTTATCCACTTGCCAAGTCGAATATGCCGCGCGTAGAATATCAACCTATAACAATCAAACACGTCTATCAACGTCTAGATCTCTTCGTAGAATATTTCTAAGTATAGGGTCTCTTATTCTACGGAAAATCGGGCAGCACTTCCCCTGTTTTTACATACTTTTCCACCTTTTTCAAGGCCCGAATTTCAATAACCAACATGCCACATTTAAGGCGCAATAACACAACAATACAAAAGGGAATTACACGCCTAACTGGACGTGTAAAATTATGTCCTACAAATAAACAAAATGGTCCATCAGTCCAATGTAAATACAGTCCAATGTAAATACAGTCCAAAGGAAATACAGTCCAATGTAAATACAGTCCAAAGTAAATACAGTCCATTTAGTTGGTATTCTTGGCCAACTACTACAATCAAACTTATCCAATTTTCGGCTAGCATGCCGGAATTACTTCTTTAATCTTCCAACTTATATTTCAATCTTTATATAAGTTATAATTACTTTGTTATTAACTGTCAACATGTAATAGATACGTTTTTACCATTTTAATGGCTAACATGCCAATTTTTCCATTTTTAGCAACTTAACAAGGTCCAAATCCTTTCCATCTTCCTTCCATGTATTACATACTTATTTATATACTTCCAACATATATAATATCCAACTTCACAAAGAGGACAAAGTTCATTTCCTCAAAGAGCCTAAAATAATCCAATAACTAAAAGTCGATCTGTAACACGTTTAGCTCCTATTCCTTACGTTCCAATCCGCTCCAAGCAACCCTTAGAAGCTCCTAACCAACTCTTCTTCAAGATCCAACTTCAAAAAGTGAAGAACACTTTAGGCTTCAAACATGCAAGGTTTCGGCCAAAAGGGGGTTTCAAGGCTAGGGGTATGAAATCTTGTCTAACACTTGGTTAACAACCTTCCTAACACATCAAGGAAGAACACTTAAGAGTTTAAGAATTGTTGGACAAATTTAGGTCAAGATATTGGCCCTTGGCCGAGAGCAACACTCAAGGGAGAGAGTATTTTCAAGTCTTGGAAATAATTCTAAGTGTGGAAGATTTCATCCTACTAGTGTGATGATATAAGACAACCAAGGGCTAGGATTAAAACATGTGTGTGGTTGAGATTAGGGACAAGTGTGTGTGGGCCCCACAAGCCACTTGTCCACACAAATATCTAGCACAAGACTTGCCCCACTTGTCCTCATTTTCGCCCCACATGGGCCCACTTGGGGTGACACGTGTCGCCCTCCTATTGGTCCAAAATATTTCATCTCCCGAAAACATCCATATTGGCCAAAATCTCGAAAATAATGTGGGCCCCACAAAACCGTAAATTTCTCCCGTGGGCTCCACGTGACCAATTCTGGAAAATAAAATCCATAATTCTCTTATATTCCAAGAATTCCAAATACCAAAATTGAGAATCCAATTCTCAATAATAAACTTTTTTCCTTCACGAGGTTCGGAATATTTTCCGTCGAAAATTCAAAATTTTCTTCCCTTTCGTACTTAGGGTTACATTCTCGTACGTACGTCCTCACATACATACACTGGAACTACGGGGTGTAACATTCTTCCCCCCTTAGAAACATTCATCCCGAATGTTCCTTCTAAGTCTCCAAACACACATGCGCCGGTATAGTCTTCACTATTATACTTACAAAACCAATTATGCCACATATGGCCATAATACAACATACGCGCAATACATAAATCCAGGCCAACGAGGAATCACCTCTAAAGTGTATAATATCACTATTAACTCCCACCCATAGTCTAAAGGATACTCTCTTCGTACCTTCACTTCACGTAAATAATTACTTCCAAACTTGGTCATTACTAGCTTCAATTTCCTTTAAGGCCATTCTCGGCCTTTACAACCCGGTTCTGGTCGAACGTGTCTACGAACTCGTACAATGGTTACCTAAACTTGGGCCTTGCACCCTCGTGACCCTATCACCTAGCGGGGCCACCTCAAACTGACCCCACTTCATTCTGGGTTGCGGGTTGACCCGCGATTGGTCCTCAACCCGACCCATTATCGCACTAAATCCTCATTCCTCGTCCGAAACAAATCTCACTATTCAAGTCATGAAAGCCTAGTGGTCTTCTTAGCTTAACTACCCACTTTTATTTCACACCACTCATGGACTTATCACCCTAATATACTCCACGTATACTATGTACTCCGACCAAGATCAATCGTAAAATCTTTTACTCAAGACGGACTTGCATCTAAGGTCTCCGTGGTTATCAAAATTCTAAGGCTCACAATTTCCATGTCCCCAAACTTACCTTTTTTACTAACCAGGATTTCTAAATCACAATTTACACAGAACTACCCGTATATAACACTTAACATGTAACCATCTTATCAACGCATACTAGTCTCAAAAAGGGTTAAAGATATACCTGTGACTATTGCTTCACTTTCCCTTTGTCGCTCTAATCATAATCCTGCCCTGCTGGGCGCATAGCTATAGAAGGCGATGAACCAGCCACTGATCCCGAAGGCTGAGTCTTAACATCCACGCTACCTCTGGTCGGACAGTCATTCGCCAAATGGCCCTGACGGCCGCAAGTATAACAGGATCCCATAGTAGCACGACACTCCCCAAAATGGGGTCTACCACATCGACCACACCGAGGTAGGGGTGGCTTCATCTGGCTAACACCCCTTCTCCTCTGGAAACTTGAAGCCCTAGAGCCCTAACACGCTCCTGAATACCCCAGACGTACTGAAGACAGTGAAGGAGGACTCTGTACTGGCTGAAGTGTATACCTAGCTCATTCGAGGTCAGACGCCGAAAGTTACCAAAAGACTCGATGTCTCGCCCTATTACGCTGATCTCGCCATTTCGCCGACCTCACGCTCTCGCCCCCGCATAAGCATGCATACGGGCAATGTTCATGCCCGGCTGAAGAGCTACTCCTGTATAACCCTCGGCTAGATAATCATCAAGTCCCGTGACATATCGGTGTACTCTATCCTCCATGTCTGCCACTGGAGTGGGGGCATACCGAGCTAATGAGTCGAACTCTATGTTGTACTCCCGAACCGTCCGCCCATTCTGTCTCAACATCATAAAACTATCCACTCGGGCTCTCCTCATCTGTGGAGGCAAGAAGTGGTTAAGAAACGCCTCCGAGAACTCGTCCCAACCAGCTGGAAACGCATGCTCCCCCCGGGACAGTTCCCATGAATCAAACCAGTTGACTGCAATATCCCACAACCGATACGAACCCAAGACACCGATTCGCCTCGAGGCCTTAATCACTCTCATGATCCGTCAGAGTCGCCGAATAAACTCCCGAGGATCTTCTCGCCTCGATCCATAGAACTCTGGCGGACTGCAACTCAAGAAGTCCCGAAGCCTCAAACTATCGGCTCTGGGGTGCACCACCGGTACTACCGGAACCTCCGACTCTCGTCTGTCCTCATGCCTAGCCACGATCCTAGCCAGTAACTGGGCCATCTCTTTGTAACCCATATCCTCGGCTCCTGGTCGTGGAACTGGAGGCTCAGATATCATGGCCTCAGTAGAAATTGCTGCCGCTGCGCTAAACTCTGCTGGGGCTGGCGGCGTCGCAGAACTCCCCGTATGAAGTACTACCTCAGGTAATGACTGGGCATGTGCCCTCATAACCCTCTGTGTTCTACTAGCAGCTCCCTCTGCTGCCTTGCCCTTCTGGGCCGCGGTTGCCTTGCGTAGAGGCATAACTGGTACATAAGAATACGTCAAAGGGAGTCCAACTTATAACACAGCTCTAAGGCACGATCTCAAAGTGAGAAGAATGGAAACCAATCCTAAATATCCTATAGCCTCCTGATTATAGGTGTAGTGCACAACACGCTGATAATTAAGACTCTACTAGATACGGTCTGTAGACACTTTCCGAGGACTAACTGCTCTGATACCACTTTTGTCACGACCGACTCGGGCCCGATCGTGCCTTACCCCGGGCACCCTATTGATAATATATCAGAGAAAATCAGCGGAAATAAAACTCATAGACATGGAACAATATAAAAGAAGAAACAGGATAACCAATACGGTCACCTTTCTGCATATATATATAAAACCCGAACAGTTATCCTTTACAAGCCCAACTCACAACAATACTACAGACCTCTAAGAGTTTTTATAACAACTATGGCGGGATAGGGCCCCGTCATACCCCTGAATGTACAAGTACCTACAATGACAGGGAACCATACCAAAAGATAAGCCTCCGGAGAAACGGAGCTTCCCAAAACGCAGAACTGTGACCCTAAGAGCGAGGATCAACAACCGGTGTACCTCTACCTGCGGCATGACGCAGCCTCAAGGAGGTCGATAACAGTACCAAGTATGGAATCAAAATATCAGAATGAAATCATAACAGTCTATATAAAACAGGAGACATGTATGATAACCAACTACAGTACACAATGTATAAACCGTCATGTCAAGTCAGGGACTCATGCCCTCAAAGTCATCACTCAAACATAACAATGGGTCTCACGCCCACAATGTCAATCATGCCCGTGGAACTCCTTCCTCACTGCTGGCAGTCTATGATATAATATAACACCAAAAGTACACATGAACACCAGGTCCCACCTGTGTCATAAAAAAAACTGACTGGGGCAAGTACGAAAGCCAACTACCAGATCCATCCTACATCAGCAACGACCGGGGAAAGTACGGGGGCTAGCTACCATATCCTGCCTGCGTCATCAACCTCGTGGAGAGCTAGTCCATGGCATAATAATAATATACCGAGAGTTTAACCCGCTGCATGGCCGCATGCCCCCGGAATTCCTTCATCGGTGCAGACATGTCCATGTAACAATAATAATATACTTGGAGTTTAACCCGCCGCATGGCCCCGGAATTCCTTCATCGGTACAGACATGTCCATGTAACAATAATAATATACCGGGAGTTTAACTCCGCGTGGCGCACGTGTCACGACCGACTGCTCGCGAACGGTGCCCTACCCAGGCACCCCTTTCTGATACATCGAGAATAGCAATGAACATACACGACTTATAAAGTGCTTAAACATAAAATAACAACAGGCTAGCCGATAAGGCCACCTTCCGTAAACTATACATAATAAAACAGTACATTTTTTTTCTTTACAACCCAATCCACAAATGTGACTACTGCACTTAAGAATAACAATCGTGGCGACGGGGGCCCCGCCATACCCCTGAATGTACAACAACCGACCATACCAGGGATAAGCCTCCGGAATAAAGGAGCTTCTCAACAGCTAAACAGTGATCCTAAGAGTGAGGATCAACAACCTGTACTATACCTGCGGCATGAACGCAGCCCCCCGAAGGAGGTCAGTACAACATGTACCAAATATGTGAAACTGGAAGTACTGTAGTGAAATCATAAGTCTAAAATAAAACCGGAGACATGTATGATAACTCATATAACAGAACAATGTGCCTTACTAACAATGAGAGTAAATAAGAGTATACTTACAACATAAAAATAGGAAGCTCACGATCAAAGCAGGACCACCCGCCCGCAGTATCATTAAGCAATCCTACTCCTAGGACTATTTCACCCGCATAGGTCGTGTGGACCCGCATGAGGTATTCCTCGCATAGGTTGTACCCGCCCGCATGGGACTATTTCACCCGCATAAGCCCTTACGGACTCGCATGAGGTATTCCTCGCATAGGCTGTATCCGTCCGCATGGGACTATTTCACCCGCATAAGTCCTTACGGACTCGTATGAGGTATTCCTCGCATCGTGGGTAGAAAATCCACGGAATATGCAAATGCCACAAACCCGTGGAATGACCCCGTAATGAATAACATACCACTAGCACAAACCGGCTATCACACATAACATAAGCACTACCGGCTTATCATACCATATATAAGCAAGTTAAGAAATCCCCTAACTTCTTATTAGTCTTATACATGTACTCTCTCATTTTTAGTTTACTTAAGGCACTAACATGTCATTATAAAAATCCAGGAATTTAACCCAAGGTACTACGTACTTCTACTCTTTTAAAATGACTCTTTTTCATACAAAACTTCCAAGATACTAATAACCATAGTATCAAGTCATAACTACTTTTCAAGACAAGTCACAATGCCTTTTAGAAATACAATTATAGGCTTCTAAATCAAGTGACTTCTTTCTTTAAAACTTTAAGCAATTGGTGCCTTTAAATCAATTTGCCTTTCATTATTTCAAGTCATTTATCATACTTAAATTACTTAGAGTAAATCACTCTTTTTAACCTTCCATAAAGCTAGTATAACCAACTTCCCATAAAGCCGTTATACTAGCTTTATACCCTAGGAACTTACATTCTTCTTTAAAACCAAGAGGCTTAAACTTTCCAACAAAACAAGTATCAAAAATACTTTCAACATACTTAAAGTCTCTTAACTTTTGAAAACCAAGATATCCTTAATATTTAAACAAGTGAGTTAATTCCCTAACTCAACCAACTTGGACATTCTTAAAATAAGCCAAGGATATCAAATGGACTAGATTGTCAAAATCTTGTACGTCTACCGTACTATACATTTACAACTTATTCATGCTCAAGAGATAAGAAAGTTCCACATACCTCTTCGATTTAATCCACTTACCAAGTCCAATATGCCGTACGTAGTATGTCAACCTATAATGACCATAGTACGTCTATCAACTTCTTACTTCAAACATAGAATATTCTAAGTGCAAAGTCACTAAATTCTACGGAAAATCGGACAACACTTCCTTTGTTTCTACATACTTTGCCACCTTTTTCAAGGCCGAATTCAATAACCAAACACGCCACATTTAAGGCTCAACAAAGTAGTTAACAATAGGGGATTACACGCTTAATCAAGACGTGTAAAATTCCGCCCCACAATTGACATTAAACTAGTCCAAAAATACAATGTCCATTCGGCAATTAGGGGCAACAATACCAATTCTTTTCCAATTTCTATTCAATCCAAATCGTTTAGTATAACATGTTATAAAGCCTCAATTGATTATAACAACTATAATCTTCAAGTAGATAACATGCGACGATTTTAGTTAACGACCAATTTGTAATTCAATTTCAAATGACTCAACATGTCATTTTCGGATTTGAGCTTCCAAATTTCCATAACACTTATCAATCTTCATAACACATATCACATGATCATTTCTAACTTATAAAAACATGGAATCTTCAATTACAAAAGTAAGACGAAGATTATACCTCATTTAGCCCAAATATGATCCAAGATTACAAGTCGATCCTTAGCAATCTTAGCTCCTCCTTTCGACATTCCAATCCACTCCAAGCAACCTTTAGAAGCCTATGAAGAACTCCTCTTCAAGTTCCATCTTCAAAGTTGAATAACTCCTTAGGTTTTCGCCTTGCGACTAATACGAAAACACCATATTTCCGGGATCTTTCTATTGAGATACACTTACAATACCCTTAGGTACCTTGGTTTAAAGTATGGAGCTTATTGGACAACAAACAAAAAAAATTCTCTCCTAATGTATGCCAAAGCCGAGAGCCTCACTTTGTTTTCTCTCAATTCTTGAAATTTTTTCTAAGTATGGAGACTAGTCTTGCACTAGTAGTGGTATATATAATTAAAACAAGGGCTAGGATTCATCCAAATGGAAGGTCAAGATGTGGTCAATTATCTCAAGCTATTGACTCTTGACTTAGTCAAACTTATCAAGCCAAAGTCTTTGCAAGACTTGATCATCTCATTAGTGGTCAAATGACCATTATATCCATGCCTAATTCGTCCAAGGCCAATAAGGGGGTGACACGTGTCGCCCTCCCATTCGTCGCAATATTTCATTTTCCGACAAATTCCAAAAATTTCGATAAATTGTTACTCGTCTCTAATCTTAACATTTGTGAGTTCTTACGTATGTTCTTATAAACATATCCAGAAATACGGGGTGTAACATTCTTCCCTCCTTAGAAACATTCGTCCCCGAATGTTCTTTCGGGAGTCAAACTTAAAGATAGCGACATAGTCTCCTTACAACCCCTACATACCAATAATGCCACACGTGGCCACATAATAATACTTATACCAAAATGTCAAGCTGAACCCCATGTGTCAACGTCGGTTATCTGCATAAAGCTTCTGCTGACTCTGAGCTTACTAATAATCTTTCCTGGATAAGCTTCGCCTTATCCACAACCCGCTGAATCAAGTATGGACCAAATAACTGGACCTCGCCTATGTCGAACCAACCAACCGGCGATCTACACTTTCTTACAGACAAGGCCTCATACAGGGCCATCCGAATACTGGAAGGGTATCTGTTATCGTACGTAACTCCACAAGAGGCAAATAATTCTTTCAGCTAACTCTGAAATCAATAACATCGGCCCACAACCTATCCTCAAGTACCTGGATAGTACGCTCTGCCTGTCCGTCGGTCTGAGGGTGTAATGCAACACTGAGACTTATCTGTGTCCCTAACCCCTTCTGAAAAAACCTCCAGAAGTTATCCGTAACCGAGCTCAAATGTCTGACATCATAAACGTAGGAACCCCGTGCAGTCTCAAAGTCTCCTTGCTATACAAGCTAGCATAATCCTCAGCCGAGTACGTGGTCCTAACCGGAAGAACACAGTTGGTTTCGTCAGCATGTTTACTATGACCCCCAGAGGGTCGCACTTCCCCTGAGTATGATGCCACCCTGTAACAAGATCCATATTAATTACCTCCCATATCTAAGTTGGGATTTAAATCGCCTTTAATAGCCCACTGGCTTCTGGTGTTCAACCATGACCTGCTACTAATTCGGATATCAAGCAACAACTCTACTATGTCCCTTTTTCCGGTCATCTTACCCATACATACATCTGAGGTCACGACACAACTTAGTCGACCCCGAACAATTTGAGCAACAAGCACTGCGTGCCTCCCCTAAAACCTGCTGACTAGTCCTGCAGCACCGGGTACACACAATCTATCCTCATCTCACAGCACCTTATCCGGTGCTACTCAAACAGGCTCTTCTCTTCTCGGAGAGCCGTATCTCGATACCGTATCATAACTGGATCCTCATATTGTCGCCTCTTTACCTCCTCAACGATGGAAGACTCGGCAACCTCTCGGATCTAAACTTCATTAACCTTGGAAATAAATAATCGAACCCCTCGGCTCGTTAGCTAACGAATCTCACGGACCACGTCATGTCTACCTGGCTGCCCATCTGACAGACTACCCATAGACCCACGACTAAGAGTATCTGTAACTGTCTTAGCTTTCCCCGGATGGTATAGGATATCGATATCACAATCCTTGAATAACTCTAACCACCGTCGCTGTCGCAAATTCTACTACCTCTGTCTGAAGGTATACCGGAGGCTTTTGTGGTCTGCACAAATATCCACATGAAGTCTATATATACGTCATGCCCCCAAATCTTCAAGGCATGATTTAACTGCCGCCAGCTCTAAATCGTGAGTGGCGTAATTTTCTTCCCTGCTTCCCTAACTACCGGGAAAACATAGGCTCTATCCTTATCGGTTTGCGTCAGCACACAACCTAGCCCAACACCCAACGTGTTATCATAATAACCTAACCCTCTAGTCTCTCAGGAGAGGTTAGAACTGTAGTCGTGGTCAACTTATCTTCCAATAACTGGAAGTTTTTCTCATAACTGTGAAATATTCGGGTATCCTTAATCTCAATCATGGTTCCTGTTTCCCTTTCTCTATTGCAACCAAACTTGGTCATTAACTTAGATTTGATTCTTTTGCTTGCCTCCTGGCTAATACTTCCTGTCAATCACAATTTAGGGGGGGGATTTCCTTGATCTCGTCAAGTAGTAACCCGCTTATTCTCTCCCAGCTCGTAGAGCTTAGCCAGGTGTTCAACCTCAACTCACGGTATTACATAATCCAATGACTTGTCAAGATTTCTCATCATTCGAGTGTCTACTTGTCTTTCCTTTACAAGTTAATTCAAGTTGTCCTGGGGTCCCTCACCTCCCCGTATCTCCTTACTATCTTTCTCGTTAGTACAGATGCTACCACCTTTCCTCGAGGTGTTCTTACTGCCCATTATTTACTAATGGTCTTACACTAGTCTGGGGTAATCATATCTCGTGCAACTTACATAACCATAGTCGTATTCTCTTTTATCATTCTGGTCATAACCTTACCTTATGCTTATTATTAGCAAAAGTATTTCTATCTTGATTCATAATCGTACAGTTTCATATATGCGTACTACCTGCATTTTCATCCTTACGACACTTTCTCGACCATTTCGTAACATCGTTCTTAATTACCCCAACACAATACTTTTCCCACGGTTATCTAAAACTGTAACCTATGGCATGACGATACTGAAGACCTTACCAGTCCCTTATCCTTCGTTTAACAATCATGGGTACACATAACCCCATGATACGTAAAATTGTCCTAACGTGGGGGAGAGAACTTATCTCCACTAAATAAACTTTCCTTGGAGTCGCAACCCTAATCACAGGGTCCTCTTGCGGTCCAGTAAATATCTAATCATTACGCACCGCCTTAAAGTCGTGTAGATTTTCAAAACCTACCAAAGATATCTTCTGTTTTCCGTAGGCAGCACTCGTACTTATCTTATTCTTGCTTGCGCGCTATCCTGAACTTATCCGGAAGGTCGTGGCCCTGACCGCCACACCAAACCAACTCCAAGTACATCCAAGGGCACTTAGCATAAACTTCTTCAAATTTGAGTTTACTTACTTTCTGCATCAATTTACCTCAAATGAACAAGTCATACAGACTTATTAAAAACAATGATGCCATTTTCAGATCCAAGGAATACCTGTCTGCATAAAGAATAATAATAAGGCAGATCCTTCGATATAATCAGAAGGATTTTTAGGAGAGACACATGGTGTCACTTGTATCCAATCTTTGTAAAACCCCATATAAGGTTCAAGACTTGAATTTCAGGTCCAATCATATTTCACCATGGAAATATCCATCCGGGGAGTAACTGGCCATTCTGGTTGTTCTTAAAGATTTCTGAATTCACAGGATAAATGACCTAGGTGCTTGGAAGTTCTCAACAGACTATCCTCTAAAAAATTTACCAAAGTGTAGGTATAAAGACTAATATGATTCTAATTATAATCTCTCAAAGTTGTTTATCTTTGGTATTATGATATTATAATTGATCTGGATAATAGACTAAGGGGGAGTTTAACTAGAGAAAGAGAGTTTTTTCAATAAAGTTTTGTATTGAAATTTTTTCGAATGAATGATAGGTTTACAAGAGACTTTTTATATAGATAACCTCGGCGGATCTTTGATAATAAAATGACAAAATTGCTTTTTCAAAGTCATAAAGTGATTAATAACAACTTTTTTCAATAGACAAAAGTGCTACATTTTCCTGTCTGCTATGATTGTCGATTTTTCCAAAGCTTTTGTCTTCTTGTAATATTTTTCAAAGATGTCACTTTGTTCTTTTGTCTTTTGTTTGATTGCTTTCTAGGTGCTCTTCCTTGATAATATTTTCTTGATTTTTTTTATATCTCCATCGGATTCTCTTTGTTATTGCCTTCTTTGTTACTTTCTCAATGTCTTCTTATCTCTTCCTTGATAATATCCTTTGAGTGATATGATTTAGAATACATGATAATATTTAGTAATACATGATAATACATGGGTTTCAAGTAATAAAATTACATGGTCCCTGTCAGAGTAGTAAATTGGGTTGCAAGTAGCAAAACTGCATACTCCCTGCCGCAGTAGTAAATTGGGATGCAAGTAGTAAAACTACATGCTCCCTTTCACAGTAGTAAATTGGGTTGTAAGAAGTAAAACTACATGCTCTCTTCCATATTTTTTTTTTATCGTTGTGCTAGTACTGGTGGTAGCATTTGTATTTATTATAGGGTTTCTCTTTTGTCCGACTACCATCTGGTAATGGTCAATGGTTTCCTTTGCATTTTTATGTTTTAAATTTATAACTCTATCATGTATTAGTGCTAGTTCTGTGGTATCCTGTGACTGGATGTGGTTGTCATAATACAGGGTAATAATTTCTTTTATTTCTCCTCCTTTAGAGGTTCCAATAATAGCTGCCTTTCTGGCTCGTAACATGTCCTCTATCCTGGCTTTCAATGTGTGTATTCCAAATACTCTTTTTGTACTAAGGTATCCTTGGACCTATTACAGAGTACATGGTATTGTCTTTTTCAGAGGACCATCGTCTCTGCTAATGTTACTGTTTTTTCCGATTTTGAATATTTGACATATTACTATGAATTTTCCTGTTAAGTTTGTTGATGCATCAAACATCTGTATTCCATAGACTCCTTTCTGAATGAGTTCATCATGGTTGTTGTAGAGTCAACTATAATTCTTGGTAGTTTAGCAATGTTTTACTTATTCTCATCCACTATCAATTTGTCAATAAAACCATAAGTGAATTGTTATACCCCGTATTTCCAGAGTATGTACGTGAGGACATACGTACAAAAATTTGAGCCTTAAAGATTAGGCAAGGACGAAATTTTGTGCACAAGTACCGAAAAGAATCGTTTTCCGACGAAACGTTTAGCAAGACTTGCGAAGGGAAAATTCCGGCTATGTCATTTATATTTTTTGCGGATTTTTCCGAGAGACGAAATACTTTGGACCAACAAGAGGGCGACACTTTTCACCCTCTAATTGGTGGACTTGTGGGCGGCATTGGGACGATTTGGAGGGCTTGTAGTTGGTAGGATATTTTGTGATAGTTGGTGTGGTAGATGGATAAGGTACACATGGATGAATCTTGACCCTACACTTGCCTTGCACTTGGCATGATCTTGGTCATTGGTTGGCCATTGCTTGCCCTCCCCTTTGAAGACTTCTTCATCCAAAAATTGTTCCAAGTCTTGAAAACCTTTCCCCCTCTCTTGTAGTGGTTCGTCCAAACCTCCCCCTCCCCCTTTGAGTAGGCCTTTGGCCGAGGGGTACACCCCGCCTCCTAGTAGCCTTGGCCGAGAGTACCCCCCCCCCCCCTTGCCTAGTTGTTCTCGTAAAATACTACCCCCCCTCTTGGTAGAAATACTCTCCAAGTATTGTTACTATTCCCAAAATACCTTGGCCCAAATACCTTGTAGTATTCCAAGGTTACACTTATACGAAAAGCCCAGAAATACTATTATACTTCCCTTTAGTCACTAAACGAAACCCTAAGGAAAATCTTCACGGTTGATTGAAGTATTAGGAAGAAGTTTCGTAGAACTTCTAAGGGTTGTTTGGAGCGGGTTAGAGCACCCGGAGTGGGAGCTAAATGTTGCTCAGGATCGACATTATAACTTGGATAATTTTGGGCTTATCGAGGTAAATACTCTTGACCTTCTATTGTAATTGGAAATTACATACTGTAGTTGTATAGAAATGAATATAAGATTCATAGAAGAGAATTGAACTGTAATAGAAGGATATTACAAAAAAGACTTGAACTGAAATCACATCAGAAGAATAATCTACAGAGTAGTCTAGTCATTGATAGACTTGTATAACCTTTATAGGTTGAATGTTCTGCGAGTAGCATGTTGTCACGACCTGAACCTGGGCCCGTGACTGGTGCCTTACCCCGGGCACCCTAGTGATACAACATCAGAGTAATCAGCGGAACATAAAACACATACATGAAACAAATGAAGTACAAAGCAAGAACTGAGGAAAACTTGCCTTTCGCATATATATAAATAACAACTCTTACAAATGAGCAGTTAAATCCTTTTTACAAACCCCGCCACAACAAGATTACAGGACTCTAAGAAATGATATGACAACAATGGCGACGGGGCCCCGCCATACCCTGAATGTAAATACCTACAACGACAGGACTATACCAAGATAAGCCTCCGAGAAACGGAGCTTTCCCAAACGCTGAATCGTGACCCTAAGAGCGAGGATCAACGATCGGTGTACCTTTACTGCGGCATGAACGCAGCCGGCGAGGTCGATAACAGTACCAAGTATGTGAAACATGAAGATACGTAAATGAAATCATAGTAGTCTATAGAAAGCGGGAGATATGTATGATAACCAAACTACGCCACAATAAATAAGCGAATATGTCTAGTCGGGACTCACGCCCTCAAAGTCATCACTCCAATATAACAATGGGTCTCACGCCCACAACATCAATCATGCCCGTGGAATACCTTCCTCACGCTGGCCATCGATGATAGAAAAGCACCAAGGAATACATATGAACAGCGGGTCCCACTGTGTCCAAATAAAGCGATAAGGGGTAAGTGCGAAGGCATAGCCGACTACTAACACCTACGAGACTAACAAGGTCATAAAGCGTATCATGATATCTGTCTGCATCACATGATCAAAGCTGGTCGCTCGCCCGCAATATCAAATATGCGCGTCTAGCCCTGGAACTCCCCGCAGCTCCGCATAGGCCAGTCTCATAGGCCCGCATGAGGTATAACCCCGCATCGAGGGTAGCTACTCCCCGGCATCGTCCTGGACTCGCAGTCCGCACGGCCACATGCACCGCATGACCATAAAGGCCGCACACTAACCGGAACTCTCGTAGCTCGCATAGGCCGGGACCCGCATGAGGTATTCTCGAATCATGGTCCCGGATCGCCGAGTCTACCGCGTCGAGGGCGGCTTAACCCCGGAACACGGTGAGTGGTATAAATACCAACATAACAGTTTATCGTTTAGACAACATAAGCACAATCAAGGGAAAATCCCTTTACACAAACATCACATAATACTAACACACGTAGCATCCTAATATGATTACTTATCAAATCAAACACGAAGGTATTACAAGGCTATCACAAACCAATACAATCAAGTTATTCACACATAAGGTACTTCCTACTATATGATTAACGAGATCGGGTTTTATCCCCAAAGTACTTTATACAATATCTCTTTAAAGATATGTTACTTCAAAAAAACAACACCATACCCGTAGTATATGAAAATAGAGTGATTATATTTTGAAGTAAATCAAAACACTTACCTTTGTAAAATCAAGTAACAACATTATTTTCCAAACGTCCAAGTTTGCCTAATTTCAAATGTTCACGGTTCTTATTTTAGAAAGGTTTCGTATTTCATAGTCTTATTCATTTAAGAATATAATTCTCTTTTAAACTATCTGAGAAACATAAGCCTTATATGTGAGTAGGATATTCTTGTTTATAACAATCTTACTACAAGACCGTGATCTAGGAAATATCATTTTGTCTCATCTTAGCTTCATGCGGATGGAAGTTTCTACCGGTTTTAATAATACTTAATCACAAAACATTTCCTTTTATTACGCTGCGTTGGTTTGTCGATACATTCGATTTCAAATCAAGAAACATTCTTAAGCCGTTATTATCTAACTTCCCATAAAGCTAGTATAACTCTTAAGTTTTCAAAACCAAATATTACTTAACTTTCGAAATGATTCAAAAATCTTTTGAAATACTTCAAGTTCTTTATTAACACATAACAAGCCAGTTATAGTTCAAATCAGTTACCTTTTTAAAAATCACAAGTATTTTCTTACTAACATAAAGCTGTTATAACCAACCTCCCAATAAGCCGTTATAACACTTTATGTTTTAAACCACTCAAATACGTTTAGCACATGTACGCGTCACCGTACTACATAGTTCACACATATCATGCTAGAAGAGATAGGAAGAGGTTCACATACCTCGCGACGAGTATCGACTAATAGCAAAACGCTTCAAGTACTTCCAACCGTCGGCTACTCCTTAAGCCAAGTAGATCGCGTCATACGTAGTACTCAACCTATAAGGCCACAAGGCGCTTATTAATATTTAGATCTTATCGTAGAACATTCTACGAAATTCGCGACACTCCCGCACACAGGCGTAAATCTCCTCCTTTATCGAGGCCTGCTACCAAGCCAACCAGGGGTTTGCACGTCTAACCGGGCGTGTGCGATTCTACTACACAAAGAAAGCTACACAAGTCTATGTAATACGGTCCATGTAATTCTGATTCGAGACTCTTCTTTCGAAAAGGTTTCTTATTATTCAGGCTTAAGTCAAAAGACATTGCCGATAACAACGTTCCGTTCTATATATAGTATACTTCAACTATATAATAATACAACATGTAATTTCCAATTACAATAGAGGGACAAGATATTTACCTCGATAAGCCCATAATTATCCAAGTTATAATGTCGATCCTAAGCAAGGTTTAGCTCTACTCCGTGCGCCCAAACAACCCTTAGAAGTTCTAACCAACTTCTACTTAAATACTTCAACCAACTATGAAGATTTCCTTAGGGTTTCGGTTTGAGACAAAAAGGACAAAAGGTAGTATTTCCGGGCTCTACGTATAGAGGTAACTTTTGGAATACAACAAGGTAAAGGCTAAGGTATTTTGGGCATTATAACAATACTTGGAGAGTATTTCTACACCACAAAAAGGGGGGGTATTATGAAACAACTAGGCTAGGGGGTACACTCTCGGCTAGCACCACAGAGGGTGCTCTCGCCATGAGGAGGCCTCGGCGAACTCTACACAAAGGGAGGAGGAGGATTTTAACACTTAGAAATATTTAGGAATGGATGAACAAGTCTTCCAAGGGGGGGTATTTATAGCAAAACCCAAGGCCAACCAATGGCCAAGATCAAGCCATGTGCAAGGCAAGTGTAAGGCCTAGATCAAGCCAAGTGCACCTAACCTACTCCACCAAACATGGCACAAAACAAGCCACAAACAAGGCCCAAAATAAGGGACCAATCGGCAAGGCCAACCAACCCTTGACCAGCCCACTAAATCGTCAATGAGGGTGACAAGTGTCACCTCCCGTTGGCCCAAATTATTTCTTCTCTCGTAAAAATACGAAAAAAATATAAATGTCATAGCCGGAATTTTCCCTACGAAAGCTGTGGAAACGTTTCGTCGAAAAACGACTCTAATCGGGTGTTGTGCACAAAGTGAAAATCGGCCAAGCCTACTTAAGCTTCAAAATTTTTCTACGTACGTCCTTACGTACATACACTTGAAATACGGGGTATACCATTCTCCCCTCCTTAGAAACATTCGTCGAATGTTCCTTCTAAGTCTCAAACAAGCGCGCGCGAGATAGTCATCACTACTATACTTAATAGAACAATCCTGCCACACATGGCCACAGAAACACCTTCGCAAATACCTCCATCCAAGTCCACGAGGAAACACCTCTAACATTACCACAAACACCTCTCCGGGGTCTAAAATATACTTCCTTCGCACCTTCTCCTTACAAAAGAAATGATCACATCTATGCTCGCCATACATGCTCGCTTCTCCCTTTACTCGTCGTGATGATACCACTTTTGTCACTTTGCCGCGAGGTTCTAGTGTCACTCCGCGACCCAACAATTGGTACCGGCTGCATGCGATCCACGAGGTCGTGACACTCGAACTCTTACCACATTTCAAAGCGCTTGGTTCCAAAACTCGGGGTCACTATCTCTAACGTGGTCATCATTAACTGGGAACACTCTGGATGGATCTCCGATACTTTCCCGATCATAACAAAACGAAAGACCGGACGTACTGCCTCCTAAGTCGGACGGCAAAAGCTAACCTATAGGCAACCTGGCCTATTCTTCACATGAACCCAAAAGGGCCCCAGTAACTCGGGCTAAGTTCCTCTGTTTTCCAAAACTCGTCACCTGACGGGTGGTACTTCCAAGACCGACCGTCGGCACGAACTCTGGCGTCGTGCCGATTATCCATACGATTTCTCCGAGCCGCGAACCTCTTCTAGACAAGCTTTACCCTATCCACAGTCTGCTGGAACAAGCCTGAACCAACTATCTGAATCTTGCCAACATCGAACCAATCGACCGGCGACTTACACATCCGCCCCCTACCAGGCTTCATAAGGCGACATCCGAACACTGAAATGGTAACTTAAACTCTCCCTCCACAGGAGACAACAATCTCCACAACTACCCCTGAAATCCACACCGCCCGAGGCGAGTGCGGTCTGAGACTCACGAGTTCTTAACCACCTTGGTAAAACTTCCAGAAACAAAAACAGCCGTACCCTGGGCTCCACTGTCTGTCCTAAGGTGAAGGTAGGCACCCCGTGCAGCCTTACAACCTTTCTGATTAATCAACACTGCCGAGTAAACGGTCTTTGCTAGAAGACAAGACGGCTGACCTCCTCGGCCCGACTACTGGTCGAATGCATCCACGAACTCGTACGCTGGTTAACTAAACCTGGGCCTAACACCCTCGTGACCCTACCACAAGGCGGGACCGCCACAAACTGACCCCACCACCAAACATGCCGCGGGTTGACCCGCAACGTGGCCTCAACCCGACCCGGCAACGCGCTAACCGCTAGCTCTCCGAAGGAAAACTCTCACTAATCACGTTACGAAAACCTAGCGGTCTTCTTAGCTCAACTACCCTCTTTCATGCCACACTACTCAGGGACTTATCCCGTAACATAGCTCACGTGCACTATGCACTCCTATAAGGGTTAAACATAAACATACGTCTTTTACTCGAGATGGCCTTACCTCTAAGATCTCTACGTATAAAACTCTAAGGCTCACACCTTCTCTATCCTCCAAATCTTCCTTGGTTAACTAACCAAGATTTCTAATCACAATAAACACTCATGGTATCTGAACATAACACTTAAGGTATACTCACGTTTTCACGGATACATAGCTCTAGTGGTTAAAGATATACACGAATCTCTTCTTCCTCCTTAGTCGTTCTAATCAAACGCCCGTAGGCGCATAGCTAAGGAAGATGACAAACTACCCACCGATCCGAAGGCTAAGTCCTCCGCAGGACACTCTTTCGACATCGGACCACGGCGGTCATAGGTACAACAAGTACCAACCAAAAGACGACATTCCCTGAGATGACGCCTGCCACACTGTGAACACTGAGAAAAACTGAATCGGATTTGGAACCTTCGTGTGATCGTGAGCAAAGCTCGAGCTCGACCAACTCCTGCGTACCGAACGTCCCGAAATCCGTGGAAGTCCACTGCTGCCGGGCGGAGGTGCATATCTAATCTCGGTGGTGGCGACTTGCCTCGAGAGTTACTAAAGGACCTTGCTGCTCGGCCTCTCCTGCGTCGCCGTTAACCCGTCGATCTCTACGCTTCTCGGCCTGCTGCGCATAAGCCCGTACACAGGCCATGCTCAAGCCTAACTGAAGAATTATTCTTGCACAACCCTCTCTTAGATAGTCATCAAGACTCGCGGTACATCGGTATACTCTCTGGTAGCCACATCCATAGCTAGTAACAGGGTCGCCTCTTTGCAATCTATATTCCCTGTCCCCGGTCGTGGGACTGAAGGTTCAAATATCATGGCGCAGTAGGAACTGCCGCCGCCGTGCTAAACTCTGCTGGGGCTAGTGACGTCGCAGAACTCCCCAAATGAAGCACCACCCCAGGTGATGATCGGGCCTGTGCCCTCGTAACCCTCTGTACTCTACTCGCAGCTCCCTCGGCTGCCTTGTCCTCCTGGGCCGGGTTGCCCTACGCGGAGGCATAACGGTAAGGGAAAGAAATACGTTAGAGGGTCCAACTTACAACACCGCTCTAAGGCACGATCTCAGAGTGAGAAGAATAGAAACCAATCCTAAATATCCTATAGCCTCCTGATTATTGGTGTGGTGCACAACACACCGATAATCAAGACTCTACTGGATACGGTCTGTAGACACTTTCCGAGGATTAACTGCTCTGATACCACTTTTGTCACGACCGAACTGGGCGTGGTCGTTCCTTACCGGGCACCCTAGTGATACAACATCGAGTAATCAGAACATAAAACACATATATGAAACAAATGAAGTACAAAACGATGTCGAGAAAACTTGCCTTTCGGCATATATATAAATAACAACTCTTACAAATGAACAGTTAAATCCTTTTACAAACCACGCCACAACAAGATTACTACGGACCTAAGAAATGATATGACAACAATGGCGGACAGGCCCGCCATACCCACGAATGTAAATACCTACAACGACAGGACTATACCAAGATAAGCCTCGAGAAACGGAGCTTTCCCAACGCTGAATGTGACCCTAAGAGCGAGGATCAACGACTAGTGTACCTTTACTCGCGTGAACGGCCCCGCGAGGTCAAGACAACAGTACCAAGTATGTGAAACATGAAGATCGTAAATGAAATCATAGTAGTCTATAGAAAGCGGGAGACATGTATGATAACCAAACTACGATTCACAATAAATAGCGATCATGTCTAGTCGGGACTCACGCCTCAAAGTCATCACTCCAATATAACAATGGGTCTCACGCCCACAACATTAATCATGCGTGGAATACCTTCCTCACCGCCGCGATCGATGATAGAAAAGCACCAAGGAATACATATGAACGGTCCCACGTGTCCAAATAAAACGATGCAGGGTAAATGCGAAGGCATAGCCGACTACTAACACCTACGGTACTAACAAGGTCATAAATCGTATCATGATATTTGTCTGCCGTCACATGATCAAAGCCGGTCGCCGCGCAATATCAAATGTGCGCGTCTAGCCCTCGAACTCCCGCGACTCGCGTAGGCCAATCTCATAGGCCCGCGTGAGGTATAACCCGCATCGGTAGCTACTCCGGCGTCGTCATGGACTCGCGATCCGCATGGCCACATGCCGCGTGACCATAAAGGCGCACTAACACGGAACTCGTAGCTCGCGCATAGGCCCGGGACCGCATGAGGTATTCTCGAATCATGGTCCCAGACCGCCTGAGTCTACCCCGCATCGGAGGGCAGCTTAACCCCCGGAAACACGGTGAGTGGTATAAATACCAACATAACAGTTTATCGTTTAGACAACATAAGCACAATCAAGGGAAAATCCCTTTACACAAACATCACAGAATACTAACACACGTAGCATCCTAATATGATTACTTATCAAATCAAACACGAAGGTATTACAAGGCTATCACAAACCAATATAATCAAGTTATTCACACATAAGGTACTTCCTACTATATGATTAACGAGATCGGGTTTTTATCCCCAAAGTACTTTATACAATAACTCTTTAAAGATATGTTACTTCACAAAAACCACACAATACCCGTAGTATATGAAAATAGAGTGATTATCTTTTGAAGTAAATCAAAACACTTACCTTTGTAAAATCAAGTAACAACATTATTTTCCAAACGTCCAAGTTTGCCTAATTTCAAATGTTCACGGTTCTTATTTTAGAAAGGTTTCGTATTTCATAGTCTTATTCATTTAAGAATATAATTCTCTTTTAAACTATCGAGAAACATAAGCCTTATATGTGAGTAGGATATTCTTGTTTATAACAATCTTATTACAACATCCATGATCTAGGAAATATCATTTTGTCTCATCTTAGCTTCTATGCGGATGGAAGTTTCTACTGGTTTTAATAATACTTAATTTGTCAAAACATTTCCTTTTATTACGCCGCGTGGTTTGTCGATACATTCGATTTCAAATCAGTAAAACATTCTTAAGCCGTTATTATCTAACTTCCCATAAAGCTAGTATAACTCTTAAGTTTTCAAAAACCAAATATTACTTCTTCTTTCGAAATGATTCAAAAATCTTTTGAAATACTTCAAGTTCTTTATTAACACATAACAAGCCAGTTATAGTTCAAATCAGTTACCTTTTTAAAAATCACAAGTATTTTCTTACTAACATAAAGCTGTTATAACCAACCTCCCAATAAGCCGTTATAACACTTTATGTTTTAAACCAATCAAATACGTTTAGCACATGTACGTCTACCGTACTACATAGTTCACACATATCATGCTAGAAGAGATAGGAAGAGGTTCACATACCTCGCGACGAGTATCGACTAATAGCAAAACGCTCCAAGTACTTCCAACCGTCGGCTACTCCTTAAGCCAAGTAGATCGCGCCATACGTAGTACTCAACCTATAAGGCCACAAGGCGCTTATTAATATTTAGATCTTATCGTAGAACATTCTACAGAAAATTCGGCAGCACCTCCCCCCCCGCAACAGCGTAAATCTCCTCCTTTATCGAGGCCGGCTACCAAGCCAACCAGGGGGGGTTTGCACGTCTAACCGGACGTGTACGATTCTACTACACAGCAAAGCTACACAAGTCTACTGTAATACAGTCCTATGTAATTACAGTTCAGTACTCTTCTTTCGAAAAGGTTTCTTATTATTCAGGCTTAAGTCAAAAGACATTGCCGATAACAACGTTCAGTTCTATATATAGTATACTTCAACTATATAATCATACAACATGTAATTTCCAATTACAATAGAGGGACAAGATATTTACCTCGATAAGCCCATAATTATCCAAGTTATAATGTCGATCCTAAGCAAGGTTTAGCTCCTACTCCGTGCGCTCCAAACAACCCTTAGAAGTTCTAACCAACTTCTACTTAAATACTTCAACCAACTATGAAGATTTCCTTAGGGTTTCGGTTTGAGACAAAAAGGACAAAAGGTAGTATTTCCGGGCTCTACGTATAGAGGTAACTTTTGGAATACAACAAGGTAAAGGCTAAGGTATTTTGGGCATTATAACAATACTTGGAGAGTATTTCTACACCACAAAAAGGGGGGTATTATGAAAACAACTAGGCTAGGGGGGGTACACTCTCGGCTAGCACCCCTAGAGGGGGGGGTGCTCTCGGCCACAAGGGGGAGGCCCTCGGCCGAACTCTACACAAAGGGGAGGGAGGAGGATTTTAACACTTAGAAATATTTAGGAATGGATGAACAAGTCTTCCAAGGGGGGGTATTTATAGCAAAACCCAAGGCCAACCAATGGCCAAGATCAAGCCATGTGCAAGGCAAGTGTAAGGCCTAGATCAAGCCAAGTGCACCCTAACCCTACTCCACCAAACATGGCACAAAACAAGCCACAAAACAAGGCCCAAAATAAGGGACCAATCGGCCAAGGCCAACCAACCCTTGACCGCCCCACTAAACCGTCCAATGAGGGTGACAAGTGTCACCCTCCCGTTGGCCCAAAATATTTCGTCTCTCGGAAAAATCCGCAAAAAATATAAATGTCATAGCCGGAATTTTCCCTACGAAAGCTGTGGAAACGTTTCGTCGAAAAACGACTCTAATCGGGTGTTGTGCACAAAGTGAAAATCGGCCAAGCCTACTTAAGCTTCAAAATTTTTCTACGTACGTCCTTACGTACATACACTGGAAATACGGGGTATAACACATGTACTACTTGAAAGGTGGACAAGGCTAGCCGGGTTATAGCCGTGGAGCGTTTTGCTAATAGTCGATAATCGTCGCGAGGTATGTGATTCTTCCTATACTCTTGAGCATGATATTTTAAATATATATATAGTACGGTAGACGTACGTGTGTGAACTGAATAATAATTACGGCAATGTCTTTTTACTTAAGCCTGAATAATACTTACGGCAATGTCTTGTGACTTAAGCCTGAATAATAAGGATCTTGAAGCATTTCAAAAGAATACTGAATCATTCTTTAACAGAAGAGTAATGCTTGGTTTTAAAAGCTTAAGAGTTATACTAACTTTATGGGAAGTTAGGTATAACGGCTTAAGAGAGATAAAAAGAATGGTTTATTAATTTTAGAAGTTAAGAGACTTGATCTTAAAAGATAAGAGACTTGACTTAAATAAATTAATATGAGTTTTGTGTGAAACCTCATTCGTGAGTAATGAGTACTTGGTTTTTAAAAGGAATAATGTTTTACTGATTTCGGAAATGAGAATGAGTATCGAACAAACCACAGCAGCGCTAATAAAGGGAAATGTATTGACTAATAAAGTATTATTAAAACCAGTAGAAACCTCCATCTGCATAGAAGCTAAGATGAGACAAAATGATATTACATTTCCTAGATCATGGCTGCTTAAATAAGATTGATTATGAACAAGAATAACCTACTCACATATAAGGCATATGTATCTCAAATTGTTTTAAAGGAGAATTATATCATTAAGTGATTAAAACTATGAACTACGAAAACTTTCGAAAATGAGAAACTTGAGCATTTGAAATTAGGCAAACTTGAACGTTTGGAAAATAATGTTGTTACTTGATTTTACAAAGGGAAGTGTTTTGGTTTACTTAAAAAGATAGTCACTCTATTTTATACTACGGGTATTGTGTGACTTTTGTGAAAGAAACGGATCTTTTAAAGAGTTAGTGTATGAAGTACTTTGGGGATAAATTCCCGAACTTGTTAACATAAAGAAGAAAGTACCTTGTGTGAAGAACTTGATTGTATTGGTCTGTGATAGCCTTGTAATACTTTCTTGTTGATTTGGTAAGTAAACATGTTAGGATGCTGCGTGTGTTAGTATCTTGTGATATTCTTGTTGTGCTTACGTTGTTGAACTTTAAGCCCGTTGTACTGTTATTATATCACATACCCCCTTGACTTATTATACCGAGGGCTTGCCACCCTTGATGCGGGTCTATACGGCCTATGCGGTCTATGTGACTATGCGGAGCAGCGGTATGCTCTAGGATTGATCATTCCGGGTGTTTTATCCCGATGCGGGGGATGCCTATGCGATGCAATGTGACTATGCGGTCTATTGAGACTATGCGGATTGCGGGAGTCCAGGAGGGTACCGGGGTTAGCTACCCCCGATGCGGGTCTATACGACCTATGCGGGTCTATGTGTGACCTATGCGGGCTGCGGGAAGTCCAGGATTAGGCACGCATAATGATACTATGGGCGATCGGCCTTGCTTCGATCATTAGCGGCCTAGAAAAGACCAGTTACAGTATATCTATTTCACTCTTGTTTATGTTGTGGGCGTAAGACCCATAATTATAATTGAGTGATGACTTTGAGGGCGTGAGTCCCTGACTTGACATGACTGCTTATTTATTGTGAACTGTAGTTTGGTTATCATACATGTCTCCTGCTTTTTATAGACTACTATGATTTCATTCTGATATTTTGATTTCACATACTTGGTACATGTTATCGACCTCCTTGAAGTGCGTTAAATGTCGCAGTAGAGGTACACTGTCACGACCCGACCGGGACGCGGCCCGGTGCCCTACCTGGGCACCCTTATAGGTAAACATCAGAGATAATCAGCGGAACATACATGAAACTTATAAATAAAACAACGAGTAAAACAGTCAGCCGATAGGGCTACCTTCCTGGACGTACATACATAAACGAAGCAGTTGCCTCATTTCTTTTACAAACAGACCCACAATATGTGACTACAGACCTCTAAGAGTTTTAATATTACAACAGTGGCGGGACAAGGCCCCGCCGTACCCCTGAATATACATAAACGTGACAACTCCGGAACACTGGAGCCATCTCAACTTTCTGAACCGGGATCCTAAGCTCGCGGATCCACTGCGTAATACCTAAACTGCGGGCATGAACGCAGCGGCCCGAAGAAGTCGATCAACAGTGCAGAATATGGAACAGAAATAACGTGCAAGAATCAAATCATAACTGTACAAAAGAATGCCATTTTTAACTCCTGAAATCACTCGTATATTAACCGTTCCATTCCTTCTTTCCATAAGATTTAACATCATATTCTTACATACATACTTAAGAGGTTAATCAAGTTTTTCCACATAACTTACTTATCTTACATAACATAATCCGGCCCATTTGCGGGACACGGTGTACTGACGAATCATGTGACATAATCCGGCCCGCCTGTGGGGCTCGGTGTACTGTGGAATCATGTAGCATAATCCGGCCCTCCTGTGGAGCTCGGTGTACTGTGGAATCATGTAGCATAATCCGGCCCTCCTGTGGAGCTCGGTGTACTGTGGAATCATGTAGCATAATCCGGCCCTCCTGTGGAGCTCGGTGTACTGTGAAATCATGTAGCATAATCCGGCCCTCCTGTGGAGCTCGGTGTACTGTGACGTAACCCGGCCTATGTGTAGGCTCGGGGTAATATGGCGTAATCCGGCCTATGTGTAGGCTCGGTGTATCTCATAACGTAATCCGGCCTATTTGTAGGCTCGGTGTATCTCATAACGTAATCCGGCCTATTTGTAGGCTCGGTGTATCTCATAACGTAATCCGGCCTATTTGTAGGCTCGGTGTATTTTCCTTACATAACATTTTTAAACCATCTTTTCATTTCTTCTTAAGTCGTCATAACAACTTCCCATAAAGCTATTATAACAACCTTTCTTTTTAAAGCTCAAGTCACATACTCTTTTGGAAACCATCTTCTTAACTTTCGAAATAAATTAAGAAGCCATACTTTTTAAAAATTAGTCCTTTCCACTTATAATCAAGGCTTATGGTCTTAACACCTCGTAGCATACACTCTTTAAAATCATGTAAACTTATACTTATAAAATCATGTCATCAATACTTTAGAAATCAAGTCCCATAACTTGAAAAATAAAGTTTCAAAATCCTTCAAAGACAACCAAAGTTCATAGTCTTAAAACTTCATAACATACATTCTTTAAAGTCCATTTACTTATACTTATAAAAAAATATAAAGTTCCATACACTTCCAAAACCAAGTAACTTATTCTCTTAAAATCATATAACTTCCACTTTTAAAATCAATCCCCTTTTCACATATAAATTCAAGTCATTTTCGAACATAAAATCCACTTACTTACTTTAACCAAATCAAGACACACATCCTTTAAATCAAATCTCATAACTTCCTAACCATTCTTACCAACGTCTCCCATAAGACCTAGTAAGGACTTAGGACAATTTAAACATACTCTTAACTTAGATTCAACAATGCAAATACTTCTTAACTTCTAAGAGTAGAAGAAATCTTGAAATACTATCACATCGAGATTTCATACGTAGGATCATGCCAAAGAAAGAAGAGGTTCACATACCTCGCGACGATTGTCGACAAGTAGCAAAATGCTCCAAAGTACCTCAACCTTGATAGCTATTCCACTCTCCAAGTAGGATACACTATACTTAGTACTTCAACCTATAATGGTTACAATCGTCCATTAACCTCTTACTTGACGTAGAATATTCTAAGTGCTAAGTCGCCAAATTCTATAGAAAATCGGACGGACCTCCTTTGTTTTTACTTACTTTGCCACCTTTTTCAAGGCGAAATACAATAGCCAAACAGCCCCAATTGGCTCACAACAATATAGAAAGCGGTCAATACAAATAATTAACTATACACCCAATTGGCTCACCACAATATAGAAGGTAGTTCAATACAATTAATTAACAAACTATTACAAACCACAAGTACAAATTCGCCACCTTGAGTTCAACAATACCAATTCTTATTCAATTTCCATTTCAATCCAACTTGGTAGCATAACATGATATCTAGTCGCAACCAAATATAACTACTACAATCTTGAGTTAATAACATGCGACGATTCTAATCAACGACCAAATTGTAATCCAACTAAACATGGCTTACATTACTTTTCAGATTTTCAAGGCTACAATCAATCCATAATCCTTATAAACTTCAATACATATACTTCATGCTAGCAACAAGTAAGGCTAACAACAATATAAATAATCTTGTAACACAAAGAACAAGATTATACCTCAACGAATCTCAATCAATCTTGAATCGAAGTCGTTCCTTAGAAACTTAGAGACTCCAAGATACTTCAATCCGCTACTTGAGACCCTTAGAACCATACCAACAATTTTCCTTCAAACTTCCAACCAAAACCTAGAAAAGCCATTAGGTTTTCACCTTGCGACTAATACGAAAACTCTCTTTTTCCGGGATTTTTCT
This sequence comes from Przewalskia tangutica, assembly GCA_029844215.1. Classification (NCBI taxonomy): domain Eukaryota; kingdom Viridiplantae; phylum Streptophyta; class Magnoliopsida; order Solanales; family Solanaceae; genus Przewalskia; species Przewalskia tangutica. Next base: position 83,047,682 of record CM056720.1, on the reverse strand, counting down.
ATTGAGATATACTCACAATACACTTAGGAACCTTGGTTTAAAGTGGGGAGATTATTGGACAACAAACAAATTTTTTTCCCTCTTATGGATGCCCAACCCGTGAGCCTCCCTCTCTTGTTCTACAATTTTTTGTGAATTTTAGCTAAGTGTGGAACTCTTGTCTTGCTACTAGTATTATATAGGGACATGGAGGGTCAAGGTGTGCACAAATGGTTGGCTAGGATGAGGTCTTAACAAATATCAAGACTAATTGTCCCCTTGACTAAGTCAAGCATGTCAAGCTTTCAAGTTGCAAGACTTGTCTTGCTAACAAAGGTCGATGACCCTTTAGCCCTTGCAAAAATCGTCGAGGCATCATCTAAGGGGGGTGACACGTGTCACCCTCCCATTCGTCATAATAATATGTTTTCCGACAATTTCATAATTCCGATAAATTTTTACAAGTCTCAATTTTCAACACTTGCGAGTTCTTACGTACGTTCTTAAAACACGTCCTGTACACACGGGGTGTAACATTCTTCCCCCCTTAGAAACATTCGTCCCCGAATGTTCTTTCGGAGTCAATCTTTATAATTAGCGACATAGCTTCTTTTCAACCCCGACATACCAACAATGCCACACATGGCCCTAATACCTTGCACACGCATATTTGTCCATCATAAGCCCAAAAGAGATTATCTTTTCGTACTTCCAACTCCTTCTAACATACATACATAACTTCCATACCGACTGGCCTCAAACCTTTGGAGTCACTCTATAAAACAACATAAGGCCATTTAAACTTTCATGACACAGTTACGGTGGAACGCGTCCACGAACCAGTAAAACAATTAACTAAACTTGGGCCTTGCGCCTCCGTGACTGTCACGTAGCGAACTACTACCAACTGATCCCACTCCATTCCGGGCCATGGGAGACGTGCAGTCCTCAACCCGACTCGGCGTCGCGACTTAACTCTTATCCTTGATGCGACTTAAAATCTTATTGCGGAGAAAACCTTATATACCTAAGGTCTCGGCGAATCAATATTCTTAGGCTCGCAATTTCCATGCTCCACGCCCACCTTACGGTCCCGATGCGGGTACAATAACTTCTCATAATACCATAACCAAGTCGTCTCGATTTCAATAACCATTTCTTACTTTATACGGACCTCATCCGTACAATTCTCTTAAGCCTACTATGCAGCTTAATCTATTAACCAGACATTCCGTTAAGTTCCTTAACATGGCTTCTTAAGGGTTCACTACCTATCGCATGACTCATCCTTTCCCAATTATCTCAAAATAAAACACAAAACCTTGGCGAAAATTCATTAACTATTCCATACCTTCCCGGTATCTAGTTGGTCTTTACCAATTCCTGGAAATCTAAAATCATTCTAGGCAACACGCGTCTGACCCTCATACATAACTCCGTATAGATGTATGTCACAATACCAACTATACTATAATCATTACCAACCTGGATATGCAATCCACATCATCTTTCCTGGGTCACTGCTGCCTTTCTCGTAGCTGCAAACAACATAACATGTTAGGGAGGGACGACCCTAACAACACCGCTCTATCGCACGATCTCAGAGTGAGAAGAATGGAAACCAATCCTAAATGTCTTGCAGCCTCCTGATTATAGATGTGGTGCACAACACACCGATAATCAAGACTACTAGACGCGATGCAGACACTTTCCGAGGACTAAGCGCTCGATACCACTTTTGTCACGACCCGACCGGGGATCGGTAGTGCCCTACACAGGCACCCTTACGATAAACATCGAGATAATCAGCGGAACATACATGAAACTTATAAATAAAACAACGGAAGTAAAGCAACAGCCGGTGATAGGGCTACCTTCGCAGACGTCATACATAAAGCGATTGCCTCATTTCTTTTACAAGCGGACCAGCAATATGTGACTACGGACCTAAGAGTTTTAATATTACAACGGTGGCGGGACAAGGCCCCGCCGTACCTGAATATACATAAAGCGTGACAACTCGGAACACGGAGCCATCTCAACTTTACGAGCGGGATCCTAAGCTCGCGGATCCACAATCGTACCTAAACTGCGGGCATGAACGCGGCCCGAAGAAAGTCGATACAACAGTACAGAATATGGAGCGAAATAACGTGCAAGAATCAAATCATAAGCGTACAAAAGAATGCCATTTTAACTCCACGAAATCACTCGTATATTAACTGCTCCATTCCTTCTTTCCATAAGATTTAACATCATATTCTTACATACATACTTAAGAGGTTAATCAAGTTTTCCACATAACTTACTTATCTTACATAACATAATCCGGCCCATTTGCGGGACACGGTGTACTGATGAATCATGTGACATAATCCGCCCGCTGTGGGGCTCGATTATCTTGTGGAATCATGTAGCATAATCCGGCCCGCCTGTGGAGCTCGGTGTACTGTGGAATCATGTAGCATAATCCGGCCCGCCTGTGGAGCTCGGTGTACTGTGGAATCATGTAGCATAATCCGGCCCTCCTGTGGAGCTCGGTGTACTGTGAAATCATGTAGCATAATCCGACCCTCCTGTGGAGCTCGGTGTACTGTGACGTAACCCGGCCTATGTGTAGGCTCGGGGTAATATGGCGTAATCCGGCCTATGTGTAGGCTCGGTGTATCTCATAACGTAATCCGGCCTATTTGTAGGCTCGGTGTATCTCATAACGTGTCCGTCCTATTTGTAGGCTCGGTGTATCTCATAACGTAATCCGGCCTATTTGTAGGCTCGGTGTATTTTCCTTACATAACATTTTTAAACCATCTTTTCATTTCTTCTTAAGTCGTCATAACAACTTCCCATAAAGCTATTATAACAACCTTTCTTTTTAAAGCTCAAGTCACATACTCTTTTGGAAACCATCTTCTTAACTTTGAAATAAATTAAGCCATACTTTTTAAAAATTAGTCCTTTCCACTTATAATCAAGGCTTATGGTCTTAACACCTCGTAGCATACACTCTTTAAAATCATGTCGCTTATACTTATAAAATCATGTCATCAATACTTTAGAAATCAAGTCCCATAACTTGAAAAATAAAGTTTCAAAATCCTTCAAAGACAACCAAAGTTCATAGTCTTAAAACTTCATAACATACATTCTTTAAAGTCCATTTACTTATACTTATAAAAAAAATATAAAGTTCCATACACTTCCAAAACCAAGTAACTTATTCTCTTAAAATCATATAACTTCCACTTTTAAAATCAATCCCCTTTTCACATATAAATTCAAGTCATTTTCGAACATAAAATCCACTTACTTACTTTAACCAAATCAAGACACACAGCCTTTAAATCAAATCTCATAACTTCCTAACCATTCTTACCAACGTCTCCCATAAGACCTAGTAAGGACTTAGGACAATTTAAACATACTCTTAACTTAGATTCAACAATGCAAATACTTCTTAACTTCTAAGAGTAGAAGAAATCTTGAAATACTATCACATCGAGATTTCATACGTAGGATCATGCCAAAGAAAGAAGAGGTTCACATACCTCGCGACGATTGTCGACAAGTAGCAAAATGCTCCAAAGTACCTCAACCTTGATAGCTATTCCACTCTCCAAGTAGGATACACTATACTTAGTACTTCAACCTATAATGGTTACAATACGTCCATTAACCTCTTACTTCAAACGTAGAATATTCTAAGTGCTAAGTCGCCAAATTCTATAGAAAATCGGACAAAGACCTCCTTTGTTTTACTTACTTTGCCACCTTTTCAAGGCGAAATACAATAGCCAAACAGCCCCAATTGGCTCACAACAATATAGAAGCGATCAATACAAATAATTAACTATACAGCCCAATTGGCTCACCACAATATAGAAGGTAGTTCAATACAATTAATTAACAAACTATTACAAACCACAAGTACAAATTCGGCCACCTTGAGTTCAACAATACCAATTCTTATTCAATTTCCATTTCAATCCAACTTGGTAGCATAACATGATATCTAGTCGCAACCAAATATAACTACTACAATCTTCAAGTTAATAACATGCGACGATTCTAATCAACGACCAAATTGTAATCCAACTAAACATGGCTTACATTACTTTTCGGATTTTCAAGGCTACAATCAATCCATAATCCTTATAAACTTCAATACATATACTTCATGCTAGCAACAAGTAAGGCTAACAACAATATAAATAATCTTGTAACACTTCAAAGAACAAGATTATACCTCAACGAATCTCAATCCAATCTTCAAATCCGAAGTCGTTCCTTAGCAACTTAGAGACTCTCCAAGATACTTCAATCCGCTACTTGAGACCCTTAGAACCATACCAACAATTTTCCTTCAAACTTCCAACCAAAACCTAGAAAAGCCATTAGGTTTTCACCTTGCGACTAATACGAAAACTCTCTTTTTCCGGGATTTTTCTATTGAGATATACTCACAATACACTTAGGAACCTTGGTTTAAAGTGGGGAGATTATTGGACAACAAACAAATTTTTTTCCCTCTTATGGATGCCCAACCCGTGAGCCTCCCTCTCTTGTTCTACAATTTTTTGTGAATTTTAGCTAAGTGTGGAACTCTTGTCTTGCTACTAGTATTATATAGGGACATGGAGGGTCAAGGTGTGCACAAATGGTTGGCTAGGATGAGGTCTTAACAAATATCAAGACTAATTGTCCCCTTGACTAAGTCAAACATGTCAAGCTTTCAAGTTGCAAGACTTGTCTTGCTAACAAAGGTCCAATGACCCTTTAGCCCTTGCAAAAATCGTCCAAGGCATCATCTAAGGGGGGTGACACGTGTCACCCTCCCATTCGTCATAATAATATGTTTTCCGACAATTTCATAATTCCGATAAATTTTTACAAGTCTCAATTTTCAACACTTGCGAGTTCTTACGTACGTTCTTAAAACACGTCCTGAACACACGGGGTGTAACAACACCAGTCGTTGATCCTAGCTCTCAGGGTCACAGTTCAGCGTTTGGGAAGCTCCGTTTCTTCCGTAGGCTTATCAGTGGTATAGTCCCCTGTCGTTGTAGGTGCTTACATTCAGGGGTATGGCGGGGCCCTGTCCCGCCATTGTTGTCATATCACTCTTAGAAGTGCAGTAATCTTGTTGTGGGCAGAATTGTAAAAAAGGATGTAACTGTTCTAGTTGATATTTATATATGCCGCAAGGCAAGTTTTTCTCAGATAACTGTTTTTCACTTCACTTTATTCATGTCTTGTTTTATATTCCGCTGATTACTCTGATGTATGGCTACTTGGGTGCCCGGGGTAAGGCACCAGTCACGGGCCCGGGTTCGGATCGTGACAAAAGTGGTATCAGAGCAGTTAATCCTCGGAAAGTGTCTACAGACCGTATCTAGTAGAGTCTTGATTATCGGTGTGTTGTACACCACCCCAATAATCAGGAGGCTATAGGATATTTAGGATTGGTTTCCATTCTTCTCACTCTGAGATCGTGCTTAGAGCCGTGTTATAAGTTAGACTCCTCTAACGTATTCCTTTCCCGTATCAGTTATGCCTCCGCGTAAGGCAACCCGGGCCCAGAAGGGCAAGGCAGCCGAGGGAGCTGCGAGTATAGCACAGAGGGTTACTAGGGCACAGGCCCAATCATCACCGCGGTGGTGCCGTTCGAGGAAGTTACTGCGGCGTCGCCCGGCCGTGAGTTTAGCACTGGCGGCGATTCCTCGCAACCATGACATTTACACCTTCAGTTCCACGACCAGGAGCAGAGAATATAGACTGCAAAGAGAAGACCCTGTTACTAGCTAGGGATTTAAGCTACCAGAGGGTATATGATGTACCGATTTATCGCGGGCCTTGATGAATATCTAAGAGAAGGTTGTGTAAGAATAGCTCTTGATCGAGCATCGGCATGGCACTGCGTGCGGGTTTATGCGCAGCCGAGAAAGCGTGGGATCGGCAGGTTAATCAAGATCGCCAAGACGGCGAGCAGCGAGTCCTTTGGTAACTTTCGAGGCGAACCGCCTCAGCAGCAGATTAGATATGCACCTCCGCCCGGTGCAGTGGTCCTCGCGAGGTCTAGGGCGTTGAGTATGCGGAGTTGGTCGAGCTCGAGCTTAGTTCACAGATACACGTAGGTTCCAGCCGGATTGATTGTCTCGCCATTATTCGCGATGTGGCAGGCGTCATCCCGGGGAATGTCATCTTTTGTTGATGCTTGTTTTACCTGCGGCCGTCAGGGCCATGTGTCGAAAGGATGTCCTAGTAGGAGGACTCAGCCTACCAGATCAGTTGCGGATTCAGTAGTTCGGAGAAGAAGGGGCGTTAGCCAGAGGAGGCCACCCCCACCTCGGTGTGGCCGTTGTGGTAAGTGTCATTATGGGGAGTGTCGTATTTCTTCGACAACTTGTTATGCTTGCCCGATGAGGCGGGATTGATTGGAGCAATGGAGGGTAGTGAAGCAGTAGATACAGGTAGATCCTTAACCCTCTAGAGATTAGTACGTATGATAAGATGAGTATACCTTAAATGTTATGTTCACATAGCATTGTGTTAATTTTGATTAGAAATCATGGTTAGATAACCGGGTAAGATTGGGGGATAGAGAAAGTGGGAGCCTTAGAGTTGTATACGTGGAGACCTTAGAGGCAAGGCCATCTCTAGTAAATGATTTAGTTTATGTTTGACCCTTATCGGAGTGCATAGTGCACGTGAGATATATTTGTGTGATAAGTCCCTGAGTAGTGTGAAATGAATGAGGGTAGTTGAGCTAAGAAGACCACTAGGTTTTCGTGACTTGATTAGTGAGATTGTTAGGATCGGGAACAAGAGTCTTCGCGCGATAGCGGTCGGGTTGAGGACTGTGCGGGTCAACCCGTGGCGGTAATGTGGTGGGTCGGTTCGAGGTGGTCGCCCGGTGGTGGGGTCCTGGGCGCTAGGCCCAAGTTTAGTTAACCATCGTGCGAGTTCGTAGGCGTTCGACCGATAGTCGGGCGACGAGGTCAGCCCATCTTGTCCTTGATCGGGGTATTTACTCGGTGAGTTATGCGAGATGTTTTTATCAGGAAGGTTGTAAGGCTGCACGGGGTGCCTACTTTCACCTTATGACAGACAGTGAAGCCCAGGTGGTGGCTATTTCATTTTCTGGAAGTTTTACCAGGAAGGGTTAGGAACTCAGGTGAGTCTCGATGGCCTTGATCGCCACCGGGCGGTGTTTGGATTTCAGGGGTAGCTGTGAGTATTGTTGCCTCCTGTTGAGGGAGTGTTTTTATAACTACCATTTCAGTATTCGGATGTTGCCTTACGAAGCCTCGTAGGGGCGGAAGTGTAAGTTGCCGGTCGATTGGTTCGATGTTGGCAAAGTTCAGATAGTGGGTTCATACTTGTTTCGGCAGGATGGGGATAGGGTGAAGCCTATCCAGGAGAGGTTATCGGCTCGAGAATCAGCGAAGTAAATGCGGATGATCGGCGACGACGCTTGGAGTTCAGGTTGACGGTGGGTCTTCTTGAAGGTACCACCCCGGAAAGGGTGTGACGAGTTTGGGAAATAGAGGAAACTTAGCCCGAGTTACTTTGGGCCTTTCAGATCATGTGAAGAGTAGGCCAGGTTGCCTATATGTTAGCTTTTGTCGTCCGACTTAAGAGACAGTATGTCCGGTCCTTCATGTTGTTAGGTTCGGAAAAGTATCGGAGATACATCCAGAGTATTCCCAGTTAATGATGATCAAGTTGGAGGTAGTAACCCAGAGATTTTGGAAACTGAAGCAGTAACAAAAATGTGGTAAGTTATGAGAAGGAGTTCGGTATTATGCGAGAAAGTGCAGCGAGGAAGGGAAGAAGCGAGCATGTGTTAAGAACATAGAAGTGAGCATTTCGTTTGTAAAGAAAGGTGCGGAGGGAGTATCTTTTAGCCCTTGGGTGGGAGTTTTTGTGATGTTAGAGGTGATTCCTCGTGGACTTGGATGTCAGTATTTGCGCGGGTGTTTTCTGTGGCCATGTGTGGCATTTGCAAGCTTGTTAAGCTAGGGGGAACTTCATCGTTATCCGTCTTGAGAAGGAACATTCGGGACGAATGTTTCTAAGGAGGGGAGAATGTTATACCCCGTATTTCCAGAGTATGTACGTGAGGACATACGTACAAAAATTTGAGCCTTAAAGATTAGGCAAGGACGAAATTTTGTGCACAAGTACCGAAAAGAATCGTTTTCCGACGAAACGTTTAGCAAGACTTGCGAAGGGAAAATTCCGGCTATGTCATTTATATTTTTTGCGGATTTTTCTGAGAGACGAAATACTTTGGACCAACAAGAGGGCGACACTTGTCACCCTCTAATTGGTGGACTTGTGGGCGGCATTGGGACGATTTGGAGGGCTTGTAGTTGGTAGGATATTTTGTGATAGTTGGTGTGGTAGATGGATAAGGTACACATGGATGAATCTTGACCCTACACTTGCCTTGCACTTGGCATGATCTTGGCCATTGGTTGGCCATTGCTTGACCTATAAATACCCCTCCCCTTTGAAGACTTCTTCATCCAAAAATTGTTCCAAGTCTTGAAAACCTTTCCCCCTCTCTTGTAGTGGTTCGTCCAAACCTCCCCCCTCCCCCTTTGAGTAGGCCTTTGGCCGAGGGGTACACCCCCCCTCCTAGTAGCCTTGGCCGAGAGTACCCCCCCCCCTTGCCTAGTTGTTCTCGTAAAATACTACCCCCCCTCTTGGTAGAAATACTCTCCAAGTATTGTTACTATTCCCAAAATACCTTGGCCCAAATACCTTGTAGTATTCCAAGGTTACACTTATCTGAAAGCCTGTAAATACTATTATACTTCCCTTTAGTCACTAAACGAAACCCTAAGGAAAATCTTCACGATTGGTTGAAGTATTAGGAATAAGTTTCGTAGAACTTCTAAGGGTTGTTTGGAGCGGGTTGGAGCACCCGGAGTGGGAGCTAAACGTTGCTCAGGATCGACATTATAACTTGGATAATTTTGGGCTTATCGAGGTAAATACTCCTGACCTTCTATTGTAATTGGAAATTACATCAGTAGTTGTATAGAAATGAATATAAGATTCATAGAAGAGAATTGAAGCGTAATAGAAGGATATTACAAAAAGACTTGAATCAAATCACATCGGAAGAATAATCTACGAGTAGTCTAGTCATTGATAGACTTGTATAACCTTTATAGGTTGAATGTTCTGCGAGTAGCATGTACTACTTGAAAGGTGGACAAGGCTAGCGGGTTATAAGCCGTGGAGCGTTTTGCTAATAGTCGATAATCGTCGCGAGGTATGTGATTCTTCCTATACTCTTGAGCATGATATTTTAAATATATTGTCACGACTGCCGGGCGTGGATCGTGCCTTACCGGGCACCTAGTGACAACATCGAGTAATCAGTGAACATAAAACAACAACATGAGATAACGAAATATAAAACAATAATCAGTGAAAACTTGCCTTTCGGCATATATATAACCATCAACTCTTTTACAAATGAACGGCAATCCTTTTACAAACCACGCCACAAGGTACTGCACTCTAAGAATGATATGACAACCATGGCGGGGCGGGGCCAAACCCCGAATGTAAACACTTACTGACGGGGACTGTACGTGATAAGCCTCGAGAAACGGAGCTTCCCAACGCTGAATCGTGACCACGAGAGCTAGGATCAACGATCGTGTACCTCAACTGCGGCATGACGCAGCCCCAAGGAGGTCGATCAGTACCGAGTATGTGAAAGAAAATAAATCAGAAATGAAATCATAGTAGTCTATATAAAGCGGAGACATGTATGATAACCAAACTACGATTCACAACATAGAAGCGATGTCAAGTCGTGGACTCACGCCTAAAAGTCATCCTCATGCCCGTGGAACTCCTTCTCACCGCCGCCTAGGTACAAATCATGTGATACGTATAACAGGTCTCGGCCCATCTTATGGACCCAATATAGAAAAGGGTGGAATACATTCCCGGATGAACCGGTCCTCAAGTGAAATACATTCCCGGATGAACCGGTCCTCAAGTGAAATACATTCCCGGATGAACCGGTCCTCAAGTGAAATACATTCCCGGATGAACCGGTCCTCAAGTGAAATACATTCCCGGATGAACCGGTCCTCAAGTGAAATACATTCCCGGATGAACCGGTCCTCAAGTGAAATACATTCCCGGATGAACCGGTAGTCAAGTGATATACATTCCCGGATGAACCGGTAGTCGAGTAGAACACAATACTTACACAACAAGGCTATCACACGTAACATGGTCAAGTTTCATAACAACAAGTATAAGCAAGTTACACACGACTCTAGGTACTTTCATTTTATATCAAAGTCCGGATTTTAACCTTAAAGTACTACGTCCGTTAAATTCCTTTTAGGATCCGTTTCTTTTACAAAGGTCACCCGATACCCGTAGTATAAAAATAGAGTGACTAACATTGTTAAGTAAACTAAAATGCTTTCCTTTGTAAAATCAAGTAACAACCTTATTTTCCAAACGCTCAAGTTTGCCTAATTTCAATGCTCAAGTTTCTCATTTTAGAAAAAGGTTTCAGTAGTTCATAGTTTTTAAATCCTTTAAAACATAATTCTCCTTTAAACGCGTTTTGAGAAACCTATGTCTTATAAGTGAGTAGGTATTCTTGTTTATAATCAATCTTATTAAGCGACCATGATCTAGGAAATGTAATATCATTTTGTCTCATCTTAGCTTCATGCGGATGGAGGTTTCTCGTTTTAATAATACTTCTTTAGTCAATACATTTTCCTTTTATTAACGCTGCGGTGGTTTGTCGATACACATTACGATTTCCAAATCGATGAAACATTCTTAAGCGTTATACCTAACTTCCCATAAAGCTAGTATAACTCTTAAGCTTTCAAAACCAAGTAATACTCATTCTTTCAAAACGATTCATAAATCTTTTGAAATGCTTCAAGTTCTTTATTAACACATACAAGCGGTTATAGTTCAAATCAGTTACCTTTTAAAAACCACATGTATTTTCTTACCAACATAAAGCTGTTATAACCAACTTCCCATAAAGCCGTTATAACACTTTATGTTTTACACCAATCAAATACGTTCAGCACATGTACGTCTACCGTACTACATATTTCACACATATCATGCTAGAAGAGATAGGAAGAGGTTCACATACCTCGCGACGAGTATCGACTAATAGCAAAACGCTCCAAGTATTTCCAAACGTCGGCTACTCCTTAAGCCAAGTAGATCGCGCCACTCGTAGTACTTCAACCTATAAGGCCACAAGGCGCTTATTAACATTCAGATCTCATCGTAGAACATTCTACCGAAAATTCTAGACCTCCCCCAATGGCAGCGTAAATCTCCTCTCTATCGAGCTACTAAGCCAACCGGGTTATTTATCTGAAAACACTAGGCTGTGGGTACCCACGGCCACACTATAAGGAGGGGGGGTGAGGGCTCTCGGCCAAGGGAGGGTACACTCTCGGCTAGCACCCCAGAGGGTGCTCTCGGCCGAACTCACACAAAGGGGAGGGAGAAGGCTCTCAAGACTTAGGCATTTTGGATGATGAAGTCTTCAACCTTAAGGGGGTATTTATAGGTCAAGGGATGGCCAACCAAAGGCCAAGATCAATCCATGTGTTAGGCAAGTGTAGGGCTAGGATTTACCAAACACAAATATCCTACCAACCCTTGACTTTTCAAAGGCACAAAAACGTGCTCCACCCTTGTCCAATTCGTCCTAAGGACGTTTCAAGTCCACCAATGAGAGGGTGCCAAGTGGCGCCCTCTTGTTGGTCCAAAATGTTTCGTCTCTTGGAAAAATCCGCAAAAATTAAAAATGACATAGCCGGAAATTCCCCTACGAAAGCTGTGGAAACGTTTCGTCGAAAAACGACTCTAAACGGGGGTTGTGCACAAAATTTTATTCGGCCAAGCCAACTTGTATTTCGAAAATTCTACGTACGTCCTCGCGTACATACTCTGGAAATACGGGGTATAACATTCTCCCCTCCTTAGAAACATTCGTCCCGAATGTTCCTTCAAGCCTCAAAACAAACGTGCGCCAATATAGTCTTCACTACTATACTTACGAGAATCAATCCTGCCACACCTGGCCACAGATACAACTGCGCAACTACTTACATCAAAGTTCACGAGGAAACACCTCTAACCTCACCAAAATGATACCACTTTTGTCACTTTGTCGCGAGCCTTGCTCCGACGACCCAACAAATGGTACCGGGCTGCATGCGATCACTGAAGCTGTCGTACACTCGAATCCTTACCCCATTCCTGATACTGCTTTAGTATCCAAAACTCGGGATTACTATCTCTAACGTGGTCATCATTAACTGGGAACATTCTGGATGGATCTTCGATACTTTCCCGAACATAACAATACGAAAGACCGGACGTACTGCCTCCTAAGTCGGACGGCAATTGCTAACATATAGGCAACCTGGCCTATTCTTCACATGAACTCAAAAGGGCCCAAAGTAACTCGGGCTAAGTTCCCTCTGTATTCCAGACTCGTCACACCCAACCCGGGGTGGTACCTTCAAGAAGACCGACCGTCAACCTGAACTCTAAGCGTCGTCGCCGATTATCCGCACAATTCCTCTGAGCTGCCAGAACTTCTTCTAGACAAGCTTCGCACTATCCACAGTCTGCTGGAACAAGCCTGAACCAACTAACTGAACCTTGCCAACATCGAACCAATCGACCGGCAATTTACACTTCCGCCCCTACAAGGCTTCACAAAGCGATATCCGAACACTAAAATGGTAGCTTAAACGCTTCCTCCACAGGAGACAACAATCCCCCCACGACTACCTCTGAAATCCACGCACTGGCCCGAGGGCGAATGCGATTCTGAGACTCACCTGAGTTCTTAACACATGCTTGGCAAAACTTCCAGAAACAACAACAGCCCTACCCTGGGCTCCACTGTCTGCCATAAGGTGAAGGTAGGCACCCCGTGCAGCCTTACAACCTTTCTGATACAACAACACTGCCAAGTGAACGGTCCCGACCGAAGAACACGATGGGCTGCCCCCATCGGCCCGACCACTGGTCGAACGCATCCACGAACTCGTACGCTGGTTAACTAAACTTGGGCCTAACACCCTCGTGACCCTACCACAAGGCGGGACCACCACAAACTGACCCCACCACCAAAAAGGCCGCGGGTTGACCCGCATCATGGCCTCAATCCGATCTGTCAACGAGCACAACACTAGTTCCCCGATCCGGAACAGTCTCACTAATCACGTTACGAAAACCTAACGGTCTTCTTAGCTCAACTACCCCCTTTCATTCCACACTACTAGGGACCTATCCCAAACATAACTCACGTGCACTATGCACTCCCAATAAGGGTCAAACATAACACTACACCTTTTCTCGAGATGGCCTCACCTCTAAGGTCTCTACGTAAAGCTCTAAGGCTCACACCTTCTCTATCCCCCAAACTCTTACTCGGTTAAACAACCATGATCTAATCACGACTAACACACTGCTATCAGAACATAGCACTTAAGGTATACTCACCTTATCACCTATACAAAACTCTAGAGGGTTAAGGATAGATCTATGTCTACTGCTTCACTCCCCTTAGTCGTTCTAATCAAACCTGCCCCGTAGGGCGCATAGCTAAGGGAGATGACGAACTACCCACCGATTCTGAAGACTAAGTCCTCCTACAAGGACACTTTTCGACACCAGACCCTGACGGTCATAGGTACAACCAGTACCAACCTATAAGATGACATTTCCCGGGATGACGTCTGTCACACTGTGAACCGGAAGCCCTGGAGTTCTGACCAACCCCTGCATACTCCGAACGTCCTGAACCCGTGGGGATCATTGCATCTTGGTGGAGGTGCAAATCTACTCTGCTGGTGAGGCGACTCGCCTCGAAAGTTACCAAAGGACCTTGCTGCTCGCCTCTTCTCATCGCCGTTAACCCGTCGATCTCTACACGTCTCGGCCTGCTGCGCATAAGCCCGTACACAGGCCATGCTCAAGCCTAACTGAAGAATTACTCTTGCACAACCCTCTTTTAGATAGTTCTCAAGACTCGCGGTACATCGGTATACTCTCTGGTAGCCAAATCTATAGCTAGTAACAGGGTTGTCTCTTGGCAATCTATATTCTCTGTTCCTTGGGCGAAGGTTCATATATCATGGCGCGATGAGGCACTGCCGCCGTGCTAAACTCTATGGGGCTAGTGACGCCGCAAGACTCCCGAATGAAGCACTCTAGGTAAAGGTGGGCCCGTGCCCTCGTGACCCTCAGACTAACTCGCAGCCTCCGCCGCCTTGCCCTCCTGGGCGGGTTGCCTACGGAGGCATAACGATAAGGAAAAAAATACGTTCGGAGGTCCAACTTACAACACTCTAAGGCACGATCTCGAGTGAGAAGAATAGAAACCAATCCTAAATACCCTATAGCCTCACGATTATTGGTGTGGTGCACAACACCGATAATCAAGACTCTGATCTGATGCGTAGACACTTTCCGAGGATTAATCGCTCGATACCACTTTTGTCACGACCGGCGGGCGTGGTCGTGCCTTACCCCGGGCACCCTAGTGACACAACATCAGAGTAATCAGCGGAACATAAAACAACAACATGAGATAACAGAAATATAAAACAATAATCTGTGAAAACTTGTCTGTCGGCATATATATAACCATCAACTCTTTTACAAATGAACAGCTTAATCCTTTTTACAAACCCCGCCACAAAGATTACTCTGACCTCTAAGAATGATATGACAACCATGGCGGGACGGGCCCCAAACCCACGAATGTAAACACTTACGACAGGGATCAGTACTGATAAGCCTCCGAGAAACGGAGCTTCCTAACGCTGAAATGTGACCACGAGCTAGGATCAACGATGGTGTACCTCAACTGCGGCATGAGCAGCCCGGGCGAGGTCGATAACAGTGCAGTATGTGAAATCAAAATAAATCGTAAATGAAATCATAGTAGTCTATATAAAGCGAGACATGTATGATAACAAACTACGATTCACAACATAGAAGCGATCGTGTCAAGTCGGGGACTCACGCCTAAAAGTCATCCTCATGCCCGTGGAACTCCTTCCTCACGGCATCTAGGTACAAATCATGTGATACGATAACGTGTCTCGGCCCATCTTATGGACCCAATATAGAAAAGGGTGGAATACATTCCGGATGAACCGGTCTCAAGTGAAATACATTCCGGATGAACCGGTCCTCAAGTGAAATACATTCCCGGATGAACCGGTCCTCAAGTGAAATACATTCCCGGATGAACCGGTCCTCAAGTGAAATACATTCCCGGATGAACCGGTCCTCAAGTGAAATACATTCCCGGATGAACCGGTCCTCAAGTGAAATACATTCCCGGATGAACCGGTAGTCAAGTGATATACATTCCCGGATGAACCGGTAGTCGAGTAGAACACAATACTTACACAACAAGG
Organism: Przewalskia tangutica; assembly: GCA_029844215.1. Taxonomy (NCBI): domain Eukaryota; kingdom Viridiplantae; phylum Streptophyta; class Magnoliopsida; order Solanales; family Solanaceae; genus Przewalskia; species Przewalskia tangutica. The sequence goes on along the minus strand of CM056720.1, from coordinate 83,032,227 downwards.
CTATCACACGTAACATGGTCAAGTTTCATAACAACAAGTATAAGCAAGTTACACACGACTCTAGGTACTTTCATTTTATATCAAAGTCCGGATTTTAACCTTAAAGTACTACGTCCGTTAAATTCCTTTTAGGATCCGTTTCTTTTACAAAGGTCACCCGATACCCGTAGTATAAAAATAGAGTGACTAACATTGTTAAGTAAACCAAAATGCTTTCCTTTGTAAAATCAAGTAACAACCTTATTTTCCAAACGTTCAAGTTTGCCTAATTTCGAATGCTCAAGTTTCTCATTTTAGAAAAAGGTTTCGTAGTTCATAGTTTTTAAATCCTTTAAAACATAATTCTCCTTTAAACGTTTTGAGAAACCTATGTCTTATAAGTGAGTAGGTATTCTTGTTTATAATCAATCTTATTAAGCAGCCATGATCTAGGAAATGTAATATCATTTTGTCTCATCTTAGCTTCTATGCGGATGGAGGTTTCTCTTGGTTTTAATAATACTTTAGTCAATACATTTTCCTTTTATTAACGCGCAGTTGGTTTGTCGATACACATTCGATTTCAAATCGAAGAAACATTCTTAAGCCGTTATACCTAACTTCCCATAAAGCTAGTATAACTCTTAAGCTTTCAAAACCCAAGTAATACTCATTCTTTCAAAACGATTCATAAATCTTTTGAAATGCTTCAAGTTCTTTATTAACACATAACAAGCCAGTTATAGTTCAAATCAGTTACCTTTTAAAAACCACATGTATTTTCTTACCAACATAAAGCTGTTATAACCAACTTCCCATAAAGCCGTTATAACACTTTATGTTTTACACCAATCAAATACGTTCAAACGTATGCGTCACCGCATTACATATTTCACACATATCATGCTAGAAGAGATAGGAAGAGGTTCACATACCTCGCGACGAGTATCGACTAATAGCAAAACGCTCCAAGTATTTCCAAACGTCGGCTACTCCTTAAGCCAAGTAGATCGCGCCACTCGTAGTACTTCAACCTATAAGGCCACAAGGCGCTTATTAACATTCAGATCTCATCGTAGAACATTCTACCGAAAATTCGGCAGCACCTCCCCCCCCCCCGCAACAGCGTAAATCTCCTCCTCTATCGAGGCCGGCTACCAAGCCAACCAGGGGGGGGTTATTTATACGAAAACACTAGGCTAGGGGGGGGGGGTACCCCACGGCCACACTATAAGGAGGGGGGGTGAGGGCTCTCGGCCAAGGGGGAGGGGGTACACTCTCGGCTAGCACCCCTAGAGGGGGGGGTGCTCTCGGCCGAACTCACACAAAGGGGAGGGAGAAGGCTCTCAAGACTTAGGCATTTTGGATGATGAAGTCTTCAACCTTAAGGGGGTATTTATAGGTCAAGGGATGGCCAACCAAAGGCCAAGATCAATCCATGTGTTAGGCAAGTGTAGGGCTAGGAGTTTCCAAACACAAATATCCTACCAACCCGTGACTGTTCAAAGGCACAAAACGTGCTCCACCTTGTCCAATTCGTCCTAAGGGGCGTTTCAAGTCCACCAATGAGAGGTGCCAAGTGGCGCCCTCTTGTTGGTCCAAAATGTTTCGCCTCTTGGAAAATCCGCAAAATTAAAAATGACATAGCCGAAATTCCCTACGAAAGTCGTGGAAAACGCGTTTAAAAACGACTCTAAACGGGGGTTGTGCACAAAATTTTATTCGGCCAAGCCAACTTGTATTTCGAAAATTCTACGTACGTCCTCGCGTACATACTCTGGAAATACGGGGTATAACATATATATATAGTACGGTAGACGTACGTGTGTGAACTGAATAATAATTACGGCAATGTCTTTTGACTTAAGCCTGAATAATACTTACGGCAATGTCTTGTGACTTAAGCCTGAATAATAAGGATCTTGAAGCATTTCAAAAGAATACTGAATCATTCTTTAACAGAAGAGTAATGCTTGGTTTTAAAAGCTTAAGAGTTATACTAACTTTATGGGAAGTTAGGTATAACGGCTTAAGAGAGATAAAAAGAATGGTTTATTAATTTTAGAAGTTAAGAGACTTGATCTTAAAAGATAAGAGACTTGACTTAAATAAATTAATATGAGTTTTGTGTGAAACCTCATTCGTGAGTAATGAGTACTTGGTTTTTAAAAGGAATAATGTTTCTTGATTTGAAATGAGAATGAGTATCGAACAAACCACGCGGCGCTAATAAAGGAAATGTATTGACTAATAAAGTATTATTAAAACCTGAGAAACCTCCATCTGCATAGAAGCTAAGATGAGACAAAATGATATTACATTTCCTAGATCATGGCTGCTTAAATAAGATTGATTATGAACAAGAATAACCTACTCACATATAAGGCATATGTATCTCAAATTGTTTTAAAGGAGAATTATATCATTAAGTGATTAAAACTATGAACTACGAAAACTTTCGAAAATGAGGAACTTGAGCATTTGAAATTAGGCAAACTTGAACGTTTGGAAAATAATGTTGTTACTTGATTTTACAAAGGGAAGTGTTTTGGTTTACTTAAAAAGATAGTCACTCTATTTTATACTACGGGTATTGTGTGACTTTTGTGAAAGAAACGGATATTTTAAAGAGTTAGTGTATGAAGTACTTTGGGGATAAATTCCCGAACTTGTTAACATAAAGAAGAAAGTACCTTGTGTGAAGAACTTGATTGTATTGGTCTGTGATAGCCTTGTAATACTTTCTTGTTGATTTGGTAAGTAAACATGTTAGGATCTTTGCGTGTGTTAGTATCTTGTGATATTCTTGTTGTGCTTACGTTGTTGAACTTTAAGCTCGTTATCGTTATTATATCACATACCCTCGACTTATTATACCGAGGGCTTGCCACCGCGATGCGGTCTATACGGCCTATGCGGTCTATGTGACTATTGCGAGCAGCGGTATGCTCTAGGATTGATCATTCCGGTGTTTTATCCGATCGCGGGGATGCCCAACGCGGTCACGTGTGACTATGCGGTCTATTGAGACTATGCAGATTTCGAGTCCAGAGGGTACGGGGTTAGCTACCCCGATGCGGTCTATACGACTATGCGGTCTATGTGTGACTATGCGGGCCGCGGAAGTCGAGATTAGGCACGCATAATGATACTATGGGCGATCGGCCTTGCCCGATAATTAGCGGCCTAGAAAAGACCGATTCTGATATATCTATTTCACTCTTGTTTATGTTGTGGGCGTAAGACCCATAGTTATAATTGAGTGATGACTTTGAGGCGTGAGTCCACGACTTGACATATTTGCTTATTTATTGTGAATCGTAGTTTGGTTATCATACATGTCTCCGCTTTATAGACTACTATGATTTCATTTCTGATATTTTCAGTTTCACATACTTGGTACATGTTGTACTGACCTCCTTCGGGGGGCTGCGTTCATGCCGCAGGTTGAGGTACACCAGTCGTTGATCCTAGCTCTCAGGGTCACAGTTTCAGCGTTTGGGAAGCTCCGTTTCTCCGGAGGCTTATCAGTGGTATAGTCCCCTGTCGTTGTAGGTGCTTACATTCAGGGGTATGGCGGGGCCCTGTCCCGCCATTGTTGTCATATCACTCTTAGAGGTCTGTAGTACTGTTGTGGGCAGAATTGTAAAAAAGGATGTAACTGTTCTAGTTGATATTTATATATGCCGCAAGGCAAGTTTTTCTCAGATAACTGTTTTTCACTTCACTTTATTCATGTCTTGTTTTATATTCCGCTGATTACTCTGATGTATGGCTACTTGGGTGCCCGGGGTAAGGCACCAGTCACGGGCCCGGGTTCGGGTCGTGACATGAATAGTTTTTATACAATGTTCGGGTTAGTCTTTTCGCTGCACAAGAATCTGTGATACTTGTTTAGCTTAGCACTGTGTAAAATATAAGGGTTAGTCTTATAATCATAAAACTTATTAATCTTTTCATAAGCGCTGATGTAATCTGTTGGGTATTTCAGCTTGTCACTCATTGTTATATGTTACACCCTGTAGTTCCAGGGTATATATGTGAGGACGTACGTACGAGAATACGACATTAAAATTGGAAAGGAAGAAAGATGTGATTTTTCGACGGAAAAGTTTTCGGATTTTGTGAAGGAAAAAGGTTCGTTAATGGGAATTGGATTCTTAGATTTGGTATTCGGACTTCTTGGAATATTAGAGAATTATGGAATTTTATTTGCGGAATTGGTCACGTGGGGCCCACGGGAGAAATTTACGGTTTTGTGGGGCCCACTTTATTTTTTCGGATTTTTGACATTTCAGATATTTTCGAAAGATGAAATATTTTGGACGAGTAGGAGGGAGACATATGGCACCCCCATGTGGCCATGTAGATAGATTGACACGTGTGTCCGGGCGTTTTAGGGAGACATGTGGCTAGCCACATGTCTCAATTATGTTGTGGACATATGGTTGGTAGAACCCATATACACATGTCCCCAATCTACACCACACACTTGTCTTGATCTTGGCCTTTGATTTCTCTATAAATACCCCCTTAAGTGCAAGACTTATTCATCCCACACTTGAAATAATTTCCAAGGCAAATTCGCCCTCCCTCCCTTTGTGGTGCTCTCGGCCAACACCCCCCACCTTGTGTAGAAATTCTTCAATTGTTGTGGTATTATCCCAAATACCTTAGCCTAGTATCCCTAGTAGTATTCTAAAGTAATCCCAACATAAGAGCCCGGAAATACTACTTTATTCCTTTAGTCGCAAAATGAAACCCTAGGAAATCTTCATAAGCTTGGATGAAGTGTTAAGAGAAGTTGTTTAGAAACTTCTAAGGGTTGCTTAGAGCGGATTGGAGCGTAAGTAATTGGAGCTAAACGTTGCTCAGGATCGACTTATAATCTTGGATAATTTTGGGCTTATCGAGGTAATAATCTTTGTCATTCTATTGTAATTGGAGATTACATATTGTAGTAGTTTATAATTGAGTATAAGATTTATGGAAGGATGATTAAAAAGAATTGAACTATATTTACATTGGACTGTATTTACAGTAGACTTATGTAGTATTACTGTGGGGCAGTTTTGAACACGTCCTGTAGGCGTGTAATCCCCTTGGAGTTGTTGGCTTGGTAGCATGCCTTGATATGATAGGGTATTGGTGTGTTTGCGGGGGGGGGAGGGGAGGTGCTGCCCAATTTTCCGTAGAATAAGGAGTTGTATACTTAGAATGTTCTACGACGAGAACTAGAAGTTGATAGATGTGTTGTGGTTACTATAGGTGGATATTCGACGCGCGGCATACTCGACTTGGCTTGTGGATTAAGCCGAAGAGGTATGTGATTCTTCCTATTCTCTTGAGCATGATTATATGTGAAATATATAGTGCGGTAGACGCACGTGTGTTAAGGGAGTTTGACTTCCTTTTTGTGTCCTTGACTTGATTTTAAAAGCTAGGTGACTTGATGTAAATGTTAAGGACTTGAGTGGTTTTTGTTGGTTTTAAACATAAAGTGTTATAATAGCTTTATGGGAAGTTAGTGTCACGACCCGACTTCGGGCCCGTGACTGGTGCCTTACCCCGGGCACCCTAGTGATACAACATCAGAGAAAATCAGCGGAAATAAAAACTTAACAGGAAACAAGATATAACATAAGAAAACAGGCTAACCAAAACGGTCACCTTCATGTATATATATATAACCGAACAGTTACATCCTTTACAACCCCTGCCCACAACAGTACTACAGACCTCTAAGAATGTAACAACAACTATGACGGGACAGGGCCCCGCCATACCCCTGAATGTACAAGTATCTACAATGACAGGGGACTATACCAAAAGATAAGCCTCCGGAGAAACGGAGCTTCCCAATGAATGTGATCCTATGGCGAGGATCAACAACCGATGTACTTACCTGCGGCATGAACGCGGCCCCGAAGGAGGTCGCATAACAGTGTACCAAGTATGTGGCTCAAAATCACGTAAATGAAATCACAACATAAAAGCAGTCATGCCATGTCAGGGACTCACGCCCTCAAAGTCATCCCTCATGCCCGTGGAACTCCTTCCTCACTGCCGGCAGTCTAGGTATAAATCGTGTGATACGTAACATGTCTCGGCCCATCCCATGGGACTCGAGGTGAAATCACATGGTCACATTCCCGGTCCATCTCATGGACTCGGTGTCGGATCGTATGGTCACATTCCCGGTCCATCTCATGGACTCGGTGTCGGATCGTATGGTCACATTCCCGGTCCATCTCATGGACTCGGTGTCAAATCATGTGGAATACATTTCCGGTCCATCCCATGGACTCGGTGTCAAATCGTGTGGAATACATTTCTGGTCCATCCCATGGACTCGGTGTCAAATCGTGTGGAATACATTTCCGGTCCATCACATGGACTCGGTGTCAAATCGTGTGGAATACATTTCCGGTCCATCCCATGGACTCGGTGTAGAATCGGGTGGTATACATGTCTCGGCCCATCTCATGGGACTCGAGGTAGAATCGGCCATAACATTTAAACCCTCTTTTAAGACAGATTAAGATAATACCATGTTTTCCTTTTAAATCAAACTAAGGCAATATCATGCCCTCCTTTTTAAACCGAAACACTTTCCTTTTAAAAATCAAGTAACAACATTCTTTTCCAAAAGTTCAAGTTGCATAATTTTAAATACTCAAGTCTCTTATTTTCGAAAGATTTCATAGTCCATAGTCTTAATCACTTAATAACGTAATCTCTTTTAAAACAATTTGAGTAACATATGCCTTATGTGTGATTAGGTTATTCTTGTTTATAACAATCTTATTAAAGCAGTCATGATCTAGGAAATGTAATACAATTTTGTCTTATCTTAGCTTCTATGCAGATGGAGGTTTCTACTGGTTTTAATATAATTAATTATTTGTCAATACATTTTCCTTTATTAACGCTGCAGTGGTTTGTTCGATACTTATTCTCATTTCCGAAATCAGTAAAACATTATTCTTTAAAAACCAAGTACTCATTACTCACGAATGAGGTTTCACAACTTTTTAACAAAATTCATATCAAGCCAATTAAATCAAGTCTCTTATCTTTCAAGATCAAGTCTCTTAACTTCTAAAATCAATAAACCATTCTTTTACCTACATAAAGTCGTTATAACTAACTTCCCATAAAGCTATTATAACACTTTATGTTTTAAACCAACCAAAACTCGTTTAGCACACGTACGTCTACCGTACTACATAGTTCACAACAATCATGCTAGAAAAGATAGGAAGAGGTTCACATACCTCGCGACGATTATCGACATTTAGCAAATAGCTCCAAAGTACTGTAACTCTGCTAGCCTTTTCCACCCTTCCAGTAGAATACGCTACTCGTAGTATTTCAACCTATAAAGGCCACAAAACGTCTATCAACCTCTCGATCTCTTCGTAGAATATTTCCAAGTACAAGGTTCCTTATTCTACGGAAAATTCGGCACCTCCCCATAACCACATAAATCTCTCTCCTCTATCAAGGCCGCTCTGAGCCAACAACTCGAGGGTTACACGCCTAACGGACGTGTACAACATCGCCACATAATACTACAAGTCTCATGTAAATACTGATTCAATTCTATCAATCTTCTATCCTCATATAATATACTCAAGTATAACTACTACTGACGTAATATCCAATTGCAATAGGGGGACATAGATCATTACCTCGATAAGCCCAAAATTATCCAAGATTATAAGTCGATCCTGAGCAACGTTTAGCTCCAAATCCTTACGCTCCAACCCGCTCCAAGCAACCCTTATAAGTTTCTAAACAACTTCTCTTAACACTTCAACCAAGCTATGAAGATTTTTCTAGGGTTTCGTTTTGCGACTATTGGAATAAAGTAGTATTTCCGGGCTCCTAGTATTGAAATAACTTTGGAATACAACTAGAGATACTAGGCTAAGGTATTTGGGATTATACTACAATACTTGAAGTATTTTCTACACAAGTGGGGGAGGGGGACGAAAACAAGCCTAAAGGGAGGGATTATTTGCTTTGGAAAGTTTAAGTGTGGGATGATATGAAGTCTTCAACTAAGGGGGGGTATTTATAGAGGAATCAAGGGTCAAGATCCATGCAAGTGTGTGGTCAAGATTGGGCCATGTGTGTGTGGGTCCCACCACACCACATGGCCAACGAAAAAGCTCTCCAAGTGTCATGGCCATTTCGGCGAGGGACAGTGGCTATCATGTCCACCAATTAACAGGTGCCACATGGGGGTGACACGTGTCTCCCCCCGACTCGTCCAAAATATTTCGTCTTCCGAAAATATCCAAAATACCAAAAATCTCAAAAACAAAGTGGGCCCCACAAAACCGTAAATTTCTCCCGTGGGTCCCACGTGACCATTTCCGAAAATAAAATCTCATAATTCTAATATAATCCAAGAAGTCCAAATACCAAATCTGGGAATCCAATTCCCATTAACGAACCTTTTTCCTTCACAAAACCCGGAAACTTTTCCGTCGAAAAATCACATCTTTCTTTCTTTCCAAAATTTATGTCGTATTCTCGTACGTACGTCCTCACATACATACCCTGGAACTACGGGGTATAACATTCTTCCCCCCTTAGAAACATTCGTCCCGAATGTTCCTTCTAAGTCTCTAAACATACGTGCGCCGGTATAGTCTCCACTACTATACTTACAAAACCGATCATGCCACAAATGGCCAGAATATATCATGTGCGCAAAACTCAAATCCAAGCCAACGAGGAATCATTTCTAATCTCACAAAAGCTCCTACTAGCTTCAATTTACTCTAAGGCCATTCCCGACCTTCACGAACCGATTCTGGTCGAACGCATCCACGAACCCGTATGATGTCTACCTAGGATTGGGCCTAGCACCCTCGTGACCCTATCACAAAGCGGGACCACCACAAATTGACCCTACCCCAAACCGGGCTGCGGGTTGACCCGCGACCTTACCTCCACCCGACCCATTTCGCGCCAAACTCTCTCGTTCCCCAATCCGGAACAAACTTACTAACTCACATCATGAAAGCTACCACTTCTATCTCACACTACTCATGGAATTATCACGCTAATACTCCACGTACTACACATTCTGACAAGGATTAACCGTAAATCTTTCACTTAAGATGGCCTCGCATCTAAGATCTCAACTGTTATCAAACTTCTAAGGCTCACCATTCTTCCCTAACCCCCAAACTTACCTTTTTCAACTAACCATGTTCTCTATATCATAATTAACACAATGCTACCCATACATAGCACTCAATCAAAGATCATCATATCAAGCATACTAATCTCTAGAGGGGTAAGAATATACCTGTATTGACTGCCTCACTTTCCCTTCGTCGCTCTAATCATAATCCTGCCCTGCCGGGCGCATAGCTATAGAAGGCGATGAACTCGCCATCGACCGGTGGGCTGCGTCATTCTGCTGTACCTCTCCTACTAGGGCGATCTCGTCACATGGCCGACGGCGCAGTGAAACAAGCACCGATAAAGACGACATTCCGGGATGACGCCGCCACATCGTGTACGGAGGGACATGAATCCTCGGCTAGAACCCGTGTATATCGTGAACTAAGCCCCGAGCTCGACCCGGCTCGAATACCGAACGTTACAAGGCGCGGAGGACCACTGCATCTTGGCGAGGTGCATAACTAACGGCGAGGTGGTCGCCTCGAAAGTTACCAAAGGACCTGCAGTCGCCATCTTCTGCTGATCTCGGTCATTCCGTCGACCCCTCCGCTCCTCACATCCAAGTGCATAAGCCTGCATGCGGGCAATGTCCATGCCCGGCTGAAGAGCTACACCTGAGCAACTCTCTGCTAGGTAATCATCGAGCCCTGTGACATATCGGTGCACTCTATCCTCCATGTCTGCCACTAAAGCGGGGACATACCGAGCCAACGAGTCAAACTCTACGTTGTACTCCCGAACCGTACGCCCGTTCTGCCTCAACATCAAAAATCTGTCGGCCCGAGCCCTCCTCATCTGTGGAGGCAAGAAATGTGCAAGAAATGCCTCTGAGAACTCGTCCCATACAGCTGGAAGTGCATGCTCTCCCCGGGACAGCTCCCACGAATCAAACCAGTCGACTGCAGTATCACGCAGCCGATGCGAACCTAAGACCACCGACTCGGTCTCCGAAGCCTTGATCACTCTCATGATCCACAGAATCGCTTGATGAACTCCTGCGGATCATCCTCGTGCCTCGACCCATAAAACTCGCGGTGCGAATCGTAAAGTCCAAGTCTCAAACTATCCAGGACAGGGTGAACCATGGGTACTCAGGGGCTGCTGCGTCCATTTATCCTCGTCTTGTGCCACGATCTCGCCAATAATCGGGCCATCTCCTTGTAACCCATCTCTCTCTGCTCCCGCCGGGACTGGAGGCTCAGTGTGTGGTCTCTATAGAGGCGCCATTTGCTCTACTCGCGACTCCTCGTTGCCTTGCCCTTCTGGGCCCTGATTACCTTGCGTGGAGGCATAACTGGCACATAAGAATACGTCAGAGGGAGTCCAACTCATAACACATATCTAAGGCACGATCTCAGAATGAGAAGAATGGAAACCAATCCTAAATATCCTGCAGCCTCCTGATTATAGGTGTGGTGCACAACACACCGATAATCAAGACTCTACTAGATACGGTCTATGGACACTTTCCGAGGACTAACTGCTCTGATACCACTTTTGTCACGACCCGACTTCGGGCCCGTGACTGGTGCCTTACCCCGGGCACCCTAGTGATACAACATCAGAGAAAATCAGCGGAAAATAAAAACTTAACAGGAAACAAGATATAACATAAGAAAACAGGCTAACCAAAACGGTCACCTTCATGTATATATATATAACCGAACAGTTACATCCTTTACAACCCCTGCCCACAACAGTACTACAGACCTCTAAGAATGTAACAACAACTATGACGGGACAGGGCCCCGCCATACCCCTGAATGTACAAGTATCTACAATGACAGGGGACTATACCAAAAGATAAGCCTCCGGAGAAACGGAGCTTCCCAACGCTGAACTGCGATCCTATGAGCGAGGATCAACAACCGATGTACCTCTACCTGCAGCATGAACGCGGACTTCGAATGAGGTCGATAACAAGTACCAAGTATGTGAAATCGAAAATCGTAAATGAAATCACAACATAAAGCGATGCTACCGTATCGAGGACTCACGCCCTCAAAGTCATCCCTCATGCCCGTGGAACTCCTTCCTCACTGCCGGCAGTCTAGGTATAAATCGTGTGATACGTAACATGTCTCGGCCCATCCCATGGGACTCGAGGTGGAATCACATGGTCACATTCCCGGTCCATCTCATGGACTCGGTGTCGGATTGTATGGTCACATTCCCGGTCCATCTCATGGACTCGGTGTCGGATCGTATGGTCACATTCCTGGTCCATCTCATGGACTCGGTGTCAAATCATGTGGAATACATTTCCGGTCCATCCCATGGACTCGGTGTCAAATCGTGTGGAATACATTTCCGGTCCATCCCATGGACTCGGTGTCAAATCATGTGGAATACATTTCCGGTCCATCCCATGGACTCGGTGTCAAATCGTGTGGAATACATTTCCGGTCCATCCCATGGACTCGGTGTAGAATCGGGTGGTATACATGTCTCGGCCCATCTCATGGGACTCGAGGTAGAATCGGCCATAACATTTAAACCCTCTTTTAAGACAGATTAAGATAATACCATGTTTTCCTTTTAAATCAAACTAAGGCAATATCATGCCCTCCTTTTTAAACCGAAACACTTTCCTTTTTAAAAATCAAGTAACAACATTCTTTTCCAAAAGTTCAAGTTGCATAATTTCAAATACTCAAGTCTCTTATTTTCGAAAGATTTCATAGTCCATAGTCTTAATCACTTAATAACGTAATCTCTTTTAAAACAATTTGAGTAACATATGCCTTATGTGTGAGTAGGTTATTCTTGTTTATAACAATCTTATTAAAGCAGCCATGATCTAGGAAATGTAATACAATTTTGTCTTATCTTAGCTTCTATGCAGATGGAGGTTTCTACTGGTTTTAATATAATTAATTATTTGTCAATACATTTTCCTTTATTAACGCTGCAGTGGTTTGTTCTGTTATACCCCGTAGTTGCAGGGTATGTATGTGAGGACGCATGCATTTGCAGTACAGAAATTTTGAAAAGAAAGAAAGACGTGAGTTTCGCGGAAAAGTTTGCGGTTATTTGTGAAGAAAAGGTTCGTTAGTGGGAATTGGATTCCCAGTTGGGTATTTGGACTTCATAGATTATATTAGAATTTTGAAATTTTATTTTCTAAATGGTCACGTGGGGCCCACGAGAAATTTACTGATTTTGTGGGCCCGCTTTGTTTTTGAGATTTCCGTATTTTGGATATTTTCTAAGACGAAATATTAGGCGAATCGGGCGACACGTGTCACCCCATGGCACCCTTGGCCGAATTTACCTTTGTGCACAACACCCGATTAGAGTCGTTTTCTGACGAAACGTTTCCACAGCTTTCGTAGAGAAAATTCCGGCTATGTCATTTATAATTTTTGCGGATTTTTCCGGGTGACGAAACATTCTGGACCAAAGGGAGGGTGAAATGTGTCACCCTCACATTGGAAGCAAATGGTTTGGCTTGGACGATTTGGGCGTCGAGGGCCTCGTTGGCCTTGGCGATTGGCTCCTCTTTTGTGCCTTGCTTTGTGGCTTGTTTTGTGGAGTGTTTTGTGGAGTAGGGTTAGGGTGCACTTGGCTTGATCTTGGCCTTACACTTGCCTTGCACTTGGCTAGATCTTGGCCATTGGTTGGCCTTTGGTTTTGCTATAAATACCCCCCCCTTTGTGAAGACTTCATTCATCCACAAATGTTTCCAAGTCTTGAAATCCCTCCCCTCCTCTTGTGGCTCTCGCCCTAAGCCTCTCCCTCCTCCTAGTGGCCTTTGGCGAGAGGTCTCCACTCCCTTGTGGTGTCTGCCAGTGGGTACCACTAGCCTAGTTGTTTTCGTATAATACCCTTGTTGTGGTATAGAAATACTCCCCTAATATTGTTATAATGCCCAAAATACCTTAGCCTTGTACCTTGTAGTATTCCAAAGATACCTCTTTACGTAGAGTCCGGAAATACTACCTTTGTCCTTTTAGTCTCAAACCAAACCCTAAGGAAATCTTCATAGTTGGTTGAAGTATTTGAGTAGAAGTTGGTTAGAACTTCTAAGGGTTGTTTGGAGTGGTTTGGAGCGCGCTGTGGAGCCAAACCTTGCTCGTGATCGACATTATAACTTGGATAATTTTGGGCTTATCAAGGTAATTATCTTGTCCCTCTATTGTAATTGGAAATTACATGTTTGTTAGAATATATAGTTGAAGTATACTATATATGGAACTATACTTAGTATTCGGCAATGTCTTTTGACTTAAGCTGAAGAATAAACCGAATCTTGGAATATTTACATAGGATTGTATTGCGAGACTTGTGTAGAATTGTACACGTCAGGTTAGGCGTGTAAACCCCACAGGTTGGCTTGGTAGCGGCCTCGATAGAGGAGGAGTTTCTGTTGTTGCGGGGAGGTCTTTCAATTTTCTATAGAAAGATAGAAACTTGTGTTTTGGGGTTAATAGACGTTTGTGACCTTTATAGGTGAAAGTACTAAGAGTAGCGTATTCTATTCGAGGAGTGGAAAGGGCTAGCGGTTGTAGTACTTGGAGCATTTTTCTTATTGTCGATAAATCGTCGCGAGGTATGTGAACCTCTTCCTATCTTTTCTAGCATGATTGTTGTGAACTATGTAGTGCGGTGACGTGCATGTGCTAAGTGATTTGGTTGGTTTAAAACATGGGTGTTATAATAGCTTTATGGGAAGTTAGTTATAACGACCTTATGTAAGTGAAAATGGTTTATCGATGTTAGAAGTTAAGAGACTTGATCTTATAAGATAAGAGACTTAACTTATTTGTTTTAATGTGGACGTTTGTGTGAAACCTCATTCGTGAGTAATGAGTACTTGGTTTTTAAAGGGATAATGTTTCTTGATTTCGGAATCGAATGTGGATCGACGCACCTGCGGCGTTAATAAAGGAAAATGTATTGAATAATGATGTGTTGTATTAAAACCGGTAGAAACCTCCATCCGCATAGAAACTAAGATGAGACAAAATGATATTACATTTTCTAGATCATGTTTGTAATAAGAATGTTGTAAACAAGAATAACCTACTCTCACGTGAGACATATATTACTCAATTGTTCTAAAAGGAATCAAGTGATTAAGTTTGGGAACTATGAAACCATTTGAAAATGAGAAGCTTGAGTAATTCAAACTAGGCAACCGAACTTAGGAAAGAATCTTTGTTACTTGATTTTGAAAAGGAATGTGGGTTGGTCATTCTAATACTACGTATCGGGTGACTTTTATAGAAGTAATGGATCTCTTTTAAAGAACTTAACGTATGTAGTACTTTGGGGTTAAAAACCCGACTTTGGTATAAATGGAAGTACTTTGAGTTGTTGTGAAACTCGCCTATGCTTGTTGTTGTGAAACTTGCCTATGCTTGTTGTTGTGAAACTTGCCTATGCTTGTGATGATAGCCTTTGTTGTACAAGTGTGGTATTTACGTATTCTGGCGCTCTCGATGAGGCGGTTGACTTGTTGAGAACTTCTTGGGGCGTCCGGCGGTGATGGAGAATTCCACTGTATGTTTCCATTTTGATTCTCGTCTTGTTGTTGATATCACATGGACATGTCTGCCGTCTGATTCCGGCACGCGGCCGTGCGGGGTTGATTACCCGATATATGGTTATTCGCAACATGGGCGTGTCTGCCGTCAAGATTCCGGGACACGTGGCCATACGCGCGAGTTGACCACCCAAGATATTGTTATTGAGGTTACATGGCATGTCTACACCGTCAAGATTCCGGGGCGTGTGGCCGTGCGGCGCTTGTTATTATTGTTGCATCATGGACATGTCTACACCGATGCGATTTCGGGGCACGCGCCACGATCGCGAACATGATGGATGTTGTGGGCGTGAGACCCATAGTTATATTTGAGTGGTGACTTTGAGGGCGTGAGTCCCTGACTTGACATGACTGTTTTTATGTTGTGAACTGTAAGTTTGGTTATCATACATGTCTCCGGCTTTTATAGACTAGTATGATTTCATTCTGATATTTTTGATTTCACATACTTGGTACTGTTGTCTTGACCTCGCCCGGGTGCGTTCATGCCGCGGTAGAGGTACATCGATCGTGGATCCCCTCTTAGGATCTCATTTTGCGTGTTGGAAAGCTCCGTTCCTTGGAGGCTTATCTTTGGTATGTTTCCTCGAGTTGTAGGTTCTTGTACATTCGTGGTATGGCGGCCCTGTCGTCATAGTTGTTGTAAATCTTGTGAGAGTGCACCGCTTGTTGTGGCGGGGTTTGTAAAAGGATAACTGCTCGGGTTTTTATGTATATCAAGGCAAATCGTTTTGGTTGGCCTGTTTATTTATTATATCTCTTGTTTCATGACTCGTGTTTTATTTTCCGCTGGTTTTCTCTGATGTTGTATCACTAGGGTGCCCGGGGTAAGGCACCAGTAACGGGCCCGGGTTCGGGGCGTTACATGTTCGATACTTATTCTCATTTCTGAAATCAGTAAAACATTATTCTTTAAAAACCAAGTACTCATTACTCACGAATGAGGTTTCACAACTTTTTAACAAAATTCATATCAAGCCAATTAAGTCAAGTCTCTTATCTTTCAAGATCAAGTCTCTTAACTTCTAAAATCAATAAACCATTCTTTTACCTACATAAAGTCGTTATAACTAACTTCCCATAAAGCTATTATAACATTTTATGTTTTAAACCAAACCAAAACTCGTTTAGCACACGTACGTCTACCGTACTACATAGTTCACAACAATCATGCTAGAAAAGATAGGAAGAGGTTCACATACCTCGCGACGATTATCGACAATTAGCAAATAGCTCCAAAGTATCAGAACCGCTTAGTCTTTTCCACCCTTCCAAGAGAATACGCTACTCGTAGTATTTCAACCTATAAAGGCCACAAACGCCTATCAACCTCTCGATCTCTTCGTAGAATATTTCCAAGTACAAGGTTCCTTATTCTACGGAAAATTCGCAAAGACCTCCCCGCAACCACATAAATCTCTCCTCTATCAAGGCCCGCTCTGAGCCAACAACTCAGGGGTTACACGCCTAACTGACGTGTACAACACCGCCCCACAATAATACTACAAGTTCATCAGAATACAGTCCAATGTAAATACAGTTCAATTCTATCAATCTTCTATCCTCATATAATATACTCAAGTATAACTACTACAACATGTAATATCCAATTGCAATAAGGGGACATAGATCATTACCTCGATAAGCCTAAAATTATCCAAGATTATAAGTCGATCCTGAGCAACGTTTAGCTCCAAATACTTACGCTCCAACCCACACCAAGCAACCCTTAGAAGTTTCTAAACAACTTCTCTTAACACTTCAACCAAGCTATGAAGATTTTTCTAGGTTCCGCTGCGACTATTGGAATAAAGTAGTATTTCCGGGCTCCTAGTATTGAAATAACTTTGGAATACAACTAGAGATACTAGGCTAAGGTATTTGGGATTATACTACAATACTTGAAGTATTTTCTACACAAGTGGGGGAGGGGGACGAAAACAAGCCTAAAGGGAGGGAGTATTTGCTTTGGAAAGTGTAAGTGTGGGATGATATGTAGTCTTCAACTAAGGGGGGGTATTTATAGAGGAATCAAGGGTCAAGATCCATGCAAGTGTGTGGTCAAGATTGGGCCATGTGTGTGTGGGTCCCACCAAACCACATGGCCAACAAAGATCTCGTGTCATGGCTATTTTCGGCCAGGACAAGTTCTAGCCACTGTCTCCACCAATTCGCCAAGGTGCTACATTGGGGTGACACGTGTCGCCCGACTGCCCAAAATATTTTGTCTTCCGAAAATATCCAAAATACCAAAAATCTCAAAAACAAAGTGGGCCCCACAAAACCGTAAATTTCTCCCGTGGGTCCCACGTGACCATTTCCGAAAATAAAATCTCATAATTCTAATATAATCCAAGAAGTCCAAATACCAAATCTGGGAATCCAATTCCCATTAACGAACCTTTTTCCTTCACAAAACCCGGAAACTTTTCCGTCGAAAAATCACATCTTTCTTTCTTTCCAAAATTTATGTCGTATTCTCGTACGTACGTCCTCACATACATACCCTGGAACTACGGGGTATAACAGTTAGTTATAACGACTTTATGAAAATGAAAGAATGGTTTTATTATTGGATTTAAAATGATAACTTGACATTTTAAAAGTTAGGAGGATGGTTTCCTTAAAAGATATGAGATTTGTGTCACGACCCGAATCTGGGCCCGTGACTGGTGCCTTACCCCGGGCACCCTAGTGATACAACATCAGAGTAATCAGCGGAACATAAAACACATACATGAAACAAATGAAGTACAAAACAGTAATCTGAGGAAAACTTGCCTTTCTGCATATATATAAATAACAACTCCTACAAATGAACAGTTTAATCCTTTTTACAACCCTGCCCACAACAGTACTACAGACCTCTAAGAAATGATACGACAACAATGGCGGGACAGGGCCCCGCCATACCCCTGAATGTAAATACCTACAACGACAGGATCGTGCAAGATAAGCCTCCGAGAAACGGAGCTTTCCCAAACGCTGAACTGTGACCCAAAGAGCGAGGATCAACGATCGGTGTACCTTTACTGCAGATGAACGCAGCCCGGCGAGGTCGCATAACAGTACCAAGTATGTGAAATCAAAATAAATACAAGAAATGAAATCATAGTAGTCTATATAAAGCAGAGACATGTATGATAACCAAACTACGCTCACAATAAATAAGCAGTCATGTCAAGTCAGGGACTCACGCCCTCAAAGTTATCACAATAAAACCGTACGGGGCAAGTACGAAGGCATAGCCGACTACTAAGACCCACAGTACCAAAAATACCACAAACTGTATCCCGAGGTCTTTCTAGACCGCACCACATGATCGGCCGCCACTCGCCCGCAATATCGATGTCGCGCGTCTATCCTGGAACTCTCGCACTCGCATAGGTCACCCATGCACCCGCATGAGGTATTCTCGAATCATGGTCCTGCATCACGAGGTATACCGCGTCGGCGAGCGCTAACCTCGGTATCCGCCTAGGCTCCCGCAGCCCGCATAGTCTCAAAAGACCGCATAGTCTCAACAGATCGCATAGGAATCCTCGCGTCAGCTAAACGCCCGGAATGATCAATCTCGAGCTACCGCGACTCGCATAGTCACAAGGATCGCATAAGGCCGTATAGACCGCATCAAGGGTGGCAAGCCCTCGGTATAATAAGTCAAGGGTATGTGATACAATAACAAGATAACGCTTAACGCTTGACAACGTAAGCACAACAAGAGTGACCCCTTACACAATAATCACAAGATACTAACACACGTAGCATCCTAACATGCTTACTTATCAAATCAACAAGAAAGTATTACAAGGCTATCACAAACCAATACAATCAAGTTATTCACACAAGGTACTTTCTACTAACAAGTTCGTACCTATCCCTAAAGTACTTCATACATTAAATCTTTAAAAGATACGCTATTTCACAAAACCACACAATACCCGTAGTATATGAAAATAGAGTGATTATCTTTTTAGAGTAAATCAATTACTTCTCTTTGTAAAATCAAGTAGCCACATTCTTTCCAATGTTCAAGTTTGCCTAATTTCCAATGTTCAAGTTTGCATAGTTTCCAATGTTCAAGTTTGCCTTTTAGAAAGGTTTCGTAGTTCATAGTCTTATTCATTTAAGAATATAATTCTCCTTTAAACAACTGAGAACATAAGCCTTATATGTGAGTAGGATATTCTTGTTTATAACAATCTTATTACAATGACCATGATCTAGGAAATATCATTTTGTCTCATCTTAGCTTCTATGCAGATGGAAGTTTCTACCGGTTTTAATAATACTTAATTATTAAAAACATTTCCTTTATTAACGCCGCAGTTGGTTTGTCGATACACATTCTCGATTTCCAAAATCAAGAAAACATTCTTAAGCCGTTATACCTAACTTTCCATAAAGCTAGTATAACTCTTAAGTTTTCTAAAAATCAAGTACTACCTCCTCTTTCAAAATGATTCAAAATCTTTGAAATACTTCAAGTTCTTTATTATCACATAACAAGCCGGATATAGTTCAAATCGTTACCTTTTAAAACCACAAGTATTTTCTTACCAACATAAAGTCGTTATAACTAACTTCCCATAAAGCCGTTATAACACTTTATGTTTTAAACCAATCAAATACATTTAGCACACGTGACGCCTCCGTACTACATAGTTCACACATATCATGCTAGAAGAGATAGGAAGAGGTTCACATACCGCGACGAGTATCGACTAATAGCAAAACGCCCAAGTACTTCCAACCGCTTCGCTACTCCTTTAAGCCAGTAGATCGCGCCACACGTAGTACTTCAACCTATAAGGCCACAAGGCGCCATTAACATTTAGATCCCTTCAGAGAACATTCTACGTAAAATTCGCAAGAAGACTCTCCCGCAATAAACAGAAATCTCCTCCTCTATCGGCCGCTACCAAGCCAACCGTGGGGTTATACGCTTAATCCGGACGCACAATTCTACCTCACCAAAAGCTACACAAGTCTATCAGAATACACCCTATGTAAATACAGCTTCAAGATTTCTTCTTCAAAAGGTTTCTTATTATTCAGCTTAAGTCAAAAGACATTGCCGATAACAACGTTCAAGACTATAGATAGTCTACTTCAACTATATAATCTAACAACCTGTAATTTCCAATTACAATAGGGGGACAAGATATTTTCCTCGTTAAGCCCATAATTATCCGTGTTTAAATGTCGCTCCTGAGCAAGGTTTAGCTCCTACTCCGCGCCCGACCCGCTCCAAACAACCCTTAGAAGTTCTAACCAACTTCTACTTATAACTTCAACTACGGTGAAGATTTACTTAGGGTTTCGGTTTTGTGGATCAAGGGAAGTATAATAGTATTTCTGGGCTTTTTGTAAAGGTATAACCTTAGAATACTACAAGGTATATGGATAAGGTAATTTGGGCCTTATAACAATACTATAGAGAGTATTTCTAAAAATAGGGTGGTATTATACGAAGACACCTAGGCTAGTGGGGGTCCACGATCGGCTAGCACCCCTAGAGTGGGTGCTCTCGGCCACAAGGGAGGCCCTCGCCGAACTCAACACAAGTGGAGGGAGAAGGAGAGCTTTCAAGACTTAGGCAAATTTATGGATGAATTAGTCTTCAAAGGGGCGGGTATTTATAGGCCAGTGAAGGCCAACCAATGGCCAAGATCTTGACAAGTGCAAGGCAAGTGTAGGGCCAAGATCTTGCCAAGTGCACCCTAACCAACTACACACAAAATATCCTACCAACCCTTGACCAATTTAACCACACTTTCGGTCACCCCTTTACCGCCTGCCTAACCAATGAGAGGGTGACAAGTGTCGCCTCTTGTTGGTCCAAAATGTTTCGTCTCTAAAAATCCGTAAAATTAAAAATGACATAGCCGAAATTCCCTACGAAAGTCGTGGAAAACGCTTCCGAAAACCGACTTAACCGTGTCGTGAACAAAGTTAATTCGCCAAGCCTAATTCTCAAGTTCAAATTTTCTACGCACGCCCCACGCATATACCGAAATACGGTATAACATTCTCCTCCTTAGAAACATTCGCCCGAATGTTCCTTCTAAGTCTCAAACAAACGCGGCGCCAAGATAGTCTTCACTACTATGCTTACGAATCAATCCTGCCACACCTGGCCACAGAAACAACTTGCGCAAAATGCTTACATCCAAGTCCACGAGGAAACACCTCTAACATCACCAAAATGATACCACTTTTGTCATTTTTGCCTGAGGCATTAACCTTCTCAGGCGACCCAACAAATGGTACCGGGCTGCATGCGATCATCGTCGCCAGACATTCGAACTCTTACTACATTTCGATATCGCCTTGATCCAAAACTCGGGTTATCATCTTCAACTTGGTCATCATTAGCCGAATACTCGATGGATCTCCGATTTCCTTCTCGAACATAACACGAAAGACTGGACGCACTGCCTCCTAAGTCGGACGGCAAATGCTAACATATAGGCAACCTGGCCTATTCTTCACATGAACTCAAAGGCCCAAAGTAACTCGGGCTAAGTTCCTCTCGTATTCCAAAACTCGTCACACCCAACCCGGTGGTACTTTCAAGAAGACCGACCACAACTCAACTCTAAGCGCCGCCGCCGATTATCCGCACGATTTCTCCGAGCCGCCGTAACCTCTTCTAGACAAGCTTTACTCTATCCACAAATTACCGGAACAAGCTCGAACCAACTATCCGAATCATGCCAACATCGAACCAATCGAACGGCGACTACACATCCGCCTACAAGGCTTCATAAGGCGACATCCGAACACTGAAATGGTAGCTTAAACACTCCTTCAACAGGAGACAACAATTCTCGCAACTATCCCTCAAATCCAAGCACTGGCCCGAGGGCGAATGTGATTCTGAGACTTACTGAGTTCCTAACCTTGCCCGGTAAAACCTCCGTAAAAGAAACAATGCAACTCGCTCCACTGTGACATAAGGTGAAGCGTAGGCACCTCGCAGCCTTACAACCTTTATGATATATCATCTCGCATAACCCTCTGCCGAGTAAACGGTCTTTGCTAGAAGACAAGACGGCTGACCTCCTCGGCCCGACTACTGGTCGAATGCATCCACGAATTCGTACGTTGGTTAACTAAACTTGGGCCTAACACCCTCGTGGCCCTACCACAAGGCGGGACCACCACAAACTGACCCCACCACCATACATGCCGCGGGTTGACCCGCAACGTGGCCTCAACCCGACCCAGCAACGCGCAAAACGCTAGCTCCTCGAGGAAAACTCTCACTAATCACGTTACGAAAACCTAGCGGTCTTCTTAGCTCAACTACCCTTTTTCATTCCACACTACTCAGGGACTAATCCCACAAACATAACTCACGTGCACTATGCACTCCTATAAGGGTCAAACATAAACAATACATCTTTTACTCGAGATGGCCTTACCTCTAAGGTCTCTACGTATAACACTCTAAGGCTCACACTTTCTCTATCCCCCAAATCTTACTTGGTTAACTAACCAAGATTTCTAATCACCATTTACACAATGCTATCAGAATAAACACTTAAGGTATACTCACCTTATCACACATACTAAACCCTAGGTTAAAGATCTATCTGTATCTACCGCTTCACCCCTTATTCGCTCTAATCAAACTCGCCTGTAGGCGCATAGCTAAGGAAGATGACGAACTTCCCACCGATCCTCGGCTAAGTCCTCCCGCAGGACACTCTTTCGACATCGCACTCGACGGTCATAGTACAACAAGTACTAACTAAAAGGCGACATTCCCCGAGATGACGCCGCCGCATCTAACACCGAGAAAATCAATCCGTATGGTCGAACCTTCGCGTGATCGCGAACCTAAGCTCGAGCTCGACCAACTCTCGCATACCCCGAACGCCCCAACCCCGCGAGGACCTTTCGCACCGTGGATGCGCATAATCTAATTCTTTGCGAGGCGACTCGCCGAAAGTTACCAAAGGACCTTGTCGCTCGACCCTCTTCTCGCCCTTCAACCCGCCGATCTCACGTTCGGCTCGCCGCGCATAAGCCCGCATACGTGCCATGCTCAAGCCCAATCAAGAATTACTTGCACAACCTTCTCGTTGATATTCATCAAGACTCGCGTACATCGGTATACTCTCCGTAGTCAAATCCATAGTTAGTAATGCGGTCGCCTCTGAAATCTATATTCTCTGCTCCCTGGCCGCGAACCGGGGTTCAAATATCATGGCCGCAGAGGAATCGCCGCCGCCGCTAAACTCTGGGGCTAGCGACGCCGCAGAACTCCCGAATGAAGCACCACCAAGGTGATAATTGGGCATGTGCCCACGTAACCTCTCAGACTTTACTCGCAGCCTCCTCGCCGCTTGCCTCCCCGGCCGCCTCACGCGAGGCATAGCGGTAAGGGAAAGAAATACGTTAGAGGTCCAACTTACAACACCTCTAAGGCACGATCTCCGAGTGAGAAGAAATAGAAACCAATCCTAAATATCCTATAGCCTCCTCGATTATGGTGTGGTTCACAACACACCGATAATCAAGACTTCGGATCGGATACGGCTCAGAGACACTTTCCGAGGATTAATCGCTCGATACCACTTTGTCACGACCGACTGGGCCCGTGGATCGTGCCTTACCCCGCACCCTAGTGATACAACATCGAGTAATCACGAACATAAAACACATAAATGAAACAAATTTAGTACAATAAATTAATCTGAGGAAAACTTGCCTTTCTGCATATATATAAATAACATCTCCTACAAATGAACACTTTAATCCTTTTTACAACCCCGCCACAACAAGCATTACATGCACTTAAAAATGATACGACAACAATGGCGGACAGGCCCGCCATACCTCGAATGTAAATACCTACAACGACAGTGGATCAGACAAGATAAGCCTCCGAGAAACGGAGCTTTCCCAACGATGAATCGTGACTCCTAAGAGCGAGGATCAACGATCGTGTACCTTTACTCATGCAGATGAACGCAGCCCTCAAGGAGGTCAATCATAACAGTACCAAGTATGTGAAATCAAAATAAATACAGAAATGAAATCATAGTAGTCTATATAAAGCGGGAGACATGTATGATAACCAAACTACGATTCACAATAAATAAGCGATATGTCAAGTCGTGGACTCACGCCTCAAAGTTATCACAATAAAAACCGCACGGGCAAGTACGAAGGCATAGCCGACTACTAAGACCCACGCACCAAAAATACCACAAACCGTATCCCGAGGTCTTTCTAGACCGCACCACATGATCGGCCGCCACTCGCCCGCAATATCAATGCGCGCCTATCCTGGAACTCTCGCAGACTCCGCATAGGTCACCCATGCACCCGCATGAGGTATTCTCGAATCATGGTCCTGCATCACCGAGGTATACCCCGCGTCGGGCGCCTAACCTCGGTATCCGCCTAGGCTCCCGCACCGCATAGTCTCAAAAGACCGCATAGTCTCACAGACCGCATAGGAATCTCGCATCAGGCTAAACGCCCGAATGATCAATCCCGAGCTACCGCGACCGCGTAGTCACAAGGATCTGCATAGCCGATAGACCGCATCAGGGTGGCAAGCCCTGTATAATAAGTCGAGGGTATGTGATACAATAACGATAACGCTTAACGTTTGACAACGTAAGCACAACAAGAGTGACCCCTTACACAATAATCACAAGATACTAACACACGTAGCATCCTAACATGCTTACTTATCAAATCAACAAGAAAGTATTACAAGGCTATCACAAACCAATACAATCAAGTTATTCACACAAGGTACTTTCTACTAACAAGTTCGGGTACCTATCCCTAAAGTACTTCATACATTAAATCTTTAAAAGATACGTTATTTCACAAAACCACACAATACTGTAGTATATGAAAATAGAGTGATTATCTTTTTAGAGTAAATCAATTACTTCTCTTTGTAAAATCAAGTAGCCACATTCTTTTCCAATGTTCAAGTTTGCCTAATTTCCAATGTTCAAGTTTGCCTAGTTTCCAATGTTCAAGTTTGCCTTTTTAGAAAGGTTTCGTAGTTCATAGTCTTATTCATTTAAGAATATAATTCTCCTTTAAACAACTGAGAACATAAGCCTTATATGTGAGTAGGATATTCTTGTTTATAACAATCTTATTACAAACCATGATCTAGAAATATCATTTTGTCTCATCTTAGCTTCTATGCAGATGGAAGTTTCTACCTGGTTTTAATAATACTTAATTATTAAAAACATTTCCTTATTAACGCCGCAGCTGGTTTGTCGATACACATTCTCGATTTCCAAAATCAAGAAACATTCTTAAGTCGTTATACCTAACTTTCCATAAAGCTAGTATAACTCTTAAGTTTTCTAAAAATCAAGTACTACCTCCTCTTTCAAAATGATTCAAAATCTTTTGAAATACTTCAAGTTCTTTATTATCACATAACAAGCCAGATATAGTTCAAATCAGTTACCTTTTAAAAACCACAAGTATTTTCTTACCAACATAAAGCTGTTATAACCAACTTCCCATAAAGCCGTTATAACACTTTATGTTTTAAACCAATCAAATACATTTAGCACATGACGTCTCACCGTACTACATAGTTCACACATATCATGCTAGAAGAGATAGGAAGAGGTTCACATACCTCGCGACGAGTATCGACTAATAGCAAAACGCCCAAGTACTTCCAACCGCCGCTACTCCTTTAAGCCAAGTAGATCGCGCCACACGTAGTACTTCAACCTATAAGGCCACAAGGCGCGCCATTAACATTTAGATCCCTTCGTAGAACATTCTACGAAAATTCGGACTCTCCCCGCAATAGCGTAAATATCCGCCTCTCTCGGGGCCGGCTACCAAGCCAACCTGGGGTTATACGCTTAATCCGGACGCACAATTCTACCTCACCAAAGCTACACAAGTCTACTCTGATACACCCCATGTAAATCTGATTCAAGACTCTTCTTCGAAAAGGTTTCTTATTATTCAAAGCTTAAGTCAAAAGACATCCGATAACAACGCTCATGACTATATATAGTATACTTCAACTATATAATCTAACAACATGTAATTTCCAATTACAATAGGGGGACAAGATATTTACCTCGATAAGCCCATAATTATCCGAGTTTAAATGTCGCTCCTGAGCAAGGTTTAGCTCCTACTCAAAGGCCCGACCCGCTCCAAACAACCCTTAGAAGTTCTAACCAACTTCTACTTATAACTTCAACTACGGGTGAAGATTTACTTAGGGTTTCGGTTTTGTGACTGAAGGGAAGTATAATAGTATTTCTGGGTTTTTTTGTAAAGGTATAACCTTAGAATACTACAAGGTATATGGCTAAGGTAATTTGGGCATTATAACAATACTTTTGAGAGTATTTCTAACAAGAGGTGGTATTATACGAAGACAACTAGGCTAGTGGTACACTTCCTAGCACCCTAGAGGGGGTGTTATACCCAGATTTCAAAGATGTACGTAAGGACGTACGTAGAAATTTGAAACTTTTAATATTGGCTTGGCCGAAAATTATTTGTGCACAACGCCCGTTTAGAGTCGTGTTTTGACGCAAACGCTTTCGTAGGGAATTTCCGCTATGTCATTTTTAATTTTTGCGGATTTTTCCGAGAGACGAAGCGTGTCAGCCAACAAGAGGCGCCACTTGGCACCTCCCATCATGACGTGAGGCTCGGCCAGGCCGATTGGAATGGCTTTAGTTGGTAGGATATTTGTGTTAGTTGGTTAAGGGGCACTCGCAAGATCTTGCCCTACACTTGCTAGGCACTTGGCTAGATCTTGGCCATTGGTTGGCCTCGCTTGTGCTATAAATACCCTCTAAGGTTGAAGACTTCTTCATCCAAAATGCCTAAGTCTTGAGAGCCTTCCTCCCCTTTTCGAGGCCCTCGTCGAGAGTTTTCCCTTAGTGGGTAGGTAGAGGTAGCCACCCCTCCTAGTAGTGTGTGGGGTACCCCTAGCCTTGTTGCTTTCAGTATAATACCCCTCTTTGTGGTGTAGAAATACTCTCAAAAGTATTGTTATAAT
Source organism: Przewalskia tangutica (assembly GCA_029844215.1). NCBI lineage: Eukaryota > Viridiplantae > Streptophyta > Magnoliopsida > Solanales > Solanaceae > Przewalskia > Przewalskia tangutica. The sequence continues at coordinate 83,005,450 of CM056720.1, read as the reverse complement.
GCCCAAATTACCTTAGCCATATACCTTGTTGTATTCTAAGGTTATACCTATCTGAAAAGCCCGTAAAATACTATTATACTCCCGCTACCACAAACCGAAACCCTAGGAAAATCTCCATAGTCCGTTGAGTATTGTGTAGAAGTTGGTTAGAACTTCTAAGGGTGGTTTAGAGCGGGTTGAGCGCTCGAGTCGAGCTAAACGATTGCCCGGGATCGACTTTTAAGCTAGGATAATTATGGGCTTATCGAGGTAAATATCTTGTCCTCTATTGTAATTGGAAATTACATGTTGTTAGAATATATAGTTGAAGTATACTATATATAGAATCAACGTAGTATCGGCAATGTCTTTTGACTTAAGCCCGAATAATACTTACGCAATGTCTTGCGACTTAAGCTGAATTGAAAGAAGAATCCGAATCAGAATTACATAGGGCAGACACATGAGACTTGTGTAGTAGTACCGTGAAGTAGAATTGTACCCAGTTAGGTTAGATGTATAACCCCCGGTTGGCTTGGTAGTAGCCTCGTTAGAGGAGATTTACGCTGTTGCGGGGGTCTTCCGAATTTTTGGTAGAATGTTCTACGATGAGATCTAAATGTTAATAAGCGCCGTGGCCTTATAGGTTGAAGTACTACGTGTGGCGCGATCTACTTGGCTTAAGGAGTAGCCGACGGTTGGATGTACTGAGCGTTTGCTATTAGTCGATACTGTCGCGAGGTATGTGAACCTCTTCCTATCTCTTCTAGCATGATATGTGTGAAATATGTAAGACGGTAGACGATACGTGCAACGTATTTGATTGGTGTAAAACATAAAGTGTTATAACGGCTTTATGGGAAGTTGGTTATAATGACTTTATGTTGGTAAGAAAATACATGTGGTTTTTAAAAGGTAACTGATTTGAACTATAACTGGCTTGTTATGTGTTAATAAAGAACTTGAAGTATTTCAAAAGATTTTTGAATCATTTTGAAAGGAGAAGTAATATTTGGTTTTTGAAAACTTAAGAGTTATACTAGCTTTATGGGAAGTTAGGTATAACGGCTTAGAATGTTTCTTGGTCGAAATCAATTATATTCTTAAATGAATAAGACTATGAACTACGAAACCTTTCTAAAAAATGAGAAACTTGAACATTGGAAATTAGGCAAACTTGAACATTGGAAAAGAATGTTGCTACTTGATTTTACAAAGAGAAGTAATTGATTTACTTTAAAAAGATAATCACTCTATTTTCATATACTACGTATCATGTGACTTTGTGAAAGCAACGTATCTTTTAAAGAGTTAATGTATGAAGTACTTTGGGGATAAAAACCCGATCTTGTTAATCATATAGTAGAAAGTACCTTGTGTGAACAACTTGATTGTATTGGTTTGTGATAGCCTTGTAATACTTCTTGTTGCTTTGATAAGTAAACGTGTTAGGATGCTACGTGTGTTAGTATCTTGTGATGTTTGTGTAAAGGGTTTCCTTGATTGTGCTTATTAACTATCGTCGTTATGATAGTATTGTGGCATTCATCTCTTGAGATGATTCCGGGTTGTCGCCCTCCGATGCGGGGTAGACTCGTGATGCAGGACCATGATTCGAGAATACCTCATGCGGTCCCGGGGCCTACGCGAGCTACGAGAGTTCCGTGTTAGCGTCGTCCCTTATGGGCATGCGGCCTTGGGCTACGCGACTAAGTCCGGGGCGATGCCGGGAGTAGCTACCCTCGATGCGGGAATACCTCATGCGGCCGATGAGATTGGCCTACGCGAGTCTGCGGGAGTTCGAGGTTAGACGCGCGACATCGATCTCGGGCAAGCGGGCCGCCTTTGATCATGTGACGGTCTAGACAGATCTTATGATACGATTCATGACCTTGTTGGTACCGTGGGTTTTTAGTAGTCGGCTATGCCTTCGCATTTACCCCACAGTTTTATTATGACACGCGGACACGGTGTTCATGTGTTCTTGGTGCTTTTATATCATAGATCGCGGCAGCCGGCGAAGGTATTCCAGGCATGATTGATGTTGTGGGCCCGAGACCCCTTGTTATACTTGAGTGATGACTGAGGGCGTGAGTCCACGACTTGACATGATCGCTTGTTGTAAATCGTAGTTTGGTTATCATACATGTCTCCCGCTTTATATGACTACTATGATTTCATTTACGATTTATTTTCGCCACATACTGCACTGTTATGTCGACCTCCTTCGGGCCGCGTTCATGCCGCAGTAAAGGTACACCGCCGTTGATCCTCGCCTCTTAGGGTCACAGTCACTGGGAAGCTCCGTTTCTCCGAGGCTTATCTTCGTATAGTCCCCTTGTCATGTAGTGCTACATTCGTGGTATGACGGCCCCGCCCGCCGTTGTTGTCATATCTTTCGTAGAGGTCCAGAGTAATCGTTGTGGCGATGTTTGTAAAAAGGATTAAACTGCTCATGTTGAAAAAGTTGCTATTTATATATATACTTGAAGGTAACCGCTTTTGGTTAGCCGTTTTCTTATTTCACCGTCTTATTACACCGTTTCATGTATTGTCTTTATGTTCGCTGATTACTCGATGTATGTCTACTGGGTGCCCGGTAAGGCACTATCACGCCCGGTTCGTCGTGACAAAAGTGGTATCGAGCGATTAATCCTCGGAAAGTGTCTGACCGCATCGATTCAAGAGAGTCTTGATTATCGCTGTTGTGCACCACATCAATAATCGTGAGGCTATAGGATATTTAGGATTGGTTTCTATTCTTCTCACTCGAGATCGTGCCTTAGAGTCATGTTGTAAGTTGGACCTCTAACGTAAATTCTTTCCTTATCGTTATGCCTCCGCGTAGGCAACCCGCCCAGAGGCAAGGCAAAGGCGAGCCGCGAGTAGAGTACGAGGGTTACGTGGGCACAGCCCAATTATCACCTTGGGTGGTGCTTCATTCGGGAGTTCTGCGACGCCACTAGCCCCAAAGCGAGTTTAGCACGGCGCAGCCTTACCGCGCCATGATATTTGAACCTTCGCCCACGACCAGAGCAGAGAATATGGATTGCAAAGAGGCGACCTGTTACTAGCTATGGATTTAACTACCAGAGTATACCGATGTACGCGAGTCTTGATGAATATCAACGAGGGTTGTGCAAGAGTAGTTCTTGATTAGGCTTAAGCATGGCACGTATGAGCTTATACACGCAGTAGAAACGTAGAGATCGACGGGTTAACCAAGGATGCGAAGAGGCCGTAAAGAAGGTCCTTTGGTAACTTTCGAGGCGTAGTCACCTCACCACAGATTAGATTATGCACCTCCGCCATCAGAGTGGTCTTCTACAAATTTCGGGGCGTTCGGTGTGCAGAGTTGGTCGTAACTCTGTGGCTTCCTGCTCACAGCGATGACGTCATCCCGGAATGTCATCTTTAGGTCGGGTACTTGTTGTACTATGACCGCCGTGGTCCGTGTCAAAGAGTGTCCTTGTAGGAGGACTTAGCCTTCGTGATCGGTGGGTAGTTTGTCATCTCCTCGGATATGCGCCTACGGGCAAAGTTTGATTAGAACAACTAAGAGGAGCAAGCAAAGAGATATAGATATATCTTTAACCCTCTAGAGTTTTGTTTATGTGATAAGGTGAGTATACCTTAAGTGTTATGTTCTGATAGCAGTGTGTTAGTTGTGACTAGAAATCTTGGTTAGTTAACCGAGTAAGATTTTGGGGGGATAGATAAGGTGTGAGCCTTAGAATGTTTTACGTAAAGACCTTAGAGGTAAGGCCATCTCGAGTAAAGGTGTAGTGTTATGTTTGATCCTTATAGGAGTGCATAGTGCACGCGAGCTACGTTGTGGGATAAGTCCCCGAGTAGTGTGAAATGAAAGAGGTAGTTGAGCTATGAAGACCGCTGGGTTTTCGTAACGTGATTAGTGAGAGTTTTCCTTCGGGAACTAGTGTTGTGCTCGTTGACGGTCGGATTGAGGCCGTGATGCGGGTCAACCCGCCCGCTTCAGTGGTGGGTCAGCGGCGGTGGTCCCGCCTTGTGGTAGGGTCACGAGGTGTTAGGCCCAAGTTTAGATAACACAGACGAAGTTCGTGGATGCGTTCGACCAGATGGTCGGGCCGATGGGGCAGCCCATCGCGGTCCTTCTGGCCAGACCGCTTACTCTACCGTGTTGTTTTATCGAAGGTTGTAAGGCTGCACGGTGCCTACCTTCACCTTATGGCAGATAGTGGAGCCCGTGTTACTACTGTTTTTGTTTCAAAGTTTTGCCAAGCATGTGTTAAGAACTCGGTAGTCTCAGACCGCATTCGCCTCGGGCCGTGTTTGATTTCGGGATAGTTGTGGGATTGTTGTCTCCCGCGAGGTAGTGTTTAAGCTACCATTTCGGTGTTCGGATATCGCCTTATGAAGCCTTGTGGGCGGAAGTGTAAGATGCCGACGATTGGTTCGATGTTAACAAGGTTCGCATACTGTTCAGCTTGTTCCAGCAGATCGTGGATAGTGGAAGCTTGTCTAGAAGAAGTTACGCACTCGGAGGAATCGTATGATAATCTACGACGACGCTTAGAGTTCAGTTGACGGTCGGTCTTCAAAGTACCACCGGGGTGGGTGTGGACGAAGTTTTGGAAGACAGAGGAACTTAACCCGAAGTTACTGGGCCTTTTGAGTTCATGTGAAGAATAGGCCGGGTTGCTTATATGATTAGCTTTTGCCGTCCGACTTGTGAGAGGTCAGACGTCCGGCCTTTCGTATTGTTATGATCGAAAAGTATCGGAGATCCATCCAGAGTGTTCCCACTTAATGATGACCACGTTAGAGATAGTAACCCCGAAGTTTTGGAACCAAGCGATGTAAATGTGGAAAGAGTTCGAGTATACGACATCCTCGTGGATCGCGTGCAGCGGGTACCATTTGTTGGGTCGCCGAGAAGGTTAATGCCTCGAGCAAAGTGACAAAGTGGTATCTTGTGCAAAGAGAGAAGCGAGCATGTATGGCGGCATAGATGTGATCATTTCTTTGTAAAGAGAAGGTGAAGGAGGTATATTTTAAACCCCGAGAAGTGTTTATGGTGATGTTAGAGGTGTTTCTCATGGACTTGGATGTAAGCTTTTGCGCAAGTTGTTTCGTGGCCATGTGTGGCAAGGATTGTTCTCGTAAGTATAGTAGGAAGCCTATATCGCGCGTGTTTGTTTTGAGACTTAGAAGGAACATTCGACGAATGTTTCTAAGAGAGGGAGAATGTTATACCGTATTTCCAAAGTATGCGTAAGGGCGTGCGAGAAAATTTGAAACTTTTAATATTGGCCGAAAATTATTTGTGCACAACACCCGCTTAGAGTCGTTTTCGACGAAACGCTTTCACGCCTTCGTAGGAATTTCCGCTATGTCATTTTTAATTTTTGCGGATTTTTCCGAGAGACGAACGTGTTGGGCCAACAAGAGGGCGCCACTTGGCACCCTCCCATCGCGGACGCGAGGCTCGGTTGTGGCCGATTGGAATGGCTTTAGTTGGTAGGATATTTGTGTGTTAGTTGGTTGGGGGCACTTGGCAAGATCTTGGCCTACACTTGCTAGGCACTGCTAGATCTTGGCCATTGGTTGGCCTTGGCTTGTGCTATAAATACCCCTCTAAGGTTGAAGACTTCTTCATCCAAAATGCCTAAGTCTTGAGAGCCTTGGCCCTGCCCTTTTCGCAGGCCCTCGCCGAGAGTTTTCCCCTAGTGGGTAGCCGAGGGTAGCCACCCTCCTAGTAGTGGCCGGGGTACCCCCTGCCTTGTTGCTTTCGTATAATACCCCCCTCTTTGTGGTGTAGAAATACTCTCAAAAGTATTGTTATAATGCCCAAATTACCTTAGCCATATACCTTGTTGTATTCTAAGGTTATACCTATACGAAAAGCCCAGAAAATACTATTATACTCCCGTCAGTCACAAAACCGAAACCCTAGGAAAATCTCCATAGTCCGTTGGAGTATTGTGTAGAAGTTGGTTAGAACTTCTAAGGGTGGTTTAGAGCGGGTCGAGCGCTCGAGTCGAGCTAAACGATTGCCCAGGATCGACTTTAAGCTAGGATAATTATGGGCTTATCGAGGTAAATATCTTGTCCCTCTATTGTAATTTGAAATTACATGTTGTTAGAATATATAGTTGAAGTATACTATATATAGAATCGAGCGTAGTATCGCAATGTCTTTGACTTAAGCTGAATAATACTTACGCGATGTCTTGCGACTTAAGCCCGAATTGAAAGAAGAATACCGAATCAGAATTACATAGGTCAGACATGAGACTTGTGTAGTAGTACCGTGAAGTAGAATTGTACCCGTTAGGTTAGATGTAACCCCCTGTTGGCTTGGTAGCGCCTCGTTAGAGAGAGAGATTTACGCCATGCGGGGAGGTCCAATTTTCTGGTAGAATGTTCTACGATGAGATCTAAATGTTAATAAGCGCTGTGGCCTTATAGGTTGAAGTACTACGTGGCGCGATCTACTTGGCAAGGAGTAGCCGGTTGGATGTACTGAGCGTTTTGCTATTAGTCGATACTGGCCGCGAGGTACGTGAACCTCTTCCTATCTCTTCTAGCATGATATATGTGTGGAAATATGTAAATCTGGTGACGTGTCGTCTGTGACGTATTTGGGATTTGTAAAAAACATAAAAGGTGTTATAACGGCTAAGGGGGGAATTTTGTTATATTACTTTATGTTGGTAAGAAAATACATGGTTTTTTAAAAGTAATCGATTTGAACTATAACTGGCTTGTTATGTGTTAATAAATAACTTGAAGTATTTCAAAAGATTTTTGAATCATTTTGAAAGGAGAAGTAATATTTGGTTTTTGAAAACTTAAGAGTTATACTAGCTTTATGGGAAGTTAGGTATAACGGCTTAAGAATGTTTTACTGAATTCGGAAATCAGAATTATATTCTTAAATGAATAAGACTATGAACTACGAAACCTTTCTAAAAAAATGAGAAACTTGAACATTGGAAATTAGGCAAACTTGAACATTGGAAAAGAATGTTGCTACTTGATTTTACAAAGAGAAGTAATTGATTTACTTTAAAAAGATAATCACTCTATTTTCATATACTACGGGTATTGTGTGACTTTTGTGAAAGCAACGTATCTTTTAAAGAGTTAATGTATGAAGTACTTTGGGGATAAAAACCCGATCTTGTTAATCATAGTAGAAAGTACCTTGTGTGAACAACTTGATTGTATTGGTTTGTGATAGCCTTGTAATACTTCTTGTTGCTTTGATAAGTAAACGTGTTAGGATGCTACGTGTGTTAGTATCTTGTGATGTTTGTGTAAAGGGTTTCCTTGATTGTGCTTATTAACTATCAGTCGTTATGATATTATTTTGGCATTCATCTCTTGAGATGATTCCGGTGGTTAAGCTGCCCTACTATGCGGGGTAGACTCAGGCGGTCTGGGACCATGATACGAGAATACCTCATGCGGGTCCCGGGGCCTATGCGAGCTACGAGTTCCGTGTTAGCGCGTCCTTATGGGCACGCGTCTCGCGCTACGCGACTCGGAAGTCGGGCGACGCCGGAGTAGCTACCCTCGATGCGGAATACCTCTACGGCCGATGAGATTGGCCTATCGCGAGTCGCGGAGTTCCAGGTTAGACGCGCATTGATATCGCGCAAGTGGCCGCCTTTGATCATGTGACGATCTAGACAGATCTTATGATCTGATTCATGACCTTGTTGGTACTGTGGGTTTTTAGTAATCGGCTATGCCTTCGCACTTACCCCGTCTGCTTTATTATGACACAGTGGGACCAGTGTTCATGTGTGTTCCTTGGTGCTTTTATATCATGATCGCCAAATGGCGGAAGGTATTCCACGCATGATTGATGTTGTGGCCAGAGACCCCTTGTTATACTTGAGTGATGACTTGAGGGTGAGTCCCCGACTTGACATATCGCTTTGTTAGAAGCGTAGTTTGGTTATCATACATGTCTCCCGCTTTATATGACTACTATGATTTCATTTACTGATTTATTTTCGCCACATACTCGCACTGTCAGATCGACCTCCTTCGAGGCCGTTCATGCCGCAGTAAAGGTACACCGCCGTTGATCCTCGCTCTTAGTGGTCACAGTCAGCTTTTGGGAAGCTCCGTTTCTCCGAGGCTTATCTTGGTATAGTCCTGTTGTCATAAAGCTACATTCGGGGTATGACGGCCCACCCGTCGTTGTTGTCATATCTTTCGTAGAGAGGTAAATCTTGTTGTGGGCGTGGTTTGTAAAAAGGATTAAACTGCTCATGTTGAAAAAGTTGCTATTTATATATATCTGAAGGTAACCGCTTTTAGTTAGCTTTGTCTTCTTATTTCACTGTCTTATTACACAGGTTTCATGTATTGTCTTTATGTTCCGCTGATTACTCTGATGTATGTCTACTTGGGTGCCCAGGTAGGCACCACCACGGCCCGGTTCGGTCGTGACAGTGGGTGCTCGCCACAAGGGGAGGCCTCGGCGAACTCAACACAAGGGAGGAGAAGGAGAGCTTTCAAGACTTAGGCAAATTTATGGATGAATTAGTCTTCAAAGGGTGGGTATTTATAGGCCAAGTGAAGGCCAACCAATGGCCAAGATCTTGCCAAGTGCAAGGCAAGTAGGGCCAAGATCTTGCCAAGTGCACCTAACCAACTACACACAAAATATCCTACCAACCTGACCAATTTAACCACACTTTGGCCACCCCTTTACCTCCCAAGCCTAACCAATGAGAGGGTGACAAGTGTCGCCTCTTGTTGGTCCAAAATGTTTCGCCTCTAAAAATCCGTAAAAATTAAAAATGACATAGCCGGAAATTCCCTACGAAAGTGTGGAAAACGTTTCGTCGAAAACCGACTCTAACCGGGTGTTGTGAACAAAGTTAATTCGGCCAAGCCTAATTCTCAAGTTCAAATTTTCTACGTACGTCCTTACGTACATACTCTGGAAATACGGGGTATAACAATTTGATTCAAAGATTATGAGACTTAATTTTGAAAGTAAAGAGACATGACCTATAAACAACTTGATTTTGGTAAAGGAGAAGTAACTTGATTTAAAGGTATAGGTTACTTGTTTTGAAAGGAGTAAGTTACTCGGGTTTTTAAGAAGTATACTTGACGTTGTTTTAAAAAGTGTAAGCCACTTGGTTTAAAAAGTATATTGCTACTTGACTTTAAAAAAAAAAAAAAGTGTCTTGGTTTAAAAAGAAGGCATGGTATTGTCTTGATTTGGTTTTAAAAAGAAGTCATGGTATTGTCTTGATTTGGTTTTAAAAAGAAGGCATGGTATTGTCTTGATTTGGTTTTAAAGGAAGACATGGTATTGTCTTGTTTTAGTTTAAAAAGAAGGCATGATATTGTTTTGATTTACTTAAAATGATAGTTACTCTATTTTGATACTACGGGTGTTAGTATCAGGTGGCTTTTGTAAAAGGAATGGATCTTTTTTTAAAGAGTTTAAGTACGTAGTACTTTGGGGTTAAAACCCGGATTTTTGGCATAAAATAAAAGTACCTTGACTGTGAGTAACTTGCCTATGTTTGCTCGTGATAGCCTTGTTGTGCAAGTAATGTATCCTTATGCTACCGCGTCTCTCGATGGAGGGCCGGTCATGTTATTCTTGATCACTTTGGGGCATACTGATTCGATGGATGGTCCACGGGTATGCGGCCATGATGAGGGTTCGTTCCCTGTTGATAGTGTTATTCCATGGACTAGATCTCCATGAGGTTTCATCGATGCAGGTGGATCCGTAGCTAGCCCCGTGCTTGCCCCGGCCGTTCGCGATGCGGTGGTTACAGTAGTTGGCTTTCGTACTTGCCCCGGTCAGTGTTAGGACGAAGTTTCGTGATGCAGGGTGGATCTGGTGGTTAGCCTACGTACTTTCCCCGGTCAGCGACGTGATGCATTGTTATACCCCGTATTTCCATAGTATGTACGTAAGGGAATACGTACAAAAAGTTTGGCTTTAAAGTTAGCCTTGGACGTTTTATTTGTGCACAACACACTAGAAGAATCGCTTTCCGACGAAACGTTTCCACTTTCGTAGAAAATTCCGACTATGTCATTTAGTATTTTTATGATTTTTCCGAGAGGCGAAACATTTTGGACCAACGGGAGGCGACACTTGTCACCTCCAATTGGTGGACTTGACACGCAATAGGGCCGATTGGGTTGGCTTCTTTGTCTTGGAGTTGGTAGGATATTTTGTGTGCAAGTTGGCCAAGGACACTTGCCTAAATCCTCACCCTACACTTGCCTTGCACTTGTCTTAATCTTGGCCATTGGTTGGCCACTTCGACCTATAAATACCCCCTTAAGATGAAGAGTTCTTCATCCACAAATCTTCCAAGTCTTGAAAAATCCTCCCTCTCCTTTGTGAGCTTTTCGTCCAACACCCCTTCCTCCTCAGGAGTTTGGCCGAGGCCTAACCCCCTAGCCTAGCCGAAATCTACCCCCTCCCTTGGTAGAAAAGTTGTCTTCTAGTATCGTTATAATGCCCAAAATACCCTAGCCCAATTCCTTAGTCTTTGGTAGAAGTTGTGAAGAACTTCTAAGGTTTCTTGGGCTACCGGGGCGTACAACTTAGGAGCTAAACCTTGCTCAGGCGCGACTTTATCTAGGATATTATTGGGCTTACCGAGGTAACTAATCCTAACCCTCTTTGAATTAGAGAATACTTACTGTTGTAGTATTAGAACAAGTATTAGATACTTAAGAATATCACGAATAGAATTGATCAATTATCACGGTAGGCGGTTTAAAAGAAGAATAATTGAATCGTACTCACTTAGACTGTTTTCACATGAACTTACATAGCTCACCGGTAGGGTTGTGCTGCCCGACTTTACCGTAGAATTATGAACCCTCCGTTTAGAATGACCTTGAGTAGTCTAGACTTTGATTGATGTCGCGACTATTATAGTGACTCTCTGCGCGACATATTCAACTCGGGTGGTTTTCACGAGAAGGTATGTGATTCTTCCTAAAGCATGATATTTTACAATATATAGTATGGTAGACGATACGTGTTAATCGAATAATAACTACGGCAATGTCTTTGACTTAAGCACGAATAATACTTATGGTAATGCCTCACGCTTAAGCCTGAATAATACTTATGGTAATGCCTCACGCTTAAGCTGAATAACAAAGAATGAAAACATTTCAAAAGAATATCGAATCATTTTTAATGTAAGATAAATAATTGGTTTTTAACAAAGGCTTAAGAGTTATGCTAGCTTTATGGGAAGTTAGGTATAACAACTTAAGAATGATAAAAGGAACATTTACTTGTTTGTTTATAAAAGCCTTGTATTGATCTCTGTTAAGTGTAGTAAGATTGTTTGATAAGTAGACATATCATGATGCTACCGGTGTTAGTGTCTTGTAACGCCGTAAAGGGTCATTCTTGTGCTTACGCTGCTAACCGTAAGTCCGCTTGTCATTCGTATCACCTACCCTTGACTATTATCAGGGCTTGCCTCGACGCGGTCTATACGGCCTATGCGGTTCGTGAGACTATGCGAGCAGCGGTATGCTCCAGATTGATCATTTCGGCGTCTAGCCCGACGCGGGATTCTATGCGGTCTGCTGAGACTACGCGTCTTTTGAGGCTATGCGGCTGCGGAGCCTAGGCGGACGCCGGGGTTAGCTGCCCCGACGCGAGGGCTACCTCATGCGGGTCTACGTGTGACCTATGCGGGCTGCGAAAGTCCAGGACTAGGCACGCAGAATGATACTATGGGCGATTGGCCTTGCTTCGATCATTCGCGGTCTAGAATAGACCTGTTACAGTCTTTCCATTCCCGTTGTTGTTTGTGATGTGGCACTATGTGCAAATTGAACTGATTGTATTTGTGAAAAGGTTTTAAATACTTTGATTTCATTTCAGTTCCTTATAGTTTCACATACTTGGTAGCTGTTATCGACTCCTTCGGGGCCGTTCATGCCGCAGGTGGCAGCAGTGCTAGATCCACATCCTTAGGTTGTTGGGGTTGGTGTCAGGAGCTCAATGTTCTCCGGTGGCTCTACTTTTGGGTATGATCTCCCGTATTGTAGATAGTTTTGTCTGATCGAGAGGTATGGCGCCCTGTCCCGCCATAGTTGTTTACTTCTTAGAGGTCAGTAGTACTATTATGCAGTTGGGATGTAATCGCAAAACTTGAGTTATTTATATTATGCCGAAAGGCAAGCTTTTCATCGATAAACTTCTTACTTTATAAATTGTTTCTGTCTTGTTTTATATTCCGGTTACTCGATGTATGACTACTGGGTGCCCTTGAGGCACGATCCACGCCCCGAACGGGTCGTGACAAAAGTGGTATCGAGCGATTAATCCTCGGAAAGTGTCTACAGACCGCATCTAGTAAGTCTTGATTATCGGTGTGTTGCGCACCACGCCAATAATCGTGAGGCTATAGGATATTTAGGATTGGTTTCCATTCTTCTCATTCTCGAGATCGTGCTTTAGAGCCGTGTTATAGGTTGGACCCTCTAACGTATTCCTTTCTATGCTGATTATGCCTCCACGTAAGGCAACCCGCCCGCGGCAAGGCAAAGCGAGCCGCGCTGCGAGACACCCGAGTTACGAGGGCTCGTGCCCGTCTATACCGTAGACGGCGAGTTCTATGACGCCGGGCCCCGAGAGACCACAGCACCCACACCCCGCCCCACACCGGGCGGAGGAGTTAGGTACAAGGAGATGGCCCACTATTGGCTAAAGTTGTGGCCCGTCACGGAGAGATCACGGCGATTCGGCTCGGCTCGGTCGCACCCGTGAAGTGCACCCGAGGCGAATAGTTTGAGGCTGAGAGATTTCTTGAGTTGTAGCCCGCCAGAGTTTTACGTGTCGAGGCCGGAGGATGATCCGCAGGAGTTCATCCGTCAGCTGCAGAGGATTATGCGGGTGATCAGGGCTTCGGAGACTGAGGCTGTGACATTCGGTTCGCGACGCACGCGTGACACCGCGATCGATTGGTTTGATTCATGGAGCTTTCCCGGGAGAGCATGCACTCAGCAGTATGGGATGAGTTTTCAGAGGCTTTTTCACACACTTCGCTCCGCGGATGGTGAGGGCACGAGCCGATAGATTCTGCCGCCGAGACGGGACGCACCGTCGTGGAATACAATGTCGAGTTTGATTCTTTGGCTAGATATGTCCCAAAGATTGGTAGCGGATATGGAGGATAGGTACACCGCTACGCCATCGGGCTAGATGATTATATGGCCGAGTCGTATGCGGGTGTTTCTCTTCACCGTATGGACATTACCCGCATGCAGCCCATGCACTAGATGCGGCGAGCGCAGACCGGTAGAGCGATATCGGCAGGTTAAGGCCAAGACGGCCGGTTCTTTGGTGGTCCTCGTGGCGGCATCGCAGAAGTCGATTTGCACCACACCAGCCGCAGAGCGCCCTACCTCATTTTCAGCCCACCAGAGCGGTCGAGGCGTGTCGGGGCCCCAGACTTCTGATTTCGGGTAGCAGGGTGCTAACTGTTCGAGGTCTGCTCGGGCAGTTGTGGCGTATACCATTCCGAGCCGACCGAGCTTGCTATACTGTGGCCGCGAGGTCACTTTGCGAGTTTGTCCGACCGGGCGGCGCTGGTGGTAGGCTCACCTACTGTGGTCCGTGCGGCTTCATCCCCGACAGCCACTCGCCCGAGGGCAAGGTACACATGGATCGGTCGCGCGCAGGTCGTGGCGCAGTCCCGATTCTAGCGGTCCTCGTAACCACATTTATGCTTTGTCCACCGACAGATCGTGAGGCCTCACCGATGTCGCCACGGTACCTTATCGGGCTGGGTTTGGTGTGTATGCTTTGATAGATCCGGTTCTACTCACCATATATCTCCCTTGTTGCTAGTAGGATGTGGATAGAGCCCGAGTCCATAGACCTTTCGATGTAGCTACGCCGATGGGTGATTCAGGTAGCTCGGCGGGTATATAGAGCTTGTCCTGTGACCATCCGATCGTCGGACCTAGCCGACTTGATAGAGTTGGAGATGATTGACTTCGACGTGATTATGGGGATGGATTGGCTAGCTTCGCTACGCCAATGTAGACCGCAGAGAGAGTAATGCGGTTCCATTTCTGAGAGCCGGTTGTTGAGTGGGAGGAGCACCAGATCGCCGGTGGTAGGTTTATTTCCTACCTCAAGGCTAGGAAGATGGTACGGCGGTATATCTACCATCTCGCTCGGTGTTTGATAATCAAGTGCGGTACCAGATTTTCGCCGCCCGAGTCGCCAGTTCCCGTGAGCGTGTTTCGGATGACCTCCGGGTATCCTCCCGAGAGGAGATTGAGTTTTGTATTGACATATTGCCGGACACTCGCCTATTTCCATTCCGCCATACGTAATGGCACCGCCGAGCCGAGAGAGTCAAGGATCGGCTTAGAGATTTCTTTGGAGAAGGGTTTTATCGACCTAGTGTTCTCCCCTCGGCGTCGGATTGTTCGTGAAGAAGAAGGACGACGCGCGCATGTGTGTTGACTACTGACGGTGAACAAAGTGACCATTAAGAATGATACCCTTCCCGAGATTGATGATTTGTTCGACCAGATTGGCGCGAGATGTTTCTCCAAGATTGATCTGCGTCGCTATCATCGTTCGTGTCGAGAGGTGGATGTCCCTAGGATCGCATTCCGACCGGACGTGCATTATGAGTTCAGGTCATGTCTTTTGGTTGACCAATACTCGCGGTATTCATGGATTTGATGAACCGAGTGTTCAAACCATTTTTGGACACGCTTGTGATAGTGTTCATTGATGATATCCTGTTTATTCTCGCCAGAATGGAGCATGCGGAGCATTTGGCGATCTTGGCCGACGCTTCTCCAGACCAGCAACAGACGCCAAGTTTTCCAAATGTGAGTTTTGGTTGACTTGATGGCGTTTCTTGGGCATATTGCCGGCTGATGGCATTCGAGTGGATACGCCAAGATCGGCGCAGACTTGCCTGAACCTACTACTCCGGCGAGGTTCGCGATTTCGGGCCTTGCAGGATATTATCGCGGTTCGTGGAGAAGTTTGCTTCTATCT
Source organism: Przewalskia tangutica (assembly GCA_029844215.1). NCBI lineage: Eukaryota > Viridiplantae > Streptophyta > Magnoliopsida > Solanales > Solanaceae > Przewalskia > Przewalskia tangutica. Next base: position 82,990,428 of record CM056720.1, on the reverse strand, counting down.
TCGCACCATTGACTAGGCCGACTCGTAAGGCAGCCAAGTTTGATGGATCGATGCTTGTGGCGGGGTTTCGATTCTTTGAAAGAGAGATCGACGACCGCCCCGTTCTTACTCTTCCGCAGGGTCCGCATTATGTCGTATTGTGACGCGTCGGGCATCGGGTTGGGATGTGTGTTGATGCAGCATGGCGGGGTTATAGCATATGCGTCCCGACACCAAGAAACACGAGGAACTACCCCACCCATGATTTGGAGTCGGTAGTAATTCACGCTGAAGATCCGAGGCACTATTTGTATGGTTCACGTGGATATTTATACGTACCACAAGAGCCTCCGATATCTTCACGAGGAGCCGAACTTACGGCGCAGACGGTGGTTGGAGTTGCTTAAGGATTACGATGTTGATATCCCGTACCACCCGGAAGGCCAATGTGTGGCGTATGCCTAGTCGTAGGTCGATGGGGAGCCTATCGATGTGCTAGATAGAGGGACATGGTTCGTGATTTGCATCGATTAGCGAGCCTTGGTGTCCGCTTGATTGATTCCCGATAGCGGTGGGGTTAGAGTTCGTGAGGTTGCCGAGTCTTCCATCGCCGGCGAGGTGAAGAGGCAACAGCCGAGGATCCACTTTGATTCGATATCGCGGATACTGACTCTTCGCAGGGCAAGGGTCCTTTTGGTAGCTTTGACCACGGGTGCTAAGGTTTGAGGCGGTCGTGTGTTCCAGATGTTTCGTGACTTCGCGCAGGTTCTTGGGAAGCACACGGTGCAAGCGTTACTATCCATCCGGTCGACCAAGATGTACCACGACCTTAGATCCGTGTATTGGTGGGATGGCTTGAAGAGAGACGTTACGAGTTCGTAGCTCGGTGCGCGTGTTGTCGCAGTGAAGGTAGAGCACCGAGGCCCGTGGCTTATTACGCATTTATCGAGATCCCGACCGAAGTGGGAGGTAATCAACATGGACTTTATCACAGATTACCTCGCACTCGGAGGAGACATGATTCTATATGGGTTATCGCCGATGGCAGTGAAATCAGCCCACTTTCTTCCCGTCCGACGACTTTTGGTGAGGATTATGCACTTTACATCCGAGAGATCGCCGATCGCACGGAGTCCCTAGTTCCATCATATCCGACAGAGGAGCCCATTTACGCTAACTTCGGAGGTCTTTCCGAAGAGGTTTAGGACGCAGTGAGCCCGAGTAATCGCATTTCATCCACGCATGCACGGACAGCAGAGCGCACTATCCGCACTCTCGAGGATATCCGCGAGCCCGTGTTATTGACTTCGATGGTAGTTGGGAGGATCATTTGCCTCTAGTTGAGTTTGCGTATAATAATAGCTACCACTCCAGATTCGATGGCGCCTTATGAGGCCTTGTATGGGAGGAAGTGCAGATCGCCTATAGGTTGGTTCGATGTGGCGAGTGCAAGTGGGACCAGATTTGGTGCGCAGCAATGGATAAGGTGAAGCTTATCCGAGAGCGACTATCGATACCGTAGTCGCATGTCGTCGATGCAGATCATCGCCGTCGGCATCCGGAGTTCGCAGTAGATGATTGGGTTTTCCTAAAGGTGTCACCCATGGCGGTGTGATGAGATTCGGAAGAAGAAACTCACCAAGATACATCGGGCCGTTTCAGATTGTCCGCAGGTAGGCAAGGTTGCACGAGTTGAATCTGCCGTCCGATCCGGAGGCGGCATCCGTGTTTCACGTATCTATCTTTGAGGAGATGTATCGGGATCCATCTGTGGTACACCCGATTGACGATGTCCAGTGACCGAGGGTTATCGTATGAGAGATTCCCATAGCGATAGTCGATCGTCCGGTTAGGCGTCTGCGACGAAGGGCGTGGCTTCCCAAAGTCTTGTGGCGAACGAGCTCGAGAGAGGAGATGGCGGGAAGCCAAGAGGACATGAGACAGAAGTATCCTCACCTATTCCCACACCTCCGTAATTCTCTTCCTACTTGTAAATTTCCATTATCATTTATGCCTAAGTGTTGTTTTGTGGCCGTGTGGCATTTGCTAACCTGCTTAAGCTTCTTCGATAATCGTTTGAGAAGGAACATTCGACGAATGTTTCTAAGAGAGGAGAATGTTATACTCGTATTTCAGTATGTACGTAAGGGAATACGTACAAAAAGTTTGGCTTTAAAGTTAGCCTTGGACGTTTTATTTGTGCACAACACACTAGAAGAATCGTTTTCCGACGAAACGTTTCCACAGCTTTCGTAGAGAAAATTCCGACTATGTCATTTAGTATTTTTATGGATTTTTCCGAGAGACGAAACATTTTGGACCAACGGGAGGCGACACTTGTCACCTCCAATTGGTGGACTTGACACGCAATAGGGCCGATTGGGTTGGCTTCTTTTGTCTTGGAGTTGGTAGGATATTTTGTGTGCAAGTTGGCCAAGGACACTTGCCTAAATCCTCACCCTACACTTGCCTTGCACTTGTCTTAATCTTGCCATTGGTTGGCCACTTCTTGACCTATAAATACCCCCCTTAAGATGAAGAGTTCTTCATCCACAAATCTTCCAAGTCTTGAAAAATCCTCCCCTCTCCCTTTGTGAGCTTTTCGTCCAACACCCCTTCCTCCTCATGAGTTTGGCCGAGGCCTAACCCCTAGCCTAGCCGAAAACTACCCCCCCTCCCTTGGGAGAACAGTGGTCTTCTAGTATGGTTATAATGCCCAAAAGAGCCTAGCCCAAGTCCCTTAGACTTTGGTAGAAGGTGTGAAGAACTTCTAAGGTTTCTTGGGCTACCGGGGCGTACAACTTAGGAGCTAAACCTTGCTCGGCGCGACGTTATCTAGGATATTATTTGGCTTACCGCGGTAACTAATCCTAACCTCTTTTGAATTAGAGAATACTTCATCGTTGTAGTATTAGAACAAGTATTAGATACTTAGAAGAATATCACGAATAGAATTGAATCGTTATCACAGAGAAGGGTTTAAAAGAAGAATAATTGAACTGCATCACTTAGGATGTTTTCACAGTAGACTTACATAGCTCACCGGGTAGGGTTGTGCTGCCCGACTTACCGTAGAATTATGAACCCTCTGTTTAGAATGACCTTCAGAGTAGTCTAGACTTTGATTGATGTCTGTGACTATTATGGTCGACTCTGCGCGACATATTCAACTTGGGTGTGGTTTTCACGAGAAGGTATGTGATTCTTCCTAAAGCATGATATTTTACAATATATAGTACTTAGACGCATACGTGTTAATCGAATAATAACTACGGCAATGTCTTTGACTTAAGCTGAATAATACTTATGGTAATGCCTCACGCTTAAGCTCGAATAATACTTATGGTAATGCCTCACGCTTAAGCACAATAACAAAGAATGAAAACATTTCAAAAGAATATCGATCATTTTTAATGTAAGATAAATAATTGGTTTTTAACAAAGGCTTAAGAGTTATGCTAGCTTTATGGGAAGTTAGGTATAACAACTTAAGAATGATAAAAAGGAACTGCTTACTTGTTTGTTTATAAAAGCCTTGTATTGATCTCTCATAAGTGTAGTAAGATTGTTTGATAAGTAGACATATCATAATGCTACCGTGTTAGTGTCTTGTAACGCTGTAAAGTGGTCATTCTGTGCTTACGTTGCTAACCTAAGTCCGCTGTAATCGCTATCGTATCACCTACCCTTGACTATTATACCGAGGCTTGCCCCTCGATGCGGGTCTATACGGCCTATGCGGTCGTGAGACTATGCGAGCAGCGGTATGCTCGTGATTGATCATTCCGGCGCTTAGCACGACGCGGATTCCTATGCGGTCTGTTGAGACTATGCGGTCTTTTGAGGCTGCGCGGCCGCGGAGCCTAGGCGGATGCCGGGGTTGGCTGCCCCGATGCGAGGGCTACCTCACGCGGCTCACGTGACCTATGCGCGGTCGCGAAGTCGGTGACTAGGCACGCAGAATGATACTATGGGCGATTGGCCTTGCTTCGATCATTCGCGGTCTAGAATAGACCTGTTACAGTCTTTCCATTCCCGTTGTTGTTTGTGATGTGGCACTATGTGCAAATTGAACTGATTGTATTTGTGAAAAGGTTTTAAATACTTTGATTTCATTTCAGTTCCTTATAGTTTCACATACTTGGTACCTGTTATCGACCTCGCCGGGCTGCGTCATGCGCAGTAAGGCAAGCAGTGCTAGATCCACATCCTTAGGATCTTTGCGTTGGTGTCAGGAGCTCCATCTTCTCCGGAGGCTCTACTTTTGGGTATGATCTCCCTGTATTGTAGATAGTTTTGTACAGTCAGGGTATGGCGGGGCCCTGTCCCGCCATAGTTGTTTACTTCCTTAGAGGTCTGTAGTACTATTGTACAGTTGGGATGTAACTGCAAAACTTGAGTTATTTATATTATGCCGAAAGGCAAGCTTTTCATCAGATAAACTGCTTTACTTTATAAATGCTTCTGTCTTGTTTTATATTCCGGTTACTCGATGTATGACTACTGGGTGCCGGTAAGGCACGATCCACGCCGAGGCAGGTCGTGATGCAGGGTGGATCTGGTAGAGGCTATCGTACTTGCCCCGGTCTGCTTCGTGATACAGTTATTTAGTATTGTTGGTTCGGTAGGTTACGTAGTCGTCTTCGTACTTGCCGGTCGATTGAGGATGCGCAGTGGATCAGTAGCTATGCCTTCGCATTGCCCGTCACGTTCTTATGACAAAGGTGGGACACAGTGTTCATGTGTACTCCTTGGTATTATTATATCATAGACTGCCGGCAGTGAGGAAGGAATTCCACGGGCATGATTGATATTGTGGGCGTGAGACCCATGGTTATATTTGAGTGATGACTTTGAGGGTGTGAGTCTCTGACTTGACATGACTGCTTATATGTTGTGTACTGTAGTTGGTTATCATACATGTCTCCTGCTTTATATAGACTATTATGATTTCATTTACAGTATTTTCAGTTTCACATACTTGGTACCTGTTGTACTGACCTCCTTCGGGGGGCTGCGTTCATGCCGCAGGTAGAGGTACACCCGTTGTTGATCCTCGCTCATAGGATCACAGTTCAGCGTTTGGGAAGCTCCGTTTCTCCGGAGGCTTATCTTTTGGTATGATTCCCTGAGGTTGTAGGTTCTTGTACATTCAGGGGTATGGTGGGGCCCTGTCCCATCGTAGTTGTTATAAAAACTCTTAGAGGTCTGTAGTACTGTTGTGGGCAGGGTTTGTAAAAGATGTAACTGTTCAGGTATATATATATATATATGCAGAAAGGTAACCATTTTGGTTAGCCTGTTTCTTATTTTATGTTGTTTCATGTCTATGATTTTATTTTTGCTGGTTTTTCTCTGATGTATTATCACTAGGGTGCCTGGGGTAAGGCACGATCCTGGCTTGGTCGGTCGTGACAAAAGTGGTATCGAGCGATTAATCCTCGGAAAGTGTCTACGCATCGTATCCGTAGTCTTGATTATCGGCGTGTTGTGCACCACACCTATAATCAGGAGGCTGCAGGATATTTAGGATTGGTTTCCATTCTTCTCATTCTGAGATCGTGCCGTAGAGCTGTGTTATAAGATGGACTCCCTCTGACGTATTCTTTTATGCCAGTTATGCCTCCACGCAAGGCAACCAGGCCCGTGGCAAGCGGCGAGAGGAGCGTGAGTAGAGCACAAAGGGTTACCATGGCACAGGTCCAGTCTTTACCTGAGGTGGTACTTCAGATGGGGAGTTCTGCGACACCGTTAGCCCCAGCAGAGTTTAGAGAAGCAGCAATAGCTACTGAGGCTACGATACCTGAGTCTCCAGTTCCACGACCAGGAGCCGAGGATATGAGCTACAAGGAGATGGCCCAGTTACTAGCTAGGCTTGTGGCTAGGAATGAGGACAGACGTGAGGCAGCGGTTCCGGTAGTACCAGTGGTTCACCCTAGATTCGATATTTTGAGACTTCGGGACTTCTTGAGTTGCAGTCCACCATAGTTCTATGAATCTAGAACTGAGGAAGATCCTCAGGAGTTTATTCGACAGCTGCAGTGGATCATGCAAGTGATCAAGGCCTCAGAGACAGAGTCGGTGGTATTGGGTTCACATCGGCTGCGTGATACTGCAGTCGACTGGTTTGATTAATGGGAACTGTCCCGGGGGGAGCATGCGCTTCCAGCTGGTTGGGACGAGTTCTCAGAGGCATTTCTTACACACTTCTTGCCCTCGCAGATGAGGAGAGCTCGGGCAGATAGATTTATGATGTTGAGGCAGAACGGGCGGACGGTTCGGGAATACAGCGTAGAGTTTGACTCGTTGGCTCGGTATGTCCCCGCTTTAGTGGCAGACATAGAGGATAGAGTGCACCGCTATGTCACAGGACTTGACGATTACTTGGCAGAGGGTTGCACGGGAGTAGCTCTTCAGCCGGGCATGGACATTGCCCGCATACAGGATTATGCATAGGGGATTGAGGAACGTAGAGACCGACGTAGGGACCAGGATCAACATAAGAGGTCTAGGATAGCAGGTCCTTGGTAACTTTCGGCAGAGAGAGCCGCCGCCAAAGAGGCTAGTTATGCGCCTCCGCCAGTACAGAGTGGTCCTCCACAGGGTTCAGGAGCAGGTCAGGGCTCCAAGGGTTCAGGTTTTCGGGGGAGTAGGGGTGTTAGTCTGAGGAAGCCACCTCTACCTCGGTGTAGTCGATGTGGTAGAACCCATTATGGGGAGTGTCGTGCTAGTTTGGGAGATTGCTATACTTGCGGCCGACAGGGCCATTTTGTGAAGGATTGTCCGACCAGAGGTGGAGCAGATGTTAAGACTCATCCTTCAGGATCAGTGGTGGGTCATCGCCTTCTATAGCTATGCGCCAACAGGGCAGGATTATGATTAGAGCGACAAAGGGAAAGTGAAGCAGTAGTTACAGGTATATCTTTAACCCTCTAGAGATTAGTATTCGTGATATGATGATTTTTATGTTAAGTGTGATGTTCAGATAACATTGTGTTAATTGTGATTAGAAAACATGGGCAGTTGAAAAGGTAAGTTTGGGGACAGGGAAATTGTGAGCCTTAGAATATTACACGTGGAGACCTTAGATGCAAGGCCCTCTTAAGTGAAGGATTTTACGTTTTTTATCCTTGGCGAGATACATAGTATACGTGGGGTATATTTGTGTGATAAGTCCATGAGTGGTGTGAAATGAAAGTGGGTAGTTGAGCTAAGAAGACCACTAGGTTTTCGTGACTTGAATAGTAAGATTGTTCCGGACGGGAACAAGAGTTTGGCGCGATAGCGGGTCGGGTTGAGGCCAGATCACGGGTCAACCAGCAGCCCGGAATGAGGTAAGGTCAGTTTAAGGTGGTCCCGCTAGGTGGTAGGGTCACGAGGGTGCTAAGCCCAGGTTTATGTAACTGTCGTACGAGTTCGCGGATGTGTTCGACCAGAATCGGATCGTGAAGGCCGGGGATGGCCTTAAAGGAATTTGAGGCTAGTAAGATGACCAAGTTTGGAGGTAGTAACTCCAAGGTTTTGGAAACTGAAGCGATGACTGAAGTATGGTATGTGTGCTTGAAAGAGTTCGGGTGTACGAGAAGGGAAGTGATTTTTTTGTGAAATAAAGATATGAAGAGAGTATCCTTTAGACCATGGGTGGAGCTAATAGTGTTGTTATATGCTTTAGAGATGATTTCTCGTTGGCTTGGATTTGAGTTTTTGCGCGTATGTTATACTATGGCCATTGGTGGCATGATTGGTTTGGTAAGTGTAGTAGTGAAGACTATACCGGCGCGTGTATGTTTGGAGACTTAGAAGGAACATTCGGGACGAATGTTTCTAAGGGGGGAAGAATGTTACACCCCGTAGTTCCAGGGTATGTATGTGAGGACGTACGTACGAGAATACGACATTAAAATTGGAAAGGAAGAAAGATGTGATTTTTCGACGGAAAAGTTTCCGGATTTTGTGAAGGAAAAAGGTTCGTTAATGGGAATTGGATTCCCAGATTTGGTATTCGGACTTCTTGGAATATTAGAGAATTATGGAATTTTATTTCCGGAATTGGTCACGTGGGGTCCACGGGAGAAATTTACAGTTTTGTGGGGCCCACTTTATTTTTTCGGATTTTTGACATTTCAGATATTTTCGAAAGATGAAATATTTTGGATGAGTAGGAGGGCGACACATGGCACCCCCATGTGGCCATGTGGCCGAGATAGGCTTGCCATGTGTCCCTTGGACGTTTTAGGGAGACATGTGGCTAGCCACATGTCTCAATTTAGTTGTGGACATATGGTTGGTAGAACCCATACACACATGTCCCCAATCTACACCACACACTTGCCTTGATCTTGGCCTTTGATTTCTCTATAAATACCCCCTTAAGTGCAAGACTTATTCATCCCACACTTGAAATAATTTCCAAGGCAAATTCTCCCTCCCTCCCTTTGTGGTGCTCTCGGCCAACACCCCCCACCTTGTGTAGAAATTCTTCAATTGTTGTGGTATTATCCCAAATACCTTAGCCTAGTATCCCTAGTAGTATTCTAAAGTAATCCCAACATAAGAGCCCGGAAATACTGTCGCGCCTGTTTTCGACCGCGACTTTCTAAAAGCGAACCCTGCTTAATAAAAATGTTAGAAAAATAAATAATAAAAAATGCTAATTGTTTAAAGGAATGTTGAAATGTTAAACAGGGTGCTAGGGTTCACGGAGTCGCCACCTAATTATTTTGGGTGAATTAGGACACCTAAATGTTAACTAGTTTATAGTAAACATTAACTCCATTTAATGGTCTGCTAAACTTAATGAGATTCTGGATAAGGGTTCTTTATTATCCTAAAGGGAAGGGATCAGGCACCCTAAAGGATCCGCTAACTTGCGGTTGTCCGGTCAAACCTAGGGTTAATTATTTATGCTAAGAAAAGATATGTTAAAAAATATTTAAGTAAAAGATGTTGTAAATATCCCTAAGCAAAAATACATTTTTTGATGATAAAAGAAAATCATAATGTTTGTTTAAAAATAAGGTTAACTTTGAAGGAGCATATTCGTTCGTAAAAAAAAAATACTAAAATGAGATGTTTATATTGCGTAGCATAATATAAAGGGTTGTAATGTAAAATTAGTTATGGCAAAGTATGCTTTTATAAAAATATGCTTAACATGTAAAAAATGTCTATTAGGCAAGAGATAATAAAAGTATGATTTTTAAAATGTATGCAATAGTGGGGTTTATAAGAAAAAGAATTCTTCATGTTAGACAATATTTTAACTAGATGAATAGTCATGCTAGCGAGAGTTACGAAGTGGTTTTAATATAACTTAGGCGGTGTATTACAAGCTAAGAATAATTATCTTAGGGGAAATGAATTTATGGTGTCAAACTACCTTCTAATTTATTGAGTTAAGATTAACTACTCTTAAGCATAACATTAATAATGCAATGTTAGACAATTAGTTCACAACAAATAAACGGGACGGGATAAGAAAACAATAAAGGTGACTCGAGGAAATTGCGATGTCATTCGCCGGCGGCTTTGAATTTTGAGGCGGAGATGAAGATGCACATAGATGTAGGTCCTCGTTTGTTGTAACTCATGAGGAGTCTCGCAATGAGACTCTTCGTTTAGCTCCGATGCATTTCATGTAAAAAAAAAGAAAAGAATTAGTACATATTCCAAACTTTATCAAATAATAAATAGATATGGACATACAATTTGATAGATTTTAGTACATATCTTAAGGCTCAGATAGATAGTAGACATGTAATACGCACAGAGGCTGAACTAAATTCAAAAGGCAGATTCAATGAGCGAGATTAAAGAAAACTGGGCCAACTAAACACATATATCGTACAGGGGAAATCTGGATGTGGCTATTATTTCAGTTACAGATCTTAGATAGACATTTGCACTGGCTATTCATATATAATCTTTGCCAAATAAATACCAAAACAGCACATATCATATACCAAACAACCATGCTAATTACTTATGTCATGCTTTTATTAGGGTGACATTAAAACAGTACATGCTTGATACAAGATTGATATTAAAGTTGGATATCACAGCAATAAACATGCTTCAGTTTATTGACCGGAGGAAGAAATAGAAAATAAGAAACTGTCGTTAAACTTAGGATCATACTTCTCATATAAAATAAATATATACAGAATACTCTTAGGCTAATCATAGAGAACTTATATCTTAGATCAGAGATAGAGAAGAAAGATTTCAGTAACTTTTTTTTCTTTCGATTTAAACAGAACAAATGGGGGAGTTAAGGGCCTAGGGTAACTTAACATAATACCAGAGATTTGTATAGATGCTGGACAGTGGACAGTGGTAATATAGTAAGACTGGCCTAAATACCACATGCTTAACCACTTGTAGAATAATCATACATAGCCAAATTCAGAAGCCAAGACAAGATAATACACTTCCTAACAAGCAATCTAGACATATGTACAATTAAACCAGGTTTACAGAGGTTCCCTGTTCTTAAATGGGACATATTCAATAACTATTTTCCCGATAGCATTTCAGATTACCAGGATTCATTACGCTAAACTAAGCATACACAAACACATTCATATTGTTCATCGAATAGAAGGCACTTCAAACAGAATATAGTATTTGTCGAGCAGATCATAAAATCGAATCATTCTCATAACATAGTTAATTTAAACTGAACACTTATGGGGATAATAAATTACTAATTAAGCATTGAGATGGCATACACATTATGCAATTTCTAATATGTCATACAAAGGCGTAAATAGGCAAATAAACAAGTAAACATTGCAATGCACAACTAAGCAGCCTCACAACCTTCTGCCAATGTCGAAACTCAAACTACACTCTTAAACTCATCATATGAGTAAACTGAATTAATACTAACCAAATTAAAATAGGCTACGACAATCAAAGACAAACAGACATAGCACATAAATAAAATGAAATACGAGGGGAATTTGAGTTTACCGACCTTCTCCGGGCAGCGAACCGAGGCAGCTTATCAAGTCGTCGGTCCACTCGACGGGTTATTGCGATGTGATTGAAAGAGGAATGAAACTTTTACCTGGTTCCTGAGTAGTATTGCGAAAAAGAAATGCTTTTTGTTTTAACTCTGTTCTTGCTGCTTCCCTAACGATGTTCTGCTGATTGGGTTCTTAACTGCTGCTAAGGGGGGTGTCAAATCCCTTGCTACCCGACTGCTACCCCGACTGAGCTCTGCCTTTCTGGGATTTCTATTAGGTGTATATGCTGTGTTCACTACTGTATTTTTCCACTGACCGGGGATGCCTCTTGCATGTGTAAAGACGCTCAATTTATAACCTCAATCTCTGGATTCTAAACTTGGTAAACCTTAAAGGCTGATTTTGGGTATATGGTAAGCTGTGATTTCGGGTATCTCCTACCATAATAGGTGTTGATTCGTGCTTGATTCGAACAGGTTATGGTAAGGAAATGATTGAGGGATTTGGTTTAGCTATGGTAAGAAGAGATGGCTGGGGTGCGTGGGTAAGGGAAACCCCGGATTCTCCGGCGAGAATCCAGGCTGGGACGATGGGAGTGAGGGAGAGGCACATGCGGCGGATTGTTATTTTAGGGTAGGGTTCTTTAGGTCTGATGTTGAAGAGGATGAAGGAGAAGGGATGTGGGCGTAAAATGCCTTAGGCTTGGGTTGGGTGGAATAAAAGGCTGAAAGGGGAGTTGGGCCCGCGCATCGGGCTGTAGGTCGTGGGTCGGGTAGTAGTGGTCATGCTATTAATTTAAGGGATGGGAATTGGGTTAGTTAAATGGGTATTAGATTTAGGAATTAGTTTTAGGTGTATTAATTAGTGATAAATTAAATTATTTAAATTGTGATTAAATTATTTAGGTGCTTTATTAATCTAATTATTATAATAATAAATGCGGGCGTGCTATTTAATCAGTGCTTAATATTTTTAGAATACGGCGCTATTTTAAAACTTATTTATTGTGCATTATTATTTAAAATAAGTTATGAAATTGCTTTGCGTATTAATAAATGCGACTATGCTACTTGACACGACGTCATTGCTAATTTATTATTAATTAAGAACCATGACAGGGCTTAAAATTAATAAATGCGGGCGCGAGACTCTAAGTGCGTAATTTTCTACGTAAGACGCGGTGTCATTATTAAATTGTTTATTTATGCCTGTATTAATGTTTTATCGCTGCATTTTATTATAAAAAATCATACAAATTATTTTACAAAATTAGTGTAATTTTATAGCTAATGACTGCAAGAGAGAGTCAAAATTGGGTGTCAACAGTTGTCCCTCTTTGTATGGAGATGATGGAAGAATCTTCGGACAAAGACGTTGACTCATAGCCAATTTTGTCTCGATCCTCAGAAATAAAATGTTGGGCAATTAGGCAAGGCTGACGCGGACTCAAAATCGCCCCAAAGGTCAATTTATGACGACATCGGGCTACCATGGTCAAAACACCGCGTGGGCTAACGTGGACTCAATTTGTCCCGTTGTCGAAGTTATGACGACACTGGGTTACCATGGTCAAAACACCAAGGTGGGCTAAAGCGGACTCAAAATTTGTCCCAGTGTCGAGTTATGACGACACTGGATATGTGGTGCTAAAAAATAAATAATAAAAAATAAAAAATAAAATAATCAAGCCAACTCGTGTACCGGTGACTTATGATCTTTGGTTTTATGGTGATGTGGAACGAGTAGATCGACGCTGAGGTCGCTTCGCTATTTGTTGGGAAGGTTGGCCCCAACAAATTGCCCCGTCACGAAGAGAAAATCACGCTGTGCTCCATCTTTGCGCCTCTGTAGATTGAAGCTAAGAAAGAAGCATTAGTGCATAACTGTCAAAACAAAACAATGTAAGAATGTGACTTCGCACTGTGGTTGTAGTCAGATTGTATATAAAATGAAATGATGTGATGATACGTTGTCTTGTGTAACGCCCCGAACCCGGGCCCGTTACTGGTGCCTTACCCCGGGCACCCTAGTGATACAACATCAGAGAAAACCAGCGGAAAATAAAACACGAGTCATGAAACAAGAGATATAATAAATAAACAAAGCAACCAAAAACAGTTGCCTTCAAGATATACATAAAACCCGAACAGCTTATCCTTTACAAACCCCGCCACAACAAAGGCTGCACTCTAAGATTTACCACAACTATGACGGGACAGGGCCCCGCCATACCCCTGAATGTACAAGAACCTACAACTTAGGGAAACATACCAAAGATAAGCCTCCGAAGGAACGGAGCTTTCCAACACGCCAAATGAGATCCTAAGAGCGGATCCACGACCGATGTACTCTACCTGCGGATGAACGCAGCTCCGGGCGAGGTCAAGACAACAGTACCAAGTATGTGAAATCGTAAAAATCAGAAATGAAATCATACTAGTCTATAAAAGCTGAGACATGTATGATAACCAAACTTACATTCACAACATAAAAACAAATATGTCAAGTCGTGACTCACGCCTCAAAGTCACCACTAAATATAACTATGGGTCTCACGCCCACAACATCCATCATGTTCGCATCACGGCCGCATGCCCCTAATATCAGACGGTAGACATGTCCATGATGCAACAATAACAAGGCCGCACGGCCACATGCCCCTGACATCGTGACGGTAGACATGCCCATGTAACCTCAATAACAATATATCGGGTGGTCAACCCCGCCGCACGCCACATGTCCCCGAATATCGTGACGGTGTAGACACGCCCATGTTGCGCATAACCATATATCGTAATCAACCCGCCGCACGGCCGCATGCCCCTAATATCAGACGGTAGACACGCCCATGTGATATCAACAACAAGACAAGAATCAAAATGGAAACATACCCGGAATTCTCCATCACCGCCAAAGACGCCCCAAGAAGTTCTCAACAAGTCAACCGCCTCTATCGAGAGACGCAGAATACGTAAATACCACACTTGTACAACAAAGGCTATCATCACAAGCATAGGCAAGTTTCACAACAACAAGCATAGGCAAGTTTCACAACAACAAGCATAGGCAAGTTTCACAACAACTCAAAGTACTTCCATTTATACCAAAGTCCGGTTTTTAACCCCATAGTACTACATATGTTAAGTTCTATTAAAATAGATACATTACTACTATAAAAGAAACCAGATACCCCTAGTATTAGAATGACAAACCCACATTCCTTTTCAAAATCAAGTAACAAAGATTCTTTCCTAAGTTCCAGCTTGCCTAGTTTCAATTACTCAAGCTTCTCATTTTCAAATGGTTTCATAGTTCCCAAACTTAATCACTGATTCCTTTTAGAACAATTGAGTAATATATGTCTCACATGAGAGTAGGTTATTCTTGTTTACAACATTCTTATTACAGCAGCCATGATCTAGAAAATGTAATATCATTTTGTCTCATCTTAGTTTCTATGCAGATGGAGGTCTCTACTGGTTTTAATACAACACATCATTATTCAATACATTTTCCTTTATTAACGCTGCAGTGGTCTGTCGATACACATTCTCGATTCCCAAATCAAGAAACATTATCCCTTTAAAAACCAAGTACTCATTACTCACGAATGAGGTTTCACACAAACATCCACATTAAAACAAATAAGTTAAGTCTCTTATCTTATAAGATCAAGTCTCTTAACTTCTAACATCAGTAAACCATTTTCACTTACATAAGGTCGTTATAACTAACTTCCCATAAAGCTATTATAACACCCTATGTTTTAAACCAACCAAATCACTTAGCACATGTACGCTCACCGCACTACATAGTTCACAACAATCATGCTAGAAAAGATAGAAGAGGTTCACATACCTCGCGACGATTTATCGACAATAAGCAAAATGCTCCAAGTACTACAACCTTGCTAGCCCTTTCCACTCTCGAATAGAATACGCTACTCTTAGTACTTTCACCTATAAAGGTCACAAACGTCTATTAACCCCAAAACACAAGTTTCTATCTTTCTATAGAAAATTCGTAGACTCTCCCCGCAACAAACAGAAACTCTCCTCTATCGAGACCGGCTACCAAGCCAACCAGGGGGGGGGGGGGTTTTAAACGTCTAACCGGACGTGTACAATTATACACAAGTCTACGGCAATACACCCTATGTAAATACAGCCTGGGCCAAGATTTATTCTTCAGGCTTAAGTCAAAAGACATTGCCGAATACTAAGTATAGTTCCATATATAGTATACTTCAACTATATATTCTAACAAACATGTAATTTCCAATTACAATAGAGGGACAAGATAATTACCTCGATAAGCCCAAAATTATCCAAGTCATAATGTCGATCCCGAGCAAGGTTTAGCTCCATTCCTGCGCCCAAACCACTCCAAACAACCCTTAGAAGTTCTAACTAACTTCTACTCAAATACTTCAACCAACTAAGATTTCCTTGGGTTTTGTTTGAGACTAAAGGACAAAAGGTAGTATTTCCTGACTCACGAAAGAGGTATCTTTGGAATACTACAAGGTACAAGGCTAAGGTATTTTGGGCATTATAACAATACTAGGGAGTATTTCTATACCACAACAAGTGGGTATTATACGAAACAACTAGCAGTGGTACCCCACGCTAGACACCACAAGGGAAGGGAGACCTCTCTACCAAAGGCCACTAGGAGGAGGGGAGAGGCTTAGGACGAGCCACAAGAGGGAGGAGGGATTTCAAGACTTGGAAACATTTGTGGATGAATGAAGTCTTCACAGCGGGGTATTTATAAGAAACCAAAGGCCAACCAACGGCCAAGATCTAGCCAAGTGCAAGGCAAGTGTAAGGCCAAGATCAAGCCAAGTGCACCCTAACCCTACTCCACAAAACACTCCACAAAACAAGCCACAAAGCAAGGCACAAAAGAGGAGCCAATCGCCAAGGCCAACCAGCGCCCTCGACGCCCAAATCGTCCAAGCCAAACCATTTGTTTCGATGTGAGGGTGACACATGTCACCCTCCCGTTGGTCCGCATCGTTTCACACCCGAAAAATCCGCAAAAATTATAAATGACATAGCCGGAATTTTCTACGAAGTCGTGGAAACGCTTTCACGTAAAACGACTTAATCGGGTGTTGTGCACAAAGGTAAATTCGCCGGGTGCCACACGGGGTGACACGTGTCGCCTCGATTCGCCTGAATATTTCGTCTTGAAAATATCCAAAATACCGGAAATCTCAAAACAAAGCTCCCACAAAATCAGAATTTCTCCCGTGGCCCCACGTGACCATTTCCAAAATAAAATCTCAAAATTCTAATATAATCTATGAAGTCCAAATACCCAACTGGGAATCCAATTCCACTAACGAACCTTTTTCTTCACAAATAACCGCAAACTTTTCCACGAAACTCACATCTTTCTTTCTTTTCAAAATTTCTCGCACTCTCGCACGCACGTCCTCACATACATACCCCGCAACTACGGGTATAACATTCTCCTCTCCTTAGAAACATTCGTCCGAATGTTCCTTCTCAAGTCGAATAACGATAAAGTTCCTCTAACAAGTTGCAAATGCCATACCGCTACGAAATAACATACGCCCTCTTATTTCCTTACTCGTCGTGCCCTTCTCGAACGCTTGAACTCTCCCAAGACGCATCATACTTCAGTCATTACTCGCTCTCGAAAATCTCTGAGCCACTACCTCCAAACTTGGTCATCTTACTAACCTCAAACTTCCTTAAGGCCATTCCCGCCTTTACGAACCGCTTCGTCGAACGCGTCCACGAACTCATAAGATGATCATACAAACTTGGGCCTAGCATCCTCGTGACCTTATCACCGGCGGGACCACCCAGGAACTGGCCCCACCCCAAACCGGTTACTGTTGACCCGCAAATGGTCCTCAACCCGACCCCCAACCGCGCCAAACTCTTGTTCCCCGATCCGGAACAATCTTACTAATTCACATCATGAAAGCTACCACTTCCATCTCACACTACCCACGGACTTGTCACACAAATAAATCCCACGTATACTACTACTCTGATAAGGGTCAAAATAAATCTTTAACTCAAGACGACCTTACCCCTAAGGTCTCAGTCGTGACATAGTCTAAGGTTCACACTTACCATGCCCCCATACGTATCCTCCCAACTAAGCATGTTTTCTAACTCATAATTAACACAACGCTATTCGTACATAGCACATAATAATGAGACCATCATAACAAGCATACCAAAACTCTAGAGGGTTAAGGATATACCTGAAACTAGGCGGTTCAAGGACCGCTAAAACTGGGAACTTCCACCGCGACCTCTACCGTGGCCCGCAATCGCCTAGTAGTCAGGCCGCCCTACCACTACTCGCTCGGACACCTCGTCATATGGCCCCGCTGCCGCAAGAGTAACAAGCTCCTCGTACTACGACACTCCCGAAATGCGTCTACCACATCGACCACACCGAGGTAGGGTGATCAGATCCGCCAACACCCCTACTCCTCGAACATCTCAAACACGGGAGCCTCGACCGCTCTCGAATATCCCAAGGTCCCGGCGTCGGAGGACCACTCGCAATGGCGGTACATAACTAGTTCGGCCGAGGCGTCCGCCTCAAAGTCGCCAAAATATCCGCCGCTCGCCTTCTTCTCACGAAAGCCGTCCACCTGCCGACCGCGCCTCGCACTCCCAAAGGTACGAGCCTCAATGCGGCAATGTCCATGCCCCTGAAGAGAAACACCAACAACTCTTTGCTAGGTAATCATCGAGCCCGTGACGTAGCGATGCACCCTATCTTCCATATTCGCAACTAGTGCAGGACATATCGAGCCAAAGAATCGAACTCGACATTGTACTCTCGACGCGCTCTCTGCCACTTCAAGAACAAAAATTTGTCGCCCGCGTTCTCCTCATCCGCGGAGGCAAGAAGTGCGTGAGAAAAGCCCCAAAACTCATCCCATACCGCCGAGGTGCATGCTCTCCCGAAAGCTCCCACGAATCAAACCAATCGATCGCGGTATCACGCACCGATGCGAACCGGTCACGCACTCGGTCTCCAAGCCTTGATCACTCATGATCCGTCAGAATCGCCGGATGAACTCGCGGATCATCCTCGTGCCTCGACCCATAAAACTCAAGGGCTACAACTCGTGAAGTCCCGTAGCCTCAAACTATTCGCTCGGGACGAACCATGGTGCTATCGAATCGAATCGCCAGATTCACTTATCCTCATATCTCGCCATGACTCGCCAAGAATCGGGCCATCTCCTTGTAACCCATCTCCTCCGCCCTGCATCGCGGATCGAGGCTCGTGTATCGGTCTCAGCAGCCATTGCCGCGCTCTAACCTTCGCTGGGGGCGGCGCCACAAAACCCGCCGTCAAGCACAACTCAGTGCTATGCGGGCTCGCGCTCGCACTTCTCAGATCTCACTAGCAAGACTCCCGCTTTGCCTCCCGGGCTCGCTGCCTTCGCGGAGGCATAATCGTAAAAACGAGATACGCCGGAGGGTCCAACTTACAACATGCCTCTAAGGCACGATCTCGTAATGAGAAGAATGGAAACCAATCCTAAATGTCCTATAGCCTCTCGATTATAGATGTGGTGCACAACACACCGATAATCAAGACTCTACTAGACACGGTTCAGACACTTTCCGAGGATTAATCGCTCGATACCACTTTTTGTAACGCCCGAACCCGGCCCAAGCATCGTGCCTTACCCCGCACCCTAGTGATACAACATCGAGAAAACCATGAAAATAAAACACGAGTCATGAAACAATAGATATAATAAATAAAGCAACCAAAATAGCCTTCGTATATACATAAAAACCCAACAGCTTATCCTTTTACAAACCCCGCCACAACAAAGGCTGCACTTAAGATTTACACAACTATGACGGACAGTGGCCCGCCATACCCCGAATGTACAAGAACCTACAACTCGTGGAAACATACCAAAGATAAGCCTCCAAGGAACGGAGCTTTCAACACGCGAAATGAGATCCTAAGAGCGGATCCACGACCGATGTACCTCTACCGCGCAGATGAACGCAGCCCGGGCGAGGTCAAGACAACAGTACCAAGTATGTGAAATCAGAAAATATCAGAAATGAAATCATACTAGTCTATAAAAGCGGAGACATGTATGATAACCAAACTTACGCTCACAACATAAAAACAGTATGTCAAGTCAGGGACTCACGCCCTCAAAGTCACCACTCAAATATAACTATGGGTCTCACGCCCACAACATCCATCATGTTCGCATCATGGCCGCATGCCCCGAATCATCGTGACGGTAGACATGTCCATGATGCAACACATAACAAGGCCGCATGGCCACATGCCCCTGGACATCGTGACGGTAGACATGCCCATGTAACCTCAATAACAATATACCGTGGTCAACCCGCCGCACGCCACATGTCCCCTGAATCTTTGACGGTAGACACGCCCATGTTGCGATAACCATATATCGGGTAATCAACCCGCCGCACGGCCGCATGCCCCGAATATCGCAGACGGCAGACATGTCCATGTGATATCAACAACAAGACGAGAATCAAAATGGAAACATACCCGTGGAATTCTCCATCACCGCCAAAGACGCCCCGAAGTTCTCAAGTCAACCGCCTCTATCGAGACGCCAGAATACGTAAATACCACACTTGTACAACAAAGGCTATCATCACAAGATAGGCAAGTTTCACAACAACAAGCATAGGCAAGTTTCACAACAACAAGCATAGGCAAGTTTCACAACAACTCAAAGTACTTCCATTTATACCAAAGTCCGGTTTTTAACCCCAAAGTACTACATACGTTAAGTTCTTTTAAAAGAGATCCATTACTTCTATAAAGTCACCCGATACCCGTAGTATTAGAATGACCAACCCACATTCCTTTTCAAAATCAAGTAACGATTCTTTTCCTAAGTTCCGGTTGCCTAATTTCAATTACTCAAGCTTCTCATTTTCAAATGGTTTCATAGTTCCCAAACTTAATCACTTGATTCCTTTTAGAACAATTGAGTAATATATGTCTCACGAGAGTAGGTTATTCTTGTTTACAACATTCTTATTACAATGGCCCATGATCTAGAAAATGTAATATCATTTTGTCTCATCTTAGTTTCTATGATGGAGGTTTCTACTGGTTTTAATACAACACATCATTATTCAATACATTTTCCTTTATTAACGCCGCAGTTGGTCCTGTCGATACACATTCTCGATTCCCAAATCAAGAAACATTATCCCTTTAAAACCAAGTACTCATTACTCACGAATGAGGTTTCATACAAACATCCACATTAAAACAAATAAGTTAAGTCTCTTATCTTATAAGATCAAGTCTCTTAACTTCTAACATCAAGAAACCATTTTCACTTACATAAGGTCGTTATAACTAACTTCCCATAAAGCTATTATAACACCCTATGTTTTAAACCAACCAAATCACTTAGCACACGTACGTCTACCGCACTACATAGTTCACAACAATCATGCTAGAAAAGATAGGAAGAGGTTCACATACCTCGCGACGATTTATCGACAATAAGCAAAATGCTCCAAGTACTACAACCTTGCTAGCCCTTTCCACTCCTAATGAATACGCTACTCTTAGTACTTTCACCTATAAAGGTCACAAACGTCTATTAACCCCAAAACACAAGTTTCTATCTTTCTATAGAAAATTGGCAAGATTTTCCCGCAACATGACAGAAACTCCTCTCTATCGAGGCCGCTACCAAGCCAACCAGGGGGTTTACACGCCTAACCTGACGTGTACAATTCTACACAAGTCTACTGCATTCAAATCCATGTAAATACTGATTCAAGATTTATTCTTCGAGCTTAAGTCAAAAGACATTGCCGAATACTAAGTATAGTTCCATATATAGTATACTTCAACTATATATTCTAACAAACATGTAATTTCCAATTACAATAGAGGACAAGATAATTACCTCGATAAGCCCAAAATTATCCAAGTTATAATGTCGATCCCGAGCAAGGTTTAGCTCCACCCGTGCGCTCAAACCACTCCAAACAACCCTTAGAAGTTCTAACCAACTTCTACTCAAATACTTCAACCAACTATGAAGATTTCCTTAGGGTTTCGGTTTGAGACTAAAAGGACAAAAGGTAGTATTTCCTGACTCTACGTGAAAGAGGTATCTTTGGAATACTACAAGGTACAAGGCTAAGGTATTTTGGGCATTATAACAATACTGGGGAGTATTTCTATACCACAACAAGTGGTATTATACGAAACAACTAGGCTAGTGGTACCCCACTGGCTAGACACCACAAGGAGGAGAGACCTCTCGCCAAAGGCCACTAGGAGGGGAGGAGAGGCTTAGGACGAGCCACAAGAGGGAGGAGGGATTTCAAGACTTGGAAACATTTGTGGATGAATGAAGTCTTCACAAAGCGGGGTATTTATAGCAAAACCAAAGGCCAACCAATGGCCAAGATCTAGCCAAGTGCAAGGCAAGTGTAAGGCCAAGATCGCCAAGTGCACCCTAACCCTACTCCACAAAACACTCCACAAAACAAGCCACAAAGCAAGGCACAAAAGAGGGAGCCAATCGCCAAGGCCAACCAAGGCCCTCGGCGCCCAAATCGTCCAAGCCAAACCATTTGCTTCGATGCGAGGTGACACGCCACCCTCCCGTTGGTCCGTATCGTTTCGTCACCCGAAAAATCCGCAAAAATTATAAATGACATAGCGAATTTTCTACGAAAGTCAGGGAAACGCTTTCGTCGAAACGACTTAATCGGGTGTTGTGCACAAAGGTAAATTCGGCAAGGGTGCCACGTGGGGTGACACGTGTCGCCCGATTCGCCTGCAATATTTCGTCTTCCAAAATATCCAAAATACCGGAAATCTCAAAAACAAAGCGGCCCTACAAAACCAGAATTTCTCCCGTGGCCCCACGTGACCATTTCCAAAATAAAATCTCAAAATTCTAATATAATCTATGAAGTCCAATACCCAACTGGGAATCCAATTCCACTAACGAACCTTTTTCTTCACAAATAACCGCAAACTTTTCCGTCGAAAACTCACATCTTTCTTTCTTTTCAAAATTTCTGCCGTACTCTCGTACGTACGTCCTCACATACATACCCTGCAACTACGGAGTATAACATCTTGTATAGACGAGACGCAGATGACGCCTTATGTGGGCGTTGTCGTCTTGTGCAAATGATGTCTTGTATGGGCGATGTCGTCGTTGTATAGACGGAATGCAAATGACGCCTTGTATGGGCGTTGTCGTCGTTGTATAGACGAGATACGGATGTTCGTCGTTGTACGGACGAAATGCAGATGTTCGTCGTTGTATACGCAGAGATGCGTTCGTTATCGCGGACGAAATACGATGTTCGTTGTATTTAACGAACGAGACGCATGTTCGCCGTTGTATGGACGAGATGCAGATGTTACGTCGTTGTATGGACGAAATGCGATGTTCGTCGTTGTATGGACGAAATGCAGATGTTCGTCGTTGTATGGACGAAACGCAGATGTTCGTCGTTAGATGGACGAAACGCAGACGTTGTATGGGACGAAATGCGATGTTCGGCCGTCGTTGTATAGACGATGCAGATGTTAAATGCCGCTGTATGGACGAAATGCAGATGTTCGTCGTTGTATGGACGAAATGCAGATGTTCGTCGTTGTATGGACGAAATGCAGATGTTCGTCGTTGTATGGACGAAATGCAGATGTTCGTCGTTGTATGGACGAGATGCAGATGTTCGTCGTTGTATGGATCTAAACGCAATGCTCGTCGTTGTATAGACGATGCGCATGTTCGCCGTCAGATGTACGAAATGCAGATGTTTGTCGCAGTATGGACGAAATGCAAATGTTCGTCCAGATATAGACGAGATGCGCATGTTCGCCGTTGTATGGACGAAATGCAGATGTTTGTCGCCAGAGACGCGATGATGTTCGTTGTATGGACGAAATGCAGATGTTAAATCGCTGTATAGACGCAGATGTTCGTCGCCGTTGTATACGAGATGCAGATGTTCGTTGTATGG
Organism: Przewalskia tangutica; assembly: GCA_029844215.1. NCBI lineage: Eukaryota > Viridiplantae > Streptophyta > Magnoliopsida > Solanales > Solanaceae > Przewalskia > Przewalskia tangutica. Next base: position 82,967,438 of record CM056720.1, on the reverse strand, counting down.
ACGAAATGCAGATGTTGTCGTTGTATGGACGAAATGCAGACGTTCGTTGTATATGACGAATGCAGATGTTACGTCAGTATGGACGAAATGCAGATGTTCGTCAGTATGGACGAAATGCAGATGTTCGTCGTTGTATGGACGACGCAGATGTTCGCCGTCAGATGGACGATGCGATGTTCGTCGTTGTGTGGACGAGATGCAGATGTTCGTCGTTGTGTGGACGAAATGCAGATGTTCGTCGTTGTGTGGACGAAATGCAGATGTTCGTCGTTGTATGGACATGTTCGTCGTTGTATAGACGAAATGCAGATGTTCGTCGTTGTATAGACGAAATGCAGATGTTCGTCGTTGTATAGACGAGATGCAGATGTTCATCGTTGTATGGACGAAATGCAGATGTTCGTCGTTGTATGGACGAAATGCAGATGACGCCTCCTGGGGCATAGATAAAAATTGTTCTATATATGGAGTTGTGTTATGCATAATCAAAGCTAGATGAAATAATTAAAGTGTAAATGATGTAGCCTGAGTAAAGAAGATGTGGCTTTATAGATGTATTTGATGTAGACTTATCAGATGGACTTCGTGAGCGAACTGTTGTATTGGAATGTTGTTGTCCTCCTTGTTCCTGTTGTCCTGCAAAATTCACTCAAAGAAAAATTGTGAGTTCGGGGAGGGGGTCGGCCGATTTGTGTTGTCTCTTGATATTTGCACGCGTCGTCTTGTCTGGACATGTAACCCCTGTCTGATTTCGAGTCTCGGTCGAAAACATATATTGAAAACATTCTATCTTGAGAAAATATACGAGGAAATTATGTCGATTTTGAATAGTGACATGTTATGAAACAAAGCGAATATCCTTATCCGAAATCGGGTATATTCTCCCATACTCTCGGTGCTCCATCACACAAAGCTCTTTTAAAATTTGTCCTAGCTTGGGACATGGAACCTTTGAAATTAACCATGTCCATTGATGTCATTTGTAGTAAAACCCTTAAAATTGTCCAGCTTATGTCGATCTTTCGAGCATATGGAATCATATCTCGATGTCCTTTAGTGGCGAAGTCCTTAAAATTGTCCTTGATCGACGTAAATCGGGTCGGATATGTGTCGCTGTTCGACATACGCCGATAACGCCGCTGTTCGGACGATTGCCGCTTCGTAGAATAAATGCTCCTGCAAGCTAAGCTTGAGAAAACATTAGTGTATACCTGTTTAAACGAAATGATAAATACATATGAGAAGTGCAATTTTATGGGTAGAGATGTCGTCCCTGATATGCCGGATGAATACTGAGATGTTGTCCTTGCACAGACATGCTAAACGCTGCAACTGACGAATTGCCATGATGCCTTTGTTGTGTGCGAATTTGACTTTGTGCCTGAGCTGATGCGCTAGGCTTTGTTGAATCACGATTGTCGATGTCTTTTCTCGCTTTGTTTCGATGCGGACTTTGGATTGTTGTCATATCCTCCGCTCGCAACTTCTTTCTCGCTTCGCTAAGAAAACTTTTGCCGCATTTTTGCTTACTTGCACTTTTCGCTTCATAATATGAAAGACTGCGCCAAAGAAAATTTGTGAGTTCGTGGTCGATTCAGATTTGACTTCGCCGCCATTCCTCGAAGACCGCGCGCGTTCGCCTTGCTTGGACCTGCAACCCTTGTCTGGTTTCCTACCTCGTCCCAGTTTTGAACATGCAAGGGCGTTTGACCTAAAGTGGGTCTCAATGGAGTTGCTTGTATGTTGTGTGTATTCTCGTTATTTTCAAACGGCGGAAAGTTTTAACGCGCGACCGGCCGATTTAGGCCGCCACGATCCCCACGAGGAATCAGTCATGACGTAGTTCATTAAGCGAATATCGTAAAATTCTAAAGGTGGGACCGAGGCCGATTTAGGCCGCCTACGTATCCCCATGAGGGAATCAGGTCATGACGTAGTTCATTACAAGCAAAACAAAAGAAAACATTATTAAAGCTTAAATATGAGTTTTTAAATTATTCTGCTAAACTAAATTGCTTTTTCTTATCCGGGCTCTAGGCGGACCAAAACAAGGGTGCAAATCCAACCAATACGCCTTCATGCTCTGCTATCAGTACCTCCTTCTTGCACGGTGCATGCTTGGATAAATGACTGATTTAGGCGGAGCGGGTTCTGGCCAGGGAACACCTCTCTTCCTTTGGGGTTCGCCAGACTATCGTTGGGAAGGCATCCTCCACCTGAATGACTCCCTCTTTGATTAACTCCTCTATTTTGTCCTTGAGTGTATAGCAATTTTCGATGTCGTGCCCCTCGACGCCAGAGTGATATGCACAATGTTTGGTTTTATCGTGCCCTCGGGAAGTAGGCCTGGGGATATTTTTGGGAATTGGCTGGAGTATTCCTGCGGCTTTCAGCTCCTCATACACTTGGGTTATGGGTTCGGCTAAAGGTGTATAGGTTCTGGTTGGCTTTTTTGTGGCATCTATGCGGGGTTTGAAGTTGTTTAGTGAACGGGCCTTTGGTTGTGGCGTATACACGGATGGGTATCGCAAGGGGTTGTCGTATGCATTGCGAGAGTAGGTTTGTGGTGGCCTTTGGTTTGTGTTTGGCTGGAGCATAATAGGCATTTGGTTTTGTATGGGATGTATGGGCGCATTGTATGTTGGCTGAATGGGATATGTAGTAAGAGGGTACTGGTAATAATTTGGAGGATTTTGACTGTTTTGGTTATTTGCAAGGATTTGAGTACTTGATGATATTTCAGCCTTTCCGATTTCGGCCGCAGTTTGCCATTTGTCGCAGTATTCGTGAGGTGTTCTATCTGATCTATGCTTTCTCTTCCGAGACCGCTTTGCCTATAGGAACCAAGATGTTCGACTGCTCGCCGAATGCCCTTGAATCGATCATGTCGTTGACCGTGCCTTCGATTTGTGAGATGTCGATGCTCGCCATTGCTTAGTCAAATACAAATCGACCTTTGGGAAGATGATAAATCCTTTAGACAACATGTAGCAAACTGCGTTAGTGTAAAGCACGTGATTTTGCAAAAGTGTAAATAGCATTTAGCAAGTACATGTTGCACATAAATTATCGCATTGCAAGCAAGTCCTAACATGCACGGGACCCTTTTATGCCGCAGGTAGCCTAAACGCCACATACGCGAGGTCATGATGGATTTGTCCAAGCCGCCCAACTATGATGCTTTTGTTGGAAATGGCGACCAAACGACGGTGCACTTTTTCCAATTTCAGCATGACATGATTAGGTTTGGATTTGTCTATCATTGCCACGCCACATAATACGGTTGGTCGTTGGGTCGAGAAACCCGTCAAGTTTGGTGTCTTCCTAATTGTGGTGTCGATGCCAGGACCCACCTAAGGTAAATGCATGCATGCCCTAAAATAAAGGGTGGTATAGCTCTATCTTAAGTTTCTAAGATTTGGCTTTACTAGACGCAGTTCCCGAGCTGACAACTCGAGCGAGAAGGCTACGCGGTGATCGACGAACCGATCTAACTCACAGCGCCAACTCTCCTAAAATTTGGATATTTTTGAAAGAAATTTGCGGGTGCGCACACCAAATAGCGTGAGTGTGTGATAGTGTGAATTTTCCGTAATGGAAGAAATATGAATGAATGCCGCTTAAGGAAAGCAGTAAAGCATGTAGCAACTAAAATAAATAAAACAAAAATACAGCACACAAAATTAAATGCAAAAAGTAATGCCAAATAATAACTCTAGGTCTGTTGTGGTTAAGAACCTAAAATCCCCAGTGGAGTCGCCATTCTGTCGCGCCCGATTTCGATCGCGACTTTCTAAAAGCGAACCCTGCTTAATAAAAATGTTAGAAAAATAAATAATAAAAAATGCTAATTGTTTAAAGGAATGTTGAAATGTTAAACAGGGTGCTAGGGTTCACGGAGTCTGTTATACCCCGTATTTCCAGAGTATGTACGTAAGGACGTACGTATAAAATTTGAGCCTTAAGATAGGCAAGATTCGAAATTTGTACACAACACCTTGCTAGAGTCGTTTTCGAAACGTTTCCACGCTTTCGTAGGGAAAATTCCGCTATGTCATTAATTATTTTTATGGATTTTTCCGAGAGACGAAACATTTTGGATCAACGAGAGGCGACACTTGTCACCTCTAATTGGAAGGAGTGGGCGGCATTTTGGACGAATTGGTGAGTGGGGTTAGGTAGGATATTTTGTGCAAGTTGTTGTGGTAGATGGATAAGGTGCACTTGGCTTAAATCTAGCCCTACACTTGCACACACTTGTCTTCATCTTGGCCATTGGTTGGCCTTCACTGACCTATAAATACCCTCTAAGTGAAGGCTTTCTTCATCCACAAATTGTTCTAAGTGATAAATCCCTTCCCTCCTCTTGTAGACTCGTCCAATAGCTCCTCTCCCCTCTCTTGTGAGCTAGCCGAGAGCCTCCTCCTCCTAGTGCAGTAGGCACACCCCACCCTAGCCTAGTTGTCTCGTATAAATACCCCCTTTGTGGTATAGAAATACTCTCCAAAGTATTGTTGTAATGTCCAAATACCTTGGCCCAAATACCTTGTAGTATTCCCAAAGTTACACTTGTACAAAAGCCCAGAAAATACTATTATACTTCCCTCAGTCACAAAAACGAAACCCTAAGTAAATCTTCACCCGTAGTTGAAGTTATAAGTAGAAGTTGGTTAGAACTTCTAAGGGTTGGTTGGAGCGGGTTGGAGCACTCGGAGGAGGAGCTAAACCTTGCTCAGGATCGACATTTATAAACTCGAATAATTTTGGGCTTATCGAGGTAAACACTCTTGACCTTCTATTGTAATTGGGAATTACATGTTGTAGGAATATATAGTTGAAGTATACTATATATAGTACTGAACATTATAATTGTGCGGCAATGTCTTTTGACTTAAGCCTGAATAATACTTGTGGCAATGTCTTTTGACTTAAGCCTGAAGAATGAAGTATTGAACAGTAATCACATAGAAGGATAATAAAGAGAAGAACTGAACTGTAATTACCTAGGGCTGTATTACAGTAGACTTATGTAGCATTACTGTGTAGTAGAATTGTACGCGTCCGGTTAGACGTGTTAACCCCGGTTGGCTTCGTAGCCGACCGATAAAGCGAGGAGATTTACGCTGCATGGGAAGTCACATTTGCTCAACGTAGATTATGGAACGTTGAGATATAGATGTTAATAAGCGCCTTGTGGCCTTATAGGTTGAAGTACTACGTGTGGAGTGATCCACTTGGCTTAAGGAGTAGCCGGCGGTTTGAGGTACTTGGAGCGTTTTGCTATTAGTCGACAATCGTCGCGAGGTATGTGAACCTCTTCCTATCTCTTCTAGCATGATATGTGTGTAACTATGTAGTACGGTAGACGCATACGTGTTTAATGTATTTGATTGGTTTGAAACATAAAAGGGTTATAACGGCTTTATGGAAGTTCGTTATAACGACTTTATGTAGGTAAGAAAATACTTTGTGGTTTTAAAAGGTAATCGTGTGAATTATAATCGCTTGTTATAATAAAGAAACTTGATGTATTTCAAAAGATTTATAAATCGTTTTGAAGGAGAGTAACACTTGGTTTTAAAGGTTTTAAAAAGAGTTATACTAGCTTTATGGGAGTTAGGTATAATGTCTTAAGAGAGGTAAAGAAAATGGTTTATCATGTTAGAAGTTAAGAGACTTGATCTTATAAGATAAGAGACTTAACTTATTTGTTTTAATGTGGATGTTTGTGTGAAACCTCATTCGTGAGTAATGAGTACTTGGTTTTATTTAAAGGGATAATGTTTCATCGATTTCTAAATCGAACGTGTATCGACAGCATCAACTGCAGCGTTAATAAAGGAAAATGTATTGGATAATGATGTATCGTATTAAAACCAGTAGAAACCTCCATCCGCATAGAAACTAAGATGAGACAAAATGATATTACATTTTCTAGATCATGGTCTTTGTAATAAGAATGTTGAAAACAAGAATAACCTACTCTCACGTAAGACATATATTACTCAATTGTTCTAAAAGGAATTAAGTGATTAAGTTTATGAACTATGAAACCATTTGAAAATGAGAAGCTTGAGTAATTGAAACTAGGCAAACCGAACTTAGGAAAAGAATGTTGTTACTTGATTTTGAAAAGGAATGTGGGTTGGTCATTCTAATACTACTGTATCGTGACTTTTATAAAAGTAATGGATCTCTTTTAAAAGAATTTAACGACGTAGTACTTTAGGTTAAAACCCGGATTTTGTCATAAAATGAAAGTACTTTGAGTTGTGTATAACTTGCCTATGCTTGTTGTTGTGAAACTCGCCTACGCTTGTTGTTGTGAAACTTGCATATGCTTGTTGCGATAGCCTTTGTTGTGCAAAGCGTTGTATTTCGTGTTACCGCTCTCTCGATGGAGGTCGGTTGGTCGTTGAGAACTTACTTGGACGCGTCTGCGGTGACGAGAAATTCCGCAGTGCGTTCGTTGATAGTATTATTGTTGTTTATCGCTTTGGAAATACTGACACGATGCGTAGCGCACGGGTATGCTTCCATTTTGGTTAAGGTCTTGTGGTTAATCGCTTTGGATATACTGACACGATGCGTAGCGAACGGGTATGTTTCCATTTTGAGTATCGCCTTGTGATTTCCTTTTGGACATACTGACACTATGAGTAGCGCACGCGTAAGCGTCCATTTGGAATGTCGTCTATTGTTTCCCTTTGGACATACCGACACGATGCGTAGCGCATTATCGTCCATTTGGAATGTTGTCTTATTGTTTCCCTTTCGACATACCGACACGATGCGTAGCGCGCGGGTATGCTTCCATTTGGATTCTTTGTCTTGTTGTTATCATATCATAGGCCGTGAGGAAGGTATTCCACGGGCATGATTGATGTTGTGGGCGTGAGACCGACTTGATATAATCATATATGTTGTATCGTAGTTTGGCTATCATACATGTCTCCCCTTTGTATAGATCGTTATGATTTCATTCTGATATTATGCAGTTTCACATACTTGGTACTGTTATGCATCGACCTCGCCGGGCTGCGTTCATGCCGCGTGTAGAGGTACATCGGCCGTGGATCCCGCTCTTAGGATCTCATTTCAGCGTTGGAAAGCTCGCCCCTGAGGCTTATCTTTGGTATGTTTCCGAGTTGTAGGTTCTTGTACATTCGGGGTATGGCGGCCCCTGTCCGTCATAGTTGTTGTAAATCTTAAGTGCATGCCTTGTTGTGGCGGGGTTTGTAAAGGATAACTGTCGGTTTTATGTATATATCAAGGCAACCGTTTGGTTGGCCTGTTTATTTATTATGTCTCTCATTTCATGTTTAAAGTTTTTATTTCATTGGTTTTCTCGATGTTGTATCACTAGGTGCCGAGGTAAGGCACTATCCACCGGATCGGTCGTGACAGAGTCGCCACCTAATTATTTTGGGTGAATTAGGACACCTAAATGTTAACTAGTTTATAGTAAACATTAACTCCATTTAATGGTCTGCTAAACTTAATGAGATTCTGGGTAAGGGTTCTTTATTATCCTAAAGGAAGGGATCGCACCACAAAGGATCCGCTAACTTGCGGTTGTCCGGTCAAACCTAGGGTTAATTATTTATGCTAAGAAAAGATATGTTAAAAAATATTTAAGTAAAAGATGTTGTAAATATCCCTAAGAAAAAATACATTTTTTGATGATAAAAGAAAATCATAATGTTTGTTTAAAAATAAGGTTAACTTTGAAGGAGCATATTCGTTCGTAAAAAAAAAATACTAAAATGAGATGTTTATATTGTGTAGCATAATATAAAGGGTTGTAATGTAAAATTAGTTATGGCAAAGTATGCTTTTATAAAAATATGCTTAACATGTAAAAAATGTCTATTAGGCAAGAGATAATAAAAGTATGATTTTTAAAATGTATGCAATAGTGGGGTTTATAAGAAAAAGAATTCTTCATGTTAGACAATATTTTAACTAGATGAATAGTCATGCTAGCGAGAGTTACGAAGTGGTTTTAATATAACTTAGGCGGTGTATTACAAGCTAAGAATAATTATCTTAGGGGAAATGAATTTATGATGTCAAACTACCTTCTAATTTATTGAGTTAAGATTAACTACTCTTAAGCATAACATTAATAATGCAATGTTAGACAATTAGTTCACAACAAATAAATGGGACGGGATAAGAAAACAATAAAGGTGACTCGAGGAAATTGCGATGTCATTCGCCGGCTGCTTTGAATTTTGAGGCGGAGATGAAGATGCACATAGATGTAGGTCCTCGTTTGTTGTAACTCATGAGGAGTCTCGCAATGAGACTCTTCGTTTAGCTCCGATGCATTTCATGTAAAAAAAAGAAAAAAATTAGTACATATTCCAAACTTTATCAAATAATAAATAGATATGGACATAAAATTTGATAGATTTTAGTACATATCTTAAGGCTCGGATAGATAGTAGACATGTAATACGCACAGAGGCTGAACTAAATTCAAAAGGCAGATTCAATGAGCGAGATTAAAGAAAACTGGGCCAACTAAACACATATATCGTACAGGGGAAATCTGGACGTGGCTATTATTTCAGTTACAGATCTTAGATAGACATTTGCACTGGCTATTCATATATAATCTTTGCCAAATAAATACCAAAACAGCACATATCATATAACAAGCAACCATGCTAATTACTTATGCCATGCTTTTATTAGGGTGACATTAAAACAGTACATGCTTGATACAAGATTGATATTAAAGCTGGATATCACAGCAATAAACATGCTTCAGTTTATTGACCGGAGGAAGAAATAGAAAATAAGAAACTGTCAGGCTAAACTTAGGGACTGTCACTTCTCATATAAAAAAATATATACAGAATACTCTTAGGCTAATCATAGAGAACTTATATCTTAGATCAGAGATAGAGAAGAAAGATTTCAGTACCTTTTTTTTCTTTCGATTTAAACAGAACAAAGGGGGGAGTTAAGGGCCTAGGGTAACTTAACAGAATACCAGAGATTTGTATAGATGCTGGACAGTGGACAGTGGTAATATAGTAAGACTGACCTAAATACCACATGCTTAACCACTTGTAGAATAATCATACATAGCCAAATTCAGAAGCCAAGACAAGATAATACACTTCCTAACAAGCAATCTACACATATGTACAATTAAACCAGGTTTACAGAGGTTCCCTGTTCTTAAATGGGACATATTCAATAACTATTTTCCCGATAGCATTTCAGATTACCAGGATTCATTACGCTAAACTAAGCATACACAAACACATTCATATTGTTCATCGAATAGAAGGCACTTCAAACAGAATATAGTATTTGTCGAGCAGATCATAAAATCGAATCATTCTCACAACATAGTTAATTTAAACTGAACACTTATGGGGATAATAAATTACTAATTAAGCATTGAGATGGCATACACATTATGCAATTTCTAATGTGTCATACAAAGGCGTAAATAGGCAAATAAACAAGTAAACATTGCAATGCACAACTAAGCAGCCTCACAACCTTCTGCCAATGTCGAAACTCAAACTACACTCTTAAACTCATCATATGAGTAAACTGAATTAATACTAACCAAATTAAAATAGGCTACGACAATCAAAGACAAACAGACATAGCACATAAATAAAATGAAATACGAGGGGAATTTGAGTTTACCGACCTTCTCCGGGCAGCGAACCGAGGCAGCTTATCAAGTCGTCGGTCCACTCGACGGGTTATTGCGATGTGATTGAAAGAGGAATGAAACTTTTACCTGGTTCCTGAGTAGTATTGCGAAAAAGAAATGCTTTTTGTTTTAACTCTGTTCTTGCTGCTTCCCTAACGATGTTCTGCTGATTGGGTTCTTAACTGCTGCTAAGGGGGGTGTCAAATCCCTTGTTACCCGACTGCTACCCCGACTGAGCTCTGCCTTTCTGGGATTTCTATTAGGTGTATATGCTGTGTTCACTACTGTATTTTTCCACTGACCGGGGATGCCTCTTGCATGTGTAAAGACGCTCAATTTATAACCTCAATCTCTGGATTCTAAACTTGGTAAACCTTAAAGGCTGATTTTGGGTATATGGTAAGCTGTGATTTCGGGTATCTCCTACCATAATAGGTGTTGATTCGTGCTTGATTCGAACAGGTTATGGTAAGGAAATGATTGAGGGATTTGGTTTAGCTATGGTAAGAAGAGCTGGCTGGGGTGCGTGGGTAAGGGAAACCCCGGATTCTCCGGCGAGAATCCAGGCTGGGACGATGGGAGTGAGGGAGAGGCACATGCGGCGGATTGTTATTTTAGGGTAGGGTTCTTTAGGTCTGATGTTGAAGAGGATGAAGGTGAAGGGCTGTGGGCGTAAAATGCCTTAGGCTTGGGTTGGGTGGAATAAAAGGCTGAAAGGGGGAGTTGGGCCCGCGGGCATTGGGCCTGTGCTAGGTCGTGGGCTGGGTAGGTAGTGGGCTGCGGGCTATTAATTTAAGGGATGGGAATTGGGTTAGTTAAATGGGTATTAGATTTAGGAATTAGTTTTAGGTGTATTAATTAGTGATAAATTAAATTATTTAAATTGTGATTAAATTATTTAGGTGCTTTATTAATCTAATTATTATAATAATAAATGCGGGCGTGCTATTTAATCAGTGCTTAATATTTTTAGAATACGGCGCTATTTTAAAAACTTATTTATTGTGCATTATTATTTAAAATAAGTTATGAAATTGCTTTGCGTATTAATAAATGCGACTATGCTACTTGACACGACGTCATTGCTAATTTATTATTAATTAAGAACCATGACAGGGCTTAAAATTAATAAATGCGGGCGCGAGACTCTAAGTGCGTAATTTTCTACGTAAGACGCGGTGTCATTATTAAATTGTTTATTTATGCCTGTATTAATGTTTTATCGCTGCATTTTATTATAAAAGATCATACAAATTAATTTACAAAATTAGTGTAATTTTATAGCTAATGACTGCAAGAGAGGGTCAAAATTAGGTGTCAACAAATACTACTTTATTCCTTTAGTCGCAAAATGAAACCCTAGGAAATCTTCATAAGCTTGGATGAAGTGTTAAGAGAAGTTGTTTAGAAACTTCTAAGGGTTGCTTGGAGCGGATTGGAGCGTAAGGAATTGGAGCTAAACGTTGCTCAGGATCGACTTATAATCTTGGATAATTTTGGGCTTATCGAGGTAATAATCTTTGTCCTTCGATTGTAATTGGAGATTACATATTGTAGTAGTTTATAATTGAGTATAAGATTTATGGAAGGATGATTAAAAAGAATTGAACTGTATTTACATTGGACTGTATTTACAGTAGACTTATGTAGTATTACTGTGGGGCAGTTTTGTACACGTCCTGTAGGCGTGTAATCCCCTTGGAGTTGTTGGCTTGGTAGCATGCCTTGATATGAGAGGGTATTGGTGTGTTTGCGGGGGGGGGGGGGGGGGAGGGGAGGTGCTGCCCAATTTTCCGTAGAATAAGGAGCTGTATACTTAGAATGTTCTACGACGAGAACAAGAAGTTGATAGATGTGTTGTGGTTATTATAGGTGGGTATTCGACGCGCGGCATACTCGACTTGGCTTGTGGATTAAGCCGAAGAGGTATGTGATTCTTCCTATTCTCTTGAGCATGATTATATGTGAAATATATAGTGCGGTAGACGCACGTGTGTTAAGGGAGTTTGACTTCCTTTTTGTGTCCTTGACTTGATTTTAAAAGCTAGGTGACTTGATGTAAATGTTAAGGACTTGAGTGGTTTTTGTTGGTTTTAAACATAAAGTGTTATAATAGCTTTATGGGAAGTTAGTTATAACGACTTTATGAAAATGAAAGAATGGTTTTATTATTGGATTTAAAATGATAACTTGACATTTTAAAAGTTAGGAGGATGGTTTCCTTAAAAGATATGAGATTTGATTCAAAGATTATGAGACTTAATTTTGAAAGTAAAGAGACTTGACTTATAAACAACTTGATTTTGGGAAAGGAGAAGTAACTTGATTTAAAGGTATAGGTTACTTGTTTTGAAAGGAGTAAATTACTCGGGTTTTTAAGAAGTATACTTGACGTTGTTTTAAAAAGTGTAAGCCACTTGGTTTAAAAAGTATATTGCTACTTGACTTTAAAAAAAAAGGAGAAGTGTCTTGGTTTAAAAAGAAGGCATGGTATTGTCTTGATTTGGTTTTAAAAAGAAGGCATGGTATTGTCTTGATTTTGTTTTAAAAAGAAGGCATGGTATTGTCTTGATTTGGTTTTAAAGGAAGACATGGTATTGTCTTGTTTTGGTTTAAAAAGAAGGCATGATATTGTTTTGATTTACTTAAAATGATAGTTACTCTATTTTGATACTACGGGTGTTAGTATCAGGTGGCTTTTGTAAAAGGAATGGATCTTTTTTTTAAAGAGTTTAAGTACGTAGTACTTTGGGGTTAAAACCCGGATTTTTGGCATAAAATAAAAGTACCTTGAGTGTGAGTAACTTGCCTATATTTGCTCGTGATAGCCTTGTTGTGCAAGTATTGTATCCTTATGCTACCGCGTCTCTCGATGGAGGGTCGGTCATGTTATTCTTGATCACTTTATGGCATACTGACTCGATGGATGGTCCACGGGTATGCGGTCATGATGAGGGTTCGTTCTCTGTTGATAGTGTTATTCTATGGACTAGCTCTCCGAGGTTTCATCACGCAGGTGGATCCGTAGCTAGCCCTCGCACTTGCCCCGCCGTTCTTGATGCAGCCGTTCGTAGTTGGCTTCGCACTTGCCGGCCGTTGTTAGGATGAAGTTTCGTGATGCAGGGTGGATCTGGTGGTTAGCCTACGAACTTGCCCCGCCACGACGTGATGCAGTGGATCCGTAGAGGCTATCGATTTGCCTTGGCCACCGTGATACGCTTATTTAGTATCGTTGGTACAGTGAGTTCTAGTAGCCGCTTTCGTACTTGCCTACGATTGAGGATGCAGGTGGATCTCGTAGCTATGCCTTCGTACTTGCCGTCTGATTCTTATGACACGCGTGGTACCGTGTTCATGTACTCCTTGGTATTATTATATCATGAGGCAGCGGTGAGGAAGGAATTCCACGCATGATTGATATTCAGGCGTGAGACCCATGGTTATATTTGAGTGATGACTTTGAGGCGCGAGTCCCCGACTTTACATGGCTATATGTTGTATCGTAGTTGGTTATCATACATGTCTCCGCTTTATATAGACTATTATGATTTCATTTACGATATTTTCAACCACATACTTGGTACCTATTGTATCGACTCCTTCTGGGCCGCGTTTCATGCCGCAGGTAGAGGTACACCCATTGTTGATCCTCGCTCATAGGATCACAGTTCTGCGTTTGGGAAGCTCCGTTTCTCCGGAGGCTTATCTTTTGGTATGATTCCCTGAGGTTGTAGGTTCTTGTACATTCAGGGGTATGGCGGGGTCCTGTCCTGTCGTAGTTGTTATAAAAACTCTTAGAGGTCTGTAGTACTGTTGTGGGCAGGGTTTGTAAAGGATGTAACTGTTCAGGTATATATATATATGTAGAAAGGTAACCGTTTTGGTTAGCCTGTTTCTTATTTTATGTTGTTTCATGTCTATGATTTTATTTCCGCTGGTTTTTCTCTGATGTATTATCACTAGGGTGTCCGGGGTAAGGCACCAGTCGCGGACCCGAGGTCGGGTCGTGACATTATAGTGGTTGATATTTGAGAAGTGGATGCTATTGAAGATGACATATTGGCAAATTTTGATATAAAAGGTGCTAAATTTTTAGTAGGGTTGGATGGTTTTTCTGGTATAGGTATAGGTGATCTTGGTTGGATTTCATTGATTTGTAAGGTTTTCAGGGCTTTTAGATCTTGTATGGCTTCTTTAAGTTGGTTTATGAGATGGGTAATCTCTTGTAATATGGATATTATGATTGTATGAGTTTGTATAATAGATTCCATGGCATTGGTAATATATTCTTCAATATTATCCTCACTGATCGACATCGTAATATCTGCTATGAAAATCAGCTAAAACATTTTTAGTTTCAGATATATTCTTAACAATAAAATCATAAAAATAAAAGAATGATTGTCATTTTCTTCTTTTGTTTAATTCTGGTATAAGATCCATCTTATTTGTAATAAAAGCTTTTACCTGTGTGTTATCAGTTCTAACAACAAATTTTACTGGTAGTAAATGATATATCATTTTTGTAGCGGATCTTTTCATCATCTAGTAACCCTGAAGAGAGTAAGAATATAGATGGTATATTAATAAAGTTTTATCTAAATTTATCAAATAATAATCATATAGTATGGAAGCATGCAATATTAACTCAAGAATTGTTGTACATCTTTTTTACTTTTTAGTTTATCTTTGAAATTCTTTATTTTTGTTACAATGTGTTCTTGCAATTGTAATCCTTCATTATCAATAATGTGTCCTAGGTATTCTATATTGTTTCTAAAGATTTCAGATTTCTTTTCAGATAATAATATTTCATGTAGTTTTACCATTTCTATAAATTCTTCTAAATGTTTTATATGATCATATATATTATCGCTATACATTAGTATATCATCTACGTATACTATACAATATTCTGTAAATCTTCTGAACACTTGGTCCATTCTTCTTTGGAATATTTGAGGTGCATTCTTTAATCCAAAGGGTAGTACATTCCATTCATAGTGTCCTTGAGGGGCACTGAAAGTTGTTAAACATTTTGATTCTTTTGTTAGTTTTATTTGACAAAATCCACTTTTATAATCAAATATACTAAACCATTTTTGTTTCATAATCTATTAATAAGGTTTCTTTTATATGGTAAAAAATATTCATCAAATATTATCTTTTTATTTAGTTCTGTAATCAATTACCATTCTAATTTTTTCTCTATTTTGTTCACTATGTTTCCTTATTAAAAAGGTTGTGCTACTATGTGAATTTTTACTTTCTTGTATCATTTTTAATTCTAATAATTCTTTTATCTGAGTTTCAAATTCTTTTTGATTTGTTGGACTATATCTTATAGGTTTAGATCTAACTATATCATTGAGATTTATTATTATTTCAGCATATATTTTTTTCCCCATAATTGTATTGGGTTTTCTCCAAAATTCATCTTTAATATATTAAGATATTTTTCTTTTAGTAGTTGTAGGTTATTATTTCTATTTATTTTTATGGTGCATAGTATTAACATCTGTATTGGTAGTTGTCACGACCCGAACCGGGGCCCGTGACTGGTGCCTTACCCCGGGCACCCTAGTGATACAACATCAGAGAAAATCAGCGGAACATAAAACATAAATAGGAAACAAGTGACATGATAAATAAACAGGCCAACTAAAAAGCTTGCCTTCGTATATATACATACAAACCCGAATAGCTTTAATCCTTTTTTCAACTCCGCCACAACAAAGATTACAGCACTTAAGATTTACAACAACTATGACGGACAGCCCCGCCATACCTCGAACGCATAAGAACCTACAACTCGGAACACATACCAAAGATAAGCCTCAAGGAACGGAGCTTCCCAATACGCCGAAGCGTGATCCTAGAAGCGGATCGACAACCAATGTACTTACTCGCGGCATGAACGCAGCCCGAAGGAGGTCGATAACAGTACCAAGTATGTGAAACTGAAAATCGTAGTTAAATCATAATACCATATAAAGCAGAGACATGTATGATGACCAAAATACGATGCAACATAAGCGATCAAGTCGTGACTCACGCCTCCAAGTCATCACTCAAATATAACTACGGGTCTCACGCCACAACACCAATCATGTTCGTATCATGGTCACATGCCCCGACTGCATCGGTGTAGACATGTCCATGATGCAACAATAATGTCAACGCCGCGTACGCCACATGCCCGGACTGCATCGTGTAGATATGCCCATGTAACACCAACAACAATAATATCGGTGATCAACCTCGCCGCGGCCACATGCCGACCTGCATCGGTGTAGACATGTCCATGTGACCACAATAACAATATATCTGTAATCAACCTCCGCTGGCCACATGCCCTGAATTCGTGATCGGTGTAGACATGTCCATGGGACCACAATAACCATATACCACACAACCAGACTATCATAAACAAACTCAAGCAATTTACCCTACTTCTAGACTTTTATAAAAAGATTCACTCTTCCTCAAGAAGTCACCTGATATCAACCTTTGCACAACAAAGGCTATCACAGCAAGCATAGGCAAGTTATACACAAGTCAAAGTACTTTCATTTTATGCCAAAGTCCGGGTTTTAACCCTAAAGTACTACGTACGTTAAATTCCTTTTTTTTTAAAGAGATCCATTCCTTTTATCAAGGTCACCCGATACCCGTAGTATAAAAATAGAGTGACTCACATTTTTAGGTAAACCAAAACACTTTCCTTTTCAACAACATTCTTTCCCCTAAAGTTCCAGTTTGCCTAATTTCAATTACTCAGGTCTCTTTATTTTAGAAAAGTTTCATAGTTCATAGTCTTAATCATTTAAGAATATAAATCCTTTTTTTTATATACAATCTGAGAAACATATGCCTTATATGAGTGTAGGTTATTCTTGTTCATAAACAATCTTATTAAGCAGCTATGATCTAGAAAATGTAATATCATTTTGTCTCATCTTAGCTTCTATGCAGATGGAGGTTTCTACTGGTTTTTAATATAATACTTCATTTATTCAATACATTTTCCTTTATTAACGCTGCAGTGGTTTGTCGATACACATTCTGATTTCCGAATCAGTAAAACATTATTCCTTTTAACAACCAAGTACTCATTACTCACGAATGAGGTTTCACACAAAACTCATATTAATTCATTCAAGTCAAGTCTTTTATCTTTTAAGAATCAGTAAACCATTATTTTTATCACTCTTAAGACGTTATACCTAACTCCCCATAAAGCTAGTACAACTCTTATGTTTTCAAAGCCAAGTATTACTCTTCTTTCAAAAAGGTCTTTTTAAAACACTTCAAGTTCTTTATTACTACACATCAATTCCGTTATAAGTCAAATCAGTTACCCTTTGAAACCGCAAAGCATTTTCTTACCTACATAAAGCTGTTATAACCAACTTCCCATAAATCCGTTATAACACTTTATGTTTCAAACCAATCAAATACATTAAACACATGTACGTCTACCGTACTACATATTTATACACATATCATGCTAAAAACGATAGGAAGAGGTTCACATACCTCGCGACGATTATCGACTAATAGCAAAAGCTTCAGTACCTCAAACCGCTTGGCCACTCCTTAAGCCCGAGACCACGCCACATGTCGTAATTCAACCTATAGAGGCCACAGGCGCTATTAACATCTAGATCTCATCGTAGAATATTCTACGAAAATTGCAAGACCTCCCCGCATACAGAAATCTCCTCTATCGAGTAGCCACTAAGCCAACCGAGGGGTTAACACGTCTAACCGGATGTGTACAATTCTACTACACAGCAATGCTACATAAGTCTACTGTAATACCGTCCTATGTAATTACAGTTCAGTTCTTCTCTTTAATATCCTTCTATGTGATTACTGTTCAATTCTTATTCAGGCTTAAGTCAAAAGACATTGCCGCACAATTATGTTCAGTTCTATATATAGTATATTTCAACCATATAATCCTACAACATGTAATTTCCAATTACAATAGAAGGTCAAGAGTGTTTACCTCGATAAGCCCAAAATTATCCGAGTTTAAATGTCGATCCTGAGCAAGGTTTAGCTCCTACTCCGTGCGCTCCGAGGCCGCTCCAACCAACCCCTTAGAAGTTCTAACCAACTTCTACTTATAACTTCAACTACTGTGAAGATTTACTAGGTTTCGCTTTTGTGATCGGGAAGTATAATAGTATTCGCTTTTGTAAAAGTGTAACCTTGGGAATACTACAAGGTATTTGGGCATAACAACAATACTAGGAGAGTATTTCTATACCACAACAAAGGGGTATTTATACGAGACAACTAGGCTAGGGGTACCCCTGCTAGTGGCACCACAAAGGGAGGGGAGGCTCTCGGCCAGGGCCTTTCTCAAGGGGAGGGGCTTTGGACGATAGCAAGACAAGAGGAGGAGTATTTGAGACTTAGGTAGATTGCTCAAGTTTTGGATGAAGAAAGTTCATCAACTAAGGGGTATTTATAGGTCAAGTGAAGGCCAACCAACGCCAAGATGGTGCAGTGCAAGGCAAGTGTAGGGTCAAGATCGCCGTGCACCTTATCCATCTACCACACAAATATCCTACCTACTCCCACTCACCCAAATCGTCCAAATGCCATTCAAACATGCTCCAATTAGAGGTGACAAGTGTCGCCTCTCGTTGGTCCAAAATGTTTCGCCTCTCGTAAAAATCCGCAAAAATATTAATGACATAGCCGAATTTTCCCTACGAAAGTCGTGAAACGTTTCGCCGAAAACGACTCTATCGGGTGTTGTGTACAAATTTCAAACTAGCCAATCCTTAAGGCTTAAATTTATATACGCACGCCTCTCACGCATATACTCAGTAAATACTGGTATAACATTCTCCTCCTTAGAAACATTCGTCGAATGTTCCTTCTAAGCCTCAAACAAACATGCGCCAAAGATAGTCTTTACTACTATACTTATAAGAACAATCCTGCCACACCTGGCCACAGAAACACCCGCGTAAATACTTACATCAAAGTCCACGAGAAACACCTCTAACATCACAAACTTTTGTCACTTTGCGCGAGGTTCGGTGTCACTCCTGACTCCAACAATGGTACCGGATCGCATGCGATCCCCGAGGTCTAAAATATACATCCTTCGCACCTTCTCCCTTCACAAGGAATGATCATCTCTATGCTCGCAATACCGCTGCCTCTACTCTTACTCGTCGCACTCTTCTCAACACCGAACTCTTCTAGTATCGTACCATACTTCGCTTTCCAAAACTTGGGAGTCACTACCTCCAAACTTGGTCATCTTACTAGCCTCGATCTTCCTTAAGGCCATTCCCGGCCTTCACGATCCGCCTCTGGTCGAACATATCCACGAACTCATACGATGGTCATCTAAACTTGGGCCTAGCACCTCGTGACCACTCGCTGGCGGGACCACCTGCAGCTGACCTCGCCTCTAAACAGGCCACGGGTTGGCCCGCAACATGGCCCCAACCCGACCCACTAACGCATCAAGCTCTTGTTCCCCGATCCGGAACAATCTTACCAATACAGGTTATGAAAGTTACCACTTCCATTTCACACTACTCAGGGACTTATCACACAATACACCCTAGGTATATAATGTACTTCAACAAGGATCATTTGCAAAATCCTTTACTCAAGATGGCCTTACATCTAAGGTCTCAACTGTAATATTCTAAGGTTCATCATTTTCTCATCCCCAGGCTTACCCTTTTACACTAACCAGGCTTCTGAATCACATTTTAGCACAAAGCTATCCGAACACAACACTAAACACATCATCAACAAGCATACAAAACTCTAGAGGGTTTAAGGATATACCTGAAAATAGGCGGTTCAAAGGACCGCTAAAACTGGGAACTTCCACCGCGACCTCTACCGTGGCCCGCCGGTGTATGAAACTCCTGCCTAGCTGTGGAAGGTGAAGAACCCGCAACCGATCTTGAAGGCTGAGTCGTAACATCCGTGCTACCCTTCGTCGACATTCGCAAAATGGCCCACCGCAAAAATAACAAGCTCCTGGCACCACGACACTCCCGAAATGCGGTCTACTACATCGACCACACCGAGGTAGGGGTATGCGTCCGCCAACACCCTACTCCCGGAAACTCAACCCTCGAGCTCGACCGCCTCCGAATACTCTGGATGCCTCGAAGGTTGTGGAGGACCACCTGCCGGCGGAGGTACAAAACTAGGTTCCGCTGAGGCGGTGCGCCTCGAAAGTCACCAGCGACCTGCTCGGCCTCTTCTGTGATCTCGCCATTCCGCTGATTTCTCCGCTCACATCCAAGTGCATAAGCTGCGTGCGGGCAATGTCCATGCCGGTGAAGGGCTACCGAACAACTCTCCGCTAGGTAATCATCAAGCCTCGTAATATATCGGTGCACTCGATCCTCCATACCAGCTACTAATGCGGGAACATACCGCCAATGAGTCAAACTCACATTGTACTCCAATCAGACGCGCGTTACGCCTCAACATCAAAAATCATCGGCGAGCCTCCTCATCTGTGGAGGCAAGAAATGTGCCGGAAGGCCCCCAAAACTCGCCCCAAACGGTGGAAGTGCATTCTCTCCCGGGACAGCTCGCGAATCAAACTGGATCATTGCGGTATCACGCAGCCGATGCGAACCTAAGACCACCGACTCGGTCTCCAAGCCTTGATCACTCTCATGATCCGCAGCAATCGCCGGATGAACTCCTCGCGGATCATCCTCGTGCCTCGACCGTAGAACTCGCGGCTACATCTCGGAAGTCCTGTAGCCTCAAACTATTCGATCTAGGGTGAACCGGTGCATCTTTCGGCTGCTGCGTCCAAATTTATCTCATATCCGCCACGACCGCCGCGATCGCCATCTCCTTGTAACCCACTCCCGCCCTGCACGTGGGTGGAGGCTCAGTCAGAGTCTCAGCCCACATCGCTGCGGCTCTAAACTCGATGGTCTGGCGGCGTCGCGAAACTCGTCGTCGCATCGCTCAGTCTTGGCCGACTGCGCCTCGCACTCCTCAGATCTCACTAGCGGCTCCTCACCGCCTTGCCTCCCTGGGCCCGGTTGCCTTACGCGGAGGCATAATCGGTAAAGCAAAGGAATACGTCGGAGGGTCCAACTTATCACACAATTTCTAAGGCACGATCTCGTAATGAAGAATGGAAACTAATCCTAAATGTCCTATAGCCTCACGATTATAGATGTGGTGCACAACACACCGATAATCAAGACTCTACTAGACACGGTCCGTAGACACTTTCGAGGACTAATCGCTCGATACCACTTTTGTCACGACCAACGGCCCGTGGATCGTGCCTTACCGGGCACCCTGGTGATACAACATCGAGAAAATCACGGAACATAAAACATAAATAGGAAACAAGTGACATGATAAATAAACAAGCAACAAAGCGATTTGCCTTACGCGTATATACATACAAACGACAGTTTAATCCTTTTTTCAACCCCGCCACACAAAGATTACATGGACCTCTAAGATTTACAACAACTATGACGGACAGTGGCCGCCATACCACGAACGCATAAGAACCTACAACTCGAGAACATACTAAAAGATAAGCCTCCAAGGAACGGAGCTTCCAATACGCTGAAAGGTGATCCTAGAAGCGGGGATCGACGACAATGTACTTACCTGCGGCGTGAACGCGGCCCCGGAGGTCGATAACATGTACAGTATGTGGCCAAAAAATCGTAGTTAAATCATAACGATCTATATAAAGCGTGAGACATGATGATGACCAAAATACGAGATGCAACATAAGCGATCAAGTCGTGACTCACGCCTCAGTCATCACTCAAATATAACTATGGGTCTCACGCCCACAACACCAATCATGTTCGTATTGGCGCATGCCCGGACTGCATCGGTGTAGACATGTCCACGATGCAACAATAATGTCAATCTTTGCGTAGCGCATGCCCGGACTGCATCGGTGTAGACATGCCCATGTAACACCAACAATAATATCTGGTGATCAACCCTGCCGCACGCCACATGCCCCGACTGCATCGGTGTAGGCATGTCCATGTGACCACAATAACAATATATCGTAATCAACCTGCCGCACGCCACATGCCCCGACTCTGCGTCGGTGTAGACATGTCCATGGGACCACAATAACCATATACCACACACTGGACTATCATAAACAAACTCAAGCAATTTACCTACTTCTAGACTTTTATAAAAGATTCACTCTTCCTCGAAGTCACTGATATCAACCTTGCACAACAAAGGCTATCACAACAAGCATAGGCAAGTTATACACAAGTCAAAGTACTTTCATTTTATGCCAAAGTCCGGGTTTTAACCCTAAAGTACTACGTACGTTAAATTCCTTTTTTAAAGAGATCCATTCCTTTTATCAAGGTCACCCGATACCCGTAGTATAAAAATAGAGTGACTCACATTTTAGGTAAACCAAAACACTTTCCTTTTCAACAACATTCTTTCCCCTAAAGTTCCAGTTTGCCTAATTTCAATTACTCAGGTCTCTTTATTTTAGAAAAGTTTCATAGTTCATAGTCTTAATCATTTAAGAATATAAATCCTTTTCTTTTATACAATCTGAGAAACATATGCCTTATATGAGTGTAGGTTATTCTTGTTCATAAACAATCTTATTAAGCAGCCATGATCTAGAAAATGTAATATCATTTTGTCTCATCTTAGCTTCTATGCAGATGGAGGTTTCTACTGGTTTTAATATAATACTTCATTTATTCAATACATTTTCCTTTATTAACGCTGCAGTGGTTTGTCGATACACATTCTGATTTCCGAATCAGTAAAACATTATTCCTTTTAACAACCAAGTACTCATTACTCACGAATGAGGTTTCACACAAAACTCATATTAATTCATTCAAGTCAAGTCTTTTATCTTTTAAGAATCAGTAAACCATTCTTTTTATCACTCTTAAGACGTTATACCTAACTCCCCATAAGGCTAGTACAACTCTTATGTTTTCAAAGCCAAGTATTACTCTTCTTTCAAAAAGGTCTTTTTGAAACACTTCAAGTTCTTTATTACTACACATCAATTCCGTTATAAGTCAAATCAGTTACCCTTTGAAACCGCAAAGCATTTTCTTACCTACATAAAGCTGTTATAACCAACTTCCCATAAAGCCGTTATAACACTTTATGTTTCAAACCAATCAAATACATTAAACACGTATGCGTCTGCATTACATAGTTATACACATATCATGCTAAAAACGATAGGAAGAGGTTCACATACCGCGACGATTATCGACTAATAGCAAAAGCTCCAAGTACCTCAAACCGCTTCGCTACTCCTTAAGCCCAGTAGACCACGCCACGTCGTACTTGACCTATAGAGGCCAAGGCGCCTATTAACATCTAGATCTCATCGTAGAATATTCTACGTAAAATTCCAGACTCCACCCCGCAAACAGCGTAAATCTCCTCTCTATCGAGGCCACCAAGCCAACCGGGGTTAACACGCCTAACCGGATGTGTACAATTCTACTACACAATGCTACATAAGTCTCATCATGTCCGTCCTATGTAATTACAATTCGCTTCTTCTCTTTAATATCCTTCTATGTGATTACTGTTCAATTCTTATTCAGGCTTAAGTCAAAAGACATTGCCGCACAATTATGTTCAGTTCTATATATAGTATATTTCAACCATATAATCCTACAACATGTAATTTCCAATTACAATAGAAGGTCAAGAGTGTTTACCTCGATAAGCCCAAAATTATCCGAGTTTAAATGTCGATCCTGAGCAAGGTTTAGCTCCTACTCCGTGCGCTCAGACCGCTCAACCAACCCTTAGAAGTTCTAACCAACTTCTACTTATAACTTCAACGGGTGAAGATTTACTAGGTTTCGTTTTTGTAGGAGGAAGTATAATAGTATTTGGGCTTTTGTAAAAGTGTAACCTTGGGAATACTACAAGGTATTTGGGCATAACAACAATACTAGGAGAGTATTTCTATACCACAACAAAGGGGGGGTATTTATACGAGACAACTAGGCTGGGGGTACCCTGGCTTAGCACCAGTGAGTGGAGGAGGCTCGGCCAGGCCTTTCTCGGCGGGGAGGGGCTTTGGACGATAGCAAGACAAGAGGAGGAGTATTTGAGACTTAGGTAGATTGCTCAAGTTTTGGATGAAGAAAGTTCATCAACTAAGGGGTATTTATAGGTCAGTGAAGGCCAACCAATGGCCAAGATGGTGCCAAGTGCAAGGCAAGTGTAGGGTCAAGATCAAGCCAAGTGCACCTTATCCATCTACCACACAAATATCCTACCTACTCCCACTCACCCAAATCGTCCAAATGCCGTCCAAACATGCTCCAATTAGAGGGTGACAAGTGTCGCCCTCTCGTTGGTCCAAAATGTTTCGTCTCTCGGAAAAATCCGCAAAAAATATTAATGACATAGCCGGAATTTTCCCTACGAAAGCTGTGGAAACGTTTCGTCAGAAAACGACTCTAATCGGGTGTTGTGTACAAATTTCGAAACTAGCCAATCCTTAAGGCTTAAATTTATATACGTACGCCCTCACGTACATACTCTGGAAATACGGGGTATAACAGTAGTACTCTTTTTAGTATTATCCATTTATTACATGGTGTTTGTAGGTTGAAGGTGATGTTGTCTATAACTTGTGTTTTAAAGTAATCTAAGAAGTTATTTTCTAGTAATAATTATTGTTTCATATTATCTAATTGATATATTATTGGTAATCTGAATATCATTTTTCCTAATACGATTCTCATATTTTCTGCTATTATATCTAATTCTTTTGATTGTTCATTAAATCCTCATACTCTTGCTCTATGTGATCTAGATATTTTTCATTTGTGAGATTCTAGTACTTCTTTTCTAGCTAAGCATAAATCTGCTCCGCTATCAATAAATATTTTTTGTTTTATCATTTTATTGGACTTATATTCTATATGAGATTCTATATAAATTGCTACCATTATCTTTTTGTTCTCAGCCTTTGGAGTTCTTCATCTAGTTCTAACTTTTGTAATAGTTATGTATCTTGTTCTTATTCTTTTACTTCTTCTAGTATTTCTTGCCAATTTATTTCTTCTAATCTTTTTCTTATCTTATTATGGTTCTTACTTCTTAGTAAGCTTTTTGTATCTATCGTGATAGTATCTCCTTCCTGTTTCATTAGTAAGTACTGTAATAATCTTATGATGAATATACTCTTCATATTGTATTCAGTAATTTCTTTCCTCTAATAATTTTCTTTTTTCTTCTTGTAATTCTATTTATTCTGAACTATCTTCACTTTCTGAGTGTTGATTAATATAGTTAATATTTTCTCCATTTTCTGATTCAGTTTCACTGATATAAAAGTCTTTGTATTCATACCATTTATTATTATCTTCTTTTATTTGTTGCAAACTCATTATAAATTGTGTTGTATTCATATATTTTACTCCTATTTTCTTTAACTTTGGGCATTTGTTAGCATAATATCATTTTTCATTACAATTCCAGCATTTGTATTCTTTAGCCTTTTCTGTTTCTACGGGCTTTACATGTTTTCTTTTTCTTATTTTCTTTTTTCCTTTTAACCTTGTCATTTGTTGTCTAATGATTTGCAATTCTTCTTTTAATTCGTCTAATTTTTCTTTTTCTTATTTTCTTTTTTCCTTTTAACCTTGTCATTTGTTGTCTAATGATTTGCAATTCTTCTTTTAATTCGTCTAATTCTTGTTTTGCCTCCGTTAGTTCTTCTATTATTTGCTTTAATTCTACCTTGGGCTCTTTTAATATTTTCTTTGTTTCAACAAATTTATGTTTATATTTTTTTATATTTATTATACCATTCTTCGTTACAATGTGATTTTAATTTTGTATTTTCTGTTTTTAACTCAAATGTATGTTGTTCTTGCTTGTCTAGTTTTAGATTTAAATATTCATATTTTGTTTTTTTTGTGTCTTTTAAATATATGTTTTCTTCTTTAAATTATTATCTTTGGTGTCTTTTGTGTCTTTATTTTTATAGGTTCATATTTGTATCTTTCTTTTTCTATTATATCTTTTGCATTATTTTTTAAAAAGTTAAGTACAATGGGTACACTAGGTTCTTATTTTTCCATTAAAATTATCCTTTTTTATTCAATATTGCTACTAACGTTTTTTCTACTTCTTTTGTCAATTTTGATTTCATTTTACTAATATCTAACATTATATGTTTTTTACTCCTTCTCCAAGCGTCTATTGGTACTATTTTTTATTGTTGAGCAGTAGTGTTAGTTATTGGGGTGTCTTTACTTGTACTAGGTTCAATTTCTTCTGCTATTTGTTTACCCTTATCTTTCTCTTCTATTAATATATTAAGTTTTTCTAATATTGTCTTGAATGTTGGTATTTCAGATACATTCCATAGGTTAGTCAATTCTTCTCTTAACATTTGTTGCATTTGGGTTTGATTTTCTTTTATCTGATTCATTATTATCAAAGTACTTTTTATTCTTTCTCTTACTATTATGTCTTCTCATAGTGCGTCTATTTTCTCAGGATTATTAGTTCATTTTTTCCATATGTTCTCATATCTATCCATATTTTATCAAATTTATCTCATTGTTGTTCTAATTGTTCTATATCATTTTTTTAATTTTATTTCTTTGCACTGTATTTTAGGTATTTATCTTGCGAAATTATTCCTTCTGATAAGGCTTCTTTTATCATTTTTAATTTTTGTTTTTTATTTATTATTTTTTCTTGTATATTCATATTTTATTGATAAATCTTGTTTTTTCTTGATCATTTATTTCAATTCCATTATTATTTATTTTATACTTTATCATAGTTAAAAAGTCACTTCCTAATAATAGTTCACTAAAACTGTCATATTCTATTACTCTTATGTTTAGCTTATACTCTAAATCTTGGATTTTGAATCTTCGATTAATACTTTTAGTTATTATTATTTCTTTTTCATTTTCAGGATAATTATAAGTTTGTGGATCTATTAGATTACATTCATGTTCATTAATTTTACTTACATGTATAAAAAAAAAATAGCTCCAGTATTTATCTCAATCTGTTGTTATCATACCTTTAAATATTATTATCTTAATTTTTAATCTATTACTATTTATATTAATATTCTGGGTTGTATAACAGGTAAGCTAATTTGTCTTAGACATCATTTGTTCTCTTCTAATACTTAAGTCTAGATCCTTCAAATTTTTTATATTAATCGTTAGTACTCTTTGTTTTCTGAGAAGCTCCTTCTAGGCAGTTATATATAATTTTAGACTATCATTTTGTACCATTTTTGTTGAACTAGAAATATGTCGACAAGCTGCAGAGTACATATTATGTGGCAATGAACAATTGCAATAGATAGAATGTTGAATATATCGTTATGTTTATTATTTCCTTATGCGACATCTCTTAAACTTAGATACATGTTTCGACATCAAAATGTAGGGTTTTGTTGGGTTCAAAATATATAAATAAGGCACATCGAAAGATTAAAATTTTATTTACTTACCCCAACAATTCCTTCTAGTATAGTTATATGACAATCAAAATCTGTAAAGTAAAACTTAAACAAGAACACTTACAGATTATATTATCTGAAACTATCAAGAAAGTCAGAAAATCTTAGCAGAGGTTTGAGAAAGTTTTATTCTAAACTCTAAGTCTAGAATTGTTTAATGGAATGAGTATATTTATCAATGGGGTTAGTGTTGTATATATAGTTAATTTTAGGTTAAAATCGGATTAGGGTTGGGCTCTAAGCCTGGCCCAAAAACCGAGGTTCATCAAATAGAAATTATCACATAGTTATTATTAATTTAAATATCTCGATTCTAAATCGAATATTTAACACTTTCTCAATACACTCTTAGATCGAAGAGACAATTGGCATACCCTATATGCCTTCATATATTGACACTAATCCAATTAAGGTCCATACGGAACTCCTAGACTGCGTCGTACGACGAACTCAATATGTGAAGTACGTTTACATGAATCCAGCAAACATAACCTTTATGTTAGGGGTGAGCGGGTCCGGGTACCCTACCATTTTTGAACTACCCGGACCCTATCCTATAAAAGACCGATTCCTAAATTTACTATCTGGAATCTACCCGTAGAAATCATTACCCGAACCCTGTTGTTCCGGGTAGGTTACCGGATACCCCGTAACGAAAAACACATTCAGTTTTTCCATAGTATCCTCTGAACTGTTGGCAAAAATGTCACTTGTCCCAACAGATTCACTAACATTTTCCCCAACTGTCTCTTATTAATCATGCATCTTAAGCTTCTTATAATACTAAGTAGTAATACTAATGAAAAGGTTAATTGGCCTCAGCGGAACTGTTTAAACAAAACAAAGAAAATGGCACCAACGGAAGTAAAGCTATTGATTGTAATTATTTATACGAGCTTTAATACGTAATTAAGATTAGTAATCGCTGCAATAGTTTATCTTCGAAAGATCACAATTTGAATCTATGTGTCAGGATGATTAAATAAATCAAATGGGGTGGGTTCATAGGGTCCGGCTATCGGTTCTGGGTCCGGGTATTCGGTCTCTATTTTCCAAAATCGAAACCGGACCCGACATTGATCGGTTGCTAATTTTACTATCCGGAACCTACCCATTATTCTAATATATCTATCCGGAACCTACCCGTTAGTATCGATTCCGGTCGGCTATCTGGGTACCCTGTACCCGTGCTCACTCTTACTTTATGTGAGATGATAAATATTTTTCATTCGCGACATACTCGATCAAGCTTAGGATTTGTCTTGTGTCTATCAAATTGCTCAATCACTTTATCTCATCTATATTAGTCGACAACTAGACCATATTCTAAATATGTCTCTTGAAATGGCCAATGACTTGGTCGACCTAATATTACTGAGAAGTTGAGTGCTCTCTCGAATATCCAATCGAGGTGAATCCTATTTTTGGCTCAACTATCACCTTAGTTTACATCATAATGCACCCAACACAAGTCGTATCTTATCCTATAAGGAGTTTAAGCTTAGGACAGGGTCAAAGTACATTACTCTGTAAACAAGGTGTGTATTGACCTCAAGTCAAAGGACATTTATCTCCCACACACTGATAACACTCTAGACACGCATAACAAATAGTTTATAAGCAGGGTATACCAATACTTTCCAAAAATATTCATGTGTCCATCACTAGTGACCATTACTCGTAGCAGGTGAGACATACTACATTCTTCAAGAATGTGATGCAGACCACAAGGGCACGAAGTTCTATGTACAACGGCAAATCTTGTCACATCTGACGGAGACATAATACCGTTAGGCAGCTGATCACCACGGGTATCATTTCCATTGACTACATAAAATCAAAGGAAAATATAGCAGATTCCTTGACGAATGGCATACCCCGAGATCAGATGTTCTGTCTGTCTAGGGGAATGGATCTAAAACACAATCAATAAGAACTGATGCGGTGGACACCCAACCTTACTGATCGGAGATCCCAGGAATTAGGTTCAATGGAAAAACTAAATCGTAAAGGTTCAGTGGAATGCTTCGGTGGAAGCAAAAGCACTTCGAATAATGATTTCTTCATAGAAACATGAATACAAGGTCGTTCCCGTGATAGACATTAAGTGCTATCTGCAGCATGGGTAAAGGTTAAGTTTCCAAAACCATAATGATCCTCAACGGTTGAGGTTAGGTTTGGGGAAACTTTTAATGGTTCCTAACACTCGTGGAGTGGGGTATAACAGAATACCTTGTAGGAGACCACCTATTTAAGTGCGAGGATTGTCCGCCTCTAATGAACGCACTTAATAATCCAAGACGTGTCCATGGCCACAACGGACAAAACCTTAAAGAAGAACAGAGTAAGGAAGTGTGTTGTGTTGGTACCATTGTCTTGACTTACACTAAACACTGACAGTTCAAGACATCACGTTCACCGTGCAGTAATTAAGTCTGATGATATTCTACTATGGAAGTTTTAAGGCCACGACTACCTATCCAGATGCAACATCAATCCGCCGAAAGATTGCTAGAAAGGCACCATGTGAGTGCGCCAAAATATCTTTCAAGAGGGGATTGTTGGAAATTTATTAATGTGAAATAAAGTTAATCCTATTATTTATGACTCGAAAAATTGGGGCCCCGCATGACGGAAATGTCGTTTTCACACACGTGCACATATAGTACCAAGGATCGTAAATTTCTTTAGTGAAAGATATATTGGTATGTATACAAAATGTTTGAGACATGAAATGATAGATGGTTATTGGCCAAATGACAAGTATTTCACGCTGGTAAATAAAGGAAGAAGTGTACGATGTGTAAAATATGAAACGAGTCGAAAAACACCGCGGAGCCTCGAAGGGCCGCGGCGCCTCACTGTCGGAGCCTCGGCGTCAAAGCGTCGCGGCGCCTTCAGCCAGCACCGCGGCGCTAATTCGATTGTTGGCTACTGGAATTTAGGTATCGCGGCGCCTGCTGTGGCTCTTCGATTCCAGAATACATTGCTATTTAAAATTGTTGGGTTTAATAAGGTACATGAACAACTTCATTCATAATATGCCTCTCCCTTCACGATTGCTTATTTGTCTAATGTTGTCATCGGTTATGCTTTCAGGTTGTTGTTGTTGTTATACTGCGCTTGCTGGAGTATCAAGTTTGGCCTTCTTAAGTTTATTTAGCCTTCTTAAGTTTATAACCCAAATGACAAAAGTGAATAGTTTGTAGGTAGGTGCGATTTAAGTTACCATTTTTTTTATGTTTATAAAGCTGGATGGTGGAACAGGGGAAACACATGTTTAACTAAGACTTAAGCTATTTTCCACTTCTCATAGGTCGTTTCACTTGCATCTACAGTACGTATTTCGACTGAAAATTTGCTTACACTATGATGTGATCAGCAGCTAGAAATCAAAGCATGGTATCCAGTGTTAGACTACAACTAACATGTTAGTGTTTGCTTGCTCTGAAGAAGATGCATGGTATCCAGTGTTAGACTACAACTAACATGTTAGTGTTTGCTTGCTCTGAAGAAGATGGGTAGATCTTGTTAATACGCCTGTATTTAAAATCAAAAAACGGAAAAAGCAGAAACTGGAAAAAAGAATAATGCAGAAAGTAAGAAAAATATCCGATACCATAGAATTCACTGTGTGTCCTTAAGGAATTTAATCCCCTCACTGTACCCGAGGTTATGGATTACTTCCTTCCAGGATAAAACGGATATACCTGTCGCAGAAGTAGCAGTACTTCAAACGCCGACGACTTCGACGAAATCAAAGTTGGAAATGAACCACAGTATGACTCGATAGTTTTATTTGTTAAAGAGAATACATAATTTCAATGAAAGAAATTATTTTCAGTGTATTAAAAATGAGACATTGCCTCAGTTTATATATAGCCTCGAAGGTGCCTGTTCGGGGAAAGGTTGGTGACTGTTCGGAAAGGCCACTTTGCCTTTCGGAAAATGAGAAAAAAAAATGTTTGGAAAATTTAATTTTTATTCCGCGGAAATTAATTACCAATTAATCTTTTTCCGGCGGAAATAAAAAAAATATTTTCAGAAAATGAAGATTTGAAATTAAATAAATTTGGTCCAACAAGATTATCAATCAATCAGATAATTTGACCAAATCAAAATCCAAATCCAAATCCAAATCCGAAGCCGAGCGACGACTCGAGAGGAGTCCCTCTTCTCAACCCTTTAAAAGCTAGAGGAAGTGTTTTCTAATATAAGCACATAATTTTTCCTTTCTACCACCGATGTGGTACAAAGCTCCTTTGAAAAGAAACTTTGCTTTGAACTTCATTTTCCTTTCATTTCATTTTTCTCTCCATTTCTCATTCACACCAACTTAGTTAGCTTTAACCATTAACTAGCTATAACAATCCCCCACATGAATGGGGAATGGCTATATGATGAAAAACATGCATGACAAAAAATTATATGATTCGTAAGAAAGGATTAATCGCATCTGGATAAGTAGATTTCTCTTTGAACTTTCCGTAGTGAACATATGTCGGATATACTCGGTCAATCGGTTGATTTGATATCTTTGAACCGTCGAGCTTAGGTATATACCTAGACAACCACATGTCACACAATTAACCCTTTAACCGTATTTGGTTCTCATTGTTTTGTTCGTTTCAGCCATGAACGTTGTCTGGTTCATAAGTGCGTAGAGAATTGCCCTTACAGAATTCTCCTTGAAGCAGCTTACACTTCACACTTACATAGGTGATTCCTAAATGTGTCATCTCGTAGATACATTATTTGATATACCTCGTACCAAACTTAGGAACCATTAAAAAGCTGTAATGCTTTATCCTGGTACTGAACATTGTCTCATCACGAGAATGGACCAAACAATAATTGTGACAATGTTGAACCATCATCAATAACTTTGTTTGATCTCTTTGAACCTAGATATTGGGATCTCCAGTCTTCTAGGTAGAGTTACCGTCACGATGACTTGTCCTCGGCCATAGTCCCATTTCCTTCGATGATCTTTCAACTACCTCTCTAGTTAAGCCTTTAGTTAGTGGATCCGACACATTATCTCTTGACTTAACATAGTCAATTGTGATAATTCCACTAGAGAGTAGTTGTCTAACGGTATTATGTCTTCGTCGTACGTGACGAGACTTTCCGTTGTACATAACTCTCCCGGCTCTTTCTATTGCCGCTTGGCTATCGCAATGTATGCATACATGAGCCAACAGTTTGGGCCAAAATGGAATATCTTCTAAGAAATTTCAGAGTCATTCAGCTTCTTCACCGGCTGTGTCTAAAGCTATGAACTCAGATTCCATTATAGAGCGGGCGATACATGTCTGTTTGGATGACTTCCAAGATAATGCTCGTCCACCTATGGTAAAAACATATCCACTGGTGGATTTAGTTTCAGTTGAACCGGTGATCCAATTTGCATCATTGTATCCTTCAATAACTGCAGGATACCTGTTATAATGCAAAGCAAAGTTTTGAGTATGTTTCAAATACCCCAAAACTCGTTTCATTGCCAGCCAATGATTTTGGTCGGGATTACTAGTATAGAGACTTAGTTTACTTATACCACGCGCAATAACAGGTCGCGTACAGTTCATGATATACATCAAACTTCCCAACACTCTGGCATAATCCAATTGAGAATGACTTTCACCTTTATTCTTTGCAAGAGCAAGGTTCATATCAATTGGCGTCTTTGCTACTTTAAAGTTCAAATACTTGAACTTTTCAAGTACTTTTTCAATATAATGAGATTGAGACAATGCCAGACCTTGAGGAGTCTTATGGATTTTAATTCTCAGAATTAAATCGGCAACTCCTAAGTCTTTCATATCAAACTTACTAGCAAGCATGGGCTTAGTAGCATTTATGTTAGCAATGTCGTTACTCATTATCAACATATTATCCACGTACAAACAAACAATGACGACGTGGTTCGGAGTGTTCTTAATGTAGACACATTTATCACACTCATTTATCTTGAATCCATTTGACAGCATTGTATGGTCAAATTTTGCATGCCACTATTTGGGTGCTTGTTTTAGTCCGTAAAGAGACTTAACAAGTCGACACATCTTCTTCTCTTTCCCTGGAACTACAAACCCTTCAGGTTGTTCCATATAAATTTCTTCCTCTAACTCTCCATTTAAGAAGGCTGTTTTCACATCCATTTGATGGATTTCAAGATTACCTGGCTAACGCTACTAACACCCGAATAGATGTAATCCTCGTTACCGGCGAGTATGTGTCAAAGTAATCAAGACATTCTCGTTGTCTAAACCCTTTAACAACTAGTCTTGTCTTATATTTATCAATAGTACCATCAGCTTTCATTTTCCGCTTGAAAATCCATTTGGAATCTAAAGGTTTATTCCCCGGAGGAAGATCAACCAATTCCAAAGTATGATTGCTCAACATGGATTCTATCGCACTATTGATTGCCTCTTTCCAACACTGAGCTTCCGATGAAGACATAGCTTCGTTTAAAGTTCGAGGCTCATTTTCCAACAAAAATGTTAGAAATGCTGGTCCAAAGGAAGTAGATGTCCTTTGACGTTTGCTGCGTCTTGGATTTTCCTCATCAGGAATATTTTCCTTTGTTTCTTCCCGAGGTCATTTAGATTCTTTGCTAGACGACTCACATTCCTTTTTATACGGATATATGGTTTCAAAGAAGTCAGCATTATTTGATTCAATTACCGTATTCACTTGAATGTCGGGATTTTCTGATTTGTGAACCAGAAATCGATATGCCTTACTATTTGTGGCATATCATATGAAAACACAATCAATGGTTTTAGGTCCTATTTTTACCCTTTTGGGTTTAGGAACTTGCACCTTAGTCAAACACCCCCACACTTTGAAGTATCCCAAATTGGGCCTCATTCCTTTCCACTTTTCGTATGGAATAGATTTTGTTTTGCTATGGGGCACTCGCTTGAGTATTCGGCTAGCTGTTAGAATGGTTTCTGTTACACCCCGTAAGTCCAGAACATGTGTAAGAGAGTGTATGTAAGGAATCAATACTTGAAAATTGGTACGAAAGGAAGAATTGTTTTTCCGGCGGAAAATCTTCCGAACGTCGGAAAGGAAAAATGTTCGTTGTTGAGAATTGGATTCTCAAAATGCATTATTTGAAGAGTATGGAACTTATTAACTTTATGGAAATTTATTTTTACGGATTTGGTCATGTGGGGCCCACCCGAGGAATTTTACGTTTTGTGGGGCCCACGAGGGTTACGGAATATTATGGACGAATGAGAGGGCGACACGTGGCACCTCCACCACATGGTCTTGGTCGAAAATTTGCAAGGCTAAAATGGTCATTTGACCAAAGTGTAGATGACAAAGTCTTGCTAATTAAGAGCTTGACATTGTTGACCAAGTCAAGAGCCATTTGGCTTGATCTCCTTCATCCAAAACCTAACAAGTGTTATTATCTAAGCCCTTCATTGTGTTATATACGCTTCACTAGTGCAAGACAAGCTCTTTAACACTTAGAGAAATTAGAGAACATTTGTGCCAAGAAATTGTGCTCTCGGGTTTGGTCTAGTTCCAACAAGAAAATTTTGTAGTTTTGATCCATTAGCCACAAGACTTAAACCCAAGGTCCCTAAGGGTATTGTAAGGATATCTCAATAGAAAGATTTCGGAAAAACGACATTTTCGTATTAGTCGCAAGGCGGAAATTTAAGGAGTTCTTCAACTTTGGAGTTGGAACTTGAAGATGAGTTCTTCATAGGCTTCTAAGGAGTGCTTGGTGCGGATTGGAACTTAAGGAAAGGAGCTAAGAATTGCTAAGGCGCGACTTTGAATCTTGGAAATTTTAAGGGCTTATAAAGGTATAAATCTTGTCGTTTTAGCAATTAAGATTTACTTATTGTTGTAGCTATGGATATTAGCAAGCATGAGTTATATAGTATGAAGTTTGATAAGCATATTGGCTATTGGAACCCTAATCCGAAAACTAGCATGTTTAGCCTTAAGATTACAATTCGAGTTGATTATTAGTTTAAGTCGTCGCATGTTGTATAAAGAAGGAAATTGTAGTTGTTTATGACTATATAACATGTTTGACCTTAGAACTTGGAATTGGAAAAGGATTGGAAAAGACTTTGAATTGTTGGTTATGTAGTTGGCCGAGAATGGCTTTAAATATGGAACTACTTTGTATGAATTGTGGGGCAGAATTTTACATGTATTGTAAGGCGTGTAATCCCATTTGGTTGGTTGTTGTTTTGAGCCTTAAAAGTGGCGTGTTGGTTATTGTATTCGGCCTTGAAAAAGGTGGCAAAGTGAGTAGAAACAAAGGAAGTGCTGCCCGATTTTCCGTAGAATTAGAGACCGTATACTTAGTATTATTCTACGTTAGAGACTAGAAGTTGATAGTCATGTTGTGACCATTATAGGTTGACACTTCTACGTGCGGCGTATTCGGCTTAGCTTGTGGATTTAGCCGGAAAGGTATGTGAACTATCTCCTCTTCTAGCATGATTCCTTAAGATAAAGAAAGTATGTCCTACTCCTTAAATGATCCATTCCTTGGTTGTATTTGGATTGCCTAAAATAGAATTTGTTCTATGTACTTCCTTGATTGTACTTTGATGTTTAAATTGTAAGTTGTATAATCCATTTCCTTAGTGAAGTTGGATTCTTATAAGTGAAAGTATTTTTCTTAAAGTACATAGAGTCTTGAAAAGGAAGGGGTTTCCAAATCTTTTGGCTAGTGCCTTAGTTCCAAAACCTAAGGGTTGTTATAATGACTTTAGGGGAGTCAAAGGAGTGATTTACTTAATTGTTTTAAGAGAGGAGAAATGACATGATTTAAGAGAAGTAACTTGTTTTAAAGGTGTGAGTTACTTGAGGTTTAAAAGTAGAAGAAACTTGTTTTCTAAATATTAAGAGACTTGAAGTATTTTGGAAAGTTAAGAACTTGATTTGTAAGTATGTGATACTTGGTTTTAAGTATAAGTCTCTTGGTTATAAAAATGAATGAATATGTCTAAAACCATAAAGGGTTATAACGGCTTTATGGGAAGTTGGTTATAACGGCTTTATGGAAGGTTAAGAAAGTTGTCTATTTTAATTATTAGGCATAAGTTGCCTAGTTTGTGAAAATTTGAAGTTACTTGATTCCAAGCTTTGAAATGAGTTTTCTAAAAGTGTAGTAACTCACTTTGAAAAATAGACACACATTGATACTACGGGTGTTAGTATCTTGGGGTTTTACATAAAAAGGAGTTTTTTGAAAAGAATGCACGTACGTAGTACTTTGGCTTGTTTAATTGAGAATTATTCTATGTGTGCCTTGATAAGTACTTTGGCCAGTTTAATTGAGAATTATTCTATGTGTGCCTTGATAAGTACTTTGGCCTGTTTAATTGAGAATTATTTTGTGTGTGCCTTGATAAGTACTTTCGCTTGTTTAATTGAGAATTATTCTATGTGTGCCTTGATAAGTACTTTGGCTTGTTTAATTGAGAATTGCCAATGTGTCTTTGGTGATAGCATTTGAGTACAAGTATTATGTTTTATTACGTTCGCGACTCTCGGTTGGAGGGTGGCTGCCTTGTAAGTTTACTTGGGCGTCTGAAGCGGTGAGTGGGATTCCACGGGTATGCTTGATTATTTGTGTTACCCATGGTCATGCTTATACGATGTGGGATTCGGGCATCTTTGTCACGACCCGTTCGGGCGTGTTGGTGCCTTACGGGCACCCCAGTAGTCATATATCGAGAAAATCGTGAATATAAAAACAAGACATGAAACAGTTGTAAAATGAGACCACAGTTTATCTGAAGAAAAGCTTGCCTTCGGCATATATATATATAAATAACTTAAGTTTTGCGATTCATCCCAAGTACCTTCAGGACTAGACCTCTGAGGAAGTAAACAACTATGGCGGGACGGGGCCCGCCATACCTGAATGTACAAAACTATCTACAATACTGTGGAGATCATACCCAAAGTAGAGCCTCGGAGAAGATGGAGCTCACGACACCAACAAAGATCCTAAGGATGTGGATCTAGCACACCTTGCCACCTGCGGCATGAGCGGCCCAAGGAGGTCGATCTGACAAGTACTAAGTATGTGAAGCTATAAAGTACTTAAATGAAATCATATCATTTTAAAACCGGTTTACAAATATGTATTAAACAATCAAGGTAACCGCATAGTGCCATATCATAAACAAGAGCAACAATAGGTAAGCGAATGTGTCTTTTCTAGTGCGAATGATCGGCGCGAGGCCACTCGCGTGGTATCACTATGCAAGCCTAATCACGGACTCCGTAGTCGCATAGGCCACTCGTAGGCGCGTAGGGTATAACCGCGTTGAGGTAGCTTCTCCTCGGCGTAAATCTGGACTCGTAGTCGCGGCCACATAGACGCGTGAGGTATAACCCCGCACTAACGGAACTCTCGTAGCTCGCATAGGTCCTGGACCGCGTAGGTATCCTCGCATCATAGTCACAGATTGCTGGTATACCCGCGTGGAGAAGCTTAACCCCGGTATTATGTCAAGAGGTGAGTGATATAATACTAACATAACAGCTTATCGTTAAACAACAAAAGAACAAGAATACCTCTTATACAAGCGTTACAAGACACTAACACGTAGCATCATATCATGTCTTCTTATCAAACCATCTTATTATTCTTTCCTAAATCAATATAATGCAGTATAACACATAAGTAAAGCTATTCTTTTATCTTTCTTAAGTTGTTATACCTAACTTCCCATAAAGCTAGTATAACCTTAAGCTTTTGTTTAAAAAAACAATTAGTTCTCTTACATTAAAAATGATTCGATATTCTTTTGAAATGCATCAAGACTCTCATTATTAGGGCTTAAGTCAAAAGACATTGTCGTAATTATTATTCGATTAACACGTATGCGTCTAGTACTATATATATATTTTAAAATATCATGCTTTAGGAAGAATCACATACCTTCTCGAAAACCACCGCGAGTTGAATATGTGCGTGAAGAATCAACTATAATAGTCGGACATGTCTATCAACGTCTGAACTATTCTGTGATTCTAAGCGAGGGTCCTTTATTCTACGGAAAATCGGGGCACTTCCCTGCGGTGAGTTACTCAAGTCTCTGTGAAAGCGGTCCTAAGTAAGTATAGTTCAATTATTCTTCTTTTAAACCGCCTCTGTGATAGCGGTTCAATTCTATACGTAATATCTTTCTAAGTATTTAATACTTATTTCTATACTTCTACGGTGTCTCTAATTACAAAGAAGGACAAGTTTATTTACCTCGATAAGCCCAATAATATCCTAGATATAAGTCGATCAGGAGCAAGGCTTAGCTCACAAGTTATGCGCTCAGATAGCTCGAGAAACCTTAGAAGTTCTTCACAACTTACTAGTACTAAGGGATTTGGGCTAGGGTATTTTGGGCATTATAACAATACTAGAAGGCAACTTTTCTACCAAGGGAGGTTAGATTTTGGCTAGGCTAGGGGGTAGCCTCGGCTAAGCTTCACTAAGGGGAGGTGTTTGGACGAAAAGGCTAACAAGAGGGAGAGGATTTTAGACTTGGAAAGTTTTGTGGATGAAGAACTCTTCATCTTAAGGGTATTTATAGGTCAAGACATGGCCAACGATGGCCAAGATGATGCCAAGTGCAAGACAAGTGTAGGGTGAGGATTTAGGCAAGTGTCCATTCTATCTACTACACAAAATATCCTACCAACTCCTTGACAAAACAAGCCTCCAATTCGGCTCACTTAGTCTCACGTCCGCTGATGAGAGGGTGACAAGTGTAAGCCCTCTCGTTGGTCCAAAATGTTTCGTCTCTCGGAAAAATCCGCAAAAATTAGAAATGACATGGCGGAATTTACCTACGCGAGTTGTGTAAAGCGTTTACGTCGGAAAGCGATTATTTTAGTGAGTTGTGCCCAAAAGCGTCTTGTGCCTAAACTTTAAGGCTAGACTTTGTGCGTGCGCCTTACGTACATACTGGAAATACGGGTATAACATTCTCCTCGCGAAACATTCGTCGAATGTTCCTTCTGAACATATAACGATAAGGTTCTTCATAACTTAAGCGGTTTGTAAATGCCACACACGGCCACAAAAACAACAGGCATAAGCGATAATGAAGATTTACAAGTAGGAAAGTGAATTACGGAGGTGTGGGAATAGGTGAGATACTTCGCCTCATGTCCTCCTCGGCTTCCCGTCGTCATCTCCACGAGCTCGTTCGCCGCAAGACTTTGGCGGAAGCCACGTCGCGGTCGCGGGCGCTAACGGCGATCGATTATCGCTATGGGAATCTCCATACGATAACCCCGGTCACTGGACATCGTCGTCCGGGTGTACAGATGGATCCCGATACATCTCGCCGTCAACGTGAAACACCGGATGCGCTGCCTCGAATCGGACGGCGGATCCAACTCATAAGCGGCACGCGCACCTGCGGACAATCGATAGGGCCCGATGTACGCCGGTGAGTTTCCTTTCTTCCGAATCTCATCACACCGCCATGGGTGACGCGAGAAAACCCAATCATCAATTGCGAACTCCGGATCACGGCGGCGATGATGCATCGACACATCGACTACATTTGTCGATAGCCGCTCTCGGATAAGTTTCACCTTATCCATCGCACTGCTGCACAAGTGCGGTCCCAGCTGCGTACCTCGCCACGTGAACCAGACTATAGGCGATCTGCACTTCCTCATACAAGGCCTCATGGCGTCATCGAATCTTGGAGTGGTAGCTATTATTATCGCGAACTCAACTAGAGGCAAATGATCCTCCCGCTACCACGAAGTCGATAACACGGGCTCGCGACATATCACCGAAAGTGCGGATAGTGCGCTCTGCTGTCCGTCTATCTGTGGATGGAATGCGATTACTCGAGCTCACTGCGTCCTAAACCATACGGAAGGACCTCAGGAAGTTAGCGTGGCCCGGGCTGCATGCGATATGATCGAAATAGGGACTCAATGCGATCGGCGATCTCTCGGATGTAAAGTGCGGCGTAATCCTCGGTAGAAAAAGTCGGCGGGAAGAAAGTGGGCTGATTTAAATCGACTGTCGGCGATAACCCATATAGAATCATGTCTCTGAGTGCGAGGTAATCTGTGATGAAGTCCGTGTTGATCACCTCCTTCCGGTCGGGATCTCTAATGCAGTAACAAACTACCGGCCTCTTGTGCTCTGCCGCTGCTTGGCAACCTGGCGAGCTCACGAACTCTGAGCGTCCTCTTGAGTCATCCCGCTACACGGATCTAAGGTCGTGGTACATCTTTATGCGCGAACGGGCAGGCGTTCTTTGGTGCCTTACCGGGCACCCTAGTGATCTAACATCGGAAAACGGCGGAAAATAAAACGAGTCATAAACAAGAGATATAATAAATAAGCAGGCAACCAAAGCGATTTGCCTTCGGTATATACATAAAAACGACGATTATCCTTTTACAAACCACACTTGATTACTCTGAGGCCTCTAAGATTTCTGACTATGGCGGGCGGGGCCGCCGTACCACGAATGTGATAACCTACAACTCGGAAACTGCAAAGATAAGCCTCGAAGGAACGGAGCTTTCAACCGCTGAAATGAGATCCTGGGCGGGGATCCGCGGCCGATGTACCTCTACTGCGGCATGAGCGGCCGAAGGAGAGTCGATGCAATTGCAGTATGTGGCTGTCAAATCGTAAATGAAATCATAATAGCTTAAGCGGGAGACATGTATGATAACCAAAATACGATCGCAACATAAAGCGATCAGTCGGGGACTCGCGCGCCAAGTCACCACTCAAATATAACTATGGGTCTCGCGCCGCGGCATCCATCATGTTCGCGTCGTGGCGCGTACGCCGAATCTGCGCCGGTGTAGACATGTCCGTGATCAACAATAATAACAAGGCGCGTGGCCACGTACCGAATCTTTGCCGGTGTAGACATGCCCGTAACCTCAATAACAATATCTTTGGTGGTCGACCTGCGCGTAGCCCGTGCCGAATCTGCGTCGGTGTAGAACCGTCCGTATTGCGGTAATAACCATATATCGGGTAATCAACGCGCGTGGCGCGTGCCGGAATCTTTGCGTCGGTGTAGACATGTCCATATGACATCAGCCAAGGCGATAATCAAAATGGAAACATGCGGTGGAATTCTCCATCTGCGTACGTCGAGTAAGTTCTCGACCGGTCAGGCCTGCGTCGAGAGCGGTAACCGAAATACCACCTTGCACAACAAAGGCTGTAAACGGCGTAGGCGAGTTTCACAACAACAAGCATAGGCGAGTTTCACAACAACAAGCATAGGCAAGTTTCACAACAACAAGCATAGGCAAGTTTCACAACAACAAGCATAGGCAAGTTTCACACAACTCAAAGTACTTTCATTTTATGCCAAAGTCAGGGTTTTAACCCCAGTACTACATCGTTAAGTTCTTTTTAAAAAGAGACCCATTACTTTTATAAAAGTCACCCGATACGTAGCCTTAGAATGGCCAGACCAGCATTCCTTTCAAAATCAAGTAACAACATTCTTTTCTAAGTTCGGTTTGCTAGTTTGATTACTCGAAACCGTTTCAAATGGTTTCATAGTTCGTAAACTTAATCACTTGATTCCTTTTAGAACAATTGAGTAATATATGTCTCCGCGTGAGAGTAGGTTATTCTTGTTTACAACATTCTTATTATAGCTGACCGTGATCTAGAAAATGTAATATCATTTTGTCGTCTTAGTTTCTATGCGGATGGAGGTTTCTGGTTTTAATACGATACATCATTATTCAATACATTTTCCTTTATTAGCATTTGCGGTGGTGCAGCCGATACGTTCGATTTCGAAATCGGTAAAACATTATCCTTTAAATAAAACCAAGTACTCATTACTCACGAATGAGGTTTCACACAAACATCCACATTAAAACAAATAAGTTAAGTCTCTTATCTTATAAGATCAAGTCTCTTAACTTCTGACATCAGTAAACCAGTTTCTTTACTTCTCTTAAGACATTATACCTAACTCCATAAAGCTAGTATAACTCTTTTTAAATCCTTTAAAACCAAGTGTTACTCTCGATTTATAAATCTTTTGAAATACATCAAGTTCTTTATTATAACTAGCGATTTATAGTTCCACGTCGATTACCTTTTAAAACCACAAGTATTTTCTTACCTACGTAAAGTATTATAACGACTTCCCATAAAGCGGTTATAACACTTTATGTTTAAACAATCAAACCACAGTTAACACGTATCGTCTGGTACTACATAGTTCCACATATCATGCTAGAAGAGATAGGAAGAGGTTCGCATACCCGCGGCGATTGTCGACTAATAGCAAACGCTCAGTACCTCAAGCGCAAGCCGTGGCTACTCCTTGCCAAGTGGATCACTCCACGTAGTACTTGACCTATAAGGCCACGCGGCTTATTAACATCTAGATCTCAGCGTTCCATAATCTGAAAATTCGGCACCTCACATGACAGCGTAAATCTCCTCTGCTCGGTAGGCTACGAAGCCAACGAGGGTTTTACGTCTAAGGGCGTGTACAATTCTACTACGGTAATGCTATACAAGTCTCATGTCTGACCTATGTAATTCTGATTGATTCGATTCTTTATTCTTGGGCTTAAGTCAAAGACATTGTCACAATACTATGTTGATTCTATATATAGTATACTTCAACTATATATTCTAACATGTAATTTCCAATTACAATAGAAGGGCGATAGTGTTTACCTCGATAAGCCCAAAATTATCCAAGTATAATGTCGCTCACGAGCAGCGTTTAGCTCTACTCAGGAGTGCTCCGATCCAAACAACCATAGAAGTTCTGACCTACTTACAACTTGACTACGGGTGAAGATTTCCTTAGGGTTTAGTTTAGAGGCTAAAGGAAAGTATAATCGTATTTTACGGGCTTTCCGTACAAAGGTACTTTGGAAAGTACTACAAGGTATTTGGGCTAAAGTATTTTGGACATTAAAACAATACTAGGAGTATTTCTATACCTGACAAAGGGTATTATCACGGAAACAACTAGGCTGGGGGTACCCATTGCCCAACCAAAGGGGAGGGTGGCTCTCGGCAAGGCTCGCTCAAGGGGTAGTGTGGCGGACCAATTGCTCACAAGAGGAGGAGTATTTTCTTGGAATTTCACAAGTGTGGATGAAGAATAACTCTTGCATTAGAGGGTATTTATAGGTCGAGGGATGGCAACCAATGGCCAAGATTATGCCAAGTGCAAGGCAAGTGTAAGGCCAAGATTTGGGCAAGTGTCTAAGCCAACTTGCGCAAAATATCCTACCAACTCGAGACAAAACAAGCCACCTTGTTCGTCACTTTTGCCGCTTTCGAGGCGATGTGAGGTGACACTTGTCACCCTCCCGTTAATCCAAAATGTTCGTCTCTCGGAAAAATCCGCAAAAATTATAAATGACATAGCGGAATTTTCCCAACAAAAGCTGTGAAACGTTTCGTCGAAAACTGT
This sequence comes from Przewalskia tangutica, assembly GCA_029844215.1. Lineage (NCBI taxonomy): Eukaryota > Viridiplantae > Streptophyta > Magnoliopsida > Solanales > Solanaceae > Przewalskia > Przewalskia tangutica. The sequence goes on along the minus strand of CM056720.1, from coordinate 82,923,757 downwards.
CGGGTGTTGTGTACAAATTTGAAACTTGCCTAACTTAAGGCTCAAATTTTCTACGTCGTCCTCACGTACATACTGAAAATACGAGGTATAACATTCTCCCCTCGCCCGAAACATTCGTCGAATGTTCCTTCTAAAAAACAGATTCTGAAGAAGATCTTCAACAAGTTGCGATGCCACACGTAGCATAACGCATAGCGTTCTCTTCCCTCCACTCGTGGTGCCTCGCCGAACACTTGAACTCTTCTAGTATCGTACCATACTTGATCATCATTTGGTTCCCAAAACTTTGGAGTCACTACCTCGAGCTTGGTCATCTTACTCGCCTCGATCTTCGTAAGGCCATTCCGGCCTTCACGATCTTTCAGTCGAGCGTATCCACGAACTCATCTGGTCATCTAAACTTGGGCCTAGCACCCTCGTGACCACTGCCACGGGACCACCCGGCGACCGCCCGCCGAAGCGGGCGGGTTGGCCCGCGACATGGCTGACCCGACCAGCTATCGCGCCCAACTCTTGCTCGCCGACCGGAACAATCTTGCTAAAACACATCGAAAGCTACCACTTTCATTTACTCAACCAGGACTTATCACACCATACATTCTAGGCATAAAATGCACTCCGACAAGGATCACTTGCAAAAACTTGTACTCAGCGGCCTTACATCTAAGGTCTCTCGTAATATTCTAAGGTTCATCATTTCTACTTTGAGCTTACCACTTTCACTAAGCATGCTTCTAAGTCACATTTTAGCACAAAGCTATCCGAACATAACACTTAACACATTATCATAACATACAAAACTCTAGATGGTTAAGGATATACTGAAAGTAGGCGGTTGAGGCCGCTAGGCGAGAACTCCACGCGACCTCTGCGGGCTGTAGGTGTCTGAACGTGCACTTTGGCTATGGAAAGTGAAGAACCATGGCTGCTCGATGTCAGTGCTATCTACGGCGCTACCCACAGTCGGACGGTCTCGTCATATGGCCTGTTGGCGCGAATAACAAGCTCGCAGTACTACGACACACCCGAAATACGGTCTACGCGTCGACCACGAGGTAGGGGTGTGCGTCCCAACACGCCCTACTCGCAGAACATCGAAGCACAGGAGCCACGGCACGCTCACGAATATCCCGAGGTCGAAAGTGCGGGGACCACTGCAATGGCGGAGGTACATAACTAATCTGCTTGAGCGGTCCGCCTCGAAAGTCGTAAAATATCAAGCCGTCTTGGCATAACCTGTGGCGGTCCGCTGCGTCGATCTGCGCTCGCACCCAGTCATGAGCACGAATGCGGCAATGTCGTGCGGTGAAAACACGAACAACTCTGCTAGGTGTCGCGAGCCTGTAACATATCGGTGCACTCGATCCTCCATACTAGCTACTAATGCGGGAACATACCAAGGCGATGAGTCGAACTCCACATTGTACTCCCGGCTATGCGCGTTACGCCTCAGCGTCAAAAATCGGCCGGCGAGCCTCGCCGTTTGTGGAGGCAAGAAATGTGCGGAAGGCCCGAAAACTTCGTCCCAAGCGGTGAAGTGCATGCTCTCCGGGAAAGCTCCGCGAGTCAAACCCGATCGGCTGCGGTATCGCGCGTGATCTGAACAAATATCCGACTCGATCTCTGAAGCCTTGATCACCGCGTGATCCTCTGCAGTAGCGGATGAACTCCTGCTGATCATCCTCGACCTCGACCGAGTAAAACTCGAGCGGGCTACTGACTAAAAATCCAGTAGCCTCAGTATGCGCCCTGGGTGCTACAGTCTTCTTTGGGCTGGGCTGCGTCCGGCCTATCTCCATAGCCTGACCACGGCGATAAGCGCCCATCTCGCGTGACCCGTCTCCCCGCTCGGTGGGTGGAGGCTCAGTCTTGTAGTCTCGGTGACGTGCTGCGGCTCTAACTCTTTGGTCTTTGGCGGCGTCGCAAAACTCGCCGTCACGAGCCTTCTCAGTCTTGGCGAACTGCGCCTCGTACTCTCTGAATCCCGCTCGCGGCTCCGTGCCTTGCCGCCATCAGGCCTGGTTGCCTTTGCGAGCATAAGCGGTAAAAGCGAAACACGTCGGAGGGTCCAACAGCTGACTAAGGCACGATCTCGGAATGAGAAGAATGAAACCAATCCTAAATGTCCTATAGCCTCCGATTATAGATGTGGTGCGGCACATCGATAATCAAGACTCTACTAGACACGATGCGTAGACACTTTCAGAGACTAAGCGCTCGATACCACTTTGTGCGCCCGAGCGGGCGGGTCTTTGTGCACTACCGGGCACTAGTGATACAACATCGAGAAAACGCGGAAAAATAAAACACGAGTCATGAAACAAGAGATATAATAAATAAGCAGGCCAGCAAGCGGTTGCCTTGTATACATAAAAACGACGATTATCCTTTTTACAAACCCACGCAGCGGTGCTACTGACCTAAGATTTACAACAACTATGGTGGGACGGGCGCCATACCACGAATGTACTGATAACCTCTGACTCGGAAACCTGCAAAGATAAGCCTCAGGAAGGCGGAGCTTTCAACCTTGAAATGAGATCCTCGGCGGGGATCCGGCCGATGTACCTCTGCGGCATGAGCGGCCCAGGAGGTCGATCTGGCAATTGCAGTATGTGAAGCCTGTCAAATCGTAAATGAAATCATAATAGCTTAAAAGCGGGAGGCGTGTATGATAACCAAAATCTGATCTGTGACATAAGCGATCAAGTCGGGGACTCGCGCCTGAAGTCACCACTCAAATATAACTATGGGTCTCGCCCACAACATCCATCATGTTCGCATCGTGGCGCGTGCCGGAATCTTGCGTCGGTGTAGACATGTCCGTGATCAGCAATAATAACAAGGCGCGTGGCCCGTGCCCGAATCTGCCGGTGTAGACATGCCCGTAACCTCAATAACAATATCTGGGTGATCAACCGCCGCGCGTAGCCGCGTGCGGAATCTTGCGTCGGTGTAGACGCGTCCGTGTTGCGATAATAACCATATATCGGGTAATCGACGCGTGGCGCGTGCCGAATCTGCGTCGGTGTAGACATGTCCGTATGACATCAGCAATGAGCGATAATCAAAATGAAACATACGTGGAATTCTCCATCATTTTGCCCGGACGTCAGTAAGTTCTCGACAAGTCAGGCCTCTATCGAGAGCGGTAACCGAAATACCACACTTGCACAAAGGCTATCATCCAAGCATAGGCAAGTTTCACAACAACAAGCATAGGCAAGTTTCACAACAACAAGCATAGGCAAGTTTCACAACAAGCGTAGGCAAGTTTTAGCAATGACAGCGTAGCAAGTTCCATGACTCAAAGTACTTTCATTTTATGCCAAAGTCGGGTTTTAACCCCAAAGTACTACATACGTTAAGTTCTTTTAAAGAGACCCATTACTTTTATAAAAGTCACGATACCGTAGCCTTAGAATGGCCAACCAGCGTTCGCTTTCAAAATCAAGTATGACATTCTTTTCCTAAGTTCGGTTGCCTAGTTTGATTACTCGAGCTTCTCGTTTTCAAATGGTTTCATAGTTCATAAACTTAATCACTTGATTCCTTTTTAGAACAATTGAGTAATATATGTCTCACGTGAGTAGGTTATTCTTGTTTACAACATTAACATTCATGACCGTGATCTAGAAAATGTAATATCATTTTGTCGTCTTAGTTTCTATGCGGATGGAGGTTTCTCTTGGTTTTAATACGATACATCATTATTCAATACATTTTCCTTTATTAGCTGCGATGAGTGCAGTCGATACACGTTACGATTTCGAAATCGGTAAAACATTATCCTTTAAATAAAACCAAGTACTCATTACTCATGAATGAGGTTTCACACAAACATCCACATTAAAACAAATAAGTTAAGTCTCTTATCTTATAAGATCAAATCTCTTAACTTCTAACATCATTAAACCATTTTCTTTACTTCTCTTAAGACATTATACCTAACTCCCATAAAGCTAGTATAACTCTTTTAAATCCTTTAAAACCAAGTGTTACTCTCGATTTATAAATCTTTTGAAATACATCAAGTTCTTTATTATAACTAGCTTGATTATAGTTCACATCGATTACCTTTTAAAACCACAAGTATTTTCTTACCTCGTAAAGTGTTATAACTTGACCCATAAAGCGTTATAACACATGTTTTAAGAACAATCAAACCAGTTAACACGTATCGTCTAGTACTACATAGTTCACACATATCATGCTAGAAGAGATAGGAAGAGGTTCACATACCTCGCGACGATTGTCGACTAATAGCAAAGCGCTCAGTACCTCAAGCGCTACTCCTTAAGCCAGTGGATCACTCCACACGTAGTACTTGACCTATAAGGCCTGGCGACTTGTGCATCTAGATCTCAGCGTTCCAATCTACAGAAAATTCGGCACCTCACATGCGGCGTAAATCTCCTCTATCGGTAGCTGCGAAGCCAACGGGGAGTTTACGTCTATGGGGCGTGTACAATTCTCTACTGCGGATGTATACAAGTCTCTTGTGTCTGACCTATGTAATTCTGATTCGATTCGATTCTTTATTCTTGAGCTTAAGTCAAAAGACATTGTCACAATACTATGTTGATTCTATATAGTATACTTGACTATATATTCTAACAACATGTAATTTCCAATTACAATAGAAGGGCGATGTGTTTACCTCGATAAGCCCAAAATTATCCAAGTATAATGTGGCTCACGAGCAACGTTTAGCTCTACTCAGAGTGCTCCGATCCGCTCCAAAACCCTTAGAAGTTCTAACCAACCTCTTACAACTTGACTACGGGTGAAGATTTCCTTAGGGTTTCGTTTAGAGGCTAAAGGAAAGTATAATCGTATTTTACGGGCTTTTAGTACAAAGGGTACTTTGGAAAGTACTACAAGGTATTTGGGCTAAAGTATTTTGGACATTAAAACAATACTAGGAGAGTATTTCTATACCATGACAAAGGGTATTATCGAGAAACAACTAGGCTGGGGTACCCGCGGCCCAAACACCATTGAGGGAGGGGTGGCTCGGCGAGGCTCGCTCGAGGGGAGTAGTGTGGCGGAATTGCTCACAAGAGGGAGGAGTATTTTCTTGGAATTTCACAAGTGTGGATGAAGAATAACTCTTGCATTAGAGGGGTATTTATAGGTCGAGGATGGCCAACCAATGGCGAATTATGCGAAGTGCAAGGCAAGTGTAAGGCGAGATTTGGGCAAGTGTCTAAGCCAACTTGCACACAAAATATCCTACCAACTCAAGACAAAACAAGCCACCTTGTTCGTCCCTTTTTGCGCCCACTCCGAGGCGATGTGAGGTGACACTTGTCGCCCTCGTTGATCCAAAATGTTCGTCTCGGAAAAATCCGCCAAAAATTATAAATGACATAGCCGGAATTTTCCCAACAAAAAGTATGGAAGCGTTTAGTCGTAAAAGCGACTCTCGGGTGTTGTGTACAAATTTGAAACTTGCTAACTTAAGGCTCAAATTTTCTCGTCGTCGGCGTGCGTACTGCGAAAATACGGTATAACAATCTTGATCGACCACGGATGGATGAAATGTCTGTGTGCTTATCAGAACACACTCACAGAAGTCACGAAACATCTGGAATACACAGCACCCTCAAACCTTAGCACCGTCAGGTGCTACCTCAAGGACCACTTCCTCGCGAAGAAGCGGTATCGCGATAACGTGTCAAAGCTGGATCCTCGAGCTGTTGCCTCTTCGCCGCCGGCGATGGAAGACTGAACCTCGAACTCGAACCCATTCGCTATCGGAATCAATCAAGCGGACACCAAGGCTCGCTAAGCGATGCAAATCACGAACCGTGTCCACCTCTAGATGCGCGTCGGATAGGCTCACATCGACTACGACATTAGGCATCTGCCGGCGTTGGCCTTACCGGGTGGTATAGGATATCAACATCGTAATCCTTAAACTCTAACCACCGTCTCGCCGTAAGTTCGGCTCCCGGCCCGAAGATATCTTGGAGGCTCTTGTGAGTGCGTATAAATATCCACATGAACCCGTACAAATAGTGCCTCGGATCTTGGCGTGAATCACGGCGCGACTCGAATCATGGGTGGGGTAGTTCCTGCGTGTTTCTTAATTTGTCGGGATCATCGCTATAACCTTGCCTGCTGCATCAACGCCCATCCCGCCGTGCACGGCGTCACAATACACGACATAACCGTCTGGACCTGCGGAAGAGTAACGGGGCGGTCGTCGATCTCTCCCCGATGGCGGAAACCACCTCCTGACATCGATCCAGAAACTTAGCTTCATACGATCGGCCTAGTCAATGATAGTGCGGAGATGAAGCAAACTTACTGAACCGAGCCGATAATAACTGAGGCGGAAAAGCTGCGAACCTGCAGCCGGAGTAGTAGGTCGAGGCCAACTCTTGCGCCGATCTTGGTCGTATCCACGAATACCATCAGCCCGACAATATGCCCAGAAAAGCCATTGAAGTTAACAAAACTCACATTTGGAAAACTTGGCGTGCAATTTCTTTAGTCGGAGAAGCTTCGCGATCGCCAAATGCTCGCATGCTCGCTCTGAGTGAGAATAAACCAAGATATCATCGATGAACACTATCTGGCGTGTCGAAAATGGTTTGAACACTCGGTTCATCAAATCCATGAATACCGCGGAGCATTGGTCAACCAAGACATGACCACGAACTCATAATGCGTCAGGGGTCGAATGCGATCCTAGGTACATCCACCTCTCGACTAGCACGATGATAGCGATCGCGGTCAATCTTGGAGAAACATCTCGCATACCTGTGGTCGAACAAATCATCAATCAGGAAGGGGGTATACATTCTTAATGGTCACCTTGTTGCTATGTCAACACACGTCGCGGCGTCCGTCCTTCTTCTTCATGAACAATCAAGCTCCCGGGGAGAAACACTGGGCACGATGAAGCCGCTTCTCCGGCAAATCTCTAAGTTGATCCTTCAACTCTCAACTCGGCGGTGCCGTTACGTATGGCGGAATGGAAATAGGCAGTGTCTGCAACACATCTATACAAAACTCGATCTCCCTCATGGGGATGCAGGAGGTCGTGCAAACACGTCTGGGAACTGCGACTCTGGGCGGCGAAAATGCGGTGCCGCGACCTCGATATCAAACACGCGAGCGAGATGGTAGATGTACCGCCTGGCGTCTTACAGCCTTGGTAGGAAATAAACCTACCCGCTCATCTGATGTTCCCCTCCACTCAATAACGGCTCCCGAACGGAACCGTACCACTCTCTCCTGCGATCTACATTGGCATAAAAGCTAGCCAATCCGTATCATGATCACGTGAAGTCAGTCATGTCAGCTATCAAGTGCGCTGGTCGGCATCGCATAATGTCTTCGACAAGCTCTAAATACCCGCCGAGCTACCACCGCATCACCGGCTGGCGTAGCTACCTCGAAAGAAAGGTCTATGGACTCGAGCTCTCACACATCCTACTAGCGAGGGAGATATATGGGGCCAGTAGAACCGGATCTATCAAGGCATACACATCATAATCGGAGGCGATAAGGTACGTGGCGACATCGGTGAGGCCTCACGATCTGCCGTGGACAAGGCATAAATGCGTCACGAGGGCTAGAAGCTGAGAGCCACGACCTCTGCCGCGACCTGCTGGTCCATGAGTACCCTGCCCTCAGGCGATGTGAAGGAGATGAGCCGTGACAGACCACATGGTGAGCCTACCGCCCGCGCCTCCCGGTCGGACGAATGCCTCATGATATGACGGCCAGCCTGGCCGTAACAAAGCATATACCAGTATTTCAGTATGCGTGGGGCGTGCGTGAAAATTGAACTTTTAAATAAGGCTTGGCGAATTATTTTTGTGCACAACACCGGTTAGAGTCGTTTTTAAATGCCGAAGCGTTTCCACGACTTTCGTAGGGAAAATTCGGCTATGTCATTTTTAATTTTTGCGGATTTTTCCGAGAGGCGAAACATTTTGGACCAACAAGAGGCGACACTTGTCACCCTCTCATTGGAAGGACTTGGGCGGTCAAGGTGGGCGATTTGGGTTGGCTTTTGTCAAGTAGTAGGTAGGATATTTTGGTGGTAGATGGATAAGGTGCACTTGGCATGATCTTGGCCTACCACTTGCTACACTTGGCATGATCTTGGCGTTGGTTGGCCATGGCTTGACCTATAAATACCCACTCTTTGATGACTTCTTCATCCATTCCACAAAGTTTCTAAGTCTTGAAAGTCTTCCCTCTCCTTGTAGTGTTTCGTCCAAACACCCACTCCCTGAGAAGGCTTTGGCGAGAGCCCTTCCACCCGGCAGAGTACCCCCAGTGGGAGTAGGCGAGGGTATCCCCACTTGTGGTGTTGTCTCGTATAAATACCCACTCAGTAGAAATACTCTCAAAGTATTGTTATAATGCCCAAATTACCTTAGCCGTATACCTTGTAGTATTCTAAGGTTATACCTATATGAAAAGCCCGTAATACTATTATACTTCCGTCAGTCACCAAACCAAACCTAAGGAAAATCTCCATGGTTAGTTGGAGTAGTATGTAGAAGTTGGTTAGAAGCTAAGGGTAGTTTGGAGCCGGTTGGGCCTTGTGAGTTGAGCTAAGCGTTGCCGGATCGACTTTATACTTGGATAATTATGGGCTTATCGGTAAATATCTTGTCCTCTATTGTAATTGGAAATTACATGAATGTTAGACTATATAGTTGAAGTATACTATATATAGAATCGAGCGTTGTTATCGGCAATGTCTTTGGACTTAAGCTGAATAATAAGAAACCTTTCGAAGAAGAGTCTTGGAATCAGTAATTACATAGGACCGTATTATGCGACTCTGTGTAGCTTTTACGTGAGGTAGAATTGTGCACGTCGGTTAGATGTATAAACCCCACTGGTTGGCTTGATGGCGGCCTCGATAGAGGAGGAGATTTACTGTGATTTGCGGGGTAAGTCTTTGCCAAATTTTACGTAGAATGTTCTACGAAGAGATCTAAATGTTAATAAGCGCCTTGTGGCCTTATAGGTTGAAGTACCATGCGTGGCGATCTACTTGGCAAGGAGTAGCCAAAGCGGTTTGAGGTACTTGGGCGTTTGCTATTAGTCGATAATTGTCGCGAGGTATGTGAACCTCTTCCTATCTCTTACAGCATGATATGTGTGTAACTATGTAGTACGATGAGCGTCACGTGTGTTAAATGTATTTGATTGGTCTAAAACATAAAGTGTTATAACGGCTTTATGGGAAGTTAGTTATAATGACTTTATGTAGGTAAGAAAATACTTGTGGTTTTAAAAGATGGCGATTTGAACTATAAGCGTTTGGTTATGTGATAATAAAGAACTTGAAGTATTTCAAAAGATTTTGAATCATTTTGAAAGAAGAAGTAATACTTGGTTTTTGAAAACTTAAGAGTTATACTAGCTTTATGGGAAGTTAGGTATAACGGCTTAAGAATGTTTCTTGATTTGAAATCGAATGTGTATCGACAAACCACTGCGAGCGTTAATAAGGAAATGTTTTGTGATTAAGTATTATTAAAACCAAGAAACTTCCATCTGCATAGAAGCTAAGATGAGACAAAATGATATTTCCTAGATCATGGTCAGTAATAAGATTGTTATAAACAAGAATATCTACTCATATATAAGGCTTATGTTTCTCGGATGGTTTAAAAGAGAATTATATTCTTAAATGAATAAGACTATGAACTACGAAACCTTTCTAAAATAAGCAGTGAACATTTGAAATTAGGCAAACTTGGGCGTTTGGAAAATAATGTTGTTACTTGATTTTACAAAGGTAAGTGTTTTGATTTACTTCAAAAGATAATCACTCTATTTTCATATACTACGTATTGTGTGGTTTTTGTGAAACGTATCTTTTAAAGAGTTAATGTATGAAGTACTTTGGGGATAAAAGCTGATCTTGTTAATCATATAGTAGAAAGTACCTTGTGTATATAACTTGATTGTGTTGGTTTTGATAGCCTTGTAATACTTTCTTGGTGATTTGTTAAGTAAACATGCTAGGATCTACGTGTGTTAGTATCTTGTGATGGTTGTGTAAAGGGTTTTCCTTCATTTGCGCTTAAGTTGTTTACTATCAGTAGTTATGTTGGTATTGTACCACTCGCTAGACTTGTCTCGGAGGTTAAAGCCCCTCCGTCTGCGGAGGTAGACTCGGGTGATGCAGGACCGTGATTCGAGAATACCTAAATGCGGGTCGGGGATCCATGCGGAACTCTGGGAGTTCGAGTTAGTTTGCGCCCTTGTGGTCAGGTCTTTGTGGCCATGCGGTGCGAGTCGGGCGATCTTAGGGAGTAGCTACCGATGCGAGGAATACCTCATGCGGGCTATAAGGTTGGCTATCTGGAGCTACGGAGAATTCGGGGGCTAGACCAGCGTTTGATCTGCGAGCGGTGACGACTTTGATCATGTGACGGCTAGACAGATATCATGATACGATTTATGACCTGTTAGTACTATGGGTGTTAGTAGCCTGGTTATGCCGTACTTACCTGTCTTGTTTTATTAGGACACATGTGGACACAGTGTTCGTATGTATTTCTTGGTGCTTTTATATCATAAGCTGGCGGTGAGAAAGGTATTCCGCACGATTGATGTTGTTGTGGCGTGAGACCCATAGTTACATTTGTGTAACGACGTTCGAGGCAGATTCAGTGCCTTACCACACACCTAGTGATACATACATCGAGAAAATCAGCGGAACATAAAACATGAGACATTTAACAAGGGATATAATAGATACATTGGCCAACCAAAACAGTTGCCTTGATATATCATAAAACAGAACAATTTAATCCTTTTACAACCCCGCCTACACTACGGACCTCTAAGATATCTGAGACTATGACGGGCCGCCGCCACCACAGAATGTACAGAACCTACAACTCGAGAACTGCAAAAGATAAGCCTCTGGAGAAGCGGGCTTGATCTGTTGGCTGTGATCCTATGGCGAGGATCCACGGCGATGTACCTCACTGCGGCGTGAGCGGCCCAGAAGTCGGTCAAGCAGTACCAAGTATGTGGCCCAGTACAAACGTAAATGAAATCATACTAGTCTATATAAAGCGGGAGACATGTATGATAACCAAACTACGATTCACAACATAAAGCGATCATCACTCCAATATATCTATGGGTCTCATGCCCACAACATCAATCGAGTTCGCATTATGGCGCATGCCCGAGAATCTTGCATCGGTGTAGACATGTCCATGATGCAACAATAATACCAATGTCCCATGGCCACCCGGAGTGCGAATTACGCATCGGTGTAGACATGTCCGTATGACCTCAATAACAAGCGGCAATCCAAATGGAAGCATACGTGCGCTTACGACGTGTCGGTATGTCGAAGAAACAATAAGACAACATTCCAAATGGACGCGTACCATGCGCTACGCATCGTGTCGGTATGTCCAAGAAACAATAGGGACTGAGATTCCAAATGGGCGCGTACGTGCGCTACGATCGTGTCGGTATGTCGAAGGAAATCACTGGCGATAATCAAAATGGAAACATACCCGCGCGTCGTCAGTATATCCAAAGCGATTAACGCAAGACCTTAACAAAATGGAAGCATATGCGCTGGCATCGTGTCGGTATGTCGGCGATTAACAACAATAATACTATCAGCGAGGCGTGCGTAGAGAATTTCTCGTCGCTGCACATCCAAGTAAGTTCTCAACGACCAACCGACCTGCTCGAGAGACGCGGTAACCACGAAGCTCGCAATGTGTACAATAAAGGCTATCATCACAAGCATAGGCAAGTTTCACAACAACAAGCATAGGCAAGTTTCACAACAACAAGCATAGGCGAGTTTCACACAACTCAAAGTACTTTCATTTTATGCCAAAGTCGGGTTTGTAACCCAAGTACTACATCGTTAAGTTCTTTTAAAGAGATCCATTACTTTTATAAAAGTCACCCGATACCGTAGTATTAGAATGACCAACCAGCATTCCTTTTCAAAATCAAGTATGACATTCTTTTTCTAAGTTCGGTTTACTAGTTTCAATTACTCAAGCTTCATTTTCAAATGGTTTCATAGTTCCCAAACTTAATCAACGATTCCTTTTTAGAACAATTGAGTAACATATGTCATATACGTGAGTAGTTTATTCTTGTTTATAACGATCTTATTACAATGACCATGATCTAGAAAATGTAATATCATTTTGTCTCATCTTAGCATGCGGATGGAGGTTTCTCATGGTTTTAATACAACACATCATTTATTCAATACATTTTCCTTTATTAACGCGCGGTGGTGCGTCGATACGTTCGATTCGAAATCGATGAAACATTATCCCTTTAAAACCAAGTACTCATTACTCACGAATGAGGTTTCACACAAACATCCACATTAAAACAAATAAGTTAAGTCTCTTATCTTATAAGATCAAGTCTCTTAACTTCGTGATAAACCATTTTCACTTACAAGGTCGTTATAACTAACTTCCCATAAAGCTATTATAACACCCTATGTTTAAACCAACCAAATCACTTAGCACATGCGTCTACATAGTTCACAATCATAAATGCTAGAAAAGATAGGAAGAGGTTCACATACCTCGCGGCGAGTATCGACTAATAGCAAAACGCTCAGCGATGGCTACTCCTTAAGCCGTGGATCATTCCACACGTAGTATTTCAACCTATAAGGCCACAAGGCGCTATTAACATCGTAGAACATTCTACGAAAAATTCGGCGACCTCCCATAGGCGTAAATCTCCTCTATCGGCCGCTATCAAGCCAACCGTGGGTTATACATCTAACGGCCGGGTACAATTCTACTCCACGATGCTACTACACAAGTCTCCATGTCTGCATGTAAAAGCAGTTCGATTCTTGAGCTTAAGTCCAGACATTGCCTGCTATGTTCGTTATATATATAGCATACTTAAACTATATTTTCCTACAACGTATAATATCCAATTACAATAGGGGACAAGATATTTACCTCGCTAAGCCCATAATTATCCAAATATAAAGTCGATCACCGGCAATCGTTTAGCTCGACTCAAGCGCTCAGCTCTAAAACGCAGAAGTTCTAACCAACTTACACAACACTCCAAATCCGACTATGGAGATTTTCCTAGGGTTTCGGTTTTGCGTGGGAAGTATAATAGTATTTACGGGCTTTTATAGGTATAACCTTAGAATACAACAAGGTATCTGGCTAAGGTAATTTGGGCATTATAACAATACTTGGAGAGTATTTCTATACCACAAAGGGGTATTATACGAAAGCAACTAAATTCGTGGGTACCCACTAGCACCTCAAAGGAGGGTGGCTACCGCCGGCCTACCCCACTGGGAACTCTGCCAAGGGGCCTCACGAAAAGGGAGGAAGGCTCTCGGGACTTAGGCATTTTGGATGAAGAAGTTCATCAGCGAGAGGGTATTTATATAGCCAAGGCCAACCAATGGCCAAGATCTAGCCAAGTGCTACATGAGTGTAAGGCGATCAAGCGAGTGCACTAACCCTACTCCACAAATCCTCACAAATATCTACACAAATATCTTCCACCACTTGCCCATTCAATCGTCCGTATGCGCGCTTCTATGCCCGCTGATGAGGGTGCCAAGTGCGCCTCGTTGGTCCAAAATGTTCCGTCTCTCGGAAAAATCATAAAAATACTAAATGACATAGGAAATTCCCTACGAAAAGTCAGGAAAGCGTTTCGTCGAAAAACGACTCTAAGATTGTTATGCACAACCATAATTCGGCCCCAAAGGTGCCACGTGGGGTGACACGTGTCGCCCCGATTAAATCAAATATTTCGTCTTCCGAAAATATCCAGCGGCCAAAATCTCAAAATCAAAGCGGGCCCAAAATCAGTAAATTTCTCCTGGGCCACGTGACCATTCAGAAAATAAAATTCCATAATTCTCTAATATTCGAAGTCCGAATACCAATCTGGGAATCCAATTCCATTAACGAACCTTTTTCCTTCACAAAAGCGGAAACTTTTCCGTGGAAAAATCGCCTCTTTCTTCGCTCTTCCAATCTTTACGTGATTCTCACGCGTCGTCGCATACATACCAGGACTACGGGGTATAACATTCTTCCTTAGAAACATTCGTCCGAATGTTCCTTCTAAGTCTCAAGCGAACGCGTGCGATAGTGCTTCACTACTATACTTACGACAATCTCACACGGTGGCCACGTAAATACCTACGTAAAATACTTACATCCAAGTCCACGAGAAACACCTCTAACATCGCACAATTAATACTACTTTTGTCACTTTGTCGCGAGCCTTGCTCCAACGACCAACAAATGGTGCCGTCGCGTGCGATCACGTGTCGTCGTACACTGAATTCTTACCATATTTCGATATCGCTTTAGTATCCAAAACCCGGTTACTATCTCTAACTTGGTCATCATTAGCGGGAACATTCGGATGGATCTTGATACTTTCCGAACATAACAATACGAAGATCGGACGTCTTGCCTCCTAAGTCGGACGGCAATTACTAACATATAAGCAACCGCCTATTCTTCACATGAACTCAAAAGGCCCAAGTGACTGGGCTAAGTTCCTTCATTTCCAAAACTCGCCACACCTCACCGGGTGTACTTCGAAGACCGACCGTCGGCTCAACTCTGGCGTCGCCGTTATCCATACGATTCCTCTGGTTGCGTAACTTCTCCTAGACAAGCTTCTCCTATCCACGGTCTACCGGAACAAGCTGAACCAACTATCCAACCACGCCAACATCGAACCAATCGACCTGGCAACTTGCATTCTGCCCTCTGAAGCGTCACAAGACGACATCCGAACACGAAATGGTAGCTTAAACACTCCCAACCGAGACAACGATCTCACAGCGGTACCACGAAATCAAAACAACGGCGAGGCGAACGCGATCTGAGGACTCACGAAGTTCTAGCCCTGGTACAAACTCCGGAAAAAGAGAAACACCACTGGGCTCCACTGTCTGCCATAAGGTGAAGGTAGGCACCCCGTGCAGCCTCACAACCTTTTCAGATAACATCAACACTGCCGAGCGACATTTCCCGAAGAACACGATAAAGTGCCCCGTCGGCCCGACCACGGTCGAACGATCCACTAACTTGCACGGCTAACTAAACATGGGCCTAACACCTGGCCCTAACACAAAGAGGACCACCAAAACTGACCCACCACTGAACCTACGCGGGTTGACGCACGTAGCCTCAACCACTGACGTGAGCGCAAAATACCATCTCCGAAGGAACAATCTTACTAAACACGTTCACGAAAACCTGGCGGTCTTAGCTCAACTACCTTTCATTTCATACTACCTAGGGACTTATCCCAAACACAGCTCACGTGCACTATGCACTCCTATAAGGGTCAAACATAACACTACACCTTTCTCGAGATGGCATTACCTCTAAGGTCTTTGCGTATAAAGCTCTAAGGCTCACACTGTCTCTATCCCCAAAATCTTACTCGGTTAACCCACCATGATTCTAATCACAACTAACACCTCGCTATCGAACATAGCACTTAGGTATACTCACCTTGAAAGTTACCAAAGGACCTTCTTGCTCGGCCTCTTCTTGTCGCCCGTTAACGTCGATCTACGTTTCTCGGCTGCTGCGCATACCGCGTACGAGCCGTGCTCGAAGCCTAAGCGAAGGATTACTCTTGCACAACCTTCTCTTAGGTAGTCATGAGACTCGCGATACGTCGGTATACTCTGTAGCCAAATCCATAGCTAGTAACAAGGTTGTCTCTTGCAATCTATATTCTCGGTTCGGCCGTGGGCGAAGGTTTTCACATATCATGGCATGGAGGCTGGTCGCCGTCTTAAACTCTCTTTGAGGCTAGTGACGTCGCGAGAAATCCCCGAATGAAGCACTACCAGGTAATGATTTGGCCTGCCCTCGCCTCTGAACTACTGCTCGCGGCTCCTCGGTTGCCTTGCCTCCTGGGCGGGTTGCCTACGCGAGGCATAACGATAAGAAATAATTTGTCGGAAGGTCGACTTACAACACGGCTCTAAGGCACGATCTCGAGTGAGAAGAATAGTAACCAATCCTAAATATCCTATAGCCTCTGATTATTGGTGTGGTGCACAACACACCGATAATCAAGACTTCATTGAATACGATGCAGACACTTTCCGAGGATTAAGCGCTCGATACCACTTTTGTAACGACCCGTTAGGGCTCTTGGTGCCTTACCTCGCACCCTAGTGATACATACATCGAGAGAAAATCGTGGAACATAAAACATGAGACATTTAACAAGGGATATAATAGATACTGCAACCAAAACAATTTGCCTTCGGTATATACATAAAACACGAACAGTTTAATCCTTTTACAACCACGCCCAGCGATCTACGGACCTCTAAGATATACAATGACTATGACGGGGCGGGGCCCGCCATACCACGAATGTACAAGAACCTACAACTCGAACACCTGCAAAGATAAGCCTCGGGGCGGAGCTTAATCTGAATCAGGATCACATGAGCGAGGATCCACGGCCCGATGTACCTCTACTGCGGCATGAACGCGGCCGAGAGGTCGCATAAGCAGTACCAAGTATGTGAAACTGCATAACATCAGTAAATGAAATCATACTAGTCTATATAAAGCGAGACATGTATAACCAAACTACGATTCACAACATAAAAATCATCACTCCGATATATCTACGGGTCTCATGCCCACAACATCAATCGGAGTTCGCGTATGGCGCATGCCCTCGAATCTTTGACGGTGTAGACATGTCCATGATGCAACAATAATACCAATGTCGGCCCGCATGCCGGAATTCTGCATCGGTGTAGACATGTCCATGTGACCTCAATAAGACAATGAATCCAAATGGAAGCATGCGTGCGCTTCGATCGTCGTCGTATGTCCAAAGGAAACAATAAGACAACATTCCAAATGGACGATACGTGCGCTACGCGCCGATCGTGGTCGCGATGTCCAAAGAAACAATAGGACAGCATTCCAAATGGGCGATACGTGCGCTACGCATCGTGTCGGTATGTCCAAGAAATCATGGCGATAATCAAAATGGAAACATACCCGCAGCGCTACGCGTGCGTGTCGATATATCCAAAGCGACAACCAAGACCTTAACAAAATGGAAGCATGCCGCAGCGCTACGCATCGTCGGTATGTCCAAAGCGTTAACAACAATAATACTATCACGAGGAACGTGCTGCGGAATTTCTCCGCCACCGCGACATCCAAGTAAGTTCTCGGCGGTCAATAACCGACTGCATCGAGAGGCGGTAACCACGAAACCACAACGCTTGTACAATAAAGGCTATCATCACAAGCATAGGCAAGTTTCACAACAAGCATAGGCAAGTTTCACAACAACAAGCGTAGGCAAGTTTCACACAACTCAAAGTACTTTCGTTTTATGCAAAGTCGGGTTTGTAACCCCAGTACTACATACGTTAAGTTCTTTTAAAAGAGATCCATTACTTTTATAAAGTCACCCGATGCAGTAGTATTAGAATGACCAACCCACATTCTTTTCAAAATCAAGTATGACATTCTTTTTCTAAGTTCGGTTTGCCTAGTTTCAATTACTCAAGCTTCTCATTTTCAAATGGTTTCATAGTTCCCAAACTTAATCACTGATTCCTTTTTAGAACAATTGAGTAACATATGTCATATACGTGAGTAGTTTATTCTTGTTTATAACGATCTTATTACAAAGACGTGATCTAGAAAATGTAATATCATTTTGTCTCATCTTAGCTTCTATGCAGATGGAGGTTTCTCTTGGTTTTAATACAACACATCATTTATTCAATACATTTTCCTTTATTAACGCTGCGTTGGTGCTGTCGATACACATTACGATTCCCGAAATCGGTAAACATTATCCCTTTAAAACCAAGTACTCATTACTCACGAATGAGGTTTCACACAAACATCCACATTAAAACAAATAAGTTAAGTCTCTTATCTTATAAGATCAAGTCTCTTAACTCTAACATCGAAACCATTTTCACTTACATAAGTCGTTATAACTAACTTCCCATAAAGCTATTATAACACCCTATGTTTTAAACCAACCAAATCACTTAGCACGTGATGCGTCTACCGTACTACATAGTTCACAACAATCATGCTAGAAAGATAGAAGAGGTTCACATACCTCGCGGCGAGTATCGACTAATAGCAAACGCTCAAACAAATCGGCTACTCCTTGCCAAGTGGATCATTCCACACGTAGTATTTCAACCTATAAGGCCCTGGCGCTTATTAACATCGTAGAACATTCTACGAAAAATTGGCAAGACCTCACCCGCAGCGTAAATCTCCTCTCTGTATCGGTAGCTATCAAGCCAACCAGGGGTTATCATCTAACGACCGGTACAATTCTCACGATCTACTACACAAGTCTATGTCTGATGCTATGTAAAAGCAGTTCGATTCTTGGGCTTAAGTCCAAGGACATTGCCACAAGCTATGTTGATTATATATATAGCATACTTAAACTATATTTTCCTCTGACATGTAATATCCAATTACAATAGGGACAAGATATTTACCTCGCTAAGCCCATAATTATCCAAATATAAAGTCGATCCCGGCAATCGCTTAGCTCCAACTCGAGCGCTCAACCCGCTCTAAACCACCCTTAGAAGTTCTAACCAACTTCTACACAACACTCCAACGGACTATGGAGATTTTCCTAGGGTTTCGGTTTTTTCGACGGAAGTATAATAGTATTTGGGCTTTTCGATAGGTATAACCTTAGAATACAACAAGGTATATGGCTAAGGTAATTTGGGCATTATAACAATACTTGGAGTATTTCTATACCACAAAAGGGTATTATACGAAAGCAACTAGGCTAGGGGTACCCCACTAGCACCTCAAAGGAGGGGGTGGCTACCCGGCCTACCCCACTGTGGGGAACTCGGCAAGGGCCTCACGAAGGGGAGGAAGGCTCTCAAGATTTAGGCATTTTGGATGAAGAAGTTCATCAAAGGAGAGGGTATTTATAGCACAAGCAAGGCCAACAATGGCCAAGATCTAGCCAAGTGCTACACAAGTGTAAGGCCAAGATCAAGCCAAGTGCACCTAACCCTACTCCACAAATCCTCAAATATCTACACAAATATCTTCCACCACGCCCATTCAATCGCGTATGCGCCACTATGCCCACTGATGAGAGGGTGCCAAGTGCGCCTCTCGTTGGTCCAAATGTTCGTCTCTCGGAAAAATCCGCAAAAATACTAAATGACATAGCGGAAATTCCCCTACGAAGTTTGAAAACGTTTGATCGAAACGACTCTGGCAAGATTGTTATACGCAGTAATTCGGCCGAAAGGTGCCACGTGGGGTGACGTGTCGCCCGATTCGCCCAAAATATTTCGTCTTAGAAAATATCCAAAACGGCCAAAATCTCAAAATCAAAGCGGGCCCACAAAACGTAGAATTTCTCCCGTGGCCCCACGTGACCATTTCCAAAATAAAATTCCATAATTCTCTAATATTCCGGAAGTCGAATACCAAATGGGAATCCACCCCATTAACGAACCTTTTTCCTTCACAAAAGCCGAAACTTTTCCGTGGAAAAATCGCTTTCTTCCTTTCCAATCTTTGCATGCGTATTCGCAAATGCGTCGTCTCGCATACATACCCTGGGACTACGGGGTATAACAATTTGAGTGATGACTTTGAGGGCGTGAGTCCCTAACTTGACATGACTGCTTATTTATTGTGAACTGTAGTTTGGTTATCATACATGCCTCGCTTATGTGACTATTATGATTTCATTTACGTATTTTCGTTTCACATACTTGGTACTGTATGACCTCGCCCGGGGGCTGCGTTCATGCCGCAGTAAAGGTACACCGCCGTTGATCCTCGCTCTTAGGGTCACGATTCGCCGTTTGGAAGCTCCGCTCCGAGGCTTATCTTGGTATAGTCCCCTGTTGTTGTAGGTGCTTGCATTCAGGGGTATGACGGGGCCCTGTCCCGTCGTTGTTGTCATATCATTCTTAGAGGTCTGTAGTACTGTTATGGGCAGAGTGGTAGAAAGGGATGTAACTGTTCAAATTGTTATTTATATATACCGATAAGCTTTTGGTTAAGATGTCTTCTTCTTTCAGTGGCTTATTAGATTGGTTTCATGAATTATCTGTATGTTCCGATTACTCACGATGTTGTATCACTAGGGTGCGGGGTAGGCACCGATCCACGCCCGAGCGTCGTGACACAAACTCTGAGGAGTACCACATTCGAAATGGGATCTGCGCGTCGCCACACCGGTGAGGTGGTCCGACCGCCAGACCTCTGCCGCCCGAAAGTGAAGTCCTGGGGCGCCCCGCCTCAATACTCGCAGGTCTTTGAGGACGGTGCAGAGTGCTCGAGCCGGTGGTGTGGTGCGATCCAGGGCCGGCCGGGCGCCCACTGATAACTACCAAAGGACCTGCCGTCCGGTCCTCTTCACTGGCTGGCCAACCCGCCGGTCCCTTACGCCTCGCATCCAAGTGCATGAGCTCATGCGGTAATGTCCATACCGAAGAGAAACACCCGCACAAGACTCGGCCATATAATCATCTAGCCCGGTGACGTAGCGGTGCACCCTATCCTCCATATCTGCTACCAACGCTGGGAAATATCGAGCCAATGAATCAAACTCGACATTGTACTCCCTAACTGTGCGTCCTCGCTGCCTCAGTAACAAAAATTTATCGGCCCGTGCCCTCCTCAGCGAGGCAAGAGTAGTGAGAAAGCCTCGAGAACTCATCCTGTGGCGGGACGCGTGCTCTCCCGATAACTCCATGAATCAAACTAATCGGCTGCGTATCATGCGGCCGTCGCGAACCGGGGTCACGGACTCGGTCTCAGACGCCTGATCACCCTCATAATCCTCTGCGAATCGACGGATGAACTCCTGCGATCCTCGGCCTCGACGTAGAACTGCAGCGGCTACAACTCAGAAATCTCGTGAGCCTCAAACTATCGCTCGGGTGAACCACGGTACGATCAGTGAGGCGAGGCTAATCTGCATCAGCCTATCCTCGTGTCTGGCACAATCCTAGCCAATAATTGGGCCATCTCTCTGTAACCCATCTCATCTGCTCCAGGCCGTGGGACTGGAGGTGTAAATCTTGTGGGTTCACTGGGCCTGGCGTCATGGAACTCGCCCGAGGTATAGATCGGGCTCGAGCCTCGTACCTCTCGGTGTCCTACTAAGCTCTCGCTGCCTTGCCCTTCGGGTTGCCTTACGCGGGCATAATCATTCTAAAAGAATACGTTAGAGGGTCAAATTTAACACAAATAAAGCACGATCTCAGTGAGAAGAATGGAAACAATCTAAATATCCTATAGCCTCCGATTATTGGTGTAGTGCACAACACACCGATAATCAAGACTTACTAGATACGGTGCGACACTTTCCGAGGATTAATCGCTCGATACCACTTTTTGCGACGTTCGGGGCGTGGTGCCTTACTACGGGCACCAGTAGTCATATATTAGAAAATCAATGGAATATAAAAACAAGACATGAAACAATTGTAAATGAGACCTTTATCTAAGAAAAGCTTGCCTTTGGCATATATATATATAAATAACCCAAGTTTTGCGCTTACATCCCAACGCACACTGGACTACTGACCTCTAAGGAAGTAACAACTATGGCGGGACGGGCGCCATACCCTGAATGTACAAAATTATCTACAATGCAGGAGATCATACCCAAAAGTAGAGCCTCCGAGAAGATGGAGCTCGACACCAACGCAAAGATCCTAGGATGTGGATCTAGCACTGCCCTTACTGCGGCATGAACGCACTTCCGAGAGGTCGAGATAAGTACTAAGTATGTGAAAGCAGAAAGTACTTAAATGAAATCATATCATTTTAAAAACCGATTTACAAATATGTATTAAACAATCAAGGTAACATGTAGTGCCATATCATAAACAAGAGCAACAATAGGTAAACCGTAAGTCTTTTCTAGTTTGCGAATGATCGCAGGCCACTATCGCAGTATCTGTTATACCCGTATTTCCGTATATGCATTGAGGCGTCGTATGTTAATTTGAGCCTTAAGTTAGGCTTTGGTTCGAAATTTGGGCACAAGTGCCACTAGAGTCGCTTTCAGTGAAGCGTTTCCCACGACTTTCGTAGGGAAAATTCGCCATGTCCTTTTTAATTTTTGCGGATTTTTCCGAGAGACGAAACATTTTGGACCAACGGGAGGGTGACATGTGTCACCCTCACATTGGAAGCTTGTGGGCGTCCAAGTGGACGATTGGTTCACGAATTGGATTGATATTGTGGCTCACGTTTTTGGCCCTATTGGTTCCTTGTTTTGTGCCTTGTTTTGGCCTTGTTTTGTGGCTTGTCTTGTGCCATGTTTTGTGGAGTAGGGGTTAGGGTGCACTTGGCTTGATCAAGGCCTTAC
The DNA here is from genome assembly GCA_029844215.1 of Przewalskia tangutica. Lineage (NCBI taxonomy): Eukaryota > Viridiplantae > Streptophyta > Magnoliopsida > Solanales > Solanaceae > Przewalskia > Przewalskia tangutica. The sequence continues at coordinate 82,901,347 of CM056720.1, read as the reverse complement.
ACTTGCCTTGCACATGGCTTGATCTTGGCCATTGGTTGGCATTGGGTTTGCTATAAATACCCCCTGTGAAGACTTCATTCATCCACAAATGTTTCAAGTCTTGAATCCTCCTCCTCTTGTTGACTCTCGTCCAAGAGCTCCTCTCCCCAGAAAGTGGCCTTTGGCCGGTGAGGTCTCCACTCCTCATGAGAGGTCTAGCCGGGTACCCCTAGCCTAGTTGTTTCGTATAATACACCCCTTTGTGGTATGGAAATACTCCTCCAAGTATTGGTATAATGCCCAAATACCTTAGCCTTATACCTTGTAGTATTCCAAAGTTACCTCTATGCGTAGAGTCCTAAATACTACCTTTTGTCCTTTAGTCTCAAACCAAACCCTAAGGAAATCTTCATGTTAGTTCAAGGATTTGAGTAGAAGTTAGTTAGAACTTCTAAGGGTTGTTTGGAGCGGATGGAGCACCGGAGTTGGAGCTAACGTTGCTAAGGATCGACATTTAACTTGGATAATTATGGGCTCATCGAGGTAATTATCTTGTCTCTATTGTAATTGGAAATTACATGTTTGTTGAATATATAGTTGAAGTATACTATATATAGAACTATACTTAGTATTCGGCAATGTCTTTTGACTTAAGTCCAAGAATAAAGAAAAGAATCGAATCGTATTTACATAGGATCAGTATTGCGAGACTTGTGTAGTATCGAGTAGAATTGTACACGTCCTGTTAGGCGTGTAAGACCCCGGTTGGCTTGGTAGCGGCCTCGATAAAGGAGGAGATTTACGCTTGTTGCGGGAGAGTCTTTGAATTTTGTAGAAAGATGTAAACTTGTGTTTTGGGGTTAATGACGTTTGTGACCTTTATAGGTGAAAGTACCAAGAGTAGCGTATTCTACTCGAGAAGTGGAAAGGGCTAGCAAGGTTGTAGTACTTGGAGCATTTTGCTTATTGTCGATAATCGTCGCGGTATGTGAACCTCTTCCTATCTCTTCTAGCATGATATGTGTGAACTATGTAGTGCGGTGAGCATACGTGTGTTAACCGTGTTTGATTGTTTTAAAACATAAAGTGTTATAACGGCTTTATGGGAAGTTGGTTATAACGACTTTACGTAGGTAAGAAAATGGGTTGTGGTTTTTCGAAAGATAACTGATTTGATTATAATTGGCTTGAAAAAGTTGAAGTATTTCAAAAGATTTGTAAATCGTTTTGAAAGAAAGAGTAGTACTTGGTTTTGAGAAACTTAAGAGTTATACTAGCTTTATGGGAAGTTAGGTATAACGGCTTAAGAATGTGTTCTTGATTTGGAAATCGTGATGTGTATCGACAAACCATCCGCGGCGTTAATAAAGGAAAATGTATTGACTAATAATTGTATTATTAAAACCAAGAGAACCTCCATCCGCATAGAAACTAAGATGAGACAAAATGATATTACATTTTCTAGATCATGCACTATAGTAAGAATGTTATAAATCGTAATAAACTACTCTCATGTTAGGCGTATGTTTTAAGGGATTAAAACTATGAACTATGAAACCTTTCTAAAGTAAGAGGCTTGAATAATTGAAAGTAGGCAAACTGGAACTTAGTAAAAGAATGTTGTTACTTGATTTTAAAAGGAAAGTGTTCTGGTTTACTTAATAATGTGAATCACTCTAGTTTTATACTACGGTATCGGGTGACTTTATAAAAGGAATGTATCTCTTTTAAAAAGGACTTAACGTGCGTAGTACTTTAGGTTAAAACCTGACGTTGATATAAAGTGGAAGTACCTTGAGTTGTGTATAACTTGCCTATGCTTGTTGTTGTGTAACTCGCCTATGCTTGTTGTGATATCATTTGTTGTGCAAGTGTTGATATCAGGTGACTTCTTGAGAAAGAATGGATCTTTTTATGAAAGTCTATAAGTATGGTATTTTGCTTGAGCTTGCTTGTGATAGCCTGGTTGTGTGATGTATTGTTATTGTGGTTACATGGACATGTCTACACCGATGCAGTATTCCGGGGGCATGTGGCCATGCGGCCGGGTTGATAACCAGATATATGGTTATTACTGTTACATGGACGTGTCTCCACCGTCAGATTCCGGCACGTGGCCATGCGGCGGGTTGATTACCCGATATATGGTTATTCGTTACATGGACGTGTCTACACCGTCGCAAAGATTCCGGGCATGTGGCCATACGGCGTGGTTGACCACCCGCATATTGTTGTTGAGGTTACATGGGCATGTCTACACCGTCACGATATTCGGGGCATGTGGCCATGCGGCCTTGTTATTATTGTTGCATCATGGACATGTCTACACCGATGCAGTATTCCGGGGGCATGTGGCCATGATGCGAACATGATGGATGTCGTGGGCATGAGACCCATAGTTATATTTGAGTGGTGACTTTGAGGGCGTGAGTCCCTGACCTGACTGCTTTTATGTTGCGTACTGTATTTTGGTTATCATACCTGTCTCCTGCGTTATAGGCCATTATGATTTCATTTACTGATATTTCTGATTTCACATACTTGGTACTGTATGTCTTGACCTCCGGAGCTGCGTTCATGCCGCAGTAGAAATCGTTGGCTGCCGATCCGCCAGTAGGATCACGTGTCAGCGTTTTGGGAAGCTCCGTTCCTTCGGAGGCTTATCTTTGGTAGGTTTCCCTGAGTTGTAGGTTCTTGTACATTCAGGGGTATGGCGGGGCCCTGTCCCGTCATAGGTTGTTATTCTCTCTTAGAGGTCTGTAGCACTGTTGTGGGCAGGGTTTGTAAAAGGATAACTGTTCGGGTTTTTTTTTTTATATACGCAGGCAAGCTGTTTTGGTTGGCGGTTTATTTATATTATCTCTTATTTCATGTTCATGTCAGATGTTCCGCTGATTTTCTCGATGTTGTATCACCAGGGTGCAGGTAAGGCACGACCACGGGCGGATTTCGTGACAAGATCACTATGCAAGCCTAATCCTGGACTCCGTAGTCGCATGGGCCACTCACATAGGCCCGCATAGGGTATAAACCCGCATCGAGGGTAGCTACTCCTCGGCATCGTCCTGGACTCGTAGTCCGCATGGCCACATAGACCGCATGAGGTATAACCCCGCACACTAACCTGGAACTCTCGTAGCTCCGCATAGGTCCCCTGGACCCGCATGAGGTATCCTCGCATCATAGTCACACAGACTGCCTGAGGTATACCCCGCATCGGAGGGCAGCTTAACCCCCGGTATTATGTCAAGAGGTGAGTGATATAATACTAACATAACAGCTTATCGTTAAACAACAAAAGTACAACAAGAATACCCTCTTATACAAACGTTACAAGACACTAACACACATAGCATCATATCATGTCTTCTTATCAAACCATCTTATTATTCTTTCCCTAAATCAATATAAGTCTGTTATAACCACATAAGTAAACTGTTCTTTTTATCTTTCTTAAGTTGTTATACCTAACTTCCCATAAAGCTAGTATAACCCTTAAGCTTTTTGTTTAAAAAAAACAATTAGTTATCTTCTGTTAAAAATGATTCAGTATTCTTTTGAAATGCATCAAGACTCTCATTATTCGGGCTTAAGTCAAAAGACATTGCCGTAATTATTATTCAGTTAACACATGTACGTCTACCGTACTATATATATATTTTAAAATATCATGCTTTAGGAAGAATCACATACCTTCTCGGCGAAAACCACCTGCCAAGTTGAATATGTCGCGCGCAGAGAATCAACCTATAATAGTCAGACACGTCTATCAACGTCTAGACTATTCTGTAAACAGTTCTAAGCAGAGGGTCCTTTATTCTACGGAAAATCGGGCAGCACTTCCCTACCCGGTGAGTTACTCAAGTCTACTGTGAAAACAGTCCTAAGTAAGTATAGTTCAATTATTCTTCTTTTAAACCCTTCTACTGTGATAGCAGTTCAATTCTATTCTGTAATATCTTTCTAAGTATTTAATACTTATTTCTATACTTCTACAGTATGCATTCTCTAATTACAAAAGAATGACAAGTTTATTTACCTCGATAAGCCCAATAATATCCTAGATATAAGTCGATCCGGAGCAAGGCTTAGCTCCTAAGTTGTACGCTCCGATAGCTCCAAGGAAACCTTAGAAGTTCTTCACAACTTCTACTAGTACTAAGGGATTTGGGCTAGGGTATTTTGGGCATTATAACAATACTAGAAGGCAACTTTTCTACCAAGGGAGGGGGGGTAGATTTCGGCTAGGCTAGGGGGGGTAGCCTCGGCTAAGCTTCACTAAGGAGGGGGGGAGGTGTTTGGACGAAAAGGGCTAACAAGGGAGAGGAGAGGATTTTAGACTTGGAAAGTTTTTGTGGATGAAGAACTCTTCATCTTAAGGGGGGTATTTATAGGTCAAGACATGGCCAACCAATGGCCAAGATGATGCCAAGTGCAAGGCAAGTGTAGGGTGAGGATTTAGGCAAGTGTCCATTCTATCTACTACACAAAATATCCTACCAACTCCTTGACAAAACAAGCCCCTCCAATTCGGCTCACTTCCGCCTCACGTCCACCAATGAGAGGGTGACAAGTGTCGCCCTCTCGTTGGTCCAAAGTGTTTCGTCTCTCGGAAAAATCCGCAAAAATTAGAAATGACATAGCCGGAATTTACCCTACGCGAGTTGTGTAAAACGTTTCGTCGGAAAACGATTCTTTTAGTGAGTTGTGCCCAAAAAAACATCTTGTGCCTAAACTTTAAGGCTAGACTTTCGTACGTACGCCCTTACGTACATACTCTGGAAATACGGGGTATAACACATGCGACCACGAGGGATACTCCTTGGACATGCTTATACGATATGGGATTCCGGGGCATGTGACCAGGAGCGGGTTAGATTCCCGGATTTGTTTGTATTACCCCATGGTCATGCTTATACGATGTGGGATTCCGGGGGATGCGACCACGAGGGATATTTTTATATCATGGACTGCCGGCAGTGAGAAAGGATTCCACGGGCATGGTTGATATTATGGGCGTGAGACCCATAGTTATATTGAGTAGTGACTTTGAGGGCATGCGTCCCTGACTTGATATGACTGCTTATGTATTGTGTACTGTAGGTTGGCTATCATACATGTCTCTGCTTTGTTTAGATCGTTATGATTTCATTACGCATTTATTGTTTCACATACTTGGTACATTCTTCGCATCGACCTCCTTCGGGTGCGTCATGCCGCAGTTTAGGTACGCTGTTTGGTGATCTGCAGTGTAGTAGTACCCCGCTCGTAGTTTTGGATAGCTCCTTCGGGAGTTTTATCTTTTTGGTATAAGTTCTTTCAGTACAGGCTTTTGTACAGTTATGGGTACGGCGGGGCCTTGTCCCGTCATAGTTCAGTATAACTCTTAGAGGTCTGTATTCATATGTGGGATTGGACTCATGTACAGTATAGTGTCTTTTGTTTATTTATATTATGGCAGCCTTGTCGGCTTTGCCCTTGTAAGTATGTTGGTTTTGAAAAAAAAATGATGAGGTGTTATTTAATTTCCGCAGTTTACTTAGTTGTTAAGATAGAAGGTGCCTGGTAGGGCACGATCCACGCCCGGTTGGGCGTGACAAAGTGGTATCAAAGCAGTCAGTCCTCGGAATGTGTACAGACCGTGTCTAGTAGAGTCTTGATTATCGGTGTGTTGCGCGCCACACCCATAAACAGGAGGCTACAGGACATTTAGGAGTTGTTTTCTATTCTTCTCACTCTAAGATCGTGCCATAGAGCTGTGTTAGTAAGATAATTCCTCTCTGACGTAATTTTGTGTTACAGTTATGCCTCCAAGGAGGGCAACAGCCGCCCAGAAGGGAAAATGAGTAGCAGGAGCTACTAGTCAGACTCGCAGAGTTGATAGGGCAAGTGCCCAGGGTATACCGGATGTTGTGCCGCAGTCGGCGAGTTCTTCTGCGCCAGGTTTTGAGGCCCTGACACGAGCCTCCAGCTTTCGCTAGGAGAAGACTATAGGGTCATGAGGAAGCGATTATGTTATTGACCAAGATAGCGGTGTTCTGATTTCATCAGGGAGGTTATTCCAAGACAGCATGTGTACAGAGGTAGAGGCCAACGGAGATCGTAAGAGGCTATACGGTTGGTTATCCCTGAGTTTTTGGACGAAATTGTCTCAAAGAATGAGTGAGATATTCATCCCACTACCAGACATACCCGCGGCTCACAGTGGGATATTTGACCCACGAGGTATTTAGGAGCGGTCTAAGCTCCAGGTCGAGTTCTCGAGGAAGCAGAGGATTTTCTCACGAGGCCACATATTCCTCGTGTTTCCATTGTAGTAAGCGTCATTTGGGAAAATGCCATGGCACAGTGTTTGTTATTATTGTGACCGTCCGCCAGAAGTGGGAATGTCTGTTAGAAAGAGCACCTAGCGTGGCTCGGCTATGAGGCCGATGGTTGATTCCCTTTCCTCCACAAATGCACGCCCCCGGGGGGTGTTCGATGTCACCACCGTGGTAGAGGTCAGGGTGGAGTTTATAGTTCTGGCGGTCCTTCGAACCGCAGAGATGACGTGACTACTGGACAGGATCAGGAGGCGACATCGCACGGGGTTACAGGTATATTTTGATTCTTTTGAATCATACGTGCATTGTTAGATTCAGATTTTGCCCTAGCGTATATGTTTTCCCTTTATTGCTAGCAGTTGTAAGTGATAGTACCCCCAGAGGTAGAAATACTTTGATTAGTAAAGTGAGAAGTTAAGAATGTTGACAAGAATGATAAAGTGAACTGAGGCTATAGTTGTGTAGAGTTCACAAGTTGTAGTTACCCCATAATAAGAGTAAGACCGATAGGGAAGATTGTACAGTAGAAATACTTTGGCTTATGTGATGAACCTCTAGTGAATGGGAGGATAGGGTGAGAAGTACCTTGAGATAAGAGAGAGATTTACCTCATATTAAGAATGAGAAGTTAAGTGTGACGATGGGTCGGGTTATGGACTCATTTCGGGTCAACCGATAGTATGGAATGGGGTGATGTTAGTTGGTAATAGTCCCGCTATGTGATAGGGTCCCGGGGATGCAAGGCCCAAGTCTAGTTGATCGTTGTACGAGTTCATGGATGCGTTCCACCGGAACTAGGTCATAAGGACCGAGAAGAGCCTTAGCGGAAATTCAAGTGACATAATGGCCAAGTTTGGATAGTAAATCCAAGGATTGGGGAACAAGAAACAATATTGAGATTTTGTACGTATGTTATGTGGTGGCCATGTGTGGCATCGTTGGTCTTGTGCAGTTTTGATTGATAGGCATAGTATAGAGTTTATGCCGGAGTTTGTATAGCTTGGCAACCGACTAAGAACATTCGGGGACGAATGTTTCTAAGGGGGAAGAATGTTACACCCCGTAAGTCCAGGACATGTGTAAGAGAGTGTATGTAAGGAATAAAGACTTGAAAATTGGTACGAAAGGAAGAATTGTTTTTCCGGCGGAAAATCTTCCGAACGTCGGAAAGGAAAAATGTCTGTTGTTGAGAATTGGATTCTCAAAATGCATTATTTGAAGAGTATGAAACTTATTAACTTTATGGAAATTTATTTTTACGGATTTGGTCATGTGGAGACCACCCGAGGAATTTTACGTTTTGTGGGGCCCACGAGGGTTGCGGAATTTTATGGACGAATGAGAGGGCGACACGTGGCACCTCCACCACATGGTCTTGGTCGAAAATTTGCAAGGCTAAAATGGTCATTTGACCAAAGTGTAGATGACAAAGTCTTGCTAATTAAGAGCTTATTGTTGACCAAGTCAAGAGCCATTTGGCTTGATCTCCTTCATCCAAAACCTAACAAGTGTTATTATCTAAGCCCTTCATTGTGTTATATATGCTTCACTAGTGCAAGACAAGGTCTTTAACACTTAGAGAAATTAGAGAACATTTGTGCCAAGAAATTGTGCTCTCTGGTTTGGTCTAGTTCCAACAAGAAAATTTTGTAGTTTTGATCCATTAGCCACAAGACTTAAACCCAAGGTCCCTAAGGGTATTGTAAGGATGTCTCAATAGAAAGATTTCGGAAAAATGACATTTTCGTATTAGTCGCAAGGCGGAAATTTAAGGAGTTCTTCAACTTTGGAGTTGGAACTTGAAGATGAGTTCTTCATAGGCTTCTAAGGAGTGCTTGGAGCGGATTGGAACTTAAGGAAATGAGCTAAGAATTGCTAAGGCGCGACTTTGAATCTTGAAAATTTTAAGGGCTTATAAAGGTATAAATCTTGTCGTTTTAGCAATTAAGATTTACTTATTGTTGTAGCTATGGATATTAGCAAGCATGAGTTATATAGTATGAAGTTTGATAAGCATATTGTCTATTGGAACCCTAATCCGAAAACTAGCATGTTTAGCCTTAAGATTACAATTCGAGTTGATTATTAGTTTAAGTCGTCGCATGTTGTATAAAGAAGGAAATTGTAGTCGTTTATGACTATATAACATGTTTGACCTTAGAACTTGGAATTGGAAAAGGATTGGAAAAGACTTTGAATTGTTGGTTATGTAGTTGGCCGAGAATGGCTTTAAATATGGAACTACTTTGTATGAATTGTGGGTGAATTTTACACGATTGTAAGGCGTGTAATCCCCTGGTTGGTTGTTGTTTTGAGCCTTAAAAGTGGCGTGTTGGTTATTGTATTCGCCTTGAAAAAGGTGGCAAAGTGAGTAGAAACAAAGGAAGTCTTTGCGATTTTCCGTAGAATTAGAGACCGTATACTTAGTATTATTCTCGTTAGAGACTAGAAGTTGATAGTCATGTTGTGACCATTATAGGTTGACACATCTACGTCATGATTCGCTTAACTTGTGGATTTAGCAGGAAGGTATGTGAACTATCTCCTCTTCTAGCATGATTCCTTAAGATAAAGAAAGTATGTCCTACTCCTTAAATGATCCATTCCTCGTTGTATTTGGATTGCCTAAAATAGAATTTGTTCTATGTACTTCCTTGATTGTACTTTGATGTTTAAATTGTAAGTTGTATAATCCATTTCCTTAGTGAAGTTGGATTCTTATAAGTGAAAGTATTTTTCTTAAAGTACATAGAGTCTTGAAAAGGAAGAGGTTTCCAAATCTTTTGGCTAGTGCCTTAGTTCCAAAACCTAAGGGTTGTTATAATGACTTTAGGGGAGTCAAATGAGTGATTTACTTAATTGTTTTAAGAGAGGAGAAATGACATGATTTAAGAGAAGTAACTTGTTTTAAAGGTGTGAGTTACTTGAGGTTTAAAAGTAGAAGAAACTTGTTTTCTAAATATTAAGAGACTTGAAGTATTTTGGAAAGTTAAGAACTTGATTTGTAAGTAAGTGATACTTGGTTTTAAGTATAAGTCTCTTGGTTATAAAAAGGAATGAATATGTCTAAAACCATAAAGGGTTATAACGACTTTATGGGAAGTTGGTTATAACGGCTTTATGGAAGGTTAAGAAAGTTGTCTATTTTGATTATTAGGCATAAGTTGCCTAGTTTGTGAAAATTTGAAGTTACTTGATTCCAAGCTTTGAAATGAGTTTTCTAAAAGTGTAGTAACTCACTTTGAAAAATAGACACACATTGATACTACGGGTGTTAGTATCTTGGGGTTTTACATAAAAAGGAGTCTTTTGAAAAGAATGCACGTACGTAGTACTTTGGCTTGTTTAATTGAGAATTATTCTATGTGTGCCTTGATAAGTACTTTGGCCTGTTTAATTGAGAATTATTCTATGTGTGCCTTGATAAGTACTTTGGCCTGTTTAATTGAAAATTATTCTGTGTGTGCCTTGATAAGTACTTTGGCTTGTTTAATTGAGAATTATTCTATGTGTGCCTTGATAAGTACTTTGGCTTGTTTAATTGAGAATTGCCAATGTGTGCTGGTGATAGCATTTGAGTACAAGTATTATGTTTTATTACGTTGCCGCGACTCTCGGTTGGAGGGTCGACTGCCTTGTTGTAAGTTTACTTGGGCGCATGCGGTGAGGTGGGATTCCACGGGTATGCTTGATTATTTGTGTTACCCCACGGTCATGCTTATACGATGTGGGATTCCGGCATGCGACCACGAGGATACTCGACATGCTTATACGATGTGGGATTCCGGGTCATGTGACCAGGAGCGGGTTAGATTCCCGGATTTGTTTGTATTACCCCATGGTCATGCTTATACGATGTGGGATTCCGGGGGATGCGACCACGAGTGATATTGTTATATCATGGACTGCCGGCAGTGATAAAGGATTCCACGGGCATGGTTGATATTATGGGCGTGAGACCCATAGTTATATTGAGTAGTGACTTTGAGGGCATGCGTCCCTGACTTGATATGATCGCTTATGTATTGTGTAATCGTAGGTTGACTATCATACATGTCTCCTGCTTTGTTTAGATCGTTATGATTTCATTACGATTTCATCGCTTCACATACTTGGTACATTCTTCGTCTTGACCTCTCCTTCGGCCGTCATGCCGCAGTTTAGGTACGTTGTTTGGTGATCTGCAGTGTAGGACCGCCGTAGTTTTGGATAGCTCCTTCGTCGGAGTTTTATCTTTTGGTATAAGTTCTTTCAAGACATGCTTTTGTACGATTATGGGCACGCGGGCCTTGTCCCGTCATAGTTCAGTATAACTCTTAGAGGTCTGTATTCATATGTGGGATTGGACTCATGTACAGTATAGTGTCTTTTGTTTATGTATATTATGGCAGCCTTGTCGGCTTTTGTCACGACCCGATCCCGGGGCTCGTGACTGGTGCCTTACCCGGGCACCCAAGTAGTCATACATCAGAGAAATCAGCGGAATATAAAACATACAGATATGAAATAAGAGATAAGATAATAAAACAGGCCAACCAAAACGGTTGCCTTCTTGCATATATATAATAAATCTTGAACAGTTACATCCCTTTTACAAACCCTGCCCACAACAGTACTACAGACCTCTAAGAATGTAACAACACCTATGACGGGACAGGGCCCCGCCATACCCCTGAATGTACAGAACCTACAACTCAGGGAAACATACCAAAAGATAAGCCTCCGGAGAAACGGAGCTTCCCAATACGCTGAACTGTGATCCTATGAGCGAGGATCAACAACCGGTGTACCTCTACCTGCGGCATGAACGCAGCCCCCCGAAGGAGGTCAGTACAACAGGTACCAAGTATGTGAAACTGAAAAATACTGAAAATGAAATCATAATAGTCTATATAAAACAGAAGACATATATGATAACAAAACTACAGTTCATAAAAGCAGTCATGTCAAGTCAGGGACTCACGCCCTCAAAGTCATCCCTCATGCCCGTGGAACTCCTTCCTCACTGCCGGCAGTCTAGGTATAAGTTAGGTGATACGTGTAACATGTCTCGGCCCATCTCATGGACTCGAGGTGGAATCGTGTGGAATACATGTCTCGGCCCATCTCATGGGACTCGATAGGAATCGTATGGAATACATGTCTCGGCCCATCTCATGGGACTCGATAGAAATCGCACATGTCTCGGCCCATCTCATGAGACTCGATAGAAATCGCACATGTCTCGGCCCATCTCATGAGACTCGATAGAAATCGCACATGTCTCGGCCCATCTCATGGGACTCGATAGAAATCGGATGGAATACATTCCCGGTTCATCCCATGAACGCGGTGTCGCATGAAATACATTCCCGGTCCATCTCATGGACTCGGTATCGAATCAGGTGAAATACATTCCCGGTTCATCCCATGAACGCGGTGTCGTGTGACCCTAACATCTAAACGCTCTTTTAAGATAATTAAGATAATACCATGTTTTCCTTTTAAATCAACTAAGGCAATATTATGCCCTCCTTTTTAAACCAACACACTTTCCTTCTTAAAGTCAAGTAACAACATTCTTTTCCAAAAGTTCAAGTTTGCCTAATTTCAAATATTCACGTTTCTTATTTTCGAAAGGTTTCATAGTCGATAGTCTTAATCATTTAATAACATAATTCTCTTTTTAAAAACAGTTGAGTAATATATGCCTTATGTGTGAGTAGGTTATTCTTGTTTATAACAATCTTATTAGAGCAGCCATGATCTAGGAAATGTAATACAATTTTGTCTTATCTTAGCTTCTATGCAGATGGAGGTTTCTACTGGTTTTAATATAATTACTTATTTGTCAATACATTTTCTTTTATTAACGCTGCAGTGGTTCGTTCGATACTTATTCTCATTTCCGAATCAGTAAAACATTATTCTTTTAAAAACCAAGTACTCATTACTCACGAATGAGGTTTCACACCTTTTAACAAAATTCATATCAATTCAATTAAGTCAAGCCTCTTATCTTTTGAGATCAAGTCTCTTAACTTCTAAAATCAATAACCCATTCTTTTTATTAATCTTAAGTCGTTATACCTAACTTCCCATAAAGCTAGTATAACTCTTAAACTTTCAAAACCAAGTATTACTCTTCTTTCAAAATGATTTTTAATTCTTTTTGAAATACTTCAAGATTCTTATTATTTAAAACTCAAGTCAGAAGACGTCAAGTAAAACCATGTTCAGTTAACACACGACGCTTCACCGTACTATATATACTTTAAAATATCATGCTCAAGAGGATAGGAAGAATCACATACCTCGCGACGATTATCGACTATTAGCAAATAGCTCCAAAGTACTGTAATCCTGCTAGCCTTTTCCACCCTTCGAGTAGAATATGCTACTCGCAGTACTTCAACCTATAACGGTCATACAAGTCTATTAGAGTCTAGACTACTCTGTAGAATACTTCTAGATACAGATTCCTTGTTCTACGGAAAATTGGGCAGCACTTCCCTACCCGCCAAACTACACAAGTTCATCAGAAAATACACTCCTATGTAAGTACATCACTTTATTCTTTAATATTCTTCCGATGTGATTTCACTTAATTCTTTTCAGAATATCCTTCTATTACAGTTCAATTCTCTTCTCAGAATATCCGTACATGTATCATTAGTCATTTATATACTACGACAGGATGTAATTTCCAATTACACTAGAAGGTGAGGATTATTTACCTCGATAAGCCCACAATTATCCAAGTTAAATGTCGATCCCGAGCAACATTTAGCTCCTACTGGGGCGCTCAACCCGCCTCCAAACAACCCTTAGAAGTTCTACGCAACTTCTTCTTAATACTTCAACCCGCTATGAAGATTTCCTAGGGTTTCGTTTTGTGACTTAAGGAATATAGTAGTATTTCCTGCTCTACGTATAGAGGTAACTTTGGAAAGTACTACAAGGTATTTGGGCTAAAGTATTTGGGAATAGTAGCAATACTTGGAGAATACTTTTCTACCAAGGGGGTGTATTTACTAAAACAACTAGGCGGGGGTATACTCTCGGCCAAGGGCCTTCTCAAGGGGGTGGCTTTGGACTAAAACTTTAAGAGGAGGGAGAGGATTTCAAGACTTGAAATTGCTCAAGTGTGGATGAAATAAGTCTTCAACTAAGGGTATTTATAGCCAATCAATGGCCAAGATTAAGACAAGTGGTGGCAAGTGTAGGTCAAGATTTGGGCAAGTGTACCTTATCCATCTACCACCAAAATATCCTACCAACTCCTTGACTAAAAATTGTGCAAGAAACGCCCACAATATCGTCCACTCGAGGGTGACACTTGTCACCCTCTCGCTTGTTATACCCCGTATTTCCAGAGTATGTACGTAAGGGAATACGTACGAAAGTCTTGCCTTAAAGATAAGCCTTGGACGTTTTATTTTGTACACAACTCACTAAAAGAATCGTTTTCCGACGAAACGTTTCCACAAAGTAGAGTAAATTCCGCTATGCCATTTCTTATTTTTGCGGATTTTTCCGAGAGACGAAACATTTTGGACCAACGGAGGGCAACACTTGGCACCCTCCCATTGATGGACTTGAATCGCCCATGGACGAAATTGGAGAGCCAAGGCACGCTTTTTGTGCCTTGTGCACAAGTCGAGGTTGGTAGGATATTTGTGTTTAGTTAATCCTCACCCTACACTTGCCTTGCACTTGTCTTCATCTTGGCCATTGGTTGGCCAAGGCTTGACCTATAAATACCCCCTTAGAGATGAAGAGTTCTTCATCCACAAATCTTCCAAGTCTTGAAAAATCCTCTCCTCTCCCTTTGTAGTCTTCTCGTCCAAAAACACCTCCCCTTGTGAGGCCCTCGCCGAATACCCCTCTCTAGCCTAGTAGTTTGGCCGAGGCCCCCCCTAGCCTAGCCAAAAATCTACCCCCCTCCCGTGGTAGAAAAGTTACCGTCTTGTATGGTTATAATGCCGAAAATACCCTAGCCCAAATACCTTAGTACTTAGTAGAAGTTGTGAAGAACTTCTAAGGTTCTTGGAGCATACAACTTAGGAGCAAAACCTTGCTCAGGCGCGACTTTTTCTAGGATATTATTGGGCTTACCGAGGTAACTAATCCTAACCCTCTTTTGAATTAGAAAATATATACTGTTGTAGTATAAGGATAAGTATAAATACTTAGAAGTATATCACAGAATAGAATTGAACTGCTATCACAGCAGGGGTTTAAAAGAAGAATAATTGAATCAGCATTACATAGATCGCTTCACAAGAGACTTATATAGCTCACCGGCAGGGAAGTGCTGCCCGACTTTCCGTAGAATTGTGAACCCTCTGTTTAGAAATGACCTTCGAGTAGTCTTTGATAGATATCTCGTGACCATTATAGGTCGACTCTCTCAACCGACATATTCAACTTGGCGGGTGGTTTTCACGAGAAGGTATGTGATTCTTCCTAAAGCATGATATTTTACAATATATATATAGTACGGTAGACGCATACGTGTTAATCGAATAATAACTACGCTAATGTCTTTGACTTAAGCTGAATAACACTTACGGAATGCCTCACGGCTTAAGCCCGACAACACTTACGGTAATGCCTCACGGCTTAAGCCCGATAATAAAGATCCAAAGCATTTCAAAAGAATACCAATCATTTTAAAGAGAACTAATTGGTTTTTAAAATGTAAGCCAAGAGTTATACTAGCTTTACGGGAAGTTAAGTATAACCACTTAAGATTGATAAAAGAAACAAGTTTGCCTATGTGTTTATAACAGACTTATATTGTGAAAAGAATAATAAGATGGTTTGATAAGCGGACATGATATGATGCTACGTGTGTTAGTATCTTGTAACGCTTGTATAGGTAGTATCCTTGTTGTGCTTATGTTGTTTAAAGATAAGTTGTTATGTTAGTATACTATCACCACCTCTTGAGATGATACCGTTAAGCCGCCATCCGACGCTGGTAGACTCAAAGGTGCAGGACCATGATTCGAGAATACCTCACGCGGTCCGTGGGCCTATGCGGAGCTACGAGAGTTCCGTGTTAGTATGCGGGTTATGCCTCATGCGGCCCATGTGGCCATGCGACAATGAGTCCAGGATTTACGCCGAGGAGTACCACCGACGCGGGGTTATACCTCACGCGCCCACGCAGTGGCCCATGCGCGACTCGAGTCTGGATTAGGCTTGCGGAACGATGATGGGCGAGTGGCCCTGCTTTCGATCATTCGCACCTCAGACAAGACTCATTACGATTACCTATTGTTGCTCTTGTTTGTGATGTGGCACTATGCGCGGTTCCGGTTGTTTCACACATATTTGTAAACTGGTTTTAAAATGATATGTTTTCATTTAAGTACTTTACGCTTTCGCATACTTAGTACCGTTGTAACGACCTCCTGGGCCGCGTTCATGCCGCAGTAAGGGCAAGCAGTGCTAGATCCGCATCCTCAGATCTCTACGCTGGTGCCTGAGCTCCATCTCTTCCGAGGCTCTACTTTTGCATGATCTCCTGTTGTAGATAGTTTGTACAGCCAGTGGTATGGCGGGGCCCCGTCCCGCCATAGTTGTATATTTCAGAGGTCTGTAGTCATGTTGCATGCCGGATGTAAATCACAACTATGATTATATATATATGCCGAAAGCGATGTTTTCTCACATAAATCGTATCTTATTTTATAAACTGTTTCATGTCTTGTTTTATATTTCATTGATTTCTGATGTATGACTACTGGGTGCCCCTGCAGGCACACACGCAGCCCCGAACGTCGTGA
Organism: Przewalskia tangutica; assembly: GCA_029844215.1. Taxonomy (NCBI): domain Eukaryota; kingdom Viridiplantae; phylum Streptophyta; class Magnoliopsida; order Solanales; family Solanaceae; genus Przewalskia; species Przewalskia tangutica. Next base: position 82,885,269 of record CM056720.1, on the reverse strand, counting down.
CAAAAGTGGTATCGAGCGCTAATCCTCTGAAAGTGTCTACGCATCGCATCTAGTAGAGTCTCGATTATCGCGTGTCGCGCACCACACCAATAATCGTGAGGCTATAGGATATTTAGATTGGTTTCCATTCTTCTCATTCCGAGATCGTGCTTTAGAGTCGGTTATAGGTTGGACCTCTAACGTATTCCTTTCCTCATAGATTATGCCTCCACGTAAGGCAACCCGCCTGGCGGCAAAGCTGAGGAGGCGCTAGCAGACACCCAGAGTCACGAGGGCTCAGCCCGGCCTATACCGCAGACGGCGAGTTCTATGACGCCGCCACCAAAGACAGACCACGCACCCACACCTCCCGCCCCACACCGGGCGGAGGAGTTAGGGCAAGGAGACGGCCCAGGCTTTTGGCTAAGTTGTGGCCCGATACGAGGAGAGATCGACGCGGCAGCCCACTCAGCCTCGGCCGCACCGTGGTACACCCGAGGCGATAGTTTGAGGCTACGAGATTTCTTGAGTCAGAGCACGGAGTTTTATGGGTCGAGGCCGAGGATGATCCGCAGAGTTCATCCGCCGCCAGAGGATTTTGAGAGTGATCGCGTCGGAGACCGAGTCCGTGATCTTTGGTTCACATAGGTCGCGTGGATACCGCAATGATTGGTTTGATTCACGAGTTATCCCGGGAGAGCACGCGCCCGCCTACTGGGATGAGTTCTCGAGGCTTTCCTCACTCACTTCTTGCCTCCACAGATGGCGAGGGCGCGGGCCGATAGATTTTTATCACTGAGGCGCAGAGGACGACCGCCGGGAGTACAATGTCGAGTTTGATTCATTGGCTCGATATGTCCCAAAGATTGGCAGCAGATATGGAGGATAGGGTACACCGCTATGTCACCGGCTAGACGACTATATGGCCGAAGTCATGTATGGGTTTCTCCACCGTATGGACATTACCCGCACGCAGCTCACGCCTGATGCGGCGAGCGCAGAGGTCGACGCAGTGGACGATGCACAGCGAGGAAGGCGCCAGACGGAGGGTCTTCCGTGGTTATCGTGGTGGCGGCCTCAAAGAGCAGCCTAGATTCGCACCACGCCCGCTCGAGCACTCGCACCGCCTCAAGCACACCGTAGTTTTGAGGGCGCACTGGCCCCTGGCTTGACGCCCGCAGTAGCAGGTATCGCCGATCGGGACCACCCCAGCCAGGCCGATGCGTAGATCCCATTACGGGAAGTGTGGTACTACTTACGGATCTTGTTACGCTTGTGGCCGCAGGTCACTTTGGCGAGGATCGCCCGACCGGGGCACACGTGGTAGGCTCACCTTTCAGTTCTGTGGCCGCTTCATCATCTCCTAGCTTATCGCCCGAGGGCGTGGTGCTCATGGGTCAAGGTCGCGGCGCAGGTCGTGGCTCGTGTCCTGGCCTAGCGGTCCTCGAACCGCATTTATGCTTTGTCCACCGACAGATCGTGAGGCTCACCACTGATGTCGCCATGTACCTTATCGGGCTTCGGTTTGATGTTTATGCCTTGATAGATCCGGTTCTACTGCCCCATATATCTCCCTTGTCGCTAGTAGGATGTGGATAGAGCTCGAGTCCATAGACCTTTTCGAGGTAGCTACGCCAGCCGGGTGATTCTGGTAGCTCGGCGGGTATATGGCTTGTCCTGTGACCATTTACGCCGTCACCCTAGCCGACTGATAGAGTCGAGATGATTGACTTCGACGTGATTATGGGACGGATTGGCTACCTTCTGCTATGCCAATGTAGACCGCAGAGAGAGTAGTGCAGTTCCTCGGAGAGCCATTGTTGAGTGGGAGGAGCACGGTATCGCCGAGGGTAGGTTTATTTCTACCTCAAGGCTAGGAAGATGGTGCGAAGGGTATATCTACCATCTAGTTCGAGTGTTTGATATCGAGGTCGCGTACGCACTTTCATCGCCTCGTAGTCGAGTTCCCGCACGTGTTCCCGCATGACCTCCTATCCTCCCGAGAGGAGATTGAGTTTTGTATTGACATATTGCCGATACTCGCCTATTTCCATTCCGCCATACGTAACGGCACCCGCCGAGTTGAGAGAGTCAAGGATCACCTTAGGGATTTGCTAGAGAAGGGCTTCATTAGGCCCTGTTTCTCCTCGGGCGCCAGATTGTTCGAAGAAGAAGGGCGACGCCGCTGCATGTGTGTTGATTACAGTACCAACAAGGTGACCATTAAGAACAGAATACTCCTCCCGGGATTGATGATTTGTTCGACCAGCAGGGTGCGAGATGTTTCTCCAAGATTGATCCGCGATCGGCTATCATCAAAGTAGTCGAGAGGCGGATGTCCCTAGGATCGCATTCCGGACTCAGACGGCATTATGAGTTCAGGTCATGTCTTTGTTGACCAATGCTCCGCCAGATTCATGGATTTGATGAACCGAGTGTTCAAACCATTTTTGGACACGTTTGTGATAGTGTTCATTGATGATATCTTGGTTTATTCTCGCCAGAGCAGGAGCACGCGAGCATTTCGGCGATCGTACGACGCTTCTCAGACTAGCAGCTTGTACGCCAAGTTTTCCAAATGTGAGTTTTGGTTGACTTCTGGCGTTTCTTGGGCATATTGTGGCCGATGGCATTCGAGTTGATACGCCAAGATCGAGGCCAGACTTGGCCGAGACCTACTACTCCGGCTGCAGGTTCGCAGCTCGGGCCTCAGTTATTATCTGCGGTTCGTGGAGAAGTTTGCTTCTATCTTCGCACCATTGACTAGGTGACTCGGGCGGCCAAGTTTCAATGGATCGATGCTTGTAGCGAGGTTTCCGATTCTTAAAAGAGATCGACGACCGCCTCGTTCTTACTCTTCCGGAGGTCCAGATGGTTATGTCGCGGTATCGTGATGCGCCGTGCATCGGGTTGGGATGTATTGACGCAAGATGGCAGGTTATAGCATACGCATCCCGACACCAAGAAACACGAGGAACTACCCCACCCATGATTTGGAGTCGTACCGTGATTCACGCCAAGATCCGAGGCACTATTTGTATGGGGTTCACGTGGATATTTATACGCACCACAAGAGCCTCTCCAAGATATCTTCACCAGAGGAGCCGAACTTACGCAGAGACGGTGGTTAGAGTTGCTTAAGGATTACGATGTTGATATCCTATACCACCCGGGAAGGCCAATGTTGTGGCGTATGCCTAGTCGTGAGGTCGATGGGAGCCTATCGATGTGCAGCTAGAGAGGAGGACATGGTTCGTGGATTTGCATCGATTAGCGAGCCTCGTGTCCGCTTGATTGATTCCGATAGCGCTGGGGTTAGAGTTCGTGAGGTTGCCGAGTCTTCCATCGTCGAGAGGTGAAGAGGCAACAGCCGAGGATCCACTTTGATTCGATATCGTGATACACTCTTCGTGAGGGCAAGGGTCCTTTGAGGTAGCACCGATGGGGTGCTAAGGTTTGAGGCGATCAGTGTGTTCCGGATGTTTCGTGACTTGCAGCGGGTTCTGGGGAAGCACACATACGCTACTCTATCCATCCGGTCGATCAAGATGTACCACGACCTTAGATCCGTGTATCGTGGGATGGCTTCAAGAGGACGCTGCGAGTTCGTGAGCTCGACCCGTGTTGTCGCAGTGAAGGCAGAGCACCGTGAGGCCCGGTGGTTTGTTACGCATTTATCGAGATCCCGACCGGAAGGGAGGTAATCAACATGGACTTCATCACAGATTACCTCGCACTCGCAGGAGACATGATTCTATATGGGTTATCGTCGGCAGTCGTGAAATCAGCCCACTTTCTTCCCGTCAGACGACTTTTTCTACCGAGGATTATGCTGCACTTTACATCCAGAGATCGCCGATCGCATGGAGTCCCTACTTCGATCATATCGCATGCAGGAGCCCGGTTACGGCTAACTTCTGAGGTCCTTCCGCAGGGGTTTAGGGGACGCAGTGAGCTCGAGTAATCGCATTTCATCCACGCAGCAGACGGACAGCAGAGCGCACTATCCAGACTCGGTGATATGCCGCGAGCCCGTGTTATCACTCGTGGTAGTTGGGAGGATCATTTGCCTCTAGTTGAGTTCGCTTATAATAATAGCTACCACTCCAAAGATTCGATGGCGCCTTATGAGGCCTTGTATGGGAGGAAGTGCAGACGCCTATGTTGGTTCGATGTGGGCGCAGGGCGCTAGTGGGACCAGATTTGGTACAGCAGTACCGGATAAGGTGAAACTTATCCGAGCGGCTATCGACAACTCGTAGTCGCACAAGTCGTGATGCGATCATCGTCGCCGACATCTTGAGTTCGAGGTTCATGATTGGGTTTTCCTAAAGGTGTCACCCACGGCGGCGGTGTGATGAGATTCGGGAAGAAGGGAAGCTCACCAAGGTACATCGGGCCGCTTCATTGTCCGCAGGTAGGCAAGGTTGCTTACGAGTTGGATCTGCCGTCCGATCCGAGGCAACGCATCCTGTTTCACGATCTATGCCGGCGAGATGTATCGGGATCCATCTAAGTGCACCCGATTGACGGCGCCCAGTGACCGCGGGTTATCGTATGAGAGATTCCCATGGCGATAGTCGATCGTCAGTTAGCGCCCGCGACGAAGGACGTGGCTTCCGCCAAAGTCTTGTGGCGAACGAGCTCGTGAGGAGATGACACGGAAGCCGAGGAGGACATGAGGCGGAAGTATCCTCACCTATTCCCCACACCTCCAGGTAAATTCACTTTCCTACTTGTAAATTTTCGCTATCGCTTCGCCTATGTGTTGCTCGTGGCGTGTGTGGCATTTACAATCGCTTAAGCTTCTTCGATAATCGTCTTGGGAAGGAACATTCGGGACGAATGTTTCTAAGCGAGGAGAATGTTATACCCCGTATTTCCAGATTATGTACGTAAGGAATACGCATTTAAAGTCTTGCCTTAAAGATAAGCCTTCGACGCTTTATTTTGTACACAACTCAGTAAAAGAATCGTTTTCCGACCAAACGTTTCCACAGCCTTTCAGAGTAAATTCCGCTATGCCATTTCTTATTTTTATGATTTTTCCGAGAGACGAAACATTTTGGACCAACGGGAGGGCAACACTTGGCACCCTCCTATTGATGGACTTGAATCGTCCATGGACGAAATTGGAGAGCCAAGGCACGTTTTTTGTGCCTTGTGCACAAGTCAAGGGTTGGTAGGATATTTGTGTTTAGTTAATCCTCACCCTACACTTGCCTTGCACTTGTCTTCATCTTGGCCATTGGTTGGCCAAGGCTTGACCTATAAATACCCCCTTAGAGATGAAGAGTTCTTCATCCACAAATCTTCCAAGTCTTGAAAAATCCTCTCCTCTCCCTTTGTAGTCTTCTCGTCCAAAACACCTCCCCTTGAAGGCCCTCGCCGAATACCCTCTCTAGCCTAGTAGTTGGCCGAGGCCCCCTAGCCTCCAGCCAAAATCTACCCTCCTCGTAGAAAAGTTACCTTCTTGTATCGTTATAATGCCCAAAATACCCTAGCCCAAATACCTTAGTACTTAGTAGAAGTTGTGAAGAACTTCTAAGGTTCTTGGAGCATACAACTTAGGAGCAAAACCTTGCTCAGGCGCGACTTTTTCTAGGATATTATTGGGCTTACCGAGGTAACTAATCCTAACCCTCTTTTGAATTAGAAAATATATACTGTTGTAGTATAAGGATAAGTATAAATACTTAGAAGTATATCACATAATAGAATTGAACAAGTATCACAAGTAGAAGGGTTTAAAAGAAGAATAATGAATCTGATTTACATAGTGACTGCTTCACAAGAGACTTATATAGCTCACCGGTAGGGAAGTGCTGCCCGACTTTCCGTAGAATCGTGAACCCTCCGCTTAGAATGACCTTCAGAGTAGTCTTTGATAGATATCTGTGACCATTATAGGCCGACTCTTCACACATATTCAACTTGGTGTGGTTTTCACTAGAAGGTATGTGATTCTTCCTAAAGCATGATATTTTACAATATATATATAGTACTTCGTGACGTATACGTTAATCAACTAATAATAACTACGGCAATGTCTTTGACTTAAGCTCAATAACACTTACGGTAATGCCTCACGCTTAAGCTCGAATAACACTTACTAAGAATGCCTCACGCTTAAGCCCGAATAATAAAGATCCAAAGCATTTCAAAAGAATAATCAATCATTTTAAAGAGAACTAATTGGTTTTAAATGTAAGCTAAGAGTTATACTAGCTTTACGGGAAGTTAAGTATAACCACTTAAGATTGATAAAAGAAACAAGTTTGCCTACGTGTTTATAATGCATTATATTGTGAAAAGAATAATAAGATGGTTTGATAAGCGCATATGATACGATGCGCTAAAGGTGGCAAATAAAAACGCTTGTATAAAGTAGCATCCTTGTCAGGTTAGTACGCCACTATACGCGGGTTTATGTTTGTCATGCGCCTACGCGCTGGCGCGATACGAAGTCCAGGACGACGCAGGAGGCCTACCTCGGCGCGGGTTATACCTCACGCGGGCCCACGCGAAGGTCGCATGCGACTCCGAGTCTGTGATTAGGCTTAATGACGACGGGGCGAAGGCCCTGTTTCATCATTCGCAGCCTCGTATGCTACTCATTACGCTTTACCTATCAAGGTTTTGCTCAGGATGGGTACTATGCGCTATTTCGTTGTTTCTACATATTTGAAATCGCTTGGGTTCACACATATTTAAAATGATATGTTTTCATTTAAGTACTTTACGCCGCGCATACTTAGTACCAGGTCGACTCCTCCTTCGCCATGCTCATGCCGCAGGGCGGCAAGCAGTGCTAGATCCGCATCCTTAGGATCTCTACGCTGGTCGAGCTCCATCTCTTCCCGAGGCTCTACTTTGGCGTATCTCCCTGTTGTAGATAGTTTGTACTTGTGGTATGTACATGGGCCCCGCCATAGTATGTATATATCAGAGGTTCAGAAGTCACGTTGTAATGTCATTTGTAACTGCTGAACTATGATTATATATATGCCGAAAGGCGATGTTTTCTCACATAAACTGTGTCTTATTTTATAAACTGTTTCATGTCTTGTTTTATATTTCCGCTGATTTCTCTGATGTATGACTACTTGGGTGCCCCCAGAGGCACTCATACACGCCTAACGGTCGTGACATCGCTGGTCCAAAATATTTCATCTCTAAAAATCCGCAAAAATATAAATGTTGCAACCGTATTTTTCCTCTTCGCAAAGTCCGAAAATGTTTTCGGAAACGACTCTTTTCGCTAGTTGTGTACAAATTTCGCCTCTAATGCCTACTTAAGGCTAAAAACTTTGTGCACGCCTCACGCACATACTGAAATACTGGTATAACATTCTCCTCCTTAGAAACATTTCCAATGTTCTTCTCAAGACGATAACGATAAAGTTCCTCTAACAAGTTGCCAACGCCACACCGCCATAAAAATAACATACGCGAAAATACTTAACCCAAGTCCACGAGAAATCATTCCTACATCACAAAAGCTTCCACTGGTCTAAAGGATACTCCTTCGCATCTTCATTCCACAACAAAATGATCTCCTTTATTCGCTAACACACGCTCTTCTTTCCTCACTGTCGCATTTTCTAACACTTGAACTCTTTCTAGTATAATGCATTCATACCTCGCCATCGCTTATTTCCAAAATCTCCGAGTCACTACCTCCAAACTTGGTCATCCTACCAATTCAATCTCCTTTAAGGCCATTCCCGCCTTTACGATCCGATTCTTGGTCGAACATATCCACGAACTCATACGATGGTTACCTAAACTCGCCTAGCACTCGTGATTCTACCACCAAGTGACCACCCAGAACTGACTCCACCTTAATCCGCCTACGGTTGACCCGCACACGCCCTCCGCCGCGAACTCTCTTGCTTTCGATCCTAACAATTCACAAATTAAGTCAGAAAACCTAGTGGTCTTCTTAGCTCAACTACCCTCTTTCATTTCATACCACTCGTGGACTTATCACACAAATATATCCCACGATACTATGCACTCGATAAAGGTCAACACAAACATAAATCTTTTACTCAAGATGGCCTCGCATATAAGGGTTCTACGATAAAACTCTAAGGCTCACACTTTCCCGCCCCAAACTTACCCTTAACCATGTTTTCTAAACACAATTTTAACATAATGCTATCTCAACATAATACTTAGCACTTCATCATATCATCTACGCATACTAGTCTCTAGAGGGTAAGAATATACCGTATCATCCGCCCACTCTAATCATAGTCCACTGCGCATAGCAGTAGGCGATGATCTCGCCATCGACCCTGTAGTCTGTCATTCTACCAGTATCCCTTCTTTAGATACCGTCACACGGCTCGACGGCCAGTGAAACAAGCGCAGCATGAAGATGACACTCTCGACGACGCTTGCCGCATCGTGCACACCGAGAAAGCATGAACCCGACCGGCCGACCCATGTATACCGCGAGAAGCCCCGAGCTCACCAGCTCCAATACCCGAACGCCCCAAGATCGCGGAGGACCACTGCATCGGGCGGAGGTACATAACTAGTCACGAGGCGGTCCGCCTCGAAGTTACCAAAGGACCTCGCTGTCCCGCCTCTTCTCGCCGATCTCGCCATTCCGCCGACCTCTCCGCCTCACATCCAAGTGCATAAGCTCAGATGCGGGCAATGTCTATGCCCTGAAGAGCTACACCCAACAAGTCTACGCCAAGTAGTCATCGAGCCGTGACGTGGCGGTGCACTTTGTCCTCCATGCCGGCTACTAACGCGGACGCACTGCCACGCACCTGCCCGGCCGTGATCGTGCCTTACCGCACCTAGTGACACAACATCGTAGTAATCACGAACATAAAACACATACATGAACAAGTGAAGTACAAAACGAAGTCTGAGAAGACTTGCTTTTCTAAGATATATAAATAACCTTTTTACAAATGAACGTTTAATCCTTTACAAACCCCGCCACAACAAAGATTATGCACTTAAGAAATGATACGACAACAACGACGGACAGTGGTCGCCATACCTCAATGTAAGCACCTACAACAGGACTATACTAAGATAAGCCTCGAGAAACGAGCTTCCTAAAAGTCGAATCGTGGACCTAAGAGCGAGGATCAACGGCGTGTACTTTACTCGCGGCATGAACGCAGCGTCAAGGAGGTCGCATAACAAAACAGTGCCGTATGTGAAACTAAAAATAACATCAGAATGAAATCATAGTAGTCTATACAAAGCAGAGACATGTATGATAACCAAACTACATTCACCATAAATAAGGCCATGTCGTGGGGACTCGCCTCAAGTCATCACTCAATTTTAACAATGGGTCTCACGCCCACCACATCAATCGTGTTCGTGGAATACCTTCCTCACCGCCGCTTTATGATATACAAGCACTAAGGAATACACATGAACACGTGTCCCACTGTGTCCTAATAAAACGGCATGGTAAGTAGGGAAGGCATAGCCGACTACTAACACCTACGCACTAACAAGGTCATAAGTCAGGTCGATATCTGCCTGCACTGGCCACATGATAAAAGCTGGTCACTCGCCGCAGATCAAATGTGCGCTGCCTAGCCCCGAACTCTCCGCAGCCCGCATAGGCCGGTCGATAGGCCCGCATGAGCGATAACCCGCATCGAGGGTAGCTACTCCCGGATCGCCCCGACTCGCAACCGCACGGCCACAGCGACCGCATGACCACAAGGGCCGCACACTAACCGAGCTCCCGTAGCTCCGCACGGATCCCCGGACCCGCATGAGGTATTCTCGAATCACGGTCCTGCATCGCTGAAGCTACCCGCGTGACGGAGGCGCCTAACCTCCGAACACAAGTCAAGGTGGTGGTACAATACCAACATAACGGCTGATAGTCAAACAACTTTTAAGCGCAATGGGAAAACCCTTTACACTAACATCACAAGATACTAACACACGAAGATCCCAACATGTTTACTTCTCAAATCAACAAGAAAGTATTTACAAGGCTATCACGAACCAATACAATAGAGTATTCACACAAGGTACTTTACTAACAAGTTGTATCTAACCCCAAAGTACTTCACACATTAAATCTTTAAAAGATCTGTTTCTTTCACATAAGTCACACAATACCCGTAGTATAAAATAGAGTGACTATCCTTTAAGAAAACTAAAACTCTTACCTTTGTAAAATCAAGTAACAACATTATTTTCCAAACGCCCAAGTTTGCCTAATATCAAATGTTCACGCTTCTTATTTTAGAAAGGTTTCAGAGTTCATAGTTTTATTCATTTAAGAATATAATTCTCTTTTAAACAATCTGAGAAACATAAGCCTTATATGAGTAGACATTCTTGTTTATAACAATCTTATTACAAAATATGATCTAGGAAATATCATTTTGTCTCATCTTAGCTTCTATGCAGATGGAAGTTTCTCTTTTTTAATAATACTTAATTATTCAAAACATTTCCTATTATTAACGCCGCAGCTGGTTTGTCGATACACATTCGATTCAAATCAAGAAAGCATTCTTAAGCCGCTATACCTAACTTCCCATAAAGCTAGTATAACTCTTAAGTTTTCAAACACCAAGTATTTCTTCTCCTTTCAAAATGATTCAAAAAAACTTTTGAAATACTTCAAGTTCTTTCTTATCATATAACAAGCCAGTTATAGTTCAAATCAGTTACCTTTTAAAAACCACATGTATTTTCTTACTAACATAAAGCTGTTATAACCAACTTCCCATAAAGCCGTTATAACACTTTATGTTTTAAACCACTCAAACACATTTAGCACATGACGCCTACCGCATTACATAGTTCACACATATAATTCTATAACAGATAGGAAGATGAACACATACCTCGCGAAATGTATCGACTCACAGCAAAACGCCCAAGTACTTCCAAACGCTCGGCTACTCCTTAAGCCACGATCGCGCCACACGTAGTACATCAACCTATAAGGCCAAGGCGCTTTATTAACATTTAGATCTCATCGTGAACATTCTACCGAAAATTCTAAGACACCCCGCACAGCAGAAATCTCCTCCTCTATCGAGGCCGCTACCAAGCCAACCGTGGTTATACATCTAACCCTAACGTACAATTTACTCCACTGCATTACTACACAAGTCTGATCGAATACAATTCTATGTAATTATAGTTCGAACTCTTCTTTAAATTCGTGCTTAAGTCGCAAGACATCAGTAAGTATTATTCAGCTTAAGTCAAAAGACATCACGATAACTACGCTCAAAGACTATATAGTATACTTCAACTATATAATCTAACAACATGTAATTTCCAATTACAATAGGGACAAGATAATTACCTCGATAAGCCCATAATTATCCGAGTTTAATGTCGATCTTAGCAAAGTTTAGCTCAACTCCGAGCGCCCAACCCGCTCTAAACCACTTAGAGTTCTAACCAACTTCTACACAATACTCCAACCGACTATGGAGATTTTCCTAGGGTTTCTTTTGGACCGACTTTGAAGTATAATAGTATAACTGGCTTTTGTAAAGGTATAACCTTAGAATACTACAAGGTATTTGGCTAAGGTAATTTGGGCATTATAACAATACTTTGAGAGTATTTCTACACCATAAAGGGGTATTATACTAAAACAACTAGGCTAGTGGGTACCCTACTACTAGCAACTCTGGAGTGGCACTACTTCCTACTAGCACCCCTAGAGGGGGTGCTCGCCACAAGTTGGGAGGCCTCGCCGAACTCAACACAAGGGGAGAGAGGATTTTACACTTAGAAACATTTAGGAACGGATGAAGAATTCATCAAAGGGAGAGGGTATTTATAAAGCCAAGGCCAACCAATGGCCAAGATCGAGCAAGTGCTACACAAGTGTAGGCCAAGATATGCCCAAGTGCCCCTAGTCCCTACTCCTTAAAACCTCACAAAATATCTACCAAAATATCTACCACTGACATCCCCATTTCGTCCAAGACGCCACCTTGCCCACCAACGAGGTGCCAAGTGCCGCTCTCTGCTGGTCCAAAATGTTCCGTCTCTGGAAAAATCCGCAAAAATAAGAAAAGACATAGCGGAATTTTCCTTCGCAAGTTATGTAAAACGTTTGCCGAAAAACGACTCTAGCAGGTGCACAAATGCCATTCTGCTTAAGCCACCTAGGCGGGGTGACACGTGTCACCCTCCTATTGGCCCAAAATAAAACATCTTCAAAATATCCACAATGGCCAAAATCTCAAAACAAAGTGGCTCCTACAAAACAGAATTTCTCCCGTGGGCCCCACGTGACCATTTCCAAAATAAAATTCCATAATTCTCTAATATTCGAAGTCCGATACCAAATGGGAATCCAATTCCCATTAACGAACCTTTTCCTTCACAAAACCGGAAACTTTTCCGTGGAAAAATCACCTCTTCTTCCTTTCCACCTTTCGCACGATTCTCGCACGCACGCCCTCGCATACATACCCGGAACTACGGGTATAACATTCTTCCCCTTAGAAACATTCGTCCGAATGTTCCTTCTAAGTCTCAAACGAACACGTGCGATAGTCTTCACTACTATACTTACGAAACAATCCCGCCACACCGCCGAAATACCCACGAAATACTTACATCCAAGTCCACGAGAAACACCTCTAACATCACCACAAATAATACTACTTTTGTCACTTTGCTCGAGATACCACTTTGTCACTTTGCCGCGAGCCTTGCTCCAACGACTCCAACAAATGGTACCGGCCGCACGCGATCACCGCCGCCGTGACACTAATTCTTACTACATTTCCGAGCACGCTTAAGTATCCAAAACTCGCCACACCGTCCGGTGGTACTTTCAAGACCGACCGCCAACTCAACTCTATGCTCGCCGATTATCCGCGACGATTCCTCCGAAATGCCGAACTTCTGCATAAGCTTCACTATCCACACCCCGGAAGCTCAACTAACTATCTCAACTCGCCAACATCGAACCAATCGACCGCAACTTACACTTCCGCCGCAAGGCTTCATAAGGCGACATCCAACACCAAATGGTAGCTCAAACGCTCCTCACGGAGACAACAATCCTCACAACTACCTCAAATCCACGACCGCCCGAGGCGAACGCGATCGAGACTCACCAGTTCTAACCCCGCTCGTAGGACTTTCGAAACAAAACAGCCGTGAATCTGGCTCCATCGTCATAAGGTGAAGGTAGGCACCCTGCAACCTTACAACCTTTCTCGATAAATCAACATCGCCAAGTGAACGGCCCCATCAAGAACACGATGGGTTGCTCATCGCCCGACCACCGGCCGAACGCATCCACGAACTCAGACGCTGGTTAACTAAACTTGGGCTAACACCTCGACCTTACCAAGGCGACCACCCCAAACCGACCGCTACTAAACCCGCCGCGGTTGACCAAGACGAGTCTTCAACCGACCTCCAAGGCGCAAATACCACCTCCCGGCGGAACAATCTTATTAAACACGCTACGAAAACCTAGCGGTCTTCTTAGCTCAACTACCCTCTTTCATTTCATACTACTTGTGGACTTATTCAGAATAACTGACCGTTCAAGCATCGTGCCTTACCCCGGCACCCTAGTGATACATACATCGAGAAAATCATAGAACATAAAACATGAGTCATTTAACAAAAGATATAATAAATAAACAAAGCAACCAAAATGGGCTGCCTTCAAGATATACATAAAACCCGAATGGGCTTTAATCCTTTTACAACCCCGCCACAACAAGATTACAGCACTTAAGATATATTAATGACTATGACGACAGGCTCGCCATACCACGAATGCAAGAATCCTACAACTCAGGAACACCTACTAAAAGATAAGCCTCCGAGAAACGGAGCTTCAAATGCTGAATCGTGATCCTATGAGCGAGGATCCACGATCGACGCATTCTACCGCAGATGAACGCAGCTTCAAGGAGGTCGGCATAACAGTACCAAGTATGTGAAATCAGACATCAGAATGAAATCATACTAGTCTATATAAAGCAGAGACATGTATGATAACCAAACTACGCTTCACAACATAAAACATCATCCTCCAATATAATCTACGGGTCTCACGCCCACAACATCAATCGTTCAGACATGGCCGCATGCCCCTGAATACAGACGGTAGACATGTCCATGATGCAACAACAATACTAATGTCCCATGGCCACATGCCCTGGACGCATCGGTGTAGACATGTCCATGGACTTCAACAACAAGACAAAGAATCCAATGGAAGCATACCTGGCGCTACGATCGCGGTCGATGTCCAAAGGGAAAATAAGACAACATTCCAATGGACGCATACCCGCGGCGCTTACGATCGTCGCGTCGATGTCCAAGGGAAATCACAAGGCGATAATCAAATGGAAACATACCCGCAGCGCTCGATCGTGTCGATATCCAAAGCGACAACCACAAGACCTTAACCAAATGGAAGCATACCCGCGCTACGCGATCGTGTCGATGTCCAAAGCGATTAACAACAATAATACTATCAGTGAACGCATCTGGAATTTCTCCGTCACCGCGCACATCCAAGTAAGTTCTCAACTACCAACCGACCTCTATCGAGACGCCAGAATACGTAAACACAACGCTTGTACAATAAAGGCTATCATCACAAGCATAGGCAAGTTTCACAACAACAAGCATAGGCAAGTTTCACAACAACAAGCATAGGCAAGTTTCACACAACTCAAAGTACTTTCATTTTATGCCAAAGTCCGGGTTTTTAACCCCAAAGTACTACATACGTTAAGTTCTTTTTTAAAAGAGATCCATTACTTTTATAAAGTCACCCGATACCCGTAGTATTAGAATGACCAACCCACCTTCCTTTTCAAAATCAAGTAACAACATTCTTTTCCTAAGTTCCAGTTTGCCTAGTTTCAATTACTCAAGCTTCTCATTTTCAAATGGTTTCATAGTTCCCCAAACTTAATCACTTGATTCCTTTTAGAACAATCGAAAGTAATATATGTCAAATACGCGAGTAGTTTATTCTCGTTTATAACGATCTTATTACAGCTTGAAACATGATCTAGAAAATGTAATATCATTTTGTCTCATCTTAGCTTCTATGCAGATGGAGGTTTCTACCGGTTTTAATACAACACATCATTATTCAAAGACATTTTCCTTTATTAACTGCGGTGGTCTGTCGATACACATTCGATTCCCAAATCGAAACATTATCCCTTTAAAACCAAGTACTATTACTCACGAATGAGGTTTCACACAAACATCCTCATTAAAACAAATAAGTTAAGTCTCTTATCTTATAAGATCAAGTCTCTTAACTTCTAACATCAAGAAACCATTTTCTTACCTACATAAAGTCGTTATAACCAACTTCCCATAAAGCCGTTATAACACTTTATGTTTTACAACAATCAAATACACTAACACATGTACGCCTACCAGACTACATAGTTCACACATATCATGCTAGAAGAGACGGAAGAGGTCCACATACCTCGCGACGATTTATCGACAATAAGCAAAATGCTCCAAGTACTACAACCTTGCTAGCCCTTTCCACTCCTCGAGTAGAATACGCTACTCTTAGTACTTTCTACCTATAAAGGTCAAAACGCCTATTAACCCCAAAACATAAGTTTCTATCTTTCTATAGAAAATTCGGCAAACTCTCCCCGCAACAACAGAAATCTCCTCCTCTATCGAGGCCGGCTACTAAGCCAACCGTGGGGTTTACACGCCTAACCTGACGTGTACAATTCTACACAAGCCTACCGCAATACATTTCATGTAAATACAGTTCACTTTATTCTTCAGCTTAAGTCAAAAGACATTGCGAATCACTATGTAGTTCCATATATAGTATACTCAACTATATACTCTAACAAACATGTAATTTCCAATTACAATACAGAGGACAAGATAATTACCTCGATAAGCCCAAATTATCCAAGTTATAATGTCGATCCTTGAGCAAGGTTTAGCTTCACCCGCGCTCCAAACCACTCCAAACAACCCTTAGAAGTTCTAACTAACTTCTACTCAAATACTTCCAACCAATGACACTAAGAGAGGGAAGGCCCCGCATCGATTGAACATTTTTGGATTTAACCTAAACTTTTCCTTACGTAAACGTATAAATACACTCTTTCTTTTGCACGTCAGTTCCGTGACGCGATGTAAGGCAAGTGGCAATAAGATCGCTTCAGCACGGTATAACATCTACTCTCTAAAAAAGGGCCAAATATCTACACAAATCATCACCACAATCCTTCAACTCAATTCGTGATCAAGCTACCCCACGACTGCCACACTCACACGCCTCCTAAACTCGGCGCCAGCTTCATATTCGAATCACACGCCAATCTCCCAATCTTCGCCAAAATTATCGCAAAGTAGGCAATTTCCCTCACGTGATCCAACGCGTCATCGAAAAACCGAAGATTTATCGTTAATATAATATCTAAGACAATAACCGAACAACTCTACACATCTTCAAACAAATATATTTTCCACTCCACGTGCATCAAAATCTCAAAACAATTCCGTTAATAGAAATCGCAGAATACTCAGACATAACACGGCGACCACAAATTCCACGCCTCTAATAGCATAACGATCTATCCCCAAGCCCATAACGATTTTCTTCAACAAATCGCCTCTTCGCATCTCTCTCTGCCTCTCGCCACACGAAACATCTAACGCTCAAACATTCCTCTAAAGGTTCTCAACTAATATCCATTCCACTCGCCAAAACTCGCAAATATCCCTAATGCACTCGTTTAACATCACAATTCCTTTCAACGCCCGTGAATCCTACAACACGATTCATACGCATACCAAACTAACATCATCGTCACTACTACTCTGCCATTACTAACCACAAAATACCTCCATACTGCCATTACTAAACATCCGCGGGCCTCGACTGAAACCAATTCTACATCCTCGCACCATAAAACCCAACTCATTTGACCACCCAAAACGTCACCCACACTGGTCCTAACCCGACCATATTTACTATACCCACGTACATCCCAACATTAACGAAAGCTACATATCCTTCACTTTGTACACAAATAAATCCCAAAATCCTACTACCCGACAAAGCATCAAAATAACACTAATGAGACCTACTCAAATCCTTGAAAGGAAAACTACAGCGACCCTACTACCACCACCCCAGACATATCCTCCTCCTAACGATCCTAACTTTACACTTAGTCGCAATATAACCCCCGCATGAAAAATAGCCTTGGCAAAATACCATAATCTTACCGCTTCACTTAATCATACGGGAGATTGATCGCACTCTCAACAT
Organism: Przewalskia tangutica; assembly: GCA_029844215.1. Classification (NCBI taxonomy): domain Eukaryota; kingdom Viridiplantae; phylum Streptophyta; class Magnoliopsida; order Solanales; family Solanaceae; genus Przewalskia; species Przewalskia tangutica. Next base: position 82,867,994 of record CM056720.1, on the reverse strand, counting down.
ATAGGCTCACCGCAGGACTATCGCGCACTCCCCAACCCGCAAATAAGAGCCCTCTTCACTCCAACACCGCCCGCCGGTGCAACAAACTCCCTCGCGGACCTCCGCCAACGGCTCACGCGTGCGTCCGAAACCATCGCCCACCGCGGCCACCTCAACTGACCTCAGAGGTATAATATCACGTCTAAGATCGGCTACACCACTGCGACGCGAACGGTTTTACTCCTCGCATACCTTCGCGCACCGTCATTCCGGATGCTCAAACATCGCAGATTCATCCTCGCCCCGGAAATTCGCACCGGGCTATCCTCAAAGCTCCGTGATGTATACTAATATTGCAGTATCTGAATCCCTGCGAAGCTACTTCGACTGACTATCTGGGTTCGAACTCACATCAAGAGATCACCGGGCACCCGCGACCTCGCCTCATTGCCCTCAAAATAAGTCACCCATCATTACGGCAGCACTCTCGACTCCCCGTCTGACCCCAATCGATGGCAGATTTTCCCAAAGCTCATGACCAGAACTCGATCAACACGCGTTGTAAACTATCGCTCGCCCGTGCGAATCATCCTTTCCACCGCTCTCCGCCATACAAAAGTCCCGCAAACTAACTTCGCCATCGCGCGCGCATTCCATCTCAAACTGGAATAAGCGCCATCGCTTCTGCTGATCGGATTTCCTTCGCGAGGCATAATCGTAAAACATACGCAAGCAAAAACTACACATGTAATAAGTACTTCTTTTAGAAGAATGGAAACTAACTTAAATGTCCAGAAGTAACTTTACAATTTTCTGATTAAGGCACGATCAGATGGTAAAAATGGAAACTAATCAAACTCTATCAGCCTTTATTCGAAGACACAATATATTTATACCACTTTTGTAACGCTATCTTGCTACGATTAATCCGCCCGATACACGTAATGTCCTCTCAGAACCAGCACGCTTAACATACATCGTGAGAAATATAATGAAATAACAGCTAACCAAAACAAGAAACAAATTTGATTCAGCAAAGATTAATGGGCTTTTATATATAAACCTCAACGCTTTAACTTTACAACCTGATTTCACTATAACTTCTAAGATTATAATCATGACCAACACTCGCCATACCTCAATGCATGCATCCTACAACTCATACTCAAGATACACTCCTAAAGAAACCTGAGTTTCAAACGGCCGCACAATCTGATCCTAATGGATCCAAGATGTACTATCTACAACGCAACGCTAAGAGGTAAGACAACAGTACTGGCGCATTAAAGATCAGAAATGAAATCATACTAGTTCATATAAAGCAGAGACATGATAACCAAACTGCTTCCACAACATAAAAGTTATCCTCCAATAATCTACGTCACACGCAATATCAAGCACATGTATATCCATGATCAAACATGGCCAACATGCAACACCTTATCACCGTGATCAGATCAAACGCCTGGATTTAACTAACACTAATCAAAGAATCAATACATCGCCACTCGTCCACATGTCCAACAAAATAATACAACATCCGCCAAATGAGGACCAACAAGCACGCCACGCCGCATCCAAAATGCAACTCGGCCATAATCGTGGAACATACCCACCAACCCGACTCGTATCCGCCACCGCTCCATGCTCAATCAAAACTGCATAACGCAATCTCCCCAAAGTATTAACAACAATAAATACCATATCATAACGCATGTCCGTGACATCACCCGCAATCAAAAACCAACATGAACTCCATCAACTCCCGAGCCCACGTAAACACAACGCTGCACACAAAGTATCATCACAAGCATAGTAAAGTTTCACAAATAACAAGCATATAAGAAGTTTTACAACAACAAGAGTAGGTGTGTTTACACAACTCAAAGTACTTTCATTTTATGCTAAAGTCCAAGCTTTTAACCCCAAAGTACTATACACGCAAGTGTTCCTTTTTAAAAGAGATCCATTACTTTTATAAAAGTCACCCGACACCGTAGTGATAGAATGACCAACTCAATCTTCCTTTTCAAAAATCATAAACATTCTTTTCCTAAGTTCCGCTTTTTGCCTAGTTTCAATTATACTCCAAGCTTCTCATTTTCAGCCTACGGTTTCATAGTTCCCCAAACTTAATCACTGATTCCTTTTAGAACAATCAGAATATATGTCAAATACGTGAGTAGTTTATTCTCGTTATAAGCGATCTTATTACAAAGAAATTCATGATCTATGGAAAATGTAATATCATTTTGTCTCATCTTAGCTTCCATGCAGATATGCAGATGGAGCTTTCTACCGGGTTTTAACATAATAACACATCATTATTCAAAGATATTTTATTAACGCTCGCAGCTGGTTCATGATGACACATTCTCTGATTCCCAAATCGGGTGAAACATTATCCCTTTAACGGCAGTACTAAGCTACTCATTACTCACGATGAGAGTTTCGGCACACAGATCTGCCTGGCCCGCGGATCGGTAGTCCACCGGCACCCAAGTAGTCATACATCGGGCAGGAAATCGCCGAAATATAAAACAAGACATGAAACGCTTTATAAAATAACATACGTTTACGCGAGAAAACACCGCTTTCTAAGCATATATATATAATCATAGTTCAAGATAGGCTTACATCCGACAATCGCATAAATACTTACTACGCGTAACTTCTAAGGAAATATATAACTATGCGCGGATACCCGCTCACTACACTCGAACGGGTATAGAAACCATCTGCCAATGCAGATTATCATACCGTAAAGAGCCCCTGGTTAGATCATTTGAGCTCCCGACACCAACGCAGGATCCTAAGAACGCGGACTAGCACCGCTATTCCCTCTTACTCGCGCAAGATGAACGCAGCCTCCCTCAAGCGAGGTTTCAAGACAACAGGTACTTATGCTAAACCAGTAAAGTACTTAAACGTAAACATATCATTTTAAAACCAACCACAAATACGTATTTAAACAACTAAGGAAACCGCATATAGTGCTACATCACAAACAAGAGTAATAATAGTAATCAGAATGAGTCTTCATTTGTCTAGCCGCGAATGATCAAACAGGCCACTCGCCTCATCATCATTCTCGCAGCCTAATCCCTGACTCCTGAGTCCGCATAGCCACTCACGGGCCCGCATGAGGTATAACCCCGCATCGGCGTAAATACTCCTGCATCGCCCCGACTCGCTGTCCGCACGGCTGCACTGCATCGGCAGGTATAACCCCGCATACTAACTCGAACTCTCGTAGCCCGCATAGGCCCTCGACCCGCATGAGGTATTTCCTAATCACGGTCCTGCATCGCCCGAAGCTCCACTCTCATCGGAGGGCACTTTAACCCCTGTGATCATCTCAAGAGGTGAGTGATAGATACTAACATAACAACTTATCTTTAAACAACATAAGCAAAACACGGATACTCACCTATACAAACGTTACAAGATACTAACACACATAGCATCATATCATGTCCACTTATCAAACCATTTTTATTATTCTTTCACAATACAAGTCATATAAACACATAGGCAAACTTGTTTCTTTTATAAAACTTGCCGTTATACTTACCCCATAAAGCTAGTATAACTCTTAAGCTTCGCTTTAAAACCAATTAGTTCTCTTCTCATAATATGGATTCAAAGAGTCTTTGAAATGTTTTCATTCTTATTATTCAGCTTAAGCCGCAGGCATTGCAGTATTATTCAAAGCTTAAGTCGGTGCATTGCCGTAGTATTATTCAGCTTAAGTCAAAGACATTGCCGTAGTTATATTGTAAAATATCACGCTTTAGAAGAATCACATACCTTCTCAAATAAAACCACCCGCTAAGTCAATATGTCATACAGCAGAGTCACCCCATAATAGTCACAGATATCTATTAAAGACTACTCAAGGTCATTCTAAACAGTGGGTTCATAATTTACTGTAAGTCTGGAAGACTTCCCTACCCGAGCTATATAAGTTCATCGTGAAAATAAATTCATGTAAGTACAGCTGATTATTCTTCTTTAAACCCTTCTAAGCGATTAATACTTCAATTCTATTCTGTGATATACTTCTAAGTATTTATACTTATTCTTATACTATAACAGAAGTATTCTCTAATTCAAAAGAGGGTTAGGATTATTACCCTGCAGAAGCCCAATAATATCCTAGAAAAGTCACTACCGAGCAAGGTTTTGCTCTGTTGTATGCTCTAAGAACCTTGTAGTTCTTCACAACTCTCTACCAAGTACTAAGGTATCTGGGCTAGGTATTTCGCATTATAACGATACAAGCATGCAACTTTTCTACCAAGGTGGGGTAGATTTTTCACAAAGCAGTGGTATTCTACGAGGCCTTCAAGTGAGAGGAGGAGTGTTGACTAAAAGAGCTGCAAAGTGCTGAGAGTGAGAGATTTTCAAGACTGAGCTTTGGACAAGAACTCTTCATCTTGCTGGGTATTTATAGGTCAAGAAGTGGCCAACCAATGGCCAAGATTTAGACAAGTGCAAGGCAAGTGTAAAGTGAGGATTAACTATACACAAATATCCTACCAACTCTCGATTCGGCAAGGCACCAAAACGCGCTACATCCCATTCCAATTCGTCCCATGGATCTATCTGTTCACCAATCGAGGTGCCAAGTGTCGCTCTCCCGTGGTCCAAAATGTTTCTGCCTCTGAAAAATCCGCAAAATTAGAAATGGCATAGCCGTAATTTACCCTACGTAAAGCCGTGGGAACGCTTCGCGGAAAACTATTCGCTTTCATAGTCAGGCCTAAAAAAACGCTTTGCCTAAACTTTAAGGCTAGACTTTCGTGACGTATTCCTTACGCACATACTGGAAATACGGTATAACATTCTCTCTCCTTAGAAACATTCATTCCGAATGTTCTTTCCAGACAAATATCAAGGTTTAAACAGCTTGAATGCCACACACTACCACAGAAGCAACACATAGGCGTAAACGATAACTAAAATTTACAAGAGGAAAGGAATTTACTCGAGGTGCTGGGAAATAGCGAGGATACTTCCGCCTCATGCCCTCCGCCTCCCATGTCATCTCCTCCCGAGCCTGCTCCGCCACAAGACTTCGACGGCCACGCCCTTCGGGTCCGCAGACGCCTAACTCCGACGATCGACTATCGCGCATGGAATCTCCTCATACGATAACCCCTGGCCACCGACATCACACCTGCACTCTAGACGGATCCCCGATACATCTCTCAAAGATAGATACGTGAAACACGGACGCACCGCTTCCAGACGGACGGCAGATTCAACTCGTGAGTAACCTCGCTTACCTCGCGACAACTAAACGCTTAACGCATTCTACCAGCTTCCTTCTTCCCGATCTCATCACACCTTCATGGGTGACACCTTTAGAAAACCTAATCATGAACTCCGAACTCAAGATGTCGACGACGATGATCCGTGATATCGATTGGCCGACTCCGAGTCAATAGCCGCCTTGATAAGTTTCACTTTATCCACCGCTCAACAAACCGGGTCCCACTAGCCGCCTCGCCACATCGAACCAACCTATAGGCGATCCGCACTTCCTCCCATACAAGCGCCTCATAAGGCGCCTATCTGAACACCGGAGGTAGCTATTATTATATGCAAACTCAATCTGCAGGCAAATGATCCTCCCAACTACTACTAAAGTCAATAACACAAAGCTCGCAGATATCCTCAAGAGTCCGATAGTGCGCTCGCCTGTCCGTCTGCTCGTGATGAATGCAAGATTCGTGCTCACCAAGGCCCCTAAACCCTCTCGAAGGGACTCTCTGCTTAGCCAGAATCGGGCTCCTCTGTCTGGATATGATCAAGTAGGGACTCTGCGCACCACGATCTCTGATGTAAAGTTCGCATAATCTCACCAAAAGTCGCCCCGACGGAAGAAGCTGGCTGATTTTGTCACCGCCGATTTATAACTCATATAGAATCATGTCTCCTCCGAGCGAGGTAATCCCGCGATGAAGTCCATGTTGATTACCTCCCACTCTGTGCCTGATCTCAATCGTTCAGAATAAACCACCGTGCCTCCGTGCTCTACCTTCACCGCCGATAACACGCACCGAGCTACTTAACTCGCAACGCCCCTCTTCAAGCCATCCCACCAATACACAGATCTAAGGTCGTCGGTACATCTTGGTCGACCCTGACGGATAGAGTAACGCTACCGTGCTTCCCAAGAACTCGCCGCCAAGTCCTCAAACATCCGAACACATACCGCTTCTCAAACCTTAGCACCCCATCGTGCTACTCCAAAAGGACCTTGCCTCACGTAAGAGTCAGACACGATATCGAATCAAAGCCGATCTCTCGAACCGCTTTCTTCACCTCCTCGATTTACGGAAGACTCGCAACCTCACGAACTCTAACCCCATCGCTATCGTAATCAATCAAACGACACCAAGGCTCGCTAATCGATGCAAATCACGAACTATGTCCTCCTCTCTAGTCGCACATCCGATAGCTCCCATCGACCTACGACTCAGCAGCATTCGCCACAACATCGCCTTCCCGTGGTATAGGATATCAACATCAGAATCCTAAGCAACTCTAACCACCGCCTCGCCGTAAGTTCACCTCTGGTCAAGATATACCTGAGGCTCTGTGGTCCTGTGAAAATATCCACGCGAACCCCATACAAATAAGGCTCCAGATCTTCAAAGCGCGAATCACGCCGCTAACTCCAAATCACAAGCGGTAGTTCCTCTCGGTTTCTTCACCGCCGACGATATGCTATAACCCCGCCATGCCGTGATCAATACACATCCCAACCCGATGCCCGACGATCACAATACACGGCATAACCATCCTGGACCTCCAAGAGTAAGAACGGGCGGGCCGCCGCTTCTTTCAAAGAATCGAAACCCCGCCACAAGCATCACCATCAAACTCGGGTCGCCTTTCCGAGTCACTTAGTCAACGGTGCGTAGATAGAAGCAAACTTCACGAATCCCGAGCATAACTCGCAAGTGCCTAAAATCGCGAACCTTCGCTGAGTAAGAGTTCCCGCCAAGTCCTCGATCGCTTCGACTGCCAGATTAACTCGGAATGCCATCACTCCATAATATGCCCAAGAAACGCGCATCAAGTCAACCAAAACTCACATTTGGAAAACTTGGCGCATAATCGTGGTCCCGAGAATCACAAGATAGCCTCAAACGCCCGTGACGCTCCTCGCCTGAGCGAATAAACTAAGATATCATCAATGAACACTATCACAAACGTGTCCAAAATGGTTCGAACACCTTGCTCATCAAATCCATGAATACCACGAGCATCGTCAACCCAAAAGACATGACTCTAACTCATAATGCCCGACGTCCGAATGCAAGTGGACATCCACCTCTCTCGACTCGCACTGATGATAGCCCGATCGCAGATCAATCTTCGAGAAACATCTCGCACTTCGCAATCGGGTCGAACAAATCATCAATCCCGTGCGGGTATTCGTTTTAATGGTCACCTTGTTCACCGCCAGAATCAACATTACACGCGCAGCTGGCCCCGCCCTTCTTCTTCACGAACAATACCGCTTCTGCGAGAAACACCGCCTAATGGCCCTTCTCTAGCAAATCCCTGCCGATCCTTCAGCTTCTCAACTTCTGCAGTGCCATTCGTATGGCGGAATGGAAATAAAGCCGAGTATCCGCAATATGTCAATACAAAACTCAATCTCCTCTCGAGGGATACCCGAGGTCATCCGGGAACACGCCTGGGAACTCACGACCACGGAACCGATCAAAATCTGGTACCGCAAATTCTCGTGATCAAACACTCGAACTAGACGGTAGATATACCCTTCTCGCACTATCTTCCTAGCCTCGAGGTAGGAAATAAACTCTACCTCTACGATACCGTGCTCCTCCCACTCAACAACCGCCTCAGAAACTGGAACTGCATTACTTCTCTCTCAGCTTCACATTGGCATAGCAAGTTAAGCTAGCCAATCCATCCCCATAATCATGTCGGGTCAATCATCTCCAACTCTATCAAGTTTCCGCCAGTGGTCCACGATCAGAACGGTCACAGACAAGCCCTATATACCCGCCGAGCTACCACCGAATCACCCACCGCGTAGCTACCTCGGAAGTGGTTCATGGACTCGTGCTCTATCCCTATCCTACTAGCAACAAGTGGGAGATATATAGACGTAGTAGAACCCTGATCTATCAAGGCATAAACATCAAACCTGAACCGATAAGGTACTGGACGACATCAGCGAGGCCTCCCGATCCTCGCTTACCGACAAAGCATAAATGCGCTCGAGGACCGCGAATCGACTCGAGCCACGACTCTCTCGCCGACTGGCCGACCCACGAGCACCCCGCCCGGGCGAGTAATCAGAGATGACGGCGCCACGTAACTCGGCGTCGGGCCCTACCACCGCCACGCCTGGCCGACACCTCGCAGCGACCCCGCCGCTACAATCAGAATAAGATCCATAAGAGTACCACACTTCCCGTGAATGGATCTACCGTGACGGCCACACCGGGTGGTCCCGATCGCCGCACCGCTACTCGACGCCCAAGCCCTGGCCCTGTTCGCCTCAAAACTCGGGCCAGGCCGGTGACTGCGTGCGAGTGCTCAGCCGGCCGCGGTGCGACCTAGACCGCCACGAGGCCGCCACCACGAGCAACTACCGTAAGCCCTCCGCCCCGGCCTTCTTCTCACCGCCCGCCCACTCGCCGACCGCGCTCTCGCATCCAAGGGCGCGAGCTCGCACGCGGTAATGTCCATACCCGGCCGAGAGAAACCCCGCATGACTCGCCATATAGTCGCTTCAGCCCGCGACATAGCGGTACCCTATCCTCCATATCGCTACCAATGCCGGGACATATCGAGCCAATGAATCAAACTCGACATCAGACTCCCGACAAGCAGGCCCTCTCGCCTCAGCAGAAAATCTATCACCCGCGCCTCCTCATCCGCGAGGCAAGAAGTGAGCGAGGAAAGCCTCCGAGAACTCATCCCAAGTACCGGGACGCAGGCTCTCCCGATAACTCCCATGAATCAAACCAATCGATCGCAGATCACGCAAATTTACGTGGAACCAAAGATCACGACCGCCTCCGACGCCCGATCACTAAATCCTTCGCGGGCGGATTAACTCCTCGCGATCATCCTCCGCCACCCATAAAACTCCCGCGGCTACAACTCAAGAAATCTCGTAGTCTCAAACTATCCGCCTCCGTACCACGGCGCGATCGAGTCGAGCCGAACCGAACCGCCGTGATCCAATCTCTCTCAGACGCCACAACTTTAGCCAAAAGTCACATCTCTCAGACCCTAACCTCCGCCCCAGCCGCGGGATGAGGCGCGGGTACTGTGGTCTCAGGCTGGCCGGGCGGCGCCATGTAACCCGCCGCCTCGTATAGACCTGGCCCGAGCCTCAGGACTGGGTGTCTCGCTAGCAGCCTCCCGCTTTGCCCTTCTGGGCCCTGTTGCCTTACGCGAGGCATAATCGCATAGAAAGGAATACGTTAGAGGGTCCAACCTATAACACGCCTCTAAAGCACGATCTCGTAATGAGAAGAATGGAAACCAATCCTAAATATCCTATAGCCTCTCGATTATCGCGTGGTGCACAACACACCGATAATCAAGACTCTACTAGATACGGCTCAGACACTTTCCGAGGATTAATCGCTCGATACCACTTTTGTCACGACTGCCTGGTTCGTGGATCGTGCCTCAATGGCACCCAAGTAGTCATACATCGCAGAAATCAATGAAATATAAAACAAGACATGAAACAGCTTTATAAAATAAGACACGCTTTATGGAGAAAACACCGCTTTCGATATATATATAATCATAGTTCAGCGCTACATCCGACATCGCATAACATGACTACTGCACTTCTAAGGAAATATACAACTATGGCGGGACAGGCCCGCCATACCCTCGATCAGATAAAACTATCTACAACAGGAGATCATACCAAAAGTAGAGCCTCCTAAGAGATGGAGCTCCCGACACCAACGTAGGGATCCTAAGAATGCGGATCTAGCACTGCTGCCCTTACCTCGCGGATGAACGCAGCCTCAAGGAGGTCAAGACAACAGTACTAAGTATGCTAAATCAGAAGTACTTAAATGAAACATATCATTTTTAAAACCAGTTTACAAATATGTATGAAACAACCATGAAACCGCATATAGTGCCACATCACAAACAAGAGCAATAATAGCTGTAATCAGAATGGTCTTGTCTAGGCCGCGAATGATCGAACAGGCCACTCGCCTCATCATCATTCTCGCAGCCTAACTCGACTCCCGAGTCCGCATAGGCCACTCACGGGCCCGCATGAGGTATAACCCCGCATCGAGGGTAGCTACTCCGGCGTCGTCCCCGACTCGGGTCCGCATGGCCACATTGCACTGCATGAGGTATAACCCCGCATACTAACCTCGAACTCTCGTAGCTCGCGATAGGCCCCCGACCCGCATGAGGTATTCTCGAATCACGGTCCTGCATCACTCGAAGTCTACCCCGCGTGGAGGGCTTAACCCCGGATCATCTCAAGAGGTGAGTGATAGTATACTAACATAACAACTTATCTTTAAACAACATAAGCAAAACAAGGATACTCACCTATACAAACGTTACAAGATACTAACACACATAAAGATCATATCATGTCCACTTATCAAACCATTTTTATTATTCTTTTCACAATACAAGTCTGTTATAAACACATAGGCAAACTTGTTTCTTTTATAAAACTTAAGTGGTTATACTTACTTCCCATAAAGCTAGTATAACTCTTAAGCTTCTGTTTTTAAAAAAAACCACTAGTTCTCTTCTCATAATATGATTCAAGAGTCTTTTGAAATGTTTTCGGTTCTTTATTATTCAGCTTAAGCGGCAGGCATGCTGTAAGTATTATTCAGCTTAAGTGAGGCATTGCCGTAGTATTATTCAGCTTAAGTCAAAGACATTGCCGTAGTTATATTGTAAAATATCATGCTTTAGGAAGAATCACATACCTTCTCAAATAAACCACCGCTAAGTCAATATGTCGCGCACAGAGTCACCTATAATAGTCACGATATCTATTAAAGACTACTCAAGGTCATTCTAAATAGTGGGTTCATAATTCTACTTGAAGTCCGGCAAGACTTCCCTACCGGTGAGCTATATAAGTTCATCAGAAAACAAATTCCATGTAAGCAGCTTTGATTATTCTTCTTTAAACCCTTCTAAGTGATTAACACTTCAATTCTATTCGTGATATACTTCTAAGTATTTATACTTATTCTTATACTATAACAAGAAGTATTCTCTAATTCAAAAGAGGGTTAGGATTATTACCTCGGTAAGCCCAATAATATCCTAGAAAAGTCGCTACCGAGCAAGGTTTTGCTCCTAAGTCAGATGCTCCAAGAACCTTGAAGTTCTTCACAACTTCTACCAAGTACTAAGGTATTTGGGCTAGGTATTTTGGGCATTATAACGATACAAGAAGGTAACTTTTCTACCAAGGGAGGGGGTAGATTTTTGGCTAGGCTAGTGGTATTCTACGAGGCCTTCATGGGAGGAGGAGGAGGTGTTGGACGAAAAGAGCTACAAAGGGAGAGAGAGGATTTTCAAGACTTGAAAGCTTTGTGGATGAAGAACTCTTCATCTTAAGGGGTATTTATAGGTCAAGTTGGCCAACCAATGGCCAAGATTTAGACAAGTGCAAGGCAAGTGTAGTGAGGATTAACTATACACAAATATCCACCAACTCTCGACTTTGAGCAAGGCACCAAAACGTGCCAATCCCATTCCATCCCAATTGGCCCCACGATTTATTCAAGTCCACCAATTGGAGGTGCTGTCGCCTCTCCGTTGGTCCAAAATGTTTTCGCCTCTAAAAATCCGCAAAATTAGAAATGGCATAGCGGAATTTACCCTACGAAAGTCGGGAACGCTTTCGTCGGAAAACTATTCTGCTTTTGTGAGAACAGCCTAAAAACGCTTTGCCTAAACTTTAAGGCTAGACTTTCGACGTATTCCCTTACGCATACACTGGAAATACAAGTATCATAGCTTCACACAAACATCCTCATTAAAACAAATAAGTTAAGTCTCTTATCTTATAAGATCAAGTCTCTTAACTTCTAACATCAAGAAAACCATTTTCTTACCATAAAAGTCATTTATAACCAACTTCCCATAAAGCCGTTATAACACTTTTATGTTTTACAACAATCAAATACAATTAACACACGTACGTGTACACTATAGTGCACATATCACATGCTAGAAGAGATGGGAAGAGGTCCACACCGCGACGACGATTTATCGACAATAAGCAAAATGCTCCAAGTACTACAACTGCTAGCCCTTTCCACTCTCGAGTAGAATACGCCACTCTTAGTACTTTCACCTATAAAGGTCAAAACGCCTATTAACCCCAAAACATAAGTTTCTATCTTTCTATAGAAAATTCTAAAGACTTCCCCGCAACAGAAATCTCCTCCTCTATCGAGGCCGCCACCAAGCCAACTGGGGGTTTACACGCCTAACCTGACGTACAATTCTACACAAGCCTACCGAATACAAACCTATGTAAATACAGATTCGATTCTTTATTCTTGAGCTTAAGTCAAAAGACATCATTAATACTAAGTAGTTCCATATATAGTATACCTCAACTATATACTCTAACAAACATGTAATTTCCAATTACAATGATAGAGGACAAGATAATTACCTCGATAAGCCCAAAATTATCCAAGTTATAATGTCGATCCTGAGCAAGGTTTAGCTCACTCAAGGCCCAAACCACTCCAAACAACCCTTAGAAGTTCTAACCAACTTCTACTCAAATACTTCAACCAACTGAAGATTTCCTTGTGGTTTCTGGCTGAGACTAAAAGGACAAAAGGTAGTATTTGACTCTACGTAAAGAGGTATCTTTGGAATACTACAAGGTACAAGGCTAAGGTATTTTGGGCATTATAACCATACTAGGAGAGTATTTCTATACCACAACACGGGTATTATACGAAACAACTAGGCAGTGGTACCCTACCCAGACCTCACAAGGGAGGGAGACTCACCCGCCAAAGGCCACTTTCATGGAGAGAGAGCTCTTGACGAGAGTCAACAAGAGGGAGGGGAGGTTTCAAGACTTGGAAGATTTGGATGAATGAAGTCTTCAAAGAGAGGGTATTTATAGGAAAGCCAAAGGCCAACCAACGGCCAAGATCAAGCCACGCAAGGCATAAGGCCTTGATCAAGCCAAGCACCCTAACCCTACTCCACAAAACACGGCACAAAACAAGCCACAAAACAAGGCCAAAACAAGGCACAAAACAAGGAACCAATAGGGCCAAACGTGAGCCAAAAGATCAAGCCACCCGTGAACCACATCTTCCACTGACGCCCACTGCTTCCAATGTGAGGTGACACGCCACCTCCCGTTGGTCCAAAATGTTTCGCCTCTGAAAAATCCGCAAAATTAAAAAGGACATAGCCGAATTTTCCCTACGAAGTTGGAAACGTTTCGTCGAACGACTTACAATCGACTTGGCTCAAACGTAACTTCTCGCTGCCACCGGGGTGACACGTGTCACCCTCCTATCGCCCTCAAAAACGTCTTTCAAAAATATCCACAATGGCCAAAATCTCAAAACAAAGTGGCCCTACAAACCGTAAATTTCTCCGTGGCCCCATATGACCATTTCCAAAATAAAATTCCATAATTCTCTAATATTCCAGAAGTCCGAATACCAAATCGGGAATCAATTCCGTTAACGAACCTTTTCTTCACAAATAACCTAAACTTTTCCGAAAACTCACATCTTTCTTTCTTTTCAAAATTTGCCAGACGCCGCATCGCCTCACATACATACCCACAACTACGGGTATAACATTATCCCAAACACCTCACGCACTATGCACTCCTATAAGTGGTCAAACATAAACATACGTCTACCAGATGGCCTTACCTCTAAGGTCTTCGTATAAAGCTCTAAGGCTCACACTTTCTATCCTCCAAAATCTTACTCGGTTAACCCACCATGATTTCTAATCACAACTAACACTCGCTATCGTAACATAGCACTTAAGGTATACTCACCTTGAAAGTTACCAAGGACTCACGCCTCGCCCTTCTCGCCCCGTTAACCCGTCGATCTCTATGTTTCTACTCGCGCATAAGCCCGCATACGTGCCATGCCAAGCCCAATCAAGAATTACTTTGCACAACCCTTTCTTAGGTAGTCATCAAGACTCGCATACTCCAGATACTCTCCGTAGCCAAATCCATGGCTAGTAACAGGTTGCCTTTGCAATCTATATTCTCGCTCCTGGCCGCGAAGGCGTTCACATATCATGGACGCAGCAGGAACCGCCGCCGCCATGCTTAAACTCTGAGGCTAGTGACGCCGCAGAAATCCCGAATGAAGCACTACCCTAGGTAATGATTTGGGCTCGCCTCTCGTGACCTCAGACTTTCAAACTCGCAGCTTCCTCGGCCGCTTGCCTCCCGCCCGGCCGCTTCCTACGCGAGGCATAGCGGTAAGGAAAGAAATACGTTAGAGGTCCAACTTACAACACGCCTCTAAGGCACGATCTCAGAGTGAGAAGAATAGAAACCAATCCTAAATATCCTATAGCCTCACGATTATTGGCGGTGCACAACACACCGATAATCAAGACTCTGACCGGATACGGTCAGAGACACTTTCCGAGGATTAATCGCTCACGATACCACTTTTGTCACGACCCGTTCGGGCCCGTGGTCGTGCCTTACCCGCACCCTAGTGACACAACATCGTAGTAATCACTGAACATAAACACATACATGAACAAGTGAAGTACAAAACAAGATGTGAGGAAGACTTGCTTTCTAGATATATAAATAACCACTTTTTACAAATGAACAGTTTAATCCTTTTTACAAACCCCGCCCACAACAAGATTTTATGCACTTCTAAGAAATGATACGACAACAACGACGGATTGGCCTCGCCATACCCCCGAATGTAAGCACTACAACAACAGGACTATACCAAGATAAGCCTCCGAGAAACGGAGCTTCCCAAAAGCCGAATCGTGACCCAAGAGCGAGATCAACGATCGTGTACTTTACCGCGGCATGAACGCAGCCCAAGGAGGTCAAGATAACAAAATTTAGTATGTGAAACTAAAAATAAATCATAAATGAAATCATAGTAGTCTATACAAAGCGGGAGACATGTATGATAACCAAACTACGCTCACCATAAATAAGCAATATGTCAAGTCGTGACTCACGCCTCAAGTCATCACTCAATTTTAACAATGGGTCTCACGCCCACCACATCAATCGTGCCTGGAATACCTTCTCATCCGCTAGCGATTTATGATATACAAGCACCAAGGAATACACACGAACACCGTGTCCCACGTGTCCTAATAAAACAGACAGTGGTAAATGCGGCGCATAGCCGACTACTAACACCTACGCATCAACAAGGTCATAAGTCGTGTCATGATATCTGTCTGCATCGTCACATGATAAAAGCCGTCACCGCCGCAGATCAAATGCGCGTCTAGCCCTCGAACTCTCCGCAGCTCGCATAGGCGGTCGATAGGCGCATGAGGTATAACCCCGCATCGAGGGTAGCTACTCCCTGATCGCCCCGACTCGCAGTCCGCACGCCACAAGGACCGCGTGACCACGGCGCGACACTAACTGGAGCTCCCGTAGCTCGCACGGATCCACGGACCCGCATGAGGTATTCTCGAATCACGGTCCTGCATCACCGAAGTCTACCCCGCGTGGAGGCGCAACCTCCGAACAAGTCAAGAGTGGTACAATACCAACATAACTGATAGTCAAACAACTTTAAAGCGCGATGGTGGAAAACCCCTTTACACTAACATCACAAGATACTAACACACGTAGCATCCCAACACGTTTACTTCTCAAATCAACAAGAAAGTATTTACAAGGCTATCACGAACCAATACACAGAGTATTCACACAAGGTACTTTCTACTAACAAGTTCGCATCTAACCCCAAAGTACTTCACACATTAAATCTTTAAAAGATCTGCTTCTTTCACATAAGTCACACAATACCGTAGTATAAAATAGAGTGACTATCCTTTTAAGAAAACCAAAACTCTTACCTTTGTAAAATCAAGTAACAACATTATTTTCCAAACGCCCAAGTTTGCCTAATATCAAATGTTCACGTTTCTTATTTTAGAAAGGTTTCAGAGTTCATAGTTTTATTCATTTAAGAATATAATTCTCTTTTAAACAATCGGAGAAACATAAGCCTTATATGTGAGTAGGACATTCTTGTTTATAACAATCTTATTACTGACCATGATCTAGGAAATATCATTTGTCTCATCTTAGCTTCTATGCGGATGGAAGTTTCTCTCGTTTTAATAATACTTAATTATTCAAAACATTTCTTTTATTAACGCCGCAGATGGTTTGTCGATACACATTCCGATTTCCAAATCAAGAAAGCATTCTTAAGCCGTTATACCTAACTTCCCATAAAGCTAGTATAACTCTTAAGTTTTCAAACACCAAGTATTACTTCTCCTTTCAAAATGATTCAAAACTTTTGAAATACTTCAAGTTCTTTCTTATCATATAACAAGCCGCTTATAGTTCAAATCGATTACCTTTTAAAACCACATGTATTTTCTTACTAACATAAAGTCGTTATAACTAACTTCCCATAAAGCCGTTATAACACTTTATGTTTTAAACCACTCAAACACATTTAGCACACGACGCCTACCGTACTACATAGTTCACACATATCATGCTGTAAGAGATAGGAAGAGGTTCACATACCTCGCGACGAGTATCGACTCATAGCAAAACGCCCAAGTACTTCCAAACGCCTACTCCTTAAGCCACGTAGATCGCGCCACACGTAGTACATCAACCTATAAGGCCACAAGGCGCATTAACATTTAGATCTCATCAGAACATTCTACAAAATTCCACCTCCCCCCAACAACAGTGTAAATCTCCTCCTCTATCGAGGCCTGGCTACCAAGCCAACCGGGGTTATACATCTAACCCTAACTGCACAATTTACTCCACATTACTACACAAGTCTCAGTAATACATCCTATGTAATTATAGTTCTGAACTCTTCTTTAAATTCAGCTTAAGTCGCAAGACATTCGTAAGTATTATTCAGCTTAAGTCAAAAGACATCACGATAACTACGTTCAAGACTATATATAGTATACTTCAACTATATAATCTAACAACATGTAATTTCCAATTACAATAGGGACAAGATAATTACCTCGATAAGCCCATAATTATCCGAGTTTAATGTCGATCCTTAGCAAAGTTTAGCTCGACTCCGAGCGCTCAACCCGCTCTAAACCACCCTTAGAAGTTCTAACCAACTTCTACACAATACTCCAACGGACTATGGAGATTTTCCTGTGGTTTCGGTTTGGGACCGACGGGAAGTATAATAGTATAATCGGGCTTTTGTAAAGGTATAACCTTAGAATACTACAAGGTATTTGGCTAAGGTAATTTGGGCATTATAACAATACTTTGAGAGTATTTCTACACCACAAAGGGGGTATTATACTAAAACAACTAGCAGTGGGTACCCACTACTAGCAACTCTGGAGGGGCACTACTCGCTAGCACCCCTGGGGGTGCTCTGCCACAAGGGGAGGCCCTTGGCCGAACTCAACACAAGGAGGGAGAGGATTTTACACTTAGAAACATTTAGGAATGGATGAAGAATTCATCAAAGGGAGAGGGTATTTATAGACAAGCCAAGGTCAACCAATGGCCAAGATTGAGCCAAGTGCTACACAAGTGTAGGGCCAAGATATGCCCAAGTGCCCCTAGTCCCTACTCCTTAAAACCTCACAAAATATCTACCAAAATATCTACCACTGACATCCCATTTCCCAAGACGCCCACCGCTGATGAGAGAGGTGCAGTGCCGCCTCGTTGGTCCAAAATGTTCGCCTCTCGGAAAAATCCAAAAATAAGAAAAGACATAGCGAATTTTCCTTCGCAAGTTATGTAAAAGCGTTTAGTAAAACGACTCTAAGGGTGTTGTGCACAAATGCCATTCGGCCAAGCCACTGGCGGGGTGACACGTGTCACCCTCCTATTGGCCCAAAATAAAACATCTTCCTAAAATATCCACAATGGCCAAAATCTCAAAACAAAGTGGGCCCCACAAACCAGTAAATTTCTCCCGGGCCCCACGTGACCATTTCAAAATAAAATTCCATAATTCTCTAATATTCCAGAAGTCCGAATACCAAATCGGGAATCCAATTCCCATTAACGAACCTTTTTCCTTCACAAAACCGGAAACTTTTAGTGGAAAAATCACCTCTTTCTTCCTTTCCAATCTTTACAGCCGTATTCTCGCACGCGTCGCCCTCGCATACATACCCGGAACTACGGTATAACGATCTGAGCTAATGAGTCAAACTCCACATTGTACTCGAACCGCACGCCCGGCCTGCCTCAGCGTCAAAAATCATTTACCGAGCCCTTCTCATCCGCGAGGCAAAATGTGCAAGAAATGCCCGAGAACTCGCTCCATACTACCGGAAGTGCATACTCTCCCGACAGCTCACGAATCAAACGATCACTGCGGTATCACGCAAACGACGCGAACCTAAGACCACCGACTTCGGTCTCAAGCCTTGATCACTCACGATCCAGAATCGCTGTCGAATGAACTCCTGCGGATCATCCTCGACCTCGACGTAGAACTGCGGCGGGCTACAACTCGAAAGTCGTAGCCTCAAACTATCCGATCTAGGGTGAACCATGGGTACTACCGAGGCTGCATCCAGCTATCCTCATGTATGCCACGATCCCGGCGATCGGGCCATTTCTTTGTAACTCATCTACTCTGCTCCAGGCTGTGGGACTGGAGGCTCAGGTATTGTGGTCTCATCAGCCACTGCGCTTCTAAACTCTGTTGGGGCGGCCGCAAAACTCGCCGTCTGAAGCACTATCTCGTAATGGCGGGCTGCGCCCGTACTCTCAGATCCTACTAGCGGCTCCGCATACGCTTGCCCATCTGGGCGGGTTACTGGCGAGGCATAAGCGGTAAAACGAAATACGTCGGAGGGTCTAACTTATAACACGACTCTAAGGCACGATCTCGGAATGAGAAGAATGGAAACCAATCCTAAATGTCCTGCGGACCTCGATTATAGATGTGGTGCAACACACCGATAATCAAGACTACTGTAACGCGGTGCAGAGACACTTTCCGAGGATTAATCGCTCGATACCACTTTTGTCACGACCCGATCCGGGGCTCGTGGATCGTGCCTTACGGGCACCCAAGTAGTCATACATCGAGAAATCGGAATATAAAACATCTGATATGAAATAAGAGATAAGATAATAAAGCAACCAAAAGCGGTTGCCTTCGCATATATATAATAAATCTTGAGCGATTACATCCCTTTTACAAACCCCGCCACAACAAGACTGGACCTCTAAGAATGTAATAACACTGCATGTGGGACGGGGCCCGCCATACCGAATGTACAGAACCTACAACTCGTGGAAACATACCAAAAGATAAGCCTCCGAGAAGCGGAGCTTCCTAAGTTGACTGTGATCCTATAAGTGAGGATCAACAACCGTGTACCTCACCTGCGGCATGAACGCAGCCCGAAGTCGAGGTCGCCAGTACCAGTATGTGAAATCAAAAATCGAAAATGAAATCATGTAGTCTATATAAAACAAAAGACATATATGATAACAAAACTACAGTTCATAAAAGCAGTCATGTCAAGTCAGGGACTCACGCCCTCAAAGTCATCCCTCATGCCCGTGGAACTCCTTCCTCACCGCCGAGCCTAGGTATAAGTTAGGTGATACGTGTAACATGTCTCGACCCATCTCGTGGACTCGAGGTGGAATCGTGTGGAATACATGTCTCGGCCCGTCTCGGGACTCGATAGAATCGTATGGAATACATGTCTCGGCCCATCTCAGGGACTCGATAGAAATCGCACATGTCTCGGCCCATCTCACGTGGGACTCGATGAAATCGCATGTCTCGGCCCGTCTCGTGGGACTCGATAGAAATCGCACATATCTCGGCCCATCTCATGGGACTCGATAGAAATCGCATGTCTCGGCCCATCTCATGGGACTCGATAAATCGGATGGAATACATTCGGTTCATCCCATGAACGCGATGTCGCATGAAATACATTCGGTCCATCTCATGGACTCGGTATCGAATCGGTGAAATACGTTCCGGTTCATCCATGAGCGCGTGTCGTGTGCCCTAACATCTAAACGCTCTTTTAAGATAGATTAAGATAATACCATGTTTTCCTTTTAAATCAACTAAGGCAATATTATGCCCTCCTTTTTAAACCAACACACTTTCCTTCTTAAAGTCAAGTAACAACATTTTTTCCAAAAGTTCAAGTTTGTCTAATTTCAAATATTCACGTTTCTTATTTTGAAAGGTTTCATAGTTCATAGTCTTAATCATTTAATAACATAATTCTCTTTTAAAACAGTTGAGTAATATATGCCTTATGTGAGTCGTTATTCTTGTTTATAACAATCTTATTAAAGCGACATGATCTAGGAAATGTAATACAATTTTGTCTTATCTTAGCTCATGCGGATGGAGGTTTCTCTTGGTTTTAATATAATTACTTATTTGTCAATACATTTTCCTTTATTAACGTTGCGGTGGTTCGTTCGATACTTATTCTCATTTCGAATCAAGAAACATTATTCTTTAAAAACCAAGTACTCGTTACTCACGAATGAGGTTTCACACTTTTTAACAAAATTCATATCAATTCAATTAAGTCAAGCCTCTTATCTTTTGAGATAAAGTCTCTTAACTTCTAAAATCAATAACCCATTTTTTTATTACTCTTAAGTCGTTATACTTAACTTCCCATAAAGCTAGTATAACTCTTAAACTTTCAAAACCAAGTATTACTCTTCTTTCAAAACGATTCTTAATTCTTTTTGAAATACTTCAAGATTCTTATTATTTAAAACTCAAGTCGAAGACGTCAAGTAAAACCATGTTCGATTAACACGTATCGCTCACCGTACTATATATACTTTAAAATATCATGATCAAGAGGATAGGAAGAATCACATACCTCGCGGCGATTATCGACTATTAGCAAATAGCTTCAAATCATCGTAATCCGCTAGCCTTTTCCACCCTTCCGAGTAGAATACGCTACTCGCGATCTTCAACCTATAACGTCATACAAGTCTATTAGCGTCTAGACTACTCAGAATACTTCTAGATATAGATTCCTTGTTCTACGGAAAATTGGGCAGCACTTCCCGCCAAACTACACAAGTCTATTGTAAAATACACCCTATGTAAGTCTGATTCGATCTTATTCTTTAATATTCTTGATGTGATTTGATTTAATTCTTTCTGTAATATCCTTCTATTACAGTTAAATTCTCTTCTGTAATATCCTTACATGTATCAATATTCATTTCTATACTACTACAGTATGTAATTTCCAATTACACTAGAAGGATAGGATTATTTACCTCGATAAGCCCAAAATTATCCAAGTTAAATGTCGATCCTGAGCAACGTTTAGCTCCTACTGCAGGCGCTCGACCCGCTCAAACAACCCTTAGAAGTTCTACGCAACTTCTTCTTAATACTTCAACCCGCTATGAAGATTTCCTTAGGGTTTCGTTTTTGTGACTTAAGGGAATATAGTAGTATTTCCGGGCTCTACGTATAGAGGTAACTTTGGAAAGTACTACAAGGTATTTGGGCTAAAGTATTTGGGAATAGTAGCAATACTTGGAGAATACTTTTCTACCAAGGGGGGGGGGGTATTTTACGAACACAACTAGGCAAGGGGGTATACTCTCGGCGAGGGCCTTCTCGAGGGAGGTGGCTTTGGACGAAAACTTTAAGAGGGAGGGAGAGGGATTTCAAGACTTGGAAATTGCTCAAGTGTGGATGAAATAAGTCTTCAACTAAGGGGGTATTTATAGGCCAATCAATGGCCAAGATTAAGACAAGTGGTGGGCAAGTGTAGGGTCAAGATTTGGGCAAGTGTACCTTATCCATCTACCACCAAAATATCCTACCAACTCCTTGACTAAAAATTGTGCAAGAAACGTCCACAATATCGTCCACTTGAGGGTGACACTTGTCACCCTCTCGTTGGTCCAAAATATTTCATCTCTCGAAAAAATCCGCAAAAAATATAAATGTTGCAACCGTATTTTTCCCTTCGCAAAGTCCGGAAAACGTTTCGTCGGAAAACGACTCTTTTCGCTAGTTGTGTACAAATTTCGTCTCTAATGCCTACTTAAGGCTAAAAACTTTTGTACGTACGCCCTCACGTACATACTCTGGAAATACGGGGTATAACAGCTTTGCCCTTGTACGTATGTTGGTTTTGAAAAAAAAAATGATGAGGTGTTATTTAATTTCCGCAGTTTACTTAGTTGTTAAGATAGAAGGGTGCCCAGGTAGGGCACCAGTCACGGGCCCGGGGTTCGGGGCGTGACAGTTTCCCCCCACAAGTTCTAGGGTAAACCAAAATTTATTAACAGGGCATTCATCATTTCTTTCAGTGTTCTATTTTTCATTCCCGCAATTTCGTTTGATTGTGGCGTGTAAGGAGCAGTTGTTTGATGAATAATGCTATATTCCAAACATAATTGTTCAAAAGGAGATTCATATTCACCGTCCCTATCACTTTTTATCATTTTAATCTTTTTATTAAGTTGAGTCTCAACTTCAGTTTTGTATTGCCTGAATGCTTCAATTGCTTCAACTTTACTATTAAGTAAATAAACGTAGCAATACCGCGTACTATTATCAATAAAAGTTATGAAATACTTTTTTCCACCGCGAGATGAGATTGACTTCATGTCACAAATATTTGTATGGATTAAGTCTAAAGGACTTGAATTCCTTTCAACTGACTTATAAGGATGTTTAACATACTTAGATTCAATACAGATTTGACATTTTGATTGATTGCATTCAACTTAGGCAATACTTCCAAACTAATCATTTTTCGCAAGGTTCTATAATTGACATGTCCTAAACGTGAATGCCATAAATTATTTGACTCAAGTAAGTAAGACGAAGAAGAAACTTTAGTATTATTGGAAACGACCATTACATTCAGTTTGAAAAGGCCCTTTGTGAGGTAACATTTTCCTATGTACATCTCGTTCTTACTTATTACAACCTTGTCAGAAAAAAAAACACACTTAAAACCGTTCTTCACTAGAAGTCCGGTAAATACTAGATTTTTCCTAATTTCAGGAACATGACAGACGTTGTTGAGAGTCACCACCTTGCCAAAGGTCATCTTCAGCAGTATCTTTCCATAACCTTCAATTTTGGCCGTTGCAGAATTTCCCATATATATGGTCTCGTCGGGCCCGTGGGAGCATATGAAGCAAAGACTTCTCTAACAGCACAAATATGGCTAGTGGCGCCAGAGTCAATCCACCACTCTTTCGGATTTCCCACTAAGTTGCACTCAGACAACATAGCACACAAATCATCAACCTCCTCGTTTGTTTCAACCATATTAGTCTGACCCTTCTTCTTTTCCTTTTTCGGAGCACGACAGTCTGCAACTTTGTGTCCGATTTTTCCACAATTGTGGCAGTTTCCCTGGAATTTCTTCTTGTTGGGATAGTTCCTTGGTCTTGATGCCTTTTTCCTCTTTTTCAGATTAGTTGGAGCAGTTTCAACAATATGTGCTCCCTTTATGGTTGATCTCTCATTTGACTTTTTCTCAGCTGCCTTGTTATCTTCCTCGATTCTCAACCGGACGATGAGATCTTTCAGTGTCATCTCCTTTCACTTGTGTTTCAAGTAATTTTTGAAGTCCTTCCATGAAGGAGGCAACTAATCTATCACTGTCGCAACTTGAAACGCCCCACTAATCACCAAACCTTCAGCATGAAGATTCTGGATGATAACCTGCAACTCTTGAACTTGAGTAACAACAGACTTGCCATCTATCATTTTGTAGTCCAGAAATTTGGTAACAATGAATTTCTTTAATCCAGCATCTTCTGTTTTATATTTCTTTTCCAACGCATCTCATAGTTCTTTTGATGTTCCCACATTACTATAGACGTTGTAAAAATCATCCTCCAATCCGCTAAGAATATAATTCTTGCATAAAAAATCTGAGTGTCTCCATGCCTCAGTTACAATAAAACGTTCATTCTCAGGTGTTGATTTCGGTAAAACTGGAACGACATCCTTAATAAACTTTTGGAGGCTTAAAGTAGTTAAATAGAAGAACATCTTTTGTTGCCATATTTTGAAATCAATTCCGGTGAATTTTCCAAAGCTTCACGGAGCTATCTTTGCAAGACGATCTGTTGGAGGACGCAAAGATTGCTCGTAGAACCAACCACGAAGGCTGGTGTGACAGTAGCATTCATATCTGGAGTCATGTCTCCCATTTCTGTCGCAAACGAAACAACAGAAAAATTTAATAAACGATGAAGATTTTATTTCTTCAAATCGAATCAATTTTGATAGCAACAAATATAATACACAACGGTGACAATTTTATTTCTTCAAACCGAATCAAAATACTTGAAACAGAATGCAGTAAATTGTATGTTGTATACTTGATGGAGTTTTTATATCTTCAAATCAAGTACCCAAAAGAGTAGAAAGTTATGAAAACCTTAATCTCAACCGGAGTAGAAAATCCGAAGATTTTAGTCTCCAAACAACATACAAGTTCGTTACACCGAAACAAACATACACGTTTTCTTTCCTTTTTATTTTTACTTTCCGGAAAAACACATTTTTTATTTTCTGGAAAAACACTTTTTTTTTCCTTTTCTTTCCTGACAATGTTTTGTAATCGTTAAACAAGAACAAGTAAACACAGAAATAATTTTAAATTCCTTAAGCTTGTTAATACGCCTGTGTTCAAAATCAGAAAACGGAAAAAGCAGAAACTGGAAAAAGGAATAATGCAGAAAGTAAGAAAAATATCCGAGATCACAGAATTCACTGTGTGTCCTTAAGAAATTTAATTTCCTCACTGTACCCGAGGTTATGGATTACTTTCTCCTAGGATAAAACGGATATACCTGTCGCAGGAGTAGCGGTACTTCAAACGCCGACGACTTCGACGAACTCAAAGTTGGCAATGAACCACAGTAAGACTCGATAGTTTTATTTGTGAAAGAGAATGCAGAATTTCAATGAAAGAAATTATTTTCAGTGTATTAAAAATGAGACATTGCCTCAGTTTATATAGTCTCGAAGGTGCCTGTTCGGAAAGGTTGGTGACTGTTCGGAAATGCCACTTTGCCTTTTCGGAAAATGAGAAAAAAAAATGTTTTGGGAAATTTAATTTTTATTCTGCGAAAATTAATTACCAATTAATATTTTTCCGACGAAAATTAAAAAAAAAATCAGAAAATGAAGATTTGAAATTAAATAAATTTGGTCCAAAAATCAATCAAACCAAATCGAAATTCAAGCCCAGCGATGACGCAAGGGGAGTCCCTCTTCTAACCCTTTAAGAGCTAGAGGAAGTGTTTTATAATATAAGCACATAACTTTTCCTTTTTACCACCGATGTGGTACAAAACTCCTTTGAAAATGAACTTTGCTTTTAACTTCATTTTTCTTTCATTTCATTTTTTCCTCTATTTCTCATTCACACCAACTTAGCTAGCTTTAACCATTAACTAGCTATAACAAATCTTACTGTGGCTGATTTGCAGATTTCCTCCTCCGATTGACACACAATAATGAAGGCAGCTTCAACTTCTTATATGGTATGCTTTTCTTCTCATAAATGTCGTTACTCTGAAATCGGCAAGTGATTCTATCACCTTTTTAGCCATTTTCAATTTGATTCACCATGTGTATCTTGAATTCTTTTTATTTGTTTCGAATTAACGAAGATGGATATTGAAGCTATCCACACTCTAGTTCGGATGAGCACTTTCTTCTAATGATGTACAATCAGTGTCACAGTTTTGCATAATTTAAAACTTAGAACTGACATAATAGGCCCTATTAATTTTTTCTAGAAATGATTATAATTGACAATTCCAATTTTAAAGCTGTCAAAGATGACATTGATCCATCAGTCATGTGCTAACTTATCTCTCCACGTTTTATGACAAGTGGATAACTTATGGCTGTTAGCAAGAAACTTTGGCACTTTTATCAAATGTTTTAGCAGAGCAGTTCATTCTTCAAGAATGCCAGGGGTTCGATTCTTTCTTCTTCCAATGCTATGCAGATTGACCCACTACTTCGATATGGTCACAACTTACACATCTACCATGACTGTGACTTGAAAGTGAAAATACTCATCCTTCCTTTCTTCTACCGGTAAGTGCTCTTACATGATCTGCAGGGCCTTCTTTAGATTCGTGCGAGGTGTGCTGCCGTATAGAGCTCCGAAAAATGAAAAATTTAAGGGCCTCTTTTTTTATTTTTTATTAAGTAAAAGTTCATAATTTGCAGGTCTTAACCCAATTAAAGACCCACTTTTACAAATTAGAATAAGGCCCGCAAAATATTTGAGACGGCCCTGCTTACTCCCTATATATGAATCAAATGTATTCATGAGCTGACATCTTACATTAACGACTTTTTCGTTGAAGGTTGGATCTTGGAGATGGAAAAGAAGCATATCTTCAAGTGCAAGAAACCTATATGCTATTGTATCTTTGGTATAAAAAACAACACTAAGGTTGTTCAGAAGAAAGTGACCAAAAAAAACTGGAGAAGAATCTTCAAAATCAGTTGTTGTAATATTATTTCTTGGTAATTTAGTTTCTATACCCCAGATCTGAGAGTTATGATCGTTGTTCTCAAAATTATTACAACGGCATGTTGTTTTATTTCTAAGTTAACAATTTGAATCACATGAGCTCAAACATGTAGGTTTTAGTGTTGGGATCTAGTTAGTATATATAGCTGCATGCAAATGATTGAAAATATTAAACTATTGCTAGCTCTTTATTTCTTTTGGGGAAAATGTCTAAAATAAACCTCAGTCTCTTTTCGAATTTGTGGTAAAATATCTAACTTTTGTGGGATTCTTTTACTTCCCGGATATATTTTAAAGGAATTTCTTTGACATTTATTGAGTGAGATGAATAACAATTCAAACAAGTGTTGAATAAAAGACCATAAAACAGATGAGTCCGGTCATTTCACTCTTCGAACAGAACAAAAATTTAAAATTTTCTCCTACACTTAATTTTTTCATGGAGAAAACAGTTAATTCTCTTGAAATTAAATCTTGTGAATTACTATATTCTTTCATAATCAAGTCTTGACTTGTGTTTGGTCGGATTTTTTCAGATAAATGGCAAATGAATGTTTTAAAAATATATTAAGGAGTATAATAGGACAAACGTAAATGTTAGGTGTGTTAGGGCAAAGGTTGGGGTATCCCTTTCTTTTGCTTATGTAGTTGTGGGGTCATGTGAGTTTGCTAATTCATTGCTGCAAGAGGATTTATAATACAATAATGTTGTCTATTGAGAAGGTGTCTCTTTCACCCCCTAACACCCAAGTGAATTTAATTATGACTTGGTTGAATGTGATTTGAGTTTGCAAATCTTGTAATATGATATTCACTGCATTTCTCTGCTTCTTGTGGACGACTCAGCAGAAACTTATTTCCGTAAATGGCTTGAATAATTCTTGTCTTATCGCGTAAGATAAAGGTTGATAATGTAAGGGTAAGATAGGTATAAAAATTAGGATAAAGGGGCAATAATGTCTATTTTTCAAAACAAAATTGGGAAGCGTAAATGATTTTCAGCCAAATATTAAATATTAAGAAATGAATCTAGACATTGTTTTAGTAAATTATAACTTTGAACATTTCCTTTCATATTTATTTTATTTTTCAACATCAACAATTTGGCTTCAATGTGTACTAGAGCAACTAATTTGCAAGATAAAATCTAAAGCAATCATACCCTTAAACAATGTCAACAAATTCCTCCAAAAATAGGTAATAAATATACCATATAAATATTGTCAACAAAAGGCTTAGTAAAGCAAGATTAGCAACATGATAACCTAGTTAAGGAAAAGGAAGTTGATATCTCAACATCACAATAAAAGTAGGGAGGGTACATCAATCCAACAAGTCGGACACAGCAGTCCTCTTGAATGCATCAACCTGAGCCACCATGTTTGCCAATCCTTTATTTGGGAATAAATTATCCGCCTTCATTCTCTCAGAAATACCATAACACGGAGCTTTGGCATTTATATAGGCCCGAATAAGGCATTGGTACTGCGAAATTCGGGAAACATATCCAGCTTGTCTCATTCTGTGCAACACTTTCTCAGTATTATGAACATCCCCTCTCTTTGCATATTGTTCCATAATGACCAAATAAGAATTCATCATTGGCCTCAAGCGATTCTGCTCTGCAGCTTTATGCAATATTGAATCCGCTTTTCCCACTTCTCCAGCTTCGACATAAAGTCTGACTAGGGCATCCCAAGTCAATGGCCCAATTCGGCAACCACTGTCAGCCATACGCTTCACAAGATCCTTTCCTTTGGACAACATCTTATGACTCGCATAAATTCTCAATAAAACATAATAATGCTTCGATGAGATTGTTGGCCATTTTGCTGCCATCTTATCAAACACTGCTTCCGCCTCCTCAATATTATGCAGTTTTCCCCAAGCTTCAACAGCTGCCACACAGTCATCAAGCCTAGGATTAGACTCCTCACAAACTTTCCAGATTCTACTAACTTCGTCAGCCCTTCCAAGAGCAGCATAAAGAGGAAGCAAACTACGACATACCCAGCGATTTTCTTTTATATCTCCTCCTTCCATCTCTTTTAGTACATTCTCGGCCTTCTCATTGAGACCACCCGAGATATAATGCTTTGCCAAGATGCTCTTTGTATTGATATCAGGTTCTATCCCTTCAGCCTTCATGGTCTCAACAATTTGCTCCATTGCAGATATGTCGTTGCATTGCCCCTTAGCATCTATCAATGTTTTGTAAGTAAAAAGGGACGGCTTCACATTTTCCTTCTCCATTAGTAAGAGAACATCAGCAATCTTCTTTTTATCAGTCTTCTTATATAGAAGGAGCAACTGATTGCAAGCAAAGCATGTTAACGGGAATTCAAGGTCCTTCATTTTGTTAAAAATCTGCTCAGATTTCTTCACATCAACTTCAGTGACGCAATTGGCCAATAAAGTGCGATAAATAACTTCAGTTCTGAAAGACTTAGGTATCATCCCAACATAATCTTCTGCCTTCTTTAGACCACGGACTTTGGCAATTAAATCAACACGAGAAGCATAGTCTCTGTCAGTAAAAGTGAGCTGCTTTTTTGACTCCAACCACTCAGAGAGCTGCCAAAAGCCAGAAATTACTATAAGATGATGACAATACAAACTAATCAGGTTAGAGGCTGTTTTTTCCCTCAAATGTGAAACTAATAGAAGTAGTGTTTGTCACTCTCCATAAAGTCATGTTCTACTGCAAATATAAGTTGACATGACAACTCAGAAGAAACTAAATATTTTTACTCTAAGGTAATATAGTGTTATACCCCGTATTTCCAGAGTATGTACGTAAGGACGTACGTAGAAAAGTTTGTGCCTTAAAATGCAAGGGCCGAAAATTATTTGTTCACAACACCCGATTAGAGTCGTTTTTCGACGAAACGTTTCACGACTTACGTAGGAAAAATTCCGCTATGTCATTTATATTTTTTATGGATTTTTCCGAGAGACGAAACATTTTGGATCAATGGGAGGGTGACACTTGTCACCCTCATTGACTCGTGAAAGAGGGTTGTTGGCCTCGCCGATTGGTTCACGCTTGTGCCTTGTTTTGGCCTTGTTTTGTGCAATGTTTTGTGGCTTGTTTTGTGGAGTAGGGACTAGGGGGCACTGGGGCACATCTCGCCCTCCACTTGCCCCACACGGCTTGATCTCGCCCTGGTTTCCTATAAATACCTCCCTTTGATGAGTTTTCTTCATCCACCTCACTCCTCAAGTCTTGAAAGCCCCTCCCTTTTTCGCAGGCCCACTTTGTACTTGCCTTGTTGTTCTCGTAGAATACACCCCCCCTCTTGGTAGAAATACTCTCCATAGTATTGTTACTATACCCAAATTACCTTAGCCAGATACCTTGTAGTATTCCAAAGATACCTCTATACGTAGAGTCTTAAATACTACCTTTTGTCCTTTTAATCTCAAACCGAAACCCTAAGGAAATCTTCATAGTTGGTCAAGTATTTAAGTAGAAGTTGGTTAGAACTTCTAAGGGTTGTTTGGAGCGGATGGAGCGCACGCAGTAGGAGCTAAACCTTGCTCAGATCGACATTATAACTTGGATAATTTTGGGCTTATCGAGGTAATTATCTTGTCCCTATTGTAATTGGAAAGTACATGTTGTTAGAATATATAGTTGAAGTATACTATATATGTAGTGAACGTAGTTATCGCAATGTCTTTTGACTTAAGCCCGAATAATAAGAAACCTTTTCAAAGAAGAGTATCGAATCAGAATTACATAGGGTATCAGACATGAGACTTGTGTAGCTTTTACGTGAGATAGAATTGTGCACGTCCGATTAGACGTATAACCCCATCGTTGGCTTCGTAGCCGGCCAGATAGAGGAGAGATTTACGCTGTCATGCGGGGAGCTTACAATTTTCTGTAATGTTCTACGAAGAGATCTAGATGTTAATAAGTCACTGTGGCCTTATAGGTCAAGTACTACGTGTGGCGCGATCTACTTGGCTTAAGGAGTAGCCGACATTGGAAGTACTTGAGCGTTTTGCTATTAGTCGATACTCGCCGCGAGGTATGTGAACCTCTTCCTATCTCTTCTAGCATGATATATGTGTAACTATGTAGTACGGAGACGCAGTGTTAAATGTATTTGATTGGTCTAAAACATAAAGTGTTATAACGGCTTTATGGGAAGTTGGTTATAAATTTATGTAGGTAAGAAAATACTGTGGTCTTTAAAAGGTAATCGATTTGAACTATAATCAAGGTTATGTGATAATAAAGAACTTGAAGTATTTCAAAAGATTTTGAATCATTTTGAAAGAAGAGTAATACTTGGTTTTTGAAAACTTAAGAGTTATACTAGCTTTATGGGAAGTTAGGTATAACGGCTTAAGAATGTTTTCTTGATTTCGAAATCGAATGTGTATCGACAAACCATCGCAAATTAATAAAAGGAAATGTTTTGACAGATTAAGTATTATTAAAACCAGAGAAACTTCCATCCGCATGTAAGCTAAGATGAGACAAAATGATATTTCCTGTGTCACGGTCATTGTAATAAGATTGTTATAAACAAGAATATCCTACTCACATATAAGGCTTATGTTTCGGATGGTTTAAAAGAGAATTATATTCTTAAATGAATAAGGCTAGGAACTACGAAACCTTTCTAAAATAAGAAACGTGAACATTTGAAATTAGGCAAACTTGGACGTTTGAAAAGAATGTTGTTACTTGGTTTTACAAAGAGAAGTGTTTTGATTTACTTCAAAAGATAATCACTCTATTGTTATATACTACGTATTGTGTGACTTTTGTGAAAGTAACATATCTTTAAAGAGTTATTGTATAAAGTACTTGGGGATAAAACCCGATCTCGATTAATCATATAGTAAAGTACCTTATGTGTGAATAACTTGATTGTATTGGTTTGTGATAGCCTTGTAATACCTTCGTGTTGATTTGATAAGTAATCATATTAGGATGCTACGTGTTAGTGATTCTCGTGATGTTTGTGTAAAGGGGTTTTCTCGATTGTGCTTATGTTGTTTAAACGATAAACCGTTATGTTGGTATTATACCACTCACCGTGGTTTCCGGGTTGTCGCCTCCGACGCGGTAGACTCAGCGATGCAGGACCATGATTCGAGAATACCTCACGCGGTCCCGGGGCCTATGCGAGCTACGAGTTCCGTGTTAGTGCGGCCTTTATGGTCACGCGGTTTATGCGCTACGCGATCGCGAGTCCGCGATTTACGCCGGAGTAGCTACCGACGCGGTTATACCTCACGCGCCTATGAGATTGGCCTATGCGCGCACCGCGGAGTTCCAGTGGCTAGACGCGCACATTTGATATCGCGCGAAATGACCGGCTTTGATCATGCGACGGCCAGACAGATATCATGATACGCGATGACCTTGTTAGTACCGCTGGTGTTAGTAGTCGGCTATGCCTTCGCATTTTACCCTCGCATCGCTTTATTTGGACACAAGTGGGACCCGCTCACGTGTATTCCTCGTGCTTTTCTATCATCGATCACGGCTGGCGGGCGTATTCCACGCATGATTGATGTTGTGGGCGTGAGACCCATTGTTATATCGAGTGATGACTTGAGGCGCGAGTCCCCGACTGAATACGACCGCTTATTTATCAGAATCGTAGTTTGGTTATCATACATGTCTCCCGCTTCTATAGACTACTATGATTTCATTTACGATCTTCATGTTTCACATACTGTACTGGCCAGATCGACCTCCTTCGGGCCGCGTTCATGCCGCAGTAAAGGTACACCATCGTTGATCCTCGCTCTTAGTGGTCACAGTCGCTTGGGAAGCTCGTTCCTCCGAGGCTTATTCGTATAGTCCCCGCTGATTGTAGGTGCTATTCGTGGTATGGCGACGGCCCCGTCCCGTCGTTGTTGTCATATCATTCTTAGAAGTCTGTAGTACCGCATGGGCGAGTGGTAGAAAGGGATGTAATCGCTCAAATTGTTATTTATATATACCGACAGAATCGCTTTTGGTTAGCCTGTCTTCTTATTTCACTGTCTTATTACATTGGTTTCATGTATTGTCTTTATGTTCCGCTGATTACTCTGATGTTGTATCACTAGGGTGCCCGGGGTAAGGCACCAGTCACGGGCCCCGGAACGGGTTGTGACATATAGAACCTAAAATGACCAAAAAGGGTAAAAGGAAAAACCAATCAACCAATGCAAAAGTACCGATAGACCAGGAAGGATGCAGCAGATGAGCAGAAGCAGGAGATTACAAAGGATTTCGTAATCAAAATGAAATGTGAATATTAAGCCGGCATTGGAATATATTTGGTTAAAGTGGAAAAAATAAGTATTTGAGGTTGAAAATAGTATTTGGTATTATTTCCAAATCTCAGCTCCGCTATTTTTGCATGTTTTTCAAGAACTTCACAAAACAACAAAAAATAGCATAAAAATTAGGGAAATGTTTCTGGAAAACAGTCTAAAAATGGTTAAAACTCCTTATCCAAAAAGAAAAAAGTTAAAACCCAAACTTTAAACCTTCCATGTACTACTCAAGTATCAAGTAGCTCCAAGGAGAGAAATTCTCAAAGTGAAACATGAATTCGAAATGATTTTACAAGCAACAATAGTCAATTAGTAATATCAAAGAACACAAGCATCAAAAGCTTCTGGGGTAATTTTACTGCTTAAAATTTTGTACTTAACTGCTACCTCCTTGAGATATCTAAAGAAAGAGGAACATCAATAAAATATGTACCACTATTGAAGGCCCTTTATCTACGAGTAGAAGAAACACAGGATATATGATGTGCAGCTGCAGTTACAAGTTTACTCCCCCTAAAAAGGATGAAGGTGAAAGTGAGATTGAACAAGATTGCAGTCGGAAATGCAATGACTTCAAATGTCCAATCTCGATCTTCCACTATAATGAAATGATAAATGAAGATGTCGCACAAAGAACTAAAATGAGATGGCTGATATGGAAGGGTGTTATAGCCTTATAGGAGCACTATGCAATATGGGAACACCTAACAAGTGAAAGGCTAGTTCTGTAGAATGAGGAGAGCTACTTGCCAGCAGAATGGAAGGAAGAAGCAAAAGTGTTCGCATGTAGTCACTCACATTATTGTTAGTGAAAATACTAATATTATATTGGAGTGTATGTTGGGCCTTTAGGACTCAACATATTCACAACATTAGTATCATAGAAATGCAATGTAAAGATGGATATGCAAACATACAAGATTGAAAAAAATTATCTCATCACATCAGACAAAGGTTGCACGGACAACACATACACAATACAATGGTATAAAAGGAAATCTATAAATGCATCATGACCGCTTACAAAAGCACAATTAGCATTTTAAGACCCTGATGGTAAAACATATAAATGCATCAAAATTCAAATAAGATGTCTGATCTAATAGAAAAGAGAAAGATTACCTGTAGTGCCCTCCCGTACATGCACCTTTTACGAAGATTAAGCATCGCTGCTGCTACTTCTTCCCGTGTCACGTCATTTCCTCCAAACCATTTATCCATAATTTTACTAACAGATAAAGCTGGTGCAGCCAAAATCGCATTGTATAATGCTGAAGAGACTCTTTCCCTTGAAGAATTCCGTTTGCTAACCGTATCAGATAGCTCTAATTCCTGAGGTGCTTCCACGTTTTCAAGATCCTCATCGGAGAGCTCTTGCTCAGAGACTGACTCGTCCACTTTGTTGGCTTCTTGTATTGCTTCAGTTGCAGTAGAGGATTCAAGCTCTGAAAAACCATCGTCTGAATCAGTATCTTGCTCTCCGCTGCTCTTTGTGCCCGCTTGCGAAGAGAAACTTCGGCTTTCCATGAATAATCCATGAGATTTTAATTGGGATCCTCTAAATGTAAGAGGTCTATGTGATATTATATTGGAATCCCCTTCAATGAGTCCTTTCGGATATTGACTTGAAGTTTTTGAAGTGGCATAACAAATTCGAGAGGCTCCGGTCATAAACACCTGTTTCCTGGAGCAGATAACCAATTTCATCATCAATTAAGTGCCCAAAATATAAGCTAGAAAAAACTCTCACGAAAAAGGAATCGAAAGACATAGCAACATTAAAAGAACAAACAAGACGAATAAATATTGAAAGTTACACTTCCTACTCTTTATCACTACCTTTAACCAATAAGATGACATCATTTTAAATTTTTAATACTAAAAAATATCACCAACATGCTACCCTTATATTTTATGTTTCACCTGGTATGATTATCATATGTCACTTACATTATATCCAAAACAAGCATTGAAAAATGCTCCAGACAATGATTTCTCAAGGTAAAATACTATAAATAAAAAATGAAAGTTACATTCGTCTGTACCAAACATAAGCTCTATATACAGAAAATTCTGCAGAAGACATGTTGTCCAGTAGAACTTCCATTCTTGTTTCTTATTTAGGTTATGAAATTAATAAAACGGAATGAACAAACCGTTCCTACCCAAAACAGCAGACGTTTCCTATGTTACACTACTGTTAGACACAAATACCATACTTGATTCAGTAAAATTCGAGAAATACTTCAGCACGAGTACTAATTTGATTAGCATATATGAACCTCTTCTGAGCCCTTGAGATTTTACATATCAGCTTGTGTGTGCTTATGTGTCTGGTATGAGGAAATGTCCTTGAAAAATATTTTCAGTAGAAAATCTTTTAACCTTAGGAAATTATTTTTAGTTATGTGATACACCTTAACTGTGCACAAAATTTAAAAAGAAATAAAGACTTTTGAAAGTTGTAGTCTAAAACAAACCATATTTTTTGCGTGGTTATAAATGATCAATCTAAGGGTAAAATTGGAAGTTTAAAGTTAAATTGTACATAAATATGAAAAGGAGTCATCTTTTTTGGAGAGAGTAAAAAGGAAATGCCTCATGGGACAGAGGGAGTATCATTTTTTCAGAAGATTACAAGAATGATGTATGTTGGTAATATTTTACAAAAATATATATATTAAGCTGGAAATTATGGAACACAAGTTATCCCTGGATAATTATCCTGGATAAGTTATACTGAGATTAGTTATTCCACCCTCCACATGAATAAAATAACACTACAATTCCGGGATAACTAATAACAAGTTATCCCTGGATAATTATCCTGGATAAGTTATACTGAGATTAGTTATTCCACCCTCCACATGAATAAAATAACACTACAATTCCGGGATAACTAATAACAAGTTATCCCTGGATAATTATCCTGGATAGTTATACTGAGATTAGTTATTCCACCCTCCACATGAATAAAATAACACTACAATTTCGGGATAACTAATAACAAGTTATCCCTGGATAATTATCCTGGATAAGTTATTCTGAGATTAGTTATTCCACCCTCCACATGAATAAAATAACATTACAAGTCCCGGGATAACTAGTTCCAAGATTAGTTATACCAACCAAACATAAGATACACACATCTTAAATTTAATCCCGGGATTAATTATTTATCCCTCGTACCAAACTAGAGTTGAGATAGAAGTGAAGGAAGGCATATTTATTCAATTTGGATGAAAACCAACATCTTCCTCCATATTAAACACAACACAGCAGAGGGAAAATTATTTAACCGGCAATCAAGAGCTGGCGTAATCACATTTTTGGTTCTCTATTTCCTTCAACACTAGAATAAATCAATCTAACTTCACAAACAACAAAGAACAGAACTTGTGTGCAGAGAGTAGAGATGGGATTACTTGTAGGAAGAAGAGGCTCCACGAATTGCCCACATGATTCCTTTTGCCATAAGTGTAAATGTGTAACTGAACAAACCTTAAACCCTAGAAACCCTAGTCATAAGTGTATATGTTCTGCCACCTAGTTAACGCGTAACACATAATTAGCCATTGGCTGACACTTTTGATATTCAATGGCTCAATTTTTTTAAAACTCATTTGTAGTCCTAAATTAATCTCAATTCATTTACTAGTTTTATTTTAAAGTTTTTGATAACGATTTATCTCTTATTTTCCATCAATATTTTAGTAGTATCTATTTTTTATTATTTTGTTTGTTTCTTCTTAATTTTAATTTCTTTTTTTTTTTAGTTTATCTTCTTCATTTTTTGTTCTTTCTTTATTTTTGTTTTTATTTTCCTTTTGTAAAGATAAAATAAAATATAAAAATGGAAATATTAAATAAATTTTTTAGATTAATAAAATATTAAAAAATAATTAAATAATTATATTACAACAAGAAATAATATAAGAAACATACTAAAGTCCCTAGCTTTTTATTAAAATTAAAATTAATAGAAAATATATTTTTATAACTTTTTCTTTTGCTAATGAAAACAAAAGTTATATGTATCTAAAATATGACTCAATTTTTTTGTAATTATTTTTATAATTTTCTAAATATGATATAAAAAATATAAAAATTAAGCTTAAGATTTATTTATTAATTTCTTTAATAATTTTTATTGTGTATTAAATAGAAGTGTGGTAAAAGTGTTAATAAACTAAACATTTCAAAAATCTGAACCTTCTATGATAATGTAATAGTTTATGAATGATACTTTTTTTGTACAACTCAAACCTCCAAAAATCAAAACCATAATCTCTCTTCTAACCCTTACATCACCTTACCACACATTCTTTCTATCTTTTTTTTTCCATCATATGTATAAAATTATATCGTTGTAGTATTAAAATATGTATCACTATTGTATATGTATAAAAATGTATCATTTTGATGTATAGAATATGTATCCCTATAGTATGTGTAAAGAAAATTATATCATTATTTTATATAATATGTATCAATATTGTATATGTATAGATATCTCTACAGTATGTGTATAAAAAATGTATCATTGTTGTATAGCGTATGTAATATTGTATATGTTTAGAAAGTGTATCATTGACGTATATAATATGTATTCCTACAGTTTGTGTATATAAAATTGTATCATTATTGTATAAATATATATCCTGACATTATGTGTATAGAAAGTATATCATTGTTGTATATAATATGTATCAATATTGTATATGTATAGAAACGGTATCATTGATGTATAGAATATGTATCCCTACAGTATGTGTATAAAAATGTATCATTGTTGTATAGAAAATGTATCATTACTATATATTTATAGAAAATGTATCATACGTATGAAAACCATATCATTGTTGTATATAATATTTATCCATACAATATATGCATAGAAAACCTATACTCACTTATTATACACATATTATGTAGGGTTTTGTTGGGTTCGTGTACGCAACGGAATTTGAAAATTTTAGTTTCAAACTCAACAAGACAACGAATTGCATGATGATTATGTAATGATAAAACAAATATACAACATGTATAATGTTAACCGTAATACTTCGATCGAAAACTTACGGTTTTGCAAATATGGATTCTTCAAGTGTAATCCGAGGGTGAGCACACAACTGTTCCTCGATTGCAAGTTCTGAAAACTTCGATGTAATTTCTCTTTCGGAAAGCTAGGAAATCCGGCAGATTTTCGGGAGAGAATAATCTTAATGATTTAAGTGTATTAAAATAATGATGGAACCCTCTATTTATAGCTGTATAAAATGCAGGTAGGATTTCCAGTGGGCCAGGCCCAGAACCGAGACAAAGTAGTCACGGACCCATCGATTAGCGCTGCGACACTAAATGGGTGGCGCCACTGGGTCCCACGTCTACGCGCCTCACCAATTTTGCCTCGTTTCCATTTTAATTAAATACGAAATCCAATCTCGACTTAATTAAATAATCATTATTCATTTTAAATATCTCGATCATAAATCGAACATTTATATTATCTCTCATTACATCCTTAGATCGAAAGAACAATTGACTTAGTGTTACCCTACATGCCTTCACATATCGACACTAACCACATTAGGGTCTATATGGAACTCCTAGACGGCGTCGGAAGACGAACTCAATATGTGAAGTATAGTTACCCGAATCTGGTAAGCTTAACCTCTATGTGGGAAGATAAAATCCTTCCGTTCACGACACACTCGATCAAGCTTAGGATCTGCCAAGTGTCTACCAAATGGCTTGATCATTATATCTCATTCATATTAGTAGACAACAAGACCATATCATAGATATGTCTAATGCGTTGGCCAACGACTTAGTCAACCTAATATCATATGGGAATCTGAGTGTTCTCTCGAATATACATTCGAGGAATGAATTCTAATCTTGGATGAACTACCACTTTTAATCTACATCGCAATATACCCAATACAAGCTGTGTCTCAACCTATAAGACATTTGAGCTTAGGACATGATCAAAGTACATTACTCTGTAGACAAGGCGCGTATCGACCTCAAGTCTAAGGACTTCTATCTCTCGCACGCTGATCATACTTTAGACATATATAACAAACAGTATATCAACAGGGTATAACAATACTTCTAAAGTATCCACGTGTCCATCATGAGTTACCATAACTCGTAGCAGGTGAGACATACTACATCCTCTAAGGATATGATGCAGACCACATGACGACTTATCACATATCATCGATATCTCATTTTCGATGATCATTAGTCGAGACTTCTTTTAAGAGTTACGTTATAATATTAATATCTCACACTATTAATAACCATGTAACCTCTAGGGATGTATATTATAGAATATTATAAACAATCAACTAATAATTCAATAATTGCAAATGCAAAATATTAATCTCCATTAATAATAATATGAATGTGTATAAAGTACATTTGTCCTAATACAGATTGTCTCTAGGACATAAATATTCAATCTCCCACTTGGCCTAGAGTCAATCTCCAACTTATCTAATGCCCATATTTTCAAAATGACCATTATGCTTAACTAAGCTTAATGGTTTAGTGAATGGGACAGCTAGATTATCATCTGTGGGAACATAGTCTAATCTAATCTCTTTAGTCACTACCATCTCCCTGAGTATGTGGTACTTCTTTGGTACATGCTTGTTTATGTTTGTTGAACTTGGTTCCTTAGCTTGTGCAATCGCACCAGTGTTGTCACAATGAATGATTATTGGACAACTAGCACTCGGAACTACCCCTAGTTCCTTCAGGAACTCAGAAATCCGACAGCTTCTTTACCAGCTTCCGATTCAGCAATGTAATCGGTTTCGTTGTCGAATCAGCAGTTGTAGCTTGTTTGAAATTTTTCCAGCTCACTTTTCCACCATTGAAAATGAACGTGTAACCGGACTGAGATTTGAAGTCATCAATATCTGTCTGGAAGCTAGCATCAGTGTACCCAGTACAAGTTAGCTTATCTTCTCCACCATAGACCAAAAAGTAATCTTTATTACGTCTGAGATACTTAAGAATACTCTTGACTGTTTTCCAGTGTTCATCCCCAGGACTCTGCTGGAATTTGCAAGTCATACTAAGTGCAAAGGCCACATCTGGCCTAGTACAGGTCATGGCATACATGATTGATCCTAAGCCAAAGTATATGAGATCCTCTTCATGCGCTCAAGTTCTACAACATTTGAAGGACTATCCTTCTTAGATAACTTGATGCCTTGACCTATAAGAAGACCGTCTTTCTTGGAATTTTCCATAGAAAAACGTCTAAGCACTTTGTCTATGTAGATCGACTGTGATATCCCTAACAATCTATTAGGTCTATCTCTATAGATCATAATTCCCAGAATATAGCAGGTTTCACCTAAATCCTTCATCATGAAGGTACTAGACAACCATTCATTGACTGACTGCATGAGAGTCTTATTGTCTCTCATTATTAATATGTCATCTACATATATAATAATGAAGGAAATACTCCCATCCTTGCGTTTGCTATAAACACAAGGATCCTCTTAGATTCTAACGAAATCAAATGACTTGATAGCCCTGTCAAAGCAAATGTTCCAACTCCTTGAGACTTGCTTAAGCCTATAAATGGACTTTTGTAGCTTGCATACAACATTTGGTTTGGACTCAGATGAAAAATCCTCAGGTTGTTTCATATACACTTCCTCAATTAGATTACCATTGAGGAAAACAGTTTTGACATCCATCTGCCAAATGTCATAGTCATAATATGTAGCTATTGCAAGCAAAATCCGAATGGACTTGATATTATCAACATGTGAAAAAGTTTCATCATAATTGACCCAGGCCATTGATTATAACCTTTAGCCACCAGTCTAGCTTTATAAGTCTATACCTTTCCAAATTCATCAATCTTATTTTTGAAGACCCATTTGCATCATATGGGTTTAACCACACTTGACAAATCAACCAAGTTACACACTTGATTGACGTACATAGATTCCATTTTGGATTTCATGGCTTCTTGCCATCTTTTCGAATAAATGTCCAACATTGCTTCGTTGTAGGTTGTAGGTTCATCGTCGTCGGGAATATTTATCTCACTATGTGTTTCCACAAGTAGATTTAGTCTTTCAGGAGGAAGATGAGTCCTAGTGAACTTACAGAGTTGATTGTTTTGCAGTTCAGTGCTAGGTATGTTCTGATTGTGAGAAGGTTCTTATGTGTTGGTTAATTCACTAACACGAGAGCTTTCAGGAATATCATTTTCATGTCTTTCCTGAATGGGAGGAGGTGCAACCATTGCATTTACTTCCAAGGGCTGTGTATGAGGACCTTGCATTTTTGCATTGTTCATCGAAACACTC
The DNA here is from genome assembly GCA_029844215.1 of Przewalskia tangutica. Lineage (NCBI taxonomy): Eukaryota > Viridiplantae > Streptophyta > Magnoliopsida > Solanales > Solanaceae > Przewalskia > Przewalskia tangutica. Next base: position 82,826,577 of record CM056720.1, on the reverse strand, counting down.
TCACTGACCGAAAGGCGTACTCTAAGAACCCAATCTTCGCCGAATGCTCCTACTGAATTCTTGCCTTGGTCATTCGGCAAGGATTCAACCTCTATGTTATCTCGTGTTCTTGAATTTCTTCAAGTTCTATCTCTGTGAAACTCCGTTCCTTGTAGACATATTCTTCTTCAAGGAAAGTTGCATTCCTGGAAACAATGACCTTATGTTCGCCAGGAAGATAGAAGTAGTATCCCTTAGTTTCCTTTGGATACCCAACGAAGTAACATTTCTCACTTTTGGTTTCCAACTTATCAGTGAGCATCTTCTTAACATATGCAGGGCACCCCCAGGGTCTCATATGTTTAAGAGTTGGCTTCTTGCCATACCATATCTTATATGGTGTCTTTTCTACTGATTAAAAGAAACCCTGTTCAGAACATATATTGAGGTTTGTATAGCATATCCCCAAAGGTATGTTAGTAGAACTGAGAAGCTCATCATGGATCAAACCATATCCAATAGGGTTCGGTTTCTCCTCTCGGCAACACCATTCATCTGTGGTGTTCCAGGAGGTGTCCATTCTGAATGAACTTCATGTAGCTTTAAGTAATCTAGAAATTCTTTGCTTAAGTATTCACCTCCTCGATCAGATCGAAGGGTCTTGACACTTTTTGCGAGTTGTTTCTCAACTTCAGACTTGTACTCCTTAAACTTTTCGAAAGCATCGGATTTATGTTTCATAAGATACACATATTCATACATTGTCAAGTCGTTAGTAAAAGTGATGAAGTAAGGGAAACCTCTCTAGCTTGAGTCGAAAATGGTCCACATACGTCAGTATGTACCAACTCAAGCACCTCCTTGTCTCGCAAACCTTTCCCAGAAAGGGGCTTGTTGGTCATATTATCTTTCAAACAGGATTCACAATTCACCATAAGGCTCCAAGTCAAATGGTTCTTGGTAGTCATGTTTCCTTAACCTTGCTATCCATGTTGGATGATATGACCAAGTCTACAATGCCAAAGGTAAATAGAATTTCTATTACTTATTTTAGCTCATCTATTTTGTACATTGAATATTTATATGACGTACATACCTTGTCCACCAAAGGTAGAAGCACCTGGTGCAGTGCAGTCCTTCTTCCAATGCCCCTTCTTGTTACAGTTGAGGCACACATCCTTGCCCGAATTTACCTTATTTTCTTCACACCTCCCTTAGGCTTCATAGCTGAGGGTGCAACAACTGTTTTGCCCTTCTTCTTCTGCCATTCCTTGCCTTTCGGCTTGGGTCGGCTGGTAGAGCTCGTCATGAGCACAACTTTGCCTTTGGTAGTTGAAGATTCAAAGGTCTTGAGCATGTTATGTAGCTTCGGCATACTCGCCTTTGTTCCATTCATATTGTAGTTTATAAATACAATTCTCGGACGAACGAGTGAGAGAGTTCAGGATGAGGGTGGAAGCGACGTTATTCTGTAGCTTTTTACCAATCGAGGCCAACCTTTCTATCAGCCATATCATCTTCAACACAGGCTGAGAAACTTGACTCTCTTCACTTAGCTTACACTTGAAGAGTTCTATCAACAACTCATATTCCATAGTCTGGGACTGAGAGTCATAGAGGCTCTTCAAGTGTTCGAGCATTTCGTTAGGACCCATGCTCTTGTGTTGTTTCTGAAGCTCTACTGGCATGGAAGACAACGTCATGCATTGTACTGAAGTGGCGTCATCTAGGTTCTTCTGGTAGGCTACCTTATCGAATGTGGCATATTCTGCAGAATTCTCGACAGGGACTATGGGGAATACTTTGTCCAATACATATTATATATTTTCTTGCCTTAGGACAATTCTTAGATTCCTAAGCCAATCTAGATAGTTTGGTCCAGTGAGTTTGTTCATTTTCAATGATATGTCTGACATTTTGATAATCCGAAGAGTTTAGATAGACAGGAAACTAAAATCAAATTTATTTTCTATTATACACATTCATTTTAGGATAATCAACATGGTCTTTTGTTTAATTAGCTCCCACTATTTTAGCAGACTTCTACGACCTGGTAGAATACGGACCTAGATTTATTTAAGGTCATAATGGACCAAGATCCAAACCTATGCTATATCCGCGTTTGTTTTGGCTGATAACTTCAATAGCACATTTTGGTAGGTTCTAAACCAATTGCAAAAATTATTTGAAACTCTTGGTTGATTAAATATATATCATTTTAATCTTGCATCATTAGATTATTCCGACACTTTGGCGCCAAGATTTGTCTAAGAAAGTCAACCGCATCACACGACTGCGTTTACGTATCTAAGTAAACTTGGCCTTTGCGAGCAAAAACTTTGGTGTAAATACACACAAAAGTTTATCATCTACTTTTACATTTAACACATCTGTGAGAGAGCCTGAGTCCTCGTAGACTTAGAGCAAATGTTTTGGCAGAAATACTCGTATCGCCGAAAAGGATTTTGCACTCTAACAATTATAATGGACGACGCGTTCTAATTTAGACTTGTATTTAAAGTTTGGGTACATTTTTAGTTTCGGGGATTTCAACCAAGATCAACATTCATGTCATATCCAATACGACATCCTATCATGCAATTTCTAAAACACATTTAGACGGAAAACCATCAACTCAATAGACATAATATAAGATGGTTTTAATCAATTACTGGGTGCCGCCTACCCAAACAGTTATAGCAGACACTTAATCAATTACTGAGTGTCGCCTACCCAGACAGTTATAGCAGACACTATGCTAATAATTAAATGCACGCATTTAAAACACTTAGCACATATTCGTATATTATTCAATAATATACAATTAATGATAATCATGAGTTAATTTGTCTAAACTCTAAAATCTATGTCTATGCCTAACAATCCCTAAATATTTTCTGATTAAAAAACTGGTTTTGAGGATATTTCTACAAACTTACAGAATTTACAGTTTAGTTCCTCAAGAATTTAAAAAATTAATTTGAACCCCTTTAAATTCAGAAAATCCAATTTTAACTTTCAGAAAATATTTTCAGGTTTCAGGGACCAGTCCGCAATTTCCAGAATTTAAAATCTAATTTTCAGAATTGCCTGAAAGGACCAAATCTGTCTATTTAAAAAGTTTTAATTTCAGATTCTGAAACCCTTTTAAACTTTAGAATCAGAATCTGAAATATTCAAAACTTCGCTTCGATTAAAACATATTTTTTTAAATTACCATCAGCCACACACTTAATGGGTGGCGTACCACTAGCAGAAAGTCAAAAAATTTATTTTAAACTTTTCGGGATGAACAGCTCCAGACACTCCAGAACGGAGCCGTGACGCTTCTTACAAACCCTAAGTAGCGCCGCGGCGCCACCACCAAACTCTATCGGTAGCGCTCCATGTTGGAGTCGCGACACCTCTGTCCCAGAAACACAATATTCTGCATTTCTGAAACTCTAAACGGTTCAGTGGTCATATTCCGATCCATCCTCGTACCCCTTCACCATTAAAAACACGTTCATCGACCATTATCCAATCCCTTCTCGTTCTTCGCTTCAGTGCACCATGTTCGTAAGGAACCAGTTACGCACATCAACTTAGAAGAGTTAGATTGGAATGACTTCCTCGATTACATCATTGTTTAATCAGTTTAGAAGACAAGGATTATGCGTTCATAAGATTTAAGGTTTTAAAGCTTCTAAACGACATAAAATTAGATTTAAACAAACCCTAACCCATATTATCATATAATCACACAAAACAGTCCAGACTCTGATACTAGTATAGGGTTTTGTTGGGTTTGTGTACGCAACAGAATTAAAAAAAATTAGTACAAACGCAACAAGACAACGAACTGCAGGATGATTATGTAATGATAAAACAAACATACAATATGTATAATGTTAACCGTAATACTTCGATCGAACACTTACGGTTTTGCAAATATAGATTCTTCAGGTGTAATCCGAGGGTGAGCACGCAATTGTTCCTCGATTGCAAGTTCTAAAAACCCCGATGTAATTTCTCTTTCAGAAAGCTAGGAAATCCGACAGCGTTTCGGGAGAGAATAATCTTAATAATTTAAGTGTATTAAAATAATGATGGAATCCTTTATTTATAGCTGTGTAAAATGCAGGTAGGGTTTCCAGGCAGCCGATCGAGGCAAAGTAGGTCGGACCCCAGCTAGATCGGGCAATACACGATACTAAATGGGTGGCACCGCGGCCCTGGGTCCCATGCGCCGCGACCCCCAGTATCTATCCAAATGGCTTGATCATTATATCTCACCTATATTAGCTGACAACAAGACCACATCATAGATATGTCTACTATATTGGCCAACGACTTAGTCAACCTATACCATATGAGAATCTGAGTGTTCTCTCGAATATACATTCGAGGAATGAATTATAATCTTGGCTTAACTACCACCTTTAATCTACGTCGCAATGTACTCAATACAAGTCGTGTCTCAATCTATAAGGCATTTGAGTTTAGGACATGATCAAAGTACATTACTTTGTAGACAAAACGCGTATCGACCTCAAGTCTAATGACCTCTATATCCCACATGCTGATCATACTTTAGACATATATAATAAACAATATATCAGCAGGGTATATCAATACTTCTAAAGTATCCTCGTGTCACGACCCGAATTCGGGCCCGTGACTGGTGCCTTACCCGAGCACCCAAGTAGACATACATCATAGTAACCAGCGGAATATAAAACAAGACATGAAATAGTATGAAGTGAGAAACAGTTTACCTGAGAAAAGTGGCCTTTCGGCATATATATATATAAAAACTTGAACACGAACAGTTACATCCCTTTTACAAACTCTGCCCACAACAAGATTTCTGCACTTCTAAGAATGTTATAATAACAACGACGGGACAGGGCCCCGCCATACCCCTGAATGTAAGTACCTACAACAACAGGGGACTATACCAAAGATAAGCCTCCGGAGAAACGGAGCTTCCCAAAACGCTGAACTGTGATCCTAAGAGCGAGGATCGACGACTGGTGTACCTCTACCTGCGGCATGAACGCAGCCCCCCGAAGGAGGTCAGTACAACCGATACCAAGTATGTGAAACTGAAAATACTATAAAAGAAATCATAATAGTCTATATAAAATAGAAGACATATATGATAACCAATTTACGATACACAATATGTAAGCAGTCATGTCAAGTCAGGGACTCACGCCCTTAAAGTCATCACTCAAATATAACTATGGGTCTCATGCCCACAATATCAATCATGCCCGTGGAATTCCTTCCTCACCGCCGCGATCCATGATATAAAAGCACCAAGGAATACATGAACACCAGTCCCACTGTCATAATAAAACCGCACGGTAAGTGCGAAGGCATAGCGACTACTAAAACCCACAAGCACCAACAATGCTATAAAAGCGTATCACGAGGTCTTTCTGCATCGCGCCACATGATCGAAGGCGGCCACTCGCCTCGTGATCAATGTGCGTCAAATCTGAACTCACCGCAGCCCGTGATAAAGCCACCAGGCCCGCATGAGGTATTCCGCGTCGAGGTAGCTACTCCGGCATCGCCCCGACTCGTAGTCCGCGTGGCCACATAGACCGCATGAGGTATTCCCGCGCACTAACCTAGAACTCGTAGCTCGCATAGGTCCCCTGGACCCGCGTGAGGCATCCTCGTGACGGGCAGCTTAACCCCCGGTATATCATGTCAAGAGGTGAGTGATACAATACTAACATAACGACTTATCGTTAAACAACATAAGCACAATAAGAATAACCTCTTTACACAAACGTTACAAGATACTAACACACGTAGCATCATAACATGTTTACTTATCAAACCAACAAGAAAGTATTACAAGGCTATCACAAACCAACATAGTCAAGTTATTCACACAAGGTACTTTCTATTTTATGTCAACAAGTTCGGTTTTTATCCCCAAGGTGCTTCATACATTAACTCTTTAAAAGATTCGCTTCTTTCACAAAAGTCACACGATACACCGTAGTATCAAAAATAGAGTGACTATCTTTTAAGTAAACCAAAACAGCTTCCCTACCTTCTTTTGAACCAACTTAAGACAAAAACATGCCTTCCTTTTTAAAATCAAGTAACAACATTCTTTTCCAAAAGTCCAAGTTGCCTAATTAAAATGTACTCAAGTCTTTTATTTCCAAAAGATTTCATAGTTCATAGTCTTAATCAAATAACGTAATCTCTTTTTAAAACAATTGAGTAACATATGCCTTATGTGTGAGTAGTTATTCTTGTTTATAAAAATCTTATTAAAGCAGCCATGATCTAGGAAATGTAATACAATTTTGTCTTATCTTAGCTTCTATGCAGATGAGGTTTCTCCGGTTTTAATAATACTTAATTAGTCAATACATTCTCCTTTATTAGCGCTGCAGTGGTTTGTTCGATACTTATTCTCATTTCCGAAATCAATACAAGGCTTTCATAAACAATTAAGTAAACCGTTCCTTTTATTTCTCTTAAGTCGTTATACCTAACTTCCCATAAAGCTAGTATAACTCTTAAGCTTTTAAAACCTAGTATTACTCTTCTTTCAAAATCGATTCTTAATTCTTTTGAAATACTTCAAGATTCTTATTATATCAAGATTCTTATTTAATCAACTCTTGGTTGATTAAATATATATCATTTTAATCTTGCATCATTAGATTATTCCGACACTTTGGCGCCAAGATTTGTCTAAGAAAGTCAACTGCATCACACGACTGCGTTTACGTATCTAAGTAAACTTGGCCTTTGCGAGCAAAAACTTTGGTGTAAATACACACAAACGTTTATCATCTACTTTTACATTTAACACATCTATGAGAGAGCCTGAGTCCTCGTAGACTTAGAGCAAATGTTTTGGCAGAAATACTCGTATCGCCGAAAAGGATTTTGCACTCTAACAATTATAATGGACGACGCGTTCTAATTTAGACTTGTATTTAAAGTTTGGGTACATTTTTAGTTTCGGGGATTTCAACCAAGATCAACATTCATGTCATATCCAATACGACATCCTATCATGCAATTTCTAAAACACATTTAGACGGAAAACCATCAACTCAATAGACATAATATAAGATGGTTTTAATCAATTCTATCGCGCCTACCCAAACAGTTATAGCAGACACTTAATCAATTACTGAGTGTCGCCTACCCAGACAGTTATAGCAGACACTATGCTAATAATTAAATGCACGCATTTAAAACACTTAGCACATATTCGTATATTATTCAATAATATACAATTAATGATAATCATGAGTTAATTTGTCTAAACTCTAAAATCTATGTCTATGCCTAACAATCCCTAAATATTTTCTGATTAAAAAACTGGTTTTGAGGATATTTCTACAAACTTACAGAATTTACAGTTTAGTTCCTCAAGAATTTAAAAAATTAATTTGAACCCCTTTAAATTCAGAAAATCCAATTTTAACTTTCAGAAAATATTTTCAGGTTTCAGGGACCAGTCCGCAATTTCCAGAATTTAAAATCTAATTTTCAGAATTGCCTGAAAGGACCAAATCTGTCTATTTAAAAAGTTTTAATTTCAGATTCTGAAACCCTTTTAAACTTTAGAATCAGAATCTGAAATATTCAAAACTTCTGTTTCTGATTCTGAAAACATATTTTTTTTAAATTACCATCGGCGCCGCGACCCTAATGGGTGGCGCGGCGGCGCCTCACTAGCAGAAAGTCAAAAAATTTATTTTAAACTTTTCGGGATGAACAGCTCCAGACACTCCAGAACGGAGCCGTGACGCTTCTTACAAACCCTAAGTAGCGCCGCGGCGCCGCCACCAAACCCTATCAGGCGCCGCGGCGCTCCATGTTGGAGTCGCGACACCTCTGTCCCAGAAACACAATATTCTGCATTTCTGAAACTCTAAAACTGGTTCAGGGTCATATTTGCTGATTCATCCTCGTACCCCTTCACCATTAAAAACACGTTCATCGACCATTATCCAATCCCTTCTCGTTCTTCGCTTCAGTGCACCATGTTCGTAAGGAACCAGTTACGCACATCAACTTAGAAGAGTTAGATTGGAATGACTTCCTCGATTACATCATTGTTTAATCAGTTTAGAAGACAAGGATTATGCGTTCATAAGATTTAAGGTTTTAAAGCTTCTAAACGACATAAAATTAGATTTAAACAAACCCTAACCCATATTATCATATAATCACACAAAACAGCCCAGACTCTGATACTAGTATAGGGTTTTGTTGGGTTTGTGTACGCAACAGAATTAAAAAAAATTAGTACAAACGCAACAAGACAACGAACTGCAGGATGATTATGTAATGATAAAACAAACATACAATATGTATAATGTTAACCGTAATACTTCGATCGAACACTTACGGTTTTGCAAATATAGATTCTTCAGGTGTAATCCGAGGGTGAGCACGCAATTGTTCCTCGATTGCAAGTTCTAAAAACCCCGATGTAATTTCTCTTTCAGAAAGCTAGGAAATCCGACAGCGTTTCGGGAGAGAATAATCTTAATAATTTAAGTGTATTAAAATAATGATGGAATCCTTTATTTATAGCTGTGTAAAATGCAGGTAGGGTTTCCAGTGGGCCAGGCCAGAAACTGAGGCAAAGTAGGTCAGTCGGACCCCACTAGACTGGCAGCGCCACGATACTAAATGGGTGGCACCGCGGCCCTGGGTCCCATGCGCCGCGACCCCCAGTATCTATCCAAATGGCTTGATCATTATATCTCACCTATATTAGCTGACAACAAGACCACATCATAGATATGTCTACTATATTGGCCAACGACTTAGGCAACCTATACCATATGAGAATCTGAGTGTTCTCTCGAATATACATTCGAGGAATGAATTATAATCTTGGCTTAACTACCACCTTTAATCTACGTCGCAATGTACTCAATACAAGTCGTGTCTCAATCTATAAGGCATTTGAGTTTAGGACATGATCAAAGTACATTACTTTGTAGACAAAACGCGTATCGACCTCAAGTCTAATGACCTCTATATCCCACATGCTGATCATACTTTAGACATATATAATAAACAATATATCAGCAGGGTATATCAATACTTCTAAAGTATCCTCGTGTCACGAATTCGACCGTTCGTGGATCGTGCCTTACCCGAGCACCCAAGTAGACATACATCATAGTAACCAGCGGAATATAAAACAAGACATGAAATAGTATGAAGTGAGAAACAGTTTACCTGAGAAAAGTGGCCTTTTCGTATATATATATATAAACTTGAACACGAATACATATCCCTTTACAAACTCGCCACAACAAAGATTACTGCACTTCTAAGAATGTTATAATAACAACGACGGACAGGCCCCGCCATACCCCAATGTAAGTACCTACAACAAATACGGGACTATACTAAAGATAAGCCTCCGAGAAACGGAGCTTCCCAAAACGTCGAATCGTGATCCTAAGAGCGAGGATCGACGATCGTGTACTCTACTGCGGCATGAACGCACTTCGGGCGAGGTCGATAACCGATACCAAGTATGTGAAACTGAAAATACTATAAAAGAAATCATAATAGTCTATATAAAATAGAAGACATATATGATAACCAATTTACGATACACAATATGTAAGCAGTCATGTCAAGTCAGGGACTCACGCCCTTAAAGTCATCACTCAAATATAACTATGGGTCTCATGCCCACAATATCAATCATGCCCGTGGAATTTCTTTCTCACTGCCGGCAGTCCATGATATAAAAGCACCAAGGAATACACATGAACACCAGGTCCCACCTGTGTCATAATAAAACCGTACGGGGTAAGTACGAAGGCATAGCGACTACTAAAACCCACAGTACCAACAATGCTATAAAACTGTATCACGAGGTCTTTCTGATCGCGCCACGATCGAAGCGGCCACTCGCCTCGATCAATGCGCGTCAAATCTCGAACTCACCGCTGACTCGCGATAGGCCACCTAGGCCCGCATGAGGTATTCCCGCATCGAGGGTAGCTACTCCCGGCATCGCCCCGACTCGTAGTCCGTGACGCCACATAGACCGCATGAGGTATTCCCCGCACACTAACCTGGAACTCTCGTAGCTCCGCATAGGTCCCCTGGACCCGCATGAGGCATCCCTCGCATCGGGGGGCAGCTTAACCCCCGGTATATCATGTCAAGAGGTGAGTGATACAATACTAACATAACGGCTTATCGTTAAACAACATAAGCACAATAAGAATAACCTCTTTACACAAACGTTACAAGATACTAACACACGTAGCATCATAACATGTTTACTTATCAAACCAACAAGAAAGTATTACAAGGCTATCACAAACCAACATAGTCAAGTTATTCACACAAGGTACTTTCTATTTTATGTCAACAAGTTCGGGTTTTTATCCCCAAGGTACTTCATACATTAACTCTTTAAAAAGATTCGTTTCTTTCACAAAAGTCACACGATACCCGTAGTATCAAAAATAGAGTGACTATCTTTTTAAGTAAACCAAAACAGTTTCCCTACCTTCTTTTTGAACCAACTTAAGACAAAAACATGCCTTCCTTTTTAAAATCAAGTAACAACATTCTTTTCCAAAAGTCCAAGTTGCCTAATTAAAATGTACTCAAGTCTTTTATTTCCAAAAGATTTCATAGTTCATAGTCTTAATCAAATAACGTAATCTCTTTTTAAAACAATTGAGTAACATATGCCTTATGTGTGAGTAGTTATTCTTGTTTATAAAAATCTTATTAAAGCAGCCATGATCTAGGAAATGTAATACAATTTTGTCTTATCTTAGCTTCTATGCAGATGGAGGTTTCTACTGGTTTTAATAATACTTAATTAGTCAATACATTCTCCTTTATTAGCTACGCAGTTGGTTTGTTCGATACTTATTCTCATTTCCGAAATCAATACAAGGCTTTCATAAACAATTAAGTAAACCGTTCCTTTTATTTCTCTTAAGTCGTTATACCTAACTTCCCATAAAGCTAGTATAACTCTTAAGCTTTTAAAACCTAGTATTACTCTTCTTTCAAAATCGATTCTTAATTCTTTTGAAATACTTCAAGATTCTTATTATTTAAAACTCAAGTCAAAAGACATCGAAGTAAAACCACGTTCAGTTAACACACGTACGTCTACCGTACTATATATATTCTTTTAAAATATCATGCTCAAGAGGATAGGAAGAATCACATACCTGCTCGGCGAAATCCACCTGCCAAGTCGAATATGTCGTGCGCAGAGTATCAACCTATAATAGTCAAATACGTCTATCAACGTCTAGACTACTCTGTAGAATATTCTAAGCAGAAGGTTCTTATTTCTACTAAATTTGGGCAAGACTTCCCACCCACAAACTACTCAAGTCTCATCAGAATACAAATTCTATGTAAGTCAAATTTCAATTCTCTTCTTTAATATCCTTCTATATATCTTATACTCAATTCTAAACTTCTACAATATGTAATCTCCAATTACAATAGAAGGATAAGATATTTACCTCGATAAGCCCAAAATTATCCAAGTTTAAATGTCGATCCTGAGCAAGATTTAGCTCTTATTCTGTATGCTCCAATTCGCTCCAAGAAACCCTTAGAAGTTCTAAACAACTTCTACCTAATACTTCAACCAACCACGAAGATTTTTCCTAGGGTTTCGTTTAGTGACTAAGGGAATATAGTAGTATTTCCGGGCTCTTAGCATTGAAATAACTTTGGAATACTACAAGGTATTGGGCTAAGGTATTTTTGGAATATAACAATACTGGGAAGTATTTCTACCAAGGGGGTATTTCGACGAGAGACTTCTAGGTAGGGGGTTTCAGAGGGCTCGCAAAGGGGAGGGTGGTTTGACGAGAGCTTGAGAGGAGGGAAGGATTTTAAGACTTAGAATTATTTAAGGGATGAAGAAATCCTTCAACTAAGGGGGGGTATTTATAGGGCCTTCAATGGTCAAGATTCAAGCAAGTGTGTGGATGAGATTTGGACAAGTGTTGTGTGGGTCCCACCTTATCTATCTACCCACAAAATATCTAGCCAACATTGACCAAATGTTTAAGGCATTTAACACAAAAAAAACGTGCCAAGGAACTCCCTCCAAACCGTCCACTTTGAGGGTGACACATGTCACCCTCCCATTGGTCCCAAATATTTTATCTCTCGGAAAAATCCGCAAAAATTAAATTATTGAACACGCAAAATTCCTTTACAAGGTTCGGAAAATTTTCCGTCGGAAAAACAATCTTTTTCGTTAGTTGTGCACAATTTCGTCCCTTTTGCCTAATTAAGGCTTACACAATTGTACGTACGTCCCCACATACATACTCTGGAAAATACGGGGTATAACATTCTCCCCTCCTTAGAAACATTCGTCCCGAATGTTCCTTCTCAAGACGGATAACGATAAAGTTCCTCTTAACTTAAACAAGTTGCCAATGCCACACCTGGCCACAAAATAACACACGCGCAATTACTTAATCCAAGTCCACGAGGAATCACCTCCATCATTACAAAAGCTCCCACCCAAGGGCTAAAAGATACTGCCTTCGCACTTTTTCTTCACAAACGAAATGATCATTTCTATTCTCTTACACATGTTCACTTCTTCCCTTACTCGTCGTACCCTCCTCGTACACTCGAAATCTTCCTACTAAACTTACCACCTTTCTGTTATTGCTTCAGTTTCTAACATCTCGGGGTTACTATTTCCAACTTGGTCATCATTAACCGGGAACACTCTGGATGGATCTCCGATACTTTTCCGAACATAGCAACACGAAAGACCGGACGTACTGCCTCCTAAGTCGGACGACAAATGCTAACATATAGGCAACCTGGCCTATTCTTCACATGATCTGAAAAGGCCCAAAGTAACTCGGGCTAAGTTCCCCGCTTTCAATCTCGTCTCACCTTCCGGTGGTACCTTTCAAGACTCGATCCAATCAACTCCAAGTATCAACGCAGCTTAACCGCCCGACTCAGGTTAACTCTGAGTTGTCAATAACCTCTCCTAGATATGCTTCACCCTATCCACATCCTGCTGAATCAATTATGAACCAACCATCTGAACCTTGCCAACATCGAACCAATCGACCGGCAACCTACACTACCGCCCATACAAGGCTTCATAAGGCGACATCCGAATACTGAAATGGTAGCTATAATGATACTCACTCAACAAGAGGCACATAATCCTCGCTGCAACCCCTGAAATCAAAACACCGTCCCGAGGGTGAATGCAATACTGAGACTCACCTGAGTTCCTAACCTTGCCTGGTAAAACCTCCAGACACAAAAGAAATAGCCAAAAACTGGGCTCCACTGCCTGTCACAAAAAGTAAAAGTAGGAATCCCGTGCAGGTCTTACAACCTTCCTGATATAACATCTCGCATAACCCTCTGTCGAGTAAACAGTTCTGACTGAAAGACAAGATGGGCTGACCTCATCGGCCTGACTACTAGTCGAACGCATCCACGAACTCGTACGATGGTTAACTAAACTCGGGCCTAACACCCTCGTGACCCTATCACAAAGCGGGACCACCACAATTTTTCCTTACTTCAAACCGGGCTGCGAGTTGACCCGTAATCTGGCCTCAACCCGACCCATTTATCGCGCCAAGCTCTTGTTTCCCGATCCGGAACAATCTCACCATCGAGTCACGAAAACCTAGTGGTCTTCTTAGCTCAACTACCCTCTTTCATTTCACACTACTCAGGGACTTATCATACATCATACCCCACGTATACTATGCACTCTGATAAAGGTCAAAAATAAATCTTTTACTCAAGATGGCCTCGCCTCTAAAGTCTCCACGTATAATATTCTAAGGCTCACAATTTCCCTGTCCCCAATCTTACCCTTTTAACTAACCTTGTCTTCTAATCACAATTAACACAATGCTATCAGAACATAACACTTTAAATATACTCATCTTATCACACATACTAATCTCTAGAGGGTTAAGAATATATTTGTATCTACTGCTTCACTTTCCCTTTGTCGCTCTAATCAATCCTGCCCTGTTGGGCGCATAGCTGGGGAAGGTGATGAACTAGCCACAGATCCTGAAGGCTGGGTCTCTACGTCCGCGCCACCTCTGGTTGGACAATTTCTCGCAAAATGGCCCTGTTGGCCGCAAGCATAACAAGTTGTCGAAGAAGTACGACACTCCCCACAATGACACCTACCACAACGGCCACACCGAGGGGTGACTCTCCGCTAACACCCCTTCCTCTCCGAACCACCGACCGCAACTAACTGCAGGTGAGTCCTCCTACTTTCATCCCTCCTACTTGAACATTCTTTTGTCACATGGCCCTGACGGCCGCAGGTAAAACAAGCACCAACAAAAAGACGACATTCCCGATGGCGCCGCCACATCGCGAACGCCGAGGAAAATCAATCCGGGCCGAACCTACGTGTATCTGTGAACTAAGCCCTCGAGCTCGACCAACTCTCGTGATACCCCGAACATCTCAAGTGCGCGGAGGACCACTCAGATCTTGGCGGAGGTGCATAACCAGTCTGCTGCTGAGAAGGTCAGCCTCGAAAGTTACCAAAGGACCCTGCCGATCTGGCCCTCTTCTGCTGGCCTTGGTTAACCCGTCGATCCCTACGTTTCTCGGCCTGCTGCGCATAAGCCCGCACGCAGGCCATGCTCATGCCTGACTGAAGAGCTACTCTTACACAACCCTCCTTTAGATAATCATCAAGACCCGCGATAAATCGATACATAATATACTCTCTGGTTGCTAAGTCCCTAGATAGTAACAAGGTCGTCTCTTTGCAATCCATACTTTCTGCTACTGGTCGTGGAACTGAAGGTTCAATTATCATGGCCGCAGTAGGAACTGCTGCCGCTGTGCTAGACTCTGCTGGGGCTGGCGACGTCGCAGAACTCCCCGAATGAAGCACCACCTCAGGTGATGATTGGGCCTGTGCCCTCGTAACCCTCTGTACTCTACTCGCAGCTCCCTCGGCTGTCTTGCCCTTCTGGGCCCGGGTTGCCTTGCGTGGAGGCATAACTGGTAAGGGAAAGAATTACGTTAGAGGGGTCCAACTTATAACACAGCTCTAAGGCACGATCTCAGAGTGAGAAGAGTGGAAACCAATCCTAAATATCCTATAGCCTCGACATTGGTGTGGTGCACAACACACCGATAATCAAGACTCTACTAGATACGGTCTGTAGACACTTTCCGAGGATTAACTGCTCTGATACCACTTTTGTCACGACCAACCTGGGCGTGATCGTGCCTTACCCGGGCACCCAAGTAGACATACATCAGAGTAACCAGCGAAATATAAAACAAGACATGAAACAGTATGAAGTGAGAAACAGTTTACCTGAGAAAAGTGGCCTTTCGGCATATATATATATATAAAAACTTGAACACGAACAATTACATCCCTTTTACAAACTCGCCACAACAAGATTTACATGCACTCTAAGAATGTTATAATAACAACGACGGGACAGGGCCCCGCCATACCCCTGAATGTAAGTACCTACAACAACAGGGGACTATACCAAAGATAAGCCTCCGGAGAAACGGAGTTTCCCAAAACGCTGAACTGTGATCCTAAGAGCGAGGATCGACGACTGGTGTACCTCTACCTGCGGCATGAACGCAGCCCCCCGAAGGAGGTCGATAACCGCACAGTATGTGAAATCAAAATATCAGAAATGAAATCATAATAGTCTATATAAAACATAAGACATATATGATAACCAATTTACGATACACAATATGTAAGAAGTCATGTCAAGTCAGGGACTCACGCCCTTAAAGTCATCACTCAAATATAACTATGGGTCTCATGCCCACAATATCAATCATGCCCGTGGAATTCCTTCCTCACTGCCGGCAGTCTATGATATAAAAGTACCAAGGAATACACATGAACACCAGGTCCCACCTGTGTCATAATAAAATCAGACGGTAAGTACGAAGGCATAGCCGACTACTAAAACCCATAGTACCAACAATGCTATAAAAGCGTATCACGAGGTCTTTCTGACCGCGCCATGATCGAAGGCGCCACTCGCCTCGATCAATGTGTGCGTCAAATCCTCGAACTCACCGCACTCGCATAGGCCACCTAGGCCCGCATGAGGTATTCCCCGCATCGAGGGTAGCTACTCCTCGGCATCGTCCTGGACTCTCGTAGTCCGCATGGCCACATAGACCGCATGAGGTATTCCCCGCACACTAACCTGAAACTCTCGTAGCTCCGCATAGGTCCCCTGGACCCGCATGAGGCATCCCTCGCATAGGGGGGCAGCTTAACCCCCGGTATATCATGTCAAGAGGTGAGTGATACAATACTAACATAACGACTTATCGTTAAACAACATAAGCACAATAAGAATTGTTATACCCCGTATTTCCAGAGTATGTACGTGAGGGTATACATACAAAAGTTAGCCTAAGTAAAAGACCTTGGACGAAAAAGTTTGTGCACAACTCGCTAAAAGAATCGTTTTTCGACGAAACGTTTTACTAAACTCGCGTAGGGTAAATTCCGGCTATGTCATTTATAATTTTTGCGGATTTTTCCGAGAGACGAAACATTTTGGACCAACGGGAGGGTGACACTTGTCACCCTCATTGGACGGCAAGAATGGGCAATTGTTGGCACGTTTTTTGTGCCATTTCCTTAGTCAAGGAGTTGGTAGGATATTTTGTGTAGTAGATGGATAAGGACACTTGCCTAAATCCTCACCCTACACTTGCCTTTCACTTGGCATCATCTTGGCCATTGGTTGACCTTTGCTTGACCTATAAATACCCCCTTAAGATGAAGAGTTCTTCATCCACAAATCATTTCTCCAAGTCTTGAAAAATCCCTCCCCCTCTCTTAAAGCTTTTCGTCCAAGCCTCCACTCCCCCCCCTTGTGAAGGCCCTGGCGAATACCCCCTCTAAAAGAAGCCCTAGCCAAACACTACCCCCTCCATGGTAGAAAAGTTGTCTTCCAAATACCCTAGCCCAAATCCCTTAGTACTTAGTAGAAGTTGTGAATAACTTCTAAGGGTTCTCGAGCTATCTGAGCGCACAAATTAGAGCTAAACCTTGCTCGTGAGCGACTTTTATCTAGGATATTATTGGGCTTACCGAGGTAAATAATCTTATCCTTCTTTTGTAACTAGAGAATACATACTGTAGAAGTATAGGAATAAGTATAAATACTTAGAAGGATATTAAAGAATAGAATTGAACTGTTATCACAGTAGAAGGGTTTAAAAGAAGATTAATCAAACTATACTTACTTAGGACTGTTTTCACAGTAGACTTGAGTAGCTCACCGGGTAGGGAAGTGCTGCCCGATTTTCCGTATAAAGGACCCTCTGCTTAGAATCACATGAGTAGTCTAGACGTTGATAGACGTGTCTGACTATTATAGGTTGATTCTCTGCGCGCGACATATTCAACTTGGCAGGTGGTTTTCGCCGAGAAGGTATGTGATTCTTCCTATACTCTTGAGCATGATATTTTAAATATATATATAGTACGGTAGACGTACGAGTGTTAACTGAATAATAACTACGGCAATGTCTTTTGACTTAATCCTGAATAATAACTACGGCAATGTCTTTTGACTTAAGCCTGAATAATAAAAGATCGTGAAGCATTTCAAAAGAATACTGAATCATTTTTAACAGAAGAGAAACAGTTGGTTTTTAAACAAAAGCTTAAGAGTTATACTAGCTTTATGGGAAGTTAGGTATAACAACTTAAGAATGATAAAAAGAACTGTTTACTTACTTGCTTATGAAAACCTTGTATTGATTTCTGTAAGGTGTAGTAAAATTGATTGATAAATAGACATTTTATGATGCTACGTGTGTTAGTGTCTTGTGATGTTGTGAAAGGGGGTCATTCTTGTTGTGCTTACGCTTTGAGCGGTAAGTCGGTTGTATCATATTATATCACCTACCCCCTTGACTTATTATACCGAGGGCTTGCCACCCTTGATGCGGGTCTATACGGCCTATGCGGTCTGTGAGACTATGCGGAGCTGCGGGAGTTCCGGGATTGATCGTTCCGGGTGTTTTGGCCCGATGCGGGGGATGCCCTATGCGGTCTGTGTGACTATGCGGTCTATTGAGACTATGCATCGCGGAGTCGAGGAGAATACCGGGTTAGCTACCCCGACGCGGAATACCTCATGCGGTGCATGTGCGACCTATGCGGATCGCGGAAGTCCAGACTAGGCACACATAATGATACTATGGGCGATTGGCCTTGCTTCGATCATTCGCGGCCTAGGAAAGACCTGTTACATTATATCTATTAGTGTTCTTGTTTGTGATATGACACTATGCAATTAAACCGATTGTATTTGCAAATGGTTTTAAATACTTTGATTTCATTTAAGTACTTTACGCTTCACATACTTGGTACTGTTAGATCGACCTCCTTCTGGGCCGTTCATGCCGCGGTAAGGCAAGCAGTGCTAGATCCACATCCTTAGATCTCTTTGCTTTGGTGTCGGGAGCTCCATCTTCTCCGAGGCTCTACTTTGGGTATGATCTCCTGTATTGTAGATAGTTTTTGTACATTCGTGGTATGGCGCCCCTGTCCCGCCATAGTTGTTTACTTCCTTAGAGGTCTGTAGTCCTATTGTACAGTTGGGATGTAACTGCAAAACTATGTTTATATATATATGCCGAAAGGCGACATTTTCTCACTTAATACTGTGTCTCATTTTACAACTGTTTCATGTCTTGTTTTTATATTCCGTTGATTACTCTGATGTATGACTACTTGGGTGCCCGGGTAAGGCACCAGTCACGGGCCCCGGAACGGGTCGTGACAAAAGTGGTATCAGAGCAGTTAATCCTCGGAAAATGTCTACAGACCGTATCTAGTAGAGTCTTGATTATCGGTGTGTTGTGCACCACACCAATAATCAGGAGGCTATAGGATATTTAGGATTGGTTTCCATTCTTCTCACTCTGAGATCATGCCTTAGCGCTGTGTAATAAGTTGGACCCCTCTAACGTATTCCTTTCAGAACGATTATGCCTCCACGTAAGGCAACCGGCCCGGCAAGGCAATGGCGGAGGCGCTAGTAGGACACCGAGTTACGAGGCACAGCCCGCTTACCCGAGGCGATACCTCAGACGGCGAGTTCCATGACGCCGCCGGCCCCAGCAGAGACCACAGTACCCACACCTCCTGTCCCACAGCCTGGGGCGGAGGAGTTAGGGTACAAGGAGATGGCCCAGCTATTGGCTAGGATTGTGGCCAGACATGAGGACAGGCTGGATGCAGCAGTTCCAGTTCCAGCCCCAGTAGCGCCTGTGGTTCACCCGAGGGCAGATAGTTTGAGGCTACGGGACTTCCTGAGTTGTAGCCCGCCAGAGTTTTACGGGTCGAGGCCGGAGGATGATCCGCAGGAGTTCATCCGTCAGCTACAGAGGATTATGAGAGTGATCAGGGCGTCGGAGACCGAGTCCGTGATCTTCGGTTCGCATCGGCTGCGTGATACCGCAGTCGATTGGTTTGATTCGTGGGAGTTATCCCGGGGAGAGCACGCGTCCCGCCTACTGGGATGAGTTCTCGGAGGCTTTCCTCACTCACTTCTTGCCTCCACAGATGGCGAGGCGGCCGTGATTTTTATTATCGAGACAGAGGACGCACGCCAGTTAGAGTACAATGTCGAGTTCGATTCTTTGGCTCGATATGTCCCTGCATTGGTAGCGGCTATGGAGGGCGTGGTGCATCGCTACGCCACCGGTCTAGATGATTATATGGCCGAAGTCTTGTGCGGGTGTGTCTCTTCACCGAGCATGGACATTACCCGTATGCGAGCTCATGCACTGACGAGGCGCGCAGACCGACGAGTCGATAGATATCAAGATCGAGAAGGCGCCGGGCGGCCGGTTCTTTTGGTAGTTCTCGGGTGGACGGCCTCGCAGTGAGCCTAGATTTTCACCCCGAAGCTCGAGCACTCCCACATCATTGTCGCACATCCAGTATTCGGGGCGGTCGGGGCCCCGTGACTTGATTTCCAGGTATCGAGGTGCTAACCGATCGAGGTCCGCTCGGTGCCCATTGTGGTAGATTCCATTCGTGAGTCGTAGTACTACTCCGGAGCTTGCTATACTTGTGGCCGCAGGTCATTATGCGAGAGTTTTTCCGACCGAGCGGCCGGTAGTAGGCTCGGCTCTGCGGTCTTGCGGTTCATCATCCCCACGATTACTCGCCCGAGGCGTGGTACTCATGGACCAGCAGGTCGCGCAGAGGTCGTGGCGCGGTCCAGCTTCTAGCGGTCCTCGAACCGCATTTATGCCTTGTCCACCGGCAGATCGGGAGGCCTCACCGATGTCGCCACAGTACCTTATCGCCTCCGATATTGATGTGTATGCCTTGATAGATCCGGTTCTACCTGCCCATATATCTCCCTTTATTGCTAGTAGGATAGGGATGAGCACGAGTCCATAGACCCTTTCGAGGTAGCTACGCCATGGGTGATTCGGTGGTAGCTCGGTGGTATATATGGCTTGTCGATGACCATTTACGTCGGACTCCAGCCACTTGATAGAGTTGGATATGACCGATTTCGGCGTGATCATGGGTATGGATTGGCTAGCTTGCTACGCCAATGTAGACCGCAGGAGAGAGTAGTACGGTTCCAGCTCTGAGGCGGTTGTTGAGTGGGAGCAATCAGACGCCGGTGGTAGGTTTATTTCCTACCTCAAGGCTAGGAAGATGGTGCGAAGGGTATATCTACCATCTCGTTCGTGTTTGATATCGAGGCCGCAGTGCGATTTTCAAGTTCCGAGAGTCGAGAGTTCCCGCACGTGTTTCCGGACGACCTCGTATCCTCCCGAGAGGAGATAGAGTTTTGTATCGATGTCTTTGCGGATACTCTACTATTTCCATTCCGCCATACGTAATGGCACCGCCGAGTTGAGAGAGTTGAAGGATCGGCTTAGAGATTTGCCGAGAAGCGGCTTCATCGGCCTAGTGTTTCTCTCGCGAGCGGTATTGTTCGTGAAGAAAGAAGGACGCCGCGCATGTGTGTTGATTACAGCAACAACAAGGTGACCATTAAGAATAGATACCCCTTCCCAGGATTGATGATTTGTTCGACTAGTTGCAGGGTGCGAGATGTTTCTCCAAGATTGATCTGCGATCGGGCTATCATCAGGTACGAGTCAGAGAGGCGGATGTCCCTAGATCGCATTCGGACGATGCGGGCATTATGAGTTCGTGGTCATGTCTTTTGGGTTGACCAATACTCCGGCGGTATTCATGGATTTGATGAACCGAGTGTTCAAACCATTTTTGGACACGTTTGTGATAGTGTTCATTGATGATATCTTGGTTTATTCTCGCTCAGAGCGAGAGCATGCGAGCATTTGGCGATCGGCCGACGATTCTCAGACTACAGCTTATACGCCAAGTTTTCCAAATGTGAGTTTTGGTTAACTTCGGTGGCTTTTCTTGGGCATATTGTGGCTGATGGCATTCGAGTGAATACGCCAAGATCGGCGATCGAGACTTGCCTAGACCTACTCCGGCGCAGGTTCGCAGCTCGGGCCTTGCGAGTTATTATCGGTTCGTAGAAGTTTGCTTCTATCTCGCACCATTGACTAGGCCGACTCGGAAGCGGCTAAGTTTGATGGGACTGATGCGTGTGGCGGGGTTTCGATTCTTGAAGGAGACTAACGACCGCCCGTTCTTACTCTTCCGCAGGTCCAGACGGTTATGTCGTGTATTGTGATCGTCGGGCATCGGGTTGGGATGTGTGTTGATGCAGCAGGCAAGGTTATAGCGTATGCATCCCGACACCAAGAAACACGAGGAACTACCCACCCATGATTTGGAGTCGCGGTGATTCACGCCAAGATCTGGAGGCACTATTTGTATGGGGTTCATGTGGATATTTATACTGCACCACAAGAGCCTCCAAGATATCTTCACCAGAGGAGCCGAACTTACGGCGAGACGGTGGTTAGAGTTGCTTAAGGATTACGATGTTGATATCCTGTACCACCCGCAAGGCCAATGTTGTGGCGTATGCTCTTAGTCATAGGTCGATGGGAGCCTATCGGATGCGCCAGAGGAGGGACATGGTTCGTGATTTGCATCGCCACGGAGCCTTGGTGTCCGTTTGATTGATTACGATAGTAGTGGGTTCGAGTTCGTGAGGTTGCCGAGTCTTCCATCGTCGAGGAGGTGAAGAGGCAACAGTTCGAGGATCCAGTTTTGACACATTATCGTGATACAGCTCTTCGTGAGGGCAAGGGTCCTTTTGAGGTAGCACCTGATGGGGTGCTAAGGTTTGAGGGCAGGTTGTGTGTTCCAGATGTTTCAGGACTTGGCAGAGTTCTTGGGGAAGCACACGCTGCGCGTTACTCTATCCATCCGTGGTCGACCAAGATGTACCACGACCTTAGATCCGTGTATTGGTGGGATGGCTTGAAGAGGGCGTTGCGAGTTCGTAGCTCGCCCGTGTTGTCGCGGTGAAGGTAGAGCACCGGAGGCCCGTGGTTTGTTGCGATTTATCGAGATCCCGACTGAAGTGGGAGGTGATCAACATGGACTTTATCACGGGATTACCTCGCACTCAGGAGGCATGATTCTATATGGGTTATCGCCGACAGTGTGAAATCAGCCCACTTTCTTCCCGTCGGGACGACTTTTTCTGAGGATTATGCGGACTTTATATCAGAGATCGTCGATCGCATGGAGTCCCTATTTCGATCATATCGCATGCAGGAGCCCGGCCACGGCTAACTTCGGAGGTCTTTCCGTAGGGCTTAGGACGCAGTGAGCACGAGTAATGCATTCCATCCACGCATGCATCGGACAGCCGAGCGCACTATCCGCACTCTTGAGGATATGTTGCGAGCTGCGTTATCGACTTCCGTGGGTAGCGGAGGATCATTTGCCTCAAGTTGAGTTTCGTATAATAATAGCTACCACCCAAAGATTCGGATGGCGCCTTATGAGGCCTTGTATGGGAGGAAGTGCGATCGCCGATAGGTTGGTTTGATGTAGGCGGCGCGATTAGTGGGACCAGATTTGGTGCAGCAGGCAGTGGATAAGGTGAAACTTATCCAGGAGAGGTTGCTGACAGCTCAGAGTCGACAGAAGTCATATGCAGATCATCGTCGTCGGCATCTGGAGTTCGAGGTTGGTGATTGGGTTTTCCTGAAGGTGTTACCCATGAAGCGGTGTGATGAGATTCGGAAGAAAGGGAAACTCACCAAGGTACATCAGCCCTTTCGATTGTCCGAGGTAGGCAAGGTTGCCTATGAGTTGGATCTGCCGTCCGATCTGGAGGTAGCAAGGCATCCGTGTTTCATATTTCTATCTTTGAGGAGATGTATCGGGGATCCATCTAGAGTGCATCCGATTGACGATGTCCAGGTGACCGAGGGGTTATCATATGAGGAGGTTCCCATAGCGATAATCGATCGTCAGGTTAGGCGTCTGCGGACCAAGGACGTGGCTTCCGTCAAAGTCTTGTGGCGGAACGAGCTCAGGGAGGAGATGACATGGGAAGCCGAGGAGGACATGAGGCAGAAGTATCCTCACCTAATCCCCACACCTCCACGTAATTCACTTTCCTACATGTAAAATTACATTGCCATATATGACTAAGTGTTGTTTTGTGGCCAGCTACGTGGCACTTGCAAACTGTTTAAGCTTTATCGTTAACTGTCTTGGGAAGGAACATTCGGGACGAATGTTTCTAAGGAGGGGAGAATGTTATACCCCGTATTTCCAGAGTATGTACGTGAGGGTATACGTACAAAAGTTAGCCTAAGTAAAAGACCTTGGACGAAAAAGTTTGTGCACAACTCGCTAAAAGAATCGTTTTTCAACGAAACGTTTTACTAAACTCGCGTAGGGTAAATTCCGGCTATGTCATTTATAATTTTTGCGGATTTTTCCGAGAGACGAAACATTTTGGACCAACGGGAGGGTGACACTTGTCACCCTCATTGGACGACAAGAATGGGCAATTGTTGGCACGTTTTTTGTGCCATTTACTTAGTCAAGGAGTTGGTAGGATATTTTGTGTAGTAGATGGATAAGGACACTTGCCTAAATCCTCACCCTACACTTGCCTTGCACTTGGCATCATCTTGGCCATTGGTTGGCCTTTGCTTGACCTATAAATACCCCCCTTAAGATGAAGAGTTCTTCATCCACAAATCATTTCTCCAAGTCTTGAAAATCCTCCTCTCTTAGCTTTTCGTCCAAGCCTCCACTCCCATGTGAAGGCCCTGGCCGAATACCCTCTAAAAGAAGCCCTAGCCGAAACACTACCCCCCTCCCTTGGTAGAAAAGTTGTCTTCTAAATACCCTAGCCCAAATCCCTTAGTACTTAGTAGAAGTTGTGAATAACTTCTAAGGGTTCTTGGAGCTATCGGAGCGTACAAATTAGGAGCTAAACCTTGCTCGGAGCGACTTTTATCTAGGATATTATTGGGCTTACCGAGGTAAATAATCTTATCCTTCTTTGTAACTAGAGAATACATCTGTAGAAGTATAGGAATAAGTATAAATACTTAGAAGGATATTAAAGAATAGAATTGAATCATATCACGATAGAAGGGTTTAAAAGAAGATTAATCAAACTATACTTACTTAGAATTTTCACAATAGACTTGAGTAGCTCACCGTAGGGAAGTTGCCCGATTTTCCGTAGAATAAAGGACCCTCTGCTAGAAGCATTTCTGAGTAGTTTAGACGTTGATATACGTGTCGACTATTATAGGTTGATTCTGCGCGACATATTCAACTTGGCGGTGGTTTTCGTAGAAGGTATGTGATTCTTCCTATACTCTTGAGCATGATATTTTAAATATATATATAGACGGTAGACGTTTAGTGTTAATCAATAATAACTACGCAATGTCTTTTGACTTAAGCTCGAATAATAACTACGACAATGTCTTTTGACTTAAGCTGAATAATAAAAGATCGTGAAGCATTTCAAAAGAATATCAATCATTTTTAATAAGAGAAACAGTTGATTTTTAAACAAAAGCTTAAGAGTTATACTAGCTTTATGGGAAGTTAGGTATAACAACTTAAGAATGATAAAAAGAATCGTTTACTTACTTGCTTATGAAAACCTTGTATTGATTTCTGTAAGGTGTAGTAAGATTGATTGATAAATAGACATTTTATGATGCTACGTGTGTTAGTGTCTTGTGATGTTGTGAAAGGGGGTCATTCTTGTTGTGCTTACGTTGCTGAACGGTAAGTCAGTTGTACTGTTATTATATCACCTACCCCCTTGACTTATTATACCGAGGGCTTGCCACCCTTGATGCGGGTCTATACGTCCTATGTGGTCTGTGAGACTATGCGGAGCTGCGGGAGTTCCGGGATTGATCGTTCAGGGTGTTTTGGCCCGATGCGGGGGATGCCCTATGCGGTCTGTGTGACTATGCGGTCTATTGAGACTATGCGGACTGCGGGAGTCTAGGAGGGTACCGGGGGTTAGCTACCCCCGATGCGAGGAATACCTCATGCGGGTCTATGTGTGACCTATGCGATGCGGGAAGTCGGGACTAGGCACGCATAATGATACTATGGGCGATTGGCCTTGCTTCGATCATTCTCGGCCTAGGAAAGACCAGTTACATTATATCTATTAGTGTTCTTGTTTGTGATATGACACTATGTGCAATTGAACTGATTGTATTTGCAAATGGTTTTAAATACTTTGATTTCATTTAAGTACTTTACAGTTTCACATACTTGGTACCTGTTATCGACCTCGTGGGCCGCGTCATGCCGCAGGTAAGGGCAAGCAGGTGCTAGATCCACATCCTTAGGATCTCTTTGCTTTGGTGTCAGGAGCTCCATCTTCTCCGGAGGCTCTACTTTTGGGTATGATCTCCCTGTATTGTAGATAGTTTTTGTACATTCAGGGTATGGCGGGGCCCTGTCCCGCCATAGTTGTTTACTTCCTTAGAGGTCTGTAGTCCTATTGTACAGTTGGGATGTAACTGCAAAACTATGTTTATATATATATGCCGAAAGGCGACATTTTCTCACATAAAACTGTGTCTCATTTTACAACTGTTTCATGTCTTGTTTTTATATTCCGCTGATTACTCTGATGTATGACTACTTGGGTGCCCGGGTAAGGCACCAGTCACGGGCCCCGGAACGGGTCGTGACAAGAATAACCTCTTTACACAAACGTTACAAGATACTAACACACGTAGCATCATAACATGTTTACTTATCAAACCAACAAGAAAGTATTACAAGGCTATCACAAACCAACATAGTCAAGTTATTCACACAAGGTACTTCCTATTTTATGTCAACAAGTTCGGGTTTTTATCCCCAAGGTACTTCATACATTAACTCTTTAAAAAGATTCGCTTCTTTCACAAAAGTCACACGATACCCGTAGTATCAAAAATAGAGTGACTATCTTTTTAAGTAAACCAAAACAGTTTCCCTACCTTCTTTTTGAACCAACTTAAGACAAAAGCATGCCTTCCTTTTTAAAATCAAGTAACAACATTCTTTTCCAAAAGTCCAAGTTGCCTAATTAAAATGTACTCAAGTCTTTTATTTCCGAAAGATTTCATAGTTCATAGTCTTAATCAAATAACGTAATCTCTTTTTAAAACAATTGAGTAACATATGCCTTATGTGTGAGTAGTTATTCTTGTTTATAACAATCTTATTAAAGCAGCCATGATCTAGGAAATGTAATACAATTTTGTCTTATCTTAGCTTCTATGCAGATGGAGGTTTCTACTGGCTTTAATAATACTTAATTAGTCAATACATTCTCCTTTATTAGCGCTGCAGTGGTTTGTTCGATACTTATTCTCATTTCCGAAATCAATACAAGGCTTTCATAAACAATTAAGTAAACCGTTCCTTTTATTTCTCTTAAGTCGTTATACCTAACTTCCCATAAAGCTAGTATAACTCTTAAGCTTTTAAAACCAAGTATTACTCTTCTTTCAAAATCGATTCTTAATTCTTTTGAAATACTTCAAGATTCTTATTATTTAAAACTCAAGTCAAAAGACATCGAAGTAAAACCACGTTCAGTTAACACACGTACGTCTACCGTAATATATATATTCTTTTAAAATATCATGCTCAAGAGTATAGGTAGAATCACATACCGCTTCGAAATCCACCGCCAAGTCGAATATGTCGCGGCGCAGAGTATCAACCTATAATAGTCAAATACGCCTATCAACGCCTAGACTACTCAGAGAATATTCTAAGCGAAGGTTCTTATTTCTACGGAAATTGGGCAAAGACTTCCTACCACAAACTACTCAAGTTTCATCAGAATACAATTCTATGTAAGTACAACTCAATTCTCTTCTTTAATATCCTTCTATATATCTTATACTCAATTCTAAACTTCTACAATATGTAATCTCCAATTACAATAGAAGGATAAGATATTTACCTCGATAAGCCCAAAATTATCCAAGTTTAAATGTCGATCCTGAGCAAGGTTTAACTCCTATTCTGTACGCTCCAATTCGCTCCAAGAAACCCTTAGAAGTTCTAAACAACTTCTACCTAATACTTCAACCAACCACGAAGATTTTTCCTAGGGTTTCGTTTAGTGACTAAGGGAATATAGTAGTATTTCCGGGCTCTTAGCATTGAAATAACTTTGGAATACTACAAGGTATTGGGCTAAGGTATTTTTGGAATATAACAATACTTGGGGAAGTATTTCTCTACCAAGGGGGGGGGGGTATTTCGACGAGATACTTCTAGGTAGGGGGGGTGGGTTTCGGCCGAGGGCTCACAAAGGGGGAGGGGTGGTTTGGACGAGAGCTTCAAGAGGGAGGGGGAAGGATTTTAAGACTTAGAATTATTTAAGGGATGAAGAAATCCTTCAACTAAGGGGGGGTATTTATAGGGCCTTCAATGGTCAAGATTCAAGCAAGTGTGTGGATGAGATTTGGACAAGTGTTGTGTGGGTCCCATTTCTTATCTATCTACCCACAAAATATCTAGCCAACATTGACCAAATGTTTAAGGCATTTAACACAAAAAAATGTGCCAAGGAACTCCCTCCAAACCGTCCACTTTGAGGGTGACACATGTCACCCTCCCATTGGTCCCAAATATTTTATCTCTCGGAAAAATCCGCAAAAATTAAATTATTGAACACGCAAAATTCCTTTACAAGGTTCGGAAAATTTTCCGTCGGAAAAACAATCTTTTTCGTTAGTTGTGCACAATTTCGTCCCTTTTGCCTAATTAAGGCTTACACAATTGTACGTACGTCCCCACATACATACTCTGGAAAATACGGGGTATAACACCTCGTGTCCATCATGAGTTACCATAACTCGTAACAGGTGAGACATACCTCTAAGGATATGATGCAGGCCACATGTCGACTTATCACATATCATCGATATCCCATTTTTGATGATCATTAGTCGAGGCTTGTTTTAAGATTTATGTTATAATATTAATAACTCACACTATTAATAACCACGTAACCTCTAGGGCTGCATATTATAGAATATTATAAACAGTCAACTAATAATTCAATAATTGCGAATGCCAAAATATTAATCTCCATTAATAATAATACGAATGTGTATAAAGTATATCTGTCTTAATACAAATTGTCTCTAGGAGATAAATATACTTTCATATTATACATTTTGGAGATATTTTTTTAAAGAACACAATCCAATCTGCGATGACCATAGCTCACGCCACGACGAACCCAATCATCTCTCCATTAATCACCATCCATCTAACCAAGATTTCTTATTTTTATTTTGAAGAAGTATTTTATATTTTCCTCTATGATTTCCCAACACAAAGAACATAGTTACAAGTATATCCAAACAAGCAAATCCAGACTCCAGCTTCATCTCAAGATCTCGATCTCATTTTCACTAAACTTTCAACCCTGGTAGCTTTATAACCCATAAATTTAGTTACCAAACAGCTGCTAAACGATATCACAAACAGCAACCACAATATACTTACACTAGCCACAATTAAAGGGTGGCGATGGCCGGGCCGCCCATCGATCGGGATAGGCGTGCTCGGGGCGGTCGAGCGGAGAGGAGGGCTGGTCGGGCAGCAAAGGGACCGATACTAGCGGGACGATACCATGTACCGCCCCGCACTGGCCTCGGCCGGGCCTGCCTGACGGACGAATGGTTTTTTTTGTTTTTAATTTTTCCACTAAATTAAAAATACTAAATTACTAACAAAGTAACATATAGTCATATAGTGATAGTCATATACTCATATTATACTATTATAATATTATACATATATATTTATAAACTAAATAATTAAACAAAGACAAGAAGAGTGTAAAAAAAAACATCCCAAGGCTGTTTTTGTGCCTCTTATATTATTAATTATTTCATTGGAATATATAAGATTCAGAATTACAACATTGTAGTGTACCGTTGTTGAATTGTTTTGCAAAAGACATAGAAAAAAATTAAAAAATACTAAAATTGCAATGAAATATATTACCAATTTGAAAATACTTTTTCTAGTTTCTTTATAATTTAGTGTGGTTCTTCGGTTGGAATTGGTATATCTTGATCAAATTGTTCCACTTCGCTACTCATGCCTTCAGATATTTGGCAAGTGGCGGGAGTGGGCGGACCGAAGGGACCGGATGGTCAGTCCTAGCAGACTGCCGGGCGACCATACCATGTCCCGCCCCGTTCGAGCCCGGACGCTAAATTTTTTTTAATTTAAACGGCCAGACGGACCGGACCGGTCGACGAGACCGGGTTGGGACCGGGTCGGCCCGACCCACTGGCCAGCCCTAGCCATAATATTATCAGGGTCCTGGTCCAACAAAAGACCCATCCATCTCAAATTCAATCTGAGTCATTCACCACCATTACCATTGCTTTCATTTTTCAACCCATTATCTCGATTTCACTAACAATATCGTTATCCTCATTTTCTTTCGTTGCACAAACAAGAAAGTGTGTTCCTTTTAGGACAAATCTTTAAGAGCTGAAGTTTGATGGGGGAAATGGTAATTTGAGAAAATGGAGTTTGGTGATTGATCGATTTTGTAGGATTGGTGGTGAATACGAAGGTGATATGTATATTGATATTGCCATGAAAAGATAGCAAGATTGATCTTTGAGGTTCATGGAAATGGTAGAGGACCCAAATAAAACAGTGTTTTTTGGTAGCTAAAGTGGGAGAGAGTGTAGAGTGAAACTCTAAAAATTGTCTACGGGTTGTCTTTATTTTGAGCCTAAGGGCAATTTAGGGTCATTTACTTAAAATAGGGGATTTTGGGCCTTTTTTACTGGTGACCACACAATGTACTTTTCCCTTTAGACGACTCGTTGGCGGTGTCAAGTAAGAGTGACCATCATGTAAGCCCTTGTACTTTTTAGGCCCTAACATGATTTCAATGTCTCGAATTAATGAGCCTTTTCTTGAGATTGGATTAGATACTCCCACTGTCCCAAAAATATTATCCTACTTTGACCTGACACGGAGTTTAAAAAAATAAAGGAAGACTTTTGAAATATGTGGTCTAAAACAAACTTTAAATATTTGTATGACTGTAAATCATCTCATAAAGTTAAATTATTTCTAAATATAGAAATGTGTCAATCTTTTTTGGATAAACTAATAAGGAATGTAGGACAATCTTTTTGGAACAGAGTGAGTATAAGATTTATGGGGTGAACCAATCCTCCCACTCCCCACAACCCTATTTGATTCAGAACGTGAATTCTTTTTAAAAGTACTCTTACTAATTTTGTCTTTTTTTTTTACCTTATGAATTAATAGAAGAAAACAAATTTTCATTTGCATAATAAAGGAAAACTATCTTATTTACTGTATGAGGTGAAAATCGGGCTTAGTAGGTAGACCAATTAGAGACTGACATGTGGAGGCATCGATTCAGTCCGATCCAGATTGACAAAGAGCATCAGGTAACAACCCAGGGGTACCATTGCATCATCAACATGAGTACGTCCTAGGCCGATACCATCCCAGCAGAACATAGGACGCTCCAGGAATAAGTTAAGAATAGAGTCGTTGAGACGGGATGTTTTTCCATGGTCCCGACTCCTATTATAGTTAGAATGCATTCCTAACAACTTTTATCTCATCTATTTGCCTCGAGCCTTACTGTGTCACACCCCAACCTTGAAGGTTGTGGCCGACACCCGGTTCTCTAAGGCATGAGCGTGCCAATCCTGATACATATAACATACTCAACAATATATAGGCCAACAAGGCATCTGACGAGTGATTTTCTGATCAAGAGACACAACCACATGCACGCATAAAAGGCCCAACATAAACATATATACAACAAGGTCGATATAAAAACAACGAGTCTAATGATAAGGCCGACAAGGCCACTATATATAAAATGACTATCTAAAAGCCTCTAGAGAGTATATCAATAACATTTGATCAGGACAGGGCCCCACAATACCCAACTAAACATATATATGCAACCATTATACATATCAGCTCATTAGATAACTCTAGAAGAAAAAAATGAGACAACCCTCAACGGAGTCGAGTCACCTACTATGAGGTATCATCTGAATCCTATATCTGTACTTGCGGGCATGAAATGCAGTGTCCCAGAAAGGGACATCAGTATGAAAAATGTACTGAATATGTAAGGCTCAAACTATAAACAAGTGCAATACTGTAAATGAAGCATAAGATGAAACTATAATTGAATGCATAACTGTGAGGTAGAGCAATAGAGAGACAACATGTACTCTGAGTGCCTCTGAGGGCCAGAATATTCATAATGAAATATGACCGTGTATATATAATGACGTAGGCCTCTGTGGGTAGTATTATCAATATCACATCTGTATAAACTGTGTATGTAACACCATAGACCTCTGTGGGAAATATCATCAATATTATATTTGTATAGCCACGTATATAACACCATAGGACTTTGAGGGCAATATATATATATAATACATGCATATGATGACCTTTTAAGGAATATAGAATACTCTTTTGAACCCATCGGAGTGATGTAAGGTCGTTACACCTCCGACTCTCTTATGAGGGTTACATATTACCTTCTCTTCTTTTGTGAATTGATAAGAATATTAACATGGAACCTTGTTATATCAAATTAAGCATGACTCGATAAGATACAAGTAGTAGATTTAACCAAGAGAATCTAAGATCTATAACCAAGCGACGGAAATAAGTCACAATACATTCTTGGCGATTAGGAGTGGAGTATATATTTGATAACAACTTGCAAGTGTTGTTTCATGTCGATTATACCAAAAGAGAGAAATGTAAGATTTACATACCTTTTTAGTAGGGAAACACTACTCCTATAATATCCCGCTCGTCGTATAATCGTCAACCTAAAAATTAAGACAATTCGTGTCAATATCAAATCAATGGTTTAATGATTTCATCGTTGCGACATTTTATCGAACACTTAGCGTGCATATTTTATTGCATCTTTTTTCATGGTAACTTAAGATATTATCACATCCTCTACATTAACACAACATCATCAAGACTACAACAACCATAATTTCATGAGATCAAACCATACTTATCTAAAAAATCATGTCAAACCGTCCAACAATAAATACCACAACTACTATGAACAACTGTAGAGTTTTATCTCAAATACTTTATGGATTACTAGTCACGACCCGACCTCGGGCTCGCGACTGGTGCCCTACCTGGGCACCCCTTACAGGTATACATCAGAGAATAACAGCGGAACATACATAAAACTCATAAAGTATAAGTCATGAAATATCTACAGGCTAGCTGATAAGGCCACCTTCCGGAAAATATACATAACAAAAAAAAAACAGTTACATCCTTTTTTATTTACAACCC
This sequence comes from Przewalskia tangutica, assembly GCA_029844215.1. Taxonomy (NCBI): domain Eukaryota; kingdom Viridiplantae; phylum Streptophyta; class Magnoliopsida; order Solanales; family Solanaceae; genus Przewalskia; species Przewalskia tangutica. Next base: position 82,793,723 of record CM056720.1, on the reverse strand, counting down.
AACCCGCAAGATATGACTACAGACCTCTAAGAATTTTGACATAACAACTATGACGGGATAAGGCCCCGCCATACCCCTGAATGTACATAAATCTACAACATTAGGGAAACCATACCAAAAGACAAGCCTCCGGAGAAATGGAGCTTTCTGACAACTGATCAGTGATCCTAAGAGTGAGGATCCGCAACCTGCTTACTCCTACCTGCGGCATGAACGCAACCCCCGAGGAAGGGGGTCAGTACAAAAAATGTACCAAGTATGTGAAACTGAAAGTACTGAAATGAAATCATATAGTCTAAAATAAAGCTGGAGACATGTATGATAACCAAAATAACAGTACACTGTGCCTTACTAATAATGAGAGTAAACAAGAGTACACTTTACTGCTTAAAAATAGGAGGCTCATGATAAAATAAGGGCCACCCGCCCATAGTATCATTAAGCAATCTTACTCCTGGGATTATTTTACCCGCATAGGTCCTGTGGACCCGCAATGGAGCAATTTGCTCCGCATGGGACTATTTCACCCGCATGGGCCCGGTGGACCCGCAATGAGTACAAACGCCGCACTCGCATCGTGGGGAGCAAATCCACGGAATATGTAGTAACCCGGGGGTTTACCCCACAACAATAACATAACATTAGCACAACCGACTATCATACATAAAATAAGCAAGTTAAGAAATCCCTTAACTTCTTATTAGACTTAATTATCATGCACCCTCATTTTATTTAACTTAAGGCACTAACATGTCATGAAAAAATCCGGGAATTTAACCCAAAGTACTACGTACCTTTATCCTTTTAAAAATGACTCTTTTTCGTATAAAACCCCCAAGATATTAACACCCGTAGTATCAAGGCTTGTCTACTTTTCAAAACAAGTCACTACACCTTTAGAAATACATATAATCCTTTCCAATTCTTTTCAATCCATATTGTCTTCCTAACATGTTATATAGTCGCAAACAACTTTAACAACTATAATCTCTTCTTTATATAACATGCGACGACTAAAACTAATAACTAAATTGAATTACAATCTTATGGTTAATCATGCAACTTTCGGATTTGCTTCCAAATATTCCATAACACTTATCAATCTCCATTATATATATATCTCTCTCATGCTTGTTTATATATATAACTACAACAAAATGTAATCTTTAATCACTAAGAGGACAAAATTGTTACCTTGATAAGCCCTAATACAACTTCAAGATTCAAAGTCGCTCCTTAGCAACTTAGCTCCTTTCCTTCACGCTCCAATCCGCTATTTGAAACCCTTAGAAGTTCATAAACAACTTCCCTTCAATATCCAAACAAAACTTATGAAAACAACTTAGGTTTTCATCTTGCGACTAATGTAAAAACGTAGCTTTTCCGGGATCTTTGTATTGAGATATCCTTATAATACCCCTAGGAATCTTGGGTTTAAGTATTGTGAATTATGAACCACAAACGAATTTTTTTGTGTGTGCAAAATGGACAAAGTCGAGAGCTCTCTATCTCTTGCTCAAGTTTCTTGATTTTTTTCTAAGTGTTGAGACTTGTCTTGCTACTAGGGTGAATATATAACAAAATTAAGGGTCAAGATTAAAACACTTGTGGGGATTGGATGAAGAAGATTTAAATATCTAGGGTCAAGTGGGCTCATTGACTTGGTCAACAATGTCAAGCCTTGGCTTGTCAAGACTTCATCATTTTGCCTTGGTCATTTGACCATTTTACCCTTGGTTAAAATTGACCAAGCCCATGTGGGGGGGTGACATGTGTTGCCCTCCCATTCGTCCATAATGCCTCTTTTCCCGATATTTCTATAATTCTGATAAATTCTACAAGTCTCAAATCTTAAAGTCATGCTTTCTTACGTACGTTCTTATATACATGTCCTGGAATTTACGGGGTGTAACATTCTTACCCCTTAGAAACATTCATCTCCGAATGTTCTTTCGGAGTCAATCTAATTAGATAATGATGCAGTCTCCTTTAACTACACCCAATATACCAACATATGCCACACATGGCCACATAATAGCACTTAAGCAAAAACGTCAATTAAAACTGACAAGTAAGGGAAAAGGATTACCTGGAGGTGTAGGGAATAAGTGAGGATACTTCTCCATTATGTCCTCCTCTGCCTCCCAAGTCATCTCCTCCCTATTATCATTCCTCCACAAGACTTTGACGGAAGCCACGTCCTTAGTCCGCAATCGCCTGACCTGGAGATCGAGTATCGCTATAGGACTCTCCTCATATGATAATCCCTCTATCACCTGGACATCGCTAGCTGGGAAAACTCTCGATGGATCTCCGATACACTTCCGCAACATAGAAACATGGAAGACCGGATGTACTGCCTCCAAGTCGGATGTCAGTTCCAACTCATAGGCAACCTGGCCTACTCTACGGACGATCTGATAAGGCCCAATGTACCTTGGGCAAAGTTTCTCCTTCTTTCTGAACCTCATCACACCCTTCATGGGTGATACCTTCAAGAAGACCCAATCATCAACCTGAAACTCCAAGTGTCGACGCCGATTATCTGCATAAGACTTCTGGCGACTCTGAGCTGCTAATAGTCTTTCCCGGATAAGCTTCACCTTATCCACAGCCTGATGAATCAAGTCTGGGCCAACTAACTGAACTTCGCCTACGTCGAACCAACCAATCGGCGACCTACACTTCCGCCCATACAAGGCCTCATATGGCGCCATCCGAATACTGAAATGGTAGCTGTTGTTATATGTAAACTCAACAAGAGGCAAAAATCCTCCCAGCTACCCCTAAAATCAATAACACAGGCCCGTAACATATCCTCAAGTGTCTGGATAGTTCGCTCTGCCTGTCCGTCGGTCTGAGGATGAAACGCGGTACTGAGACTCACCTGTGTCCCTAACCCCTTCTGGAAAGACCTCCAGAAGTTAGCCATAAACTGGGCTCCTCTGTCTGATATAATAGATGTAGGAACTCCGTGCAATCTCACAATCTCCCTGATATAAAGTCTAGCATAATCCTCAACCAAATAAGTAGTCCTGACTGAAAGAAAGTGGGCTGATTTCATCAGCCTGTCTACAATAACCTAGATGGAATCACACTTTCTCGGAGTACGAGGTAACCCTATAACAAAATCCATGTTGATCACCTCCCACTTCCATGTCGGAACCTCAATCATCTGTAATAGCCCACCGGGCTTCTGGTGCTCAACCTTGACCTGCTGACAATTCGGACACTGAGCAACAAACTCTGCTACGTCCCTCTTCAGGCCATCCCACCAATACATATATCTAAGGTCATGGTACATCTTAGTCGACCCCGAATGAATAGAGTAACGAGCACTGTGTGCCTCCCCCAGAACCTGCTGACGAAGTCCTGCAACATCGGGAACACACAATCTGCCCTAGTATCTTAGCACCCCATCAAGCGCTACCTCAAATAAACTCTTCTTCTCTCGATACCGTATCTGAACTGGATCATCATACTGTCGCCTCTTCACCTCCTCAATGATGGAAGACTCGACAACCTCTCGAACCCGAATCCTGCTATCCTCGGTATCAACCAACCGAACCCCAAGGCTCGCTAGCCGATGAATCTCTCGGACCATATCCTGCCTATCTGGTTGTACATCCGACAGACTCCCCATAGATCTACGACTCAGAGCATCTGCAACCACGTTGGCTTTTCCTGGATGGTATAGGATATCAACATCATAATCCTTCAGCAACTTTAACCACCGTCTCTGTCGCAAGTTCAACTCCCTCTGCCTGAAGATGTACTGGAGGCTCTTGTGGTCTGTATAAATATCCACATAAACCCCGTATAAATAATGCCTCCAAATCTTCAAGGCATGTATAACTGCGGCCAACTCTAAGTCGTGAGTAGGGTAATTCCTCTCATGCTTCCGTAGCTGCCGGAAAGCATAGGATATAACCTTGCCGTGTTGCATCAATACGCACCCTAGCCCGATAACCGAGACATCACAATAAATCACATAATCCTCTAACCCCTCGGGAAGAGTAAAACTGGAGTCGTCGTCAATTTTTCCTTCAATAACTGGAAGCCTTTCTCACAAGAATCCGTCCACTAGAACTTAGCCGCTTTCTGAGTCAGCCTAGTCAAAGGCGCTGATATCAAAGCGAACTGCTCCATAAATCTACGGTAATAACCTGCCAGCCCTAAGAAGCCGCGCACCTCCGTCGGAGTAGTAGGTCTCTGCCAAGTCTTGACCGCCTCAATCTTTGCCGTATCAACCTGAACACCGTCAGCCCTGATAATGTGCCCCAAGAATGCCACTGAGGCCAACCAGAACTCACACTTAGAGAACTTCGCGTACAACTGCCGGCTCCGGAGGACTCCAAGTACCGTCCTCAAATGATCTGCATGCTCCTGCTCTGTGCGAGAATAAACCAGGATGTCATTAATGAATACTATAACAAACGTATCAAAAAATGGCTTGAACACCCGGTTCATCAAATCCATAAATACCACTGGAGCGTTAGTCAAACCGAAAGACATCACCGTGAACTCATAATGCCCATACCGGGTCCTGAATGCAGTCTTCGGGATATCTGTCTCTCTAACTCGCACCTGATGATAACCGGACAACATGTCTATCTTGGAGAAACACCTCGCACCCTGCAACTGGTCAAACAAATCATCAATCCTGGGGAGGGGGTATCTATTTTTGATGGTTACCTTATTCAGCTGCCTGTAGTCAACACACATACGCAGCGTCCCATCCTTCATTTTTACAAACAAAACCGGCGCTCCCCAGGGAGAAATACTAGGCCTAATAAAGCCTTTTTCCAGCAAATCTTTCAGCTGGTCCTTTAATTCCCTCAAATCAGCAGGTACCATCCTGTACGGCGGAATAGATATAGGCCGAGTATCTGGCAGCACATCAATACAAAACTCTATCTCCCTCTCTGGAGGAATACCAGAGAGATCATCTAGGAATACATCCGGAAACTCTCTAACCACCGGAACTGACTGAAGAACTGGCACCTCAACCTCAGTATCGAATACCCAAACCAGATGATAGATGTACCCTTTCTGAACCATCTTCCTAGCCTTGAAGTAAGAAATAAACCTACCCCTCGGCGACGCTGTATTGCCCTTCCACTCGATAACCGGCTCACCGGGAAATTGGAATCGGACCAACCTGTCTCTACAGTCAACATTGGCATAAAAAGAAGCCAACCAGTCCATACCCATAATGACATCAAAATATGTCATCTCCAACTCTATAAAGTCCGCTAGGGTCTGACGACTGTAAATGAACACCGGACAATTTTTATACACCCGCTCAACTAACACCGAATCACCCACTGGCGTAGCTACCTCAAATGGCTCTATCGACACAGGCTCTATTCCTATTCTACCAGTAATAAGAGGGGACACATATGACAAAGTAGAACCTGGATCTATCAAAGCATAAACGTCACAACATGGAATCAACAATATACCTGTGATGACATCCGGTGAAGCCTTCTGGTCCTGCCGACTGGCTAAGGAATATATGCGGTTATGTGGACCGCTAGAACTAGGACCTCCACCACGACCTCTTCCGCAGCCTGCCGGCCCATGAACAGCCTGCCCTCCGGGGCACATAACCACAAAAGATGAAGTCCCGGCAACTGACCCTGTAGGCTGAATCATACTACCCATGCTGCCTCTGGTCGGACAATCCCTCTTCAAATAGCCCTGCTGGCCGCAATAGTAACAAGTTCCTGGAGAAATACGACACTCCCTACGATGGGACCTACCACATCGACCACACCGAGGTAAAGGTAGCCTCATCTGACTAGGACCTGCCCCGGAAACCAAGCCTAGAGCCTCCCGCTCCCGAATAACCCGGCTGATCAAACCTCCTGCCAGAAAACCGGGAAGGAGCACTCGTCGGTGAAAAGTAGACCTAGCTCACGAGGCTGTCGCCTCAAAGTTACTCTGAAACCCCGCGCCCCGACCTCTGGCGGCACTGGTCCGCCGGTCCTCTCTCCTCGCCTCAATCCTCGCAGATATGCTCGCATCCTGACAATAACCATACCTGGATGAAAGGCCACTCCCAGACATACAATAACGATATAGCGGTCTAGCCCCATCACATAGCGATGAACTATATCAGCCATATCAGCCATATCAGCCACAATAGTGAGCGCATACCTGACCAATGAGTCAAACTCCAGGTTGTACTCTCTAATGGTCCTCCCATTCTACCTCAATGTCAAGAACCTATCAAAACGGGCTCTCCTCATCTCAGGAGGCAAAAAGTGATCAAGGAAGGCCTCCGTGAACTCATCCCAAACAGCTGGAGGAGCACCCACACCTCTAGAAAGTTCCCATGACTCAAACCAGTTCAACGCAATATCGCGTAACCGGTAAGAAACTAGCACAACTGACTCTGTCTTCGAGGCCCTAAGTACCTGCATAGTCCACTGTATCTGTCGAATGAACTCCTGAAGATCATCCTCAGATCTCGAACCATAGAACTCGGGTGGACTACAACCCAAAAAATCCCGAATCCTCAAACTGTCGGCTCTAGGGTTAGCTACCTGCTCTTGTCGGCGCTGCCCTGCCACTATGCTAGTCAATAACCCGATCTGCTCTCCATAATCTCTATACTCCGCCCCTGGATGAGGGACTGGAGGCTCAGGTATCAGAACTCCTGGAGTTGCGGCTACTCTCGACTCCTCTAATACTGCCGGCGTAACTGAACTCGCCGCCTGGGCCACAACCTCAGGCATAGTCTGGGCCTGAGTCCTAGTAACCCTATGCATACCACTAGCAGCTCCTGCTGTTGCCTTGCCCTTCTGGGCCCTGGTCGCCTTCCGTGGAGGCATAACTGATACATACAAATAGGTCAAAGAGGATTCAACCTAGTAAAATAGCTCCACTGCACGATCTTAAAGAGAGAAGAATGGAAACCAATCCTAAATGTCTTGTAGCCTCCTGGTTATAGATGTGGTGCACCACACACCGATAACCAAGACTCTACTAGACACGGTCTGTAGACACTTTCCGAGGACTAACTGTTTTGATACCACTTTTGTCACGATCCGACCCTAGGCCCGCGACTGGTGCCCTACCTGGGCATCCCTTACAGGTATAAATCAGAGAATAGCAGCGGAACATACATAAAACTCATAAAGTACAAGTCATAAAATATCTACAGGCTAGCTGATAAGGCCACCTTCCGGAAAATATACATAACAAAAAAAAACAGTTACATCATTTTTTATTTACAACCCAACCCGCAAGATATGACTACAGACCTCTAAGAATTTTGACATAACAACTGTGACGGGACAGGGCCCCGCCATACCCCTGAATGTACATAAATCTACAACATCAGGGAAACCATACCAAAAGACAAGCCTCCGGAGAAATAAAGCTTTCTGACAACTGATCAGTGATCACAAGAGTGAGAATTCACAACCTGCTTACCCTACTGCGGCGTGAACGCATTTCGAGAAAGTGGTCGATAAAATATGTACCAAGTATATTAAACTGAAAGTACTGAAATGAAATCATATAGTCTAAAATAAAGCTGAAGACATGTATGATAACCAAAATAAAAGTACACTGTGTCTTACTAATAATGAGAGTAAACAAGAGTACACTTTACTGCTTAAAAATAGGAGGATCATGATCAAATTAGGGCCACCCGCCCGTAGTATCATTAAGCAATCCTACTCATGAGACTATTTCACCCGCATAGGTCCTGTGGACCTGCAATGGAGCAATTTGCTCCGCATGGGACTATTTCACCCGCATGAGACTATTTCACCCGCATGGGCCCGGTGGACCCGCAATGAGTACAAACGCCGCACTCGCATCGTGGGGAGCAAATCCATGGAATATATAGTAACTCGGGGGTTTACCCCGCAAGAATAACATAACACTAGCACAACCGGCTATCATACATAATATAAGCAAGTTAAGAAATCCCTTAACTTCTTATTAGACTTAATTATCATGCACTCTCATTTTATTTAACTTAAGGCACTAACATGTCGTGAAAAAATCCGGGAATTTAACCCAAAGTACTTGTCACGACCCGACCTCGGGCCCGTGACTGGTGCCTTACCCCGGGCACCCTAGTGATACAACATCAGAGAAAAACCAGCGGAAATAAAAACTTATGAAAGAAAACAGTGAAATAAGAAAACAGGCTAACCCAAACGGTTACCTTTTTGCACATAAATGAAAACTTGAACAGTTACATCCTTACAAACTCTGCCCACAATAGTGCTACAGACCTCTAAGAATTTTAAAACCATAATGACGGGACAGGGCCCCGCCATGCCCCTGAATATACAAAAGTCTTACCACTTGTGGAACTGCACCACGTGACAAGCTTCCGAGATATGGAGCTTTCCGAGAACCGAACGACGATCCTAAGAGCGGATCGCCAAGCTATGTACCTCGACTGCGGCATGAACGCACTCGGCCGAGGTCAAGACAACATGTACCAAGTATGTGAAATCAAAATATCAGAAATGAAATCATAATAGTCTATATAAAGCAGGAGACATGTATGATAACCAAACTACAGTACACAACATATACGCAGTCATGTCAAGTTAGGGACTCATGCCCGTGAAATCATCACTCAAATACAACCCGGTAATTTAACCCGCACAATGGCCGCGTGCGCCCAAGATCTCACCTCGGTATAAGCATAGCCCTGGAACCGTCCTAGTGGGCCCATACCCGTGGACCATCCAACGTGTCGGTATGCCCAAAGGAGATAACAAGATAACAATCCCTGTGGAAGCATACCCGTGGGCCACCCAACGTGTCGGTATGTCCAAACAACTAACAAGATAATACTCACTGTGGAAGCATACCCGTGGGCTACCCAACGTGTCAGTATGTCCAAACAAATAACAAATAACCGACCCTCCATCGAGAGACTCGATAGCACAATCAAACCCTTGTACAACAAGGCTATCTCAACCAAGCATAGGCAAGTTACACACAACTCAAGTACTTTAAACACTCCTTAACACAACGTCAAGTATACCATTTAAAAACCCAAGTATCTAACCCCTTTAGGATCAAGGTACTCCTACCTTTTATAACCAAACCACTTATGTTTTTCCATCACAAAGAGTTCAATATTTGAAAACAAGTTACTTCTCTTTTTCCAAAAATCAAGTTACCATTCTAAATCCAATAATGAATCCATTCCTTTATTTTCCATAAAGTCGTTATAACTAACTTCCCATAAAGCTATTATAACACTTTATGTTTTAGAACAATACAAGACAAAACCATGCCTTTCCTTTAAAACAAAACACTTCAAATTCTTAAGTCTCTTTTCTTTTAGAAACCGAGTTCCTTACTTTGGAATTTTTAAGAAGATCGAAACTTGATTACAATAATTCTTATTAGAGCAGCCATGATCTAGGAAATGTAATACAATTTTTGTCTTATCTTAGCTTCTATGCAGATGGAAGTTTCTACTGGTTTTAATATAATTAATTGTCATTACTTTTTCCTTTAATAACGCTGCATTGGCTTGTTCGATTCTTATTCCCATTTCCGAAATTTATGTAACATTATTCTTTTAAAAACCAAGTCTCTTATCTCTTGAAATCAACAAACCATTCTTTTACCCACATAAAGTGGTTATAACCAACTTCCCATAAAGCCGTTATAACACTTTATGTTTTAAACCAACCAATTACAACTATAAGCCCTTATGAGACCAAGAGGGCTTATTCTTTAACCACCGAGTACCCATTACTAACGAATAGGATTTTCCTACCTTTCAAACAATCAAGACCCTTACACTTCATATCAAGTCAAGGCACAACAAGGGAAATCAAATTCCTTTAACACACGTGCATCTACTGCACTATATATTTCACAAATAATCATGCTGAAGAGGATAGGAAGAATCACATACCTCGCGACGATTATCGACGGTTAGCAAAATGCTCCACAGTACTATCCTCCTTAAGTAGAATAAGCTACTCGTAGTACTTCAATCCTATAAGGGTCATAAAATGTCTATCAAACTCTAGCTTCGAACGTAGAATAACTAAGTGCAAGGTCCCTACATTCTACGGAAATTTGGACAGCACTTCCTTTGTTTCTACTACTATGCCACCTTTTTCAAGGCCGAATTCAATAACCAACGCCACATTTAAGGCTCAATTAATTCAGCAAATACAAGGGGATTACACGCCTAACAATACGTGTAAAATTCCGCCCCACAATAACACAAAATAACCCAATAATTTCCATGCCATTCTTGGCCGACAATATAACCAATACTAACCCCTTTCAACTCTTTTCCCATTTCAAGTTCTTAGGTCTAACATGATATCTAGCCCTAGACATCTTCAACAACTACAATCCCCCTTTACAACATGTGACGACCCCATTAGTAACCAAATTGAAGTTATCATCTTAAGGCTAACATACCCATTTCAGTTTTCAACAAAACAATAAGATCCAAATCTATTCAACTTAAATAAAACATCCTCAGGCTCATTTCTAAACTACTATAACAAGTATTGACTCATATCCAAGAGAAGGGGAAACTTTTACCTTTGGAGAAGCCCACAAAAGCCCCTTTCTTCCACTTCTTTTCCGTCAAACTCGTCCACCAGCGCTTCCCACAAGTTTACCCACACTTTTCCTTCTTGCCGCCGCTCCAACAATTTCCCCTAAGGCAAGGTTTCTTCAAGAAAAACTAGAGAGAAAGGGAGAGGATTTTCCTTGGGAGGGTTTGAGATGAAATGGCCAAGTCTTCCAAGACTTGGCCCTAAAATAGGCCCCTTTCCTGGTCAAAAGGATGGGATGGACACTTGTCACCCTCCCATAGTCTTTTAACAAAATATCCCGATTTTCCTTACTGCAGAAAAATCCGCCTCGCTTCCACTTCGTAAAAATAATTACCCGCATTGCGGCCTCAGATTCGCCATGGCACTGCAACCCTGCGGACTCGAAGACAAGCGCGCCGCGCCCTCAGATTCGGCGCCGCACTGTACTTCGAACCGAAATCGCTGCTTTGATCAAGCGCACCTAACTTGTAACTTCCATAACTTTTGACTCTGATGTCCTATCGACGAATGGTTTGTTGCGTTGGGAACTAGATTTAACGGACTACACACTAGGCTTTTTAAACACCTTGAAATTCTTAAAAACTGGGGTACAACACTCCAAGGTAGACTCAAAATCCGTCCAACACATGTTTGTCCACCTATCTTTCCACTTTCAAATCTTATATTCCTTGGTATGTTCTTATCTTATCTTCTGGAATTTACGGGGTGTAACATTTACGTACCTTTATCCTTTTAAAAATGACTCCTTTTCGTATAAAACCCCCAAGATACTAATGTCACGACCCGAACCCGGGCCCGTGACTGGTGCCTTACCCCGGGCACCCTAGTGATACAACATCAGAGAAAATCAGCGGAAATAAAAACATGAACATGAATTAAGAGACATGATAAGTAAACAGGCCAACCAAAACAGTTGCCTTCAGTATATATACATAAATACCCGAACAGTTATCCTTTTTACAGACTCTGCCCACAACAGTACTACAGACCTCTAAGAAGTGACAACAACTATGACGGGACAGGGCCCCGCCATACCCCTGAATGTACAAGAACCTACAGACTCAGGGTAACATACCAAAGATAAGCCTCCGAAGGAACGGAGCTTCCCAACACGCTGGAATGTGATCCTATAAGCGGGGATCGACAGTCGATGTACCTTTACCTGCGGCATGAACGCAGCCCCCCGAAGGAGGTCAGTACAACAGGTACCAAGTATGTGAAATCAGTAATATCAGAAATGAAATCATAATAGTCTATATAAAGCGAGAGACATGTATGATAACCAAACTACGATTCACAACATAAAAGCGATATGTCAAGTCGTGGACTCATGCCTCAAAGTCATCCTCATGCCCGTGGAACTCCTTCCTCACCGCCGATCTAGGTACAAATCATGTGATACGTAAATGTGTCTCGCCCATCTTATGGACCTAATATAGAAACGTGTGGAATACATTTCCGGTCCATCCTATGAACCTAGTCGAGTGGAATACATTCGGATGAACCGTAGTCAAGTGAAATACATTCCTGGATGAACCGAGTCAAGTGAAATACATTCCGGATGAGCCGTGTCGTGAAATACATTCCGGATGAACCTAATCAAGTGAAATACATTCGGATGAGCCGTGTCAGTGAAATACATTCGGATGAACCGGAATCAAGTGAAATACATTCGGATGAACCGTAATCGTGAAATACATTCCGGATGAACCGGTAGTCGAGTAGAACACGATCTTGCACAACAAGGCTATCACACGTAACATGGTCAAGTTTCATAACAACAAGCATAAGCAAGTTACACACAACTCAAGGTACTTTCATTTTATGTCAAAGTCCTGATTTTAACTCCTAAAGTACTACGACGTAAATTCCTTTTAAGAGATTCATTCCTTTTCTAAAAGTCACCCGATACGTAGTATATAAAAAAATGTGTGACTTATATCTTTTAAGTAAACCAAAACAACTTCCATACTTTCCTTTTAAGACCAAATTAAGGCAATACCATGCCTTCCTTTGGACCAAAATACTTCTCTTTAAAAGTCAAGTTACCGCATTAAAACAAATGATAAAACCCTTCTTTTGTTTTCATAAAGTCGTTATAACCAACTTCCCATAAAGTTATAACACTTTATGTCTTAAACCATTTTAAGACAACATAATGCCTTTCTTTTCCCTAAAAGTTCCAGTTTGCCTAATTTCAATTACGCAAGTCTCTTTTTAGAAAAGTTTCATAGTTCAATGCCTTAACCTCTTTTTTTAAAACAATAGAGTAACATATGCCATAGGTGAGTAGGTTAATCTTGTTCATAATCAATCTTATTAAGCAGCCATGATCTAGAAAATGTAATATCATTTTGTCTCATCTTAGCTTCATGCGGATGGAGGTTTCTACCGGTTTTAATAATACTTAGTTATTCAATACATTTTCCTTTATTAACGCTGCGGGTTTATTGATACACATTCTCGATTTCCAAATCAAGAAACGTTATTCCTTTTAAAAACCAAGTACTCATTACTCACGAATGAGGTTTCACACAAAATCCATATTAATTCATTTAAGTTAAGTCTCTTATCTTATAAGATCCAATCTCTTAACTTTTGAAATTAATAAACCATTCATTTTACCACTCCTTAAGACGTTATACCTAACTTCCCATAAAGCTAGTATAACACTTATGTTTTTAAAACAACCAAATACGCTTAACACACGTACGCGTCACCGCACTACATAGCTCACACATATCATGCTAGAAAAGATAGGAAGAGGTTCACATACCTCGCGACGATTATCGACTAATAGCAAAGCGCCCAAGTACCTCAAACCGTCGGCTACACTCTCACAAGCGGATCACCCACACGTAGTACTACAACCTATAGAGGCCACAAAGCGCCTATTAATATCTTTAGATCCCGACGTAGAATATTCTACGTAAAATTCAGAAGACTTCTCCCCGCAACAACGTAAATCTCTCCTCTATCGAGGCCGCTACCAAGCCAACCGTGGGGTTAACACGCCTAACCGACGCTGCATAATTCTACTATACAAGAATGCTACACAAGTCTCATCGTAATACACCCTATGTAATTACAGCTCTCTTCTTTAAATTCAGGCTTAAGTCGCAAGACATTGCCGTAAGTATTATTCAGGCTTAAGTCAAAAGACATTGCCGCACAATTATAATGTTCAGTTCTATATATAGTATACTTCAACTATATATTCCTACAACATGTAATTTCCAATTACAATAGAAGGTCAAGAGTGTTTACCTCGATAAGCCCAAAATTATCCGAGTTTATATGTCGATCCTGAGCAAGGTTTAGCTCCTACTCCGTGCGCTCCAATCCGATCCAAGAAACCCTTAGAAGTTCTACGCAACTTCTACTTATAACTTCAACTAACAATGAAGATTTCCTTAGGGTTTCGTTTAGTGGCTAAAGGAAGTATAATAGTATTTTCTGGGCTTGTAAAAGTGTAACCTTGGGAAAACTACAAGGTATTTGGGCCAAGGTATTTGGGCATTATAACAATACTTGGAGAGTATTTCTATACCACAAAAGGGGGGTATTTATACGAGACAACTAGGCTAGGGGGGGGTACCCCACGGCAAAACACCACAAGGGGGAGGGAGGTGGCTCTCGACCAAGGGCTCTCAAAGGGGGAAGGGGGTGTGGTGGACGAAAGCTCAAGGGAGAGGGAGTATTTTGAGACTTAGATAGATTGCTCAAGTTTTTGGATGAAGAAAGTCTTCAACTAGAGGGGTATTTATAGGTCAAGTGAAGGCCAACCAATGGCCAAGATGAAGACAAGTGTGGTGCAAGTGTAGGGCTAGATTTCAACCATGTGGACCTTATCCATCTACCACACAACTTGCACAAAATATCCTACCTACTACACAAGACCCAATCGCCAAGATTACCGCCACCCTTCCAATGCGAGGTGACACTTGTCACCCTCCCGCTGGTCCAAAATGTTTCGCCTCTCGGAAAAATCCGTAAAAATTTGAAATGACATAGCCGGAATTTTCCTACGAAAGTCGTGGAAACATTTCGAAAAACGACTCCAATCGGGTGTTGTGTACAAATTTCAAACTAGCCCACCTTTAGGCTTAAATTATTATACATACGCCTCACGCATATACTGGAAATACGGTATAACATTCTCCTCTCTTAGAAACATTCGTCCCGAATGTTCCTTCTCAAGGCGGATAAAGATGAAGTTCTTCTAACAAGTTTCCACCGCCACACACGGCCACAAACATAACACACGTTCTCTTCTTCCTTACTCGTCGTGCCTCCTCGAACACTTGAACTCTTCTAGTATACGCACCATACTTCGCCATCGCTCAGCTTTCAAAACTTTGGAGTCACCACCTCCAAACTTGGTCATCTACTAGCCTCAATCTTCCTTAAGGCCATTCCGGTCTTCACGATCCGCTCAGTCGAACATATCCACGAACTCATACGATGGTCATCTAAACTGGGCCTAGCACCCTCGTGACCCTACCACCGGCGGACCACCTGCAGCTGACCCCACCTCATTCCGGCCACGGGTTGACACGCAACACGCCCTCAACCCGAGCTCACACGCCGACTCTCTCGTTTCGATCCGAACAACCTTGCTAAATCACATCAGGAAAGATACCACTTTCATTTACCCAACCCAGGGACTTATCACACAATACATTTATACGCAAACCAAGTATTTCAACCAGGACTAACCGAAAAATCTTTTATTCAAGATGACCTTACATCTAAGGTCTCAACATGAAATATTTTAAAGTTCACTCTTTCCATGCCCCCATACATATCCTTTCAACTAGCCAAGCTTCTAACTCATAACCAACATAATGCTATCCGAACGTAGCACACAACAATAAGGTCATCAATCATGCATACAAATCTCTAGAGGGTTAAGGATATACCGGCTACCGCCCACTCTAATCATAAGTCCACGCAGGCGATAATCGTAGAAGGCGATGAACTCGCCATCGATCCTGAGGTCGCGCTGCCGCCGGCATTCTCCTATAAGCACGCTTCGTCACATGGCCCTCGACGGCCGCAGTGAAACAAGCACCGCGAAAAGACGACATTCCCGATGATGTTTGCCACATCGTGCACCGGAGGGACATGAATCTGGCCGCTAGCACTCACGTATACCGCGGAACGAAGCCCGAGCTCGACCAGCCTCCGAATACCCGAACGCCCCAAGATCGAGGGGAACCACTGCATCGTGGAGGTACATAACTAGATCGCCACGAGGCGGTCCGCCTCGAAAGTTACCAAAGGACCTGCTGCTCGCCCTCTTCTGGCGATCTCGGCCATTCCGTCGACCTCTCCGTGCCTCACATCCTAGTGCATGAGCTTGCATGCGGCAATGTCCATGCCCGGCCAAGAGCTACTCCCGCATAAGCTCGCTAAGTAATCATCCACCCGGTGACGTAGCGGTGTACTGGCCCTCCATATCGCCTATTACATCGGGAACATACCGAGCTAATGAGTCGAACTCCACATTGTACTCTCTAACCGCCCGCCCGCCCCGCCTCAACGTCAAAAATTGCTGCCCGAGCCTCTCATCCGTGGGGCAAGAAATGTGCAAGAAAAGCCTGAGAACTCGTCCCATTCGGGGAGTGCATGCTCATCCCGACAACTCCCACGAATCAAACTACCAATCGCAGATCACGCGGTGATGCGAACCCAATACCACCGACTCGCCTCGAGACTGGATCACTCATGATCCGTCAGAGCTGCTTGATAAACTCCCGAGGTCATCCTCGCTCTGGATCCATAGAACATCGGCGGGCTACAACTCGTAAAGTCACGTAGCCTCAAACCGCTCGCTCGGGGTGAACTACGGTGCTATCGGGCCGGAATCCGCTGATTCAGCCTATCTCATATTCGGCCACGACCGCCGAATCGCCATCTCTCACTTATCTCATCTCGCTTCCAGCCGTGGGGACGAGGCTCGTGTATCAGAGTCTCGCAGCCCATCGCCGCGCTCTAAATCGCTGCGGCCGGGCGGCGCGCGAAACCCGGGCCGCGGCATCGCTCGTGTATCGATCGGGCTCGCGCTCGCATTTCTCTCAGATCTCACTAACAGCTCTCGATCGCTTTGCCCATCCGGGCTCGGTTTTACGCGAGGCATAATCGTAAAGGAAATGAATACGCTGGAGGGTCCAATTTATCACACAACTCTAAGGCACGATCTCGTAATGAGAAGAATGGAAACTAATCCTAAATGTCCTGCAGCCTCACGATTATAGATGTGGTGCGCACAACACACCGATAATCAAGACTCTACTAGACACGGTGCAGACACTTTCAGAGACTAATCGCTCGATACCACTTTTGTCACGACCGAACTCGGGCGGATCGTGCCTTACCGGGCACCCTAGTGATACAACATCGGAGAAAATCGCGGAAATAAAAACATGAACATGAATTAAGAGACATGATAAGTAAACAAAGCAACCAAAACAGCTTGCCTTCGATATATACATAAATACCCGAACAGCTTATCCTTTTTACGGACTCGCCACAACAAGATTACTGCACTCTAAGAAGTGACAACAACTATGACGGACAGGCCCCGCCATACCCCGAATGTACAAGAACCTGCTGACTCAGTGGTAACATACCAAAGATAAGCCTCCAAGGAACGGAGCTTCCAACACGCTGAATGTGATCCTATAGCGGGGATCGACGATCGATGTACCTTTACTGCGACATGAACGCAGCCCCAAGGAGGTCAAGAACAGTACCAAGTATGTGAAATCAGAAATATCAGAATGAAATCATAATAGTCTATATAAAGCGGGAGACATGTATGATAACCAAACTACTCACAACATAAAAGCCATGTCAAGTCGTGACTCATGCCTCAAACTCATCCTCACGCCCGTGGAACTCCTTCCTCACGCCGCGCCTAGGTACAAATCATGTGATACGTAAATGTGTCTCGCCCATCTTATGGACCTAATATAGAAACGTGTGGAATACATTTCCTGGTCCATCCTGAACCTAGAGTCGAGTGGAATACATTCGGATGAGCCGTAGTCAAGTGAAATACATTCGGATGAACCGGTAGTCAAGTGAAATACATTCCGGATGAACCGTGTCAGTGAAATACATTCCGGATGAACCGTAATCAAGTGAAATACATTCCGGATGAACCGTGTCAGTGAAATACATTCGGATGAACCGTAATCAAGTGAAATACATTCCGGATGAACCGTGTCGTGTGAAATACATTCCCGGATGAACCGGTAGTCGAGTAGAACACAGTACTTGCACAACAAGGCTATCACACGTAACATGGTCAAGTTTCATAACAACAAGCATAAGCAAGTTACACACAACTCAAGGTACTTTCATTTTATGTCAAAGTCCGGATTTTAACCCTAAAGTACTACGTACGTAAATTCCTTTTAAGAGATTCATTCCTTTTCTAAAAGTCACCCGATACCCGTAGTATATAAAAAAATGTGTGACTTATATCTTTTAAGTAAACCAAAACAACTTCCATACTTTCCTTTTTAAGACCAAATTAAGGCAATACCATGCCTTCCTTTGGACCAAAATACTTCTCTTTTAAAAGTCAAGTTACCGCATTAAAACAAATGATAAAACCCTTCTTTTGTTTTCATAAAGTCGTTATAACCAACTTCCCATAAAGCTGTTATAACACTTTATGTCTTAAACCATTTTAAGACAACACAATGCCTTTCTTTTCCCTAAAAGTTCCAGTTTGCCTAATTTCAATTACGCAAGTCTCTTTTTAGAAAAGTTTCATAGTTCAATGCCTTAACCTCTTTTTAAAACAATAGAGTAACATATGCCATAGGTGAGTAGGTTAATCTTGTTCATAATCAATCTTATTAAGCAGCCATGATCTAGAAAATGTAATATCATTTTGTCTCATCTTAGCTTCTATGCAGATGGAGGTTTCTACTGGTTTTAATAATACTTAGTTATTCAATACATTTTCCTTTATTAACGCTGCAGTGGTTTATTGATACACATTCGATTTCCAAATCAAGAAACGTTATTCCTTTTAAAACCAAGTACTCATTACTCACGAATGAGGTTTCACAGAAAATCCATATTAATTCATTTAAGTTAAGTCTCTTATCTTATAAGATCCAATCTCTTAACTTTTGAAATTAATAAACCATTCATTTTACCACCCTTAAGACGTTATACCTAACTTCCCATAAAGCTAGTATAACACTTATGTTTTTAAAACAACCAAATACAGTTAACACATGTACGTCTACCGTACTACATAGCTCACACATATCATGCTAGAAAAGATAGGAAGAGGTTCACATACCTCGCGACGATTATCGACTAATAGCAAAGCGCTCCAAGTACCTCAAAACCGTCGGCTATACTCTGCCAAGCGGATCACCCACACGTAGTACTACAACCTATAGAGGCCACAAAGCGCCTATTAATATCTTTAGATCCCGGCGTAGAATATTCTACGTAAAATTGGCAAAGACTTCTCCCCGCAACAACAGAAATATCCTCCTCTATCGAGGCCGCTACCAAGCCAACCAGGGGTTAACACGTCTAACCGACGCGTATAATTCTACTATACAAGAATGCTACACAAGTCTACCTGATACACCTATGTAATTACTGATTCAGTTCTTCTTTAAATTCAGCTTAAGTCGCAAGACATCGCGTAAGTATTATTCAGCTTAAGTCAAAAGACATTGCCGCACAATTATAATGTTCAGTTCTATATATAGTATACTTCAACTATATATTCCTACAACATGTAATTTCCAATTACAACAGAAGGTCAAGAATGTTTACCTCGATAAGCCCAAAATTATCCGAGTTTATATGTCGATCCTGAGCAAGGTTTAGCTCCTAATCCGAGCGCTCCAATCCGCTCCAAGAAACCCTTAGAAGTTCTACGCAAATTCTACTTATAACTTCAACTAACAATGAAGATTTCCTTAGGGTTTCGTTTAGTGGCTAAAGGAAGTATAATAGTATTTTCTGGCTTGTAAAAGTGTAACCTGGGAAAACTACAAGGTATTTGGGCCAAGGTATTTGGGCATTATAACAATACTTGGAGAGTATTTCTATACCACAAAAGGGGTATTTATACGAGACAACTAGGCTAGTGGGGTACCCTACTGCAAAACACCACAAGGAGGGAGGTGGCTCTCGCCGAGGGCTCAAAGGAGGGAGGGGTGTGGTGGACGAAAGCTCGAGGAGAGGAGTATTTTGAGACTTAGATAGATTGCTCAAGTTTTGGATGAAGAAAGTCTTCAACTAGAGGGTATTTATAGGTCAAGTGAAGGCCAACCAATGGCCAAGATGAAGACAAGTGTGGTGCAAGTGTAGGGCTAGATTTCAACCATGTGGACCTTATCCATCTACCACACAACTTGCACAAAATATCCTACCTACTACACAAGACCCAATCGGCCAAGCATTACCGCTTCACCCTTCCAATGTGAGGGTGACACTTGTCACCCTCCCGTTGGTCCAAAATGTTTCGTCTCTCGGAAAAATCCGTAAAAATTTGAAATGACATAGCCGGAATTTTCCCTACGAAAGCTGTGGAAACGTTTCGTCGAAAAACGACTCCAATCGGGTGTTGTGTACAAATTTCGAAACTAGCCCACCTTTAGGCTTAAATTATTATACGTACGCCCTCACGTACATACTCTGGAAATACGAGGTATAACAACTAAGACCCGAGTATCAAAGCTTGTCTACTTTTCAAAACAAGTCACTACACCTTTAGAAATACATTTTTAGGCTTCTAAACCAAGTGACCTTTACTTTAAAACTTTAAGCAATTGATGCCTTTAAATCAAGTTGCCCTTCTTTATTTGAAGTCATTTATCTTTGTTTAAATTACTAGAATAAACCATTCTTTTAACTTTCCATAAAGTTGTTACAACCAACTTCCCATAAAACCGTTATAATAACTTTATGCTTTAGAAACTAAGACATTTTTATCCTTTTTAAAACAAGTGAGTTAATTCTCTAACTCAATTAACTTGGACATTCTTAAAACAAGTCAAGAATATCAAAATGAAACTGAATTCATTTAAAACCCGTACGTCTACCGTAATATACCTTTATAACTACTCATGCTCAAGAGATAAGGAAAGTTCCACATACCTCTTCGGTTCAATCCACTTGCTAAGTCCAATATGCCGCACGTAGTATGTCAACCTATAATGACCATAATACGTCTATCAACTTCTAGCTTTCTAACGTAGAATATTCTAAGTGTAAAGATTCATATTCTACGGAAAATTGGACAACACTTCATTTGTTTCTACGTACTTTTCCACCTTTTCAAGGCCCGAAATCAATAACCAATATGCCACATTTAAGGCTCAATAATTCAGCTATCCAAAGGGCACACCTTACAAGACGTGTAAAATTCTGCCCCACAATTTATACAAAACAATCCAATATTAGCTATCATTCTCGGCTACAAAGTACAACCACATATAATCCTTTCCAATTCCTTTCAATCCATATTGTCGTCCTAACATGTTATATAGTCGCAAACAACTTTAACTACTATAATCTCTTCTTTATATAACATGCGACGACTAAAACTAATAACTAAATTGAATTACAATCTTATGGTTAATCATGCAACTTTCAGATTTGCTTCCAAATATTCCATAACACTTATCAATCTCCATTATATATATATCTCATGCTTGTTTATATATATAACTACAACAAAATGTAATATTTAATCACTAAGAGGACAAAATTGTTACCTTGATAAGCCCTAATACAACTTCAAGATTCAAAGTCGCTCCTTAGCAACTTAGCTCATTTCCTTCACGCTCCAATCCGCTATTTGAAGCCCTTAGAAGTTCATAAACAACTTCCCTTCAATATCCAAACAAAACTTATGAAAACAACTTAGGTTTTCATCTTGCGACTAATGTAAAAACGTAGCTTTTCCGGGATCTTTGTATTGAGATATCCTTATAATACCCCTAGGAACCTTGGGTTTAAGTATTGTGAATTATGAACCACAAACGAATTTTTTTTTGTGTGCAAAATGGACAAAGCCGAGAGCTCTCTATCTCTTGCTCAAGTTTCTTGATTTTTTTCTAAGTGTTGAGACTTGTCTTGCTACTAGGGTGAATATATAACAAAATTAAGGGTCAAGATTAAAACACTTGTGGGAATTAGATGAAGAAGATTTAAATATCTAGGGTCAAGTAGGCTCATTGACTTGGTCAACAATGTCAAGCCTTGGCTTGTCAAGACTTCATCATCTTGCCTTGGTCATTTGACCATTTTACCCTTGGTTAAAATCGACCAAGCCCATGTGGGGGGAGACACGTGTCACCCTCCCATTCGTCCATAATGCATCATTTCCCGACATTTCCATAATTCCGATAAATTCTACAAGTCTCAAATCTTAAAGTCCTGCTTTCTTACGTACATTCTTATATACATGTCCTGGAATTTACGGGGTGTAACATTACTTTACCAATGGGTCACTTTAATCTAGGAGAACTTAATAATACTTAATAATATCAAGAATCATAACTTAAATATCCAAGAGATCATTCATACCAAAGCTCTTTCCAATTCTCCAAGACTTCCGAGTTGTTTCCGACAATCCACATGGGATTTCAAGGTGATCCAAGCTCCTTGAAGGAGAATTCACACTTCAACCTTAAGAAATGGTTCCTCAACAGTGGTTATACCTTTATAGAGAGTTTGGGGATATTTAGGAGTGAAGAGGGTCGAAACTGACTTAATTAGAAAGAAGCGTCGAGGTTTGGCCATATACAGGCCTTCCCACCGCCTCCCATATGTGGGAGGATGTGTGATGCAACTGGGGTTCTGTGGCAGCATCCTTCACCATATTTAGTGGCAGGGAGGTGTCCAAGTAAGTGCCTTGATCCTCAACCCCATCTGCGATTCGAAATGAGTTTCGTGGGGCAAAACACTTAGCGTATCGTTCTATCTTTGTAATTTTTTTTCGAGAGTTTATGGCTTTGATCCCAATGGCTTATAACTATCCATAAAACTTCTTAGCATCCATTTATATCGTAAATAATCCTCAGAACGGGGATCGAGTCATCATAGATAAAATTGACCACCCAGGCTCTTAAATGTACACAAAATGACGAACATAACTCAGAGTCCTTTAGATATATTTCCAACTTGGGACCAAGGCCTTCCTTACCCTTTTATGGACATTATTCTATTTTTATCTTGCATCGTCTTAGCATGACACACTCATTGTAAGGATTGCAAACACAAAGAGCTTAACGACTCTTTAAACTCTTATGACTTCTTCGAGTTTCAACTTGACCATTCCTTAGTATTCCCAATGGGACCCTCTTACTTACCTTAGGCTTCCTTACTTCAGGTATATTCAATATACAAATTACGAGGTGTAACATCCTTCCCTCCATAAGAACATTCGTCCTTGAATGTTGGGGCATCATCACTCGGGTATAGCGATTCTTATATTCTTCGACAGCTCTGGCAGAGTTCTTTTGTACATAGGATTATCTAAACATGTCATGCAATAAAATAACACAACTATCTCCTCATAGGTTTGCACAAGCACAACATTGTCAGTACATTATCAACCCCACACGACCATACATCTCTTTACAATATCACTTTGTACATTGTAATTTATCCAAACTATTAAATCCTGACATCTGAACTATGTTTTTTATTTATTTGTTACAATTTCTGTCTTAATATAAGGTACACATGATAGAAATTCATAGGCATGAAGCATAAGTAAGGTTATAATGAGAAGTTGTTGCACAATGACCGTCATAGGCCAGGAGTTTTGAAAATTATAGGGTTATTCGAGTTCACATCTTCTTATATTCTTCCCTTCCATATCTCTATTACGTTCTTATACGTTTCTTTCTTAGTACATTCACATCGTCACACCTAAAGATGTAAATTATGAACAATCAATGGTCTTGAAATTTCCTTCTTCAATAAGTTCATTTTCACCTTTACATTTCCATCATGGAAACACTTGAAGTAAATATCCAATAGACATCTATGGTGAGGAATATACTCTGCTTGCCAATCACTACGTTTCTCAGCCAGGTTTGAGTATTACGATCGCGAATGTTTCAGACAAATTCTTCTTTCCTTATCAAGTTGCATCATGCTTGTTACGACCCGACCCCGGGCCCGCGACTGGTGCCCTACTTGGGCATCCTTACAGGTACACATCAGAGATAATCAGCGAAACATACATGAAACTTATAAAATAAAACAACAAAAATTTAAACAATAGGTTAGCCGATAAGGCTACCTCCCTGGACACATATACATATACTTAAACAACCGCAGTTACATCCTTTTTGTTTTACAAACCGACCCACAAGATATGACTACAAACCTCTAAGAATTACAACTGTGGCGGGACAGGGCCCCGCCATACCCCTGAATATACATAAATCTACAACATCAGGGAAACCGTACACAAAAGATAAGCCTCCGGAGTGAGTGGAGCTTCTTCCCAAAAACTGAACAGAGATCCTAAGAGCAAGGATCACCAACCTGTGTACCTAACACCTGCGGGCATGAACGCAGCGGCCCAGAAAGTCGATCACAACAGTGCAGAGTATGGAATGTAAACAAGGTACAGAACCAAATCATAATCGTATAAAAAAATGAGGGCAAGTATAAAAATGAAATACCGGATCTACTGTGCCATTTTAACTCCTGAAATCAATCGTATATTAACCGTTCTTTTCCTTCTTTCAATAAAAATTAACATCATATTCTTACGTACTTACTTTAAGGATTTAGTCAAGTTTTTCCACATAACTTACATATCTTACATAACATAATCCGGCCCTTTATGGAGGGACCTCTTGTTTGGGAGCTTACTTTGATTATCCATACGTGATAACGTGTCGCCCATTTGCGACACGCATCATGAATCATGTGGCAAAATCCGCCCGCTGTGGAACTCGGTGTCTTTGTGGAATCATGTAGCATAATCCGCCCGCCGTGGAGCTCGGTGTCTTGTGGAATCATGTAGCATAATCCGCCGCTGTGGGCTCGGTGTCTTTGTGGAATCATGTAGCATAATCCGGCCCGCCTGTGGAGCTCGGTGTAAGATGACGTAACCCGGCCTATGTGGAGGCTCGGGGTAATATGGTGTAATCCGGCTCGGTGTATCTCATAACGTAATCCGGCCTATTTGTAGGCTCGGTGTGTTTTTCCTTACATAACATTTTTAAACCATCTTTTCACTTCTTCTTAAGTCGTCATAACAACTTCCCATAAAGCTATTATAACATCCTTTCATTTTAGAGAACTTAAGACACTTTTATTTTTACAACATTAGGAAAACTAGACCCAAAAATACTACGTACATACATACTTAAAAAGAATCATAAAACTCCTTTCTTTTTAAAGCTCAAGTCACACACTCTTTTGGAAACCATCTTCTTAACTTTTGAAATAAATTAAGAAGCCATACTTTTTAAAGTTTAGTCATTTCCACTCATAAAATCAAGGCTTATAGTATTAACCCCTCGTAGCATACACTCTTTAAAATCATATCGCTTAAACTTCATAATCCTTAAAAGACAATCAAAGTTCATAGTCTTAAAACTTCATAACATACATTCTTTAAAGTCCATTTACTTATACTTATAAAATCATATCATCTACACTTTAGAAATCAAGTCCCATAACTTGAAAAATAAAGTTTCATACACTTCCAAAACCAAGTAACTTATTCTCTTTAAATCCATATAACTTCCACTTTTAAAATCAATCCCCTTTTCACATATAAATTCAAGTCATTTTTAAACATAAAATCAACTTGCTTACTTTAAATAAATCAAGACACATAGCTTTAAATCAAATCTCATAACTTCCTAACCATTCTCACCAACATCTCCCATAAGACTTGGTAAGGACTTAGGACAATTTAAACGTACTTTTAACTTAGAATCAACAACGTGAATAATTCTTAACTTCTAAGAGTAGAAGGAATCATGAAATACTATCACATGGCTATTTCATACGTAGGATCATGCCAAAGAAAGAAGTGGTTCACATACCTCGCGACGACTAGCGACAAGTTGCAAAATGCTCCCAAGTACTTTATCCTTGCTAGCTTTTCCACCCTTCAAGTAGAATACGCTACTCGTAGTACTTCAACCTATATTAATCATAACATGTCTATCAACTCCTAGCTTTTTAACGTAGAATCATACTAAGTATACGGTTTCTTATTCTACGGAAAATTGGGCAGCACTTCCTTTGTTTCTACATACTTTTCCACCTTTTTCAAGGTCCGAAAATCAATAACCAAATGCCACATTTAAGGCTCAACAATTCAGCTAACCAAAGGGGATTACACGCCTTAACAGGACGTGTAAAATTCTGCCCCACAATAATACAAAACAATCCAATAACCTTAGGCAATATTCGGCAATATCAAGGACAACAACAACATCTATTTCTTTCCAATTCCTTTCAATCCATAATGTCGTCCTAACATGTTATATAGTCACAAACAATTCAAACAACTATAATCCTTTCTTTATATAACATGCGACGACTAAAACTAATAACCAAATTGAATTACAATCTTAGGGTTAATCATGCAACTTTCGGATTAGGGTTTCCAATATCCATAACACTTATCAAACTTCATAATATATACCTCATGCTTGCTAATATCCATAGCTACAACAATAAGTAATCTTAATTACTAAAACGACAAGATTTTTGCCTTTATAAGCCCTTATAAATTCCAAGATTCAAAGTCGCTCCTTAGCAATTCTTAGCTCCTTTCCTTTACGCTCCAATCCGCTATTTGAAGCCTTTAGAAGTTCACAACCAACTTCCCTTCCATTTCCAATCAAAACCTATGAAAACGACTTAGGTTTTCGCCTTGCGACTAACGTGAAAACGCCGTTATTCCGAGATCTTTCTATTGAGATATCCTTACAATAACCTTAGGGACCTTGGGTTAAAGTCTTGTGAATAATGGACCAAAATTGCAAATTTTTCTTGTGAGAAAAATACTAAAGCCGAGAGCACTCATAAGTGAAGAACAAGGTTTCTAATTTTTCTAAGTGTTGAAGACACGTCTTGCACTAGTGTAGTGTATATATAACACAATGGAGGGCTTAGATTATAACAAATGTGAGGCTAGGATGAAGAGCATTAATTAATTAGCCAAGTGGACAAGTTGACTTGGTCAATTTTCTCAAGCTTTGAAGACTTGATCTTCCACATAGGTCAATGACCATTCTACCCTTGCCCAATTTTGTCCAAGACCATGTGGGGGGGGGGGGGGGTGCCACGTGTCTCCCTCCCATTTATCCATAAAATTTCATAACCCTCGTGGGCCCCACAAAACGTAAAATTTCTCGGGTGGGCCCATGTGACCAAATCCATAAAAAATAAATTTCCATAATGTTAATAAGTATCATACTCTTCAAATAATGCATTTTGAGAATCTAATTCTCATCAACGAATATTTTTCCTTTCCGACGTTCGGAAGATTTTCCTTCGGAAAAACATTTTTTTTTTCGTACCAATTTTCAAGTCTTGTGTTCTCGCGTCTATTCTCGTATACTTGTCCTGAAATTCCGGGGTGTAACATTCTTCCCTCCTTAGAAACATTCGTCCCCGAATGTTCTTTCGGAGCTCAATCTATCATTTCTTGGCATAGTCTCATAAAACTGCACTTAGTGAAACCTAATTATGTCACATATGGCCTTAATACACCGTACTTGCATACCCACCCATCATAAACCAAATGAGGAAACAAATCCAAAGTGTGCACCATCACTATTTACTCTCATTCATGGCCTAAAATGATTACCTTTCCGTACTTCCAACTTACTTCTAGCATACATACATAATCTCAATATTATCCGTTCATGACATTTAAACATACAACAACCTTATCATGCATACAAGTCTCTAAAGGGTCAAAGATATACATGAAATCATATAGGCGGTTCAAAGGACCGCTAAAACTGGGAACTTCCACCACGACCTCTGCCACGGCCTGCCAGTGTATGAACATCCTGCCTAGCTATTGAAGGCGAAGAACCCGCAACTGATCCAGTAGACTGCGCTATCCCACCTGTAACCTTCCTACTAGGACAATCCCTCAACATATGGCCCTGACGGCCACAGGTAAAACATGCACCCGATGAGCACGACATTCCCATGATGATGCCGCCATTGTGAACACCGAGGAAGAGTGGTCCGCGCCTGAACCCATGCGCGTCGCGAATCTGAAACTCGAGCTCGACCAGCTCACCGATTACCCGGCTGATCCAACCTCCTGCCAGAAAACTGGGACGGAGCACTCTGTGCCGGCTGAAATGTAGACCTAGCCTGCTGCTGAGGCTCTCCGCCTCGAAAATCACCCTGAACCTCTGCCGTCCTGGCCCTCTTGGGCTGGCTTTGGTCTGGCTGGTCCTCTCTCTCCCTGTCCTCAATCCCCTGTGCATATGTCTGCATCCTGGCAAAGTCCATACCTGGCTGAAGGGCCACTCCCAAGCAAGCAGTGATCATATAGCGGTCTAGCCCCATAACATAGCGATGGACTCTATCAGCCATGTCAGCCACAATAGTGTGCGCATACCTAGCTAACGAGTCAAACTCCAGGTTGTACTCCCTGATGGTCCTCCCATTCTGCCTCAATGACAAGAACCTATCAACACGAGCTCTCCTCATCTCATGAGGCAAAAAGTGATCAAGAAAGGCCTCTGTGAACTCATCCCAAACAGCTGGAGGAGCACCCACACCCCTAGACAGTTCCCATGACTCAAACCAGTTCAACGCAATATCGCGAATCGTAAGTAAGCTAGCACCACTGACTCGGTCTCCGAGACCCTAAGCACCTGCATAGTCCGCTGTATCTGCCGAATAAACTCCTGAGGATCCTCCTCAGATCTCGAACCATAGAACTCGGGTGGACTACAACCCATAAAATCCCGAATCCTCAAATTGTCGGCTCTAGGGTTAGCTACCTGCTCCTGTCGGCGCAACCCTACCACTATGCTAGTCAATAACCTGATCTGCTCTCCATAATCTCTATACTCGCCCCGGTGAGTGGAGGCTCGTGTATCGGAACCCCAGAGGCTGCGCTCTCTGCTCTCTAATCTGTAGGTGTCAACTCGCCGCCTGGACCACAACCTCATGCATAGTCTGGGCCTGAGTCCTAGTAACCTCTGCACTACTAGCGCCTGCCGCTGCCTTGCTTCTCGGGCCTGGTGCGCCGTGAGGCATAACTGATTCATACACATAAGAATACGTCAGAGACGGATCAACCTAATAACACAACCCTATTGCACGATCTCAGAGTAAGAAGAATGGAAACCAATCCTAAATGTCCTGCAGCCTCCTGATTATAGATGTGGTGCACAACACACCGATAATAAAGACTCTACTAGACACAGTCTGTAGACACTTTCTGAGGACTAACTGCTCTGATACCACTTTTGTCACGACCCGACCCCGGGCCCGCGACTGGTGCCCTACCTGGGCACCCTTACAGGTACACATCAGAGATAATTAGCGGAACATACATGAAACATATAAAATAAAACAACAAAAATTTAAACAACAGGTTAGCCGATAAGGCTACCTCCCTGGACACATATACATATACTTAAACAACCGCAGTTACATCCTTCCTTTTTTTTTTTTACAAACCGACCCACAAGATATGACTACAGACCTCTAAGAATTACAACTGTGGCGGGACAGGGCCCCGCCATACCCCTTAATGTACATAAATCTACAACATCAGGGAAACCGTACACAAAAGATAAGCCTCCGGAGTGAGTGGAGCTTCTTCCCAAAAACTGAACAGAGATCCTAAGAGCAAGGATCACCAAACTGTGTACCTAACACCTGCGGGCATGAACGCAGCCTCGGCGGGTCGATTACAACAGTGCAGAGTATGGAAACAGAAACAAGGTCTGAGAACTAAATCATAATCAGTATAAAAATGACAGGGGCAAGTATAAAAATGAAATACCAGATCCTACCGTGCCATTTTAACTCCTAAAATCAATCGTATATTAACCGTTCTTTTCCTTCTTTCAATAAAAATTAACATCATATTCTTACGTACTTAGTTTAAGGATTTAGTCAAGTTTTTCCACATAACTTACATATCTTACATAACATAATCCGGCCCTTTATGGAGGGACCTCTTGTTTGGGAGCTTACTTTGATTATCCATACGTGATAACGTAATCCGGCCCATTTGCGGGACACGGTGTACTGATGAATCATGTGGCATAATCCGGCCCGCCTATGGAACTCGGTGTACTATGGAATCATGTAGCATAATCCGGCCCGCCTGTGGAGCTCGTTGTACTGTGGAATCATGTAGCATAATCCGGCCCGCCTGTGGAGCTCAGTGTACTGTGGAATCATGTAGCATAATCCGGCCCGCCTGTGGAGCTCGGTGTAAGATGACGTAACCCGGCCTATGTGTAGGCTCGGGGTAATATGGCGTAATCCGGCTTATGTGTAGGCTCGGTGTATCTCATAACGTAATCCGGCCTATTTGTAGGCTCGGTGTGTTTTTCCTTACATAACATTTTTAAACCATCTTTTCACTTCTTCTTAAGTAGTCATAACAACTTCCCATAAAGCTATTATAACATCCTTTCATTTTAGAGAACTTAAGACACTTTTATTTTTACAACATTAGGAAAACTAGACCCAAAAATACTACGTACATACATAAAAAGAATCATAAAACTCCTTTCTTTTTAAAGCTCAAGTCACACACTCTTTTGGAAACCATCTTCTTAACTTTTGAAATAAATTAAGAAGCCATACTTTTTAAAGTTTAGTCATTTCCACTCATAAAATCAAGGCTTATAGTATTAACCCCTCGTAGCATACACTCTTTAAAATCATATCGATTAAACTTCATAATCCTTAAAAGACAATCAAAGTTCATAGTCTTAAAACTTCATAACATACATTCTTTAAAGTCCATTTACTTATACTTATAAAATCATATCATATACACTTCAGAAATCAAGTCCCATAACTTGAAAAATAAAGTTCCATACACTTCCAAAACCAAGTAACTTATTCTCTTTAAAACCATATAACTTCCACTTTTAAAATCAATCCCCTTTTCACATATAAATTCAACTCATTTTTAAGCATAAAATCAACTTTCTTACTTTAAATAAATCAAGACACATAGCTTTAAATCAAATCTCATAACTTCCTAACCATTCTTACCAACATCTCCCATAAGACTTGGTAAGGACTTAGGACAATTTAAACGTACTTTTAACTTAGAATCAACAACGTGAATAATTCTTAACTTCTAAGAGTAGAAGGAATCATGAAATACTATCACATGGCTATTTCATACGTAGGATCATGCCAAAGAAAGAAGAGGTTCACATACCTCGCGACGACTAGCGACAAGTTGCAAAATGCTCCCAAGTACTTTATCCTTGCTAGCTTTTCCACCCTTCAAGTAGAATACGCTACTCGTAGTACTTCAACCTATATTAATCATAACATGTCTATCAACTCCTAGCTTTTTAACGTAGAATCATACTAAGTATACGGTTTCTTATTCTACGGAAAATTGGGCAGCACTTCCTTTGTTTCTACATACTTTTCCACCTTTTTCAAGGCCCGAAAATCAATAACCAAACGCCACATTTAAGGTTCAACAATTCAGCTAACCAAAGGGGATTACACGCCTTAACAGGACGTGTAAAATTCTGCCTCACAATAATACAAAACAATCCAATAACCTTAGGCAATATTCGGCAATATCAAGGACAACAACAACATCTATTTCTTTCCAATTCCTTTCAATCCATAATGTCGTCCTAACATGTTATATAGTCGCAAACAATTCAAACAACTATAATCCTTTCTTTATATAACATGCGACGACTAAAACTAATAACCAAATTGAATTACAATCTTAGGGTTAATCATGCAACTTTCGGATTAGGGTTTCCAATATCCATAACACTTATCAATCTTCATAATATATACCTCATGCTTGCTAATATCCATAGCTACAACAATAAGTAATCTTAATTACTAAAACGACAAGATTTTTGCCTTTATAAGCCCTTATAAATTCCAAGATTCAAAGTCGCTCCTTAGCAATTCTTAGCTCCTTTCCTTTATGCCTTTAGAAGTTCACAACCAACTTCCCTTCCATTTCCAATCAAAACCTATGAAAACGACTTAGGTTTTCGCCTTGCGACTAACGTGAAAACGCTATTTTTCTGAGATATTTCTATTGAGATATCCTTACAATACCCTTAGGGACCTTGGGTTAAAGTCTTGTGAATAATGGACCAAAATTGCAAATTTTTCTTGTGAGAAAAACACTAAAGCCGAGAGCACTCATAAGTGAAGAACAAGGTTTCTAATTTTTCTAAGTGTTGAAGACAAGTCTTGCACTAGTGTAGTGTATATATAACACAATGGAGGGCTTAGATTATAAAAAATGTGAGGCTAGGATGAAGAGCATTAATTAATTAGCCAAGTGGACAAGTTGACTTGGTCAATTTTCTCAAGCTTTGAAGACTTGATCTTCCACATAGGTCAATGACCATTCTACCCTTTCCCAATTTCGTCCAAGACCATGTGGGGGGGGGGGGGGGGAGGGTGCCACATATCGCCCTCCCATTCGTCCATAAAATTTCATAACCCTCGTGGGCCCCACAAAACGTAAAATTTCTCTGGTGGGCCCCACGTGACCAAATCCGTAAAAAATAAATTTCCATAATGTTAATAAGTATCATACTCTTCAAATAATGCATTTTGAGAATCTAATTCTCATCAACGAATATTTTTCCTTTCCGACGTTCGGAAGATTTTCCTTCAGAAAAACATTTTTTTTTCGTACCAATTTTCAAGTCTTGTGTTCTCGCGTCTGTTCTCGTATGCTTGTCCTAAAATTCCGGGGTGTAACAATGCTCCTATAGACAAGACTCTTAACACATCCCCACATTAATCCGAGCACTTTCTCAAAACTTACTACATCAAATCTGATATCGCTATTTTAGGTTCCTTCCCTTTTTGTTATTCAATAAGAGTCCTACTCCCCTTCTGTATATAACCCCTTATTCATTGATCTAGCTGTACATCGCTTAATAGTTATCGATCCTTAGACGATTATTCCAAATTCCTTCCAAGTTCCATAAATTCACTCACTACTTATGCCCGAGGGTCTGAACCTTTGTTTTAATTGGCTCCCTTAGGGCGGGGGGTGAGGTTAATCCTGAACATCCAGAGCCCCTTTCAAACTGGTTTCTCCAACAGTTGTTTATCATAAAGAGAGCGCTTGTACAATAACTCGAGATAAATTTAAGATGAACTATTGGACAATCTTTGATTGTATAGGCGGGCTTAGTTGTAACGACGCAAATTGACGAGTCATTTGGGCATTAATCTCCCAGACTAATCAAAAGTCCTTATGTAATGCTTCAACTTCAAGGGCAAATATTATTGGGTGTTGTTAACCAACATACTTCATTATTTGATCTTAATAAGGTTCTAGTTATTACTTTTACTCCATATGTTACACCCCGTAATACCAGGGCTACTAATTGAGAACGTGATTAAGGATTTAAGATTTGAATTTTGGAAGGAAATAATTATTACATTTTCTTAAGGAAAATTTCAGAAAAATGTGACGACGAAAAAATTATTAACTTAGAGTTTAATACTTCTAATTGGATTTATGGACGTAGTATTGAATTATGAAGTATTGGAATTGATAATATGGGGTCCGCCAAATATTTCACAATTTGGAGGGGGGTGGGTTCGAAAATTATAATATTTTGGACCAATAGGAGGGTGACACGTGTCACCCCTCCACTTGTCTTGCAAGGATGACTACACATATAGATATTTTGATACTTGGGGACAAGTGGACAATGGGTCCCACTCCACTTGGCTATACATATCCAAGTCTTGCAAGACTTGGATCATTCTACACTTTGACAATTGAGCTTTCATCTCTCTCTTCTCCTTAGCTTGAATCTCAAAATTCTCTAAGGATTTTTCCAAGAACAAGTGTTGATTATTTTTCAAGATTAAGAGCCCTAATCAAGTTCTAAGACAAGTTAACTCTCCAAGATCCTCCAATTTTGTGTGTTGGCCGAAAGATTGGGTGAAACCCTAGGCTTGTTCGTCGACTTTTTGGAAGTGAAACGTGAAGTGAAGTTGGTTATAAGCTTGTGGTGGTTGCTTGTGTGTGATTGGAACTTGAAGAAGTAGAGCGAAACGAAAACTGCGGACCAAAACCTTGCGGACTGTTTGGGCTAAAATGAAAGGTAAAATTCTTCCTTCTCTTGAGGAAATTGGCTTGTGCTAAAAAGAATGAAGAATAAAAAGTGTTTGGACCATTTTAGGGTGTCTTGGCCGAGAGTGGCATTTTGTGCGACATTGTATTCGTTGGTTATTATTGTTGTTATTTACACTTGTCGCATGTTAAAATGAAGTAATATTGTTGTTGATATGTGATATGGAGTATATATAAGTGTTGAAATGTGAATTGGATTATAAAGAATTATGGAAAAGGGCTTTGGATTGTTGAAGTTGTTGTTGGCCGAAAACTGCCCAAAAACTATTAGACGTTGTTGTGTCATTTTATGGACTGTTTTGAGGTGCTATTATGCTGAAAAATCAGCCACCAACTTGCATGATTAATGTGGTAAAGTTGATAATGAAAGTCCTAAGGAATAAGAGTGTTAAAGGCTTCACATTGTACACTTAATGTTGATTAAATTGTGGACTGTTTTTATGTGATTGTGGGGCAGAATTTTACACGTCAAGTAGGCGTGTAATCCCCTTTGGTTAACTGTGGGTTGTTCCGTTAAGTGTGGCTCAATTATTGTTGAATTTAGGCCTTAGAAAAGGTGGAAAAGTACGTATAAACGGGGAAGTGCTGCCCAAATTTCCGTAGAATAAAAGGACCATTACTTGGTATAAGTCTTGTACTAGTATGTATGAAGTTGATAAAAGTATTATTGTTGTTATAGGTTGAAGTACTACTTGTGGCATATTCTACTTGGCGTGTGGAATAGCCGATAAGGTTGAAGTACCTATTCGGGGCGTATTCTACTTGTCGTGTTGGTTAGTCGTCAATGAGGTATGTGAACCTCTTCCTTCTCTCTTTTGGTATATTCTTTGTGTGAACCATAACTGTGGTATTTTTTCAAAAGTTATTTTACTCTTAGAAGTTAAGGAGTATTCTTGTTATTGATTCTATGCTAAAGGTATGTATAAATTATTCCTAAGTCTTTACCAAGTCTTATGGGAGATGCTGGTAAGAGCTTTTAGTAAACATTACAGTCGAGTTGATCTTGCGAAGTTACAACACTAATGATAAAATGTATCGAACAAGCCATTGCAGCGTTAAAAAAAAGAATCGACAATCTATTATATTGAAATGAGTAGAATTTTCCATCTGCATAGAAGCTAAG
The DNA here is from genome assembly GCA_029844215.1 of Przewalskia tangutica. NCBI lineage: Eukaryota > Viridiplantae > Streptophyta > Magnoliopsida > Solanales > Solanaceae > Przewalskia > Przewalskia tangutica. Next base: position 82,758,655 of record CM056720.1, on the reverse strand, counting down.
ATATAACTAGTTCGTTTTACAATTTCTAGGTTCACAGCTGATTAGATAAGATCATTATTAATATATAACCTAATCGCTCATAAAATGGATTAATTTGGAAATTCGGATCCGTTATCACCATGCAAATGTTTCCATAAACTTAGCGCCGATAAGGTATGTGAACCTCTTCCTTCTCTCTTTAGGCATGTTCTACGTATGAGCCATAAATGTGGTATTGTTTCAAAAGTTATTCTACTCTTAGAAGTTAAGGAGTATTCATGTTATTGATTCTATGCTAAAGGCATGTCTAAATTATTCTTAAGTCCTTACCAAGTCTTATGAGAGATGTTGGTAAGAGTTTTTAGTAAGCATTGGAGTCGAGTTGATCTTGCTAAGTTACATCACAAATAAGAAAAGGTATCGAACAAGCCATTGCAGTGTTAAATGAAAAAGATATCGACAATCAATTATATTGAAATGAGTAGAATTTCCATCTGCATAGAAGCTAAGATATAACCAGTTCGTTTTATATTTTCTAGGTTCATAACTGATTAGATAAGATCATTATTAAATATATAACCTACTAACGGCTCATAAAATGGATTAATTTGACAATTCGGATCAGTTATCACCATTCCAAAGTTTCCATAATGTTAGCCAGAAGAGCGAGATGAATTTAGATTATCGAGTTGGTACAGACGACAAATGTTAGTATGTGACTCTTCCTTTCTTCTTTGAGCATGAACTTTATAAAATGAGTGTACGGTGGACGTACGTGTTTTAAATGAATCTAGATTTCATGTGGTACATGAGGTGATAGTAACTTGATTTTAAAAGTATACTTGACTTGATTTTAAAAGTATAAATGTCTTGATTTTCCAAAAGAGGATTTAAAATGATACTTGATATGATAAGTGTCTTGATTTACCAAATGAGGATTTAAAAATGAAAGGTATGAGAGTGCCTCGGTATTTCTAAAAAGGAAGGCATGGTATTGCCTTGGTATTTCTAAAAAGGAAGGCATGTTATTTGCCTTGGTTTTTTTAAAAAGGAAGGCATGGTATTGCCTTGGTATTTCTAAAAAGGAAGGTACGATATTGCCTTGGTATTTCTAAAAAGGAAGGCATGTATTGCCTTGGTGTTTCTAAAAGGAAAGGCATGATAGTGCCTTGGGTTTTCTAAAAGAAAGGTATGATAGTGCCTTGGTGTTTTCTAAAATGAAAGATGTGATTGGTACATGATATGTTGGTACCACACATTTCTAAAAGGGAAAGTTTATTATATGTGATTGGTACATGATATGTTGGTACCACACATTTCTAAAAGGAAAGTTCATTTTAATATTTGGTACACGAGATGTTGGTACCTAGGTTTGGTTAAAATGAAAGATTGTATATGTGTTTGGTACATGATATGTTGGTACCTTGGCATAACTAAAATGAAAGATTTTATATGTGTTTGATTCATGATATGTTGGTACCTTGGCATAGCTAAAATGAAAGATTTTATGTGTTTGGTACATGATGTTTTGGTACCTTGGCATAGTTAAAATGAAAGATTTTATATGTGTTTGGTACATGATATGTTGGTACCTTGGCATAGCTAAAATGAAAAGTTCGTATATGTGATTGGTACATGAGATGTTGGTACCTTGGTTTTATTTCTTTGAGAGTCAAAAGATGAGTTAATTTGCACAAGGTTGCTTATGATAACTATTCGTGCAAGTGTTATTATTCATTTCCCCGAGTCCCTCACTAAAGGGCCGGGATACGTTATGGTGAGTGCGTGGAGTCCCTCACTAAAGGGCCGGGATATGTTATGGTGAGTTCACCGAGTCTCTTACTAAAGGGTCGGGATACGTTATGGTGAGTTCGTCGAGTCCCTCACTAAAGGGTCGGGGTGCGTTATATGAAAACAGATACGAAGACTCTCATTTTTATAAGGTACAGTAGTACAGTGGTACAGTGATCCAGTGATACAGTGGTACAATGGTACAATGGTACAACAATACAAAGGTAAAATTGGCTGATGAACCCTTAAAGGATTATGTTTAATTGACTTAATGACATAACATGTTGTTAGATTAAGCTGTGTTGTATGCATAAGAGAGATGCACGAATAATATTGGTATGGAGTAAATAGGGTTGTTGTGATTAAGACAACATGATTTTGAGAAACTATCTTGCCCGTATACTGGGAGAGATAATGTAAGCTTGGGACAATGAAATATTTGAGGGTCTTGGAGTATTGGATAATCGTTGAGACCTTAGATAGACAAGGCCTTCAAGAGTATAGTATTTTATGTGTGATCGTGGTATATGTGAAGTATATTAGAGGTGATGATTCCTTGGTTTGAGTATTAACCACTTGTGATTGTTGTTGATGATTGTTGAGCCGATTGGGAATTTGTATAGCTTGAGACCTTGGATGAACGTTCGAGGAGAATGTTTCTAAGGGGGAAGAATGTTACACCCCGTAGTCCCAGGGCACATAAGTGAGAACGTAAGTAAGAGAATAAGATTCGAATGTTGGAAGGAAAGTTTATTTACATTTTCTGATATGGAAAAATTATGGATACAAAAATGTGAAGACGAAAATTTATTAACTTGGAGTTAATTTCCCTAATTTGGATTTATGGACTTAGTATTGGATTATGAAGTCTTGACATTGATAATATGGGGCCCACCGAAAATTTCACAATTTTGTGGGGCCCTTCGATTTTAAGATATTTTGGCCAAGTGTTAAGATATTTTGTGAAGAAAGGATTATGGCCAATAGGAGGGTGACATGTGTCCCACATCCACTTGTCTTACAAGATGACAAGTATATGGAGTTATACATAGCAAGAATTGGACTTCATTACACAAAATATCTTCCTCATCTCCAAACTTTCTCTCTCTTCTTCCTTAGCCTTAAAATATCGAAATCATGGCAAAAGTGAAGAACAAAGTTTACTTATTATCCAAGATTAAGCCTCTAACTAAGTTATAAACGAAGATTACTCTCCAAAAACAATGGATTAAGGGTTTGGCCGAAATCTGCCAAAAGAAACTGTTACACCCCGTAATTGCAGGACATGTTTTAAGAACGTACGTAAGAACTCGCAAGTGTTAAGATTTGAGACTTGTAAAATTTTATCGGAATTATGAAATTGTCGGAAAACGTAATATTGTGACTAATGGGAGGGCGACACGTGTCACCCCCCCTTATGTGAGCTTGGACGAATTGATCTTGGACATAAGGGTCATTTGACCCTTGTTAGGAAGACAAGTCTTGCACTTGAAGAGCTTGACATAATTGACTTGGTCAATGGACCCACTTAGCCTTGATATTTAATAAGAGATCATCCAAACCACCCAATTGTTTGTATCTTGACCCTCCATGTCCCTTTATATGTATACTAGTAGCAAGACTAGTTCCCACACTTAGAAAACTTTCAAGAATTGTGAGGGACACCTAGTGAAGCTCTCGGGTTCTAGGCTTCTTGAAGAGCAAAAATTTTCATTGCTTGTTCTTTAAGCTCCACGTTTTAAACCAAGGTTCATGAGTGTTATGTAAGTGTATCTCAATAGAAAAATCCCGGAAAAAGAGAGTTTTCGTATTAGTCGCAAAGTGAAAACCTAGTGGCTTTATAGGTTTTGGATTGGAAGTTTGAAGGAAAGTTGTTGGTATGGTTCTAAGGGTCTCAACAAACGGATTGAAGTGTCATGGAGAGGTTCTAAACTACTAGGAGCGACTTCGGATTGGAATCGGATTAAGATTCGTTGAGGTATAATTTTGTCCTTTAATGTGTTACAAGATTATATATTTATATTGTTGTTGTTAGCTTTACGTGTTGCTAGCATGAAGTTGATATGTAGAAGTTTATAAGGATTGTGGATTGATTGTAGCATTGGAAATCCGGATTATAATGTAAGCCATGTTAAGTTGGATTTCAATTTAGTCGTTATTAGAATCGTCGCATGTTATTGATTTGAAGATTGTGGTAGTTTTAACCAAATGCGACTTGATATCATGTTATGATTAACAAATAGGATTGAAATGGAAATTTGATAAGTATTGGTATGGTTGAACTCTAGGTGGTCGAATTTGGACTACTTTCTAAATTGTGAGCCAATTGGGGCTGTTTAGTTATTCATTTGTATTGGACTACCTTCTTTTTTGTTGTGAGCCAATTGGGGCTGTTTAGTTATTCATTTGTATTGGACTACCTTCTTTTTTGTTGTGAGCCAATTGGGGCTGTTTGGTTATTGTATTTCGGCCTTGAAAAAGGTGGCAAAGTGAGTAGAAACAAAGGAGGTGTTGTCCGATTTTTCGTAGAATTTAGCGACTTAGCACTTAGAATATTCTACGTTTGAATTAAGAGGTTAATGGATGTATTGTGGCCATTATAGGTTGAAGTACTTTGGAGCCTTTTTGCAACTTGTCGCTAGTCGTCGCGAGGTATGTGAACCTCTTCTTTCTTTGGCATGATCCTACGTATGAAATCTCCATGTGATAGTATTTCAAGATTCCTTCTACTCTTAGAAGTTAAGAAGTATTTACATTGTTGAATCTAAGTTAAGAGTATGTTTAAATTGTCCTAAGTCCTTACTAGGTCTTATGGGAGACGTTGGTAAAAACGGTTAGGAAGTTATGAGATTTGATTTAAAGGCTATGTGTATTGATTTGTTTAAAGTAAGTAAGTGGATTTTATGTTCGAAAATGACTTGAATTTATATGTGAAAAGGGGATTGATTTTAAAAGTGGAAGTTATATGATTTTAAGGGAATGAATTACTTGGTTTTGGGAAGGTATGGAACTTTATATGTTTTTGTATAAGTAATTGGGCTTTAAAGGAAGTATGTTATGAAGTATGAAGACTAAGAACTTTGATTGTCTTTTAAGGATTATGAAGTTTTAAGCGTCGATTCTTTTTAAGTATGTATGTACGTAGTATCTTTGGATCCGTTTTCCTAAATGTTGTAAGAATAAAAGTGACATAAGTGCTCTAAAATGAATGGTTGTTATAATAGCTTTATGGGAAGTTGTTATGACGACTTAAGAAGAAGTGAAAAGATGGTTTAAAAATGTTATGTAAGGAAAATCACACCGAGCCTACGAATAGGCGGATTACGTTATGAAATACAGGAGCCTACGAATAGGCGGATTACGTTATGAAATACACCGAGCCTACACATAGGCGGATTACGCCATATTACCCCGAGCCTTCACATAGGGTTACGTCATCTTATACCGAGCACCACAGCGGGCGGATTATGCTACATGATTCCACGATGCACCGAGCCCCACAGCGGGCGGATTATGCTACATGATTCCACCGTGCACACCGAGCGGATTATGCCACATGATTTATGAGTACACCGTGTCCCGCAAATGGGCGGACACGTTATCACGTATGGATAATCAAAGTAAGCTCCCAAATCAGAAGTCCCTCCCTAATGGGTAGGATTATTTTATTTATGATATGTAATTTTTGTGAAAAAGACTGAATTAAACTCTTAAGTATGTATGTATGAATTTGTTGTTAATTTTATTGAAAGAAGGAAAGGAACGGTTAATATATGATTGATTTCAGGAGTTAAAAGGACATTCTTTTATCTGAATACGATTTGGTTATTGCATTTTATTTACTCCATACTCGGCACTGTTGTCTTGACCCCTTTCTGGCTGCGTTCATGCCGCAGTGATAGGTACACGGTGGTGATCCTTGCTTTTAGGATCTCTGTTGATTTTGGAAAAAGCTCCTTTCACTCCGAGGCTTATCTTTTAGTACGGTTTCCTGATATGGTAGACTTATGTACATTCAGGGTATGGCGAAGCCTGTCATCCCGCTTGATTGTAATTCTTAAGTGCAGGTAGTCACATTTTGTGGGTCGATTTGTAAGGAAAGAGGCAAGCTTGCCGTTTATGTATGTACGTTCGGGAAGGTAGCCCTATCGGCTAACTTTGTTGTTTATTATTGTTGTTTTATTTTATAAGTTTCATGTATGTTCGCTGATTTTCTCGATGTATACTGTAAGGGTGCCTGTGTAGGGCACGATCGCGAGCTTGGTCGGTCGTGACAAAAGTGGTATCGAGCGATTAGTCCTCGGAAAGTGTCTGAGGCCGTGTCTAGTAGAGTCTTGATTATCGGTGTGTTGTGCACCATCTATAATCGGAGGCTACGGGACATTTAGGATTAGTTTCCATTCTTCTCACTCGAGATCGTGCGATGAAAGTTGTATTAATAGGTTGACCGTCTCGACGTATTCTTATGTATGTGAATCAGCTATGCCTCACGGAAGCGACCGGGGCCCGGAAGGGCAAGGCAGCGAGAGCCGCGGTAGTGCGCGAGAGTTACGAAGTCGGGCACGAATATGCACGAGTAGTGGCGGGTCGGCGAAGTTCAGCCACGCCGCGGTATTAGAGGCCGAGCGGCGGTAGCTCGAAGGTTCCTGCAGAGCCTCGATTCGCGGCCGGTCTTGAGTATAGAGACTACGAGGGAAGCGAATCCGATTATTGACCAAGATAGTAGTCGAGCGGCAAGCGAGCGGCGACCCACCCCAGAGCGGTTGCGGATTAGGGATTTTCTAGGATGTCATCCACCCGAGTTTTATGGTTCGAGGTCGATGAGGATCGCAGGAGTTCATTCAGCGGCTCTGATGGACCACGCGAGTTCTTAGGGCTTGAGAGGCAGTGCATTACGCTAGCCTCCTCTGGATTCTGCGATATCGCGTTGAACCGGTTTGAGTCGTGGTTGCTTTCAAGAGGTGATGATGCTCTTCCACTGTTTGGGAGGAGTTCTGAGAGGCCTTCATGGATCACTTTTGCCTCCCGAGATGAGGAGAGCCGGGTAGACAAATTCTTGACCTTGAGGCGAGCAGGAGGACTATCGAGAGTATAGCTTGAGTTTGACTCCTTGGCGGTTTACGCATACTATTGTGGCTAACATGGTGATAGAGTTCATCGCTATGTTATGGGGCTAGGCGTTATATGATCCTTTGCTTGCACAGGAGTAGCCCTTCACCAGAATGGATATTGCGGAGATACGAACTTATGCACGCGAGGATCGAGGCGGGGAGAGAGAGGGCCAGACCAGGCCAGGCCGGCCAGGCTGGGGCAGCGAGGTTGAGGTGATTTTCAAGGCGGAGAGCCTCGTGAGCTAGGTCTGATTCGGCCGGCGCAGTGCTCCTTCCCGATTTTACGGCGGAGGTTAGATCAGGGTAATTCGAGCCGGTCGAGCTCGAGCTTGGATTCGTATACGCGCATGGGTTACAGGCGATCGGGGCCCTCTTCCTCGATGTTCACGCAGTGGCGGCATCACCATGGGAATGTCGTCGTGCTCTTCGTGCCTGTTTTACTGTGGCGTCAGGCCATATGTTGAGGATTGTCCTAGTAGGAGAGTTGCGGGAGGATAGAAAAGTCTCTGGATCGATTGCGGGTTCTTCGCCTTGATGGCTAGGCGGGATGTTCATCCACGTGGCGGCGTGGCGAGTCGTGGTGGAAGTTTCCATTTTAGCGGTCCTTTGAACCGCCTATATGAATCAGTATATCTTGACCCTTTCTGGTCTGTATGCATGATAAGGTTATTTTATGTTTAAGTATTAAGCGGATAATATTGAAGTTATGTATGTATGTTAGAAGGAGTTGGAAATGCGAAAGGTAACCTCGTTTGGGCTTATGATGGGCGGATATGCGTGTGCGAGTATTAGGGCCATGTGTGGCATTGTTGGTATGTCGGGGTTGTGAAAGGAAACTATGTTGCTAATTATAAGTTTAACTCGAAAGAACATTCGAGGCGAATGTTTCTAAGGGGAAGAATGTTACACCCGTAATTGCGGGACATGTTTTAGAACGTACGTAAGAACTCGCAAGTGTTAAGATTTGAGACTTGTAAAATTTTATCGGAATTATGAAATTGTCGGAAAACGTAATATTGTGACTAATGGGAGGGCGACACGTGTCACCCCCCCTTAAGTGAGCTTGGACGAATTGATCTTGGACATAAGGGTCATTTGACCCTTGTTAGGAAGACAAGTCTTGCACTTGAAGAGCTTGACATAATTGACTTGGTCAATGGACCCACTTAGCCTTGATATTTAATAAGAGATCATCCAAACCACCCAATTGTTTGTATCTTGACCCTCCATGTCCCTTTATATGTATACTAGTAGCAAGACTAGTTCCCACACTTAGAAAACTTTCAAGAATTGTGAGGGACACCTAGTGAAGCTCTCGGGTTCTAGGCTTCTTGAAGAGCAAAAATTTTCGTTGCTTGTTCTTTAAGCTCCACGTTTTAAACCAAGGTTCATGAGTGTTATGTAAGTGTATCTCAATAGAAAAATCCCGGAAAAAGAGAGTTTTCGTATTAGTCGCAAAGTGAAAACCTAGTGGCTTTCTAGGTTTTGGATTGGAAGTTTGAAGGAAAGTTGTTGGTATGGTTCTAAGGGTCTCAACAAACGGATTGAAGTGTCATGGAGAGGTTCTAAACTACTAGGAGCGACTTCGGATTGGAATCGGATTAAGATTCGTTGAGGTATAATTTTGTCCTTTAATGTGTTACAAGATTATATATTTATATTGTTGTTGTTAGCTTTACGTGTTGCTAGCATGAAGTTGATATGTAGAAGTTTATAAGGATTGTGGATTGATTGTAGCATTGGAAATCCGGATTGTAATGTAAGCCATGTTAAGTTGGATTTCAATTTAGTCGTTATTAGAATCGTCGCATGTTATTGATTTGAAGATTGTGGTAGTTTTAACCAAATGCGACTTGATATCATGTTATGATTAACAAATAGGATTGAAATGGAAATTTGATAAGTATTGGTATGGTTGAACTCTAAGTGGTCGAATTTGGACTACTTTCTAAATTGTGAGCCAATTGGGGCTGTTTAGTTATTCATTTGTATTGGACTACCTTCTTTTTTGTTGTGAGCCAATTGGGGCTGTTTAGTTATTCATTTGTATTGGACTACCTTCTTTTTTGTTGTGAGCCAATTGGGGCTGTTTGGTTATTGTATTTCGGCCTTGAAAAAGGTGGCAAAGTGAGTAGAAACAAAGGAGGTGCTGTCCGATTTTCCGTAGAATTTAGCGACTTAGCACTTAGAATATTCTACGTTTGAATTAAGAGGTTAATGGACGTATTGTGGCCATTATAGGTTGAAGTACTTTGGAGCCTTTTTGCAACTTGTCGCTAGTCGTCGCGAGGTATGTGAACCTCTTCTTTCTTTGGCATGATCCTACGTATGAAATCTCCATGTGATAGTATTTCAAGATTCCTTCTACTCTTAGAAGTTAAGAAGTATTTACATTGTTGAATCTAAGTTAAGAGTATGTTTAAATTGTCCTAAGTCCTTACTAGGTCTTATGGGAGACGTTGGTAAGAACGGTTAGGAAGTTATGAGATTTGATTTAAAGGCTATGTGTCTTGATTTGTTTAAAGTAAGTAAGTGGATTTTATGTTCGAAAATGACTTGAATTTATATGTGAAAAGGGATTGATTTTAAAAGTGGAAGTTATATGATTTTAAGGAATGAATTACTTGGTTTTGGGAAGGTATGGAACTTTATATGTTTTTGTATAAGTAATTGGGCTTTAAAGGAAGTATGTTATGAAGTATGAAGACTAAGAACTTTGATTGTCTTTTAAGGATTATGAAGTTTTAAGCGATACGATTCTTTTTAAGTATGTATGTACGTAGTATCTTTGGATCCCGTTTTCCTAAATGTTGTAAGAATAAAAGTGACATAAGTGCTCTAAAATGAATGGTTGTTATAATAGCTTTATGGGAAGTTGTTATGGCGACTTAAGAAGAAGTGAAAAGATGGTTTAAAAAGTGTTATATAAGGAAAATCACACGAGCCTACGAATAGGCGGATTACGTTATGAAATACACGAGCCTACGAATAGGCGGATTACGTTATGAAATACACCGAGCCTACACATAGGCGGTTACGCCATATTACCCGAGCCTTCACATAGGCGGGTTACGTCATCTTACACCGAGCCCAGGCGGGCGGATTATGCTACATGATTCCACAATGCACGAGGCGAGCGGGCGGATTATGCTACATGATTCCACCGTACGAGGCCCACAGGGCGGGCAGATTATGCCACATGATTTATGAGTACACCGTGTCCGCAAATGGGCGGATTACGTTATCACGTATGGATAATCAAAGTAAGCTCCCAAATAAGAAGTCCCTCCATAATGGGTGGATTATGTTATGAAAGATATGTAAGTTATGTGAAAAAGTGAATTAAACTCTTAAGTATGTATGTATGAATATGTTGTTAATTTTATTGAAAAGAAGGAAAGGCAGTTAATATATGATTGATTTGAGGAGTTAAAGGACATTCTTTTATCTGAATACGATTTGGTTATTGCATTTATTTACATTTCCATACTGGTAAATTTTTGTTATGCGGACCGCCCGAAGTGCGTTAAATGCCGCAGTGATAGGTACGGGTGGTGATCCTTGCTTTTAGGATCTCTGTTGATTTTGGAAAAAGCTCCTTTCACTCGGAGGCTTATCTTTTAGTGCGGTTTCACGATATGGTAGACTTATGTACATTCGGGGTATGGCGAGGGCCCGTCCGCCAGATTGTAATTCTTAAGTGCGTAGTCACATTTTGTGGGTCGGTTGTAAAGGAAATGAGGCAACTGCTTCGTTTATGTATGTACGTTCAGGAAGGTAGCCCTATCGGCTAACCTGTTGTTTTATTACTGTTGTTTTATTTTATAAGTTTCATGTATGTTCCGCTGATTTTCTCTGATGTATACCTGTAAGGGTGCCCAGGTAGGGCACCAGTCGCGGGCCCGGGGTCGGGTCGTGACAGAAACCCTAGGCTTGAGATGAACTTTTTGGAAGGAATACAAGAAAGGAAGATGGTTATAAGCTTGTAGAGGTTATATGGGTGTTATTGGAACTTGGAGAAGTGGTGCGAAAGGAAAGCTAGTGGCCGAGACTATGCGGACTATTTTGGGCAAAATTTAAGGTAAGATTCTTCTTCCTCTTGAAGTAATTGGATATTACATGTGTTATAGTTAATAGATGAACTTGTGTTAAGAATAACAGAGAATAAGAAGTGCTTGTTGTAGTTTGGTTGGTTGGCCGAAAATGAGTGTTACACCCCATAGTTCCAGGGCATATAAGTGAGAACATGGTTATGGAATTAAGATTTGAATGTTGGAAGGAAAGTATACTTACATTTTCTTATATGGAAAATTTTGGAAAAAAATGTGACGACGAAAAATTTATTAACTCGGAGTTGGATTCCCTAATATGGATTTATGGACTTAGTATTGTATTATGAAGTCTTGGGATTAAGAATATGAGCTAATTGAAAATTTCACAATTTGGGGGGGGGGGGGGTTCCATCGAAAATACTATGATTTGGCTAAGTGTTGGATTATGTTATGTGAAGAGAATTATGGGCGAATAAGAGGGTGACATGTGTCCCTCCCCACTTGTGTAACAAAGCTCTAATTATATATATATATATGTATGGCAAGATTGGCTAAGTGTGGATTTAATATTTTGTGATGAGATTATAGTGTGGAAGATATTTTCATACAAGTGGACAAGAGAGTCCCCATCCACTTAGCTTGTGCACCTTATAGATACAAGTCTTGCAAGACCATTCTTGCCTTAGCTCACATAATATCTTTCTCCTTAACCTCTCTTCTCCCTTTCCTTAGCCTACCAGCCACGAAATTCCATAGAAAAGTGAAGAACAAGTGTAAGTTATTTCCAAGATTAAGCTCCCTAATCAAGTTCTAAGCCAAGTTAACTCTCCAAGATATCCAAAACTGTTTTTGGGCCGAGAATGGGGTTGAAAACCCTAAGCTTGTTATGAACTTTTTGGAAGTAAAACAAGAAGGGAAGTTGGTTATAAGCTTGTAGAGGATGCATGCATGTGATTGGAACTTGAAGAAGTGGAGTTAAGACAAAAATGTAGACCAATATTGTGTGGACTGTTTTGGACGTTTTTGGGAAACATATAAGGTAAGATTTCATCTTTCTCTTGAAGCAATTGGATATTACATGTTGATATAGTTATGGGATGAACCTGTGTTAAGAAAACTAGAAAATAAGAAGTGCATGTGATAGATGTTGTTGTGGCCGATTATGGGCAGTTTTTGTGACATTGGATTCGTTGGTTATTGTTGTTGTTATCTTCCCCTATAGCATGATAAAATGAAGTAATATCGTTGTTGATAAGTTGATATGGCTTATATAAAAGTGTTGAAATGTGAATTGAATTATAAGTAATTATGGAAAGGGCATTGGGTTGTTGTTATTGTTGTTGGCCGAGAAGCCCATAAAACAGTGGGGTATTGTGGTGTCGTTTTTGTTACACCCCGTAATGCCAGGACATGTTCATAAGAACGTACGTAAGAACTCAAAATGTTAAGATTTGAGACTAGTACAAATTTATCGGAATTATGGAAATGTCGGAAAACGAAATATTGCGACGAACGGGAGGGTGACACGTGTCACCCCCTTAGATGGTCATGGTCGAATGTACCATGGGTTTAATGGTCATTTGACCAATGTAAGGATGATCAAGTCTTGCTAGGCTTGAGCTTGATATTATTGACTAAGTCAAAAGGGCCACTTGGCTAAATTTTTTAAATGAATTTCATCCAAGCCCAACATGTGTTCTAATATTGACCTTCCATAGTGTTATATAAACATACTACTAGCAAGACAAGTTCCCACACTTAGTAAAATTTTCAAGAAAAACTTGTTCTTGACAAGTGAGCTATCGGGTTTGCTAGCTCTCCCACATGAAATTTTTTCGTTTGTTGTTCAATAATCTCCATACTTTAAACCAAGGTTCCTAAGGGTATTGAAGGGTATCTCAATAGAAAGATCCCGGAAAAGTGTCGTTTTTGCGTTAGTCGCAAGGTGAAAACCTAAGTCACTTTCATAGGTTTGGATTTGAAATTGAAGGAAAGTTGTTTGTGAACTTCTAAGGGCTTCAAGTGGCAGATTGGAGTGTCAAGAAAAGGAGCTAAGTTGCTAAGGAGCGACTTCGGATCTTGAAGTTGGATTAAGGCTTGTCAAAGGTAACAATCTTGTTCTCTTAGTGTTATAAAATTACATATTGTTGTAGCCTTACATTTTAACAAGCATGAGATATATGTATTGGAGGTTCATAAGTGTTATGGATATTGGAAGCCTAAATCCGAAATGACATTGTTAGCCATTTGAAATTGAAATACAATTTGATCGATAATTAGAATCGTCGAATGTTATCTACTTGAAGATTGTAGTTGTTATAATCGATTGCGGATTTATAACATGTTATACTAAACAACTTGGATTGAAAAAGAATTGGAAAGGATGATATGTTGTTGCACCTCTTGGTCGTGAATGACATTGCCTTTTTGGATTAGTTTGATATCAATTGTGGGGCAGAATTTTACACGTCCTATTAGGCGTGTAATCCCCTTTTTGTTAGCTACATTGTTGAGCCTTAAATGTGGCATGTTTGGTTATTGAATTCGGGCCTTGAAAAATGTGGAAAAGTACGTAGAAACAAAGGAAGTGCTGTCCGATTTTCCGTAGAATTTGGTGACTTTACACTTAGAATATTCTACGTTTGAAGCTAGAAGTAATAGATGTATTATGGTCATTATAGGTTGACATACTACGTACGACATATTGTACTTAGCAAGTGGATTGAACAGAAGAGGTATATGGAACTTTCTTATCTCTTGAGCATGAATATTTGTAAATATATAGTACGGTAGACGTACGAGATTTTGACGAATCTAGTTTCATTTGATATCCTTGACTTGTTTTAAGAATTTCCAAGTTGGTTGAGTTAGAGAATTAACTCACTTGTTTAAAAGATTACGGATATCTTAGTTTCTAAAAGTTAAGAGACTTGAAGTATTTTGAAAGTATATGATACTTGTTGTTTTTGAAATTATAAGTCTCTTGGTTATAAAGAAGAATGTAAGTGTCTAAAGTATAAAGTTAGTATAACGACTTTATGGGAAGTTGGTTATAATAGCTTTATGGAAAGATGAAAGATTGGTTTACTCTAGTGATGTAAATAAGGATAAATGACTTGAAATGAAGAAAGTCAAAGTGATTTGAAGGCATCAATTGCTTAAAGTTTTAAAGAAATAAGTCACTTGATTTAGAAGCCTAAATGTATTTCTAAAAGTTATTGTGACTTGTCTTGAAAAGTAGATATGACTTGATACTACGATTATTAGTATCTTGGAGTTTTATATGAAAAAGAGTCATTTTAAAAGAATAGAAGTACGTAGTACTTTGGGTTAAATTCCCGGATTTTATAATGACATGTTAGTGCCTTAAGTAAACTAAAATGAGAGTGTATATAAACAAAGCTAATAAGAAGTTAGGGGATTTCTTAACTTGCTTATGTTATGTATGATAAGCCGGTGGTGCTTATGTTATGTATGATAAGCCGGTAGTGCTTATGTTATGTATGATAGCCGGTTGTGCTAGGTTATGTTATTCTTGCGGGGTAAACCCCCGGGTTATTACTTATTCCATGGATTTGCTACCCATGATGCGAGTGCGGAGTTTGTACTCGTTGCGGGCCCACCAGGCCCATGCGGGTGAAATAGTCCTATGCGGGTGAAATAGTCCCATGCGAGGCAGATGACCTCATTGCGGGTCCACAGGACCTATGCGGGTGAAATAGTCCCAGGAGTAGGATTGCTTAATGATACTACGGGCGGGTGGCCCTACTTTGATCATGAGCCTTCTATTTTTATGCAGTAATGTATACTCTTGTTTACTCTCATTGTTAGTAAGGCACAGTGTACTGTTATTTGAGTTATCATACATGTCTCCAGCTTTATTTTAGACTTTATGATTTCATTACAGTACTTTCAGTTTCACATACTTGGTACGTATTGTATCGACCTCCTTGAAAGTGCGTTGATGCCGCATGTAGAGTTATACAGGTTGCTGATCCTCACTCTTAGGATCAATGTTCAGCTGTTGAGAAGCTTCATTACTCCGGAGGCTTATCCTTGGTTCAGATCCCTGGTATTGTCAGTTGTTGTACATTCAGGGGTATGGCGGGGCACTGTCCCATCACAGTTGTTATTCTTAGAGATTTGTAGTCATGTCTTGTGGATTGGGTTGTAAAAAAAAAGATGTAACTGATGTTTTTGGGTTATGTATATTTCACGGAAGGGGGCCTTATCGGCTAGCCTGTGGATATTTCTGTCTAAGTATTTTATGAGTTTTTGTATGTTCCGCTGCTATTCTCTGATGTATAACTGTAAGGGGTGCCTGTGTAGGGCACCGATCGTGAGCTTGGTGTCGGGTCGTGACAAAAGTGGTATCAGAGCAGTTAGTCCTCGGAAAGTGTCTACAGACCGTGTCTAGTAGAGTCTTGGTTATCGGTGTGTTGTGCACCACATCTATAACCAGGAGACTGCAGGACATTTAGGATTGGTTTCCATTCTTCTCACTCTGAGATCGTGCGATAGAGCTGTGTTGTTAGGGTCGTCTCTCCCTAACGAGTTATGTTGATTGCAGCTATGAGAAAGGGAGCAGTGACCCAGGAAGGATTATGTGGATTGTCTATCCAGGTTAGAAATAATTGTTGTATAGTTGGTATTATGACATACAACTATACAGAGTTATGTATGAGGGTCAGACGCGTGTTGCCTAGAATGATTTTGGATTACCAAGGATTGGTAAGGATTAAATAGATACCGGGAAGGTATGAAACAATTTAATGAATTCTCATCAAGGTTTTACGTACTAATTTGAGATAATTAGGGATGATGAACTGTCTGAGAAGGTAATGGACCCTTAAGAAGTTATAATTAAGGGACTTAATGAAAGACTATGTTAATAGAGTAAGCCACGTAGTATGCTTAAGAGAATTGTACGGATGAGATCCGTATGGAGTAAGTATGGTTGTCGTGATCAAGACAACACGATTATGGTATTATGAGAAGTTATTGTACTCATTTATGGGGGGACTGGTAAGGTAGGCTTGGAGCATGGAAATTGTGAGCCTAAGAATATTGATAACCGCCGAGACCTTAGGTATATAAGGCCTTCTCGGGCAATAAGATTTTATTCAGACTAAGGGTAAGAGTTAAGTGTGACGGTGGGTCGAGTTGAGGACCTATTACGGGTCGCCCCATAGCCTGAAATGGAGTGGGATCAGTTGGTAGTAGTTCCGCTACGTGACAGGGTCACGAGGGTGCAAGGCCCAAGTCTAGTTAATTGTTTTACGGGTTCGTGGACACGTTCCACCGGAACCAGGTCGTGAGAGCCGTAAATGGCCTTATTTTGTTCGATATTGTAACTCCAAAGATTGGAGGCCATAATAAGTATGGAGGTTATGTACGTATGTTAGCATAAGTTCGGAAGTACGGAAAGAGTACGACCAGTAAGAAAGAGGGAAACCAAGTGTACAGGAATAGAGCCTGAATCCATGAGAACCTTTCGAGGTGACTAAACCCGTGAGTGATGGGTGGTAGCTGAGCGGGTATATAATAATTGCCCGGTGACGATACAGTCGTTGGACCCTAGCAGACTTAGTAGAGCTGATATGACAGACCTTGAGGTCATTATGAGTACGGGCTAGTTGGCCTCTTGTTATGCCAACGTTGAATACAGAGAGAGATTGGTTCGGTTGCAGTTTTCCGGTAAGCCGGTTATCGAGTGGAAAAGAAGGGAAGTGGTTGTAACCAGTGAATTATCCTTCCTTCTTTGACATCGTTGATTTTAATAAGTCTGTGTGACTTGTTCATTTGAGGTAAATTGATGCAGAAAGTAAGTAATACTTGAATTTGAAGGAGTTTATGTTAAGTACCCTTGGAGGTACTTGGAGTTGGTTTGGTGTGGCGGTCAGAGCCACGACCTTCCGGATAATTTCATGTCACGACCCGAACCTGGTCCCGTGACTGGTGCCTTACCCGGGCACCTAAGTAGACATACATCAGAGTAACCAGCGGAATATAAAAACAAGACATGAAACAATTATGAAATGAGAAAGCGATTATCGAAAAGATTGCCTTTCGGCGTATATATATATATCAAGAGTGAGCGATTCATCCCAACTTTACAACAGACTACTGCACCTAGGAATGTAAACAACTATGGCGGGACGGGGCCCGCCATATCTGAATGTACATAAAACTACAATGGCAGGGAGATCATACCCAGAGAAGCCTCGGAGAAACGGGCTTTCCCAGCGAAATGGTGATCCTAGGGCGGGGATCAACAGCGGAGTACCTCTACTGCGACATGAACGCAGGCCCGAAGGAGTCGATCTGCAAGTACCAAGTATGTGAAACTATAAAGTACTGAAATGAAATCAAAGCATTTTAAAACCACTTACAAATACCACCAATTCAACCGCACATAGTGCCACAGCATAAACAAGAGCAAAATAGATATAATGTAAATGGTCTTTTCTAGGTCGCTAATGATCGAAGCAAGGCCAATCGCCCATAGTATCATTATGCGAGCCTATTCCTGGACTCCCGCAGTCCGCATAGACCACCTAGGTCCGCATGAGGTATTCGCGTCGGGGTAGCTAACCCTCGGCATCAACTCGACTCCGCGATCCGCGTAGTCACACGCACGCGTGAGGTATTCTCGCGTCGGCGTAACACGCGGAGTGATCATCCCGAACTCCGCACTCGCATAGGTCACACAGACCCGCATGAGGTATTCCTCGCATCGGGGGTGGCTAGCCCTCGGCTCGTAACAAGTCAGGGGGGTATGTGATATAATAGCAGTACAACGAGATTAACAACGTAAGCACAACAAGAATAACCCCCTTACACAAACATCACAAGACACTAACACACGTAGCATCATAACATGTTTACTTATCAAACCATCTTACTACACTTTCCAGAAATCAATACAAGACTTTCATAAACAAATAAGTAAACCGTTCCTTTTATCTTTCTTAAGTCGTTATACCTAACTTCCCATAAAGCTAGTATAACTCTTAAGCTTTTAAAACCAAGTATTACTTTTATTTCAAAAATGATTCATAACTCTTTTGAAATACTTCCAAGATTCTTATCATTTAAAACTCAGGTCAAAAGACATCAAAGTAAAACCAAGTTTAGTTAACACATGTACGTCTACTGTACTATATATATTTCAAAAGTATCATGCTCAAGAGGATAGGAAGAATCACATACCTCCTCGGCTCCATCCACCTGCCAAGTCGAATATGTCGCGCGCAGAGTATCAACCTATAATAGTAAAATACGTCTATCAACGTCTAGACTACTCTGTAGAATATTCTAAGCAGAAGGTTCTCTATTCTACGGAAAATTGGGCGTTTCCCACGTCAAACTACACAAGTCTACTGTAAATACAACCCAATGTAAGTACAGTTCAATTCTCTTCTTTTATACCATCCTTCTATAAATCTTATACTTAATTCCAAACTACTACAATATGCGATCTCCAATTACAATAGAAGGACAAAGATTATTACCTCGATAAGCCTAAAATTATCCAAGATTAAATGTCGATCCTGAACAACGTTTAGCTTCTATTCTGCACGCTCCGATAGCTCCAAGAAACCCTTAGAAGTTTCTAAACAACTTCTACTTAATACTTCAACTAACTATGAAGATTTTCCTAGGGTTTTGTTTTGTGACTAAAGGATATGAAGTAGTATTTCCGGGCTTTTAGTATAGAGGTAACTTTGGAATACAACAAGGGATTTAGGATAAGGTATTTTGGAATAGGAACAATACTAGACGACAATTTTTCTACCAAGGGTGTGTTTGGACGAGAGCTTCTAAAAAGAGGGGGGGGGGGGTGTTTTGGACGAGAGCACTACAAGGGGGAAGGATTTTTGGAGACTTGGAATTTGTTTAAGTGGATGAAGAAGTCTTGCACTTAAGGGGGGTATTTATAGGACAATCAAGGGCAAAGATTAAAGCAAGTGGAGGGTGAAGATTTGGTTGCTTGTGTGAGTGGAGTCTTCCACCAAGTGTCCACCACAACATTGGGACATATGTCCACCACAAAAATGAGCCATGTGGCTAGCCACTTGCTTCTCCAAAAAACCGTCCAAGCTTCCTTCCCACTTGCCCACAAAATATCTTGCAAGACTTGACTATTTGACTTGGCCACTTGCCAACAATTTTCGTCCAAACATGCCACCCAAGGGTGACACATGTCACCCTCCTATTGGTCCAAAATATTTCATCTCTCGGAAAAATCCGTAATAGGTTAAAATATTAAAAACGTAGAATTTCCTTCACAAGGTTCGAAATCTTTTCCGTTGGAAGTTCACAATTTCATCCTTAACCTAATTAGGGCTTATACAATTGTACGTACGTCCTCACACACATACTCTGGAACTACGGGGTATAACATTCTCCCCTCCTTAGAAACATTCGTCCCGAATGTTCCTTCTAGATTCAATCAAATCAGAAACGACATAGCTCCTCACAACTTAAACAATTTGCAAATGCCACACATGGCCACAATACAACACTTAAGCATATATGATAATTAAAACCAGCAAGTAGGAAAGGGAGTTACCTGGAGGTGTGGGGAATAAGTGAGGATACTTACGCCTGTCCTCCTCTTCCGCGTCATCTCCTCTCTGTTCTCGTTCCGCCATAAGACTTTGACGGAAGCCACATCCTTTGTTCGTAGCCGTCTGACCTGACGATCG
This sequence comes from Przewalskia tangutica, assembly GCA_029844215.1. Classification (NCBI taxonomy): domain Eukaryota; kingdom Viridiplantae; phylum Streptophyta; class Magnoliopsida; order Solanales; family Solanaceae; genus Przewalskia; species Przewalskia tangutica. The sequence goes on along the minus strand of CM056720.1, from coordinate 82,739,011 downwards.
AGTATCGCTATGGGACTCTCCTCATACGATAACCCCTCCGTCACTTGGACATCGTCAATCGGGTGCACTCTAGATGGATCCCCGATACATCTGCTCAGCATAGAGACATGAAAAACCGGATGCACTGCCTCCAGATCGGACGACAGATCCAACTCATAGGCAACCTTGCCTACCCTGCGGACAATCTAATAAGGCCCAATGTACCTTGGGCTGAGCTTCCCTTTCTTCCCAAACCTCATCACACCCTTCATGGGTGACACCTTCAGGAAAACCCAATCATCAACCTCAAACTCGGATCCGACGGCGATGATCGCATACGACTTCGCCGACTCGAGTCGATAACCGCTCTGGATAAGCTTCACCTTATCCATCGCTGTATCAAGTCCGCCCGACTAATCGCACCTCTCACATCGAACCAGCCTATCGGTGGCGTGCACTTCCTCCCATAAGGCCTCATAAGGCGCCATCTCGATCTTTGGAATGGTTGCCGTTATTATACGCAAACTCCACTAGCGGCAAATGATCCTCCACTATCCTCGAAATCAATAACATGCTCGCAAAGATATCCTCAAGAGTCCGGATAATAGTACGCTGCTGTCGTCTGCCTGCGAGGATGGAATGCAGATCGAGGCTCACTGCGTCCTAATCCCTTTCGGAAAGACCTCCGAAGTTAGCCGTACCAGGCTCCTGCATGCGATATGATAGAAATAGGGACCCCATGCAGTCTCACGATCTCTCGGATGTAAAGTCTAGCATAATCCTCAGCCGAAAAAGTCATCCTGACGGAAAGAAAGTGGGCTGCCTTCGTCAGCCTGTCGACGATAACCCAGATAGAATCATGCTTCCTCTGAGTGCGAGGTAATCCTGTGATAAAGTCCATGTTGATCACCTCCCACTTCTAGGTTAGAATCTCTATCGTCTGCAATAATCCACCAGGCCTCTGGTGCTCTACCTTACTGCGACAACACGCATCGAGCAACAAACTCGCAACGTCCTCTTCGTGCCATCCCACCAATACACGATCTCGAGGTCGTGGTACATCTTTGTCGACCCGGATGGATAGAGTAACGCTGCGTTGTGTGCTTCCCTAGAACTGCGCCGAAGTCCCGCAATATCCGAACACACAATCGCCTCGAACCTTAGCACCCCATCAAAGTGCTACCGAAAGGACCCTTCCTCACGAAGAGTCGTATCACGATCTGGGTCATACTGATCCTCAAACTGTCGCCTCTTCACCTCCTCGACGATGGAAGACTCGACAACCTCTCGAACTCGAACCCCACTACTATCAGAATCAATCAATCAGACTCCAAGGCTCGCTAGCTGATGTAACTCGCGGACCATGCCCCTCCTCTCTGGCTGCACCTCCGATAGACTACCCATCGACCTACGACTAAGGGCATCTGCCACTACATTGGCCTTCCCTGGGTGGTATAGGTGTCATGACCCGACCCCGAGCCGCGACTGGTGCCCTACCTGGGCACCCCGTTCAGGTATACATCAGAGAATAACAGCGGATCATACACAACATAGACACATGTGTAAACAATAAACATCACAGGCTAGCCGATAAGGCTGCCTTCCATAATATAAACATAATCAAAAGTACAATCATAACTCGCTTCTGACCCAACCACATATGTGAATACGCACTCGAGGAATAACAATCGTGGTGGGACGGGGCCCGCCATACCACGAATGTACCTAAATCTACAACATCAGGGAAAGACTGTACCAAAAGAGACCAGCCTCCGGAGAAATGGAGCTTCTGACGTCTGATCAGTGATCTTAAGAATGAGGATCCACCACCGCTACCCATTCTGGCATGAACGCAGCCTCTGGAAGGGTCAAGACACAATATGTACTAAGTATGTAAAACTTCAAAGTACTGTAATTACAACATAAATTTAAAATAAAGCCGGAGTCATGTATTATAATAAAATTACAGTACACAGTTAATTACTAAATATGAGAGTATATAAGAGTATCCTTACAACATAAAAATAGGAGACTAACGATCAAATACTGGGTAGCAAATCCATGAAACAGTGGTATAACGTCGTGGGGGTTTACCCCTCATTTATACTCTTACCCTGAGGCAGGTGGTATAACGTCTTGGGGGCTTACCCCTCATTTATACTCTTATCCTGGAGAAGGAACATGTGGTATAACGTCTTGGGGGTTTACCCCTCATTTATACTCTTACCCTGGAGAAGGTGGTATAGCGTCATGGGGGTTTACCCCTCACTCATACTCTTACCCTATCTCAACCGGCCGTCATACAATAAATAAGCAAGTTAGAAATCCCCCTAACTTCTTATTAGTCTTATTCATCTACACTCTCATTTTAGTTTACTTAAGGCACTAATATGCTATAATAAATCCGGGAGTTTAACCCAAAGTACTACGTACTTCTAATCTTTTAAAATGACTCATTTTCACATAAAACTTCCAAGATACTATTAACCGTAGTGTCAAGTCAAAATTTCCTTTCAAGACAAGTCACAATACCTTTAGAAATAAAGTTAGGTTTCTAAATCAAGTGACTCCTTTTATTATAAAACCTTAGGCAATTGATGCCTTAAAATCAACTTGCATTTTCATTAAAATCAAGTCATTTATCTTTCCATAAAGCAAATATAACCAACTTCCCATAAAGTCGTTATATTCACTTTATACCTTAGCCAAATACAATTTCCTATCCAAGGGACTCATACGTTTAAAACAGAACAAGTATCACATACTTTAAAACTCTTCAAGTCCCTTAACTTTAATAAAACATTAGACATCCTTAATACTTTCAAAGAAGTGAGTTATTCTCCTAACTCACCCGACTTGGCTATTCATAAAACTAGTAAAGGATATCAAGGTCTTGTACGTCTACCGTACTATATACGTGCAACTAGTCATGCTCAAAAGATAGGAAAAATTCTACATACCTCTTCGGGTCAAACCACTTGCCAAGTATAAAATCCCGCCCGTAGAATGTCAACCTATAATATTCACAATACGTCTATTAACGTCTTACTTCAAACGTAGAATATTATAAGTGTAAAGTCTCTAAATTCTACAGAAAATCGGACAACACCTCCTTTGTTTCTACTTACTTTGCCACCTTTTTCAAGGCCGAATACAATAACCAAACACGCCACATTTAAGGCCCAAATCAATGCAATCAACAATAGGGGATTACACGCCTACTAGACGTGTAAAATTCTGCCCCACAAACGATATCAAATTAATACAACTTACTAGGCCAATTCGGCTAACTTGAAGTACTACAACATTAATTCTTATCCAATTTCCATTTCAATCCAAGTTATTACCCTAACATGATATCAAGTCGCAAACGATTATAACTACTATAATCTCCAAGTAATTAGCATGCGACGATTCTAATAACGACCAATTTGTAATCCAACTTCACATGGCTTACATTACATTCCGGATTCTAAGGCTACAAGCAATCCATAACACTTATAAACTTCAACACATATACTTCATGCTAGCAACATGTAAAGCTAACAACAATATAAATAATCTTGTAACACTTTTAAGAGACAAGATTATACCTCAACTAATCTTAATCCAATTCCAAATCCGAAGTCGCTCCTTAGCAACTTAGAGCCTCTTCAAGACGCTTCAATCCGTTACTTGAGACCCTTAGAACAACACCAACAAATTTCCTTCAAACTCTCAAACAAAACCTAGAAAGACACCTAGGTTTTAGCTTTGCGACTAACCCGAAAACTATCTTTTTCCGAGATTTTTCTATTGAGATAAGCTTACAATACACTCAAGAACCTTGGTTTAAAGTGGGGAGCTTAATTGTCACGACCCGAACCCGGGCCCGTGACTGGTGCCTTACCCCGGGCACCCAAGTAGACATACATCAGAGTAATCAGCGGAACATACAACAAGACATGAATAACAACAAGTGTAAAAGCGATGTCGAGAAAACTTGCCTCCGACATATATATAAATCAACTTAAAACCGGAGCGATTACATCCCTTTACAACTCGCCACAAGCATTACTGCACTCTAAGAGTGACATGACAACAATGGCGGGGCGGGGCCACCATACCTCGAATGTAAGCACCTACTACGACGGGGACTATACCACCGATAAGCCTCGAGAAACGGAGCTTCCCAACGCTGACGTGACCACGAGCTAGGATCAACGATCGTGTACCTCAACTCGGCATGAACGCACTTCAAGGAGGTCAAGATAACATGTACCAAGTATGTGGCCAAAATATCAGAATGAAATCATAGCGATCATATAAAATAGGAGACATGTATGATAACCAAACTACGATTCACAATAAATAAGCGATCATGTCAAGTCGTGACTCACGCCTCAAAGTCATCACTCAAATATAACCACGGGTCTCACGCCACAACATCGCCATGCGTGGAATACCTTCCTCACCGCCGATCTATGATATAAAAGCACCGAGAATACACTGAACACCAGTCCTACCTGTGTCATCATAAAACCGTGACGGTAAATCGAAGGCATAGCCGACTACTAAAACCACAAGACAAACAAGGTCGTAAATCAGATCATGAGATCTGTCTGGCCGTCACATGATCAAAGCCGCCACTCGCGATGATCTAATGTCGCGCGTCTAGCCCCGAACTTCCGCGACTCGCGTAGGCCACTCCAATGGCCCGCATGAGGTATTCCCCGCATCGAGGGTAGCTACTCACCGGCAGCGTCCTGGACTCGCAGTACGCATGGCCACATAGACCGCATGACCATAAAGGCCGCACACTAACCTGGAACTCTCGTAGCTCCGCATAGGCCACACAGACCCGCATAAGGTATTCTCGAATCATAGGTCACACAGACCCGCCTGAGTCTACCCCGCATCGGAGGGCAGCTTAACCCCCGGAAACATGTCAAGAGGTGAGTGATGTAATACTAGCATAACGGCTTACCGTTAAACAACATAAGCACAACAAGGGAAACCCCTTTACACAAACATAACAAAATACTAACACACGTAACATCCTAATATGTTTACTTATCAAATCAACAAGAAGGTATTACAAGGCTATCACAAACCAATACAATCAAGTTATTCACACAAGGTACTTTCGTCTTTATGTTAACAAGTTCGGGTTTTTATCCCCAAAGTACTTCATACATTAAATCTTTAAAGATCCGTCCCTTTCACAAAAGTCACACAATACCCGTAGTATAAAAAAATAGAGTGACTATCCTTTTAAGTAATTCAAAACACTACTCTTTGTAAAATCAAGTAACAACATTCTTTTCCAAACGTTCAAGTTTGCCTAATTTCAATTACTCAAGTTTCTCATTTTCGAAAGGTTTTGTAGTTCATAGTATTAATCACTTAATAATATAAATCTCCTTTAAAACAATTTGAGAAACATATACCTTATATGTGAGTAGGTTATTCTTGTTTATAACAATCTTATAACAGCAGCCATGATCTAGGAAATGTAATATCATTTTGTCTCATCTTAGCTTCTATGCATTTTGAGGTTTCTACCGGTTTTAATAATACCGATTAGTCAATACATTTCCTCTATTAGCGTTTGTGGTTTGTTCGATACTTATTCTTATTTCCGAAATCAGTAAAACATTATTCTTTTAAAATCAAGTACTCATTACTCGCGAATGAGGTTTTACAACATTTTTAGCAAAATGTTACATATCAAGTCAATTAGGTTAAGTCTCTTATCTTTCAAGATCAAGTCTCTTAACTTCTACAATAAATAAACCATTCTGTTACCTACATAGAGTCGTTATAAGTGTTAGGCTTAGTCTTGCTACTAGTAGTATTATATAGTGTAATGGAGGGTCAAGATGCAACCAAATGGGTGGTTTGGATAAGCTCTTATCAAATATCAAGCCTTGTGGGTCCTTTGACTTAGTCAAGAATCTCAAGCTACTACTTGCAAGACTTAGTCATCCAAGACTATGGTCAATGACCATCTTGTCCATGCCTATTTCGTCCAAGGCATCATTAAGGGGGGGTGACACGTGTCGCCCTCCCATTCGTCATAATAATACGTTTTCCGACAATTTCATAATTCCGATAAATTTTTACAAGTCTCAAATCTTAACACTTGTGAGTTCTTACATACGTTCTTAAAACATGTCCTGTAAATACGGGGTGTAACAATAGGATATCGACATCGTAATCCTTGAGTAGCTCTAACCACCGCTCGCCGTAAGTTCACTCCTCCGCCGAAGATATACCGAGGCTCTTGTGGTCCGTGTAAATATCCACACGAACTCCATACAAATAGTGCCTCCGCATCTTCAAGGCGTGAATCATCACGCTAACTCCAAATCACAAGGGTAGTTCTTCTCATGCTTCTTGAGCTGTCGAGATGCGTATGCTATAACCTTACCCTGCTGCATCAACACACATCCAAGCCCGATGGCTGACGCATCACAATACACCACATAGCTGTCTAGGCCCTCTGGAAGAGTAAGAATCAAGCGTCAACCTCTCCTTCAGAATCGGAAGCCCTCCTCACAAGCATCCGTCCACTGAAACTTAGCTGCCTTTTGAGTCAGCTTAGTCAAAGGTGCCAAAATAGAAGAAAACTTCTCCACGAACCTCCGATAGTAACCTGCAAGGCCCAGAAAGCTGCACACCTCTGTCGGAGTAGTAGGTCTAGGCCAACTCCTGACTGCCTCGATCTTGGCCGTATCCACCAATACCATCGCCCCAAATGTGCCCTAAGAACGCCACCGGCCAACCAAAACTCACACTTCAAAACTTGCGCATAAATCGGGTCTCGAGAACTCTCAAAGACAGCTCAAATGCTCCGCACGCCTCGCTCTGAGCGGAATAAACCAAGATGTCATCAATGAATACTATCACAAACGTATCCAAACATGGCTTGAACACTCGGTTCATCAAATCCATAAATACCGCCAAGCATTGGTCAAACCGAAGACATAACCTCAACTCATAGTGCGTCACGTCCGAATGCAATCTGTGGACATCCGCCTCTAACTCGCACTGATGATATCCCGATCGCAGATCAATCTTGGAGAAACATCTCGCACTCGCAATCGTCGAACAAATCATCAATCTCGGGAAGGGGTATTCGTTTAATAGTCACCTTTGTTCACCGTCAGATCAACACACACGCGCAAGGCCCCGCCCTTCTTCTTCACGAACAATACCGGCTTCCTCGTGGAGAAACACTAGGCCCGATGAAGCCCTTCTCCAAAGAAATCTCTCACCGGTCCTTCAACTCTCTCAATTCGGACAGTGTCATTCTCAGATGGCGAATGGATATAGCCGAGTGTCCGCAAAGACATCGATACAAAACTCTATCTCCTCTCGGGAGGATACCCGAGGTCGCCTGAAACACATCCGGGAACTCTCTCGACTCATCGAATCGATCAAAATCGTATCGCACCTCGGATCAAATACTCGAATGAGATGGTAGATATACCCTTCGCACCATCTTCCTAGCCTTGAGGTAAGAAATAAACCTACCCTCTACGACACGCTGTTCCTCCCACTCAATAACCGGCTCAGAAACCGAACCGCACTCACTTCTCCTCGCAGCCTACATTGGCGTAGCAAGAAGCTAACCAATCCATACCCATGATCACATCAAAATCGGTCATATCCAACTCTATCAAGTCGGCTAGGTCCGACGATCGTGATAAAGTCATCGGGCAAGCCCTATATACCCGCCGAGCTACCACCGAATCACCACCCATCGCGTAGCTACCTCGAACGGTTCTATGGACTCAGCCCTATCCCTATCCTACTAGCAATAAGGGAGATATATAGACAGAGTAGAACTCGGATCTATCAAGGCATACACGCTACAACATGAAACCGATAAAGTACCGCGGACGACATCCGTGATGCCTCCCGGTCCCGCTTACCGACAGGCATAAATGCGCTCGAGGACCGCTGAATCGGGACCCGTACACGACCTCTCGCCGCATCCCGCCTGGTCCACGAGTACCGCCTCCGGGCGAGTAATCGTAGAGATGAAGACCGGCGACTCAGTAGCCGACTCTACCATCTCGCTCGCCTGCCTGACCCTCGCAAAGTGACCCTTCTGACCGCAAGCATAACAAACTCCGGAAGTAGGACCACAACTCCCGTAATGGGATCTACCGCGACGCCACACCGGCGGGGTGGTCTCAATCGTTAGCACTTCGCTACCTCGAGGTCCAAGTCCCGGGCCCCGACCGCCGAATACCCCGGGCCGCCCCAAGACGGTGTAAGAGTGCTCAGCCGGCCGTGGTGCAAATCTATTCTCCGCCAGACCGCCCACCCCGAGAGCTACCAAAAGATCTCGCCATCCCGCCTTCTTCGGCTGATATCCGCCGACCGCCGCCTCTACGCCTCACACCTGGGCGCATGAGCTGCGTGCGGCAATGTCCATGCCCGGCTGAAGAGCTACACCTGAGCAAGACTCTGCCAAATAATCATGTATCCCGGTGACGTAGCGGTGCACTCGGTCCTCCATATCTGCTACTAACGCAGGGACATATCGAGCCAACGAATCGAACTCAACGTTGTACTCCCGAATCGCGCCTCTCTCTCAAGATCAAAAATCGTCGCCCGCGCCTCCTCATCTCGCGGAGGCAAGAAGTGGCCGAGAAAAGCCTCCAGAACTCGTCCCATACCGCTGGAAGTGCATGCTCTCCCCGGGACAGCTCCCACAAATCAAACCAATCGACTGCAGTATCACGCAGCCGATGTGAACCTAAGACCACTGACTCGGTCTCCAAGCCCGATCACTCATGATCTGTAGCCGCTTGATGAACTCCCGCGATCATTCTCGTGCCTCACCCAGAACTCGCGGGCTACAACTCGTAAAATCCCGTGAGTCTCAAGCCGTCCGACCGGGGTGAACCACGGTGCATCGAATCGCTGGCCGGCCCACTTATCTCGTCTCGCCACAATCTCGCTAGTAATCGCCATCTCTCAGAACCCATCTCCTCTCGGCCTGTGCCGCGGATCGAGGCGCATGTATCGTGGTCTCGGTGGCCTCGCCGCGCTCCAAACTCGCTGGGGCGGGCGCCGTAGAACTCGCCGTCGAGGTATCGCCTCGGCAAAGTTCGCTCTGGGCCTCGTGACTCGGTGTCCTACTAGCGCCTCCTCGGCGCTTTGCCTTCTCGGGCGGTTGCCTGCGGAGGCATAATCGGTATAGAAAAGAAATATGTTAGAGGTCCAACTATAACACGCTTCTAAGGCACGATCTCGAGTGAGAAGAATGGAAACCAATCCTAAATATCCTATAGCCTCGATTATTGGTGCACAACACACCGATAATCAAGACTTACTAGATACGGCCTCAGACACTTTCCGAGGATTAACTGCTCTGATACCACTTTTGTCACGACCCGAACCCGGGCCCGTGACTGGTGTCTTACCCGGGAACCTAAGTAGACATACATCAGAGTAACCAGCAGAATATAAAAACAAGACATGAAACAATTATGAAATGAGAAACAGTTATCCAAGAAAAGATTGCCTTTCGGCATATATATATATATCAAGAGTGAACAGTTACATCCCAACTTTACAACAGGACTACATACCTCTAGGAATGTAAACAATTATGGCGGGACAGGGCCCCGCCATACCCTGAATGTACATAAAACTACAATGGCAGGGAGATCATACCCAAAAGACAAGCCTCCGGAGAAACGGGGCTTTCCCAAAAGCAGAAACGGTGATCCTAGGAGCGGGGATCAACAACAGGAGTACCTCTACCTGTGGCATGAACGCACTTCGAAGGAGGCCAAGATAACAGTACCAAGTATGTGAAACTGTAAAGTACTGAAATGAAATCAAAGCATTTTAAAACCACTTACAAATACCACCAATTCAACCGCACATAGTGCCACAACATAAATAAGAGCAAAATAGATATAATGTAACTGGTCTTTTCTAGGCCGCTAATGATCGAAGCAAGGCCAATCGCCCATAGTATCATTATGCGAGCCTATTCCTGGACTCCCGCAGTCCGCATAGACCACCTAGGTCCGCATGAGGTATTCCTCGACGGGGTAGCTAACCCTGATCAACTCGACTCCGCAAATCGCATAGTCACACAGACCGCATGAGGTATTCCTCGCATCGGCATAACACACCCGGAGTGATCATCCTGGAACTCCCGCAGCTCCGCATAGGTCACACAGACCCGCATGAGTTATTCCTCGCATCGGGGGTGGCTAGCCCTCGACTCGTAACAAGTCAGGGGGGTATGTGATATAATAGCAGTACAACGGGATTAACAACGTAAGCACAACAAGAATAACCCCCTTACACAAACATCACAAGACACTAACACACGTAGCATCATAACATGTTTACTTATCAAACCATCTTACTACACTTTCCAGAAATCAATACAAGACTTTCATAAACAAATAAGTAAACCGTTCCTTTTATCTTTCTTAAGTCGTTATACCTAACTTTCCATAAAGCTAGTATAACTCTTAAGCTTTTAAAACCAAGTATTACTTTTCTTTCAAAAATGATTCATAACTCTTTTGAAATACTTCCAAGATTCTTATCATTTAAAACTCAAGTCAAAAGACATCAAAGTAAAACCAAGTTTAGTTAACACATGTACGTCTACCGTACTATATATATTTCAAAAGTATCATTCTCAAGAGGATAGGAAGAATCACATACCTCCTCGGCTCAATCCACCTGCCAAGTCGAATATGTCGCGCGCAGAGTATCAACCTATAATAGTCAAATACGTCTATCAACGTCTAGACTACTCTGTAGAATATTCTAAGCAGAAGGTTCTCTATTCTACGGAAAATTGGGCAGCATTTCCTTACCCGACAAACTACACAAGTCTACTGTAAATACAGCCCAATGTAAGTATAGTTCAATTCTTTTCTTTTATACCATCCTTCTATAAATCTTATACTTAATTCCAAACTACTACAATATGAAATCTCCAATTACAATAGAAGGACAAAGATTATTACCTCGATAAGCCCAAAATTATCCAAGATTAAATGTCGATCCTGAACAACGTTTAGCTCCTATTCTGCACGCTCCGATAGCTCCAAGAAACCCTTAGAAGTTTCTAAACAACTTTTACTTAATACTTCAACTAACTATGAATATTTTCCTAGGGTTTCGTTTTGTGACTAAAGGATATGAAGTAGTATTTTCGGGCTTTTAGTATAGAGGTAACTTTGGAATACAACAAGGGATTTAGGCTAAGGTATTTTGGAATAGTAACAATACTAGAAGAGAATTTTTCTACCAAGGGGGGGGGGTGTTTCGGACGAGAGCTTCTAAAAAGGGGGGGGGGGGGTGTTTTGGACGAGAGCACTACAAGGGGGAAGGATTTTTGGAGACTTGGAATTTGTTTAAGTGGATGAAGAAGTCTTGCACTTAAGGGGGTATTTATAGGACAATCAAGGGCCAAGATTAAAGCAAGTGGAGGGTGAAGATTTGGTTGCTTGTGTGAGTGGAGTCTTCCACCAAGTGTCCACCACAACATTGGGACATATGTCCACCACAATATTGGGACATATGTCCACCACAAAAATGAGCCATGTGGCTAGCCACTTGCTTCTCCAAAAAACCGTCCAAGCTTCCTTCCCACTTGCCCACAAAATATCTTGCAAGATTTGACTATTTGACTTGGCCACTTGCCCACAATTTTCGTCCAAACATGCCACCTAAGGGTGACACATGTCGCCCTCCTATTGGTCCAAAATATTTCATCTCTCGGAAAAATCCGTAATAGGTTAAAATATTAAAAACGTAGAATTTCCTTCACAAGGTTCGAAATCTTTTCCGTTGGAAGTTCACAATTACATCCTTAACCTAATTAGGGCTTATACAATTGTACGTACGTCCTCACACACATACTCTGGAACTACGGGGTATAACATTTCAGGAAAGCGCGCAAGGCAAGAATAAGATAAGTACGAGTGCTGTCTGCGGAAAACTAAAGACATCCTTGGTAGGTTTGAGAATCTACACGATTTTTAAGATGGTGCTTGATGATTAGATATTTACAGGACCGCAAGAGGACCCTGTGATTAGGGTTGTGACTTCAAGGAAAGATTATTAAAAGGAGATAAGCTCTCCCCCCCACGTAACAGGATTGTTGTACGTATTATTGAGGGTTATGCGTACCCTTTTATTTAAGCCATAGATATGGGACTGGTAAAGTCCCTAGCTTCGTTATGCAATAAGTTACAATTTTAACTAACCTTGGAAAAAGGTATTGTGTTGGGGTAATTGAGAACGACATTAGGAAATGGTCGAGGATGTGTCTTAAGGATATAAATGCTGGTTATAAGCATAAATGGAAATGTATGACCCAGGAGCGAGATAGAAATATTTTGGGTTAGTAATTAGTATGATGAAGGGTTATGACTAGAATAACAAGGAGAATGCAGTTACAGTTGTGAAGGTTTCCCAAGGCATAATTACCAGATTAGTGTAAAGGCAATTAGAAATGATGGGCAGTTAAGAACACCTCGACGATAGGTGGCAAGCCTGTAATGACGGGCCAGACCAATATATACGGGGAGGTAAGAGACCCCAGCGCAACTTGTAATGAAAAATAAAGGTAAGACGAGTAGATACTCGAACGATAAGAAATCTTGGCAAGCCATTAGACTATGTAATACCATGAATTGAGGTTGAACACCTGACTATAAGCTCTATGAGCTGGAAGAAAATAATAGGATTACTACTTGACGAGATCAAAGAAGTCTCCCCCTAAATTGGGATTGGCAGGAAGTCTTAGCCATGAGTCAAGTAAAGGAATCAAATCTAAGTATAGTGACCAAGTTTGGTTGCAACAGAGAAATGGAAACATGAATCATAATTGATATTATATCCTCGAATATCTCGGAAGTATGAGACAGGCTTCCAGTTATTGGAAGATAAGCTGACTACGACTACAGTTCTAACACCTCTTGAGGCCTGAGGGACTAGAGGGTTAGGTTATTATGGTAACACTTTGAGTGTTTGAATGGGTCGTGTGCGGATGCAACACAATAAGGTAACAACCTATATTTTCCGTACTACGGGGCATGATAGTGGAGCTCAAATTCGAGAGGTTGCCGAGTTTTCCCTCGTTGAGGAGGTGAAGAGGCAATAGTATAAGGATCTAGTTCTAGGGCGAATTTGAGATACGACTCTCCAAGATGAGGAGGACCTATATGGGTAGCACCAGATAGGGTGCTGTTATATGAGGATAGATTGTGTGTGCCCGATGCTGCAGGACTTGTCAGCAGGTTTTAGGGGAGGCACGCAATGCTCATTGCTCTATTTGTTCGGGGTCGACTAAGCTGTATCGTGATCTCAGATGTATGTATTGGTAAGATGGCCTGAAGAGGGACGTAGCAGAGTTGTTGCTTAGTGTCCAAATTAGTAGCAGGTCAGGGTTGAGCACCAGAAGCCCAGTGGGCTATTACAGGCGATTGAGATCCCGACTTAGGAATGAAGGTGATTGATATGGAGTTGTTCCAGGGGTACATCGTACTCAGAGGAAGTGCGACTCCCTGAGGGTCATAGTAAATAGGATGACGAAATCAGCTCATGTTCTTCCGGTCAGGACCACTTACTCGGCTGATGATTATACTAGATTATTTAGCAGGGAGATTGGGAGACTGCACGGGGTCCCTACATTTATTTATGATAGACAGATGAGCCTAGTTTACGGCTAACTTCTGGAGGTCTCTCCAGAAGGGGTTAGGACAGTGAGTCTCGATCGCTTCATCCTCGGATCGACGGCAGCGAGCGTACTATCCAGACACTTGAGGATATGCTGCGGGCCGTGTTATTGATTTCAGGGGTAGCTGGGAGGATCATTTTCCTCTTGTGGAGTTTGCTTATAACAACATCTACCATTCTAGCATTCAGATGGAGCCATATGAGGCTTTGTATGGGCGGAAGTGTAGGTCGCCGATTGGTTGGTTCGACGTGGGCGAGGTTCAGTTAGTTGGCCCAGACTTGATTCAGCAGGCTGTGGATAAGGTAAAGCTTATTCAGGAGAGACTGTTAGCAGCTCAGAGTCGGCAGAAGTCTTATGCAGATAATCGGCATCGACATTTGGTGTTTCAGGTAGACGATTGGGTCTTCTTGAAGGTATCAGCCATGAAGGGTGTGATGAGGTTCGGAAAGACGGGGAAACTTAGCCCAAGGTACATTGGGCCTTACCAGATCATTCGTAGAGTAGACAAGGTTTCCTATGAGTTGGATCTGCCATCGAATTTAGAGGCAGTACATCCGGTCTTCCATGTTTCTATGTTGCGAAAGTGTATTGGAGATCCATCGAGAGTTTTCCCAGCTAGCGAGGTCCAGGTGACAGAGGGGTTATCATATGAAGAGAGTCCCATAGCGATACTCGGTCGCCAGGTCAGGCGACTGCGGACCAAGGATGTGGCTTCCGTCAAAGTCTTGTGGCAGAATGATTATATGGAGGAGATGACTTGGGAAGAAGAGGAGGACATGTTGAGGAAGTATCCTCACTTATTCTCTACACCTTCAGGTACTTCATTTCCCTTACTTGTCAAGTTTTAATTGAAAGTATTTTGCTTAAGTGTTATTATGTGGTTACGTGTGGTATTATTGGTATGTGGGGGTTGTAAAAGGAGAATATGTCGCTATCTATAAGTTTGACTACAAAAGAACATTCGGGGACGAATGTTTCTAAGAGGGGAAGAATGTTACACCCCGTAATGCCAGGACATGTTCATAAGAACGTACGTAAGAACTCAAAATGTTAAGATTTGAGACTAGTAAAAATTTATCGAAATTATGGAAATGTCGGGAAACGAATAATTGCGACGAACGGGAGGGTGACATGTGTCACCCCCCTTAGATGTTCATGGTCGAATGGACCATGGGTTTAATGGTCATTTGACCAATATAAGGATGATCAAGTCTTGGTAGGCTTGGGTTTGATATTATTCACTAAGTCAAAAGGTCCACTTGGCTAGATTTTTTAAATGAATTTCATCCAAGACCAACATGTGTTCTAATCTTGACCCTCCATAGTGTTATATAAACATACTACTAGTAAGACAAGTTCCCACACTTAGTAAAATTTTCAAGAAAAACTTGTTCTTGACAAGTGAGCTCTCGGGTTTGCTAGCTCTCCCACATGAAATTTTTTCGTTTGTTTTTCAATAATCTCCATACTTTAAACCAAGGTTCCTAAGGGTATTGTAAGGGTATCTCAATAGAAAGATCCCGGAAAAGTGTCGTTTTTGCGTTAGTCGCAAGGTGAAAACCTAAGTCACTTTCATAGGTTTGGATTGGAAATTGAAGGTAAGTTGTTTGTGAACTTCTAAGGGCTTCAGTGGCGGATTGGAGTGTCAAGGAAAGGAGCTAAGTTTCTAAGGAGCGACTTCGGATCTTGAAGTTGGATTAAGGCTTGTCAAAGGTAACAATCTTGTTCTCTTAGTGTTAAGATTACATATTGTTGTAGCCTTACATTTTAACAAGCATGAGATATATGTATTGGAGGTTCATAAGTGTTATGGATATTGGAAGCCTATATCCGAAATGACATTGTTAGTCATTTGAAATTGAAATACAATTTGATCGATAATTAGAATCGTCGCATGTTATCTACGTGAAGATTGTAGTTGTTATAATCGATTGCAGATTTATAACATGTTATACTAAACAACTTGGATTGAAAAGGTATTGGAAATGATGATATGTTGTTGCACCTCTTGGCCGTGAATGGTATTGCCTTTTTGGATTAGTTTGATATCAATTGTGGGGCAGAATTTTACACGTCTTATTAGGCGTGTAATCCCCTTTTTGTTAGCTACATTGTTGAGCCTTAAATGTGGCATGTTTGGTTATTGAATTCGGGCCTTGAAAAAGGTTGAAAAGTACGTAGAAACAAAGGAAGTGTTGTTCGATTTTTCGTAGAATTTGGTGACTTTACACTTAGAATATTCTACGTTTGAAGCTAGAAGTTAATAGACGTATTATGGTCATTATAGGTTGACATACTACGTACGACATATTGGACTTAGCAAGTGGATTGAACTGAAGAGGTATGTGGAACTTTCTTATCTCTTGAGCATGAATAGTCATAACTATATAGTACGGTAGACGTACGAGATTTTGACGAATCTAGTTTCATTTGATATCCTTGACTTGTTTTAAGAATGTTCAAGTTGGTTGAGTTAGGGAATTAACTCACTTGTTTAAAAGATTACAGATATCTTAGTTTCTAAAAGTTAAGAGACTTGAAGTATTTTGAAAGTATATGATACTTGTTTTTTTTTTAAGTATAAGTCTCTTGGTTATAAGTGTCTAAAGTATAAAGTTAGTATAACGACTTTATGGAAAGATGAAAGAATGGTTTACTCCAGTGATGTAAATAAGGATAAATGGCTTGAAATGAAGAAAGACAAATTGATTTGAAGGCATCAATTGCTTAAAGTTTTAAAGAAAGAAGTCACTTGACTTAGAAGCCTAAATGTATTTTTAAAAGGTATTGTGACTTGCCTTGAAAAGTAGATATGACTTGATACTACGGTTATTAGTATCTTGGAGTTTTATATGAAAAAGAGTCATTTTAAAAGAATAGAAGTACGTAGTACTTTGGGTTAAATTCAGTTTTATAATGACATGTTAGTGCCTTAAGTAAACTAAAATGAGAGTGTATATAAACAAAGCTAATAAGAAGTTAGGGGATTTCTTAACTTGCTTATGTTATGTATGATAAGCCGGTGGTGCTTATGTTATGTATGATAAGCCGGTAGTGCTTATGTTATGTATGATAGCCGGTTGTGCTAGGTTGTGTTATTCTCATGGTAAACCCCCGGGTTATTACTTATTCCATGGATTTGCTACCCATGATGCGAGTGCGGCATTTTTTACTCATTGCGGGCCCACCAGGCCCATGCGGGTGAAATAATCCTATGCGGGTGAAATAGTCCCATGCGAGGCGGATGACCTCATTGCAGGTCCACATGACCTATGCGGGTGAAATAGTCCCAGGAGTAGGATTGCTTAATGATACTACGGGCGGGTGACCCTACTTTGATCACGAGCCTCCTATTTTTATGCAGTAAAGTATACTCTTGTTTACTCTCATTGTTAGTAAGGCACGATGTCTTTATTATTTGAGTTATCATACATGTCTCCAACTTTATTTTAGACTTTATGATTTCATTCTGATCTTTCGATTTCACATACTTGGTGCACGTTTGTCGACCTCCTTGAAATGCGTTAAATCACCATGGTAGATTTATACTGATTCTTTGATCCTCACTCTTAGGATCACTATTCAGCTGTTGAGAAACTCCATTACTCCGGAGGCTTATCCTTGGTTCAGATCCCTGGTATTGTCGGTTGTTGTACATTCAGGGGTATGGCGGGGCCCTATCCCGTCACAGTTGTTATTCTTAGAGGTCTGTAGTCATGTCTTGTGGATTGGGTTGTAAAAAAAGAAGAAGATGTAACTGGTGTTTTTGGGTTATGTATATTTCACGGAAGGGGGCCTTATCGGCTAGCCTGTGGATATTTCTGTCTAAGTATTTTATGAGGTTTTGTATATTCCGCTGCTATTCTCTGATGTATACCTGTAAGGGGTGCCCAGGTAGGGCACCAGTCGCGGGCCCGGGGTCGGGTCGTGACAGTTTTAGGGATTGTTTTGGGGTGTTATAATGCTGGAAATTCAGCCACCAATATGCATGTTTAAATGTAGTAATTGCCAATGAAAGTCCTAAGGGAATAAGGGTGTAGAAATGCTTCACTTTTTACCCTCATTGTTGTTGGATTGTGGACTATTTTTAGTGGACTGTTTTATTGAGAATATGGGGCTATTTTTACGTGAGAAATAGGTGTGTGAATCACCTTGGTTAACTATTGGTTGTGCCCTTAATTGGTGCCTTGGTTATTGATGAAATTGGCTTTCTTGAAAGGTGGAAAAGTACGTATAAATAGGGAAGTGCTGCCCAAATTTTTATAAGAAAGGAGATTCATTATGTGGTATAAGTGTATACTAGTATCATGAAGTTGATAGACGTGTTGTTGTCATTATAGGTTGAAGTACCTATTTGAGACGTATTCTACTTATCATATTGGTTAGTCGTCAATAAGGTATGTGAACCTCTTCCTTCTTTCTTTGGCATGTTCAACGTATGAAATAAACATGGTATTGTTTCATGATTCATTCTACTCTTATAAGTTAAGAGGTATTCATGTTATTGATTCTATGCTAAAGGCATGTCTAAATTATTCCTAAGTCCTTACCAAGTCTTATGTGAGATGTTGGTATAGTTTTTAGTAAGCATTGGAGTATTGTTGATCTTGCTAAGTTACAACACTAATGAGAAAAGGTATCGAACAAGCCACTGCAGCGTTAAATGAAAAAGATATCGACAATCAATTATATTGAAATGAGTAGAATTTCCATCTGCATAGAAACTAAGATATAACCAGTTCGTTTTACATTTTCTAGGTTCACAGCTGATTAGATAAGATCATTATTAATATATAACCTTATAACGGCTCATAAAATGAATTAATTTGGAAATTCGGATCGGTTATTGTCACGCCCCAAATCCCGGGCCCGTGACTAGTGCCCCTACCTGGGCACCCTTCTACCCATACAACATAAATAAACCGCGGAAGATAAATAACACTAATTTTTTTAAAACAAAGGCAAAGCCGGAAAGGTTTCCGTATAAATATAAATCACCCGAAAGGGTCTACGCTGTACAACAATGTAAATACAACTTACACCAGTCCAACCCACATATGAATACAGACCTCTAAGAAAGTGACAACAACTATAAAGGGACAAGGCCCCGCCGTACCCCTGAATATACCTAGCCATAATGACAAACTCCGGAACTTGGAGCCATCTCAAAATGCTGAACAAGGATCCTAAGCTCGCGGATCCACAACTGTGTACCTAGACCTGCAGACATGAACGCAGGCCCCCTAAGGGGGTCAGTACAACAAGTACTAAGTATGGAACGGAAATAAAGTACATTAAACAGGATCATAACTGTACAAAATAATGACAGGGGCAAGTATAAAAATTAAAATACCAGATCCTACCTTGCCATTTTAACTCATGAAATCAATCGTACATTAATCATTCTTTTCCTTCTTTCAATAAGAATTAACATCATATTCGTACATACATACTTAAGAATTCAATCAAGTTTTTCCACATAACTTACATATCTTACATAACATAATCCGTCCATTTATGGAGGGACTTCTTATTTGGGAGCTTACTTTGATTAACCATACGTGATAACGTAATCCGGCCCATTTGCGAGACACGGTGTATTGATGAATCATGTGGCATAATCCGGCCCGCCTGTGGGGCTCGGTGTACTGTGGAATCATGTAGCAAAATCTGGCCCGCCTGTGGGGCTCGGTGTACTGTGGAATCATGTAGCATAATCCGGCCCGCCTGTGGGGCTCGGTGTACTGTGGAATCATGTAGCATAATCCGGCCTGGCTGTGGGGCTCGGTGTACTGTGGAATCATGTAGCATAATCCGGACCGATCCGGCCCGCCTGTGGGGCTCGATGTAGTGTGGAATCATGTAGCATAATTCGGCCTATTTGTAGGCTCGGTGTGATTTTCCTTACATAACATTTTTAAACCATCTTTTCACTTCTTCTTAAGTCGTTATAGCAACTTCCCATAAAGCTATTATAACAACCTTTCATTTTAGAGAACTTAAGACACTTTTATTCGTGCAACATTAGGGAAACTAAACCCAAAAATACTACGTACATACATACTTAAAAAGAATCATAAAACTCCTTCTCTTTAAATCAATAAACGTATACTTTTAAAACTCAAGTCACATACTCTCGAAATCAAGCCTCTTAACTTTAGAAGTAAATCAAGTAACCCATATCTTGAAAAATAAAGTCTCATAACTTGTAAAGAAATCAAGTCTCATAACTTTAAATCAAATCTCTTAACTTTAGAAATCAAGTCCCATATCTTGAAAAATAAAGTCTCATAACTTGTAAAGAAATCAAGTTTCATAACTTTAAATCAAATCTCTTAATTTTAGAAATCAAGTCCCATATCTTGAAAAATAAAGTCTCATAACTTGTAAAGAAATCAAGTCTCATAACTTTAAATCAAATCTCTTAACTTTAGAAATCAAGTCCCATATCTTGAAAAATAAAGTCTCATAACTTGTAAAGAAATCAAGTCTCATAACTTTAAATCAAATCTCTTAACTTTAGAAATCAAGTCTCATATCTTGAAAAATAAAGTCTCATAACTTATAAAGAAATCAAGTCCCATAACTTTAAATCAAATCTCTTAACTTGAAAGTACTTCACGTAACTTATACAATTTTGACTAAGCCACTCATACTTTCATAATCAAGACTCATATATTTCCAAAATCGACTTACTTACTTCAAAGTCGCATAGACTTACCAAATCAAGTCACATAGACTCACTAAAATTTAGTCACATAGACTTACCAAATAATCATGTCAAAGGAAGGAAGAAGTTCACATACCTCGTTGGCGACTAACCCAAACGACAAGTAGCAATACGCTCCAATGTACTTCAACCTTATTGGCTATTCCACAAGCCAAGTAGAATGTGCTACACGTAGTACTTCAACCTAAAATGACAATAGCACTTCTATCAACTACAAGCTATCAAGTGTAGGACTTGTACCAAATAATGGCCCTCTAATTCTACGAAAAATTGGGCAGCACTTCCTTTGTTTCTACGTACTTTTCCACCTTTTCCAAGGCCCATGTTCATCAACCAACAAGCCACATTTAAGGCACAACCAACAGTTAGCCAAAGGGGATTACACGCCTAACTGGACGTGTAAAGTTCTGCCCCACAGTTATACAAAACAGTCCACAAATCAGCCCATAAAAACAGTCCGCAATCCAACCATAACGAGGTTAAAATGTGAGGCCTTTTAACGCCTTTCCACACCCTTATTCCCTTAGGACTTTCATTAGCAACTACTACACTTAAACATGCATAACAACAACTAAATTTCCAGCATTTAATACCTCAAAACAGTCCACTAAACGACACAACAACGTCTAACAGTTTTGGGCAGTTTCTCGGCCACAACAACTACAACCCGATAACTCCTTCCTTAATCCATTTTATTCCAATTCGAGTTCCAAAACTTCTACATAAGTTATAAAAACTTATTAACAACAATATTAATCCATTATAACAAGCAATAGGGGAAGATAACAACGACAATAACCAACGAATTCCATTTGCACCAAATCTGTCCCAAATCGGTTTTAGCCCCAAAAATGGCTCAAACACTTTTTATTCTTCATTCTTTTCTAACACAAGTTCATTCATACAATAAGTAATATCCAATTACTTTAAAAGAAGAAGGACTTTTACCTCATTTTTGCCCAAAAAGCGCCTAAAACAGTCCGGTCTTTATTGGTGCACGATTTTAGTTTCGCTCCACTTCTTCACGTTCCAATCACATATATGTACCCCCTACAACCTTATGAGCAACTTCTCTTTGAATCTCACTTCCAAAAAGTCGACGAAACCCCTAGCGTTTTGGCATCAACTTTCGGCCAAGACAAGTAAAAACGTGTAGAATATTAATCTAGGCTTAGCACTTGGTTTAAGGGCTTAATCTTGGAGAAATAAATTGATCAAAAATGGTTGTTCTTAGCCAAGGGGCTCTCGAAATTATGGAGCTAAAGTGGAGAAGATGAGAGCTTATTTTTTGGTCTAAGTGTAAAGTGATCCAAGTCTTGCAAGACTTGGATATGTATATCCAAGTGGAGTGGGACCCATGTCCACTTGTCCCCTCTCAAAATATCTAATTTATTGTCATCTTAGCAAGACAAGTGGAGGGGTGCCACGTGTCGCCCTCCGATTGGTCCAAAATATTATAATTTTTTGAAGGTCCCATGAAATTGTGAAATTCTCGGCGGACCCCATATTATCAATTCCAACACCTTATAATCCAATACTAAGTCCATAAATTCAATTAGAAGTATTATACTCCAAGTTAATAATTTTTCCGTCGTCAAATTTTTTCCCGAAATTTTCCTTAAAAAATGTAATTATTCTTTCCTTCCAAAATTCAAATCTTAAATCTTTAATCACGTTCTCAATTAGTAGCCACAGTATTACGAGTGTAACATCCTTCCCCCCATAGAAACATTCATCCTCGAATGTTCATCTAAGGTCTCAATAGTTAGCTATTATTCCACGATTCTCGATTATTCCATGTCCTAGTATTACATTTTCTCTCCCCTCATACGGGTAAGATAGTTTCTCATAATATCAATATCATGTTGTCCTAATCACAACAACCATATTTACTCCATAAAAATATTATTCGTGCATCTCACTTAAGCATACAACACAGCTTAATCTAATAACATGGTATGTCCATAAGTCAATTAAACATGATCTTTCAAGAGTCTATCACAATCTTAGTCAGTTCATTACCTCTTGACTATTCCAAATAAGTACATATATAAAGCCTAGGTGTGGATTCAATAAACTGTTTCACACCTTCCAAATAATTATTAAGGCTTAACCAACTCGTGGTAACTCATAATCATTCTAGGCAACACACATATGACCCCAAATAAATACGCTCAAATGCAGGATACACATCATCAATATACCAACTGCATAATAGTCTTACCAACTGGATCGAAGTCTATATAATCCTTCGGGTCCTGTTGTCTTTCTCATATCTGCGATCAAATACCACGTTGGAGAGACTACCCTAACAACACGCTCTATCGCGATCTCGGTGAGAAGAGAAACCAATCCTAAATGTACTATAGCCTCGTGTTTATAGATGTAGTGCACAACACGTCGATAAACAAGACTTACTATACGGTGCAGTAGACATGCCGGACTAAGCGCTCGATACCACTCTGTCACGCCCCAAATCCGGGCGTGGTGGTGCCTACTGGGCACCCTTCTACCCATCTGACATAAATAAACCGCGGAAGATAAATAACACTCATTTTTTTAAAAACAAAGGCAAAGCGGAAAGGCTTCGTATAAATATAAATCACCGAAAAGTCTACGCTGTGATAACAATGTAAATACAACTTACACCAGTCCATTACATATGAATACAAACCTCTAAGAAGGAGACAATAACTATGACGGGACAAGGCCCCCCTGAATATACCTAGCCATAATGACAAACTCCGGAACTTGGAGCCATCTCAAAATGTTGAACAAGGATCCTAAGCTCGCGGATCCACAACTGTGTACCTAGACCTGCAGACATGAACACGACCACACAGAAATTCGATCTGACAAGTACTAAGTATGGAACGGAAATAAAGTACATTAAACAAGATCATAACTGTACAAAAGAATGACAGGGGCAAGTATAAAAATTAAAATACCAGATCCTACCGTGCCATTTTAACTCATGAAATCAATCGTACATTAATCATTCTTTTCCTTCTTTCAATAAGAATTAACATCATATTCTTACATACATACTTAAGAATTCAATCAAGTTTTTCCACATAACTTACATATCTTACATAACATAATCCGACCCTTTATGGAGGGACTTCTTATTTGGGAGCTTACTTTGATTATCCATACGTGATAACGTAATCCGGCCCATTTGCGGGACACGGTGTACTGATGAATCATGTGGCATAATCCGGCCCGCCTGTGGGGCTCGGTGTACTGTGGAATCATGTAGCATAATCCGGCCCGCCTGTGGGGCTCGGTGTACTGTGGAATCATGTAGCATAATCCGGCCCGCCTGTGGGGCTCGGTGTACTATGGAATCATGTAGCATAATTCGGCCCGCCTGTGGGGCTCGGTGTACTGTGGAATCATGTAGCATAATCCGGCCCGCCTGTGGGGCTCGGTGTACTGTGGAATCATGTAGCATAATCCGGCTCTCCATCGAGAGACGCGGTAACATAAGGATACAACACTTGCACAACAAGGCTATCACACGCAAACACATGCAAGTTACACACAACTCAAGGTACTTTCATTTTATGCCAAGGTTCAGGTTTTAATCCCAAAGTACTACGTACGTTTGAATTATTTTTAAAAGACCCATTTCTTTTACAAAGGTCACCCGATGCCCGTATTATAAAAATAGAGTGACTAACATTTTTAAGTAAACCAAAACAACTTCCATACTTTCCTTTTTAAACCAAATTAAGACAATACCATGCCTTCTTTTTAGACCAAAACACTTCTCCTTTTTAAAGTCAAGTTATCACTTTAAAACCAATGATAAAACCATTCTCTTGTTTTCATAAAGTCGTTATAACTAACTTCTCATAAAGCTGTTATAACACTTTATGTTTTAAACCAATTTAAGACAAAACAATGTCTTTCTTTTAAACCAAAAACTCTTCAATTCCTCAAGTCTCTTTTCTTTTAGAGATCAAGTTCCTTACTTTGAAAATTTAAGAAAATTAATGCTTGTTTATCTTGATTCTCATTCAAGCGGTCATGATCTAGGAAATGTAATACAATTTTGTCTTATCTTAGCTTATGCGGATGGAGGTTCTATTGGTTTAATATAATAACTTAGTCTCATTTCCGAAATCAGTAAAACATTATTCTTTTAAAAACCAAGTACTCATTACTCACGAATGAGGTTTCACACCTTAACAGACTTAAATCAATTCAATTAAGTCAACCGTTCCTTTTATCTCTCTTAAGTCGTTATACCTAACTTCCCATAAAGCTAGTATAACTTAAGCTTTCAAAATCAAGTATTACTCTTCTTTCGAAAACGGTTCTTAATACTTTTGAAATACTTCAAGATTCTTATTATTCATGCTTAAGTCAAAAGACATTGCCGTAAAACTACGTTCAGTTAACACACGTACGTCTACCGTACTATATATATATTCTTTTAAAATATCATGCTCAAGAGTATAGGAAGAATCACATACCTCGCGACGATTACCGACAATTAGCAAATGGCTCCAAAGTACTGAAATTCTGCTAGTCTTTTCCACCGCCGAGTAGAATACACTACTCGCAGTACTTCAACCTATAATGGTCATACAAGTCTATCAATGTCTAGACTACACTGTAGAATAATTCTACGGAAAATTGGGCAGCACTTCCCTACCCGCCAAACTACACAAGTCTACTGTAAATACAGTCCTATGTAAGTACAGTTCAATCTTCTTCTGTAATATCCTTCTATTACAGTTCAATTCTCTTCTATGTATCTTATATACATTTCTATACTACTACAGTATGTAATTTCCATTTACAATAGAAGGTCAAGAGTATTTACCTCGATAAGCCCAAAATTATCCAAGTTTAAATGTCGATCCTGAGCAACGTTTAGCTCTATGCGAACGCTCCAACCGCTCCAAACAACCCTTAGAAGTTCTACACAACTTCTACTTAACACTTCAACCGACTATGAAGATTTTCCTTAGGGTTTCGTTTTTGTATGAAGGGAAGTATAATAGTATTTACGGGCTTTTAGTATAGGTGTAACCTTGGAATACTACAAGGTATTTGGGCGAGTATTTTGGAATAGTAACTATACTTGGAGTATTTTCTACCAAGGGGAGGGTACTCTCGGCTAGCACCACTAGGAAGGGGATACTCTCTCGGCCAAAAGGCCTCACAAAGGGGAGGAGGACTTGGGCGAGCAACAAGAAAGAGGGGAGGAGTATTTCAAGACTTGAAATCTCTAAGTGTGGATGAAGAAGTCTTGACAAAGGGGTATTTATAGGCCAACCAATGGCCAAGATCAAGACAAGTGGTGGGCAAGTGTAGGGTGAGGATTTGGACAAGTGTTGAGTGGGTCCCACTTGCTCATCTACCACACAAAATATCTACAAAACATTGACCAAATGTTTTAGGCACAAAACATGAAAAAAACGTGTCACCAACTCCCATGGAATGCCGTGCAAGTTGAGGGACAAGTGTCGCCCTCTCGTTGGTCCAAAATATTTCATCTCTCGGAAAAATCCGCAAAAATTATTAATGACATAGCCGTATTTTTCCCTTCGCAAAGTTTGGAAAACGGTTCGTCGGAAAACGATTCTTTTTGGTAGTTGTGTACAAATATTTTCGTCCCTTGCCTACTTTAAGGATTAAACTTTTGTACATACGTCCTCACGTACATACTATGGAAACACAGGGTATAACATTCTCCCCTCCTTAGAAACATTCATCCCGAATGTTCCTTCTAAGTCTCAAAACAAACATGCGCCAGTATAGTCTTCACTGCTATACTTACGAAAACAATCATGCCACACGCTGCCACAATACAACACGCAAATACTTACATCCAAGTCCACGAGGAATCACCTCCATCACTACCAAAGCTCCCACTCGAGGTCTAAAATATACTCCCTTCGCATCTTCACTTCATAACAAAATGACCTCTTTTATTCTGCTAACACACGTTCACTTCTTTCCTTACTCGTCGTACTCTTCTTGAACACTTGAACTCTCCCAGTATACATACCATACTTCAGTCATTACTTCAGTTCCCAAAATTTCTGGAGCCACTACCTCCAAACTTGGTCATCTTACTAGCCTCGATCTTCTTTAAGGCCATTCCCGGCCTTCACGATCCGATTCTGGTCGAACATATCCACGAACTCATCGATGGTCATATAAACTTGGGCTTGGCGCCTTGACCCTACCACTGGCGGGACCACCAAGCGACCCACCTTGTCAAGGCTCTGGGTTGACCGTAATCGCCTCAACCCGACTCTCCGTCGCTGAATTCTCTTGTTCCCCTGATCCGGAACAATCTCACAAATCAAGTCACGAAAACCTATTGGTCTTCTTAGCTCAACTACCCTCTCTCGTCTCATACCACTCAGAGACTTATCACACAAATATATCCCATGTATACAATGCACTCCGACAAAGGTCAACATAAACATAAATCTCTTACTCAAGACGGCGCACAACTAAGGTCTCAGCGTGTAAAATTCTAAGGTTCATACCTTCCTGTCCCATACTTGTTCTTTCAACTAACCATGTCTCTAAACCACAATATACACAATGCTATCTGTATATAGTACTCAACATATAATCATCGTATCACGCATGCTAAACTCTAGAGGGTTAAGGATATACCTGAAAGGATAGGCATTCAAAGGACCGCTAAAGCGGGAACTTCCACGCGACCTCTGTAGTGGCTGCAGTGTATGAACATCACTGCCTAGCTATGGAAGGTGATGAACCATGGCTGATCTTGTAGTGCGTGCTATCCCACCAGTGCTACCTCTGGTGGGACGATCTCGCCAAATGTCCTGTTGGCGCAAGCATAACAATCTCCCAAATTAGTCGACACTCTCCCTTATGAATTTTTCCACAACGGCCACACTGAGACAAGGGTGGCCTCATCCGGCGAGCACTCCTACTCCCCTGAGAATCTGAAACCTGGGAGCCCTGACCTGCTCCTGAATATCCCGAAGGTCCTGAAGGTTGTGGAGGACCACTCTGTACTGGCGGAGGTATATAACTAGCCTGCTGCTGAGGCGGTCCGCCTCGAAAGTCACCAAAGGACCCTGCTGTTCTGGCCCTCTTCTGCTGATCTTGGTCATTCCGTCGACCTCTCCGCTCCTCACACCCAAGTGCATAAGCCTGCATGCGGGCAATGTCCATGCCCGGCTGAAGAGCTACACCCGCGCAACTCTCTGCCAAATAATCATCGAGCCCTGTGACATAGCGGTGCACTCTGTCCTCCATACTGGCTACTAACGCGGGGACATACCGGGCTAATGAGTCGAACTCCATATTGTACTCCCGAACCGTACGCCCGCTCTGCCTCAACACCAAAAATCTGTCGGCCCGAGCCCTTCTCATCTGTGGAGGCAAGAAATGTGCAAGAAATGCCCCTGAGAACTCGTCCCAAATAGCTGGAGGCGCATGCTCCCAGGGACGCCTCGCGAATCAAACGATCATTGCGGTATCACGCAGCCGATGTGAACCTAAGACCACTGACTCGGTCTCCGAAGCCTTGATCACTCTCATGATCCGCTGTAACTGTCGGATGAACTCCTGCGGATCGTCCTCAGGCCTCGATCCATAAAACACTGGCGGGCTGCAACTCAGAAAGTCCCGCAGTCTCAAACTATCCGCTCTCAGGTGAACTACGGGTACTCTGATCAAATCGTGCGTCCGACTTATCATGCGTGCCTTGCCACTATCTTGGCCAATAAGCGGGCCATCTCTTTGTACCCCAACTCCTCTGCTCGGTGTGGGGCGGAGGCTCGAGTCTTGTGGTCTCGGCGGCACTGCTGCGGCTCTAAACTTCTGAAATTGGCGGCGTCGCAAAACTTCGCCACGAAACACTATCTCGGGTAATGGCCAGGGCTGCGCCTCGTACTCCTCTGTATCCCACTAGCGGCTCCTCTGCCTTGCCCATCTGGGCGGGTTGCGCTGGCGGAGGCATAAGCGGTAAAAACGAAATCGTCGAGAGGTCCGACTTATAACCACGGCTACAGGCACGATCTGAGTGAGAAGAATGGAAACCAATCCTAAATGTCCTGCGGCCTCACGATTATAGATGTGGTGCGCAACACACCGATAATCAAGACTCTACTAGACACGATGCGTAGACACTTTCCGAGGATTAATCGCTCGATACCACTTTTGTCACGACCGTTCACGGGGCGTGATAGCCTTACCCGAGCACCCAAGTAGTCATACATCAGTGTCAGTGAACATAAAACAATACATGAAACAAATGTAAAATGAGGCACATTTTATCTGAGAAAGTCGCCTTCGGCATATATATATAAATACAAAGCTTGAGCGATTACCTCGCACAAACCACACTTGCATTACTCTGAGACCTAAGAATTTATACAACATGGCGGGACGGGCCCGCCATACCACAGAATGTACAAGTACCTCTGATGTGAGGACTATACGAAAGATAAGCCTCGGAGAAAGCGGAGCTTCCCGATAAGTTGTGACCACATGAGCGAGGATCAACAAGCGGTGTACCTCTGCTGCGGCGTGAGCGCAGCCCCAAGGAGGTCGATCTGCAGTACCAAGTATGTGGCGAAAATCATAAATGAAATCATAGTAGTCTATATAAGCGGGAGACATGTATGATAACCAAACTACGATCCACAATAAATAGCGATCATGTAAGTCGGGGACTCACGCCTCAAAGTCATCACTCAAATATAACTATGGGTCTCACGCCTCAGCATCAATCATGCGTGGAATACCTTCCCGCCGGCTGAAGCATGATATAATAATATCAAGAGTACACAAGAACATCACCAAAGCCGTACTAACAATACTATACAACCAAACCACGAAGGCGTCACGGGGCAAGTCAAAGCCAACTACGGATACCAAAGCCGTGTCGCGTGGTGGCCGGGCAAATCTGAGCTAACTACGGATACGGCGCGTATCACGAGACTCGCCACGAAGGCGTCACGGGGCACGTCAGCCGACTACCGGATACCAAAGCCGTGTCACGTAGCGGCGGGGCAAGTCTGAGCTAACTTGCGGATACCAAGTCCGTATCACGAGACCGCCACTCAACATCCAATCCACGAAGGCGTCGGGGCAAATCGAAGCCAACTACGGATACCAAAGCCGTGTCACGTAGTTGGCCGGGGCAATCTGAGGGCTAACTACCGGATACCGGCGTATCGAGACTTCGCCACTAAACCGAGCGGGGCAAGTCGAAGGCTGACTACCGAATACCAAGGCCGAATCATCCACGACGGGCAAGTCGAAGCCAACCACCGGATACCAAAGCCGAATCGGTAAACCTCGTGAGCTAGTCCATGGAACAACAATCCTAATGGAACCATACCCGTGGGCCACCCATCGTGTCAGTATGTCCAAAAGGAAACAACAAGACATCAATCAAAATGGAAGCATACTCGTGGGCCACCCATCGTGTCAGTATGTCCAAAGCGATTAAGAACAACATGACCGGCTCTCCATCGAGAGACGCGGTAACATAAGGATACAACACTTGCACAACAAGGCTATCACACGCAAACACATGCAAGTTACACCTGACTCGAGTACTTTCATTTTATGCCAAGGTTGAGTTTTAATCCCAAAGTACTACGTGCGTTTAAATTCTTTTAAAAGACCCATTTCTTTTACAAAGGTCACCCGATGCGTATTATAAAAATAGAGTGACTAACATTTTTAAGTAAACCAAAACAACTTCCATACTTTCCTTTTTAAACCAAATTAAGACAATACCATGCCTTCTTTTTAGACCAAAACACTTCTCCTTTTTAAAGTCAAGTTATCACTTTAAAACCAATGATAAAACCATTCTCTTGTTTTCATAAAGTCGTTATAACTAACTTCCCATAAAGCTGTTATAACACTTTATGTTTTAAACCAATTTAAGACAAAACAATGTCTTTCTTTTAAACCAAAAACTCTTCAATTCCTCAAGTCTCTTTTCTTTTAGAGATCAAGTTCCTTACTTTGAAAATTTAAGAAAAATAATGCTTGTTTATATTGATTCTCATTAAAGCAGTCATGATCTAGGAAATGTAATACAATTTTGTCTTATCTTAGCTTCTATGCAGATGGAGGTTCTATTGGTTTTAATATAATAACTTAGTCTCATTTCCGAAATCAGTAAAACATTATTCTTTTAAAAACCAAGTACTCATTACTCACGAATGAGGTTTCACACCTTAACAGACTTAAATCAATTCAATTAAGTCAACCGTTCCTTTTATCTCTCTTAAGTCGTTATACCTAACTTCCCATAAAGCTAGTATAACTTAAGCTTTCAAAATCAAGTATTACTCTTCTTTCGAAAACGGTTCTTAATCCTTTTGAAATACTTCAAGATTCTTATTATTCAGGCTTAAGTCAAAAGACATTGCCGTAAAACTACGTTCAGTTAACACACGTACGTCTACCGTACTATATATATATTCTTTTAAAATATCATGCTCAAGAGTATAGGAAGAATCACATACCTCGCGACGATTAAATGATTAGCAAATGGCTCCAAAATCGAATTACGCTAGTCTTTTCCACCCTTCGAGTAGAATACGCTACTCGCAGTACTTCAACCTATAATGGTCATACAAGTCTATCAATGTCTAGACTACACTGTAGAATAATTCTACGGAAAATTGGGGACTTCCCTACCCGCCAAACTTCACAAGTCTCATCAGAATACGGTCTATGTAAGTCTGATTCAATCTTCTTCGTAATATCCTTCTATTACAGTTCAATTCTCTTCTATGTATCTTATATACATTTCTATACTACTACAGTATGTAATTTCCATTTACAATAGAAGGTCAAGAGTATTTACCTCGATAAGCCCAAAATTATCCAAGTTTAAATGTCGATCTTGAGCAACGTTTAGCTCTATTCTGGCGCTCCAACCCGCTCCAAACAACCCTTAGAAGTTCTACACAACTTCTACTTAACACTTCAACCGACTATGAAGATTTTCCTTAGGGTTTCGTTTTTGTGACTGAAGGGAAGTATAATAGTATTTCTGGGCTTTTAGTATAGGTGTAACCTTGGAATACTACAAGGTATTTGGGCCAAGGTATTTTGGAATAGTAACTATACTTGGAGAGTATTTTCTACCAAGGGGGGAGGGGTACTCTCGGCTAGTACCACTAGGAAAGGGGGGGGGATACTCTCTCGGCCAAAATGCCTCACAAAAGGGGGGAGGGGGAGGACTTGGACGAGAGCAACAAGAAGAGGGGAGGGAGTATTTCAAGACTTGAAATCTCTAAGTGTGGATGAAGAAGTCTTCAACAAAGGGGGGTATTTATAGGCCAACCAATGGCCAAGATCAAGACAAGTGGTGGGCAAGTGTAGGGTGAGGATTTGGACAAGTGTTGAGTGGGTCCCACTTGCTCATCTACCACACAAAATATCTACAAAACATTGACCAAATGTTTTAGGCACAAAACATGAAAAAAACGTGCCACCAACTCCCATGGAATGCCGTCGAGTTGAGGACAAGTGTCGCCTCTCGTTGGTCCAAATATTTCATCTCTCGGAAAAATCCATAAAAATTATTAATGACATAGCCGTATTTTTCCCTTCGCAAAGTTTGGAAAACGTTTCGTCGGAAAACGATTCTTTTTGGTAGTTGTGTACAAATATTTTCGTCCCTTGCCTACTTTAAGGATTAAACTTTTGTACATACGTCCTCACGTACATACTATGGAAACACGGGGTATAACATTCTCCCCTCCTTAGAAACATTCGTCCCGAATGTTCCTTCTAAGTCTCAAAACAAACATGCGCCAGTATAGTCTTCACTGCTATACTTACGAAAACAATCATGCCACACCTGGCCACAATACAACACGCGCAAATACTTACTTCCAAGTACACGAGGAATCACCTCCATCACTACCAAAGCTCCCACTCGAGGTCTAAAATATACTCCCTTCGCATCTTCACTTCATAACAAAATGACCTCTTTTATTCTGCTAACACACGTTCACTTCTTTCCTTACTCGTCGTACTCTTCTTGAACACTTGAACTCTCCCGATATCGTACCATACTTGATCATTACTTGGTTCCCAAAATTTGCGAGCCACTACCTCCAAACTTGGTCATCTTACTAGCCTCGATCTTCTTTAAGGCCATTCCCGGCCTTCACGATCCGATTCTGGTCGAACATATCCACGAACTCATACGATGGTCATATAAACTTGGGCTTGGCGCCTTCGTGACCCTACCACCTGGCGGGACCACCCAGAACTGACCCCACCTTAATCCGGGCTACGGGTTGACCCGCAATACGCCCTCAACCCGACTCTCCGTCGCTGAATTCTCTTGTTCCCCTGATCCGGAACAATCTCACAAATCAAGTCACGAAAACCTATTGGTCTTCTTAGCTCAACTACCCTCTCTCGTCTCATACCACTCAGAGACTTATCACACAAATATATCCCATGCATACAATGCACTCCGACAAAGGTCAACATAAACATAAATCTCTTACTCAAGACGACCTTACAGCTAAGGTCTCAACGTGTAAAATTCTAAGGTTCATACCTTCCCTGTCCCCATACTTGTTCTTTCAACTAACCATGTCTCTAAACCACAATATACACAATGCTATCTGTACATAGTACTCAACATATAATCATCGTATCACGCATGCTAAACTCTAGAGGGTTAAGGATATACCTGAAAGGATAGACTGTTCAAAGGACCGCTAAAATCAGGAACTTCCACGCGACCTCTGCGTGGCTGTTGCGGTGTATGAACATCTGCCTGGCATGGAAGGTGAAGAACCGAATCGATCTCGTAGTGCGTGCTATCCCACGGTGCTACCTCCTGGACGTCTCTCGCCAAATGTCCTGTTGGCGCAAGCGTAACAATCTCCCAAATTAGTACGACACTCTCCCATGAATTTTTCCACAACGGCCTGAGACAAGGGTGGCCTCGTCAGCAGCACTCCTACTCACGAGAATCTGAAACACAGGAGCCACGACCCTCTGAATATCCGAAAGGTCTCGAAGGTTGTGGAGGACCACTCATCTTGGCGGAGGTATATAACTAACTTTCTTCGAGGCGGTCCGCCTCGAAAGTCACCAAAGGACCACTGTTGTTACGCCTCTTCTGCGATCTTGGTCATTCCGTCGACCTCTCCGCTCCTCACACCCAGTGCATAAGCTGCGTCACGGGCAATGTCCGTGCGGTGAAGAGCTACACCCGCGCAATCTCTGCCAAATAATCATCGAGCCACGTGACATAGCGGTGCACTCCCTCCTCATCACGGCTACTAACGCGGGGACATACCGCTAATGAGTCGAACTCCATATTGTACTCCGAGCCGTGCGCCGCTGCCTCAACACCAAAAATCTGTCGGCGAGCCCTTCCATCTGTGGAGGCAAGAAATGTGCAAGAAATGCCACGAGAACTTCGTCCCAAATACCGGAGCGCATGCTCCCGACACCTCCACGAATCAAACGATCATGCGGTATCACGCGGCCGATGTGAACCTAAGACCATCGACTCGGTCTCCGGCCTTGATCACTCTCGCGATCCGTCAGAATCGCTTCGGATGAACTCCTGCGGATCGTCCTCGTGCCTCGATCCATAAAACATCGGCGGCTGCGGCTCGAAAGTCCGCGATCTCAAACTATCCGCTCGGGTGAACTACGCGTACTCTGTCAAATCGCCGCGTCGGCTTATCATCGCCGTGCCTTGCTACTATCTTGGCCAATAATCGCCGTCTCGCATACCCAACTCTGCTGCTCGGTGTGGGGCTGGAGGCTCAGTCTTGTGGTCTCAGCGACCAACTGCCGCGGCTCTAAACTTCTTTGGCGGCGTCGCAAAACTTCGCCGTCGAAACACTATCTCAGTAATGGCCGGCTGCGCCCTCGTACTCCTCAGATCCCACTAGCGGCTCCTCGGCGCCTTGCCCATCTGGGCGGGTTGCCTTGCGGAGGCATAATCGGTAAAACGAAATCGTCGGAGGTCCGACTTATAACACGGCTAAGGCACGATCTCAGAGTGAGAAGAATGAAACCAATCCTAAATGTCCTGCAACCTCGATTATAGATGTAGTGCGCAACACACCGATAATCAAGACTCTACTAGACACGGTCTGTAGACACTTTCCGAGGATTAACTGCTCTGATACCACTTTTGTCACGACCCGTTCTGGGGCCCGTGACTGGTGCCTTACCCGGGCACCCAAGTAGTCATACATCAGAGTAATCAGCGGAACATAAAAACAATACATGAAACAAATGTGAAATGAGACACATTTTATCTGAGAGAAAGTCGCCTTTCGGCATATATATATAAATACAAAGCTTGAACAGTTACCTCCTTACAAACCACGCTTGCAATTACTCTGCACCTTAAGAATTTATACAACATGACGGGACGGGGCCGCCATACCCAGATGTACAAGTACCTCTGATGAGGACTATACCAAAAGATAAGCCTCGAGAAACGGAGCTTCCCGATAAATTGACTGTGACCACATGGCGAGATCAACAAGCGGTGTGTACCTCTACTGCGGCGTGACGCGGCCAAGGAGGTCGATAACAGTACCAGTATGTGAAATCAAATATCGTAAATGAAATCATAGTAGTCTATATAGCGGGAGACATGTATGATAACCAAACTACGATCCCATGATAAATAGCGATCATGTAAGTCGGGGACTCGCGCCCTCAAAGTCATCACTCGAATATAACTATGGGTCTCACGCCTCAGCGTCAATCATGCGGTGGAATACCTTCCTCAGCTGCCGGCGATCATGATATAATAATATCAAGGAGTACACAAGAACATCAGCCAAAGCCGGTACTAACAACTATACAACCAAACCACGAAGGCGTCGGGGCAATGCGAAAGCCAACTACGGATACCAAAGCCGTGTCGCGTGGTCGGGAAAATCTGAGGGCTAACTACGGATACGAAGCGTATCAGACTCATACGAAGGCGTCACGGGGCAAATCTGGCAAACTACGGATACGAAAGTGTCACGTGGGCGGCAAGGCGGTCGAGGCTAACTACGGATACCAAGTCCGTATCACGAGACTTCGCCACTCAACATCCAATCCACGGCGATACGGCGTCGAAAGCCAACTACCGGATACCAAAGCCGTGTCACGTAGGCGGCCGGGCAATCTGAGGCTAACTACGGATACAGGCGTATCGAGACTTCGCCACTAAACCGGGGTAGTGCGAAGGCTAACTACCAGATACCAAGGCCGAATCATCCACGAGACGGGGCAAGTACGAAAGCCAACCACCAGATACCAAGGCCGAATCAGTAAACCTCATGGAGAGCTAGTCCATGGAACAACAATCCTAATGGAACCATACCCGTGGGCCACCCATCGTGTCAGTATGTCCAAAAGGAAACAACAAGACATCAATCAAAATGGAAGCATACTCGTGGGCCACCCATCGTGTCAGTATGTCCAAAGCGATTAAGAACAACATGACCGGCTCTCCATCGAGAGACGCGGTAACATAAGGATACAACACTTGCACAACAAGGCTATCACACGCAAACACATGCAAGTTACACACAACTCAAGGTACTTTCATTTTATGCCAAGGTTCAGGTTTTAATCCCAAAGTACTACGTACGTTTAAATTCTTTTTAAAAGACCCATTTCTTTTACAAAGGTCACCCGATGCCCGTATTATAAAAATAGAGTGACTAACATTTTTAAGTAAACCAAAACAACTTCCATACTTTCCTTTTTAAACCAAATTAAGACAATACCATGCCTTCTTTTTAGACCAAAACACTTCTCCTTTTTAAAGTCAAGTTATCACTTTAAAACCAATGATAAAACCATTCTCTTGTTTTCATAAAGTCGTTATAACTAACTTCCCATAAAGCTGTTATAACACTTTATGTTTTAAACCAATTTAAGACAAAACAATGTCTTTCTTTTAAACCAAAACTCTTGATTCCTCAAGTCTCTTTTCTTTTAGAGATCAAGTTCCTTACTTTGAAAATTTAAGAAAAATAATGCTTGTTTATCTTGATTCTCATTAAAGCGATCATGATCTAGGAAATGTAATACAATTTTGTCTTATCTTAGCTTACATGCGGATGGAGGTTCTATTGGTTTTAATATAATAACTTAGTCTCATTTCAAATCAAGAAACATTATTCTTTTAAAACCAAGTACTCATTACTCACGAATGAGGTTTCACACCTTATGAGACTTAAATCAATTCAATTAAGTCAACTGCCTTTTATCTCTCTTAAGTCGTTATACCTAACTTCCCATAAAGCTAGTATAACTTAAGCTTTCAAAATCAAGTATTACTCTTCTTTCGAAACGGTTCTTAATCCTTTTGAAATACTTCAAGATTCTTATTATTAGCTTAAGTCAAAAGACATTTCAGTAAAACTACGTTCGGTTAACACACGTCGCTCACCGTACTATATATATATTCTTTTAAAATATCATGCTCAAGAGTATAGGAAGAATCACATACCTCGCGGCGATTACCGATGATTAGCAAATGGCTCCAAATCTGAAATTACGCTAGTCTTTTCCACCGCCGAGTAGAATACGCTACTCGCGATTTCCAACCTATAATGGTCATACAAGTCTATCAATGTCTAGACTACAATTGTAGAATAATTCTACGGAAAATTGGGCACTTCCCTACCCGCCAAACTTCACAAGTCTATCGAAATACGATCTATGTAAATCTGATTCAATCTTCTTCTGTAATATCCTTCTATTACAGTTCAATTCTCTTCTATGTATCTTATATACATTTCTATACTACTACAGTATGTAATTTCCATTTACAATAGAAGGTCAAGAGTATTTACCTCGATAAGCCCAAAATTATCCAAGTTTAAATGTCGATTTTGAGCAACGTTTAGCTCCTATTCTGAACGCTCCAACCCGCTCCAAACAACCCTTAGAAGTTCTACACAACTTCTACTTAACACTTCAACCGACTATGAAGATTTTCCTTAGGGTTTCGTTTTTGTGACTTGTTACACCCCGTAGTTCCAGTGTATGTATATGAGGACGTACGTATGTAAATACGACATTAAAATTGGAAAGGAAGAAAGATGTGATTTTTCGACGGAAAAGTTTCCGAATTTTGAGAAGGAAAAATGTTCGTTAATGGGAATTGGATTCCCGGTTGGTATTAGGACTTTTGGAATATTTGAGAATTATGGAATTTTATTTCGAAATTGGTCACGTGGGGCCCACGGAGAATTTACGGTTTTGTGGGGCCCACTTTACTTTCGGATTTTGGCATTGCGGATATTTTGGAAGATGAAATATTTTGGGCGAGTAGAGGCGACACGTGTCACCCCGTGTGGCCATGTTGGCGAATTGGAGAAGGCCAGTGGGGCGTTTTTAGGTGGACAAGTGGCCCATTTTGTGGTGGCCACTTGTCCCATTTTGTGGTAGCCAAATGGTTGCCCAACTACCCACACACATGTACCCCATCCTCACCACACACTTGCCTAGATCTTGACCATTGATTTTCCTATAAATACCCCATTGTTTCAAGACTTATTTCATCCACACTTTGAGATTCTAAGTCACAAATACTCCCTCTTTGTTGAGGTTCTCGTCCTACTCTCCCCCTTGGTGTAGGAAAAATTCTTCAAGTGTTGATATAGTCCCAAATACCTTAGCCTAGTATCCCTAGTTGTATTCCAAGTTATTTCAATACTATGAGCCCGGAAATTCTACTTTATTCCTTTAGTCGCAAAAACGAAGCCACAGAAAAATCTTCATAGCTTAGATGAAGTGTTAAGAGAAGTTATTTGGAAACTTCTAAGGGTTGCTTGGAGGCGGGTTGGGCGTCGAGGAATTGAAGCTAAGCGTTGCTCGGGATCGACTTATAATCTTGGATAATTTTGGGCTTATCGAGGTAATGATCTATGTCCCTATTGTAATTGGAAATTACATGTTGTAATGTTAATCATTGAGTATAAGATATATTGGAAGTATAATTATAAGGAATTGAAGCAGTATTTACATTGAATTTGTATTTGCGATAGACTTGTAGTATTATTGTGAGTAGAATTGTACGTCAGGTTAGGCGTGTAACCACTGGAATTGTTGGTTTGGTAGAGGCCTCGTTTGAGGAGGAGTTTTATGTGGTTGCGGGGAGGTCTTTGCTGAATTTTCCGTAGAATAAGGAATCTTGTATCTAGAATTATTCTCTGAAGAGAGCTAGAGGTTGATAGGCGTTTTGTGGCCTTTATAGGTTGAAGTACTACAGTGGCGTATTCTACTTGAAGGGTGGAAAAGGCGAGCAAGGTTAGAGTACTTTGGGCGTTTGCTAATTGTCGATAATCGTCGCGAGGTATGTGAACCTCTTCCTATCCTTTCTAGCATGATATTTGTGAAATATATTTAGTGCGGTAGCCGCGTGTGTTTAAAGGAAGTTGATTTTCCTTTTGTGTCCTTGACTTGATTCCAAAGTTAAGTGACTTGTTATGAAACATTAAGGACTTGAATTATGTTAAAAAGTTGTAAAATCTCACTCATGATTAATGGGTGTGTGGTCTTTTAAAGAATAAAATTATCTTGATTTCGAAAATAAGAATGGTTTTATCATTGGATTTAAAATGATAACTTGACTTATAAACAACTTGATTTTGGGAAAGGAAGTAATTTGATTTAAAGGTATAGGTTACTTGTTTTTAAAAGAGTAAGACACTTGGTTTAAAAAGTATATTGCTACTTGACTTTTAAAGGAGAAGTGCCTTTGTTTTAAAAGAAGGTATGGAAATTGTTTTGGTTTTACTTTGATGTCTTTTGACTTGAGTTTAAATAATAAGAATCTGGAAGTATTTCAAAGAGTTATTAACCATTTTTGAAAGAAAAGAAATACTTGGTTTTAAAAGCTTAAGTGTTATACTAGCTTTATGGGAAGTTAGGTATAACGACTTAAGGAAGATAGAAGGAACGGTTTACTTATTTTTTTTTTATGAAAGTCTTGTATTGATTCTGGAAAGTGTAGTAAGATGGTTTGATAAGTAGACATGTTAGGATGCTACGTGTGTTAGTGTCTTGTGATGTTTGTATAAAGGGTTTCCACTTGTTGTGCTTATCTTTGTTTAACGATAATTTGTTATGTTAGTATTATATCACTCACCTCTTGGCATGATTAGGGGTTAAGGCGCCTCCGATGCGGGGTAGACTCAGTAGTGCATGTGACCTATGATTAGAGAATACCTCATGCGGGTTTGTGTGACCTATGCGAGCTACGAGAGTTCGAGTTGGTGTCGGCCTTTATGGTCATGCGGTCTATGTGGCCATGCGGTGCGAGTCGGGGCGTTGCGGGGAGTAGCTACCCTCGATGCGGGAATACCTCATGCGGGCCATTGGGTGGCTTATGCGGGCTGCGGGAAGTTCGGGACTAGACGCGCACATTAGATCTGCGGGCGAGTGGCGGCCGATCATGTGGCGGTCTAGACAGATCTCGTAATCGATTTATGACCTTGTTGATGCGTGGGTTTTAGTAGTCGGCTATGCCTTCGCACTTACCGTGCGGTTTTATTATGACACAGTAGGACACGGTGTTCATGTATTCCTTGGTGCTTTTATATCATGGCTACGGCGGTGAGGAAGATATTCCACGGGCATGATTAATGTTGTGGGCGTGAAACCCATAGTTGTATTTGAGTGATGACTTTGAGGCGTGAGTCACGACTTGACATATGGCTTATTTATTGTGAGCTGTAGTTTGGTTATCATACATGTCTCCCGCTTTATATAGACTACTATGATTTCATTTACGATATTTTCGTTTCACATACTTGGTACTGTTATGCGACCTCGCCCGAAGTGCGTTAAATCTGCGGTAGAAGTACACGATGTTGATCCTCGCTCTTAGGTCACGATTCGGCGTTTGGGAAGCTCCGTTTCTCGGAGGCTTATCGATGGTATAGTCCATCGTTGTAAGTGCTTACATTCGGGGTATGGCGGGCCTGTCCGCCATTGTTGTCATATCATTCTTAGAAGTGCATGAAATCTTGTTGTGGGCGAGAATTGTAAAAGGGATGTAATATTCTAGTTGTTATATATTTATGCGAAGGCAACTTTTCTCGAATAAGCTGTTTACACTTCACTTTATTCATGTCTTGTTTTATATTCCGCTGATTACTCTGATGTATGGCTACTTGGGTGCCCGGGGTAAGGCACCAGTCACGGGCCCGGGTTCGGGTCGTGACAAAAGTGGTATCAGAGCAGTTAATCCTCGGAAAGTGTCTACAGACCGTATCTAGTAGAGTCTTGATTATCGGTGTGTTGTGCACCACACCTATAATCAGGAGGCTGCAGGATATTTAGGATTGGTTTCCATTCTTCTCACTCTGAGATCGTGCCTTAGAGCTGTGTTAAGTTGGACTCCCTCTGACGTATTCTTTTTCACCCGTTATGCCTCTACGCAAGGCAACCAGAGCCCAGAAGGGCAAGGCAGCAGAGGGAGCTGCGAGTAGAGCACAGAGGGTTACCAGGGCACGGGCCCAGTCATTATCTGAGACAGCGCTTCATTCGGGGAGTTCTGCGACGCCGCTAGCCCCAGGAGAGTTTAGAGCGATGCGGTAGCTCACGAGACCACGATACTGAGCCTCTAGTCCCACGGCCAGAACAAAGGATATGAGTTACAAGGAGATGGCGATTACTAGCTAGTCTGGTGGTGGAATGAGAACGGGCGAGTCGGTGGTTCCGATGATAGTTCACCCTAGATCCGATAGTTTGAGGCATCGGGGCTTCTTGAGTTCTGATCCCGAGTTCTATGGATTGAGGGTGAAGAAGATCATCGAGTTTATTCGGCGATTCTGTGGATCATGAAAGTGATCGAGACCTCGAGGCATTTCTTACACACTTTTGCCCTCGGCGATGAGAGAGCTCGGGCGGATAGATTTATGAGGTTGAGGCGAGCAGGCGACGGTTGGGAATCTGATATAGAGTTTGACTTATTGGCTCGTTATGTCCCGCTTTAGTGGCGGACATGGAGGATAGAGTGCACCGATATGTCACGGGACATGGCGATTATCTAGCGAGAGTTGTACAAGAGTAGCTCTTGATCGGACATGGACATTGCCCGCGTACATGCTTACGCGCGGCGAGGCGTAGAGATCGACGGACTAACGAGATCGTGAAGAGGGCGAGAATAGCGAGGTCCTTTGGTAACTTTAGGCGGACCTTCCGGCGGTAGTTATGCGCCTCCGCCCGATCTGAGTGGTCCTCACGGACTTGGGGCGTTCGGGGTATTTAGGAGTTGGTCGAACTCCGGGTTTACAGTTCCACAGATTTATATAGGTTCGGCCCGGCCCGATTCGATTTTCCCTCTATGTTCACTATGTGGTAGGCGTCGTCCCGGGAAATGTCGTCTTTTACTAATGCTTGTTTTACCTGCGGCCTTCAGGGCCATGTGAGAAGAATGTCCTAGTAGGAGGATACGGTGGGATGACTTAGCCTACAGTCGATTCGGATTGGTGGTTCAGAGGAAGGGTGTTGGCAGAGGCCACCCCGCTCGATGTGGCCATTGTGGTAAGTGACATTGTGGAAGTGTCGTGCTTCTTGACGACTTGTTTTGCTCTCGGCCGGCGGGGCCATCTTGCGAAAATTGTCCGAGCCAGATGTGGCGCGGATGTAGAGACTCGACCCGGGATCGATGGCTAATTCATCATCTTCCCTGCTATCGCCCAGGCGGGATTGATTAGAACGACAAAGGGAAGTGAAGCGATGAATCAGTATATCCTTAACCTCAGAGATTTGTATGTGTGATAAGATGAGTATACCTTAAGTGTTATGTTCTTATAGCATTGTGTTAATTGTGATTAGAAAACATGGGTAGTTGTAAAGGGTAAGTCTGGGGACGAGAAAATGGGGAGCCTTAGAATTTATAACAGTTGGGACCTTGGATGCAAGGCCGTCCTGAGTGGATGATTTTACGATTGGTCTTTGTCGAAGTACTCGGTATACGTGGTGTATTTATGGGATAATTCCATGGGTAGTGTGAGATGAAAGTGGTAGCTTTCATGACGTGAATTGGTAAGATTGTTCGGATCGGGAGCGAGAGTTTAGTCTGAAGTGGGTCGGGTTGAGGCCATATCGCGAATCAACCCGCAGCCGGAAAATGGTAAGGTCGATTTGAGGTGGTCGCTAGATGATAGGGTCACGAGGTGTTAGGCCCAAGTTTAGTTAACCATCGTGCGAGTTCGTAGGCGTTCGACCGATGGTCGGGCCGATGGTCACCATCTTGTCTTTCGATCGGGACCGTTTACTCGCGAGAGGTTATGCGAGATGTTATATCAGGAATGTTGTAAGGTTGCACTTTCACCTTATGACGAGCGGTGGAGCCTAGTTTGGTATTTCTTTCTGGAGGTTTTACGAGCGGGGTTAGGAACTTCAGGTGAGTCTTAGTATCGCGTTCGCCACCGGGCGGTGTTTAGATTTGAGGTAGTGTGAGGATTGTTGCCTCTGTTGAGGAGTGTTTTATAGCTACCATTTGATATTCGGATATCGCCTTATGGCGCCTTGTAGGGGCGGAAGTGTAAGTTGTCGATCGATTGGTTCGATGTTGGCAAAGTTCGAATAGTTGGTTCATCTTGTTTGGCGGGATGTGGATAAGGTGAAGCTTATCCAGAAGAGATGTTTGGCAGCTCAGAGTCAACATAAGTCGTGCGGATAGTCGGCGACGACACTTAGAGTTCAGGTTGACGGTGGGCCTTCTTGAAGGTACCACCCCGGAAAGGGTATGACGAGATTTGGAAGCTGGGCGATGGCGAAATGTGGTAAGTTGTGAGAAAGAGTTGAGTGTGCGAGAAAGTGCGACAGTAAGGGAAGAAGCGAGCATGTGTTAAGAACATAGTTGTGATCATTTCGTTTGTAAAGTGAAGGTGCGAAGGAGTATCTTTTAGCCCTTGGGTGGGAGTTTTGTGATGTTAGAGGTGATTCCTCGTGGACTTTGATGTAAGTATTTGCGCGGGTGTTTTTACGTGGCCGTGTGTGGCATTTGCAAAGCGGTTAAGCTACGAGGAACTTGATCGTTATCTGTCTTGAGAAGGAACATTCGGGACGAATGTTTATAAGAGGAGAATGTTACACCCGTAGTTCGGTGTATGTATATGAGGGCGTGCGTGCGTAAATACGACATTAAAATTGGAAAGGAAGAAAGATGTGATTTTTCGCGGAAAAGTTTCGAATTTTGAGAAGGAAAAATGTTAGTTAATGGGAATTGGATTCCCGATTTGGTATTCGGACTTTTTGGAATATTTGAGAATTATGGAATTTTATTTCCGAAATTGGTCACGTGGGGCCACGGAGAATTCTGATTTTGTGGGGCCAGCTTTACTTTGGATTTTTGGCATTGCGGATATTTTGGAAGATGAAATATTTTGGGCCAGTAGGGGCGACACGTGTCACCCCGTGTGGCCATGTTGGCGGGTGGAGAAGGCGAGTGGGGCGTTTTTAGGTGGACAAGTGGCCCGTTTTGTGGTGGCCACTTGTCCCATTTTGTGGTAGCCAAATGGTTGCCCAACTACCCACACACATGTACCCCATCCTCACCACACACTTGCCTAGATCTTGATCATTGATTTTCCTATAAATACCCCATTGTTTCAAGACTTATTTCATCCACACTTTGAGATTCTAAGTCACAAAATACTC
The DNA here is from genome assembly GCA_029844215.1 of Przewalskia tangutica. Classification (NCBI taxonomy): domain Eukaryota; kingdom Viridiplantae; phylum Streptophyta; class Magnoliopsida; order Solanales; family Solanaceae; genus Przewalskia; species Przewalskia tangutica. The sequence continues at coordinate 82,694,918 of CM056720.1, read as the reverse complement.
CCTCTTTGTTGAGGTTCTCGTCCTACTCTCCCCCTTGGTGTAGGAAAAATTCTTCAAGTGTTGATATAGTCCCAAATACCTTAGCCTAGTATCCCTAGTTGTATTCCAAGTTATTTCAATACTATGAGCAGGAAATTCTACTTTATTCCTTTAGTCGCAAAAAGCGAAGCCACTGAAAAATCTTCATAGCTTAGTTGAAGTGTTTAGAGTATTTATTTTGAAACTTCTAAGGGTTGATTGGAGCGGGTTGGGCGTCGGGGAATTGAAGCTAAGCGTTGCTCGGGATCGACTTATAATCTTGGATAATTTTGGGCTTATCGAGGTAATGATCTATGTCCCTATTGTAATTGGAAATTACATGTTGTAATAGTTAATCATTGAGTATAAGATATATTGGAAGTATAATTATAAGGAATTGAACAGTATTTACATTGGATTTGTATTTGCGATAGACTTGTAGTATTATTGTGAGTAGAATTGTACACGTCCAGGTTAGGCGTGTAACCCCCACTGGAATTGTTGGTTTGGTAGCAGGCCTCGTTTGAGGAGGAGTTTTATGTGGTTGCGGGGAGGTCTTTGCTGAATTTTCCGTAGAATAAGGAATCTTGTATCTAGAATTATTCTACGAAGAGAGCTAGAGGTTGATAGGCGTTTGTGGCCTTTATAGGTTGAAGTACTACAGTGGCGTATTCTACTTGAAGGGTGGAAAAGCGAGCAAGGTTAGAGTACTTTGGGCGTTTTGCTAATTGTCGATAATCGTCGCGAGGTATGTGAACCTCTTCCTATCCTTTCTAGCATGATATTTGTGAAATATATTTAGTGCGGTAGGCAGCGCGTGTGTTTAAAGGAAGTTGATTTTCCTTTTGTGTCCTTGACTTGATTCAAAGTTAAGTGACTTGTTATGAAACATTAAGGACTTGAATTATGTTAAAAGTTGTAAAATCTCACTCATGATTAATGGGTGTGTGGTCTTTAAAGAATAAAATTATCTTGATTTGAAAATAAGAATGGTTTTATCATTGGATTTAAAATGATAACTTGACTTATAAACAACTTGATTTTGGGAAAGGAGAAGTAATTTGATTTAAAGGTATAGGTTACTTGTTTTTAAAAGAGTAAGACACTTGGTTTAAAAAGTATATTGCTACTTGACTTTTAAAGGAGAAGTGCCTTTGTTTTAAAAGAAGGTATGGAAATTGTTTTGGTTTTACTTTGATGTCTTTTGACTTGAGTTTAAATAATAAGAATCGAAGTATTTCAAAAGAGTTATTAACCATTTTTGAAAGAAAAGAAATACTTGGTTTTAAAAGCTTAAGTGTTATACTAGCTTTATGGGAAGTTAGGTATAACGACTTAAGGAAGATAGAAGAGCAGTTTACTTATTTTTTTATGAAAGTCTTGTATTGATTAGAAAGTGTAGTAAGATGGTTTGATAAGTAGACATGTTAGGATGCTACGTGTGTTAGTGTCTTGTGATGTTTGTATAAAGGGTTTCCACTTGTTGTGCTTATGTTGTTTAACGATAAGTGTTATGTTAGTATTATATCACTCACCTCTTGACATGATTAGGGGTTAAGGCGCCTCCGATGCGGGGTAGACTTCGGTAGTGCATGTGACCTATGATTCGAGAATACCTCATGCGGGTTTGTGTGACCTATGCGGAGCTACGAGAGTTCGAGTTAGTGTGCGGCCTTTATGGTCATGCGGTCTATGTGGCCATGCGGTGCGAGTCGGGGCGTTGCCGGGAGTAGCTACCCTCGATGCGGGAATACCTCATGCGGGCCATTGGAGTGGCTTATGCGGAGGCTGCGGGAAGTTCGGGACTAAACGCGCACATTAGATCTGCGGGCGAGTGGCGGCTCGATCATGTGGCGGTCTAGACAGATCTCATGATCTGATTTATGACCTTGTTGATGCAGTAGGTTTTAGTAGTCGGCTATGCCTTCGTACTTACCGTCACGGTTTTATTATGACACGGTAGGACTGGTGTTCATGTGTATTCCTTAGTGCTTTTATATCATGAAGCTGGCGGTGAGGAAGATATTCACGGGCATGATTGATGTTGTGGGCGTGAAACCCATAGTTGTATTTGAGTGATGACTTTGAGGCGTGAGTCACGACTTGACATATTTGCTTATTTATTGTGAGCGTAGTTTGGTTATCATACATGTCTCTGCTTTATATAGACTACTATGATTTCATTTCTGATATTTTGATTTCACATACTTGGTACTGTTGTCTTGACCTCCTTGGGTGCGTTCATGCCGCAGGTAAAGTACAGGTTGCTGATCCTCGCTCTTAGGGTCACAGTTCAGCGTTTGGGAAGCTCCGTTTCTCCGGAGGCTTATCAGTGGTATAGTCCCCTGTCGTAGTAAGTGTTTACATTCAGGGGTATGGCGCCCCTGTCCCGCCATTGTTGTCATATCATTCTTAGAGAGTGCATGTATCTTATTGTGGGCGAATTGTAAAAGGGATGTGCTTGTTCTAGTTGTTATATATTTATGCCGAAGGCAACTTTTCTCGAATAAGCTGTTTACACTTCACTTTATTCATGTCTTGTTTTATATTCCGACATTACTCGATGTATGGCTACTTGGGTGCCTGGTAAGGCACCACCACGGGCCGGTTGGTCGTGACATGACGAAGGAAGTATAATAGTATTTCTGGGCTTTTAGTATAGGTGTAACCTTGGAATACTACAAGGTATTTGGGCCAAGGTATTTTGGAATAGTAACTATACTTGGAGAGTATTTTCTACCAAGGGGGGAGGGGTACTCTCGGCTAGCACTACTAGGAAAGGGTGGGGGGGATACTCTCTCGGCCAAAAGGCCTCACAAAAGGGGGGAGGGGGAGGACTTGGACGAGCAACAAGAAGAGGAGGAGTATTGCAAGACTTGAAATCTCTAAGTGTGGATGAAGAAGTCTTCAACAAAGGGGGGTATTTATAGGCCAACCAATGACCAAGATCAAGACAAGTGGTGGGCAAGTGTAGGGTGAGGATTTGGACAAGTGTTGAGTGGGTCCCACTTGCTCATCTACCACACAAAATATCTACAAAACATTGACCAAATGTTTTAGGCACAAAACATGAAAAAAACGTGCCCCCAACTCCCATGGAATGCCGTCGAGTTGAGGACAAGTGTCGCCTCTCGTTGGTCCAAAATATTTCATCTCTCGGAAAAATCCATAAAAATTATTAATGACATAGCCGTATTTTTCCCTTCGCAGCTTGGAAAACGTTTCGTCGGAAAACGATTCTTTTTGGTAGTTGTGTACAAATATTTTCGTCCCTTGCCTACTTTAAGGCTTAAACTTTTGTACGTACGTCCTCACGTACATACTCTGGAAACACGGGGTATAACACCAACCATAACGAGGGTAAAATGTGAGGCCTTTTAACGCCTTTCCACACCCTTATTCCCTTAGGACTTTCATTAGCAATTACTAAACTTAAACATGCATAACAACAACTAAATTTCCAGCATTTAATACCTCAAAACAGTCCACTAAACGACACAACAACGTCTAACGGTTTGGGCGGTTTCTACCACAACAACTACAACCCGATAACTCCTTCCTTAATCCATTTTATTCCAATTCGAGTTCCAAAACTTCTACATAAGTTATAACAAATTATTAACAACAATATTAATCCATTGTATCATGCAATAGGGGAAGATAACAACGACAATAACTAACCAACTAATTCCATTTGCACCAAATCTGTCCCAAATCGGTTTTAGCCCCAAAAATGGCTCAAATGCTTTTTATTCTCCATTATTTTCTAACACAAGTTCATCCATACATAATAACAATAAGTAATATCCAATTACTTTAAAAGAAGAAGGACTTTTACCTCATTTTTTGCCCAAAAATGCCCCAAAACAGTCCGGTCTTTATTGGTCTTGTGATTTCGTTTCGCTCCACTTCTTCAAGTTCAATCACATATATGTACCCCTACAACCTTACGAGCAACTTCTCTTTGAATCTCACTTCCAAAAAGTCGACGAAACCCCTAGGGTTTTGGCATCAACTTCGGCCAAGACAAGTAAAACGTGTAGAATATTAATCTAGGCTTAGCACTTGGTTTAAGGGCTTAATCTTGGAGAAATAAATTGATCAAAATGGTTGTTCTTAGCCGAGGGCTCTCGAAATTATGGAGCTAAAGTGGAGAAGATGAGCTTATTTTTGGTCTAAGTGTAAAGTGATCCAAGTCTTGCAAGACTTGGATATGTATATCCGGAGTGGGACCCATGTCCACTTGTCCCCTCTCAAAATATCTAATTTATTGTCATCTTAGCAAGACAAGTGGAGGGTGCCACGTGTCGCCTCCGATTAGTCCAAAATATTATAATTTTTGAAGGTCCTCTAAATTGTGAAATTCTCGGCGGACCCCATATTATCAATTCCAACACCTTATAATCCAATACTAAGTCCATAAATTCAATTAGAAGTATTATACTCCAAGTTAATAATTTTTCCGTCGTCAAATTTTTTCCCGAAATTTTCCTTAAAAAATGTAATTATTCTTTCCTTCCAAAATTCAAATCTTAAATCTTTAATCACGTTCTCAATTAGTAGCCCTGGTATTACGGGGTGTAACATCCTTCCCCCCATAGAAACATTCGTCCTCGAATGTTCATCTAAGGTCTCAATAGTTAGCTATTATTCCACGATTCTCGATTATTCCATGTCCCAATATTACATTTTCTCTCCCCTCATACGGGTAAGATAGTTTCTCATAATCTCAATATCATGTTGTCCTAATCACAACAACCATATTTACTCCATAAAAATATTATTCGTGCATCTCACTTAAGCATACAACACAGCTTAATCTAATAACATGGTATGTCCATAAGTCAATTAAACCTGATCTTTCAAGAGTCTATCACAATCTTAGTCAGTTCATTACCTCTTGACTATTCCAAATAAGTACATATATAAAGCCTAGGTGTGGATTCAATAAACTGTTTCACACCTTCCAAGTAATTATTAAGGCTTAACCAACTCATGGTAACTCATAATCATTCTAGGCAACACACATATGACCCCAAATAAATACGCTCATACAGATACACATCATCATTATACCAACTGTACAATAGTCTTACCAACCTGGATACGAAGTCTATATAATCCTTTCTGGGTCACTGTTGCCTTTCTCATATCTGAAATCAAAATAACACGTTAGGGAGAGACTACCCTAACAACACAACTCTATCGCACGATCTCAGAGTGAGAAGAAGGGATACTAATCCTAAATGTACTATAGCCTCATGTTTATAGATGTGGTGCACATCACATCGATAAACAAGACTCTACTATACACGGTCTGTAGACATGCCGAGGACTAATCGCTCGATACCACTGCACACGCCCCAAATCCCAAGGGCAGGACTGGTGCCCCTACCTGGGCACCCTTCTACCCATACAACATAAATAAACCGCGGAAGATAAATAACACTCATTTTTTTTAAAACAAGTTTAAAGCCGGAAAGGCTTCCGTATAAATATAAATCACCCGAAAGGGTCTACGCTGTACAACAATGTAAATACAACTTACACCAGTCCAGCCCACATATGAATACAAACCTCTAAGAAGGTGACAACAACTATGACGGGACAAGGCCCCGCAGCACTCAATATACCTAGCCATAATGACAAACTCCGAACTTGGAGCCATCTCAAAATCTTGAACAAGGATCCTAAGTCATGATCCACAATGTATTACCTAGACCTGCGGACATGAACACAGCCACCCTAAGGGGGTCAGTACAACAAGTACTAAGTATGGAACATAAATAAAGTACATTAAACAAGATCATAACTGTACAAAAGAATGACAGGGGCAAGTATAAAAATAAAATACCAGATCCTACCGTGCCATTTTAACTCATGAAATCAATCGTACATTAATCATTCTTTTCCTTCTTTCAATAAGAATTAACATCATATTCGTACATACATACTTAAGAATTCAATCAAGTTTTTCCACATAACTTACATATCTTACATAACATAATCCGACCTTTATGGAGGACTTTATTTGGGAGCTTACTTTGATTATCCATACGTGATAACGTAATCCGCCCACTGCGGGACACGGCTTCATGAATCATGTGGCATAATCCGCCCGCATGCGGGCTCGGTGTCTTGTGGAATCATGTAGCATAGTCCGCCCGCTGGGGCTCGTGCATTGTGGAATCATGTAGCATAATCCGCCCGCCGCGGGTTCGGTGCATCGTGGAATCATGTAGCATAATCCGCCCGCCTGGGCTCGGTGTCTTGTGGAATCATGTAGCATAATCCGCCCGCCTGTGGGGCTTGCATTGTGGAATCATGTAGCATAATCCCGCCCAGCAGGCCTGCATCTTGTGGAATCATGTAGCATAATCCGGTCTATTTGTAGGCTCGGTGTGATTTTCCCTTACATAACATTTTTAAACCATCTTTTCACTTATTCTTAAGTCGTTATAACAACTTCCCATAAAGCTATTATAACAACCTTTTATTTTAGAGAACTTAAGACACTTTTATTCTTGCAACATTAGGGAAACTAAACCCAAAAATACTACGTACATACATACTTAAAAAGAATCATAAAACTCCTTCTCTTTAAATCAATAAACATATACTTTTAAAACTCAAGTCACATACTCTTTCGAAATCAAGCCTCTTAACTTTAGAAGTAAATCAAGTAACCCATATCTTGAAAAATAAAGTCTCATAACTTGTAAAGAAATCAAGTCTCATAACTTTAAATCAAATCTCTTAACTTTTGAAATCAAGTCCCATATCTTGAAAAATAAAGTCTCATAACTTGTAAAAAAATCAAGTCTCATAACTTTAAATCAAATCTCTTAACTTTAGAAATCAAGTCCCATATCTTGAAAAATAAAGTCTCATAACTTGTAAAGAAATCAAGTCTCATAACTTTAAATCAAATCTCTTGACTTTAGAAATCAAGTCCCATTTCTTGAAAAATAAAGTCTCATAACTTGTAAAGAAATCAAGTCTCATAACTTTAAATCAAATCTCTTAACTTTAGAAATCAAGTCCCATATCTTGAAAAATAAAGTCTCATAACTTGTAAAGAAATCAAGTCTTATAACTTTAAATCAAATCTCTTAACTTTAAAGTACTTCACGTAACTTATACAATTTTGACTAAGCCACTCATACTTTCATAATCAAGACTCATAAATTTCCAAAATCGACTTACTTACTTCAAAGTCGCATAGACTTACCAAATCAAGTCACATAGACTCACTAAAATTTAGTCACATAGACTTACCAAATAATCAGGTCAAAGGAAGGAAGAAGTTCACATACCTCGTTGGCGACTAACCCAAACGACAAGTAGCAATACGCTCCAATGTACTTCAACCTTATTGGCTATTCCACAAGCCAAGTAGAATGTGCTACACGTAGTACTTCAACCTAAAATGACAATAGCACTTCTATTAAATACAAGCTATCAAGTGTAGGACTTGTACCAAATAATGGCCCTCTAATTCTACGGAAAATTGGGCTGCACTTCCTTTGTTTGTACGTACTTTTCCACCTTTTCCAAGGCCCGTATTCATCAACCAACAAGCCACATTTAAGGTACAACCAACAGTTAGCCAAAGGGGATTACACGCCTAACTGGACGTGTAAAATTCTGCCCCACAGTTATACAAAACAGTCCACAAATCAGCCCATAAAAACAGTCCGCAATCCAACCATAACGAGGGTAAAATGTGAGGCCTTTTAACGCCTTTCCACACCCTTATTCCCTTAGGACTTTCATTATCAATTACTAAACTTAAACATTCATAACAACAACTAAATTTCCAGCATTTAATACCTCAAAACAGTCCACTAAACGACACAACAACGTCTAACAGTTTTGGGCAGTTTCTCGGCCACATGAACTACAACCCGATAACTCCTTCCTTAATCCATTTTATTCCAATTCGAGTTCCAAAACTTCTACATAAGTTATAACAAATTATTAACAACAATATTAATCCATTGTATCATGCAATAGGGGAAGATAACAACGACAATAACCAACGAATTCCATTTGCACCAAATCTGTCCCAAATCGGTTTTAGCCCCAAAAATGGCTCAAACGCTTTTTATTCTCCATTATTTTCTAACATAAGTTCATCCATACATAATAACAACAAGTAATATCCAATTACTTTAAAAGATGAAGGACTTTTACCTCATTTTTTGCCCAAAACGCCCCAAAACAGTCCGGTCTTTATTAGTGCGCAGTTTTCGTTTCGCTCCACTTCTTCAAGTTCCAATCACATATATGTACCCCCTACAACCTTATGAGCAACTTCTCTTTGAATCTCACTTCCAAAAAGTCGACGAAACCCCTAGGGTTTTGGCATCAACTTTCGGCCAAGACAAGTAAAAACGTGTAGAATATTAATCTAGGCTTAGCACTTGGTTTAAGGGCTTAATCTTGGAGAAATAAATTGATCAAAAATGGTTGTTCTTAGCCAAGGGGCTCTCGAAATTATGGAGCTAAAGTGGAGAAGATGAGAGCTTATTTTTTTGTCTAAGTGTAAAGTGATCCAAGTCTTGCAAGACTTGGATATGTATATCCAAGTGGAGTGGGACCCATGTCCACTTGTCCCCTCTCAAAATATCTAATTTGTTGTCATCTTAGCAAGAAAAGTGGAGAGGTGCCACGTGTCCCCCTCCGATTGGTCCAAAATATTATAATTTTTTGAAGGTCCCCGCGAAATTGTGAAATTCTCGGCGGACCCCATATTATCAATTCCAACACCTTATAATCCAATACTAAGTCCATAAATTCAATTAGAAGTATTATACTCCAAGTTATTAATTTTTCCGTCGTCAAATTTTTTTCCGAAATTTTCCTTAAGAAAATGTAATTATTCTTTCCTTCCAAAATTCAAATCTTAAATCCTTAATCACATTTTCAATTAGTATCCCTGGTATTACGGGGTGTAACAGTTATCATTATGCAATTGTCTTCATAATGTTAGCCAAAGGAGCGCGACGAATTTAGATTATCGAGTTGGTACAGACAACAAGTGTTAGTATGTGACTCTTCCTTTCTTCTTTGAGCATGAACTTTATAAAATGAGTGTACGGTGGTCGTACGTGTTTTAAATGAATCTAGGTTTCATGTGGTACATGAGGTGGAAGTTACTTGATTTTAAAAGTATACTTGACTTGATTTTAAAAGTATAAGTCACTTGGTTGTAAAAGTGTAAGTGTCTTGACCTTCCAAATGGTTATTTTAAAAAGGAAGGCATGGTATTGCCTTGGTATTTCTAAAAAGGAAGGCATGGTATTGTCTTGGTTTTTCTAAAAAGGAAGGCATGATATTGCCTTGGTATTTCTAAAAAGGAAGGCATGGTATTGTCTTGGTTATTTTAAAAAGGAAGGCATGGTATTGCCTTGGTATTTCTAAAAAGGAAGGCATGGTATTGTCTTGGTTTTTTTCTAAAAAGGAAGGCATGGTATTGTCTTGGTTTTCCTAAAAAGGAAGACATGGTATTGTCTTGGTTATTCTAAAAAGGAAAGCATGGTATTGTCTTGGTTTTTCTTAAAAAGGAAGGCATGGTAGTGCCTTGAGTTTTCTAAAATGATAGTTATTCTAATGAGAGTCAAAGATGACTTAACTTGCATATGGTTGCTCATGATAGCTATTCGTGCAAGTGTTATATCTCCACATCACCGCGTCCCTCCCTAGTGTTACACTCCGTAATACCAGGGCTACTAATTGGGAACGTGATTCAGGAATCATGATTTGAAGGTTGAAAGAAAAGAATATTTTCATTTTCCTCCGGAAAAATTTCGGAATAATATGACGACGAAAAATTATTAACTTAGAGTTTAATACTTCTAATTGGATTTATGGACTTAGTATTAGATATTTTGACAAGTCTTGAGATATTTATTTTGTGAAGAGGGATTTGGACCAATGGGAGGGTGACATGTGTCCCCCTCCAATTGTCATTACATGTTGGCTATGTATGATAAGTCTTTCAAGACTTTAGCTCACAACTTATATCTCAACTTTGAGACTTCATCTTCTCCCTTTCTCTCCAAGAATTTTCGAGAATCCTTTGAACCAAAAGTGAAGTTCAAGAATCACTAATTGTTACACCTCGTAGTTCCAGGAAACGTATAGGAGAATAGACGGGAGAACACAGACTTAAAAATTTGAACGAAAGAGAGAATTGTTTTCCAAAGGGAAAAATCTTCCGAACCTCGGGAAGGAAAATTGTTCGTTAATGAGAATCAGGTTCTCAAATTTGTTATTTGAGACTTTTAGAATTTATCGGAATTATGGAATTTTATTTTTAGAGTTGGATACGTGGGGCCCACCCGAGAAATTTTACATTTTTGTGGGCCCCACATGGGCTTGTTGGATGATGAAATAATTGACTAAGTCAAATAGTCAAGATAGCTTGAGATAATTGACCATATCCTAGCCTTCCATTTGGATTAATCCTAGCCCTTGATCTCATTATATATTACTACTACTAGTGCAAGACTAGATCATTCCAACACTTAGAAAAAATGAGCAAGACTTGTGTGCTCAAGAGAGCTCTCGGCAATACCCATTTTTCCACACAATTTTTTTTTTGCAATCTTGCTTCATAATTCACAATATTTAAACCTAAGATTTCTAGAGGTATTCTAAGGATATCCCAATACAAAAAATCCCGGAAAAATTACGTTATTACGTTAGTCGCAACATGAAACCCTAAGGGGTTTTTCATAGTTGGAGTTGGAACTTGAAGAGGAGTTCTTCATAAGCTTCTAAGGGCTGCTTGGAGTGGATTGGAACGTCAAGAAGAGGAGCTTCTAAGGGATGTTGTTTATTTCTGTTGTTATACGTTATGTGGTTATGTATGTTCAGCTGATTATCTCTGATGTATACCTGTACGGGTGTCCAGGTAGGGCACTAGTCGCGGGCCCGGGGTCGGGTCGTGACAAAAGTGGTATCAGAGCAGTTAGTTTTCGGAAATTGTCTACAGACCGTGTCTAGTAGAGTCTTGGTTATCGGTGTGTTGTGCACCACATCTATAACCAGGAGGCTGCAGGACATTTAGGATTGGTTTCCATTCTTCTCACTCTGAGATCGTGCGATAGAGCTGTGTTGTTAGGGTCGTCTCTCCCTAACGAGTTATATTGATTGCAGCTATGAGAAAGGCAGCAGTGACCTAGGAAGGATTATGTGGATTGCGTATCCAGGTTGGTAATAATTATAGTATAGTTGGTATTATGACATACAGCTATACAAAGTTATATATGAGGGTCAGACGCGTGTTGACTAGAATGATTTTAGATTACCAAGAATTGGTAAGGACTAATTAGATGTCGGGAAGGTATGCAACAATTTAATGAATTCTCATCAAGGTTTTACATGCTAATTTGAGATAATTAGGAGATGATGAGTTGTCTGAGAAGGTAATGAACCCTTAAGAAATCACGTTAAGGGACTTAATGGAAGACTATGTTAATAGATTAAGCTATGTAGTATGCTTAAGAGAATTGTACGGATGAGATCTGTATGGAGTAAGTATGGTTGTTGTGATCAAGACAACACGATTGGTTGATGTAGTAACTCCGAATTTGGAGGTCAGCATCAGTATGGAGGTTATGTACGTATGTTAGAATAAGTTTGGAAGTACGGAAAGGGAGCAACCAAGTGTAAAAGAATAGAGCCTGAATCCAAAAGAACCTTTCGAGGTAGCTACACCAGTGGGTGATTGGGTTGTAGCTGAGCAGGAACATAAGGATTGCCCGGTGATGATATACAATTGGCAGACCCTAGCAGACTTGATTTTAGTAAGTCTATGTGATTTGTTCATTTGAAGTAAATAAATTGATGTTGAAAGTATGTAGTACTTGAATTTGAAAGCCAAGAGACGGAGATAAGAACGTACGATCATTGAAGGATTTTATGTTAACTGCCCTTGGAGTTGTTTAGTGTGGTGGTCAGAGCCACGACTTTCCGAATGGTTTCAGAAAAATGCGCAAAGCAAGAATAAGATAAGTACGAGTGCCGCCTGCGGAAAACAGAAGATATCATTGGTAGGTCTTAAAAATCTATACGATTATAAGGCGGCGCTTGATGATTAGGATTATGAAAGGGATATAAACTCTCTCCCCCACATAAAATGATAGTTTTACGTATTATTGAGGGTTATGCGTACCCATATTATTAGGCCATAGATATGGGACTGGTAAAGTCTCTGGCTTCGTCATGCAAAAGGTTACAATTTTAGATAACCTTAGAAAAAAGTATTGGGTTGGGGAAATTGAGGACAACACTAGGAAATGATTGAAGAAGTGTCGTAAGGATTCAAATGCGGGTTGTACGCATGAATGAACCTGTATGATCAAGAATCAAGATAGAAGGAAAAATACGGGGAGATTTGTCACGACCCATTCCGGGGCCCGTGACTGGTGCCTTACCCGGGCACCCAAGTAGTCATACATCAGAGAAATCAGCGGAATATAAAACAACCAAGATATGAAACAGTATAAATAAGACACGCTTGGGAAAAGTTGCCTTCGGCATATATGTATATAAATACCCCAAAATGAGCGATTACATCCCAACCTTACAACAGTCTACTGCACTCTAAGAGTTTAAAACAACAATGGCGGGACAGGGCCCCGCCATACCCCTGAATGCAAATATCTACAACGACAGGGGACCATACCAAAATGCTAAGCCTCCGGAGAAACGGAGCTTTCCCAACGCTGAAACGGTGATCCTAAGAACGGGGATCAACAGTAGGAGTACATTTGCCTGCGGCATGAACGCAGCCCCCCGAAGGAGGTCAGTACGACAGGTACCAAGTATGTGAAACTGAAAATACTGTAAATGAAATCATAGTAGTCTATACAAAGCAGGAGACATGTATGATAACCAAAACTACGATTCACAATTAAGCGATCCGTCAAGTCGTGACTCACGCCTCAAAGTCATCATAAAACCGCACGGTAAGTAAATGCGAAGGCATAGCCGACTACTAAAACCCACAAGACAAACAAGGTCGTAAATCAGATCATGAGATCTGTCTGCATCACACATGATCAAAGTTGGCCACTCGCGCGATATCTAATGTGCGCGTCTAGCCCTGGAACTTCCCGTAGCTCCGCATGGGCCACTCCAATGGCCCGCATGAGGTATTCCCCACATCGAGGGTAGCTACTCCCCGACAGCGTCCTGGACTCGCCGTCCTTAGGGTAAGGCCAAGATTCACCCAAGTACACCTTATCCATCTACCACACCAACCAACACAAAATATCCTACCTACTCCCTTAAGCCCAAATCGTCCATAATGCCGTCCAAGGTGTCCAATGAGAGGGTGACAAGTGTCGCCTCTTGTTGGTCCAAAATGTTTCGTCTCGGAAAAATCCGCAAAAATTAGAAATGTCATAGCCGGAATTTTCCCTACGAAAGTCGTGAAAACGCTTTAAAAAAACGACTCTAACCGTGTTGTGAACAAAGTTTAATTCGCCAAGCCAAATCAAAAGTTTCAAATTTTCTCGCACGCCCCACGTACTACTCGAAATCTGACGGTATAACATTCTCCTCTCCTTAGAAACATTCGTCCAATGTTCCTTCTAAGTCTCAAACAAACACGCGCCAAGATAGTCTTCTACTATACTTACGAGAACAATCTGCCATACCGCCACGTAACCATCCGCGCAAAAATGCTTACATCAAAGTCCACGAAAACACCTCTAATCATCACCACAAAACACTTCTAACCGGGGTCTAAAATATACTTCCTTCGCACCTTCTCTTTACAAAAGAAATGATCACACCTATGCTCGCCATACATGCTCGCTTCTCTCTTTACTCGTCGTAGATACCACTTTGTCACTTTGCCTGAGGCATTAACCTTCTCAGCGACCAACAAATGGTACCACTTTTGTCACTTTGTCGCGACCGCGCTCCGACGACCCGACAAATGGTACCGCTGTCGCGATCCACGAGGATGTCGTGCACTCGAACTCTTACCACATTACGATACGGCCGGTTCCAAAACTCGGTTACTATCCCTAACGTGGTCATCATTAAGCGGGAACACTCTGGATGGATCTCGATACTTTCCGAACATAATAATGAAAGATCGGACGTCTCGCCTCCTAAGTCGGACTAAAGCTAACATATAGGCAACTGGCCTATCCTTCACATGAACTCAAAAGGGCCCAAAGTAACACGGGCTAAGTTCCTTTGTTATACCAAAACTCACACCCTAACCACGATTACCGGAACAAGCTCAACCAACTATCTCGAACCTTGCCAACATCGAACCAATCGGCCAAGAACTTACACTTCCGCCCTACAAGGCTTCAAAAGGCGACATCCGAACACCGAAATGGTAGCTTAAACACTACCTCCACAGGAGACAACAATCCCACAACTATCCCCGAAATCCAAACACCGGCCCGAGGCGAATGCGACTGAGACTCACCAGTTCTTAACACATGCTTGGCAAAACTTCCGAACAACAACAAATTTCTACCTGGCTCCACTGTCACATAAGGTGAAGGTAGGCACCCCGTGCAGCCTTACAACCTTTCGGATAACTCAACACAATGAGTAAACGGTCACGATCAAGAACACGATGGGTCGCCCCATCGACCACCACCGGTCGAACGCATCCACGAACTCGCTGACGTTAACTAAACTTGGGCCTAACACCTCACAACCCTAACCCAAGGCGGGACCACCACAACCTGACCCCACCACCAAACCTACCGCGGTTGACCCGCAACGTGGCCTCAACCCGACCCGCAACGCGCACAATACTAGCTCCCGATTCTAACAATCTCACAAATCACGTTTGAAAACCTAGCGGTCTTCTTAGCTCAACTACCCCCTTTATTCCACACTACCAGGGACCTATCCCAAACATAATTCACGTGCACTATGCACTCCGATAAGGGTCAAACATAACACTACACCTTTCTCGAGATGGCCTCACCTCTAAGGTCTCTACGTAAAAAGCTCTAAGGCTCACACCTTCTCTATCCCCCAAAATCTTACTCGGTTAAACAACCATGATCTAATCACGACTAACACACTGTTATCAGAACATAGCACTTAAGGTATACTCACCTTATCACACATACTGATCTCTAGAGGGTTAAAGATATATCTATATTCTTCGCTTCACTCCTTAGTCGTTCAAATCAAACACGCCTGCAGGCGATAGCTAAGGAAGATGACGAACTACCCACCTATCCTGAAGGGTTAGTCCTCCTACTAGGACACTCTCTCGTCACATGGCCCTGACGGCCGCAGTTACAACAAGTACCAACTAAAAGACGACATTCCCGATGGCGTCACACATGCGAACCGAAGCCACGGAGTTACGACCAACTCTCGCATACTCGAACGTCCCGATATCCGTGGAAGACCACTCTGCACTGGCGGAGGTGCATATCAAATCTGCTGGTGAGGCGACTTGCCTCGAAAGTTACCAAAGGACCTTGCTGCTCTGGCCCTCCTCTGCTGTCCTTCGTTAACCCGTCGATCTCTACGCTGCTGCCAAGCGATAAGCCCGCATACGTGCCATGCTCAAGCCCAATCAAGAATTACTCTTGCACAACCTCTTTAGATAGTCCTCAAGACTCGCGTACATCGGTATACTCGTAGCCAAATCTATAGCTAGTAATGGTCGCCTTTGCAATCTAAATTCTCTGTTCCTGGCCGTGGAAGGTTCAATGTCATGGCCGCAGAGGAATCGCCGCCAGATTAAACTCTGCTGGGCTAGTGGCGTCACAAAACTCCTCGAATGAAGCACCACCCGGGTGATGATTGGGCTGTGCCCACGTAACCCTCTCAGACTTACTCGCAGCCTCGCCGGCGCTTGCCTCCCTGCCCGGGTTGCCTACGCGGAGGCATAGCGGTAAGGGAAAGAAATCGTTAGATGGTCCAACTTACAACACGCCTCTAAGGCACGATCTCGAGTGAGAAGAATAGAAACCAATCCTAAAATATCCTATAGCCTCGATTATTGGTGTGGTGCACAACACACCGATAATCAAGACTCTACCGATACGGTTCAGATACTTTCCGAGGATTAAGCGCTCGATACCACTTTTGTCACGACCGATTCCGCCCGTGATCGTGCCTACCCCGCACCCTAGTGATAAAACATCGAGTAATCAATGAACATAAAGCGATACAAGACATATTATGAAATATGAAACAATAATCTGAGAAAACTTGCCTTTCGTATATATAAATGACAACTTTTTCAACATGAACAGTTTAATCCTTTTACAAACCCCGCCCACAACAGATTACTGCACTTACGAATGATATGACAACCGTGGCGGGACAGGGGCCCCGCCAAACCACGAATGTAAACACTTACTACGACAGGACTATACCACCGATAAGCCTCCGAGAAACGGAGCTTCCCAACGCTAAATCGTGACTCGAGAGCTAGGATCAACGATCGGTGTACTCAACTGCGGCATGAACGCACTTCGGCGAGGTCGATAACAGTACCGAGTATGTGAAATCAAAATATCAAATGGAATCATAGTAGTCTATATAAAGCGAGACATGTATGATAACAAAACTACGCTCACAATAAACAAGCGGTATATCAAGTCGGGGACTCGCGCCTCAAAGTCATCACTCGACATAACAATGGGTCTCACGCCCACAACATCAATCATGCCCGTGGAATACCTTCCTCATCGCCGGCGATTTATGATATAAAAGCACCAAGGAACACATGAACACCGAGTCCCACTGCGTTATAATAACACCGTGCGGTAAGTGCGAAGGCATAGCCGACTACTAACACCACGCACCAACAAGGTCATGGCGTATCAGATTATAAGATCTATCTAGACCGTCACATGATCAAAGCTGGCCACTTGCCCGCAGTATCTAATGTGCGCGTCTAGTCCTGGAACTTCCCGCAGCTCCGCATAGGCCAATCTCATTGGCCCGCATGAGGTATTCCCCGCATCGAGGGTAGCTACTCCCAAGATCGTCCCGACTTCGCATCCGCACGTGCCACATGGACCGCATGCCCATAAAGGACGACACTAACACGGAACTCGTAGCTCGCGATAGCCCACAGGACTGCATGAGGTATTCTCGAATCATAGGTCCATCGACCCGCTGAGTCTACCCCGCACGGAGGCAGCAACCGGAATCATCTCAAGAGATGAGTGATGTAAAATACTAACATAACCTTATCGTTAAACAACATAAGCACAACAAAGGAAAAACCCCTTTACACAAACATCACAAGATACTAACACACGTAGCATCCTAGCATGTTTACTTATCAATCAACAAGAAAGTATTACAAGGCTATCACAAACCAACACAATCAAGTTATACACACAAGGTACTTTCTATTATATGCCCACAAGTTCGGGTTTTATCCCCAAAGTACTTCATACATTAACTCTTTAAAAGATACGTTACTTTCACAATGTCACACAATACAGTAGTATAAAAATAGAGTGACTATCTTTTTAAAGTAAATCAATTACTTCTCTTTGTAATATCAAGTAGTAACATTCTTTTCCAATGTTCAAGTTTGCCTAATTTCCAATGTTCAAGTTTGCCTAATTTCCGATGTTCACGTTTCTTATCTTAGAAGGTTTTGTAGTTCATAGTCTTATTCCTTTAAGAATATAATTCTCTTTTAAACTATCTGAGAAACATAAGCCTTATATGTGAGAAGGATATTCTTGTTTATAACAATCTTATTACAGCAACCATGATCTAGGAAATATCATTTTGTCTCATCTTAGCTTCTATGCAGATGGAAGTTTCTACTGGTTTTAATAATACTTAATTATTCAAAACATTTTCCTTTTATTAACGCTGCAGTGGTTTGTCGATACACATTCTGATTTCCGAAATCAGTAAAACATTCTTAAGCCGTTATACCTAACTTCCCATAAAGCTAGTATAACTCTTAAGTTTTCAAAAACCAAGTATTACTTCAAGTTCTCTATTAACACATAACAAGCCGCTTATAGTTCAAATCGCTACCTTTTAAAACCACAAGTATTTTCTTACCAACATAAAGTCATTTATAGCGAGCTTCCCATAAAGCCGTTATAACACTTTATGTTTTAAACCAATCAAATACATTTAGCACATGTACGTCTCTACCGTACTACATAGTTCACACATATCATGCTAGAAGAGATAGGAAGAGGTTCACATACCTCGCGACGAGTATCGACTAATAGCAAAACGCTCAAGTACTTCCAAACGCTCGCTACTTAAGCCAAGTAGATCGCGCCACACGTAGTACTTCAACCTATAAGGCCACAAGGCGCTTATTAACATTTAGGTCTAATCGTAGAATATTCTACGTAAAATTCGCGACCTCCCGCAACAGAAATCTCTCTCTCTATCGAGGCCGGCTACCAAGCCAACCCGGGGGGGGGGTTATACATCTAACCCTAACGGTACAATTCTACTCCACGGTACTACAACACAAGTCTAATGTAATACACCATGTAATTACGATTCGATTCTTCTTTAAATTCAGCTTAAGTCAAAGACATTGCAGTAAGTTTTATTCAGCTTAAGTCGCAAGACATTGCCGATAACTATGTTGATACTATATATAGCATACTTCAACTATATAATCTAACAACATGTAATTTCCAATTACAATAGGGGGACAAGATATTTACCTCGATAAGCCCATAATTATCCAAGTATAAAGTCGATCCTGGGCAATCGTTTAGCTCCAACTCCGCGCGCTCCAACCCGCTCCAAACTACCCTTAGAAGTTCTAACCAACTTCTACATACTACTCCAACAAACCATGGAGATTTTCCTTAGGGTTTCGATTTGGTGACTGACGGGAAGTATAATAGTATATCTGGGCTTTTCGTATAGGTATAACCTTAGAATACTACAAGGTATAAGGCTAAGGTAATTTGGGCATTATAACAATACTTTTGAGAGTATTTCTACCAAGAGAGGGGGGTATTATACGAAAGCAACTAGGCTAGGGGTACCCCAGCCACACTACTGGGAGGGTATACCCTCGGCAAAGGCCTCTAGGAGAGGGGGAGGCCTCTTGGCCGAACTCAACACAAAGGGGAGGGAGAAGATTTAACACTTAGGAACATTTAGGAATGGATGAATAAGTCTTCAAAGGGATGGGTATTTATAGGCCAAGTGAAGGCCAACCAATGGCCAAGATTGAGCCAAGTGCTACACAAGTGTAAGGCCAAGATTCACCCAAGTACACCTTATCCATCTACCACACCAACCAACACAAAATATCCTACCTACTCCCTTAAGCCCAAATCGTCCATAATGTCGTCCAAGGTGTTCCAATGAGAGGGTGACAAGTGTCGCCCTCTTGTTGGTCCAAAATGTTTCGTCTCTCGGAAAAATCCGCAAAAATTAGAAATGTCATAGCCGGAATTTTCCCTACGAAAGCTGTGAAAACGTTTCGTCGAAAAACGACTCTAACCGGGTGTTGTGAACAAAGTTTAATTCGGCCAAGCCAAATCAAAAGTTTCAAATTTTCTACGTACGTCCTTACGTACCTACTCTGGAAATACGGGGTATAACACTCCACAGGAGACAACAATCCCCACAACTACCCCTGAAATCCACGCACTGGCCCGAGGGCGAATGCGATTCCGAGACTCACCTGAGTTCTTAACCCTGCTTGGTAAAAACTTCCAGAAACCAAAAACAGTAGTACCACTGGCTCCACCATGCGCCATAAGGTGAAGGTAGGCACCTCGCACCTTACAACCTTTCTGATATATCATCTCGCATAACCCTCTGCCGAGTAAACGGTCTTTGCTAGAAGACAAGACGGCTGACCTCCTCGGCCCGACTACTGGTCGAATGCATCCACGAATTCATACGTTGGTTAACTAAACTCGGGCCTAACACCCTCGTGACCCTACCACAAGGCGGATCCATCACAAACTGACCCCACCACCAAACATGCCGCGGGTTGACCCGCAACGTGGCCTCAACCCGACCCGGCAACGCGCAAGACATTAGCTCCCCGAACCGGAAAACTCTTACTAATCACGTTACGAAAACCTAGCGGTCTTCTTAGCTCAACTACCCTCTTCCATCCCACACTATTCAGGGACTTATCCCACAAACATAGCTCACGTGCGCAATGCACTCCGATAAGGGTCAACCACAACACTACACCTTTTCTCGAGATGGCCTTACCTCTAAGGTCTCCACGTATAACACTCTAAGGCTCACACTTTCTCTATCCCCCAATCTTACTTGGTTAACTAACCAAGATTTCTAATCACCATTTACACAATGCTATTAGAATATAACACTTAAGGTATACTCACCTGATCACACATACTAATCTCTAGAGGGTTAAGGATAAATATACTCACCTGATCACACATACTAATCTCTAGAGGGTTAAGGATAAACACTGTACTCACCGCCCACTCCCTTAAGTCATTCTAATCAAACACGCCTGCAGGCGTAGCTAAGGAAGGTGGCGACTACCCATCGATCACGAAGGCTAAGTCCTCCTACAAGGACACTCTTTCGACATCGACTCGGCGGTCGTAGTAAAACAAGTACTAACTAAAGATGACATTCCCGGGATGGCGCATCACACTGTGAATCTTGGGGAAAAATCAATCGGTTGGTGGAACCTACGTGTAGCCGTGGAACCAAGCTCGAGCTCGACCAACTCTGCATACCGAGCGCCCGAACTCGTGGAGGACCTTTCGCATGGTGGATGCATAATCTAATCTACGTGAGGTGACTCGCCTCAAAAGTTACTAAAGGACCTTGCTTCCTCGCCCTCTTCTGTCGCCCGTTAACCCGTCGATCTCTACGTTTCTTGGCTCGCTGCGCATAAGCCCGCATACGTGCCATGCTCAAGCTTCAATCAAGAACTTACTCTTGCACAACCTTCGTTGATATTCATCAAGACTCGCGACATCGGTATACTCGTAGCCAAATCCATAGCTAGTAACAGGTCGCTTTGCAATCTATATTCACCGTTTCCTGGCCGTGGGCGAAGGTTCAAATATCATGGCCACGAGAGAATCGCCGCCAGCTAAACTCGCTGGGGCTAGTGACGCCGCAGAACTCTCCGAATGAAGCACCACCAAGGTGATAATTGGGCCTGTGCCCACGTAACCCTCTCAGATTTACTCGCAGCCTCGGCCGCCTTGCCCTCTGGGCGGGTTGCTATGCGGAGGCATAGCGGTAAGGAAAGAAATACGTTAGAGGTCCAACTTACAACACGGCTCTAAGGCACGATCTGAGTGAGAAGAAATAGAAACCAATCCTAAATATCCTATAGCCTTCGATTATTGGTGTGGTGCACAACACACCGATAATCAAGACTCTTGATCGATACGTCAGACACTTTCCGAGGATTAATCGCTCGATACCACTTTTGTCACGACCAACCGGCCCGTGGATCGTGCCTTACCGGGCACCCTGGTGATACAACATCGAGTAATCAACGGAACATAAAACACATACATGAAATCAATGTAAGACAAGGAAATAAGAAGACAAAGCAACTAAAAACGATTACGTCAGATATATAAATAACAACTCTTTCCAAATGAGCAGTTTAATCCTTTTTACAAACCACGCCTCAACAAGATTTTCAGACCTCTACGAATGATATGACAACAACGACGGATGCGGGGCCGCCATACCCCGAATGTAGCACCTACAACAACAGGGACTATACGAAGATAAGCCTCCGAGAAGGAGCTTTCCCAAACGCTGAATCGTGACCCTAAGAGCGAGGATCAACAATCGTGTACCTCAACTCGCGCATGAACGCACTTCAAGGAGGTCAAGATAACAGTACCAAGTATGTGAAATCAAAATATCGTAAATGAAATCATAATAGTCTATACAGCAGAGACATGTATGATAACCAAACTACTGATTCCAATAAATAAGCGATATGTCTAGTCGTGACTCACGCCTCAAAGTCGTCACTCCAATATAACAATGGGTCTCACGCCCACAACACCAATCATGCCCGTGGAATACCTTTCCTCATCCGCCAATGATAGAAAAGCACCAAGAAATACACATGAACAGCAGTCCCACTGTGTCCAAATAAAATAAAGATATGGTAAGTAATGGCGCATAGCCGACTACTAACACCGCAGACTAACGGTCATAAATCAGATCATGATATCTGTCTGCACCACACATGATCAAAGCCGGTCGCCGCTCGCAATATCAAATGTGCGCGTCTAGCCTGGAAACTCCCGCAGCCCGCATAGGCCAATCTCATAGGCCCGCATGAGGTATAACCCCGCATCGGTAGCTACTCCGGCATCGCCCCGACTCGCATCGCATAGCCACATGCACCGCATGACCATAAAGGCCGCACACTAACTCGAACTCGTAGCTCGCAGATAGCCCCCGGGACCCGCATGAGGTATCCTCGAATCATGGTCCTGCATCGCTCGAGTCTACCCCGCGTCGGAGGCGCCTTAACCCGGAAACACGGTGAGTGGTATAATACCAACATAATGATTTATCGTTTAAACAACATAAGCACAATCAAGGAAAACACCTTTACACAAACATCACGAATACTAACACACGTAGCATCCTAATATGATTACTTATCAAAACAACACGAAGGTATTACTGTGCTATCACAAACCAATACAATCAAGTTATTCACACATAAGGTACTTTCTACTATATGATTAACGAGATCGGGGTTTTATCCCCAAAGTACTTTATACAATAACTCTTTAAAGATATGTTACTTTCACAAAAGTCACACAATACGTAGTATATAACAATAGAGTGATTATCTTTTAAAGTAAATCAATTACTTCTCTTTGTAAAATCAAGTAGCAACATTCTTTTCCAATGTTCAAGTTTGCCTAATTTCCAATGTTCAAGTTTCTCATTTTAGAAAGGTTTCGTAGTTCATAGTCTTATTCATTTAAGAATATAATTCTCCTTAAACAACTGAGAAACATAAGCCTTATATGTGAGTAGGATATTCTTGTTTATAACAATCTTATTACAAAGAACATGATCTAGGAAATATCATTTTGTCTCATCTTAGCTTCTATGCAGATGGAAGTTTCTACCGGTTTTAATAATACTTAATTATTAAAAACATTTCCTTTATTAACGCCGCAGTGGTTTGTCGATACACATTCGATTTCCAAAATCAAGAAACATTC
The DNA here is from genome assembly GCA_029844215.1 of Przewalskia tangutica. Classification (NCBI taxonomy): domain Eukaryota; kingdom Viridiplantae; phylum Streptophyta; class Magnoliopsida; order Solanales; family Solanaceae; genus Przewalskia; species Przewalskia tangutica. The sequence continues at coordinate 82,671,705 of CM056720.1, read as the reverse complement.
TTAAGTCGTTATACCTAACTTTCCATAAAGCTAGTATAACTCTTAAGTTTTCTAAAAAATCAAGTATTACCTCTTCTTTCAAAATGATTCAAAAATCTTTGAAATACTTCAAGTTCTTTATTAACACATAACGAGCCGCTTATAGTTCAAATCGATTACCTTTTAAAACCACAAGTATTTTTCTTACCAACATAAAGTCGTTATAACCAACTTCCCATAAAGCCGTTATAACACTTTATGTTTTAAACCAATCAAATACATTTAGCACACGTGACGCTTCACCGTACTACATAGTTCACACATATCATGCTAGAAGAGATAGGAAGAGGTTCACATACCTCGCGGCAGTATCGACTAATAGCAAAACGCTCCAAGTACCTCCAACCGCTCGGCTACTCCTTGCCAAGTAGATCGCGCCATACGTAGTACTTCAACCTATAAGGCCACAAGGCGCTTATTAACATTTAGGTCTAATCGTAGAACATTCTACGTAAAATTCGCAAAGACTCTCCCGCAACAACAGAAATCTCCTCCTCTATCGGGGCCGCTACCAAGCCAACCAGGGTTATACGCCTAATCCGACGCACAATTCTACCCCACGTAAACGCTTACACAAGTCTCATCAGAATACACCTATGTAATTACGTCAAGACTCTTCTTCGAAAAGGTTTCTTATTATTCAGCTTAAGTCAAAAGACATTGACGATAAAAACGTTCAGTACTTTATATATTATACTTCAACTATATAATATTAATACATTTAATTTACAATTATAATATTGGTACAAGATATTTACCTCGATAAGACCATTTTTATCCGAGTTTAAATGTCGATCCTGAGCAAGGTTTAGCTCCTACTCCGTGCGCTCCGACCCGCTCCAAACAACCCTTAGAAGTTCTAACCAACTTCTACTAATAACTTCAACTACGGGTGATGATTTACTTAGGGTTGCGGGGGGGGGGGGGGTACCCCACGGCTAGCACCCCAAGGAGGGGGGGTGTCTACCCCTCGGCCTACCCCACTAGGGGGGGGGACTCTCGGCCAAGGGCCTCACAAGGGGGGGAGAAAGAGAGCTTTCAAGACTTAGGCAAATTTATGGATGAAGAAGTCTTCAAAGGGAGAGGGTATTTATAGGACAAGCCAAGGCCAACCAATGGCCAAGATCTTGCCAAGTGCAAGGCAAGTGTAGGGCCAAGATCTTGCCAAGTGCACACTAGCCAACTAACACAAAAATATCCTACCAACCCTTGACCACAAAGGCCACACTTTCGGCCACCACTATTACCGCCCAAGGTGTTCCAATGAGAGGGTGACAAGTGTCGCCCTCTTGTTGGTCCAAAATGTTTCGCCTCTGAAAATCCGCAAAAAATAAAAATGACATAGCCGTAATTTACCCTACGAAAGCTGTGGAAACGTTTCGTCGAAAAACGACTCTAAACGGGTGTTGTGAACAAAGTTAATTCGGCCAAGCCTATGTAAAAGTTCAAATTTTCTACGTACGTCCTTACGTACATACTCTGGAAATACGGGGTATAACAAAAGTATTACAAGACTATCACAAATCAATACAATCAAGTTATTCACACAAGGTACTTTCTACATTATGTTAACAAGTTCGGGTTTTTAGCCCCAAAGTACTTCATGTATTACTCTTTTTAAAAGATCCGTTTCTTTCACAAAAGTCACACAATACCCGTAGTATAAAAAAATAGAGTGATTATCTTTTGAAGTAAATCAAAACACTTCTCTTTGTAAAATCAAGTAACAACATTCTTTTCCCAACGCTCAAGTTTGCCTAATTTCAATTACTCAAATTTCCCATTTTCGAAAGGTTTCGTAGTCATAGTTTTAATCCTTTAAAACAATTTGAGAAACATATACCTTATGTGTGAGTAGGTTATTATTGTTCATAACAATCTTATTACAGCAGCCATGATCTAGGAAATGTAATATCATTTTGTCTCATCTTAGCTCCTATGCAGATGGAAGTTTCTACTGGTTTTAATAATACATTATTAGTCAAAACATTTCCCTTTATTAGCGCTGATGTGGTTTGTTCGACATTCATTCTGATCGGTAAGACATCATTCCTTTGAAAACCAAAAATACTATTTACTCACGAATGAGGTTTCACACTTTTTCACATTAGTATAATTAAGTCAAGTCTCTTATTTTCTTAAATCAATAAATTATTCTTTTTATCACTCTTAAGCCGTTATACCTAACTTCCCATAAAGCTAGTATAACTCTTAAGCTTTTAAAAACCAAGTGTTACTCTTAAAAGGTTTCTTAATTCTTTTGAACTACTTGATTCTTTTTATTCAGCTTAAGTCAAAAGACATTGCCGTAATTATTATTCAGCTTAAGTCCAAGACATTGCCGTAATTATTATTCAGCTTAAGTCCAAGACATTGCCGTAATTATTATACTGATTAACACACGACGCCTACCGTACTATATACATATTCTTTAAAATATCATGCTCAAGAGGATAGGAAGAATCACATACCTTCTGCGAAATCCACCGCCAAGTTGAATATGTTGCGCGGCAGAGAATCGACCTATAATACCAACACGCCTATCAACGCTCAGATCAGATCGCATAAAGTTCTAAGCAGAGGGTTCGCTATTCTATGGACATTTGGGCAGCACTTCCTACCCGTGAGCTACTCAAGTCTCATCAGAAAACAAATTCCATGTAAGTCTGCTCTATTATTCTTCTTTAAACCCTTCACCGTGATATCACCAATTCTATTCTTTAATATCCTTCTAAGTATTAATACTTATTCCTATACTTCTACAAAGACGTATATTCTAATTACAAAAGGAGGATAAGGTTATTTACCTCGGTAAGCCCAATAATATCCTAGATAAAAGTCATACCGAGCAAGGTTTAGCTCCTAAGTTGTACGCTCCAGAGTCTAAGAAAACCTTAGAAGTTCTTCACAACTTCTACTAAGGACTAAGGGATTTGGGCTAGGTATTTTGGGCATTATAACAATACTAAGGCAACTTTTCTACCAAGGGATGGGGTAGATTTCGGCTAGGCTAGAGGGGGATTAGCCTCGGCTAAGCTTCTCAAGGGGGGGGGGGGGGAGGTGTGTTGGACGAAAAGGCTTAAGGGAGAGGAGAGGATTTTAGACTTGGAAAGTTTGTTTGTGGATGAAGAACTCTTCATCACAAGAGGGGTATTTATAGGTCAAGGGATGGCCAACCAATGGCCAAGATGATGCCAAGTGCAAGGCAAGTGTAGGGTGAGGATTTGGGCAAGTGTCCATTCTATCTACTACACAAAAATATCCTACCAACTCCATGACAAAATAGCCAACCCAATCGGCCCTATAGACGCCTCAAGTCCATCAATTGGAGGGTGACAAGTGTCGCCCTCCCGTTGGCCCAAAGTGTTTCGTCTCTCGGAAAAATCCGCAAAAATTAGAAATGACATAGCCGGAATTTATCCTACGCGAGTTGTGTAAAACGTTTCGTCGAAAAACGACTCTAATCGGGTGTTGTGCACAAAGTGAAATTCGGCCAAGCCACCTGGGGGGGGGGGGGTGACACGTGTCTCCCTCCTACTCGTCCAAAATATTTCATCTTCCGAAAATATCCACAATGGCCAAAATCTCGAAAACAAAGTGGCCCCACAAAATCAGAATTTCTCCCGTGGGCCCCACGTGACCATTTCCGAAAATAAAATTCCATAATTCTCTAATATTCCAAGAAGTCCGAATACCAAATCTGGGAATCCAATTCCCATTAACGAACCTTTTTCCTTCACAAAAACCGGAAACTTTTCCGTGGAAAAATCACCTCTTTCTTCCTTTCCAATTTCAATGTCGTATTCTCGTACGTACGTCCTCGCATACATACCCTGGAACTACGGGGTATAACAATAAGAGACCCCAGGACAACGTGAAATGGAAAATAAAGGTAAGACGAGCAGACACTCGAACGATGAGAGACATAATCATGACAAGATAAGAAATCTTGGTAAGCCATTGGATTATGTAATACCGTGAATTGAGGTTGAACACCGGACTATAAGCTATATGAGCTGGGGAGAATAATAGGATTACTACTTGACGAGATCAAGGAAATCTCCCCCTAGATTGTGATCGACAGAAAGTCATAGCCATGAGGCAAGTGAAGGAATTTGAATCAAAGTATGGTAACCAAGTTTGGTTGCAACAGAAGATTGGAAACAAGAATCATGATTAAGATTGTATCGTGCCCGAATATTTCGGAAGTGTGAGAAGGGCTTCCAGTTATTGGAAGATAAGTTGACTACGACTACAATTCTAACCCCTCCTGAGGGACTAAAGGGTTAGGTTATTATTGTAACACTTTGAGTGTTGGGCTAGGTTGTGTGCTGATGCAGCACGGTAAGGTTATATAGCCTATGCTTCCCTGCAGCTAAGGGAGCATAAGCGGAGTTACCCTAGCCACGAATTAGAGTTTGCAGCAGTTATTCATGCCTTGAAAATTTGGAGGCATTAGTTATGTGGAGCTCATGTGGATAGTTATGCAGACCACAAGAGTCTCCAGTATATCTTCTGACGTATGGCCGAAATTGCGCAGACTGGTTATAGTTGCTTAGGGATTATGATGTTGACATCCTATACCACCCGAGAAAGCCAATGTGATTACGATGCTCTTAGTCGTAGATCTATGGGTAGTCCGCCGATGGACAACCGTGATAGATAGGATATGGTCCGTGAGATTCATCGCCAGCAAGCCTAGAGGTTCGACTGGTTGATTCTGATAATGGTGGAGTTCAGATACGCGAGGTTGCCGAGTCTTCCCTCGATGAGCAGGTGAAGAGGCGACAGTATAAGGATCCAGTTCTAGTTCGGATTTGAGATACGGCTCTACGAGAGGAGGGCCTGCTTGGGTAGCACCGATAAAGTGTTATGATATGAGGATAGATTGTGTGTGCCCGATGCTGCAGGATTTGTCAGCAGGTTTTAGGGGAGGCACGCAATGCTCATTACTCTATTTGTTCGGGATCTACTAAGATGTATCATGACCTCAGATGTATGTATTGGTAAAATGGCCTAGAGAGGGACGTAGCAGAGTTGTTGCTCAGTGTCTAATTGGCAGCAGGTCAAGGGTGAGCATCAGAAGCCCAGTGGGCTATTATCGATGATTGAGATCCCGACTTGGTAGTGAGAGGTGATTGATATGGATTATGTTATTAGGGTTGCATCGTACTCGGAGGAAGTGTGACTCCTTATGGGTTATAGTAGACAGTGACAAAATCAGCCCATTTTCTTCCTACGATCACTTACTCGGCTGAGGATTATGCTAGATTATTTAGCAGGAAGATTGTGAGACTGCACGGGGTTCCTACATTATGATGTCAGACAGATGAGCTCAGTTTACGGATAACTTCTGGAGGTTTTCCAGAAAGGGTTAGGGACACAGGTGAGTCTCAGTGTTGCATTTCACCCTCAGACCGACGGACATGCAGGGCACGTTATCCAGACACTTGATGATAGGTTGCGGGCCTGTGTTATTGATTTCAGGGGTAGCTGGAAGGATCTTTTGCCTCTCGCGAGTTGCGTATAATACCCGTTACCACCCCCGTATTCAGATGGCCCGGTATGAGGCTTTGTATGAAAGAAAGTATAGATCGTCGGTTGGTTGGTTTGACGTAGGCGAGGTTCAGTTAATTGGCCCAGACTTGATTCAGTGGGCTGTGGATAAGGCGAAGCTTATCCAGGAAAGATTATTAGCAAGCTAAGAGTCCACATAAGCTTTATGCAGAGAATCGACGTCGACACTTAGAGTTTCAGATTAACAATGAAATCTTCTTAAAGGCATCACCCATGAAGGGGGTGATAAGGCTTGGTAAGAAAGAGAAACTAAGCCCACGGTACATTGGGCCTTATCAGATTGTCCGTAGAGTATGCAAGGTTATCTATGAGTTAGATATGTGTCCGCTTGGGAGGCATGTACATCCGATCTTCCATGTCGTTATGTTATGAGAGGGTATCAGAGATCCATCCAGAGTTTTCCGGTTAATGATGTCCAAGTGACAGAGGGTTTATCGGTTGAGGAGAGTCCAATAGCGATACTTGATCGCCAGGACAGGCGACTACGGACTAAGGACGAGGCTTCCGTCAAAGTCTTGTGGCGGAATGATATTGAAAGAGAAGATGATTTGGGAAGCCGAGGAGGACATGAGGAAGAGTACCCACACTTGTTCTCTACACCTACAGGAAATTCGCTTCCCCACTTGTCAATGTTAGATTGATGTGTTTGCCTAAGTATTATTATGTGGCATATGTGATTATGTAAGGTATGGTTAAAGGGAACTATGTCGTTATCTAATTAGATTGGACTCCGAAAGAACATTCGGGGATGAATGTTTCTAAGGGGGGAGAATGTTACACCCCGTAATTCCAGGAAATGTATAGGAGAATAGACAGGAGAACACAAACTTATAAATTTGAATGAAAGAGAATTGTTTTCCAAAGGGAAAAATCTTCCGAACCTCGGGAAGGAAAATTGTTCGTTAATGAGAATTAGGTTCTCAAATTTGTTATTTGAGACTTTTAGAATTTATCAGAATTATGGAATTTTATTTTCAGAGTTGGATACGTGGGGCCCACCCGAGAAATTTTACGTTTTTGTGGGGCCCACGAGGTTTCCGATATTTTGATCAATTATGGAAATTTTGAGAAACGAAATATTTTAGACCAATGGGAGGGCGACACGTGTCACCCTCCACATGGGCTTGTTGGATGAAGAAATAATTGACTAAGTCAAATAGTCAATATAGCTTGAGATAATTGACCACATCCTAGCCTACATTTGGATTAATCCTAGCCCTTGATCTCATTATATATTACTACTACTAGTGCAAGACTAAATCATTCCAACACTTAGAAAAAATGAGCAAGACTTGTGTGCTCAAGAGAGCTCTCGGCAATACCCACTTTTCCACACAAAATATTTTGTAATCTTGCTTCATAATTCACAATATTTAAACCTAAGATCCCTAGAGGTATTCTAAGGATATCCCAATACAAAAAATCCCGGAAAACTACGTTATTACGTTAGTCGCAACATGAAAACCTAAGGGATTTTTCATAGTTGGAGTTGGAACTTGAAGAGGAGTTCTTCATAAGCTTCTAAGGGTTGCTTGGAGTGGATTGGAATGTCAAGAAGAGGAGCTAAAGTTGCTAAGGATCGACTTTGAATCTTGGATTAGATTTAGGCTTATTGAGGTAATAATCTTCGTCTCACTATTGTAGTTGAAGATTCCATGTTATGAAAGTGATAGATGATCATGAGATATATATTATGAAGATTGATAAGTGTTATGGAATATTGGAAGCCTAAAATCCGAAAAGTTCATGTTAGCCTTTAATATTGTAATTCAATTTAATTGTTAGTTACAATCGTCGCATGTTATAGAAGAAAAGAATTATAGTTGTTAGAATTGTTAGTATGTATATAACATGTTGGAATAACGACTAGGACTAAAAAGGAAATTGAAAGAGAATTGATGTTGTTGTAGCCGATAATGGCCATTGAATTATTGGACTGTTTTATACAATTGTGGGGCAGAATGTTACACGTCCTGTTAGGCATGTAATCCCCTTTGATTAGTTGATTGGTTGAGCCTTAAATGTGGCATGTTGGTTATTGATTTTCGGGCATTGAAAAAGATGGAAAAGTACGTAGAAACAAAGGAAGTGCTGCCCAATTTTCCGTAGAATAGGAAGATTTACACTTAGAATATTCTACGTTGGAAAGCTAGAAGTTGATAGACGTATTATGGTCATTATAGGTTGACATTCTACATGCGGCATATTCAACTTGGTAAGTAGATTAAGTCGGAGAGGTATGTGAACTCTTCCCTATCTCTTGAGCATGAGTATTTACAAAGGTATAGTACGGTAGACGTACGTATTTTGAGTGGACTTGGTTTCAGTTTGGTATCCTTGCCTTGATTTCGAAAAGTGAAGTAACTCGGCTTTTAAAAGTATATGTTACTTGATGTTACATGTAAAGATTACTTGACTTGAAAAGAATAATATACATGATTTGGAAAAGTATGGGTTACTTGAACTATTTTAAAGTTAAGATACTTGATTTCTAAAGTCAAGGAACTTGAAGTATTCTGGAAGTTATGAAACTTGATTTGAAAGTATATGATACTTGGTTTCAAAAGTATAAGTCTCTTGGTTTCAAAGAGGAACGTAATTGTCTTGATTTGTCTAAAACATAAAGAGTTATAACGACTTATGGGAAGTTAGTTATAACGACTTTATGGAAAGTTAAAAGAATGGTTTACTTGATCGATTTCAAAAGAGGATCAAAGACTTGATTTAAAGAAGGGTAACTTGTTTAAAGGGATAAGTTACTTAAGTTTCGAAAATGGAAGAATTGATTTCAACCCCTTGAAATGAATTTCTAAAGGCGTAGTAACTTGATATGGAAAGTAGACATGCCTTGATACTCGGGTGTTAGTATCTTGGGGTTTTTATATGAAAAAGAGTGATTTTAAAAGAATAGAAGTACATAGTACTTTGGGTTAAATTCCCGGATTTTTCATGACATGTTAGTGCCTTAAGTTAAATAAAATGAGAGTGCATGCTAATTAAGTCTAATAAGAAGTTAAGGGATTTCTTAACTTGTTTATGTTATGTATGATAGCCGGTTGTGCTAGTGTTATGTTATTCTTACCGGGTAAACCCCCGGGTTACTACTTATTCCATGGATTTGCTACCCATGATGTGAGTGCGGAGTTTGTACTCATTGCGGGTCCACCGGGCCTATGCGGGTAAAATAGTCCTATGCGGGTGAAATAGTCCCATGCGGAGCAAATTGCTCCATTGCGGGTCCACAGAACCTATGCGGGTGAAATAGTCCCAGGAGTAAGATTGCTTAATGATACTACGGGCGGGTGGCCCTAATTTGATCATGAGCTTCCTATTTTTACGCAGTAAAGTATACTCTTGTTTACTCTCATTATTAGTAAGGCACAGTGTATTTGGTCATCATACATGTCTCCAGCTTTATTTTAGACTATATGATTTCATTTCAAGATTTCGCCACATACTTGGTACATAGTTTGTCGACCCTTCCTGGGTCGTTCATGTCGCAGGTAGAGTTAAACAGGTTGCTGATCCTCACTCTTAGGATCACTGTTCAGCTGTTGAGAAGCTCCATTACTCCGGAGGCTTATCTTTGGTTCAGATCCCTGGTATTGTCGGTTGTTGTACATTCAGGGGTATGGCGGGGCCCTATCCCGTCACAGTTGTTATGTCAAAACTCTTAGAGGTCTGTAGTCATATCTTGTGGGTCAGTTTGTAAAAAAAAAAGGGATGTAACTGCTTTTGGATATATAATTGTATATATATGTCCAGGGAGGTAGCCTTATCGGCTAGCCTGTTGTTTATTTCTGTTGTTATACGTTATGTGGTTAAGTATGTTCCGCTGATTATCTTTGATGTATACATGTAAGGGTGCCCAGGTAGGGCACCATACGTGGGCCCGGGGTCGGGTCGTGAAACTAATCCTCTTAGATTAAGCACCTTGATTAGGTGCTAAGCCAAGTTAACTCTCCAAGGGCGATGAACCACGGTTTGGCCAAGACTTAGCCAAGAAAAACCCTAGCTTGAGATGAACTTTTTGGGAGGAGAAACATGAAAGGAAGATGGTTACAAGCTTTTAGAGAGTGCATGTGCGTGAGTGGAACTTGAAGAAGTGGTGCAAAAGTGAAGGTGTTGGCCGATTTCTTGCGGACTGTTTTGGGCAAATTTTGAGGTAAGAGTTCTTCTTCTTTTGAAGTAATTGGATATTAAATGTTGTTATAATTGGTAGATGAATTTGTGTTAAGAGAAATGGAGAATATGAAATGCATGTGCCATTTTTAGCAAGATGGCCGAGAATTGGGCAGTTTTCGTGTTGATTGGATTCGTTGAGTATTGTTGTTGTTATCTTCACCTATTGCATATTATAATGGAGTAATATTGTTGTTAATAAGTTGATATAACTTATATAGAAGTTTTGGAACTTGAATTGAAATAAAAAGGATTAAGGAAATAGTTATCGCATTGTAGTTGTTGGCCATGAAACCTATAAAACTATTGGATATTGTCGTGCAGTTTTTATGGACTGTTTTGTGGCGTGTATATTCTGGAAATTCAGTTGTCAACATGCATGATTAATGTGGTAAAATTTCTAATGAAAGTCCTAAGGAATAAGGGTGTAAAAGGGTGTTAAAAGGCTTCACATTTTACCCTTATTGTTGATGGAATTGTGGAATGTTTTATGGACTGTTTTGTATAGATTAAGGGGCCAAATTTTACACGTTAAGTAGGCGTGTAATCCCCTTTGGTTGTTGTTTTTATTGTGCCTTAAATGGGGCTTGATTGTTGTTGAATTTGGGCCTTGAAAAAGGTGGGAAAGTACGTATAAACGGGGGAAATGCTGCCCAAATTTCCATAGAAAAATGAGAACCTTTACTTGGTATTAATCTACTTAGAAAGCATGAAGTTGATAGAAGTGTTATTGTTGTTATAGGTTGAAGTACATTGAGACGTATCCTAGATTGGAGAGTTTGTTAGTCGCCAATAAGGTATGTGAACTATCCTTTCTTCTTCTAGCATGATTCCTTGTTATAAAGGGAGTGAATCCTACTCCTTAATGATGTACTTCATTAATAGTACTTTGAGTTTCCAAAATAAAAGTGTTCTATCTATTTCACTAATAGTACTTTGAGTTTCAATAAGGAAGTTGTTATATCCATTCTCTTGATAATACTTTGGGGTTCTAAAATGAAAGTTGTTTACCTATTCTATTGATAGTACTTTGGGGTTCTAAAATAAAAGTTGTTTATCTATTCTATTGATAATACTTTGGGTTTTATAAAATGAAAGTTTTTTACCTATTTTATTGATAGTACTTTGGGGTTCTAAAATGAAAGTTATTTTTTAGGTAAATGCAAATATTATTACTAATAATGAAAAAGGAAGTGGCTACAATCAATCATTGAGGTATCTCAAGCCTCAACGTAATGCAAACAAGAAGAGATAGAGGGGAGGGGTGGTCACTCAAAAGGTGCCATTACAGGAGGGGATAAAATCATAGAGAACTCTATAAGATGTTGTTTTGATTCTTGCAATGACCTCTTCTGCCGGAAAGCTTGTGCCTTCAAAGAGCATTGTGTTTCTTGCCCTCCAAATCTCATAAACCATTATGCAAAAAGTGAGCAAAATAGCTTTGGCTCGAATGCTTGTCCCGCGGTGTTCTTTCTTAATCCATTTAAGGGAGCTTTCAACAGTTGTCATCTCTCTTCTAATACCCAACCAATCTTTTATGCTCTTCCAAATCATGTGTGTATAGGGGCAGGCAAAGAAGAGGTGTTCCCTTGTTTCATTAGCTTGCTTGCAGAACCCGCAAGATTTATCCTCCAAGTTGAGAAATGATAGAGTATCCTTTGTAGCTAACCGCTTTCTGCAATTTAGCCACATAGTAAAAGAGAATTTGGGAGGAATGAAGCCTTTCCAAATTTGTGACATCCAAGGCTTTTTAGCTTGCTTAGTGCGCAAGATATCATACACGAGGCTTGAATCAAATATACCGTTGGCACAACATTTTGTAAAGCCGTCAATAGCATCACCATGGCTACCAAAGATAGAAAAGAATTTGTCGCGAATCCCACAAATCTTTTTGAATAAGGGGGAGTCTCTAGGACGTACCTCATAGTCCCAAATTGTAATACTTCTCAAATAGTGGCTATTTATCCATTGGACCCAAAGAGAATCAGCTTCCGTGTGAGTTTGCCAAATTGTCCTGGATAGCAAGGCATGATTCCATTCCTTGATGTTCATAAGACCCAAGCCACCTTCGATTGAGGCAAGCAAATGATATCCCAAGCAACTCTTGGTGGTTTCCTCCCATAAGAACTGAATACAAGGCATCGAATCTTGTTGATAATAGTGGTCGGGATAGGAAGAGCCCTAACTAAAAGCTCTCAACCCTCGACAACCGACTGATTAGTTCCGTTTACCAAAGATAAGAAAGGGTGTGATGCCCCATTTTGAATGTAATTCGAAATAGCACTAATGAATGGGAAAATTGATCCACCGAGACTGAAATCGGGGACAAAGGAATCCCCAGTATCGCATCGAAAGCTTCCAATGGTGAAACCCACTGACACTATCAAGTCGCGAATCAGAATGCATTCTCGCTAAGTAGACAGAGGATTTAGCAGGTTAAGAGTTAATCCCGAGGCAGCCTCCAACTCTTCCGCACAATTCATAAGAATCCCAACTGAAGATATATCTCCTTTGGCAAAAAGCATGAGGTCATCCGCGAATGCCAGATGAGTAATGCCCAATTTCTTACACTTTGGAAAATATGAGAAAACACTTGCCTCAACCTTCATTTTAAGCATCCTTGAGAGGTATTCCATGCACAAGATGAAGAGAGTAGGGGACATGGGATCACCTTGTCTTAGGCCGCGCTTTCCTTTGAAGTATCCATGTATCTCACCATTGATAGAAAAGGAGAAGGAGGTTGAGCTAACACATTCCATGATCCATCTTGTAAACCTGTCTGGAAATTTTAGACTTCTTAGTACCAATTCGAGGAAGCTCCAAGAGACTGTATCGAATGCTTTACGAAGGTCCACCATAAGCATACATCTTGGCGACACTGCCTCTATTAAATCCTCTCACAAGCTCTTGTGCCACATATACGTTGTCCATCATGTTTCTTCCCTTCACAAAAGCCCCTTGGGATTTGTCAATGAGAGAAGGAAGGATCAATGCCATTCTGTTAGCTAGAATCTTTGTGATGATCTTATAGATCACATTAGTCAATCCGATGGGCCTGAAATCATTTACCTTGGGATCATGATCAGTCTTTGGTAGCAGGGTAATGATGGTATGATTTACCTGCTTCAAAAGCACTCCAGTAGAGAAGAACTCCTGGACACATCTTACAACATCATGGCCCACATCTTTCCATCTATTCTTGAAGGCAAAGCGTATAACCATCTGGTCCAGGTGCCTTGTCATTGCCTATATCTGAGAGAGCTTCCCAAATCTCCTTTGGGGTGATGAAATGCAAAAGATGTAATCTCTCTTCTTCACTCAGCTTTGGGCCATAGTTGAACACTTCCGGATCAAAGTTGGTAATGGGTCGGGAAGTACCTAATAGATCTTTGTAAAATTCAACAAGCAGCTTCCTAACTTCTTCTGGTGATGTAGTGATAGTACCATTAGCTTTAACAAGAAAGTTAATGGAGTTCCTGACATTACTCCTTTTGATCAAGCTATGAAAGTATTTGGAACATCTATCACTTCCAATCAAGTGTTTCTGTCTTGACTTCTGCCTTATGAAGTGTCTTTCAGCTTCCAGTAAGGTGTTTGCTCTAGCTCTTGAGGACTTAACCTTGGCTTTAAGCTCCTCATCAAAGGGATTTTCCATGTGTGCATTGATAGCCTCCTTGAACTCTATGTTTGCCCCTTTTGCTCTTTGTTCGATACCTCCAAAGTCATTTATGTTCAAAGCCCTTAGAGGTTGCTTCAAGGCTTTCAATTTGGAGGCAAGGACGAATTGAGCAGTTCCCAATATGTCTTGTCTCCAACATGAAGTCATAATGTTCTCAAAGGCTGGGTGAAAGCCACATATTCATGAACTTGAAAGGGCATTTCCCAACATTATAAGATGCAATAATCGTGGCCATCACAGATCGTGGTCCGAGATGTTCCATAGGCATGAAATTGGCCGTGGCATTCTGAGGTCAAATCACTCCAATTTTGATTCATCAACACTCTATCAAGCTTAGACCAAATCGAACCATTCGCCCAAGTGTAGAAGGAACCTAAGAAGGAGCGTCTTTCTAGTCCACGAGAATTCCGAAATCTCCAAGATCCCTAAGTGCATAAGGCGTGAGAGGTGGACCCCCACCTTATCATTAGGGTGCAGTAAGTGTTGAAATCTCCCATAATCATCCAAGGCTTAGTGATGCCAACGCCCAAGTGAGAAAGGTGATGCCAAAGCATCCTTCTATCCGAGATGCTATAAACCGGGTACACAAATGTGGCAAGGAAGGACACTTGTGTTATATTGCAACTTGCCTGGACATGGATATGCTGAGAGTCCATACCAAGCACTTCGCAACAAATCCTGGATGGATCCCAAAGTAATAGCATTCTACCGCCTCCAATGAATTCCAAATTAGAGCAAAACTTCCACCCTTTGAATCTTTTAGTAGAGAAAGATTTTGTCCTTGGCCGAGATAGCTTAGTTTCCAATAGACAAATCATAGCCGCGTCATGCTGCTTTGTGATACTACACACTAGAGCTTGCGTGGCAGCCCTATCCCTTTGTCCGCAAAGACCACGGACATTCCAACAAAGTATTTTCATTAGGAAACAAAGGAGGTTTTATTAGCACCTCCGCGCTTAGCTGCCTTCGCTTTCCCACTGCTTTTCGGCCCATTCTTTTTGGACAAAACCTCTTGCCATCCATCATCCTTGTTGCTGGAAGCCATAACTTGTGTACCAGCCAAGCTATGCTCCCCGCGTTCAAAGTTAACGTTACTAGACACAAGCTGAGCCTTATCCGTAGCACCGTTATATGTAACTTCCTCCAATGAAGGTGGCGGGTTCATAGGCATTTCAGAATTAGAATGTTTTGACTTACCCCTCATCCTAACATGTTGTGAACTGCCATTGTGAGAATTAGGAAGTGAGGACTTGGCAACAGAATCCCGCAAACATGATGGGCCTGAATGACCCAAACCGAGGACGCGACATGTGATACTTCACCCAAGCTTCCGCACGTGAGGTGTAGTATGCTCAGTTTGTTCAATGTCCATCAAGTTATCAGCATCTACGGGATGTTGAGAAGTTGGTGGATGAGGGGGAGGAGGGTTGGTTCCACCCGTACCTTTGTTGACCTTCAAACGAGTAGAATCATCCTTGTTGTTAGGTACCTCAAGATTGTGTTTTTTGAGCTTCTTCATTGTTGACATCATCCCTCAGCTTCCTACATTTCAAATGGTTGTGTCCGAAAGCCGCACAATGATAGCAAAAGTCCGGGTAATTCTCATAGTTTACCCTTTGAGTATACCTTTTGTTATCGGGGAGATTGACGACAAAATCCATTATCGGCTCCTTGCTAACATCCACTTCCACTAGAACTCTTGCATAGTTCATTTTAGACATTTCCTTAGTATATTGGTCAGTGTAAAGAGGTTTACCTACACGTGAAGCAATCTTACTAAGGCCCGTGGCACTCCAAATAGAAAGGGGAATGTCCGGGAAAGTGACCCAAATAGGAATGTCCATAAACAAATCATCCGTTATAAGAACTCCTTTATTGATAGCCTTAAGCATCATGGTTTTCCCATAGACCATATAAGGGCCTCCGTGAAGTACATTAGTGCGCTCCTCCTCCGTCATGAATTTGAACACTTTCCAGCCTTTGCCATATGGTATAATACGGCATTTAACTCCCCATCCTTTCACAATCGTATTCAATGCTTCTCTTCCCGGGAAAGGACCCGTGAAGCATCCTATTAAGCAATAGCCCCAAGTTTCTATGAAAGGGACTTCATCCTCAGCTTCTATATCTACTTCTGCCCCATGTTGTTCAATAAATTGTAACTTCATGCCTTTAGCCTCAATCCTGGTTCCCGCAAAGATTCCAGCATAAGTCCTTTTGGGAGGGAGTGTACCTTTTGTCACGACCCGAACCCGGGCCCGTGACTGGTGCCTTACCCCGGCACCCTAGTGACACAACATCAGAGTAATCAGCGGAACATAAAACACATACATGAAACCAATGAAGTATGAAACAGTAATCTGAGGAAAACTTGCCTTTCGGCATATGTATAAATAACAATTCTTACAAAAAGAACAGTTTAATCCTTTTTACAAACCCCCGCCACAACAAGATTACTGCACTCTAAGAAATGATACGACAACAATGGCGGGACAGGGCCCCGCCATACCCCTGAATGTAAATACCTACAACGACAGGGGACTATACCAAGATAAGCCTCTGGAGAAACGGAGCTTTCCCAAACGCTGAACTGTGACCCTAAGAGCGAGGATCAACGACTGGTGTACCTTTACCTGCGGCATGAACGCAGCTTCGGGCGAGGTCGCATAACAGTACCAAGTATGTGAAATCGAAAATAAATATCAGAAATGAAATCATAGCAATTATATAAAGCAGGAGACATGTATGATAACCCAACTACAGTTCACAATAAATAAGCAGTCATATCAAGTCAGGGACTCACGCCCTCAAAGTCATCACTCAAATATAACTATGGGTCTCACGCCCACAACATCAATCATGCCCGTGGAATGCCTTCCTCACTGTCGGCAGTCTATGATATAAAAGCACCAAGGAATACACATGAACACCAGGTCCCACCTGTGTCATAATAAAATCGTACGGGGTAAGTATGAAGGCATAGCCGACTACTAAAACCCACCGTACCAGCAAGGTCATAAATCAGATCATGAAATCTGTCTAGACCGTCACATGATCAAAGCTGGCCACTCGCCCGCAGTATCTAATGTGCGCGTCTAGCCCTGGAACTTCCCGCAGCTCCGCATAGGCCACCCCAATGGCCCGCATGAGGTATTCCCCGCATCGAGGGTAGCTACTCCCCGGCAACCGCCTGGACTTCGCAGTCCGCATGGCCACATAGACCGCATGCCCATAAAGGACGCAAACTAACCTGGAACTCTCGTAGCTCCGCATAGGCCCCTGGGACCCGCATGAGGTATTCTCGAATCATAGGTCACTAGACCCGCCTGAGTCTACCCCGCATCGGAGGGCAGCTTAACCTCCGGAACAGTCAGGGTGAGTGGTACAATACCAACATAACGGCTGATAGTGAAACTATTTAAGCGCAATCGAGGGGAAACCCCTTTACTCAAACATCACAAGATACTAACACACGTAGCATCCTAGCATGTTTACTTATCAAATAAACAGGAAAGTATCACAAGGCTATCACAACCCAACACAATCAAGTTATACACACAAGGCACTTTCTACTATATGATTAACAAGATCGGGTTTCTATCCCCAAAGTACTTCATACATTAACTCTTTTTAAAAGATACGCATTTTCACAAAAACCACACAATACGTAGTATATGAAAATAGAGTGATTATCTTTTGAAGTAAATCAAAATACCTACTTTTGTAAGATCAAGTAACAACATTATTTTCCAAACGCCCAAGTTTGCCTAATTTCAAATGTTCACGTTTCTTATTTTAGAAAGGTTTCAGAGTTCATAATCTTATTCATTTAAGAATATAATTTTCTTTTAAACCATCCGAGAAACATAAGCCTTATATGTGAGTAGGATATTCTTGTTTATAACAATCTTATTACAATGACCATGATCTAGGAAATATCATTTTGTCTTATCTTAGCTTCTATGCAGATGGAAGTTTCTAATGGTTTTAATAATACTTAATCACAAAACATTTCCTTTTATTAACGCCGCAGCGGTTTGTCGATACACATTCGATTTCAACTCAAGAAACATTCTTAAGCCGTTATACCTAACTTCCCATAAAGCTAGTATAACTCTGAAGTTTTTCAAAAATCAAGTATTACTCTTCTTTCAAAATGATTCAAAAACCTTTTGAAATACTTCAAGTTCTTTATTATCACATAACCAAACTCGTTATAGTTCAAATCGTTACCTTTTAAAACCCACAAGTATTTTCTTACATACATAAAGTCATTATAACCAACTTTCCATAAAGCCGTTATAACACTTTATGTTTTAGACCAATCAAATACATTTAACACACGACGCTCATCGCATCTACATAGTTACACACATATCATGCTAGAAGAGATAGGAAGAGGTTCACATACCTCGCGACGATTATCGACTAATAGCAAAACGCCCAAGTACCACAAACCGCGGCTACTCCTTAAGCCAAGTAGATCGCGCCACGCATAGTACGCCCACCTATAAGGCCACAAGGCGCTTATTAACATTTAGGTCTCTTCAGAGAACATTCTACGTAAAATTGGCAAAGACCTCCCCGCAACAACAGAAATCTCCTCCTCTATCTGGCCGCTACCAAGCCAACCGGGGGGTTATACGCCTAATCCGACGTGCACAATTCTACCTCACGTAAAACTACACAAGTCTATCAGAATACTGCCCCTATGTAATTACGCAAAGATTTTCTTCGAAAAGGTTTCTTATTATTCAGGCTTAAGTCAAAAGACATTGCCGATAACTACGTTCAGTTCTATATATAGTATACTTCAACTATATACTCTAACAACATGTAATTTCCAATTACAATAGGGGGACAAGATAATTACCTCGATAAGCCCATAATTATCCCAGTAAAAAATGTCGATCCTGGGCAACGTTTAGCTCCAACTCCATGCGCTCCAACCCGCTCCGAACCACCCTTAGAAGTTCTAACCAACTTCTACATAACACTCCAACTAACTAGGGAGATTTCCTTAGGGTTTCGGTTTGTGACTGACGGGAAGTATAATAGTATTTCTGGGCTTTTCGTATAGGTATAACCTTAGAATAAAACAAGGTATACGGCTAAGGTAATTTGGGTATAGTAACAATACTTTTGAGAGTATTTCTACCAAGAGGTGGGGTATTTATACGAGACAACACCACAAGGGGGGGGTATATACCCCTCGGCCTACCCCAGCAGTGGGGTACTCTCGGCCACGTGGGAGAACTCTCGGCCAGGGGCCTCTCAAAGGGGAGGACGAGAACAACAAGAAGGGAGGAGGATTTCTAAGGCTTAGAACATTTTAGGATGAATAAGTCTTCAAAGGGGAGGGGTATTTATAGGTCTAGAAAAGGCCAACCAATGGCCAAGATCTTGCCAAGTGCAAGGCAAGTAGGCCAAGATCTTGCCAAGTGCACCTTATCCATCTACCACAAAATATCCTACCAACTCCAAGACAAAAGCCAACCCATTCGGCCCACTCCACCGCCAAGACGTCTTCCAATGAGAGGTGACAGTGTCGCACTCCCGCTGGTCCAAAGTGTAACGCCTCTCGGAAAAATCCGCAAAAATTAAAAATGACATAGCCGGAATTTTCCTACGTCGTGGAAAACGCGTTTAAAAACGACTCTAACCGGTGTTGTGAACAAATAATTTTCGCCAAGCCACTTTAAAGTCCAAACTTTTCTCGCACGTCCCACGCATACCGAAATACGGGTATAACATTCTCCCTTCCTTAGAAACATTCGTCCGAATGTTCCTTCTAAGTCTCAAACAACGCGCGCCAAGATAGTCTTCACTACTATACTTAGGAGAACAATCCTGCCACAAATGGCCACAGAAACAACTGCGCAAAATACTTACATCCAAGCCCACGAGGAAACACCTCTAGCATCACCACAAACACCTCTCTCCGGGGTCTAAAATATACTTCCTTCGCACCTTCTCTTTACAAAAGAAATGATCACATCAATGCTCGTCATACATGTTCGCTTCTTCCCACTTTACTCGTCGTGATACCACTTTTGTCACTTTGCCGCGAGGTTCTAGTGTCACTCCGGCGACCTAACAAATGGTACCGGGCTGCATGCGATCCCTGAGGCTGTCGTACACTCGAACTCTTACCACATTTCGAAATCGTCGCTTTCCAAAACTCGGGGTTACTATCTCTAACGTGGTCATCATTAACTGGGAATACTCTGGATGGATCTCCGATACTTTCCTGATCATAACAATACGAAAGACCGGACATACTGCCTCATAAGTCGGACGGCAAATGCTAACATATAGGCAACCTGGCCTATTCTTCACATGAACTCAAAAGGGCCCAAAGTAACTCGGGCTAAGTTCCCTCTGTTTTCCAAAACTCGTCACACCCAACCCGGGATGGTACTTTCAAGATCGACCGTCAACCTGAACTCTAAGCGTCGTCGCCGATTATCCGCACGATTTCTCTGAGCTGCCAGAACCTCTTCTAGACAAGCTTTACCCTATCCACAGTCTGCTGGAACAAGCCTGAACCAACTATCTGAACCTTGCCAACATCGAACCAATCGACCGGCAACTTACACTTCCGCCCCTACAAGGCTTCAAAAGGCGACATTCGAACTCTGAAATGGTAGCTTAACACTCCCTCCACAGGAGACAACAATCCCCACAACTACCCCTGAAATCCAAACACTGGCCCGAGGGCGAATGCGATTCTGAGACTCACCTGAGTTCCTAACCCTGCCTGGTAAGACTTTTAGAAAACGAAAAATAGCCACAACCTGGGCTTCATCGTCGTAAGGTGAAGGTAGGCACCTGCAGCCTTACAACCTTTTCGATATAATCAACACCGCAAGTACATGGTCGACGAAAAACACGACGGCTGCCCCATCGCCCGACCATCGTCGAATGCATCCCCGAACTCGACTGGTTAACTAAACATGGGCCTAACACCTCATGACCTACCACCCGTGGGACCACCACAAACTGACCTCACCACCATACATGCCGCGGGTTGACCCGCAACATGGCCTCAACCCGACCGGCATGCGCAAAATACTAGCTCCCGATCCGAACAATCTCTCTAATCATGTTACGAAACCTAGCGTCTTCTTAGCTCAACTACCCTCTTTCATTTCACACTACTTAGGGACTTATCCCAAACATAGCTCACGTGCACTATGCACTCCGATAAGGATCAAACATAACACTA
The DNA here is from genome assembly GCA_029844215.1 of Przewalskia tangutica. Lineage (NCBI taxonomy): Eukaryota > Viridiplantae > Streptophyta > Magnoliopsida > Solanales > Solanaceae > Przewalskia > Przewalskia tangutica. The sequence goes on along the minus strand of CM056720.1, from coordinate 82,651,000 downwards.
CACCTTTACTCGAGATGGCCTTACCTCTAAGGTCTCCACGTATAAAACTCTAAGGCTCACACCTTCTCTATCCCCCAAATCTTACTTGGTTAACCCACCGTGATTCCTAATCACAACTAACACACTGCTATCAGAACATAGCACTTATGATATACCCATCTTATCACACATACTGATTTCTAGAGGGTTAAGGATATGTCTGTATCTACTGCTTCACTCCCCTAAGTCGTTCTAATCAAACCTGCCCCGTAGGGCGCATAGCTAAGGAAGGTGACGAACTACCCATCGATTCTGAAGGCTAAGTCTTCCTACTTACAACCCTTCTACTAGGTCACCCTTTCTACACCTGGCCCTGACGGCCGCAGGTACAACAAGTACAAACTAAAAGATGTCATTCCCCGGGATGACGTCTGCCACACTGTGAACCGGAAGATCTGGAGCTCTGACCAACTCCTGCATACCTCGAACGTCCTGAAATTCGTGGAGGACCTCTCTGCACTAGTGGATGTGCATTTCTAATCTGCTGGTGAGGTAACTCGCCTCGAAAGTTACTAAAGGACCCTGCTGCTCCGGCCCTCTTCTGCTGTCCTTCGTTAATCCGTCGATCTCTACGTTTCTCGGCCTGTTGCGCATAAGCCGCATACGTGCCATGCTCAAGCCTAATCAAGAATTACTCGCACAACCTCTCTTAGGTAGTCATCAAGACTCGCGGTACATCGGTATACCCTCTGGTAGCCAAATCCATAGCTAGTAACAGGGTCGCCTCTTGCAATCTAAGTTCACTGCTCGTGGCCGCGAAGGTTCAAATATCATGGCGCAGAGAATCGCTGCCGCGCTAAACTCTGGGCCGTGACGTAGCATAACTCCCGAATAAAATACCACCCGGGTGATGACCGGGCCTGTGCCTCGTAACCCTCTCGAACTCTACTGCAGCCTCCTCGCTTTGCCCTCACTGGCCGGTTTGCCCTACGCGGAGGCATAACGGTAAGGGAAAGAAATACGGGAGAGGGTCCAACTTACAACACAGCTCTAAGGCACGATCTCAGAGTGAGAAGAATAGAAACCAATCCTAAATATCCTATAGCCTCCTGATTATTGGTGTGGTGCACAACACACCGATAATCAAGACTTCATCGATACGGCCCAGAGACACTTTCCGAGGATTAATCGCTCGATACCACTTTTGTCACGATCCAACTCGGGCGTGATCGTGCCTTACCCCGGCACCCTAGTGACACAACATCAGAGTAATCAGCGGAACATAAAACACATACATGAAACCAATGAAGTATGAAACAGTAATCTGAGGAAAACTTGCCTTTCGGCATATGTATAAATAACAATTCTTACAAAAAGAACAGTTTAATCCTTTTTACAAACCCTGCCCACAACAGTACTACAGACCTCTAAGAAATGATACGACAACAATGGCGGGACAGGGCCCCGCCATACCCCTGAATGTAAATACCTACAACGACAGGGGACTATACCAAGATAAGCCTCCGGAGAAACGGAGCTTTCCCAAACGCTGAACTGTGACCCTAAGAGCGAGGATCAACGACTGGTGTACCTTTACTCGCGTGAACGCAGCTTCGGGCGAGGTCGATAACAGTACCAAGTATGTGAAATCAAAATAAATATCAGAATGAAATCATAGCAGTCTATATAAAGCAGGAGACATGTATGATAACCCAACTACAGTTCACAATAAATAAGCAGTCATATCAAGTCAGGGACTCACGCCCTCAAAGTCATCACTCAAATATAACTATGGGTCTCACGCCCACAACATCAATCATGCCCGTGGAATACCTTTCACCGCCAGCCTATGATATAAAAGCACCAAGGAATACACATGAACACCGTGTCCCACCGTGTCATAATAAAATCGTGCGGTAAGTATGAAGGCATAGCCGACTACTAAAACCCACCGTGTCAGCAGGTCATAAACCGTATCATGAAATCTGTCTAGACCGTCACATGATCAAAGCTGGCCACTCGCCTGCAGTATCTAATGTGCGCGTCTAGCCCTGGAACTTCCCGCAGCTCCGCATAGGCCACCCCAATGGCCCGCATGAGGTATTCCCGCGTTGAGGGTAGCTACTCCCAAGAACCGCTGGACTTCGCACCGCATGGCCACATAGACCGCGTGCCCATAAAGGACGCAAACTAACACGAACTCTCGTAGCTCCGCATAGGCCCACAGGACCCGCATGAGGTATTCTCGAATCATAGGTCACTAGACCTCCACGAGTCTACCCCGCACGGAGGCAGCAACCTCGGAAGCGATCGAGTGAGTGGTACAATACCAACATAACGGCTGATAGTGAAACTATTTAAGCGAAATCGAGGGGAAACCCCTTTACTCAAACATCACAAGATACTAACACACGTAGCATCCTAGCATGTTTACTTATCAAATAAACAGGAAAGTATCACAAGGCTATCACAACCCAACACAATCAAGTTATACACACAAGGCACTTTCTACTATATGATTAACAAGATCGGGTTTCTATCCCCAAAGTACTTCATACATTAACTCTTTTAAAAGATACGTTACTTTCACAAAAACCACACAATACCCGTAGTATATGAAAATAGAGTGATTATCTTTTGAAGTAAATCAAAATACCTACTTTTGTAAGATCAAGTAACAACATTATTTTCCAAACGTCCAAGTTTGCCTAATTTCAAATGTTCACGTTTCTTATTTTAGAAAGGTTTCGTAGTTCATAATCTTATTCATTTAAGAATATAATTTTCTTTTAAACCATCTGAGAAACATAAGCCTTATATGTGAGTAGGATATTCTTGTTTATAACAATCTTATTACAGCAGCCATGATCTAGGAAATATCATTTTGTCTTATCTTAGCTTCTATGCAGATGGAAGTTTCTACGTTTTAATAATACTTAATCGTCAAAACATTTCCTTTTATTAACGCCGCAGTGGTTTGTCGATACACATTCGATTTCGAACTCGAGAAAACATTCTTAAGTCGTTATACCTAACTTCCCATAAAACTAGTATAACTCTTAAGTTTTCAAAACCAAGTATTACTCTTCTTTCAAAATGATTCAAAAATCTTTTGAAATACTTCAAGTTCTTTATTATCACATAACCACGATTATAGTTCAAATCAGTTACCTTTTAAAAACCACAAGTATTTTCTTACATACATAAAGCTGTTATAACCAACTTCCCATAAAGCCGTTATAACACTTTATGGTTTAGACCAATCAAATACATTTAACACATGTACGTCTATCGTACTACATAGTTACACACATATCATGCTAGAAGAGATAGGAAGAGGTTCACATACCTCGCGACGATTATCGACTAATAGCAAAACGCTCCAAGTACCACAAACCGCTACTCCTTGCCATGTAGATCGCGACAAGCATATTTCTTCCCCCTATAAGGCCACAAGGCGCTTATTAACATTTAGGTCTCTTCGTAGAACATTCTACAGAAAATTTGGCAAGACCTCCCCAACAACAGCGTAAATCTCCTCTCTATGGCCGGCTACCAAGCCAACCAGGGGGGGTTATACGTCTAATCCGGACGTGCACAATTCTACCTCACAGAAAAGCTACACAAGTCTACTGTAATACAGTCCTATGTAATTACAGTTCAGTACTCTTCTTTCGAAAATGTTTCTTATTATTCAGGCTTAAGTCAAAAGACATTGCCGATAACTACGTTCAGTTCTATATATAGTATACTTCAACTATATACTCTAACAACATGTAATTTCCAATTACAATAGGGGGACAAGATAATTACCTCGATAAGCCCATAATTATCCCAGTAAAAAATGTCGATCCTGGGCAACGTTTAGCTCCAACTCCATGCGCTCCAACCCGCTCCGAACCACCCTTAGAAGTTCTAACCAACTTCTACATAACACTCCAACTAACTAGGGAGATTTCCTTAGGGTTTCAATTTGTGACTGACAGGAAGTATAATAGTATTTCTGGGCTTTTCGTATAGGTATAACCTTAGAATACAACAAGGTATACGGCTAAGGTAATTTGGGTATAGTAACAATACTTTTGAGAGTATTTCTACCAAGAGGGGGGGTATTTATACGAGACAACACCACAAGGGGGGGTATATATGTTATACCCCGTATTTCCAGAGTATGTACGTAAGAACGTACGTAGAAAAATTTGAAACTTTTAAGTTAGGCTTGGCCGAATTAATTGTTGTGCACAACACCCGTTTAGAGTCGTTTTTCGACGAAACGTTTTCACAGCTTTCGTAGGGGAATTTCCGGCTATGTCATTTTTAATTTTTGCGGATTTTTCCGAGAGACGAAACATTTTGGACCAACGAGAGGGCGACACTTGTCACCCTCAAGTTGGTGGAGTGATGGGCGGTAGCTTGGCCGAAAGGTGTGCATTAGTTGGTAGGATATTTTTGTGTGTTGATTGATAAGTGGGACCCACACACACTTGTCTAAATCTTGGCCCTACACTTGCTAGGCACTTGGCTAGATCTTGGCCATTGGTTGGCCTTGGCTTGTGCTATAAATACCCCTCTAAGGTTGATGAACTTCTTCATCCATTCCAAATATTTCCTAAGTGTTGAAGTCCCTCCCTCTCCTCTTGTTTGACTCTCGTCCAAGAGCCCTCCCTAGATAGGCCCTAGTGGCCGAGAGCCTCCCCTCTCCTGTGGTGTGGCGTGGGTACCCCCTAGCCTAGTGTTTTCGTATAAATACCACTCTCTTGGTAGAAATACTCTCAAAAGTATTGTTATAATGCCCAAATTTCCTTAGCTAATACCTTGTAGTATTCTAAGGTTATACCTATCTGAAAAGCCAGAAATACTATTATACCTTCCTTCACTACTAAACTAACCCTAAGGAACATCTCCATAGTTGGTTTGAGTATTTTTAAGCAGTTGAGGAGAACTTCTAAGTGTTGTTTGGAGCGGTTGGAGCACCGGAGTAGAGCGAAACATTGCTAAGGATCGACTTTTAAACACGGATAATCATGGGCTTATCGAGGTAATTATCTTGTCCTCTCTATTGTAATTGGAAATTACATGATTGCTTGAATATATATTTGAAGTATACTATATAATAGAACTGAGCGTAGTTATCGGCAATGTCTTTTGACTTAATCATGAATAATACTTACGGCAATGTCTTGCGACTTAAGCCTGAATTTAAAGAAGAATCTTGAGGCTGTAATTACATGGGATCAGACATAAGAGACTTGTGTAGTAGTGCGGTGGAGTAGAATTGTACCCGTTCGGGTTAGATGTATGAACCCCCCCCCTGGTTGGCTTGGTAGCCGGCCTCGATAGAGGAGGAGATTTACGTTGTGCGGGAGGTGCGAATTTTACGTAGAATGTTCTACTAAGAGACTTTGATGTTAATAAGCGCCTTGTGGCCTTATAGGTGGAAGTACTATGCGTGGCGCGATCTACTTGGCTTAGGAATGGCCGCGGTTTGAGGTACTTGGGCGTTTTGCTATTAGTCGATACTCGTCGCGAGGTATGTGAACCTCTTCCTATCTCTTCTAGCATGATATGTGTGAACTATGTAGTACGGTGAGCGTTGTGCTAAATGTATTCGATTGGTTTTAAAACATAAAGTGTTATAACGGCTTTATGGGAAGTTGGTTATAACAACTTTATCTGGTAAGAAAATACATGTGGTTTTTAAAAGGTAATCGATTTGAACTATAACGGCTTGTTATGTGTTAATAAAGAACTTGAAGTATTTCAAAAGATTTTGAATCATTTTGAAAGAAGAAGTAATACTTGGTTTTTAAAAACTTAAGAGTTATACTAGCTTTATGGGAAGTTAGGTATAACGCTTAAGAATGTTTTCTTGATTTGGAAATCGAATGTGTATCGACAAACCACTGCGGCGTTAATAAAAGGAAAGGTTTTGACTAATTAAGTATTATTAAAACCAAGAGAAACTTCCATCCGCATGAAGCTAAGATGAGACAAAATGATATTTCCTAGATCATGGTCAGCTGTAATAAGATTGTTATAAACAAGAATATCCTACTCACATATAAGACTTATGTTTCTCGATAGTTTAAAGAAGAATTATATTCTTAAATGAATAAGACTATGAACTACGAAACCTTTCTAAAATGAAACTTGAACATTGGAAATTAGGCAAACTTGATCATTGGAAAAGAATGTTGCTACTTGATTTTACAAAGAGAAGTAATTGATTTACTTTAAAAGGATAGTCACTCTATTTTATACTACGGTATTGTGTGACATTGTGAAAGTAACGTATCTTTTAAAGAGTTGATGTATGAAGTACTTTGAGGATAAAACCCGATTTTGTTAATCATATAGTAGAAGGTACCTTGTGTGAACAACATTGTATTGGTTTGTGATAGCCTTGTAATACTTTCTTGATTGCGTTGATAAGTAAACGTGTTGGGATGCTACGTGTGTTAGTATCTTGTGATGTTTGTGTGAAGGGGTTTCGATTATCTATTTAACTATCGATCGTTATGATAGTATTGTGGCATTCATCTTTTGAGATGATTCCGGGTTAAGCCCTCCGATGCGGGGTAGACTCGGTGGTCGATGGACCTATGATTCGAGAATACCTCATGCAGTCCCGGCCTATGCGGAACTACGAGTTCCGAGGTTAGTGTCGTCCTTATGGGCATGCGGTCTTGTGGCCATGCGGTGCGAAGTCGGGGCGATGCCGGGAGTAGCTACCCTCGATGCGGGAATGCCTCATGCGGGCGATGAGATTGGCCTATGCGGGTGCGGGAGTTCGAGGTTAGGCTGCATCGATCACTGCGGCAAGTGGCCGGCTTTGATCATGCGACGGTCTAGACAGATCTTATGATCTGATTCATGACCTTGTTGGTACTGGGTTTTAGTAGTCGGCTATGCCTTCGTACTTACCCCGCATGCTTTATGATGACACAGTGGGACACGGTGTTCATGTGTGTTCCTTGGTGCTTTTATATCATGATCGCCAGCGATGAGAGGTATTCCAGGCGTGATTGATGTTGTGGGCACGAGACCCGTTGTTATACTTGAGTGATGACTTGAGGGCGTGAGTCACGACGACATGTTGCTTGTTTAAATCGTAGTTTGGCTATCATACATGTCTCTCGCTTTATATGATCGCTATGATTTCATTTACGTGATGTATTTTCGCCACATACTAAATTTGTTATGCGACCTCGCCGGGGCTGCGTCATGCCGCAGTTGAGGTACACCGCCGTTGATCCTAGCTCTCGTGGTCACGATTTGGCGTTTGGGAAGCTCCGTTTCTCCGAGGCTTATCGGTGGTATAGTCCACGTCGTCGTGGTGTTTACATTCGTGGGTTTGGGCCACATCCGCCATTGTTGTCGATCATTTCTTAGAGGTGCGTAAATCTTGTGCAGCGGGGTTTGTAAAGAAAGGATTAAAGCTCATTTTGAAAGAGTTGTTATTATTATTTATGCCGAAAGGCAAGTTTTCTAAAGATAAGCATTATGCTTCTTGTTATTTCATGTTGTTGTGTTATGTTCATTGATTACTGATGTTGTCTCACTAGGGTGCGGGGTTAGGCACGATCACGGGCCGGGTTCGGTCGTGACAAAGTGGTATCGAAGCGATTAATCCTCGGAAAGTGTCTGACATCGTATCCGTAGAGTCTTGATTATCGGTGTGTTGTGCCACCAATAATCGAGGAGGCTATAGGATATTTAGGATTGGTTTCTATTCTTCTCACTCGAGATCGTGCCTTAGAGGCGTGTTGTAAGTTGGACCCTCTGTGAAATTCTTTCCCTATCGTTATGCCTCGCGTAGGCAACCCGCCGAGGGCAAGAAGCGGAGCTGCGAGTAGAATTCGTGGGGTTCGTGGGCACATGCCCAATCATTACCTAGGGTAATGCTTCATTGGGATTTCGCGGCGTCACTAGCCCGGTAAAGTTTGCACGGCGGCGAGTTCCTACTGCGCCATGACATTTGAACCTTTAGTTCCACGGCCGAACGATGAAATTAGATTGCAGAAAGCGACGCATTACTAGCTATGGATTTGGCTGCAGAGTATACTGATGTATCGCGAGTCTTGATGACTACCTAAGAGAAGGGTGTGCAAGAGTAATCCTTGATTGAAGCTTCGAGCATGGCTCGTATGCGGGCTCATGCGCGCGGCCGAAAACATAGAGATCGACGGAGTTAACCGAGGACAACGAAGAGGCCGAGCGGCAAGGTCCTTTGGTAACTTTCGGCGAGTCGCCTCACGGCCGATTAGATTATGCACCTCCACCGGTCGCAGTGGTCTTCCACGGATTTGGGGCGTTCGAGTATGCGAGTTGGTCGAACTCCGGGGCTTCGGTTCACTGATGTGACGTCATCCGGGAATGTCGTCTTTTAGTTGGTACTTGTTGTACTGCGCCGTCGAGGCCATGTGTCGAGAAAGTGACCTAGTAGGAGGACTTTGCCTTGATGCGTGGGTAGTTCGTCACCTTCCAGCTATGCGTACTACAGGCGAGTTTGATTAAACGACTAAGGGAATGAAACAGTGAATTCTGATAGATCTTTAACCCTCTGAGTTCGTATGTGTGATAAGATGGGTATATCATAAGTGCTATGTTTTGATAGCAGAATGTTAATGTTGTGATTAGAAATCTTGGTTAGCTAACCAAGTAAGATTTGGGGGATAGAAAAGTGTGAACCTTAGAGTTTTATACGTAGAGACCTTAGAGGTAAGGCCATCTCGATGTAAAGGTGTAGTGTTGTGTTTGATCCTTATTGGAGTGCATAGTGCACGTGAGCTACGTTGGGATAGGTCCCTAAGTAGTGTGAAATGAAAGGGGGTAGTTGAGCTAAGAAGACCGCTAGGGTTTTCGTAACGTGTTTAGTGAGATTGTTCCGGATCGGGGAGCTAGTATTTTTGCGCGTTGCCGGGTCGGGTTGGGGCCCCGTTGCGGGTCAACCCGCGGTAGTTTTGGTGGTGGGGTCTGGTTGGGGTGGTCCCGCCTTGTGTTAGGGTTGTGAGGGTGTTAGGCCCAAGTTTAGTTGACCAGCGTACGAGTTCATGGACGCGTTCGACCGGCGGTTGGGCCGATGGGGGCAGCCCATCGTGTTCTTCGGTCGGGACCGTTCACTCGGCAGTATTGTTTTAACGGAAAGGTTGTAAGGCTGCACGGGGTGCCTACCTTCACCTTATGGCAGACAGTGGAGCCCAGGTTACGGCTGTTTTTGTTTCGGGGAGTTTTACCAAGCATGTGCTAAGAACTCAGGTGAGTCTCGACCGCATTCGCCCGGGCGGTGGGTGGACGAGGGTAGTTGTAGGGGTTGTCTCCTGTAGAGGGAGCGTTTAAGCTACCATTTCAGTGTTCGGATGTCACCTTATGAAGCCTTGTAAGGGCGGAAGTGTAAGTTGCCGGTCGATTGGTTCGATGTTGGCAAGGTTCAGACAGTTGGTGCAGGCTTGTTCCAGCAGACTGTGGATAGTGAGAAGCTTGGCTAGAAGAGGTTCGGCAACGGAGATATCGTGCGGATAAGCGCGGCGGCGCTTAGAGTTCGAGTTGATGGTGGTCTTCTTGAAGGTACCACCGGATTGGTGTGACGAATTTTGGGAAGCAGAGGAACTTAGCCCGAGTTACTTGGGCCTTTGAGTCCGTGTGAAGAATAGGCGGGTTGCCTATATGTTAGCTTTTGCCGTCCGACTTAGGAGGCGGTATGTCGGTCTTTCGTATTGTTATGATCGGGAAAGTATCGGAATCCATCCAGTGTTCGATTAATGATGACCACGTTAGAGATAGTGACCCGGGTTTTGGAAAGCGAGCGATCGGAAATGTGGAAAGAGTTCGAGTATCGACATCCTCGTGGATCGCAAGCGGCCGGTACCATTTGTTGGGTCGTCGAGCAAGGCTCGCGACAAAGTGACAAAGTGGTATCTCTGACGAGTAAAGAGAGAAGCGAGCACGTATGGCGGCATAGGTGATGATTAGAGGTGTTTTCCTCGTGGGCTTAGATGTGGGTATTTGTGCGGTTGTTCTATGGCCATGTGTGGCACGGATTGTTCTCATAAGTATAGTAGTGAAGACTATACTGGCGCACGTTTGTTTAAGGCTTAGAAGGAACATTCGGGACGAATGTTTCTAAGGAGGGAGAATGTTATACCGTATTTCGGTATATGCGTAAGAACGTACGTAGAAAAATTTGAAACTTTTAAGTTAGGCTTGGCCGAATTAATTGTTGTGCACAACACCCGTTTAGAGTCGTTTTTGTGAAGCGTTTTCCACGACTTTCGTAGGGAATTTCGCTATGTCATTTTTAATTTTTGCGGATTTTTAGAGGCGAAACATTTTGGACCAACGAGGCGACACTTGTCACCTCAAGTTGGTGGAGTGATGGGCGGTAGCTTGGCCGAAAGGTGTGCATTAGTTGGTAGGATATTTTTGTGTGTTGATTGATAAGTGGGACCCACACACACTTGTCTAAATCTTGGCCCTACACTTGCTAGGCACTTGGCTAGATCTTGGCCATTGGTTGGCCTTGGCTTGTGCTATAAATACCCCTCTTAGGTTGATGAACTTCTTCATCCATTCCAAATATTTCCTAAGTGTTGAAGTCCTCCCTCTCCCTCTTGTTTGACTCTCGTCCAAGAGCCCCCTCACTAGATAGGCCACAGTGGCGAGAGCCTCCCACTCTCCACTTTGTGGTGTGGCGTGGGGTACCCCACTGCCTAGTGTTTTAGTATAAATACCCACTCTCTTGGTAGAAATACTCTCAAAAGTATTGTTATAATGCCCAATTTCCTTAGCCAATACCTTGTAGTATTCTAAGGTTATACCTATCTGAAAAGCCCGGAAATACTATTATACCTTCCTTCATCACTAGCGGAACCCTAAGGAAAATCTCCATAGTTGGTTGGAGTATTATTAAGAAGTTGAGTAGAACTTCTAAGGGTTGTTTGGAGCGGGTTGGAGCACCCGGAGTAGGAGCGAAACATTGCTAAGGATCGACTTTTAAACACGGATAATCATGGGCTTATCGAGGTAATTATCTTGTCCCTCTATTGTAATTGGAAATTACATGATTGCTTGAATATATAGTTGAAGTATACTATATAATAGAATGAGCGTAGTTATCGGCAATGTCTTTTGACTTAAGCCTGAATAATACTTACGGCAATGTCTTGCGACTTAAGCCTGAATTTAAAGAAGAATACTGAACTGTAATTACATAGGACTGTATTACAGTAGACTTGTGTAGTGGTACTGTGGAGTAGAATTGTACACGTTCGGGTTAGATGTATGACCCCCCCTGTGTGGCTTGGTAGCCGGCCTCGATAGAGGAGGAGATTTCTGTTGTTGCGGGGAGAGTCTTTGCCAATTTTACGTAGAATGTTCTACTAAGAGACGATGTTAATAAGCGCCTTGTGGCCTTATAGGTGGAAGTACTATGCGTGGCGCGATCTACTTGGCAGGGAATGGCGGCGGTTTGAAGTACTTGGGCGTTTTGCTATTAGTCGATACTCGTCGCGGTATGTGAACCTCTTCCTATCTCTTCTAGCATGATATGTGTGAACTATGTAGTGCGGTGAGCGTCACGTGTGCTAAATGTATTCGATTGGTTTTAAAACATAAAGTGTTATAACGGCTTTATGGGAAGTTGGTTATAACAACTTTATCTTTGGTAAGAAAATACATGTGGTTTTAAAAGGTAAGCGATTTGAACTATAAGCGGCTTGTTATGTGTTAATAAAGAACTTGAAGTATTTCAAAAGATTTTGAATCATTTTGAAAGAAGAAGTAATACTTGGTTTTAAAAAAACTTAAGAGTTATACTAGCTTTATGGGAAGTTAGGTATAGCGGCTTAAGAATGTTTCTTGATTTGAATCGAGAATGTGTATCGACAAACCAACTGCAGCGTTAATAAAGGAAAGGTTTTGACTAATTAAGTATTATTAAAACCGGTAGAAACTTCCATCTGCATAGAAGCTAAGATGAGACAAAATGATATTTCTAGATCATGCATTTGTAATAAGATTGTTATAAACAAGAATATCCTACTCACATATAAGACTTATGTTTCTCAGATAGTTTAAAAGAAGAATTATATTCTTAAATGAATAAGACTATGAACTACGAAACCTTTCTAAAATGAGAAACTTGAACATTGGAAATTAGGCAAACTTGATCATTGGAAAAGAATGTTGCTACTTGATTTTACAAAGAGAAGTAATTGATTTACTTTAAAAAGGATAGTCACTCTATTTTATACTACGGGTATTGTGTGACATTGTGAAAGTAACGTATCTTTTAAAGAGTTGATGTATGAAGTACTTTGGGGATAAAAACCCGATTTTGTTAATCATATAGTAGAAGGTACCTTGTGTGAACAACTTGATTGTATTGGTTTGTGATAGCCTTGTAATACTTTCTTGATTGCGTTGATAAGTAAACGTGTTGGGATCTTCGTGTGTTAGTATCTTGTGATGTTTGTGTGAAGGGTTTCCTTGATTGTGCTATTTAACTATCGATCGTTATGATAGTATTGTGGCATTCATCTTTTGAGATGATTCGGGGTTAAGCGCCCTCCGTCTGGGGTAGACTTCGGCGGTCGATGGACTATGATTCGAGAATACCTCGTGCGGTCGGGGCCTATCGCGGAACTACGAGTTCGAGTTAGTGTACGTCCTTTATGGGCATGCGGTCCTTGTGGCCATGCGGACTGCGAAGTCCAGGACGATGCCGGGGAGTAGCTACCCTCGATGCGGGGAATGCCTCATGCGGGCCGATGAGATTGGCCTATGCGGAGCTGCGGGAGTTCGAGGTTAGGCAGCGTACGCCGATCTGCGGGCAAGTGGCGGCTTTGATCATGCGGCGGTCTGCGAGATCTTATGATCTGATTCATGACCTTGTTGATGCGTGGGTTTTTAGTAGTCGGCTATGCCTTCGTACTTACCGTGCAGTTTATGATGACACGAGTGGGACACGGTGTTCATGTGTGTTCCTTGGTGCTTTTATATCATAGGCTGGCGGTGAGGAAGGTATTCCACGGCGTGATTGATGTTGTGGGCACGAGACCCGTTGTTATACTTGAGTGATGACTTGAGGCGTGAGTCCACGACTTGACATGGCGCTTTGTTGTAAAGCTGTAGTTTGGCTATCATACATGTCTCTGCTTTATATGTTGCTATGATTTCATTTCTGATATGTATTTTGATTTCACATACTCATTTTTGTTATGCTTGACCTCGCCCTTGAAGTGCGTTCATCTGCGGGTTGAGTACACGATCGTTGATCCTAGCTCTCGGGTCACGATTTGGCGTTTGGGAAGCTCCGTTTCTCGGAGGCTTATCGGTGGTATAGTCCTGTCGTCGTAAGTGTTTACATTCGGGGTTTGGCGGGGCCCTGTCCGCCATTGTTGTCGTATCATTTCTTAGAGTGCAGCGTAATCTTTGTTGTGGGCGAGGTTTGTAAAGAAAGGATTAAGCATTCATTTTGAAAGAGTTGTTATTATTATTTATCCGAAAGGCAAGTTTCTAAAGATAAGCTGTTATGCGCTTCTTGTTATTTCATGTTGTTGTGTTATGTTCGTGATTACTGCGATGTTGTCTCACTAGGGTGCCGGGGTTAGGCACGATCCACGGGCCGGGTTGGTCGTGACAATATACCCTCAGCCTACCCAGCTGAGGGTACTCTCGGCGAGGGAGAACTCTCGGCCAGGGGGCCTCTCGAAGGGGAGGGCGAGAACAACAAGAAGGGAGGAGGATTTCTAAGGCTTAGAACATTTTAGGATGAATAAGTCTTCAAAGGGAGAGGTATTTATAGGTCTAGCAAAGGCGACAAATGGCGAATCTTGCCAAGTGCAAGGCAAGTGTGGGGCGAATCTTGCCAAGTGCACCTTATCCATCTACCACAAAATATCCTACCAACTCAAGACAAAAGCCAACCCGTTCGTCCTCCACCGCCCGAGCGTCTTCGATGAGAGGGTGACAAGTGTCGCCCTCCGTTGATCAAAGTGTAACGTCTCTCGGAAAAATCCATAAAATTAAAAATGACATGGCGAATTTTCCTACGAAATGAAAGCGTTTAGTCGAAAAAGCGACTCTAGCAAGGTGTTGTGAACAAATAATTTTCGCCAAGCCACTTTAAAGTCAAACTTTTCTACGTGCGTCCATACGTACATACTGCTGGAAATCTGAGGTATAACACGCTGCCGTGGTTTGGGGAGGTTGTTATGAGTTGTAGTAGTGGTAGGAATATGATGTGGTTTAGAAGATGCATTAGTGTGTAAATCATTGGTGGCTATTTACGGAGGTATGGGCGAGAGGATGGGTATAAGGAAAGAGCTAGTGCGCGATAGGAGGGATGATTCGCGTGCCATTTGGAAAGGAAGGAGTTTGTGTTGGGTTTACGGAGGAAAGAAGGAAGAATAGATAGAAGGGGTGGAGTGTTTTGTTTTCCATAAAGTAGTGAAGTGTTATTAGATGAGAGGGTAAGTTAAAGACATTACTCGAATGCAGGGAGTATTAAAGGCGAAAGGCTTATTTTGGTTACGGAGATTGACTCACTAAGCAAACTAGCTAAAGTAGGAAGGCTTCATTTGTGACATTAAAAGGAATCGGTGGTTGTTGTCTTAATACGAGAGGACTCATTGGTTCCGCGTCATTCAAAGCGGACCCTCGGTTCTTGCATTATTAATGGCCATGTAGTTCTGAGCTCATGAAATAGACTTAGCTTTGTTTCTCACAATAGACTTGGCTCCTTGTATAACGGGAATATTCAATGTCCCTTGGTTATGCCACGGCCGTCTTGGAAATCGGACCGTCATAAAGTCCGTGCTAGTGAGTGGATCATTGGTACATGGCGTTAATGAGTGGCGCCTCGGCGCCTCGATAACGTTAGAACTCTCAAGCGGCTTGACTCTTTATATAACGGGAGTAGTTAATGTCCACTAGGTTATCCCCTATCCGTCTTGGAAATCGAGGCCATCATAAAGGCGTGGATGTGAGTGTATCCTTGGTACCATACGTTAATGTGTGGCGCCTCGGCACGCTTCAATAACGTTAGAGTCCTTGGGTGTAGAAACCCCTTGGTATCCCATGTCGACCTAGATCCGTGCATAGAGTTCATATTCCTAGTTTCATTGATAACCTCACGACCGCCTTGTCCATCGACTGACCAGGCCGTAATAGGAGAGACACATCGTTTCGGGCATTAAAGTTCCTTTTCTTGACACCGCGTTAAACTTCTTGGGTATGGGGCGCTTGATGCTCTCAGTGACTTTGAATCAAGCGAGGCGTGATTACTCTTGGACCCATGAACACTTGCCCGACCCGCCATGAACTCGACCAGCGTCGGCCGGTTTAGACCCAAGAATGCCATCGTACCTTGCTCCTCCAACAGCAATGTCAGGCCCAGAATTAAGCCCTTTTCCGGCTAACCTGAGTGAATTTCCAGGTAGTGACGGGGTACTAATGCTAAGTGGTATCTTGTTCTTCCGAAATGATCCCATTACCAACTAAATGGCGTGGAATGGTGGAAACCAACATAGAAGCATTAAGGCGTCAATGGCTATCGGAAAAGACAACCTTTTGCGGAAGTTTTGCCTTCAAATTCACTAATGTCCAAGCTTTCAATTTCTATATTTTTGCCCGTTCATGTATCCTTTGTAGCATAGAATCATCAACTACATATTCTAATGGAAATCGCGAGTGCAGCGTGACATGAACCAAGGCAGACGGGTCGAGATTGCCGAATAAGATTTTCCTCGGCAATTGTTGGGTGCCTCCACTCTTTTTTTCTTCCTTGTTCTAGTTTTAGCCAACTGCTGAACCTCTGAATCATTGCTAGAGCGTGTGTGAAACCGAAGGAGCAACTAAGGAAACGTTGAGAGCGTTTTCTTCGAGAGAAACTTCTCTCTAACTCGCTTTCTAAAATGAAAGTTGTTTACCTATTCTATTGATAGTACTTTGGGGTTCTAAAATGAAAGTTGTTTACCTATTCTATTGATAGTACTTTGGGGTTCTAAAATGAAAGTTGTTTACCTATTCATTGATAATGCCTTGAGTTTTCGAAAATGATAGTTCATTCTATTTGTGCTAATGAGAGTCAAGATGATTTAAATTGCATATAGTTGCTTGTGATAGCTATATGTGTACATTCCTTTATATTTGGACCGCGTCTAGAAAAGTCGGGCATTAAATGACTTTACCGTGTCCCGTAGGCAGAAGTATACCTTAATAGGAAGGACATTATATATTATTGACTTTCTGGTGTCCTACAGTAGGAAATATACCTTAATGGGAAGAGCGGTATATATTATAGACTTTACCATGTCTAGCAAAGTCGAGCGTTATACCTTAATGGGAAGGGCAGTATATATTATTGACTTTACCGTGTCCTAGTAAGGGCCGGGCAGTATACCTTACTGGGAAGGGCAGTATAGATTATTGACTTTACCGCGTCCCAGAAGGGGCCGGGCAGAATACCTTATTGACTTTATCGCGTCCCAGAAGGGGCCGGACAGAATACCTTATTGACTTTATCGCGTCCCAAATAGGGCCGGGCAGAATACCTTACAGGGCAGTATTTGTGTATAACGTTCGGGTTCAACTCCCATGCCAATATTTGTTTTTTGGACAGACTTTCATAATTTGAAAAAGTATAGTTGATTTTCATTACTCGCAGTTTAAAGGATCTGATTGACTCTTACTTTGAAAAGCGATTATCTTGGTATTTGATTATTTTACTTGTCTCATGTTATCATTTTGGCGATTATAATCTCATTTACTGATACTTATTGTTTCACATGCGAGTACATTTTCGTCTTGACCCCCTTTCTCGGGAGCTACGTTAAATGTCATGAGTTTATGTCTGCGATTTGGTGATTTGCAAGTGTAGGATCTTTGCTCAGAGTTTTTGGGATAGCTCCATTGTTCTGGGGCTTATCATTTTGGTACTAATCTTTCGATATAGGTTTTGTACATTTATGGGTACGACGGGGCCTTGTCCCGTCTTAGTATATTGTCCAAACTCTTAGAGGTCTGTATTTATATGTGAGATTGGACTCGTGTACAATGTAGTTTCATTTTGGCTTATATATATAGCGGCGGCCTTGCCTTTGCTTATTTAAAAAAAAAAATGATGATGAGTCTTTTTATATTCTGCGGGTTACTTGGGATGAATGGGTAGAAGGGTGCCCAAGTAGGGCACCAGTCGCGGGCCCGGGGTTTAGGTCGTGACAAGAGTGGTATCTGAGCAGTCAGTCCTCAGAATTCTACAGACCGTGTCTAGTAGAGTATTGATTATCGGTGTGTTGCGCCCACAGATAAGCGAGCTCTGAGGCATTTAGGATTTGATTTCTATTCTTCTCACTCTGAGATCGTGCAATAGAGCTGTGTTATTAGGATAATACCTCTCTGACATATTATTGTGTTACAACTATGCCTCCGAGGAAGGCAACAGTTGCCCAGAAGGGCAAATCAGTAGCGGGAGCTACTAGTCAGACTCAGAGAGTTACTAGGGCTTATACCCAGTCTATACTGGATATTGTACCACAGTCGGCTAGTTCTTACCTTGCAGGTTTTGAGGCCCCGACACAGGCCTCAACTCCTCGATCGGGGAAGACTATAAGGACATGAGGGACGCATTTCTATTACTGACTAGGCTAGTGGTTATGTAGACTTATCAGCAGGGGTTTGTTAATTGGTACATGCGTGCATGTGTGAGGTAGAAAGGCAACAAAGAAACGGCGTAAGAGGTTAAGCGGTTGGATATCCGGTGAGTTTACAGGCGAGCAACCTCGGCCAGGTGAGATATTACTGTTACACCAGTAATTTGGGACATGTTTTAAGAACGTACGGAAGAACTCAGAAATGATAAGATTAGAGACTTGTAAAAATTTATCGGAATTATGAAATTGTCGAAAAATGAAATATTGTGACGAATGGGAGGGCGACACGTGTCACTCCCCTTATGTTGTCTTGGACGAAAATAAGCATGGGTATAAGGGTCATTTGACCATTGTTAGGATGACAAAGTCTTGCAAGTTGAAGAGCTTGATAAAATTGACTTGGTCAATGGGACCCAAGTCTTGATATTTAAAAGAACCATCCAAGCCACGTTTGTACACATCTTGACCCTCCATGTTACTATATAGTAGTACTAGTAGCAAGACAACTTCTATACTTAGACAAATTTTCAAGAAATTGGAGAACCCCTCTTGGATGCTCTCGGGTTCACCTACACAAAGAAGATTTTTTTTTGTTAGTTGTCCATTAAGCTCCACACTTTAAACCAAGGTTCATGAGGGTATTGTAAGGGTATCTCAATAGAAAGATCTCGGAAAAATAGCGTTTTCGTATTAGTCGCAAGATGAAAACCTAGTTGCTTTTCTAGGTTTTAATTGGAAGATTAAAGGAAACTTGTTTGTGATATTCTAAGGGTCTCAAGTGGTGGATTGAAGTGTCTAGAAGAGGCTCTAAGTGTTATACCCCATTTTCCAGAGTATGTATGTGTGGACGTACGTACAATTGTTTAAGCCTTAATTAGGTTTAGGATGAAATTGAGAACTTTCGATGGAAAAGATTCCGAACCTTGTGAAGGAATATTTTTTATATTTTAACCGATTACGGATTATTTTCCGAGAGATGAAATATTTTGGACCAATAGGAGGGTGACATGTGTCACCCAGGAAACCCGTGTTGGACGATTTGTATGGCCAAGTGGACAAGGTCAAGTGGTCAAAGTCTTGGAAGATATTTTTGTTGGGATAGTGGGAGTAGGTGGGCGTTTTTTTGTGGGCAAGTGGGAGAAGCTTGGACGGTTTTTGGAGGAGCATGTGGCTAGCCACATGGCTCATTGTTGTGGTGGACATATGTCCCGATGTTGTGGTGGACATATGTCCCGATGTTAATGGTGGACACTTGGTGGAAGACTCACTCACACAAGCTATCTAATCTACACCTCACTTGCTTGAATCTTGGCCCTTGTTTGTTCTATAAATACCCACTCTAGTTGCAAGACTTAACTTCATCCACTAAACATTTTCCAAGTATCAAAATCCTCTCCCCCTTTGAAGCTCTCGTCCAAACACCTTCCCCTTCCTAGTAGCTCTGCATGAACCCACTCCCCTTAGTAGAAAAATTCCTCCAAGTATTGTACTATTCCAAAATACCTTAGCCCAAATACCTTGTAGTATTCCAAAGTTACCTCTATACTAAGAGCCCAGAAATACTACTATATTTCCTTTAGTCACAAAAGCGAAACCCTAGGATAATCTTCATAGTTGGTTGAAGTATTAAGTAGAAGTTGTGTAGAAACTTCTAAGGGTTTCTTGGAGCGGATTGGAGCGGATTGGAGCGTACAGAATAGGAGCTAAACGTTGCTCAGGATCGACATTAAACCTTGGATAATTTTGGGCTTATCGAGGTAATTAATCTTGTCTTTCTATTGTATTGGAGATTACATATAATAGTAGTTAGAATTAAGTATAAGATATAGAAGGATAGTAAGGAAGAGAATTGAACTGTAATTACATAGGACTGTATTGCAGTAGACTTGTGTGGTTGTGGGTAGGGAAGTCTTTGCTTGATTTTAGTAGAAATAAGAACATACCTTAGAATATTCTCTGAGTAGTCTAGACGTTGATAGACGTATTTGACTATTATAGGTTGATACTCTGCGCGCGACATATTCGACATTGCAGGTGGATTTCGCCGAGGAGGTATGTGATTCTTCCTATCCTCTTGAGCATGATATTTTTAAAATATATATAGTGCGGTGAGCGTCGTGTGTTAGCTGAACGTGGTTTTACTTCAATGTCTTTTGACTTGAGTTTTAAATAATAAGAATCTTGAAGTATTTCAAAAGAATTATGAATCGTTTTTTAAAGAAGAGTAATACTTGGTTTTAAAAGCTTAAGAGTTATACTAGCTTTATGGGAAGTTAGGTATAACGACTTAAGAAAGATAAAAGGAACGATTTACTAAATTGTTTATGAAAGCCTTGTATTGATTTCGGAAAGGGGAAATAAGTATCGAACAAACCACTGCAGCGCTAATAAAGGAAAATGTATCGACTAAGTAAGTATTATTAAAACCAGTAGAAACCTCCATTTGCATAGAAGCTAAGATAAGACAAAATTGTATTACATTTACTAGATCATGGCTGCTTTAATAAGATCATTAATAAACAAGTTTTGATTTTCTTAAAAATTTCAAAGTAAGGACTTGATTTATAAAAGACAAAGACTTGAAAATTTGAAGTGTTTTCGTTTAAAAAGGAAGGCATGCTTTTGTCTTAAGTTGGTTCAAAAAGAAGGTAGGGAAATTGTTTTGTTTTACTTAACAAGTTAGTCACTTTATTTTGATACTACTGGTATCGTGTGACTTTTGTGAAAGAAACGGATCTTTTTAAAGAGTTAATGTATGTAATGCGTTGGGGATAACAACCGAACTTGTTGACATAAAATAGAAAGTACCTTGTGTGAATAACTTGACTATGTTGGCTTGTGATAGCCTTGTAATACTTTCTTGTTGGTTTGATAAGTAAACATGTTATGATCTTACGTGTGTTAGTGTCTTGTGATGTTTGTGTAAGGGGTTATTCTTGTTGTGCTTACGTTGTTAAGCGATAAACCCGTTATCTTTGCTATTATATCACATACCCACGACTTGTTATGATGTCGAGGGCTTGCCACCCGATGCGAGGAATACCTCATGCGGAGTGCATGTGACCTATGCGGGCTGCGGGAGTTCGGGGCGGGATGATCGCCGGGTGTGTTCTGCCCGATCACGGTATTATACCTTATGCGGTCCATAGGACTATGCGGACTTGAGGTCGGAGGATGCAGCGGGTTAGCTACCGTCGAGAATACCTCATGCGGGCCTATGTGTGGCTTTATGCGGAGTGCGGTAAGTTCGAGTTAGGCGTGCACATTGATCTTGAGGCGAGTGGCGGCCGATCATGTGGCGCGGTCTAGAAAGACCTCGTGATCTGATCTTATAGCATTGTTGATGCGGTGGGTTTTAGAAGTCGGCTATGCGCCCGTACTTACCGTCACGGTTTTATTATGACAGGTGGGACACGGTGTTCGGATGTATTCCTTGGTGCTTTTATATCATGGTGAAGCGGTGAGGAAGGAATTCCAAGGGCATGATTGATATTGTGTGCATGAGACCCATAGTTATATTTGAGTGATGGCTTTAAGGGCGTGAGTCACTGACTTGACATGACTGCTTAAATATTGTGTATCGTAAATTGGTTATAATATATGTCTTACATTTTATATAGACTATTATGATTTCATTTCTGATATTTTGATTTCACATACTTGGTACTGTTGTTATGACCTCCCCGAAGGCTGCGTTAAATGTCGCGGTAAGTACACGATTGTTGATCTCGCTCATAGGATCACGGTTCGTTTTGGGAAGCTCGTTTCTCGGAGGCTTATCTTTGGTATAGTCCTGTCGTTGTAGATACTTACATTCGGGGGTATGGCGGGAACCTGTCGTCGTTGTTGTTATAACACTCTTAGAAGTGCAGATCTTTGTTGTTGGCGGGGTTTGTAAAAGGATGTAAGCTGTTCAAGTTTATTTTTATATATAAATCTGAGAAGGTAACCGTTTTGGTTGCTTTGTCTTCTTATTTCCTTGTTTATCGTTTATGAGTTTTATTTTCCTGATTTTCTACGATGTTGTATCACTAGGGTGCCCGGGGTAAGGCACCAGTCACGGGCCCGAGGTCGAGTCGTGACAAAAGTGGTATCAGAGCAGTTAATCCTCGGAAAGTGTCTACAGATCGTGTCTAGTAGAGTCTTGATTATCGGTGTGTTGTGCACCATCCAATGTCGGAGGCTATAGGATATTTAGGATTGGTTTCCATTCTTCTAACTCGAGATCGTGCCTTAGAGGCGTGTTATAAGTTGGACCCCTCTAACGTATTTGTTTCCACTTACGATTATGCCTCCGCGCAAGGCAACCGGGCGAAGAGCAAAGCGGCGAGGAGCTGCGAGTAAGCGCGAGAGGTTCAAGGAACGCGAGCCCAATCATCACTGAGTGGTGCTTACGTTCGGGGGATTACGCTCGTCGCGGCCCGTGAGTTTATACGGCTGCGATCCTCTGCGGCCATGATATCTGGACCTTGATTCCACGACCCGATGCGAAAGTATTGATTGCAAAGAGGCGACCATTACTAGCTAGGGATTTAGCAACCGAGAGTATATTATGTACCGATTTATCGCGGGTCTTGATGATTATCTAAAGAAGGGTTGTGCAAGTAGCTCTTGATCGGCGCATGAGCATGGCTGCGTGCGGGCTTATGCGCAGTGGCCAAAGCGTGGGATCAGCAGGTTAACGAGATCGGCAAAAGAGGCGGTCGGCGGGGTCCTTTGGTAACTTTCGGCGAATCGCCTCGTGACGGATATGCGCCTCGCCCGATGCATAGTGGTCCTCACGGGGTTCGGGGCGTTCGGAGTATCGAGGAGTTGGTCGAGCTCGGGGCTTACGGTTGCGGCTATACATAGGTTCTAGCCGGTAGGTTGATTTTCCCTCAGTGTTCACGATGTGGCAGGAATCATCCCGGGGAATGTCGTCTTTTTATTGGTGCTTGTTTTACCTGCGGTCGTCAGGGCCATGTGATGAAAGAATGTTCTAGTAGGAGGGATTTAAGTAGGAGGACTCAGCCTACGGATCGATTCGGATTGATGGTTTTGAGAGGAAGGGGTGTTAGCGAAGGCCACGCTTTCGGTGTGGCCGTTGTGGTAGGTGTCATTGTGGGGAGTGTCGTACTACTTCGACAGCTTGTTATGCTTGCGGCCAGCAGGGCCATTTTGCGAGAAATTGTCCGACCAGAGGTGGCGCGGATGTAAAGTGTCACGACCCGTTCCGGGGCCCGTGACTGGTGCCTTACCCGGGCACCCAAGTAGTCATACATCAGAGAAAATCAGCGGAATATAGAACAAGACATGAAATAATTGTAAATGATACACAGTTTCTGAGAAAAGGGTTGCCTTTCGGCATATATACATAAACCAAGGTTTGCAGTTACATCCCAACTGTACAACATGACTACAGACCTCTAAGGAAATAAACAACTATGGCGGGACGGGCCCGCCATACCACTGGCTACAAAACTATCTGACAGGAGATCATACCCAGTAGAGCCTCAGGAGAAGATGGAGCTCACGACACCAACGCAAGAGATCCTAAGGATGTGGATCTAGCACTGCTTGCCACTGCGGCGTGAGCGGCCCGAAGGAGTCGATCTGGCAAGTACTAAGTATATGAAGCGTAAAGTACTTAAATGAAAACATATCATTTTAAAATCAGTTTTGCAAGTATGTATGAAACAACGAGGAACGCACCTAGTGCCACATCATAAACAAGAGCAACATGATAGGTAAGCGCTATGAGGTCTTTTCTAGTGCGAATGATCGAGCGGGGCCAATTGCGTAGTATCACCATGCAAGCCTAATCACGGACTCCGTAGTGTCGCATGGCCACTCATATAGGCCCGCGTAGGGTATGTAACCCGCGTCGAAGGTAGCTACTCCTCGGCGTATCGTCTGGACTCGTAGTCCGCATGGCCACATAGACGCGTGAGGTATAACCCGCGTCACTAACACGGAACTCCGTAGCTCGCATAGGTCCCCTGGACCAGCGTGAGGTATTCTCGAATCATGGTCCCAAACCGCTGAGTCTACCCGCGTCGGAGGCGACAACCCCGGTAATATGTCAAGAGGTGAGTGATATTATACTAACATAACGACTTATCGTTAAACAACATAAGCACAACAAGAATACTCTCTTATAAAAACGGTATAATACACTAACACACATAGCATCATATAATGTCTAATTATCAAACCATCTTATTATTCTTTTAACAAATCAATATAATTATGTTATAAACACAAGGGCAAACTTATTCTTTTATCATGCTTAAGTGGTTATACCTAACTTCCTATAAAGCTAGTGTAACTCTTAAGCTTACATTTTAAAACCAATTTGTTCTCTTACATTTAAAAATGATTGATATTCTTTTGAAATGCTTTGGATCCTTATTATTGGGCTTAAGTCATGAACATTGCGTAAGTATTAATCGAGCTTAAGTCAAAAGACATTGCGTAGTTATTATTCGGTTAACACGTATGCGTCTGCGTACTACATATATACTTTAAAATATCATGCTTTAGGAAGAATCACATACCTTCTCGTGAAAACCACACCTTAAGTTGAATATGTCGCGAGAGAAATCAACCTATAATAGTCGGACACGTCTATCAGCGTCTGAACTACTGCATGCGATTCTAAGCGAGAGGGTTCTATATCCTACGGCAAATTGGGCAGCACTTCCCTGCGGTGAGCTACTCAAGTCTCTTTGTGAAAGCGATCCTATGTAAGTACAATTTGATTATTCTTCTTTTAAACCCTTCTCTTTGTGATATGATTCAATTCTATACGTGATATTCTTCTAAGTATTTAATACCTATTCTTATACTACTACGGTATGTATTCTCTAATTCAAAGAGGTTAGGATTATTTACCTCAGTAAGCCCAATAATATCCTAGGTAAAAGTCGCGCTGAGCAAGGTTTAGCTCTAGGTTGTGCGCTCATTAGCTCCAAGAAACCTTAGAAGTTCTTCACAACTTCTACTAAGGACTAAGGGATTTGGGCTAGGGTATTTTGGGCATTATAACAATACTAGAAGACAACTTTTCTACCAAGGGAGGGGGGGGTAGATTTCGGCTAGGCTGGGGAGGGTTGCCTCGGCAAGCTCACTCAAGGGGGTGTTGGACGAAAGAGGCTACAAGGGAGAGGGAAGGATTTTCAAGACTTGGAAAGGAATTTGTGGATGAAGAACTCTTCATCTTAAGGGGGTATTTATAGGTCAAGCCATGGCCAACCAAGGGTCAAGATGATGCCAAGTACAAGGCAAGTGTAGGGTGAAGATTTAGGCAAGTGTCCATTCTATCTACTACACACAAATATCCTACCAACTCATTGACTTGTGCAAAGGCACAAAAAACGTGCCATCTGGTCCAATTCGTCGATGGGCGATTCAAGTCCATCAATTGGAGGGTGACAAGTGTAAGCCCTCCTCGTTGGTCCAAAATGTTTCGTCTCTCGGAAAAATCCGCAAAAATTAGAAATGGCATAGCGGAATTTACCCTACGAAAGGCGTGGAAGCGTTTAGTCGGAAAACTATTCGTTTTGTGAGTTGTGCCCAAAAAGCGTCAGGCCTAAACTTTAAGGCCAATCTTTTTATGCGTATTCCCTTACGTACATACTGCAAATACGGGGTATAACATTCTCCCCTCGCGAAACATTCGTCGAATGTTCCTTCCCAAAACGGATAACGATAAGGTTCTTCATAACTTAAGCAGTTTGCAAATGCCACACATGGCCACAAAACAACACTTAGGCATAAGCGGTAATGAAAATTTACAAGTAGGAAAGTGAATTACGGAGGTGTGGGAATAGGTGAGGATATACGCCTCATGTCCTCTCGACTTCCCGTCATCTCCTCACGAGCTCGTTCGCCACAAGACTTTGTGGAAGCCACGTCCTTGGTCGCGGATGCCTAACGACGATCGACTATCGCTATGGGAATCTCCTCATACGATAACCCCTCGGTCACTGGACATCGTCAATCGGGTGTACCACTAGATGGATCCCGATACATCTCCTCGGCATAGAAGCGTGAAACACCGGATGCCTTGCCTCCGGATCGGACGGCGGATCAACTCGTAGGCAACCTTGCCTACCTGCGAACGATCGTCACGGCCCGATGTACCTTGGTGAGTTTCCCTTCTTCCGAATCTCATCACACCCTTCATGGGTGACACCTAGGAAAACCCAATCATGAACCTCGAACTCCGGATCTGACGGCGATGATCTGCATCGACCATCGACTACGAGTGTCGATAGCGCTCTCGGATAAGCTTCACCTTATCCGCACTGCTGCACCAAATCTGGTCTCACTTCGTGCACATCGAACCAACCTATAGGCGATCTGCACTTCCTCCCATACAAGGCCTCATAAGGCGCCATCGAATCTTTGGAGTGGTAGCTATTATTGTCAGCGAACTCAACTAGAGGCAAATGATCCTCCGGCTACCACGAAGTCGATAACACGGGCTCGCGGCATATCCTCGAAGTGCGGATAGTGCGCTCGGCTTTGTCGATGCATGCGTGGATGGAATGCGATGCTCGGGCTCACTGCGTCCTAAACCTCTGCGGAAAGACCTCGGAAGTTAGCGTAAAGCGGGCTCCTGCATGCGATATGATCGAAATAGGGACTCCATGCGATCGGCGATCTCTCGGATGTAAAGTGCGGCATAATCCTCGGTAGAAAAAGTCACGATGGGAAGAAAGTGGGCTGATTTCATCGACTGTCGGCGATAACCCATATAGAATCATGTCTCCTCCGAGTGCGAGGTAATCTGTGATGAAGTCCATGTTGATCACCTCCACTTCCGGTCGGGATCTCTATCGTGCGTAACAAACCACCGGGCCTGCGGTGCTCTGCCTTACTGCGACAACACGGGCGCGAGCTACGAACTGCGCAGCGTCCTCTTCAAACCATCCCACCAATACACGGATCTAAGGTCGTGGTACATCTTGGTCGACCCGGATGGATAAATGTAGCGCTGTGTGCTTCCCCAGAACACTGTGCGAAGTCTGAAACATCGGAACACAAAATCTGCCCTCAAACCTTAGCACCCATCGGTGCTACCTCAAAAGACCCTTGCCCTCACGAAGAGGCGTATCGCGATAACGTGTGAGCTGGATCCTCAGCTGTTGCCTCTTCACCTCGCCGGCGATGGAAGACTCGGCAACCTCACGAACTCGAACCCCACTGCTATCGAGAATCAATCAAGCGGACACGAGGCTCGCTAAGCGATGCAAATCACGAACCATGTCCCTCCTCTCTAGTTGCACATCGATAGGCTCCCCATCGACCTACGACTAAGGCGTACGCCTGGCATTGGCTTTCCCGGGTGAGTACGGGATATCAACATCGTAATCCTTAAGCAACTCTAACCACCGTCTCTGCCGTAAGTTCGGCTCCTCTGGTGAAGATATCTTGGAGGCTCTTGTGGTGCGTAAAAATATCCACGTGAACCCGTACAAATAGTGCCTCGGATCTTCAAAGCGTGAATCACGGTTGCGACTCAAATCATGGGTGGGGTAGTTCCTGCGTGTTTCTTGGTGTCGGGATGCGTATGCTATAACCTGCCATCTGCGTCAACACACATCCCAACCCGATGCGGCGCGTCACAATACACGACATAACCATCTGGACCCTGCGGAAGAGTAAGAGCGAGGCGGTCGTCGGTCTCTCTTTCGACAGCTGGAAACCACGCTCCGCGACATCGATCGGCGAAACTTGGCTGCCATACGAGTCGGCTAGTCAATGGTGCGAAGATAGAAACAAACTTCTCCACGAACGCCGATAATATCTGCAAGGCCCGAGCTGCGAACCTGCTGCCGGAGTAGTAGGTCTAGGCAAGTCTGTTGCCTCGATCTTGGCGTATCCACTCGAATGCCATCGGCCCGAGCAATATGCCCAAGAAAAGCCACGAAGTCAGCAAAACTCACATTTGGAAAACTTGGCGTACAAGCTGCTAGTCTGGAAGCTGTCGGCCTGATCGCCAAATGCTCGCGTGCTCTGCTCTGGCGAGAATAAAGCGAGATATCATCAATGAACACTATCACAAGCGTGTCAAAAATGGTTTGAACACTCGGTTCATCAAATCCATGAATCTGCGGAGCATTGGTCAACCCAAAGACATGACCACGAACTCATAATGCGTCTGCGTCGGAATGCGATCTAGGGACATCGCCTCTCGACTACTTTGATGATAGCGATCGCGGTCAATCATGGAGAAACATCTCGCACCACTGGCGGTCGAACAAATCATCAATCACAGGAAGGGTGTATTTCTTAATGGTCACCTTGTTCATTGCTGTAATCAACACGTGCGGCGTCCGTCCTTCTTCTTCACGAACAATATCGGCGCTCCCGGGAGAAACACTAGGCTGATGAAGCCCTTCTCGGCCAAATCCTAAGTTGATCCTTGACTCTCTCAACTCGGCGGTGTCATTACGTATGGCGGAATGGAAATAGGCGAGTGTCGCAACACATCTATACAAAACTCGATCTCCCTCTCGGGAGGATGCCGGAGGTGCGTGGAAACACGTGCAGGAACTCTCGACCACTGGGCCAGCGGAAAATCTGGTACCGCGGCTTGATATCAAACACGAGCGAGATGGTAGATATACCCGCCACGCACCATCTTCCTAGCCTTGAGGTAGGAAATAAACCTACCCTCGGCGATCTGGTGCTCCTCCCACTCAACAACGGGTCCTCGAAGCTGGAACCGTACTCTCTCTGCGGTCTACATTGGCGTAGCAAGCTAGCCAATCCGTCCCGTGATCACGTCGAAGTCAATCATCTCAACTCTATCAAGTCGGCTGAGTGCGACGTTGTAAATGGTCACGAGGACAAGCTCTATATACGCGAGCTACCAGAATCACCCAGCGTAGCTACCTCGAAAGGGTCTATGGACTCGGGCTCTATCCCTATCCTACTAGCAACAAGGGAGATATATGGGACAGTAGAACCGGATCTATCAAAGCATACACATCAAACCCGAAGCGATAAGGTACTGTGGCGACATCGGTGAGGCCTCACGATCTGTCGGTGGACAAGCATAAATGCGGTTACGAGGACGCTAGGCGGGACGAGCCACGACCTCTGCCGCGACCTGCGACCGGCGAGTACCACGCCTCAGGCGAGTAAGCTAGGAGATGATGAAGCGGCAACAGAACCTGAAGGCTGAGCCCTACCACCAGCGCTGCCCCCGGTCGGACAGTCCCTCGCAAAGTGACCCTGCTGGCCACAACTGTAACAAGCTCCCAAAGCAGTACCACACTTCCCGTAATGGGATCTACCGCATCGGCCACACTGGGGGGGTGGTCCGTCGGCGATGCCTCTCTGCTACTACGGGCGTCGAAGCCACAGGGCCACAGTGCCCTCGAATACTCTGGCTGTGCTGAGGACGGTGCAGGAGTGCTCTGAGCTGGCTGTGGTGCAAATCTAGATTGCTGCTGAGGCCGCCCACCACGATAGCCACCAGAAGACCCTCCCGTCCTGGCCCTCTTCTGCTGCTGTCTGTCAACTCGTCGGCCTCTGCGCTCCTCGCATCCAAGAGCATGAGCCTGCATGCGGGTAATGTCCATACGGTGAAGAAACACCCGCACATGACTCGGCCATATAATCATCTAGCCCGGTGGCGTGGCGGTGCACCCTATCCTCCATATCTGCTGCTACCATTTGGGACATATCGAGCCAATGAATCAAACTCGACATTGTACTCACGACGGTCGTCCTCTCTGCCTCGGCGGTAAAAATCTATCGGCCAGCGCCCTCATCTGTGGAGGCAAGAAGTGAGTGAGAAAGCCTCGAGAACTCATCCCAGTAGGCTGGGGCCAGCGTGCTCTCCGGGATAACTCCACGAATCAAACCAATCATTGCGGTATCACGCGACCTATGTGAACCAAAGACCACGGACTCGGTCTCCGACGCCCTGATCACTCTCAAAATCCTCTGTAGCTGACGGATGAACTCCTGCGGATCATCCTCCGGCCTCGACCCGTAAAACTCTGGCGGGCTCTGACTCGGGAAGTCTCGTAGCCTCAAACTCTACGCCTCGGGTGAACCACGATGCAGTGGTGGGGCTGACTGCCGCATCGGCTGTCCTCGTATGCGGCCCACGATCACGGCGATGGCGGGCCATCTCTCGTAACCCGTCTCATGCTCCGGTGTGGGGCTGGAGTGTAAATCTTGTAGTCTCTGCTTTGGGGTGGCGGCGTCGTAGAACTCGCCGTCTGCGGTATAGGCCCGGGCAGAGCCTCGTGACTCTAGGTGTCCCACTAGCGACTCTCTCTGCCTTGCCGCCATACAGGCGGGTTGCCTTACGTGGAGGCATAAGCGTTCTGAGAAAGGAATATGTTAGAGGTCCAACTTTAACACAACTCTAAAGCACGATCTCGAGTGAGAAGAATGAAACCAATCCTAAATATCCTATAGCCTCACGATTATTGGTGTGGTGCACAACACACCGATAATCAGACTACTAGATACGGTCTGCATAGACACTTTCCGAGGATTAAGCGCTCTGATACCACTTTTGTCACGACCGTTCGGGGCAGTGGTAGTGCCTTACCGGGCACCCAGTAGTCATACATCGAGAAAATCAGGAATATAGAACAAGACATGAAATAATTGTAAATGATACAGTTTACGAGAAAAGGGTTGTCTTTCGGCATATATACATAAACCAAGGTTTGCGATTTACATCCCAGTACAACATGACTACTGAGACCTCTAAAGAAATAAACAACTATGGCGGGACGGGGCCGCCATACCTGGCTATACAAAACTATCTCTGACGGGGAGATCATACCCCAGTAGAGCCTCGGAGAAGATGGAGCTCCCGACACCGACGTAGAGATCCTAAGAATGTGGATGTAGCACCTGCGGGCCCTTACCTGCGGCATGAACGCAGCCCCCCGAAGGATGTCAGTTCAACTGGTACTAAGTATATGAAACTGTAAAATTCTTAAATGATAACATATCATTTTAAAATCAGTTTTGCAAGTATGTATGAAACAACCGAGGAACCGCCTAGTGCCACATCATAAACAAAGGGCAATAGGTAAAGCGTAAGTCTTTTCTAGGTGCGAATGATCGGCGGGGCCAATTGCGTAGTATCACCATGCAAGCCTAATCACGGACTCCGTAGTCGCGCATGGGCCACTCATATAGGCCGCGTAGGGTATGTAACCGCGTCGAGGGTAGCTACTCCTCGGCGTCGTCTGGACTCGTAGTCCGCATGGCCACATAGACCGCGTGAGGTATAACCCGCATCACTAATCTGGAACTCCGTAGCTCGCATAGGTCCCTGGACCGCGTGAGGTATTCTCGAATCATGGTCCCCGGACCGCAGTCTACCCGCGTCGGAGGCGGCTTAACCCCGGTAATATGTCAAGAGGTTAGTGATATTATACTAACATAACGACTTATCGTTAAACAACATAAGCACAACAAGAATACTCTCTTATACAAGCGTTACAAGACACTAACACACGTAGCATCATATCGTGTCTACTTATCAAACCATCTTATTATTCTTTTCACAAATTAATATAAGTCTGTTATAAACACATAGGCAAAAGCTGTTTCTTTTATCATGCTTAAGTGGTTATACTTAACTTCCCATAAAGCTAGTATAACTCTTAAACACATTTTAAAAACCAATTTGTTCTCTTACATTTAAAAATGATTGATATTCTTTTGAAATGCTTTGAATCCTTATTATTCGGGCTTAAGTCGCAAGACATTCATAGTAAGTATTATTCGGGCTTAAGTCAAAAGACATTGCAGTAGTTATTATTCGATTAACACGTATACGTCTCCGTACTACATATATACTTTAAAATATCATGCTTTAGGAAGAATCACATACCTTACCGTGAAAACCACGCGAGTTGAATATGTCGTGTGAGAGAAATCAACCTATAATAGTCGGACACGTCTATCAACGTCTAGACTACTCATGTGATTCTAAGCGAGAGGGTTCTATATCCTACGACAAATTGGGCGACTTCCCTGCGGTGAGCTACTCAAGTCTATTGTGAAAGCGATCCTATGTAAGTACAATTTGATTATTCTTCTTTTAAACCCTTCTGCGTGATAACAATTCAATTCTATTACGTGATATTCTTCTAAGTATTTAATACTTATTCTTATACTACTACTTATGTATTCTCTAATTCAAAGAGGTTAGGATTATTTACCTCGGTAAGCCCAATAATATCCTAGGTAAAAGTCGCGCTGAGCAAGGTTTAGCTCTCTAGGTTGTATGCGCTCAGTAGCTCAAGAAACCTTAGAAGTTCTTCACAACTTCTACTAAGGACTAAGGGATTTGGGCTAGTGTATTTTGGGCATTATAACAATACTAGAAGGCAACTTTTCTACCAAGGGAGGTAGATTTCGGCTAGGCTAGGGGAGGGTTGCCTCGGCCAAGCTCACTCAAAGGGGTGTTGGACGAAAGAGGCTACAAGGGAGAGGAAGGATTTTCAAGACTTGGAAAGGAATTTGTGGATGAAGAACTCTTCATCTTAAGGGGGTATTTATAGGTCAAGCCATGGCCAACCAAGGGTCAAGATGATGCCAAGTGCAAGGCAAGTGTAGGGTGAAGATTTAGGCAAGTGTCCATTCTATCTACTACACACAAATATTCTACCAACTCCTTGACTTGTGCAAAGGCACAAAAAACGTGCCATCCTAGTCCAATTCGTCCAATGGACGATTCAAGTCCATCAATTGGAGGGTGACAAGTGTAAGCCCTCGTTGATCAAAATGTTTCGTCTCTCGGAAAAATCCGCAAAAATTAGAAATGGCATAGCCGGAATTTACCCTACGAAAGTTGTGGAAACGTTTCGTCGGAAAACTATTCGTTTTGTGAGTTGTGCCCAAAAAAACGTCCAAGGCCTAAACTTTAAGGCCAATCTTTTTGTACGTATTCCCTTACATACATACTCTGGAAATACGGGGTATAACATAAAGACACAGCCTTCAGGATCAGTGGCTAGTTCATCACCTTCTCTAGCTATGCGCCCAGCGAGATTATGATTAGAGCGACAAAGGGGGAGTGAAGCCGTAGATACAGGTATATCCTTAACCCTCTAGAGATTAGTATGTGTGATAAGATGAGTATATTTTAAGTGTTATGTTTAGATAGCATTGTGTTAATTATGATTAGAAATCATGGTTAGTTAAAAGGGTAAGATTGGGAATAGGGAAATTGTGAGCCTTAGAGTTTTATACGTGGAGACCTTAGAGGCGAGGCCATCTTGAGTAAAAGATTTATTTTTATGTTTGACCACTTATCGGAGTGCATAGTATCGTGAGATATATTTGTGTGATAAGTCACGAGTAGTGTGAAATGAAAGAGGGTAGTTGAGCTAAGAAGACCACTAGGTTTTCGTGACTTGATGGTGAGATTGTTCGGATCGGGAACAAGAGCTTAGCGCGATAAATGGGTCGGGTTGAGGCGGTTGCGGGTCAACCCGCGGCCCGATTTGAAGTAAGGAAAAATTGTGGTGGTCGCTTTGTGATAAGTCACGAGGTGTTAGGCCCAAGTTTAGTTAACCATCGTCTGAGTTCGTGGATGCGTTCGACCGATGGTCGGGTGATGAGTCGACCCATCTTGTCTTTGATCGGGGTGTTTACTCGTGAAGGTTATGCGAGATGTTATATATCGAAGGTTGTAAGGCGCACGGGGTTCCTACTTTTACTTTATGCCAGGCGGTGGAGCCGGTTCTGGCTATTTCTTTTGGAGGTTACGGCGGGTTAGGAACTCAGTCTCGATGTGCATTCACCTCGGGCGGCGGCCAAACAACGCGTTTTATCCAAACATTTGAGGATAGATTGCGGGCTGGTGTTTTGATTTCAGGGGTAGCTGTAAGGATTATTCGCCTCTTGTTGAGTGAGTATTATAATAGCTACCATTTCAGTATTCGGATGTCGCCTTATGAAGCCGGGTATGGGCGTAAGGGTAGGTTTCTAGTCGATTGGTTCGATGTTGGCAAGGTTCAGATAGTTGGTTCATACTTGATTCAGCAGGATGTGGATAGGGTAAAGCTTATCCAGGAGAGGTTATTGGCAGCTTAGAGTCAACAGAAGTCGTGCAGATAATCGGCGTCGACACTTGGAGTTCAGGTTGACGGTGGGTTTTCTTGAAGGTACCACCCCGGAAGGGCGTGACGAGATTTGGAAAGCAGGGGAAACTTAGCCCGAGGTACTTTGAGCGTTTTCAGATCATTTGGAGAATAGGCCAGGTTGCCTATAAGTTAGCATTGCCGTCCGACGTAGGAGGCAGTACGTCCGGTCTTTCATGTTGCTATGTTCGAAAAAGTATCGGAGAACCATCCAGAATATTCCTAGTTTATGATAACCAAGTTGGAGATAGTAACCCTGAGATTTTGGAAACTGAAGCAATAAATGTGGTAAGTTTATTAGGAAGAGTTCGAGTGTTAGGAGAAGTCTGACGATTAAGGGAAGAAGTGAACTTGTGTTAGGAGAATAGAAGTGATCATTTCTTTTGTGAGGTAAAGGTGCGGAATAATTGGTTCCGTAAGTATAATAGTGAAGACTTTACCGGCGCAAGCATGTTGGGGACTTAGAAGGAACATTCGGGACGAATGTTTCTAAGGAGGGGAGAATGTTATACCCCGTTGTTCCAGAGTATGTATGTGTGGACGTACGTACAATTGTTTAAGCCCTAATTAGGTTTAGGATGAAATTGAGAACTTTCGACGGAAAAGATTCCGAACCTTGTGAAGGAAATATTTTAATATTTTAACCGATTACGGATTTTTTTCCGAGAGATGAAATATTTTGGACCAATAGGAGGGCGACATGTGTCACCCCACTTAGGCCCATGTTGGACGATTTGTATGGCCAAGTGGACAAGGTCAAGTGGTCAAAGTCTTGGAAGATATTTTTGTTGGGATAGTAGGAGTAGGTGGGCGTTTTTTTGTGGGCAAGTGGGAGAAGCTTGGACGGTTTTTGGAGGAGCATGTGGCTAGCCACATGGCTCATTGTTGTGGTGGACATATGTCCCAATGTTGTGGTGGACATATGTCCCAATGTTGTGGTGGACACTTGGTGGAAGACTCCACTCACACAAGCTATCTAATCTACACCCTCCACTTGCTTGAATCTTGGCCCTTGTTTGTTCTATAAATACCCCCCTCTAGTTGCAAGACTTCTTCATCCACTAAACATTTTCCAAGTCTCAAAATCCCTCTCCCCCTTTGAGAAGCTCTCGTCCAAAACCTTCCCCCTTCCTAGTAGCTCTCATGAAACCCTCCCCCCTTAGTAGAAAAATTCCTCCAAGTATTGTACTACTCCAAAATACCTTAGCCCAAATACCTTGTAGTATTCCAAAGTTACCTCTATACTAAGAGCCCGGAAATACTACTATATTTCCTTTAGTCACAAAATGAAACCCTAGGATAATCTTCATAGTTGGTTGAAGTATTAAGTAGAAGTTGTGTAGAAACTTCTAAGGGTTTCTTGGAGCGGATTGGAGCGTACAGAATAGGAGCTAAACGTTGCTCAGGATCGACATTAAACCTTGGATAATTTTGGGCTTATCGAGGTAATTAATCTTGTCCTTCTATTGTATTGGAGATTACATATAATAGTAGTTAGAATTAAGTATAAGATATAGAAGGATAGTAAGGAAGAGAATTGAACTGTAATTACATAGGACTGTATTGCAGTAGACTTGTGTAGTTTGTGGGTAGGAAGTCTTGCCCAATTTTCCGTAGAAATAAGAACCATACGCTTAGAATATTCTCTGAGTAGTCTAGACGTTGATAGACGTATTTGACTATTATAGGTTGATACTCTGCGCGCGACATATTCGACTTGGCAGGTGGATTTCGCCGAGGAGGTATGTGATTCTTCCTATCCTCTTGAGCATGATATTTTTAAAATATATATAGTACGGTAGACGTACGTGTGTTAAGTGAACGTGGTTTTACTTCAATGACTTTTGACTTGAGTTTTAAATAATAAGAATCTTGAAGTATTTCAAAAGAATTATGAATCGTTTTTGAAAGAAGAGTAATACTTGGTTTTAAAAGCTTAAGAGTTATACTAGCTTTATGGGAAGTTAGGTATAACGACTTAAGAAAGATAAAAGGAACGGTTTACTAAATTGTTTATGAAAGCCTTGTATTGATTTCGGAAAGGGGAAATAAGTATCGAACAAACCACTGCAGCGCTAATAAAGTAAGTATTATTAAAACCAGTAGAAACCTCCATTTGCATAGAAGCTAAGATAAAACAAAATTATATTACATTTCCTAGATCATGGCTGCTTTAATAAGATCATTAATAAATAAGTTTTGATTTTCTTAAAAATTTCAAAGTAAGGACTTGATTTATAAAAGACAAAGACTTGAAAATTTGAAGTGTTTTCGTTTAAAAATGAAGGCATGCTTTTGTCTTAAGTTGGTTCAAAAAGAAGGTAGGGAAATTGTTTTGGTTTACTTAAAAAGATAGTCACTCTATTTTGATACTACGGGTATCGTGTGACTTTTGTGAAAGAAACGGATCTTTTTAAAGAGTTAATGTATGTAGTACGTTAGGGATAAAAACCCGAACTTGTTGACATAAAATAAAAAGTACCTTGTGTGAATAACTTGACTATGTTGGCTTGTGATAGCCTTGTAATACTTTCTTGTTGGTTTGATAAGTAAATATGTTATGATGCTACGTGTGTTAGTGTCTTGTGATGTTTGTGTAAGGGGGTTATTATTGTTGTGCTTACGTTGTTAAACGATAAGCCCGTTGTACTGCTATTATATCACATACCCCCCTGACTTGTTATGATGTCGAGGGCTTGCCACCCTCGATGCGAGGAATACCTCATGCGGGTTTGTGTGACCTATGCGGAGCTGCGGGAGTTCCAGGACAGGATGATCACTTCGGGTGTGTTACGCCGATGCGAGGTATTATACCTTATGCGGTCTATAGGACTATGCGGACTTCGGGGGTCCAGGAGGATGCCGCGGGTTAGCTACCCCCGATGCGAGGAATACCTCATGCGGGCCTATGTGTGGCCTATGCGGAGCTGCGGTAAGTTCCAGGATTAGACGCGCACATTGATACTGAGGGCGAGTGGCCAGCTTCGATCATGTGGCGCGGTCTATAAAGACCTCGTGATACAGTCTTATAGCATTGTTGGTACGGTGGGTTTTAGGAGTCGGCTATGCCTTCGTACTTACCCCGTACGGTTTTATTATGACACAGGTGGGACCTGGTGTTCAGATGTATTCCTTGGTGCTTTTATATCATGGACTGCCGACAGTGAGGAAGGAATTCCACGGGCATGATTGATATTGTGGGCATGAGACCCATGGTTATATTTGAGTGATGACTTTAAGGGCGTGAGTCCCTGACTTGACATGACTGCTTACATATTGTGTATCGTAAATTGGTTATCATATATGTCTTATTTTTTTTTATAGACTATTATGATTTCATTTCTGATATTTTCGATTTCACATACTTGGTACTGTTATCGACCTCCTTGGAGTGCGTTCATGTCGCAGGTAGAGGTACACCAGTTGTTGATCCTCGCTCATAGGATCACAGTTCAGCGTTTTGGGAAGCTCCGTTTCTCCGGAGGCTTATCTTTGGTATAGTCCACATGGTTGTAGATACTTACATTCGGGGTATGGCGGGAACCTGTCCGTCGTTGTTGTTATAACACTCTTGAAGTGCAGTAATCTTGTTGTGGGCAGGGTTTGTAAAAAGGATGTAACTGTTCAAGTTTTATTTTTATATATAAATACAGAAAGGTAACCGTTTTGGTTAGCCTGTCTTCTTATTTCACTGTTTGTCGTTTATGAGTTTTTATTTTCCGCTGATTTTCTCTGATGTTGTATCACTAGGGTGCCCGGGGTAAGACACCAGTCGCGGGCCAGTCGAATCGTGACAAAAGTGGTATCAGAGCAGTTAATCCTCGGAAAGTGTCTACAGACCGTGTCTAGTAGAGTCTTGATTATCGGTGTGTTGTGCACCACATAAATAATCAGGAGGCTATAGGATATTTAGGATTGGTTTCCATTCTTCTAACTCTGAGATCGTGCCTTAGAGCTGTGTTATAAGTTGGACCCCTCTAACGTATTTCTTTCCCTTACCAGTTATGCCTCCGCGCAAGGCAACCCGGGCCCAGAAGGGCAAAGCGGTAGGAGGCTGCGTGTAAGCGCTTGAGAGGTTACAAGGCACATGCCCAATCATCACCCGGAGTGGTGCTTCATTTGGGGAGTTACGCTCGTCGCGACCCAGTGAGTTTAGCACGGCTGCGATCCTACTGCGGCCATGATATCTGGACCTTGATTCCACGACCCGATGGCGAAAGTATTGATTGCAAAGAGCGACCACATTACTAGCTAAGGATTTAGCAACGAGTATATTATGTACCGATTTATCGCGGGTCTTGATGATTATCTAAGAAGGGTTGTGCAAGAGTAGCTCTTGATCGAGCATGAGCATGGCTGCGTCACGGGCTTATGCGTGAGCAGCGTGAGGATCAGCAGGTTAACAAGATCGGCAAAGAGGCGGTCGGCGGGGTCCTTTGGTAACTTTGGCGAATCGCCTCGGCGGCCGGATATGCGCCTCCGCCAGTGCATAGTGGTCCTCCACAGGGTTCAGGACGTTCGGAGTATACAGGAGTTGGTCGAGCTCGTGGCTTAGTTCCGCGGCTATACATAGGTTCTAGCGGTAGGGTTGATTTTCCCTCAGTGTTCACGATGTGGCAGGAATCATCCCGGGGAATGTCGTCTTTTTATTGGTGCTTGTTTTACCTGCGGTCGTCAGGGCCATGTGATGAAAGAATGTTCGAGTAGGAGGGATGCAAGTGTCACGACCCGAACGGGCGTGGCGGTGCCTTACCGGGCACCTAGTGATACAACATCGAGAAAATCAGCGGAAATAAAAACATGAACATGAATTAAGAGACATGATAAGTAAAGCAGAGCAACCAAAGCGATTGCCTTGGTATATATACATAAATACGACGGTTATCCTTTTACGGACTACGCCCACAACGATTACTACAGACCTCTAAGTGACAACAACTATGGCGGGACGGGGCCCGCCATACCCCGAATGTACAAGAACCTACGGACTCGGTAACATACCAAAGATAAGCCTCGAAGGAGCGAGCTTCCCAACAGCGAAATGTGATCCTATAAGCGGGATCGGCGATCGATGTACCTTTACTGCGGCATGAGCAGATGTCACGGCCGAACCGGGCGCGTGACGGTGCCTTACCGGGCACCCAGTAGACATACATCGTAATCGAACATAAAGACAATACATGAAACCGATTGTAATAAGACGGTGAAATAAGAAAGGCACTAACCAAAAGCGGTTACGCCGGTATATATATAAATAGCAATTTTTAACATGAACGATTTAATCCTTTTTACAAACCACGCCCAGCGATTACTACAGAACTCTAAGAATGATACTACAAAAATGGAGGGACAGGCCGCCAAACCCACGAATGTAAACACTTACGGCGGCGAGGACTATACCATCGATAAGCCTCGGAGAAGCGGAGCTTCCCAACGCTGGCGTGACCACGAGCTAGGATCAACGGCGGTGTACCTCAACTGCGGCATGAGCGGCCCCCGAAGGAGGTCGATAACAGTGCAGTATGTGAAACTGAAAATACATACTGTAAATGAAATCATAGCAGTCATATAAAGCAGGAGACATGTATGATAACCAACTACAGTTTATAACAAAACAGTCATGTCAAGTTAGGGACTCACGCCCTCAAGTCATCACTCAAGTATAACAATGGGTCTCAGGCCCACAACATCAATCATGCCCGTGGAATACCTTCCTCACTGCCGGCAGTCTATGATATAAAAGCACCAAGGAACACATGAACACGAGTCCCACGTGTCATAATAAAGCTATGCGGGGTAAATGCGAAGGCATAGCGACTACTAAAAACCCACAGTACCAACAAGGTCATGAACTGTATCATAAGATATGTCTAGACCGTCACATGATCAAAGCTGGCCACTTGCCCGCGATATCAATATGCAGCGTCTAACCACGGAACTCCGCGACTCCGCGTAGGCCAATCTCATCGCGGCCGCGTGAGGTATTCCCGCATCGAGGGTAGCTACTCCGGCATCGTCACGACTTCGCGATCCGCATGGCCACATGGACGCATGCCCGTAAGGGCGTACACTAACACGGAACTCTCGTAGCTCCGCATAGGCCCGGGACTGCGTAGGTATTCTCGAATCATAGGTCCATCGACGCTGAGTCTACCCCGCGTGGAGGCAGCTTAACCGGAATCATCTCGAGATGAATGCCACAATACTATCATAACGGTGATAGTAAATAAGCACAATCAAGAAACCCGCTTCACACAAACATCACAAGATACTAACACACGTAGCATCCCAACACGTTTACTTATCAACGCAATCAAGAAAGTATTACAAGGCTATCACAAACCAATACAATCAAGTTGTTCACACAAGGTACCTTCTACTATATGATTAACAAAATCGGGTTTTATCCCCAAAGTACTTCATACATCAACTCTTTAAAAGATCGTTACTTTCACAATGTCACACAATACGTAGTATAAAATAGAGTGACTATCCTTTTAAAGTAAATCAATTACTTCTCTTTGTAAAATCAAGTAGCAACATTCTTTTCCAATGATCAAGTTTTCCTAATTTCCAATGTTCAAGTTTCTCATTTTAGAAAGGTTTCGTAGTTCATAGTCTTATTCATTTGAGAATATAATTCTCCTTAAAACTATCTGAGAAACATAAGTCTTATATGTGAGTAGGATATTCTTGTTTATAACAATCTTATTACAAACCATGATCTAGGAAATATCATTTTGTCTCACCTTAGCTTATGCGGATGGAAGTTTCTCTGGTTTTAATAATACTTAATTAGTCAAAACATTTCCTTTTATTAACGCTGCGATGGTTTGTCGATACATTCGATTTCCAAATCGATAAAACATTCTTAAGCCGTTATACCTAACTTCCCATAAAGCTAGTATAACTCTTAAGTTTTTCAAAAACCAAGTATTACTTCTTCTTTCAAAATGATTCAAAATCTTTTGAAATACTTCAAGTTCTTTATTAACACATAACAAGCGGTTATAGTTCAAATCGAGTACCTTTTAAAAACCACGTGTATTTTCTTACCAACATAAAGTTGCTATAACCAACTTCCCATAAAGTCGTTATAACACTTTATGTTTTAAACCAATCACATACATTTAGCACGTATGCGTCTCTCGTACTACATAGTTCACACATATCATGCTAGAAGAGATAGGAAGAGGTTCACATACCTCGCGACGATTATCGACTAATAGCAAAAGCGCTCCAAGTACCTCAAACCATGGCTACTCCTAAGCCAAGTAGATCGCGCCACGCATAGTACTTCCACCTATAAGGCCACAAGGCGCTTATTAACATAAGGTCTCTTCGTAGAACATTCTACGAAAATTCGCGACACCTCCCCAACAGCGTAAATCTCCTCCTCTATCGGTAGGCTACCAAGCCAACGGGGTTATACATCTAACCTAGCTGCACAATTCTACTCCACGGTACTACTTCACAAGTCTCTTGTAATACCCTAAGTAATTACAGTTGTAATCTTCTTTAAATTCAGCTTAAGTCGCAAGACATTGCGTAAGTATTATTCGAGCTTAAGTCAAAAGACATTGCCAATAACTACGTTCAGTTACTATATATAGTATACTTCAACTATATATTCTAACAATATGTAATTTCCAATTTCAATAGAGGACAAGATATTTACCTCAATAAGCCCATAATTATCCAAGTATAAAGTCGATCCTGGGCAATCGTTTAGCTCGACTCAGCGCTCAACCAGCTCTAAACCACCCTTAGAAGTTCTAACCAACCTACACAATACTCCAACGGACTATGGAGATTTTCCTAGGGTTTCGGTTTGTGACGGAAGTATAATAGTATTTTCTGGGCTTTTAGTATAGGTATCCTTAGAATACTACAAGGTATATGGCTAAGGTAATTTGGGCATTATAACAATACTTTTGAGAGTATTTCTACCAAGAGGGGGGTATATATACGAGACAACACCACAAGGGGGTGTATACCCTCGGCCTACCCGCTAGAGGTACTCGGCAAGGGTGGGAAGGGACCTCTCGGCTAAGCCTCACACGGCGGCGAGGACGAGAACAACATGCAGGGAGGGGAGGGTTTCTAAGACTTAGAACATTTTAGGATGAATAAGTCTTCCAAAGGGGGTATTTATAGGTCAAGGGAAGGCCAACCAATGGACAAGATCTTGCCAAGTGCTAAGCAAGTGTAGGGCCAAGATCTTGCCAAGTGCACACTAGCCAACTAACACAAAAAATATCCTACCAACCCTTGACCACAATGGCCAACTTTCGGCCACTACATTACCCGAGTGTCCCAATGAGAGGGTGACAAGTGTCGCCATCGTGTTGGTCCAAAATGTTTCGTCTCTCGGACAAATCCGCAAAATAAGAAATGACATAGCGGAAATTCCCTACGAAAAGTGTGAAAACGTTTCGAAAAACGACTCTAACAAGATTGTTATGCACAAATAAAATTCGCCAAGCACTTTAAGGCACAAACTTTTCTACGTGCGTCCAGCGTCATACTGCGGAAATACGGTATAACATTCTCCTCGCCAGAAACATTCGTCCAGAATGATCCTTCTAAGTCTCAAACAAACGCGCTCCCGTATAGTCTTCACTACTATAATTACGAGAACAATCGCCACACCTGGCCACAGAAACACCCGCGCACATACTTCTATCTAAGCCCACGAGGAAAACACCTCTAATCATCACCACAAAACACTTCTCACCGGGGTCTAAAATATACTTCCTTCGCACCTTCTCTTTACAAAAAAAGAAATGATCACCTCTATGCTCGCCATACATGCTCGCTTCTCTCTTTACTCGTCGTAGATACCACTTTGTCACTTTGCCTGAGGCATTAACCTTCTCAGGCGACCCAACAAATGGTACCACTTTTGTCACTTTGTCGCGAGCCTTGCTCCGACGACCCAACAAATGGTACCGGGCTGCATGCGATCCCTGAGGATGTCGTATACTCGAACTCTTTCCAC
This sequence comes from Przewalskia tangutica, assembly GCA_029844215.1. Classification (NCBI taxonomy): domain Eukaryota; kingdom Viridiplantae; phylum Streptophyta; class Magnoliopsida; order Solanales; family Solanaceae; genus Przewalskia; species Przewalskia tangutica. The sequence continues at coordinate 82,608,248 of CM056720.1, read as the reverse complement.
ATTTCTGATACTGCTTCAGTTTCCAAAACTCGGGGTTACTATCTCTAACGTGGTCATCATTAACTGGGAACACTCTGGATGGATCTTCGATATTTCCCCGAACATCACAATACGAAAGACCGGACGCACTGCCTCCTACGTCGGACGGCAAATGCTAACATATAGGCAACCTGGCCTATCCTTCACATGAACTCACAAAGGCCCAAAGTAACTCGGGCTAAGTTCCCTCTGTTTTCCAAAACTCGTCGCACCCAAACCGGGGTGGTACTTTCAAGAAGACCGACCGTCAACCTGAACTCTAAGCGTCGTCGCCGATTATCCGCACAATTCCTGCGGTGCTGGAACCTCTTCTAGACAAGCTTCACTATCCACGATCTGCTGGAACAAGCTGAACAGTATGCGAACCTTGCCAACATCGAACCAATCGGCCGACAACTTACACTTCGCCCTTACAAGGCTTAAGGCGATATCAGAACACCGAAATGGTAGATCAAACACTACCTCCACAGAGACAACAATCCGCAACTATCCACGAAATCCAAACACCGGCCGGAGGCGAATGCGGTCGAGACTCACTTTGAGCTCCTAACCTGCTGGTAAACTTTTAGAAAACGAAAATAGCCACACGGGCTTCATGCTGACATAAGGTGAAGGTAGGAACCGTGCAGCCTTTCACCTTCGGATAAATCAACACACCGAGTAAACGGTCGAACGAAGAACACGATGGGCTGCCCCATCGGCCCGACCAGCGTCGAGCGCATCCACGAACTCGTCTGTTGGTTAACTAAACTTGGGCCTAACACCCTCGTGACACTACCACAAAGCGGGACCACCACAACCGGACCCGCACCAAACATGCCGCGGGTTGACCCATGGCGTGGCCTCAACCCGACCGGCAAGTGCGCGAAATACTATCTCCCGGAAGAACAATCTCACTAAACATGTTACGAAAACCTAGCGGTCTTCTTAGCTCAGCTACCCTCTTTCATTCCACACTACTAGGGACCTATCCCAAACATAGCTCACGTGCACTAGGCACCCCGATAAGGATCAACATAACCATACGTCTTTTACCCTAGATGACCTTACCTCAAGGTCTCTACGTAACAAGACTCTAAGGTTTACACCTTCTCTATCCCCCATTCTTACTTGGTTAACTAACCAGATTTCTAATCACAACTAACACAAAGCACTTAAGGTATACCACCTTATCACATAAACAAAACTCTAGAGGTTAAAGATATATCTATATCTACCGCTTCACTCCCTTAGTCGTTCTAATCAAACTGCCCGTAGGCGCATTGAGAGATGACAAACTACCCACCGATCCTGAAGGCTAAGTCCTCCCGAGGACACTCTTGATACGGACCACGACGGTCATAGGTACAACAAGTACCAACCTAAAAGATGACATTCCCGATGACATCATCGCCACCGTGAACAGAAAAATCAATCGGATGGTTGGAACCTACGTGTAGCGTGAGCGGAAGCTGCGGAGCTCGACCAACTCCGCATACCCGAGCGTCACGAAATTCGTGGAGGACCTCGCATGCCGTGGATGTGCATAATCTAATCTGCTTTGGTGGCGACTCGCCTAAAAAGTTACTAAAGGACCTTCTTTGCTCTGCGGCCTCTTACGGTGTCCTTCGTTAACCTGTCGATCTCTACACGTCTCGGCCTGCTGCGCATAAGCCCGTACACAGGCCATGCTCAAGCCTAACTGAAGAATTACTCTTGCACAACCCTCTTTTAGATAGTCCTCAAGACTCGCGGTACATCGGTATACTCTCTGGTAGCCAAATCTATAGCTAGTAACAGGGTCGCCTCTTTGAAATCTAAATTCTCTGTTCCGATCGTGGGCGAAGGTTCATATATCATGGCGCGATAGGTGCGCTGCCGTGCCAAACTCTGCTTTGGGGCTAGTGACGTCGCAGAAATCCCTGAATGAAGCACTACCCTAGGTAAAGATTGGGCCTGTGCCCTCGCAACCCTCTGAACTCTACTCGCAGCTCCCTCGGCTGCCTTGCCCTCCTGGGCCCGGGTTGCCCTACGCGGAGGCATAACGGTAAGGGAAAGAAATACGTCAGAGGGTCTAACTTACAACACAGCTCTCGTGCACGATCTCGAGTGAGAAGAATAGAAACCAATCCTAAATACCCTATAGCCTCCGATTATTGGTGTGGTGCACAACACACCGATAATCAAGAACTGCTGAATACGATAAGCAGACACTTTCCGGATTAATCGCTCTGATACCACTTTTGTCACGACCGAACCGGGCGTGACCGTGCCTACCCGGCACCCAAGTAGACATACATCGAGTAATCGTGAACATAAAGACAATACATGAAACCAGTGTAATAAGACAGTGAAATAAGAAGACAGGCTAACCAAAACGGTTACCTTCAGTATATATATAAATAGCAATTTTTTTTTAACATGAACAGTTTAATCCTTTTTACAAACCCTGCCCACAAAGATTACGGACCTCTAGAATGATATGACAACAATGGCGGGACAGGGCCGCCAAACCACGAATGTAAACACTTACGGCGGCGGGGACTATACGGCCGATAAGCCTCGGAGAAGCGGAGCTTCCCAAACGCTGAAACGTGACCACGAGCTAGGATCAACGGCGGTGTACCTCAACTGCGGCATGAGCGGCCCAAGGAGGTCGATCTGGAGTGCAGAGTATGTGGCGAAAATACATCACGTAAATGAAATCATAGCGATCATATAAAGCGGGAGACATGTATGATAACCAACTACGCTTTATAACAAGCGATCATGTCAAGTTAGGGACTCACGCCTCAAGTCATCACTCGAAGTATAACAATGGGTCTCGGGCCCACAACATCAATCATGCGTGGAATACCTTCCTCACCGCGATCTATGATATAAAAGCACCAAGGAACACACATGAACACGTGTCCCACTGTGTCATAATAAAACTGCGGGGTAAATGCGAAGGCATAGCCGACTACTAAAAACCCACGGTACCAACAAGGTCATGAATCGTATCATAAGATATGTCTAGACCGTCACATGATCAAAGGCGCCACTTGCCCGCGATATCAATGTCTGCGTCTAACCACTGGAACTCCGCGACTCCGCGTAGGCCAATCTCATCGGCCCGCGTAGGTATTCCCGCGTCGGTAGCTACTCCCGGCATCGTCACGGACTTCGCGATCCGCATGGCCACGTGGACGCGTGCCCGTAAAGGACGACACTAACACCGGAACTCGTAGCTCGCATAGGCCCCGGACTGCGTGAGGTATTCTCGAATCATAGGTCCATCGACCCGCTGAGTCTACCCGCATCGGAGGCGCCTTAACCCGGAATCATCTCAAGAGATGAATGCCACAATACTATCATAACGACCGATAGTAAATAAGCACAATCAGAAACCCCTTCACACAAACATCACAAGATACTAACACACGTAGCATCCCAACACGTTTACTTATCAACGCAATCAAGAAAGTATTACAAGGCTATCACAAACCAATACAATCAAGTTGTTCACACAAGGTACCTTCTACTATATGATTAACAAAATCGGGTTTTATCCCCAAAGTACTTCATACATCAACTCTTTAAAAGATACGTTACTTTCACAATGTCACACAATACCCGTAGTATAAAATAGAGTGACTATCCTTTTAAAGTAAATCAATTACTTCTCTTTGTAAAATCAAGTAGCAACATTCTTTTCCAATGATCAAGTTTTCCTAATTTCCAATGTTCAAGTTTCTCATTTTAGAAAGGTTTCGTAGTTCATAGTCTTATTCATTTGAGAATATAATTCTCCTTAAAACTATCTGAGAAACATAAGTCTTATATGTGAGTAGGATATTCTTGTTTATAACAATCTTATTACAATGACCATGATCTAGGAAATATCATTTTGTCTCACCTTAGCTTCATGCGGATGGAAGTTTCTCTGGTTTTAATAATACTTAATTAGTCAAAACATTTCCTTTTATTAACGCTGCAGTGGTTTGTCGATACACATTCTGATTTCCGAAATCAGTAAAACATTCTTAAGCCGTTATACCTAACTTCCCATAAAGCTAGTATAACTCTTAAGTTTTTCAAAAGCCAAGTATTACTTCTTCTTTCAAAATGATTCAAAAATCTTTTGAAATACTTCAAGTTCTTTATTAACACATAACAAGCGGTTATAGTTCAAATCAGTACCTTTTAAAAACCACATGTATTTTCTTACCAACATAAAGCTGCTATAACCAACTTCCCATAAAGTCGTTATAACACTTTATGTTTTAAACCAATCACATACATTTAGAACATGTACGTCTACCGTACTACATAGTTCACACATATCATGCTAGAAGAGATAGGAAGAGGTTCACATACCTCGCGACGATTATCGACTAATAGCAAAACGCCCAAGTACCTCAAACCGGCTACTCCTAAGCCAAGTAGATCGCGCCACGCATAGTACTTCCACCTATAAGGCCACAAGGCGCTTATTAACATAAGGTCTCTTCGTAGAACATTCTACGTAGAAAATTCGAAGACCTCCCCATGCAGCGTAAATCTCCTCCTCTATCGAGGCGGCTACCAAGCCAACCAGGGGTTATACATCTAACCCTAACGGTACAATTCTACTCCACGGTACTACTTCACAAGTCTCATGTCTGACCTAAGTAATTACGGTTCGGTAATCTTCTTTAAATTCGGGCTTAAGTCGCAAGACATTGCGTAAGTATTATTCGAGCTTAAGTCAAAAGACATTGCCAATAACTACGTTCAGTTCTATATATAGTATACTTCAACTATATATTCTAACAATATGTAATTTCCAATTTCAATAGAGGACAAGATATTTACCTCAATAAGCCCATAATTATCCAAGTATAAAGTCGATCCGGCAATCGTTTAGCTCCAACTCAGCGCTCCAACCGCTCTAAACCACCCTTAGAAGTTCTAACCAACTTCTACACAATACTCAACGGACTATGGAGATTTTCCTAGGGTTTCGGTTTTGTGACCGACGGAGTATAATAGTATTTTCTGGCTTTTCAGATAGGTATCCTTAGAATACTACAAGGTATATGGCTAAGGTAATTTGGGCATTATAACAATACTTTTGAGAGTATTTCTACCAAGGGGGGGTATATATACGAGACAACACCACAAGGGGTGGTGTATACCCCTCGGCCTACCCCAGGGTACTCGGCCAAGGGTGGGAAGGAACTCTCGGCTAAGCCTCACAAGGAGAGGACGAGAACAACATGAAGGGAGGAGGGTTTCTAAGACTTAGAACATTTTAGGATGAATAAGTCTTCCAAAGGGGTATTTATAGGTCAAGTGAAGGCAACCAATGGCCAAGATCTTGCCAAGTGCTAAGCAAGTGTAGGGCCAAGATCTTGCCAAGTGCACACTAGCCAACTAACACAAAAATATCCTACCAACCCTTGACCACAATGGCCAACTTTCTACCACTACATTATCGCCCAAGTGTCCCAATGAGAGGGTGACAAGTGTCGCCCTCTTGTTGGTCCAAAATGTTTCGTCTCTGGAAAAATCCATAAAAATAAGAAATGACATAGCGGAAATTCCCCTACGAAAATGTGAAAACGTTTGTAAAAAGCGACTCTAACAAGATGTTATGCACAAATAAAATTCGGCCAAGCACTTTAAGGCACAAACTTTTCTACGTACGTCCTTACGTACATACTCTGGAAATACGGGGTATAACACGCAGCCCCCCGAAGGAGGTCAGTACAACAGGTACCAAGTATGTGAAACTGTAAAATACTGTAAATGAAATCATAATAGTCTATATAAAGCAGGAGACATGTATGATAACCAAACTACAATTCACAACATAAAGCAGTCATGTCAAGTCAGGGACTCACGCCCTCAAAGTCATCCCTCATGCCCGTGGAACTCCTTCCTCACCTTGGCGGTCTAGGTACGAATCATGTGATACGTATAACAGGTCTCGGCCCATCTTATGGACCCAATATAGAAACGTGTAGAATACATTCCCGGATGAACCGGTAGTCAAGTGAAATACATTCCCGGATGAACCGGTAGTCAAGTGAAATACATTCCCGGATGAACCGGTAGTCAAGTGAAATACATTCCCGGATGAACCGTAGTCAAGTGAAATACATTCCCGGATGAACCGGTAGTCAAGTGAGATACATTCCCGGATGAACCGATAGTCAAGTGAAATACATTCCCGGATGAACCGGTAGTCAAGTGAAATACATTCCCGGATGAACCGGTAGTCGAGTAGAACACAATACTTGTACAACAAGGCTATCACACGTAACATGGTCAAGTTTCATAACAAAAGCATAGGCAAGTTATACACAACTCAAGGTACTTTCATTTTATGTCAAAGTCCGGAGTTTAACCCTAAAGTACTACGACGTTAAATTCCTTTATGATCCATTTCTTTTACAAAGGTCACCCGATACCCGTAGTATAAAATTAGAGTGACTAACATTGTTAAGTAAACCAAAATGTTTTCCTTTGTAAAATCAAGTAACAACCTTATTTTCCAAACGTTCAAGTTTGCCTAATTTCAAATGCTCAAGTTTCTCATTTTAGAAAAGGTTTCGTAGTTCATAGTTTTAACATAATTCTCCTTTAAACGTTTTGAGAAACGTATGTCTTATATGTGAGTAGGTTATTCTTGTTTATAATCAATCTTATTAAGCAGCCATGATCTAGGAAATGTAATATCATTTTGTCTCATCTTAGCTTCATGCGGATGGAGGTTTCATCGTGTTAATACCATACTTCATTATTCAATACATTTTCCTTTATTAACGCTTGTTGGTTTGTCGATGCTCATTCGATTTCCAAAATCAGAAACATTATTCCTTTTAAAACCAAGTACTCATTACTCACGAATGAGGTTTCACACTTTAACAAAATTCATATCAATACCATTAAGTCAAGTCTCTTATCTTCTAAAAATCGATAAACCATTCTTCTTTATCATTCTTAAGACGTTATACCTAACTTCCCATAAAGCTAGTACAACTCTTATGTTTTCAAAGCCAAGTATTACTCTTCTTTCAACAGTCTTTTTGAAACACTTCAAGTTCTTTATTACTACCCATCAAATCCGTTATAAGTCAAATCGGTTACCGCTTTGAAACCACAAAGCATTTTCTTACCTACATAAAGTTGTTATAAGACTTCCCATAAAGCGTTATAACACTTTATGTTTCAAACCAATCAAATACATTAAACACGTATGCGTCTACCACTACATAGTTATACACATATCATGCTAGAACAGATAGGAAGAGGTTCACATACCTCGCGACGATTCGACTAATAGCAAAGCGCTCAGTACCTCAAACCGTCGGCTACACACCTTAAGCCAAGTAGACCGCGCCACACAAAGATTTCAACCTATAGAGGCCACAAGGCGCCTATTAACATTTTAGATCCCAATGTAGAATATCTTCTGAAAATTCGGCGGCCTCCCACATGCAGCGTAAATCTCTCCTCTATCGAGCGGCTGAAGCCAACCAGGGGTGGTTAACACGCCTAACGGACGTGTACAATTCTACTACAAAGTAATGCTATACAAGTCTCATGTCTGATCTATGTAATTACAGATTCATTCACTTCTTAAAATTGGGCTTAAGTCGCAAGACATTCTGTAAGTATTATTCGAGCTTAAGTCAAAAGACATTGCCGCACAACTATGTTGATTCTATATATAGTATACTTAACTATATACTCTACAACATGTAATTTCCAATTACAATGAAGGTCAAGAGTGTTTACCTCGATAAGCCCAAAATTATCCGAGTTTATATGTCGATCCTGAGCAAGGTTTAGCTCCTAATTTGCACGCTCCGATAGCTCCAAGAAACCCTTAGAAGTTCTAACCAACTTCTACTTATAACTTCAACTACGGGTGAAGATTTACTTAGGGTTTCGTTTTAGTGACCGGAAAGTATAATGGTATTTTCTGGCTTTTTGTAAAAGTGTACTTTGGAAAGTACTACAAGGTATTTGGCTAAAGTATTTTGGGCATTATAACAATACTAGGAGAGTATTTCTATACCACAACAAGGGTATTATCAAAACAACTAGGCTAGGGGGTGTACCCTGGCAGACACCACAAGGGGAGAGCTCTCGGCCAAAGGGCCTTCTCAAAGGGAGGGGCTTTGGGCGAGATCAAACAAGAGGAGGAGTATTTGAGACTTAGAAAGATTGCTCAAGTTTTGGATGAAGAAAGTCTTCAAGTAAGGGTAGTATTTATAGCTAACCAAAGGCCAACCAATGGCCAAGATCAAGCCAAGTGCCATGCAAGTGTAGGGCCAAGATTAAGCCACGCAACCTTATCCATCTACCTAAAATATCCTACCAACTCTCCTTGACCAAAAACAATGCACAAAAACGTGCCAACTTGCTCTTTCGTCCGTCCACTCCTTCCAATTAGAGGGTGGATCAGACCACGTTCGGCTTACTCGTGCCTTATCCCGGCACCCTAGTGACACAACATCGAGAAAACCAGCGGAAAATAAAACTTTAAACAAGAAACAAGATATATGATCATAAAACAAAGCAACCCAGGCTACCTTCCAATAACATATATAAATACAACTCTTTCAAAACGAACAGTTTAATCCTTTTACAAACCCCCACACAAAGATTTACGGACTCTAAGATTTACAATAACTATGACGGACAGGCCGCCATACCCCTGAATGTACAAGAACCTACAACTCAGGAACACATACCAAAAGATAAGCCTCCGAAACGGAGCTTCCCAAACGCTGAATCGAGATCCTAAGAGCGAGGATCCACGATCGATGTACCTCTCACGCGGCATGACGCACTTCCACGAGGTCAGATAACAGTACCAAGTATGTGAATCAGAAATATCAGAATGAAATCATACTAGTCTATATAAAGCAGAGACATGTATGATAACCAAACTACGATTCACAACATAAGCGATCATGTCGATCGGACTCACGCTCAAGTCATCACTCAATATAACTACGGGTCTCACGCCCACAACATCAATCATGTTCGCATCACGCCGCATGCCCGAATTCAGACGTGTAGACATGTCCATGATGCAACAATAATACCAATGCCCCGGCCACATGCCCCGCCGGTGTAGACACGCCCATGTGACATCAACAATAATATCGGTGATCAACCTCGCCGCGCCACACGCCCCGGAATTCTACCTCGGTGTAGACATGTCCATGTAACCACAATAACAATATATCGGTAATCAACTCGCCGCGTGGCCACATGCCCCCGGAATTTACCTCGGTGTAGACATGTCCATGTGACATCAACAACAAGACAAGAATCAAAATGGAAACATACGTGGAATTCTCCGTCGCCAAAGACGTCCAAGTAAGTTCTCAACAAGTCAACCGGCCCTCTATCGAGAGACGCGGTAACACAGAAATACAACACTTGTACAACAAAGGCTATCATCACAAGCATAGGCAAGTTTCACACAACTCAAAGTACTTTCCCATAAGTCACACAATACCCGTAGTATATAAAAATAGAGTGACTATCTTTTTAAGTAAACCAAAATACTTCCCTTTGCAAAAATCAAGTAACCACATTATTTCCAAACATTCAAGTTGTCCTAATTTCAAATGCTCAAGTTTCTCATTTTAGTATAACTAATAGTCTTAATCCCTTTTAAAACAATTGAGTAACATATTTCTTATGTGTGAGCGTTTATTCTTGTTTATAACGATCTTATTACAGCAGCCATGATCTAGAAAATGTAATATCATTTTGTCTCATCTTAGCTTCTATGCAGATGGAGGTTTCTACTGGTTTTAATACAACACATCATTATTCAATACATTTTCCTTTATTAACGCTGCAGTGGTCTGTCGATACACATTTTGATTTCCGAAATCAGTAAAACATTATCCCTTTAAAACCAAGTATTCATTACTCACGAATAAGGTTTTACACAAACATCCACATTAAAACAAATAAGTTAAGTCTCTTAACTTCTAACATCAGTAAACCATTTTCTTACATAAAGTCAAGTATAACCAACTTCCCATAAAGCCGTTATAACACTTTATGTTTAAACCAAACAAATACACTTAGCACTGTGACGCCCACCGTACTACATAGTTACACACATATCATGCTAGAACAGATAGGAAAAGGTTCACATACCTCGCGAGTATCGACAATAAGCAAAATGCTCCAAGTACTACAACCTTGCTAGCCCTTTCCACTCGCAAGTGAATACGCTACTCTTAGTACTTTCACCTAAAAGGGTCACAAACGTCATTAACTTTTAAACATACGGTTCCATTTCTCTACGTAAAATTCGCGACTCCCTCAAGGCGTAAATCTCCTCTCTATCGAGGCCGCCACCAAGCCAACCAGTGGGTTTACACGCCTAACCGACGTGTACAATTCTACTCGATACTACACAAGTCTATCGCAATACCCTATGTAAATACGATTCGATTCTTTTCTTTAAATTCAGCTTAAGTCAAAAGACATTGCCGCACCATAATGTTCAGACTATATATAGTATACTTCAACTATATATTCCTACAACATGTAATTTCCAATTACAACTAGAGGACAAGATAATTACCTCGATAAGCCCATAATTATCCAAGTTAAATGTCGATCCTTAGCAACGCTTAGCTCCAACTCCGGTGCTCCATCCCGCCCAAACAACCCTTAGAAGTTCTAACCAACTTCTACTTAAATACTTCAATCAATCAACGAAGATTTCCTTAGGGTTTCGTTTGAGACTAAAGGGACAAAAGGTAGTATTTCCGGTTCTACGTATAGAGGTATCTTTGGAATACTACAAGGTACAAGGCTAAGGTATTTTGGGCATTATAACAATACTGAAGACAACTTTCTACCAAGTGGGTAGGCTCGGCTAGCACAACTAGGCTAGGGGAGGGTGTTCTCGGCCAGGGCCTTTCTAAGGGAGAGGGAGTTGGACGAGCAACAACAAGGAGAGGGAGGATTTCAAGATTTAGACAAAGTGAGTGAATGAATAAGTCTTCACAAGGGAGTGGTATTTATAGGAAACCAACGGCCTTGATCAAGCCGCAAGTGCGCAAGTGTAAGGCCTTGATCAAGCCAAGTGCACCCTAACCCTACACCACAAAACAAGGCACAAAACATGGCACCAAACAAGCCACAAACAAGGCCAAAACAAGGAGCCAATTGGCCTCAAACGTGACCAAATCGTCGCGGTTGCCGCCCTAGCTTCCAATGCGAGGGTGACACATGTCACCCTCCGTTGGTCCAAAATGTTTCTCTCGGAAAAATCCAAAAATATAAATGACATAGCCGAATTTTCCCAACGTAAGTCGTGGGAAACGCTTCATTAAAAATGACTCAATCGGCACTTGTGCCCAAAATTCGGTTCTTGCCTAACTTAAGGCTCAAATTCTCTACGCACGCCCCACGTACATACCGAAATACGGTATAACGGTGACAAGTGTCGCCTCTCGTTGGTCCAAAATGTTTCGCCTCGGAAAAATCCGCAAAATTATTAATGACATAGCCGTAATTTTCCTACGAAAGTTGGAAACGTTTTCGAAAAACGACTCTAATCGGGTGTTGTGTACAAATTTCGAAACTAGCCAACTTTAAGGCTCAAATTATAATACGACGCTACGCATACATACTCGGAAATACGGGTATAACATTCTCCTCCTTAGAAACATTCGTCCCGAATGTTCCTTCTCAAGACGGATAACGATAAAGTTCTTCTAATCAGTTGCCAATGCCACAACTGGCCACGAAACCACACATGCACGCAAATACTTATATCCAAGTCCACGAGGAAACACCTTTAACATCACAAACTTTTGTCACTTTGCCGCGAGGTTCTAGTGTCACTCCATGACCAACATATGGTACCGGATCGCATGCGATCCCCGAGGTCAAAAAATATACATCCTTCGTGACCTTCTCCCTTTACAAGCAATGATCACACACGCTCACTTCTCCCTTATCTCGTTGTACCTCTCGAACACTCGAACTTTTTCTAGTATCCGTACACTTCCGCCAACGCTTCGCTTTCCACCCTGAGTCACCACCTCCAACTTGGTTATCTTACTAGCCTCAATCTTCCCAAGGCCATTCCCCGCCTTCACGACCGCTTCGTCGAACACACCACGAACTCATACGATGGTCAACTAAACTTGGGCCTAGCACCCTCGACCCTACCACCGGGACCACCTGCTGACCACCTCGAAAAGCCGCGGGTTGGCCGCAATCATGGCCCCAACCCGACCCATCCGCGCCAACTCTCGCTCGCCTCGACGGAACAATCTTGCTAAATCACATCATGAAAGATACCACTTTCATTTACCCAACCCAGGGACTTATCACACAATACTTTCTAGGCATAAAATGCACTCTGACAAGGATCACTCGCAAAATCTTGTACTCAAGACGGCCTTACATCTAAGGTCTCACTGTAATATTCTAAGGTTCATCATTTTCTCACCCTGTGCTTACCCTTTTTCCCCAACTGTGTTCCTAAATCACATTTTAGCACAAAGCTATCCGAACATAACACTCAACACATTAACATAACATCAAAACATACAAGCCTCTAGAGGGTTAAGGATATACCTGAAGCTACCGCCCCACTCTAATCATATGTCTGCCTGGGGGCGTATAATCGTAGAAGGCGATTAACTCGCCATCGATCCAGGCTGCGCGCTGCCCGTACCTCTCCTATAAGCACAGTCTCTCGTCACATGGCCCTGACGGCCGCAGGTGAAACAAGCACCAGTAAAAAGACGACAGTCCCCGGGATGATGTTTGCCACATCGTGCACACTGAGGGGGACATGAATCCTGCTGGCTGGCACTCACGTATACCGCGGAACTAAGCCTCGAGCTCACCAGCTCCGAATACCTGAACGTCCAAGGCGGGGAGGACCACTGCATCGCGGAGGTACATAACTAGATCGGCCGAGGCGTCCGCCTCGAAAGTTACCAAAGGACCCGCTGCTCGCCTCTTCGCTGATCTCGCCATTCCGTCGACCTCTCCGTGCCTCACATCCCTGGCGCATGAGCTTGCATGCGGAAATGTCCATGCTCGTCAAGAGCTACACCCGCAAGCTTATGCCAAGTAATCATCCAGCCCGGTGACGTAGCGGTGTACTCTGCCCTCCATATCAACTACCACTGGAACATACCGAGCTAATGAGTCGAACTCCACATTGTACTTCTAACCGTCGCCCGCCCCGCCTCAACGTCAAAAATCTGTCGGCCCAGCCCTCCTCATCTGCGAGGCAAGAAATGTGCAAGAAATGCCCTCGAGAACTCGTCCCAAACCGCTAGAAGTGCATGCTCTTCCCGACAGCTCCACGAATCAAAACTACCAATCGCAGATCACGCAAATGATGCGAACCCAATACCACCGACTCGCCTCGAGACTGGATCACCTCATGATCCGTTGTAGCTGTCGGATAAACTCCCGAGGTCGCCTCGCCTCTCGATCCATAGAACACTGGCGCTACAACCGTAAAGTCACGTAGCCTCAAACCGCTCGCTGGGTGAACTACGTGCTATCGGGCCGGAACTGCTGATCTAGCCTATCCTCATATCGCCACGACCGCCGCGAATCGCCATCTCTCAGACTTATCTCATCCGCTCCGTGTGGGACCGAGGCTCAGTATCAGAGTCTCAGCAGCCATCGCCGCGCTCTAAACTCGCTTTGGCCGGGCGCGCGAAACCCGCCGTCGGAAGCACTGCCTCAGTGTCGACCGGCTGCGCTTCTCGCACTCCTCAGATCTCACTAATAGCTCTCGATCGCTTTGCCCATCTGGGCTCGGGTTGCCTTACGCGAGGCATAATCGTAAAGGAAAGGAATACGCTGAGGGGTCCAATTTATCACACAAATCTAAGGCACGATCTCGTAATGAGAAGAATGGAAACTAATCCTAAATGTCCTGCAGCCTCTCGACATAGATGTGGTGCACAACACACCGATAATCAAGACTTACTAGACACGCGTCAGAGACACTTTCCGAGGACTAATCGCTCGATACCACTTTTGTCACGACCGAACCGGGCGTGATCGTGCCTTACCCCGCACCCTAGTGATACAACATCATAGAAAATCAGCGGAAATAAAAACATGAACATGAATTAAGAGACATGATATAAACAGCCAACCAAAAAGCTTGCCTTCAAGATATATACATAAATACCCGAACGCTTATCCTTTTTACTGCATCGCCACAAAGATTACATGCACTTCTAAGAAGTGATAACAACTATGACGGGTGGCCCGCCATACCTCAATGTACAAGAACCTACTGCACTGTGGTAACATACCAAAGATAAGCCTCCAAGGAACGGAGCTTCCCAACACGCTGAAATGTGATCCTATAAGCGGATCGACAGCTGATGACCTTTACTGCGCATGAACGCAGCCTTCGAAGGAGGTCAAGATAACAGTACTAAGTATGTGAAATCAGAAAATCAGTAAATGAAATCATAATAGTCTATATAAAGCGTGAGACATGTATGATAACCAAACTACGCTCACAACATAAAAGCAGCCATGTCAAGTCGTGACTCACGCCTCAAAGTCATCCTCATGCCCGTGGAACTCCTTCCTCACCGCGCGGTCTAGGTACGAATCATGTGATACGATATCGTATCGCCCATCTTATGGACCCAATATAGAAACGCAGAATACATTCCCTGATGAACCAGAGTCAAGTGAAATACATTCCTGATGAACCAGAGTCAAGTGAAATACATTCCCTGATGAACCGGTAGTCAAGTGAAATACATTCTGATGAACCAGTAGTCAAGTGAAATACATTCGGATGAACCGTAGTCAAGTGAAATACATTCCCTGATGAACCAGAGTCAAGTGAAATACATTCCCTGATGAACCTGTAGTCAAGTGAAATACATTCCTGATGAACCTGTAGTCGAGTAGAACACAATACTTGTACAACAAGGCTATCACACGTAACATGGTCAAGTTTCATAACAAAAGCATAGGCAAGTTATACACAACTCAAGGTACTTTCATTTTATGTCAAAGTCCTGAGTTTAACCTAAAGTACTACGTGACGTTAAATTCCTTTTATGATCCATTTCTTTTACAAAGGTCACCCGACACCGTAGTATAAAATTAGAGTGACTAACATTGTTAAGTAAACCAAAATGCTTTCCTTAGAAAAAACTAGTAACAACCTTATTTTCCAAATGTTCAAGTTTGCCTAATTTCAAATGCTCAAGTTTCTCATTTTAGAAAAGGTGTCGTATTTCATAGTTTTAACATAATTCTCCTTTAAACGTTGTGAGAAACGTATGTCTTATATGTGAGTAGGTTATTCTTGTTTATAATCAATCTTATTAAGCACCATGATCTAGGAAATGTAATATCATTTTGTCTCATCTTAGCTTCTATGATGGAGGTTTCTACCGGTGTTAATACCTTACTACATTATTCAATACATTTTCCTTTATTAACGCTGAAGTGGTTTGTCTATGCTCATTCTGATTTCCAAAATCAGTAACACATTATTCCTTTTAAAACCAAGTACTCATTACTCACGAATGAGGTTTCACACTTTTAACAAAATTCATATCAATACCATTAAGTCAAGTCTCTTATCTTCTAAAAATCAAGAAACCATTCTTCTTTATCATTCTTAAGACGTTATACCTAACTTCCCATAAAGCTAGTACAACTCTTATGTTTTCAAAGCCAAGTATTACTCTTCTTTCAACAGTCTTTTGAAACACTTCAAGTTCTTTATTACTACCCATCAACCGTATAAGTCAAATCATCTCTTTGAAACCACAAAGCATTTTCTTACCTACATAAAGTCGTTATAACCGACTTCCCATAAAGCCGTTATAACACTTTATGTTTCAAACCAATCAAATACATTAAACACATGTACGTCACCGCACTACATAGTTATACACATATCATGCTAGAACAGATAGGAAGAGGTTCACATACCTCGCGACGACATCGACTAATAGCAAAGCGCTCCAAGTACTCTCAAACCGCTTGGCCACACCTTAAGTGGCATCGCCACACACAAGATTTCAACCTATAGAGGCCACAAGGCGCCTATTAACATTTTAGATCCCAATGTAGAATATCTTACGTAAAATTCAAGAAGATTTTCCCGCAACAACAGAAATCTCCTCCTCTATCGAGGCCGCTACCAAGCCAACCAGGGGTGGGGGGGGGGGTTAAAACGTGTAACGGGACGTTTACAATTATACTACACATGAATGCTACAAAAGTATACTGTAATACATTCCTATGTAATTACAATACCACTTCTTAAAATTCAGCTTAAGTCGCAAGACATCGCCGTAGTATTATTCGTGCTTAAGTCAAAAGACATTGCCGCACAACTATGTTCAGTTCTATATATAGTATACTTAACTATATACTCCTACAACATGTAATTTCTAATTACAAATGTAAGGTCAAGAATGTTTACCTCGATAAGCCCAAAATTATCCGAAGTTTATATGTCGATCCCGAGCAAGGTTTAGCTCCTACTCCGCGCGCTCCGACTCCGCCTCCAACCAACCCTTAGAAGTTCTAACCAACTTCTACTTATAACTTCAACTACGGGTGAAGATTTACTTAGGTTTCGCTTTAGTGACCGAGGGAAAGTATAATGGTATTTTCTGGCTTTTTGTAAAAGGGTACTTTGGAAAGTACTACAAGGTATTTGGCTAAAGTATTTTGGGCATTATAACAATACTAGAGAGTATTTCTATACAACAACAAGGGGTATTATACTAAAACAATTAGGCTTGGGGGGGGTATCCCACGGCTAGACACCACAAGTGGAGGGGGAAGCTCGCCAAAGGGCCTTCTCAAAGGGAGGGGGCTTTGGACGAGATCAAACAAGAGGGAGGAGTATTTGAGACTTAGAAAGATTGCTCAAGTTTTGGATGAAGAAAGTCTTCAAGTAAGGGAGTATTTATAGGCAACCAAAGGCCAACCAATGGCCAAGATCAAGCCAAGTGCCATGCAAGTGTAAGGTCAAGATTAAGCCATGTGCAACCTTATCCATCTACCCAAAATATCCTACCAACTCCTTGACCAAAAACAATGCACAAAAAACGTGCCAACTTGCCCCTTTTCGTCCGTCCACTCTTCCAATTAGAGGTGACAAGTGTCTCCTCTCGCTGGTCCAAAATGTTTCGCCTCTAAAAATCCGAAAAAATTATTACTGACCTAGCCGTAATTTTCCCTACCAAAGGTGTGTAAACGTTTCGTCGAAAAACGACTCTAATCGGGTGTTGTGTACAAATTTCGAAACTAGCCAACTTTAAGGCTCAAATTATAATACGACGCGCCACGCATACTCGAAATACGGTATAACAAAGAAGTAGGAGGACTCACCTACCGCATCGGGCCATGATTCAGTGGTTCTAGAGGAAGGGTGTTAGCTGAGAGGCCACCCCACCTAGTGTGGCCGCTGTGGTAGGTGTCATTGTGGGAGTGTCGTGACTACTGACAATTGTTATGCTTGCGACAGCAGGCCATTTTACAGAAATTGTCCACCAGGTGGCGCGGATGTAAAGACTCAAATCCAGATCGTGGCTAGTTCATCACCTTCTCTAGCTATGCGCCCAACAGAGCAGGATTATGATTAGAGCGACAAAGGGGGAGTGAAGCCGTAGATACAGGTATATCCTTAACCCTCTAGAGATTAGTATGTGTGATAAGATGAGTATATTTTAAGTGTTATGTTTAGATAGCATTGTGTTAATTATGATTAGAAATCATGGTTAGTTAAAAGGGTAAGATTGGGAATAGGGAAATTGTGAGCCTTAGAGTTTTATACGTGGAGACCTTAGAGGCGAGGCCATCTTGAGTAAAAGATTTATTTTTATGTTTGACCCTTATCGGAGTGCATAGTATACGTGAGATATATTTGTGTGATAAGTCCCTGAGTAGTGTGAAATGAAAGAGGGTAGTTGAGCTAAGAAGACCACTAGGTTTTCGTGACTTGATGGTGAGATTGTTCCGGATCGGGGAACAAGAGCTTGGCGCGATAAATGGGTCGGGTTGAGGCCAGATTGCGGGTCAACCCGCAGCCCGGTTTGAAGTAAGGAAAATTGCGCGTCCCGCCAGGATAGGGTCACGAGGTGTTAGGCCCAAGTTTAGTTAACCATCGACGAGTTCGTGGATGCGTTCGACCGAGGTCGTGCCGATGAGGTCAGCCCATCTTGTCTTTCGCCAGATCATTACTTGCAGAGGTTATGCGAGATGTTATATATCGTAAAGGTTGTAAGACCGCACGGTTCCTACTTTACTTTATGACGGGCGCGGAGCCCTGCCATTACGCTATTTCTTTTTCCGAGGTTACCAAAGTGGTTAGAACTCAGTGAGTCTCGATTGCATTCACCTCGCCGACGGCGCAAACAACGCTGCTTTATCCAAACATTCGAGGATAGATCGGGCCTGTTTTGATTTCGTGGTAGCTATAAGGATTATTCGCCTCTTGTTGAGCGAGTATTATAATAGCTACCATTTCGATTCGACGTCGCCTTACGGCCGTACGGGCGTATGGTAGGCTGCCGATTGGTTCATGTTGGCGCGTTCAGATAGTTGGTTCATACTTGATTCAGCAGACGGATAGGTAAAGCTTATCCGCGAGAGGTTATTGGCGCTTAGAGTCACCGTAAGTCGTATGATAATCGGCGCCGACACTTGGAGTTCAGTCGACGTGGGTTTTCAAGGTACCACCCCTGGCGGCGTGACGAGATTTGGAAAGCAGGGAAACTTAGCCCGAGGTACTTTGAGCGCCAGATCATTTGGAGAATAAGGCCGTTGCCTATAAGTTAGCATTGTCGTCCGACGTAGAGGCAAGACGTCCGGCCTTTCATGTTGCTATGTTTGGAAAAGTATCGAGAACCATCCGTAATATTCCCGCTTTATGATAACCAAGTCGAGATAGTAACCTCGAGATTTTGGAAACCAAGCAATAAACGGGTAAGTTTATTAGTAAGAGTTCGAGTGATCGGCGAGGTACGACGATTAAGGGAAGAAGTGAACTTGTGTTAGGAGAATAGAAGTGATCATTTCTTTTGTGAGGTAAAGGTGCGACATAATTGGTTCCGTAAGTATAATAGTGAAGACTTTACCGGCGCAAGCATATTGGGGACTTAGAAGGAACATTCGGGACGAATGTTTCTAAGGAGGGGATAATGTTATACCCCGTTGTTCCAGAGTATGTATGTGTGGACGTACATACAATTGTTTAAGCCGTAATTAGGTTTAGGATGAAATTGAGAACTTTCGACGGAAAAGATTCCGAACCTTGTGAAGGAAATTTTTTAATATTTTAACCGATTACGGATTTTTTTCCGAGAGATGAAATATTTTGGACCAATAGGAGGGCGACATGTGTCACCCCACTTAGGCCCATGTTGGATGATTTGTATGGCCAAGTGGACAAGGTCAAGTGGTCAAAGTCTTGGAAGATATTTTTGTTGGGATAGTGGGAGCGGGCGTTGTGGGCAAGTGGGAGAAGCTTGACGGTTTTGATGAGCACGTGGCTAGCCACATGGCTCAGTGTTGTCGGGGACATATGTCCCAAGGTTGGGGGCGACATATGTCCCAATGTTCTGGTGGACACTTGGTGGAAGACTCCACTCACACAAGCTATCAAATCTACACCCTCCACTTGCTTGAATCTTGGCCCTTGTTTGTTCTATAAATACCCCCCTCTAGTTGCAAGACTTCTTCATCCACTAAACATTTTCCAAGTCTCAAAATCCTTCTCCCCCTTTGAGAAGCTCTCGCCCAAACACCTTCCCCTTCCTAGTAGCTCGACGAACCCCTTAGTAGAAAAATTCCTCCAAGTATTGTACTATTCCAAAATACCTTAGCCCAATAGTATTCCAAAGTTACCTCTATACTAAGAGCCCGTAAATACTACTATATTTCCTTTAGTCACAAAACGAAACCTAGGATAATCTTCATAGTTGGTTGAAGTATTAAGTAGAAGTTGTGTAGAAACCTCTATGGTTTCGAGCGGATCGAGCGCATGCATTGTGAGCTAAACGTTGCTCAGATCGACATTAAACCTTGATAATTTTGGGCTTATCGAGGTAATTAATCTTGTCCTTCTATTGTATTGGAGATTACATATAATAGTAGTTAGAATTAAGTATAAGATATAGAAGGATAGTAAGGAAGAGAATTGAATCAGAATTACATAGATCAGGCAAAGAGACTTGTGTAGTTTGACTGCAGTGCTGTCGCCAATTTTCCGTAGAAATAAGAACCTTCGCTTAGAATATTCTACGTAGTAGTCAGACGCTGATAGACGATTTGACTATTATAGGTTGATACTCACGCACATATTCGACTTGGCAGTGGATTTCACGAGGAGGTATGTGATTCTTCCTATCCTCTTGAGCATGATATTTTTAAAATATATATAGTACGGTAGACGTACGTGTGTTAACTGAACGTGGTTTTACTTCAATGACTTTTGACTTGAGTTTTAAATAATAAGAATCTTGAAGATTTCAAAATAATTATGAATCGCTTTTTAAAGTTAAGAGTAATACTTGGTTTTAAAAGCTAAGAGTTATACTAGCTTTACGGGAAGTTAGGTATAATGACTTAAGAAAGATAAAAGGAACGGTTTACTAAATTGTTTATGAAAGCCTTGTATTGATTTCGAAAGGAAATAAGTATCGAACAAACCATCAGCAGTACTAATAAAGTAAGTATTATTAAAACCAAGAGAAACCTCCATTTGCATGTAGCAAAGATAAGACAAAATTGTATTACATTTCCTAGATCACGGTCGCTTTAATAAGATCATTAATAAACAAGTTTTGATTTTCTTAAAAATTTCAAAGTAAGGACTTGATTTATAAAAGACAAAGACTTGAAAATTTCAAGTGTTTTCGCTAAAAAGGAAGGCATGCTTTTGTCTTAAGTTGGTTCAAAAGAAGGTAGGAAATTGTTTTGGTTTACTTAAAAAGATAGTCACTCTATTTTGATACTACGGGTATCGTGTGACTTTTGTGAAAGAAACGGATCTTTTTAAAGAGTTAATGTATGTAGTACGTTGGGGATAAAAACCCGAACTTGTTGACATAAAATAGAAAGTACCTTGTGTGAATAACTTGACTATGTTGGCTTGTGATAGCCTCAGTAATACTTTCTTGTTGGTTTGATAAGTAAACATGTTATGATGCTACGCAGTTAGTGTCTGTGATGTTTGTAAGGGGTTATTCTTGTTGTGCTTACGCTGTTAAACGATAAGCCCGTCAGATCGCTATTATATCACATACCCCGACTTGTTACGACGTCGAGGGCTTGCCACCTCGACGCGAGGAATACCTCACGCCGCGCGACCTATGCGAGTCGCGGAATTCCGTGACGTGATGATCACTTCGCGTGTTACGCTGACGCGAGGTATTATACCTTACGCGTCCATGACTATGCGCACTTCGGTCCAGGAGGACGCCATGTTAGCTACCCCGACGCGAGGAATACCTCACGCGCCTACGCGTGGCCTACGCGAGTCGCGTAAGTTCCAGGATTAGACGCGCACATCGATACCGAGGGCGAGCGCCGCTTCGATCACGTGGCGCTAGAAAGACCTCGTGATACGCCTTATAGCATTGCTGGTACGGTGGGTTTTAGAGTCCGCTATGCCTTCGCATTTACCCCGTGACGGTTTTATTATGACACGTGGGACCCGTGTTCGATGTATTCCTTGGTGCTTTTATATCATGGATCGCCACGGCGGAAGGAATTCCACCGACATGATTGATATCGGGTACGAGACCCATGGTTATATTTGAGTGATGACTTTGGCGCGAGTCCCCGACTGATACGACTTCTACATATCAGGTATCGTAAATTGGTTATCATATATGTCTTCGCTTTATATAGACTATTATGGTTTCATTTACGATTTTCGCCACATACTGCACTGTATTGACCTCCTTCGGCCGCTCATGCCACGTGCAGAGGTACACCGCTTGTTGATCCTCGCCATGGATCACAATTCAGTTGGAAGCTCCGCTTCTCCGAGGCTTATCTTCGTATAGTCCCCGTCGTGGTAGATACTTACATTCTGGTACGGCGGGCCTGCTCCGCCGTTGTTGTTATAACACTCTTAGAGGTCCAGTAATCACAAGCGTGGTTTGTAAAAGGGATGTAATTGTTCAAGTTTTATTTTTATATATAAATACGTAGCGTAACCGCTTTGGTTAGCCCTTCTTATTTCACCGCTTGTCGCTTATGAGTTTTTATTTTCCGCTGATTTTCTCTCGATGTTGTATCACTAGGTGCCCGGTAAGGCACCGCCGCGCCCAAGGTCGGGTCGTGACACTAAGTCACAGGAGCGACTTCGATTAAGTCGACTAAGACTCGTTGAGGTAATAATCTTGTTTCTTAAAGTGTTACAAGATTAGATATTGTTGTTAGCCTTACATGTTTGCTAGCATGAAGTATATGTGTCAAGATTTATAAGTGTTATGGATTGTCAGAGCCTAAAATCCAAATGTCATATGCCTTCAAGATTGAATTACAATTTGGTCGTTATTTAGAATCATCGCACGTTACTTACTCAAGATTGTAGTAGTTATGCGATCATGACTTGATATCATGTTATGCTAACAATTTGGATTGAAAAGGAAATTGATAAAAATTGGTGTTGTCAGATCTCAAGTCACGGATTTACACTTGTAGTTGTATTAGTTTGATATCAATCATACGGAATTTTACACGCCTATTACGCGTAATCCCCTATTGTTAATTGCATTGTCGACCTTAAACGCGTGTTTGGTTATTGAATTCGCCTGAAAAAGGTGGCAAAGTATGTAGAAACAAAGGAAGTGTTGTCCGATTTTCCGTAGAATTTAGTGACTTTGCACTTATAATATTCTACGCCTAAAGTAAGAAGTTAATGGACGACATGCCATTATAGTCAAGTACTAAGTATAGCATATTCTACTCAAGGATGGAATAGCTATCAAGGTTGAAGTACTTTGGAGCATTTTGCTACTTGTCGATAATCGCCGCGAGGTATGTGAACCTCTTCCTTCTTTTGGCATGATTCTATGTATGGAATATACGAGTAATATTTCATGTTCCCTTCTACTCTAAGTTAAGAGGCAGGTATGTGATTTACTCTACGTAAAGGTTATGTCTAGGTTATCCTAAGTTCTTACCAAGTCTTATGGGACGCTGCAAGAGTCGTTAGAGGTATTTGGAGCCAAGTTGACTTGGCTAATTTTACTGCACAAATAATAATAAATATCGAACAAGTCATCATGCTGCTAATAAAGGAAAATGTAATGACAATTGATTATATTAAAATGAGTAGAATTCTCCATCCGCATAGAAACTAAGATAAGACAAAATTGTATTACATTTTCTAGATCATGGCTACTTGAATAAGATCGTTATAAATAAGTATAACTTATTCCCAACGCATCAAAGTATATGTTGCTTAATTTAAAAGAGTTTACGTATGAAGTTTTTAAGAAGTTGAACCTTGAATTCTTAAAAGGTTAAGAAACTTTATTTTTCAAGTTATGGGACTTGATTTCTAAAGGAAGAAATTGTTATACCCCGTATTTCCAGAGTATGTATGTGAGGACGTACGTACATTTGTACAAACCCTAATTAGGTTAAGGATGAGATTGTGAACTTTCAACGGAAAAGATTCCGAACCTTGTGAAGGAAATTCTACGTTTTTAATATTTTAACCGACACGGATTTTTCCGAGAGATGAAATATTTTGGACTAATCGAGGGCACACGTGTCACCCTTAGTTGGTACGGGTTGACGAAATGGTGGCCAAGGTCAAATGGTCAAAGTATTGGAAGATATTTTCTTCGGGAGCGAGTAGGTAGCGCGTTGGGGCAATGCGTGAGGCATCATGGACGCTTTCGAGCAGTGGGAGGCCACTTGGCTCATTGTTTGGGGACATATGTCCCAATGTTGTGGTGGACATATGTCCCAACTTTGTGGTGGACACTTGTGGAAGACCTCACTTGAACAAACTACCACATCTACACCTTCCATTTGTTTTGATCTTGGCCTTCAAGTGGCCTATAAATACCCCTTAGTCAAGACTTCTTCATCCACAAAATAATTTCTAAGTCTTAAAATCCTTCCCCTCCTCTCAAGCTCTCGTCCAAACCACCCTCCCCATTTGTGAGCCCTCTAAAACCCCCATTTCCTCGTGTTCTAGCCAAACATACCCCTCCCTTGGTAGAAAATTGTCTTCAAGTATCTGCTATGCCAAAATACTTTAGCCCAAATACCTTGTAGTATTCCCAAGTTACCTCTATACTAAAAGCCCGTAAATACTACTTTATATCCATTAGTCACAAAACGAAACCCTAGGAAAATCTTCATAGTTGGTTGAAGTATTAAGTGGTTGTTTAGAAACTTCTATGGTTTCTTGAGCGGATTGGAGCGCATGCATTAGAGCTAAACCTTGCTCAGATCGACATATATCTTGGATAATTTTGGGCTTGTCGAGGTAAATATCTTGTCCTTCTATCAGAATTGGAGATTACATACCGTAGTAGTATGTAATCGAGTATAAGACGATGTAAGGACGCCATAAAAGAAGAGTATTGAATCGCATTTACATAGTCAGATTTACAGAGACTTGTGTAGTTTGACTGGTGGGAAGTGCTGCCCAATTTTTCCGCACTAAGAACCTTCTCGCTTAGAATATTCTACAGAGTAGTCTAGACGCTGATAGACATATATGGCCATTATAGGTTCAAGTTCCGCGAGTAACGCGGTTCTACTTGAAGGAGGACAAGGCTAGCAGGTATAGTACGGTGGAGCGCTTTTGCTAATTGTCGATAATCGCCATGAGGTACGCGAACCTCTTCCTATCCTTTCTAGCATGATCTTTGTAACTATGTAGTACGGTAGACGATACGTGCTAAATGAATTTGGTTGGTTTAAAACATATGTGTTATAATAGCTTTACGGGAAGTTAGTTATAACGACTTTATGTAGGTAAAAGAATGGTTTATCGATTTTAGAAGTTAAGAGACTTGATCTTAAAAGATAAGAGACTTGACTTAATTGAATTGATATGAATTTTGTTAAAAAGTGTGAAACCTCATTCGTGAGTAATGAGTACTTGGTTTTTAAAGAATAATGTTTTACTGATTTCAGAAATGAGAATAAGTATCGAACGAACCACTGCAGCATTAATAAAGGAAAATGTATTGACAAATAATTAATATTATTAAAACCAAGAGAAACCTCCATCCGCATGTAAGCTAAGATAAGACAAAATTGTATTACATTTCCTAGATCATGGTTGCTTTAATAAGATTGTTATAAACAAGAATAACCTACTCACACATAAGGCATATGTTACTCAAATTGTTTTAAAAGAGAATTATGTTATTAAGTGATTAAGACTATGAACTACGAAACCTTGCATAAAATGAGAGACTTGAGTATTTATTAGGCAAACTTGAACTTTTGAAAAGAATGTTGCTACTTGGTTTTAAAAAAAGGAAAGTATGGTATTATCTTAATCGCCTTAAAAGAGCGCTTAAATGTTACGGCGATTCTATACCGAGTCCATGGATGGACCGAATGTATTCCACACGACACCGAGTCCACGTGGATGGACCGAACGTATTCCACCACGTTGATACCGAGTCCATGGATGGACCGAATGTATTCCATACGATTCTATCGAGTCCCACGAGACGGGCCGAGACACGTATTCCATACGATTCCTATCGAGTCCCAAGAGACGGGCCGAGATACGTATTCCATACTATTCCTATCGAGTCCCACGAGACGGGCCGAGACACGTATTCCATACGATTCCTATCGAGTCCCACGAGATGGGCCGAGACATGTATTCCATACGATTCCTATCGAGTCCCACGAGACGGGCCGAGACATGTATTCCATACGATTCCTATCGAGTCCCACGAGACGAGCCGAGACACGATTCCATACGATTCCTATCGAGTCCCATGAGACGGGCCGAGACATGTATTCCACACGATTCCACCTCGAGTCCCGGGATGGGCCGAGACATGTTATACGATCACACGATTTATACCTAGATCGCCGCAGCTGAGGAACAAGTTCCACGCACGAGGGATGACTTTGGCGGAGCGAGTCCCCGCTGACACGACTACTTTTATGTTGTAAATCGTAGTTTGATTATCATACATGTCTCTTGTTTTATATAAACCGTTATGATTTCATTTACGTGATTTTCCGCCACATACTTGGTACCGTTGATCGACCTTCGGGCCGCGTTTCATGCCGCAGTAGGTACATCGCTGATCCTCACTCTGTGATCACATTCAAAGATATCGTAAGCTCCGCTTTCTCCGAGGCTTATCTTTTGGCATGTTTTCCCGAGTTTGTAAGTTCTTGTACATTCAGGTATGGCGGGCCCGTCCCGCCATAGTTGTTGTAAAAATCTTAGAGGTCCAGAGTAATCACGGGCGTAGTTTGTAAAAGTGGATGAATCGTCGTTCGAAATTTTATGATATATACATGCCGAAAGGCAATCTACTCTGATATATGTCTACTTGGGTGCCCGGGTAAGGCACCAGTCACGGGCCCGGGTTCGGGTCGTGACAGAAATGACTTGATTTAAATGTATAGAATACTTGATTTGGAAAGCATGGATTTCTTGATATTCTAAAGATAAGAGATTTTAAATTCTAAGTTAAGAAACTTGATTTCAAAAGTTAAGAGACTTGAAGTATTTTAAAAGTTACGTAACTTGATTTGAAAGTATAAGTGTTACACCCCGTAGTTCCAGTGTATGTATATGAGGACGTACGTACGTAAATACGACATTAAAATTGGAAATAAGAAAGACGTGATTTTTCGACTAAAAGTTTCCAATTTTGAGAAGGAAAATGTTCGTTAACGGGAATTGATTCTGATTTGGTATTCTGACTTTTTGGAATATTTGAGAATTATGGAATTTTATTTCCGAATTGGTCACGCTGGGCCCACGGAGAATTTACTGGCTTTAAGGCCCACTTTATTTTCGGATTTTTGGCATTATGGATATTTTCTAAGATGAAATATTTTGATTTAGTACGGGGCGACACGTGTCACCCCGCGCGCCATGTTGGCGAATCGAGAAGCTGCCGGGACGCTTTAGCGACAAGTGGCCCATTTTCATGCGTGCCACTTGTCCCATTTTTGTGGTAGACAAATGGTTGGCCAACTACCCACACACATGTACCCCATCCTCACCACACACTTGCCTAGATCTTGGCCATTGATTTTCCTATAAATACCCCATTGTTTCAAGACTTATTTCATCCACACTTTGAGATTCTAAGTCACAAAATACTCCCTTTGTCGGTGTTCTCGCCCTACTCTCCCTTAGTGTAGGAAAATTCTTCAAGTGTTGATATAGTCCCAAATACCTTAGCCTAGTATCCCTAGTTGTATTCCAAGTTATTTCAATACTAGAGCCCGAAAATTTACTTTATTCCTTTAGTCGCAAAAACGGCTCCTAGAAAATCTTCATACTTAGATGAAGTGTTAAGAGGTTATTTGGAAACTTCTGGGTTGCTTGGAGCGGTTGGAGCGTCAGAATCGAGCTAAACGCTGCTCAGATCGACTTATAATCTTGGATAATTTTGGGCTTATCGAGGTAATGATCTACGCCCCTATCAGAATTGGAAATTACATGTCAGAGTAGTTAATCATCGAGTATAAGATATATCGAAGTATAATTATAAGGAATTGAATCAGATTTACATTGACCGTATTTGCAGAGACTTGTAGTATTATTGTGTAGTAGAATTGTACACGTCCTGTTAGACGGTAACCCCTAGAATTGTTGGTTTGCAGGCGCCTCGCTTCGGCGAGGAGTTTTACGTGGTCATGCGTGGGAGGTGCTGAATTTTCCGTAGAATAAGGAATCTTGTATCTAGAATTATTCTACCAAGAGAGCTAGAGGTTGATAGACGCCAGGGCCTTTATAGGTCAAGATTACTACGAGTAGCGTATTCTACTCAAGGTGGAAAAGGCGAGCAAGGTTAGAGTACTTTGGAGCGCTTTGCTAATTGTCGATAATCGTCGCGAGGTATGTGAACCTCTTCCTATCCTTTCTAGCATGATATTTGTGAAATATATTTAGCGCGGTAGACGCACGTGTGTTTAAAGGAAGTTGATTTTCCTTTGTGTCCTTGACTTGATTCCAAAGTTAAGTGACTTGTTATGAAACATTAAGGACTTGAATTATGTTAAAAGTTGTAAAATCTCACCATGATTAATGGGTGCGTGGTCTTTTAAAGAATAAAGTTATCTTGATTTCAAAATAAGAATGGTTTTATCATTGATTTAAAATGATAACTTGACTTATAAACAACTTGATTTTGGGAAAGGAGAAGTAATTTGATTTAAAGGTATAGGTTACTTGTTTTTAAAAGAGTAAGACACTTGGTTTAAAAGTATATTGCTACTTGACTTTTAAAGGAGAAGGCCTTTGTTTTAAAAGAAGGTATGGAAATTGTTTTGGTTTTACTTTGATGTCTTTTGACTCGAGTTTAAATAATAAGAATCGAAGTATTTCAAAAGAGTTATTAACCATTTTGAAAGAAAAGAAATACTTGTTTTAAAAGCTAAGTGTTATACTAGCTTTACGGGAAGTTAGGTATAACGACTTAGGAAGATGTATGAACGGTTTACTTATTTTTTTACGAAAGTCTTGTATTGATTCGAAAGTGTAGTAAGATGGTTTGATAAGTAGACACGTTAGGATGCTACGCAGTGTTAGTCTTCGTGACGCTTGTATAAAGCGGGTTTCTTGTCAGGCTTATGTTGTTTAACGATAAGTCGTTATGTTAGTATTATATCACTCACCTCGACATGATTCCGGTTGTCGCCTCCGACGCGGTAGACTCAAAGTGTCCAGGTGACCTATGATTCGAGAATACCTCACGCTGGCTCAGGTGACCTACGCGAGCTACGAGAGTTCCGTGTTAGCGCGGCGCTTTATGGTCACGCGTCTACGTGGCTACGCGGATCGCGAGTCCGTGACGCCGCCGGAGAGCTACCGACGCGGAATACCTCACGCGCCATCTGAGTGGCTTACGCGAGTCGCGGAAGTTCCAGGACTAGACGCGCACATTAGATATCGCGCGAGTGGCCTTCGATCACGTGGCGGTTCAGACAGATCTCATGATACGCTTTACGACCTTGTTGGTACTGTGGGTTTTAGTAGCTGCCATGCCTTCGCATTTACCCCGCACGGTTTTATTATGACACGTAGACCTCGTGTTCATGTATTCCTTCGTGCTTTATATCATGATCACGCCAAGCGAGGAAGATATTCCACGCATGATTGATGCCATGGGCGCGAGACCCATAGTTGTATTTGAGTGATGACTTTGAGGGCGCGAGTCCCCGACTTGACACGATCGCTATTTATCAGGAATCGTAGTTTGGTTATCATACATGTCTCCGCTTTATATAGACTACTATGATTTCATTTACGATTTTCGCCACATACTTGGTACCGTTGTAATCGACTTCCTTCGGGCCGCGCTCATGCCGCAGCGAGGTACACCGTTGTTGATCCTCGCCTAGGGTCACAAAGCTTGGGAAGCTCCGCTTTCTCCGAGGCTTATCACCGTATAGTCCCGTCGCTGTAAGTGCTACATTCAGTGGTACGGGCGGCCCCGTCCCGCCATCATGTCATATCATTCTGTGAGGTCCAGAGTAATCGCTGGCGTAATTGTAAAAAGGGATGTAATCGTTCTAGTTGTTATATATTTATGCCGAAAGGCAACTTTTCTCGTGATAACTGCTTTACACTTCACTTTATTCATGTCTTGTTTTATATTCCGACATTACTGATGTATGGCTACTGGGTGCCCGGTAGGCACTACCACGCCCGGTTCGGTCGTGACAAAAGTGGTATCGTGAGCGCTTAATCCTCTGAAAGTGTCTACGCATCGTATCTAGTAGTCTTGATTATCTAAGGTCGCGCACCACACCTATAATCGTGAGGTCGCAGGATATTTAGGATTGGTTTCATTCTTCTCACTCGAGATCGTGCCTGTGAGCCGTGTTATAAGTCGACTCTCCGACGATTCTTTTTCACCCGCTATGCCTCTACGCAGGCAACCAGAGCCCGTGGCGGCAAGGCAGCAGAGGAGTCGCGAGTAGAGCACGTATGTTACCGTGGCACGCCCATTCATTATCCGAGACAACGCTCATTCGGGAGTTCGCGACGCCGCTAGCCCTGTGAGAGTTTAGAGCAAGAGCAGAGCCACCGAGACCACGATACCGAGCCTCTAGTCCCACGGCCAGAACAAAGGATACGAGTTACAAGGAGACGGCCCGCCATTACTAGTCCGTGGCCGGAACGAGGACGACGGAGCCGCGTTCCGACAAGCATCGAGTTCACCCTAGATCCGATAGTTTCGAGGCATCGGCTTTCGAAGTCGCACCACCCGAGTTCTATGGATCGAGGACCGGCGAAGATCATCGAGTTTATTCGATCGCAAATGATCATGAAAGTGATCGAGACCTCGCAGGCATTTCTTACACTTTTGCCCTCGCCACGGCGAGAGCTCGCGCAGATAGATTTATGAGGTCGAGGCGCAACCGCGAACGGTTCGAATACAAGATAGAGTTTGACTTATCGCTCGCATGTCCCCGCTTTAGTGGCGTATACGGAGGATAGAGTGCACCGATATGTCACAGACATGACGATTATCTAGCGTAGAGTTGTACAAGAGTAGCTCTTCACCGACACGGACATTGCCCGCAGACATGCTTACACGCAGCAGATCGAGGAACGTAGAGATCGACTGACTAACCAAGATCAGCAGTAAGAGGCCGTAATAGCAGGTCCTTGGTAACTTTCGAGGCGACCTTCTCAAAGCAGCAGATCGGCATGCGCCCGCCAAGACAGAGCGGTCCTCCGCTGCACTTCGTGACGCTCGGTATTTAGGAGTTGGTCGTAACTCCGTGGTTTCTCGTTCACGATTTATATAGGTTCCAACACCGATTCGCTTTTCTCTATGTTCACTATGCGTAGACGCCATCCCGTGAAATGTCGCTTTTTACTAACGCTTGTTTTACCAAAGCCGCCGTACATGCGAGAGAGAATGTCCTAGTAGGAGGGATACAGTGGGATGACTTAGCCTACCGTGTCACCATGATTCAGTGGTTCAGAGAGGAAGGGTGTTAGCAGTGAGGCCACCCCACCTCGATGTGGCCATCAGGTAAGTGATATCGCGAGAGTGTCGCACTTCTTCGACAAATTGTTTTGCTCTCGACGCCAGGCCATCTTGCGAGAAATTGTCCGACCAGACGTGGCGCGATGTAGAGACTCACCTTCAGATCGCTGGCTAATTCATCATCTTCCTAGCTATGCGCCCAACAGTAAGGTGATCGATTAGAACGACAGCGGAAGTGGTTAGAGACGCAGTATATCCTTAACCCTCTAGAGATTTGTATGCGTGATAAGACGAGTATACCTTAAGTGTTATGTTCGATAGCATTGTGTTAATTGTGATTAGAAAACATGGGTAGTTGTAAAGGGTAAGTCCGGGACGAAAACGGGAGCCTTAGAATTTATAATACTGGGACCTCGACGCAAGCGCCGCCGAGCGGATGATTTTACGGCTGGTCTTTGTCAAGTACTCGATACGTGGTGTATTTATGGATAATTCCATGGTAGTGTGAGACGAAAGTGGTAGCTTTCATGACGTGAATTGGTAAGATTGTTCGGATCGGAACGAGTTTAGTACGGTTGGGTCTGCCGAGGCCATATCGCGAGTCAACCCGCAGCCCGGAAAGTGGTGGGTCATTGAGGTGGTCCCGCTTAGATGATAGTGGTCACGAGGGTGTTAGGCCCAAGTTTAGTTAACCATCGCACGAGTTCGTGGAAGTTGCTCGACCGCAGGTCGGGCCGACGAGGTCACCATCTTGTCTTTCGGGCCAGACCGCTTACTCGGCAGGTTACGCGAGATGTTATATCGTGAAGGTTGTAAGGTTGCACGAGGTGCCTACTTTCACCTTATGACAGCAAGGAGCCTAGTTTACTACCGCTTTTTTTCGAGGTTTTACCAGCAGGTTAGGAACTCAAAGTAGTCTTAGTATCGCATTCGCCTCGCCGTTGTTTGATTTCGCGGTACCGTGGCGATTGCTGCCTCGCTGGCGAGTGTTTTATAGCTACCATTTCGATTCTGATATCGCCTTATGACGCCTTGTAGGGCGGAAGTGTAAGTTGCCTGGCCGATTGGTTCGATGTTGGCAAAGTTCGATAGTTGGTTCATACTTGTTTCGGCAGGACGCGATAAGCGGCTTATCCGTAAGAGATTTTTGGCACGTAGTCAACGTAAGTCGCGGATAGTCGGCGACGACACTTAGAGTTCAGCCGACGGTGGGCCTTCAAGGTACCACCCCGGAAAGCGGTATGACGAGATTTGGAACCGGAGCAAGAGCGTAAATGTGGTAAGTCAGGAGAAAGAGTTCGAGTACGGTAGCGGTACGACGAGTAAGTGAAGGTTGAGCACGTGTTAAGAACATAGTCGTGATCATTTCGCTTGTAGCTAAGGTGCGGCGGAGTATCTTTTAGCCCTCGTGGGAGTTTTTGTGATGTTAGAGGTGATTCCTCGTGGACTTTGATGTAAATTTCATGCGGTGTTTTCGCGCTACGCGTGGCATTTGCAAACCGTTAAGCTACGAGGAACTTGATCGTTATCTGCTTGAGAAGGAACATTCGGACGAATGTTTCGGCGAGGAGAATGTTACACCTCGTAGTTCCAAAGGTATGTATATGAGGACGCACGCACGTAAATACGACATTAAAATCGGAAATAAGAAAGACGTGATTTTTCGACTAAAAGTTTCCAATTTCGAGAAGGAAAATGTTCGTTAACGGGAATTGATTCCCGTGATTTGGTATTCTGACTTTTTGGAATATTTGAGAATTATGGAATTTTATTTCCGAATTGGTCACGCTGGGCCCACGAGAATTTACGCTTTGTGGGCCCACTTTATTTTCGGATTTTTGGCATTGGATATTTTCTAAGATGAAATATTTTGACGAGCACGGGGCGACACGTGTCACCCCGTGCGCCATGTTGGCCGACCGAGAAGGCCGTTGACGCTTTAGCGACAAGTTGGCCCATTTTTGCGCGCCACTTGTCCCATTTTTGTGGTAGCCAAATGGTTGGCCAACTACCCACACACATGTACCCCATCCTCACCACACACTTGCCTAGATCTTCGCCATTGATTTTCCTATAAATACCCCATTGTTTCAAGACTTATTTCATCCACACTTTGAGATTCTAAGTCACAAAATACTCCCTTTGTCGAGGTTCTCGCCCTACTCTCCCTTGGTGTAGGAAAATTCTTCAAGTGTTGATATAGTCCCAAATACCTTAGCCTAGTATCCCTAGTTGTATTCCAAGTTATTTCAATACTAGAGCCCGAAATTCTACTTTATTCCTTTAGTCGCAAAAACGGCTCCTAGAAAAATCTTCATAAATTAGATGAAGTGTTAAGAGGTTATTTGGAAACTTCTAAGGGTTGCTTGGAGCGGTTGGAGCGCCAGAATCGA
Source organism: Przewalskia tangutica (assembly GCA_029844215.1). Lineage (NCBI taxonomy): Eukaryota > Viridiplantae > Streptophyta > Magnoliopsida > Solanales > Solanaceae > Przewalskia > Przewalskia tangutica. The sequence continues at coordinate 82,574,641 of CM056720.1, read as the reverse complement.
GCTAAACGCTGCTCAGATCGACTTATAATCTTGGATAATTTTGGGCTTATCGAGGTAATGATCTACGCCCCCTATCAGAATTGGAAATTACATGTCAGAGTAGTTAATCATCGAGTATAAGATATATCGAAGTATAATTATAAGGAATTGAATCAGATTTACATCGACCGTATTTGCGTGAGACTTGTAGTATTATCGCGAGTAGAATTGTACACGCCCGCTAGACGGTAACCCCCGGAATTGTCGGTTTGGCAGCGCCCGCTTCGGCGAGGAGTTTTACGTGGTCATGTGGAGGTGCCGCTGAATTTTCCGTAGAATAAGGAATCTTGTATCTAGAATTATTCTACGAAGAGAGCTAGAGGTCGATAGACGCTTGTGGCCTTTATAGGTCAAGATTACGAGTAGCGATTCTACTCGGGCGGTGGAAAAGGCAGCAAGGTTAGAGTACTTTGGAGCGCTTTGCTAATTGTCGATAATCGTCGCGAGGTATGTGAACCTCTTCCTATCCTTTCTAGCATGATATTTGTGAAATATATTTAGCGCGGTAGACGCACGCGGTGTTTAAAGGAAGTTGATTTTCCTTTGTGTCCTTGACTTGATTCCAAAGTTAAGTGACTTGTTATGAAACATTAAGGACTTGAATTATGTTAAAAGTTGTAAAATCTCACCATGATTAATGGGCGTGGTCTTTTAAAGAATAAAGTTATCTTGATTTCAAAATAAGAATGGTTTTATCATTGGATTTAAAATGATAACTTGACTTATAAACAACTTGATTTTGGGAAAGGAGAAGTAATTTGATTTAAAGGTATAGGTTACTTGTTTTTAAAAGAGTAAGACACTTGGTTTAAAAGTATATTGCTACTTGACTTTTAAAGGAGAAGGCCTTTGTTTTAAAAGAAGGTATGGAAATTGTTTTGGTTTTACTTTGATGTCTTTTGACTCGAGTTTAAATAATAAGAATCCGAAGTATTTCAAAAGAGTTATTAACCATTTTTGAAAGAAAAGAAATACTTGTTTTAAAGCTTAAGTGTTATACTAGCTTTACGGGAAGTTAGGTATAACGACTTAAGGAAGATGTATGAACGGTTTACTTATTTTTTTTTACGAAAGTCTTGTATTGATTCTCGAAAGTGTAGTAAGATGGTTTGATAAGTAGACATGTTAGATGCTACGCAGTTAGTGTCTTGTGATGTTTGTATAAAGCGGGTTTCCTTGTCAGGCTTATGTTGTTTAACGATAAGTCGTTATGTTAGTATTATATCACTCACCTCGACATGATTCCGGTTGTCGCTCCGACGCGTGGTAGACTCAAAGTGTCCGGTGACCTATGATTCGAGAATACCTACGCGGCTCAGGTGACCTACGCGAGCTACGAGAGTTCCGTGTTAGCGCGCCTTTATGGTCACGCGGTTCACGGGCTACGCGGATCGCGAGTCCAGACGCTGCCGGAGAGCTACCGACGCGGAATACCTCACGCGGGCCATCGGAGTGGCTTACGCGAGTCGCGGAAGTTCCAGACTAGACGCCGCACATTAGATACATCGCGCGAGTGGCCGCCTTCGATCATGCGCGGCCTAGACAGATCTCATGATACGCTTTATGACCTTGTTGGTACCGTGGGTTTTAGTAGCTCGCTATGCCTTCGCATTTACCCCAGACGGTTTTATTATGACACGTAGACTCGTGTTCATGTGTATTCCTTCGTGCTTTTATATCATAGATCACGGCAGCGAGGAAGATATTCCACGCATGATTGATGTCATGGCGCGAGACCCATAGTTGTATTTGAGTGATGACTTTGAGGGCGCGAGTCCCCGACTTGACATGATCGCTATTTATCAGGAATCGTAGTTTGGTTATCATACATGTCTCCCGATTTATATAGACTACTATGATTTCATTTACGATTTTCGGCCACATACTTGGTACCGTTGTAATCGACTTCCTTCGGGCCGCTCATGCCGCAGTGTAGGTACACCAAAGTTGATCCTCGCCTAGGGTCACAGTCAAGATTTGGGAAGCCCGCTTCTCCGAGGCTTATCACGTATAGTCCCATGTCGTAAGTGCTACATTCAGGTACGGCGGCCCCGCCCCGCCATCGTTGTCATATCATTCTGTGAGGTCTCAGAGTACGCCAGGCGTAATTGTAAAAAGGGATGAATCGTTTAGTTGTTATATATTTATGCCGAAAGGCAACTTTTCTCGATAATCGCTTTACACTTCACTTTATTCATGTCTTGTTTTATATTCCGCCGACACTGATGTATGGCTACTGGGTGCCCGGTAGGCACCACCACGCCCGTTCGGTCGTGACAAAAGTGGTATCGAGCGCTTAATCTCTGAAAGTGTCTACGCATCCGATCTAGTAGTCTTGATTATCGGCATGTTGTGCACCACACCTATAATCGTGAGGTCGCAGGATATTTAGGATTGGTTTCCATTCTTCTCACTCGAGATCGCGCTCAGAGCCGTGGTTATAAGTCGACTCCTTCCGACGATTCTTTTTCACCCGCTATGCCTCTACGCAAGGCAACCAGAGCCCGTGCGGCAAGGCGCAGAGGAGTCGCGAGCAGAGCACGTATGTTACTGTGGCACGCCCATTCATTATCCGAGACAGCTTCATTCGGGAGTTCTCGCGACGCCGCTAGCCCTGTGAGAGTTTAGAGCAAGAGCAGAGCCATCGAGACCACGATACCGAGCCTCTAGTCCCACGGCCAGAACAAAGGATATGAGTTACAAGGAGACGGCCCGCCATTAGCTAGTCCGTGGTCGAACGAGGACTGACGGAGCCGCTGGTTCCGATAAGCATCGTGAGTTCACCCTAGATCCGATAGTTTCGAGGCATCGGCTTGAGTCGCACCACCCGAAGTTCTATGGATCGAGGACCGATAAGATCATCGAGTTTATTCGATCGTTGCAATGATCATGAAAGTGATCGAGACCTCGCAGGCATTTCTTACACTTTTTGCCCTCGCCACGGCGAGAGCTCGCAGATAGATTTACGAGGTCGAGGCGCAACCGCGAACGGTTCGAATACAAGATAGAGTTTGACTTATCGCTCGCATGTCCCCGCTTTAGTGGCGTATACGAGGATAGAGTGCACCGATATGTCACAGACATGACGATTATCTAGCGTAGAGTTGTACAAGAGTAGCTCTTCACCGACACGGACATTGCCCGCAGACATGCTTACACGCAGCAGATCGAGGAACGTAGAGATCGACTGACTAACCAAGATCAGCGTAAGAGGGCCGTAATAGCAGGTCCTTTCGTAACTTTCGAGGCGACCTTCTCAGCAGCAGATCGCATGCGCCTCCGCCAAGATGTAACGGTCCTCCGCTGCACTTCGTGACGCTCGGGGTATTTAGAGTTGGTCGTAACTCTGTGGTTTCGTTCACGATTTATATAGGTTCCACCACCATTCGCTTCCTCTATGTTCACTATGTGGTAGACGCCATCCCGTGAAATGTCGCCTTTTTACTAACGCTTGTTTTACCAGCCGCCGCCATGTGGAGAGAGAATGTCCTAGCAGGAGGGATACAGTGGGATGACTTAGCCTACTGTGCCGGGCCATGGATTCAAGTGGTTCAGAGAGAAGGGTGTTAGCTGCAGGAGGCCACCCCACCTCGACGTGGCTATCAGGGTAAGTGACATCGCGAGAGTGTCGCATTCTTCGACAAATTGTTTTGCTCTCGACAGCAGGCCATCTTGAGAAATTGTCCGACCAGACGTGGCGCGATGTAGAGACTCACCTTCAGATCAAGGCTAATTCATCATCTTCCCTAGCTATGCGCCAACAAAGGTGATCGATTAGAACGACAAAGGAAGCTGAAGCAGAGACGCAGTATATCCTTAACCTCTAGAGATTTGTATGTGTGATAAGACGAGTATACCTTAAGTGTTATGTTCGATAGCATTGTGTTAATTGTGATTAGAAAACATGGGTAGTTGTAAAGCGGTAAGTCCGGGACGAAAACGGGAGCCTTAGAATTTATAATACTGGGACTCGACGCAAGGCCGCCCGAGCGGATGATTTTACGGCTGGTCTTTATCAAGTACTCAGATACGTGGTGTATTTACGGATAATTCCATGGTAGTGTGAGACGAAAGTGGTAGCTTTCATGACGGAATTGGTAATATTGTTCCGGACGGAACGAGTTTAGTACGGTTGGTCTGCCGAGGCCATATCGCGAGTCAACCCGCAGCCCGGAAAGTGCGGGTCGGGCTTTGAGGTGGTCCCGCTAGATGATAGTGGTCACGAGGGTGTTAGGCCCAAGTTTAGTTAACCATCGCACGAAGTTCGTGGAAGCGCTCGACCAAGAGTCGGGCCGACGAGGTCACCATCTTGCCTTTCACCGTGACCGCTTACTCGGCAGGTTACGCGAGATGTTATATCGAAGGTTGTAAGGTTGCACGAGGTGCCTACTTTCACCTTATGACAGCAGTGAGCCTAGTTTACTACCGCTTTTTCTCGGAGGTTTTACCAGCAGGTTAGAACTCAGTAGTCTTAGTATCGCATTCGCCTCTGCCGTGTTTGGATTTCGCGGTAGCCGCGAGGATTGTTGCCTCCCGCTGAGGAGTGTTTTATAGCTACCATTTCAGATTCTGATATCGCCTTACGACGCCTCAGGGCGGAAGTGTAAATTGGCCGATTGGTTCGATGTTGGCAAAGTTCGATAGTTGGTTCATACTTGTTTCGGCAGGACGCGGATAAGCGCTTATCCGTAAGAGATTTTTGGCACTCGAGTCAACGTAAGTCGCGCGGATAGCCTGCGATTTACACTTAGAGTTCGTGCCGACGCTGGCCTTCAAGGTACCACCGGAAAGGGTATGACGAGATTTGGAAACCGGAGCAGAGCGTAAATGTGGTAAGTCAGAGAAAGAGTTCGAGTTGACGGTAGCGGCACGACGAGTAAGGTTAAGTACGTGTTAAGAACATAGTCGTGATCATTTCGCTTGTAGCCGGGCGCGGCGGAGTATCTTTAGCCCTCGTGGGAGTTTTTGTGATGTTAGAGGTGATTCCTCGTGACTTTGATGTAAATTTTTGCGCTGGTGTTTTCTCGCGCTACGCGCGTGGCATTTGCAAACCGTTAAGCTACGAGAACTTGATCGTTATTCTGCTTGAGAAGGAACATTCGACGAATGTTTCTACGAGGGGAGAATGTTACACCCCGTAGTTCCAAAGGTATGTATATGAGGACGCACGTGACGTAAATACGACATTAAAATTGGAAATAAGAAAGACGTGATTTTTCGACTAAAAGTTTCCGAATTTTGAGAAGGAAAATGTTCGTTAACGGGAATTGATTCTGATTTGGTATTCGGACTTTTTGGAATATTTGAGAATTATGGAATTTTATTTCCGAATTGGTCACGCTGGGCCCACTGAGAATTTACTGCTTTGCTGGCCCACTTTATTTTCGGATTTTTGGCATTGCGGATATTTTCTAAGATGAAATATTTTGGATTTAGCACGGGCGACACGTGTCACCCCGTGGCCATGTTGGCCGAATCGAGAAGCGCCGTGGACGCTTAGCGACAAGTTGGCCCATTTTTGGCGCCACTTGTCCCATTTTTGTGGTAGCCAAATGGTTGGCCAACTACCCACACACATGTACCCCATCCTCACCACACACTTGCCTAGATCTTCGCCATTGATTTTCCTATAAATACCCCATTGTTTCAAGACTTATTTCATCCACACTTTGAGATTCTAAGTCACAAAATACTCCCTTTGTCGAGGTTCTCGCCCTACTCTCCCCTTGGTGTAGGAAAAATTCTTCAAGTGTTGATATAGTCCCAAATACCTTAGCCTAGTATCCCTAGTTGTATTCCAAGTTATTTCAATACTAGAGCCCGAAATTCTACTTTATTCCTTTAGTCGCAAAAACGAAGCCCTAGAAAAATCTTCATACTTAGATGAAGTGTTAAGAGGTTATTTGGAAACTTCTAAGGGTTGCTTGGAGCGGGTTGGAGCGCCAGAATCGAGCTAAACGCTGCTCGTGATCGACTTATAATCTTGGATAATTTTGGGCTTATCGAGGTAATGATCTACGCCCCCTATCAGAATTGGAAATTACATGTCAGAGTAGTTAATCATCGAGTATAAGATATATCGAAGTATAATTATAAGGAATTGAATCAGATTTACATTGACCGTATTTGCAAGAGACTTGTAGTATTATCGTGGAGTAGAATTGTACACGCCCGTTAGACGCGTAACCCCGAATTGTTGGTTCGTAGCAGCCTCGCTCGGCGAGGAGTTTTATATGGTCATGTGTGGGGAGGTGCCGCTGAATTTTCCGTAGAATAAGGAATCTTGTATCTAGAATTATTCTACAAGAGAGCTGTGAGGTCGATAGACGCCAGGCCTTTATAGGTCAAGATTACGAGTAGCGATTCTACTGGGCGTGGAAAAGGCGAGCAAGGTTAGAGTACTTTGGAGCGCTTGCTAATTGTCGATAATCGCCGCGAGGTACGTGAACCTCTTCCTATCCTTTCTAGCATGATATTTGTGAATATATTTAGCGCGTAGACGACGCAGTGTTTAAAGGAAGTTGATTTTCCTTTTGTGTCCTTGACTTGATTCCAAAGTTAAGTGACTTGTTATGAAACATTAAGGACTTGAATTATGTTAAAAGTTGTAAAATCTCACCATGATTAATGGGTGTGTGGTCTTTTAAAGAATAAAGTTATCTTGATTTCAAAATAAGAATGGTTTTATCATTGGATTTAAAATGATAACTTGACTTATAAACAACTTGATTTTGGGAAAGGAGAAGTAATTTGATTTAAAGGTATATGTTACTTGTTTTTAAAAGAGTAAGACACTTGGTTTAAAAGTATATTGCTACTTGACTTTTAAAGGAGAAGGCCTTTGTTTTAAAAGTTAAGGTATGGAAATTGTTTTGGTTTTACTTTGATGTCTTTTGACTTGAGTTTAAATAATAAGAATCGAAGTATTTCAAAAGAGTTATTAACCATTTTTGAAAGAAAAGAAATACTTGGTTTTAAAAGCTTAAGTGTTATACTAGCTTTACGGGAAGTTAGGTATAACGACTTAAGGAAGATGTAGGAACGGTTTACTTATTTTTTTACGAAAGTCTTGTATTGATTCTCGAAAGTGTAGTAAGATGGTTTGATAAGTAGACACGTTAGGATGCTACGCAGTTAGTGTCTTGTGATGTTTGTATAAAGGGTTTCCTTGTCAGGCTTATGTTGTTTAACGATGTCGTTATGTTAGTATTATATCACCACCTCGACATGATTCCGGTTGTCGCCTCCACGCTGGTAGACTCAAAGCGTGTCTATGTGACCTATGATTCGAGAATACCTCACGCGGTTTGTGTGACCTATGCGAGCTACGAGAGTTCCGTGTTAGCGTGCGCCTTTATGGTCACGCGTCTACGGGCCACGCGATCGCGAGTCCGTGACGCCGCGGGAGAGCTACCGACGCGGGAATACCTCACGCGGGCCATCGAGTGGCTTACGCGAGTCGCGGGAAGTTCCAGACTAGACGCGCACATTAGATATCGCGCGAGTGGCCACTTCGATCACGCGTGGCTTCAGACAAATCTCATGATACGCTTTATGACCTTGTTGGTACTGTGGGTTTTAGTAGCTCGCCATGCCTTCGCATTTACCCCGCACGGTTTTATTATGACACGTAGACTCGTGTTCATGGTATTCCTTCGTGCTTTTATATCATAGATCACGGCAGCGAGGAAGATATTCCACGCATGATTGATGCTGGGCGCGAGACCCATAGTTGTATTTGAGTGACGACTTTGAGGCGCGAGTCCCCGACTTGACATGATCGCTATTTATCAGGAATCAGAGTTTGGTTATCATACATGTCTCCCGATTTATATAGACTACTATGATTTCATTTACGCATTTTCGGGCCACATACTTGGTACCGCCAGATCGACTCTTCGGGCCGCTCATGCCGCAGCGGAGGTACACCAAACGTTGATCCTCGCCTAGTGGTCACAGCCATTGCTTGGGAAGCCCGCTTCTCCGAGGCTTATCAGCCGTATAGTCCTGTCGCTGTGTGCTACATTCAGGTACGGCGGCCCCGCCCCGCCATCATTGTCATATCATTCTGTGAGGTCTCAGTAATCGCTGGGTAGAATTGTAAAAGGGATGTAATCGTTTAGTTGTTATATATTTATGCCGAAGGCAACTTTTCTCGTATAACTGCTTTACACTTCACTTTATTCATGTCTTGTTTTATATTCCATTGACACTGATGTATGGCTACTGGTGCCCGGTAGGCACTACCACGCCCGGTTCGGTCGTGACAATAAGTCTCGTGGTTCGCAAAAGACTGCATTAGTCTATGGCATAAAGTTAGTATAACGGCTTTATGGGACGTTGGTTCTAATAACTTTATCAAGGTTAAGAGAATGGTTTCTCTAGTAATAAAAACAAAGAATGACTTGAAATAAAGAAGGGCAAATTGTTTTAAAGGTACCAATTGCTTAAGGTTTTAAATAAAGAAGTCACTTGATTTAGAAGCCAGTAAATGTATTTCTAAAAGGTATTGTGACTTGTCTTGAAAAGTAGATATGACTCGATACTACTAATTAGTATCTTGAAAGTTTTATTTGAAAAAGAGTCATTTTTAAAAGGAGTAGAGGTACGAGTACGTCAAGTTAAATTCCCGTATTTTATACGACTTATCGCTGTCCCGTAACGGGCCGGCAAGATACCTTACGGGCGCACTATATGACATTATCGCCCCAAAACGGGTCGCAAGATACCTTACGGGCGACTATATGACATTATCGCGCCCCGTGAACGGGCCGCAAGATACCTTTACGGGCGCATTTACGTGATTTTATCGCGCCCCGCATCGGGCCAGAAGATAAAGGCGCCCTCCATAAAGTGGCCGAATTATGTTAGGTAAGGTAAGTAAGTTATATGGTAATGAACTTGATGATTTTCCTAAGATGACGTAAGAAAGTGACTATAACTTTTATTGAAAAACGGGAAAAGATAATAAGGTACGATTAAGTTCACGAGACGGTAATGACATGGTAGGTTCGTATTTACCCTTTTATACTTACCGCCATGCTTTTATACGTATATGTTTTAATTGTTGTACCTTATTTCCGCTCCATATTCTGCACTGTTGTAATCGAATTTATTCTGGGCCGCTCATGCCCGCAGTATTAGGTACACAGTCGCGATCCTTGCTCTTAGGATCTCGTCGCTTGGGAAAAGCTCCATTTACTCCGAGGCTTATCTCTGGTACGGCTTTCCGAGGTTGTAGATTCACGATATTCAGGTACGGCGGGCCCCGTCCCGCCATCGTTGTTATGTTAAAACTCTAGAGGTCTGTAGTCACATATCATGGGTCAATTTGTAAATGAAATGAGGCAACCGCTTCTTGTATATATATGTCTGTGAAGGTAGCCTACTTCCGCTAACATGTTACTTTATTTCGTTGTTTTATTTTATAAGTTTCATGTATGTTCCGACATTATCTCGATGTATACCGCCGTGGTGCCTGTGTAGGGCACTGGGCCGCATGCCCGGCTCGTCGTGACATATTCGCCCCACACGTAACATACCCCCACGCTCGCAGCGGGAGATCGACCTCACAAGGAATTTAGAGCCTGGCCAGAGCTCCGTGGTTTCGTATGACAGGATCTTCTCAAGAGAGGCCACCATTGCCTCAAGAGCCTGGCGCGGGTCCCATTTTGGGAAGTGTCATTCTCGCCTCCAAGCCTATTATCATCATGACGCCAGGCCATTTGAGGGGCGAGTGTTCAGATAGAGACGGCACAAGTAGTATGGCTCACCATGTGGTCGCTTGTTGAATTGACATCTTCATACACTGCGCCACATGTATGGTATTCACGCCACCGTGGTAGAGTCGTGTGGAGTTTATAGTTCTGGCGGTCCTCTGAACCGCATAGATGTTGTGGCTACCAGGAAGGATCAAGAGGCATCATCCAATGAGGTTACAGGTATATTTTGATTCTTTTGAGTCATACATGCATTGATAGATACAGATTCCACCCTAGCGTATATTCCCTGCTGCTAGTAGACGTGAATTGATAGACCATCGAGGTAGACATATTTTTGTTTAAGTAATGATAGAGCAAGGATGTACACAAGAACGATAATGTGAATGAAACTATAGTTGTGTATGGTTCACAAGGTGTAATTACCCCATAACAGTGTAAAGACCGATAATAGAGGATGTATAGTAGGAATACTTCGGCCAAAGGTGACGAACCTCTAATGAGTGGAAATATAGTGTGAAAAATACTTTGAGATAGGAGAGAGATTCATTTTAGACCATGACTGAGAGTTTATTGTGATGATACACACACCTTAGATTTAGTAACATTGTCCATAGGTGTTCGTGATTGAGATACTACTAGTATTAGAGTTTACACCAGTTAGTAAACAAAGCTAGGTATAATAGGATCATTCACCAACCAAGAGTTTTACTAATGCGAGGACTGAGAAGAGAAGTTGACACGCAGGTAACACATCGCTTAGTTGAGCGAGTCCGATCAAGGATTCGGGAGATAGTGATAGCTTATGGCTTAGAATACAAAGCAGGTCATCCTAGTACGGAAGAGAAAAGAACGTCTCAAGATCCCATTTGGAAAGGATCGCAACCTTCGAGTATCGTGGAGAAGGGACCTCGATGGAAGGTCCACGGGTGTATATACATGTGATATATCAGGTCCGCGTGGCATCGTTGGTTTTGTGGAGTATTGGTTGATAGGTATAGGCATTAAATGACTTTACCGTGTCCCAGAATAGGCCGGGCAGTATACCTTAATGGGAAGGGCAATATATATTATTGACTTTACCGTGTCCTACAAGGGGTTGGGCAGTATACCTTAATGGAAAGGGCATTATATATTATTGACTTTACCGTGTCCTAGCAAGGACCGGACAGTATACCTTAATGGGAAGGGCAATATATATTATTGACTTTACCATGTCCTAGCAAGGGCCGGGCAGTATACCTTAATGGGAATGACAATATAGATTATTGACTTTATCGCGCCCCGCATGGCAGTAATACCTTATCGACTTTACCGCATCCCGGGGCGCCGAATACCTTATCGACTTTATCGCCCCGCATAGGTCGCGTAATACCTTACAGGGTAGTATTTGTGTATAACATTCAGGTTCAACTCCCATGACAATATTTGTTTATTTGGACAGCCTTTCATAATTTGAAAAAGTATAGTTGATTTTCATTACTCTCAGTTTAAAAATGATACAATTGACTCTTACTTTGAAAAGGCAGTGTATTGGTATTTGATTATTATAATTGTCTCATGTTATGTTTTTGGCCTGTTATAATCTCATTTACAGTACTTATTGTTTCACATACTTGGTACATTTTCCGCATCGACCCTTTCTCCGGCCGTCATACAAGTGTTTAGGTACGCAGTTTGGTGATTTGCAAGTGTAGGATCCCTGCTCAAAGTTTTTGGGATAGCTCTATTGTTCTGGGGCTTATCATTTTGGTACTAATCTTTCGATATAGGCTTTTGTACATTTATGGGTACACGGCCTTGTCCCACATAGTATATTGTCCAAATTCTTAGAGGTCTGTATTCATATGTGGGATTGGACTCGTGTACAGTGTAGTTTCATTTTGGCTTATATATATATATAGCGACGACCTTGTCGGCTATGCCTTTGCTTGTTTAAAAAAAATGATGATGAGTATCTTTATCTTCCGCGGGTTACTTGGGATGAATGTGTCGAAGGGTGCCCATGTATGGCACCAGTCGCGGGCCTAGGGTTCGGGTCGTGACAACTAGAGGTCCATAATATATATATATATAGGATTTAATTGACAAGCTTACGGGATAGTGGAATTCCCGGGATATTACATTGTGAGGCGGGTTCAATCCCCGGGATATTATATTATTAAATGGACAGGATCCATGATACGAGTATAACTACTCATGCGGTTGATTATATTATTCCATGGACAGGATCCATGATGCGAGTTTAACTACTCATGCGGTCAATTATATTATTCCATGGACATGATCCATGATGCGAGTATAACTACACATGCGGTCGATTATATTATTCCATGGACAAGATCCATGATGCGAGTATAACTACTCATGCGGTAGATTATATTATTCCATGGACAGGATCCATGATGCGAGTATAAAAACTCATGCGGTCGATTATATATTTCCATCCCTCACTAAAGGGCCGAGATACGTTAACTGGACCGAGTCCCTCACTAAAGGGCTGGAATACATTATATGAAAACAGATACGATGACTCTCATTTTTATAAGGTACAGTGGTACAGTGATACAAGGTACAATTGGCTCTTATCTTATATGGCACGGTAGGATCTGGTATTTGATTTTCATACTTGCCCATGTCATTCTTTTATATAGTTATGATCTTATTTATTGTACTTCATGTTTGCATACTTGGTACCGTTGCATCGACTTCTTCGGGGCCGCTCATGCCCGCAGGTATAGGTACACAGTTTAGTGATCCTCGAGCTTAGGATCCTTGTTCAGCGTTTTGGGATAGCTCCACTATTCCGGAGCTTGTCATTTGATACATGTCTTCTATTATGACTTATATATATTCAGGGGTACGGCGGGGCCTTGTCCCGTCATAGTTTGTTGTCCAAACTCTGAGGTCAGATTCATACGCGGGTTGACTTGCGTGAGTCAGATATATATTATTGGCCAGTTGTACTATCAGGTTGTCGGGATGTTCGCTTATATATGTGGCACCTCATCGCTCACTGCTTTTATAACATGATTTTTCTTAGAGCTTCCGCCGATTTTATGTGATGTAAGGGTAGAAGAAGGGTGCTCAGGTAAGGTACCAGTCGCAGGCCCGGGGTTCGGGTCGTGACAAGAGTGGTATCAGAGCAGTTAGTCCTCGAAATGTCTACAGATCGGTGCAGAGTGTCTTCGTTATCTGTGTCGCGCACCACACCCATAAATACGAGGCTATAATTAGGATTGGTTTCATTCTTCTTACTCTAAGATCGCGCGATAGAGTGTTGTTGTGTAGTTCCTCTCTAACGTATTATTGTGGTTGCAACTATGAAAAGCGATAACGACCTAGAAAGGAATATTTGGACTTGGTATACAGGTTGGTAAAATTGTTGTATAGTTGGTATGATGATGATGTACATCTATACAAACATATTTATTAGTGCTATACGTGTGTTGCACTCAAATGATTATAGGTTATCACGAGTTGGTTAAGCTTTGATAATGGCTTAAGGTATGAAACAATTTAATGAATCCTCAAGAAGGTTATATACGTGCTAATTTGGAATAATTAAGAGGTGACGAGCTTCCCGAGAGGTGATGAACCCAAGAGATCATGTTTAATCGACTTAACGACATACCATGTTGTTACATTGTCGTGTTCAGATGCTTGTGAGATGTACGAATAATATTTGTATGGAGTAAATAGGGTTGTTGTGGTTAAGACAACATGGTTTCGAGATTATGGAAGCTACCTTACCCGTATACGAGGAGAGATAATGTAAGCTCGGGACATGGAATAATCGAGAATCCTAGAATATTGAATAATCGCTGAGACCTTAGATAGACAAGGCCTTCAAGAGTAAAGTATTTTACGTGGACCGTGGTTAAAGTACATGGTATATGTGAAGTATATTAGAGGCGATGATTCCTCGTTTTAGTATGAACCACTTGTGATTGTTGTTGATGATTGTTGAGCCGATTGGGAATTTGTATAGCTTGAGACCTTGGATGAACGTTCGAGGACGAATGTTTCTAAGGGGGAAGAATGTTACACCCCGTAGTCCCAGGGCACATAATTGAGAACGTAAGTAAGGGAATAATATTTGAATGTTGGAAGGAAAATATACTTACATTTTCTTATATGGAAAATTTTGGAAAAAATGTGACGATTTAAAAATTTATTAACTCTGAGTCGATTCCTAATATGGATTTATGGACTTAGTATTGTAATGAAGTCTTGGGATTAAGAATATAAGCTAATTGAAAATTTCACAATTTTGGGGATAAGATTCGAATGTTGGAAGGAAAGTTTATTTATATTTTCTGATATGGAAAAATTATGGATACAAAAATGTGAAGACGAAAATTTATTAACTCGAGTTAATTTCCTAATTTGGATTTATGGACTTAGTATTGATTACAAGTCTTCGCATTGATAATATGGGGCCCACCGAAAATTTCACAATTTTGTGGGGCCTTTCGATTTTAAGATATTTTGGCCAAGTGTTAAGATATTTTGAGAAGAAAGGATTATGACCAATAGGAGGGTGACACGTGTCCCACATCTACTTGTCTTGCAAGATGACAAGTATATAGAGTTATACATAACAAGACTTGGACTTCATTACACAAAATATCTTCCTCTTCTCCAAACTTTTTCTCTCTTCTTCCTTAGCCTTAAAATTTCGAAATCATGACAAAAGTGAAGAACAAAGTTTACTTATTATCCAAGATTAAGCCTCTAACTAAGTTATAAATGAAGATTACTCTCCAAAAACAATGGATTAATGGTTTGGCCGAAATCTGCCTAAAGAAACCCTAGGCTTGAGATGAACTTTTTGAAAGGAATACAAGAGCGAAGACGGTTATAAGCTTGTAGAGGTTACATGAGTGTTATTGAACTCAAGAAGTGGTGCGAAGGAAAGCTAGTGGCCGAGACTATGCGACTGTTTGGGAAAAATTTAAGCGTTAGATTATTCTTCCGCTGAAGTAATTGATATTACATGTTGTTATAGTTAATAGATGAACTTGTGTTAAGAAGAATAAAGAATAAGAAATGCTTGTGGTAGTTTGGTTGGTTGGCCGAAAATGAGTGTTACACCCCATAGTTCCAGGACATATAAGTGAGAACATGGTTATGGAATTAAGATTTGAATGTTGGAAGGAAAGTATACTTACATTTTTTTATATGAAAAATTTTGGAAAAAATGTGACGACTAAAAATTTATTAACTCTGAGTTGGATTTCCTAATATGGATTTATGGACTTAATATTGTATTATGAAGTCTTGGGATTAAGAATATGAGCTAATTGAAAATTTCACAATTTTTTGTGAGTGGGTTCCATCAAAATACTATGATTTTGGCTAAGTGTTGTATTATGTTATACGTAAGAGAATTACGGGCTAATAAGAGGGTGACATGTGTCCCTCCCCACTTGTGTAACAAAGCTCTAATTATATATATATATGTGTGTGTGTGTGTGTGTATGGCAAGATTGGCCAAGTGTGGAATTAATATTTTGTGATGAGATTATAGTGTGGAAGATATTTTCATACAAGTGGACAAGAGGGTCCCCCATCCACTTGTCTTGTGCACCTTATAGATACAAGTCTTTCAAGACCATTCTTGCCTTAGCTCACATAATATCTTTCTCCTTAACCTCTCTTCTCCCTTTCCTTAGCCTACAAGCCACGAAATTCCATAGAAAAGTGAAAAATAAGTGTAAGTTATTTTCCAAGATTAAGATCCCTAATCAAGTTCTAAGCCAAGTTAACTCTCCACGATATCCAAAACTGTTTTTGGGCCGAGAATGGGGTTGAAAACCCTAAGCTTGTTATGAACTTTTTGAAAGTAAAACAAGAAGGGAAGTTGGTTATAATCTTGTAGAGGATGCATGGATGTGATTGGAACTTGAAGAAGAGAAGCTAAGACAAAACAGTGGACCAATATTGTGTGGACTGTTTTGGAAGTTTTTGGGCAACATATAAGGTAAGATTTCATCTTTATCTTGAAGTAATTGGATATTACATGTTGATATAGTTATGGGATGAACTTGTGTTAAGAAAAATGGAAAATAAGAAGTGCATGTGATAGATGTTGTTGTGGCCGATTATGGGCAATTTTTGTGACATTGGATTCGTTGGTTATCATTGTGTTATCTTCACCTATCGCATGATAAAATGAAGTAATATTGTTGTTGATAAGTTTATACGGCTTATATAAAAGTGTTGAAACGTGAATTGAATTAGTGGAAAGGGCTTTGGGTTGTTGTTGTTGTTGTCGTCGAGAAGCCCATAAAACAAATGGGGTATTGTGGTGTCGTTATAGGACTGTTTTGTTGTGTTATAAAGATAGAAATTAAGCCACCAATACGCATGTTTAAATGTAGTAATTGCCAATGAAAGTCCTAAGGAAATAAGTGGTGTAGAAAGGCTTCACTTTTTACCCTCATTGTTGTTGGATCGTGGACTATTTTATCGAGATTACGGGGCTGTTTTTACGTGAGAAATAGGTGTGTGAATCACCTTGGTTAACTATCGTCGCGCTTTAATTGGTGCCTTGGTTATTGATGAAATTGACCTTTTTGAAAGGTGGAAAAGTACGTATAAATAGGGGAAGTTGTCACGACCCGAACCCGGGCCCGTGACTGGTGCCTTACCCCGGGCACCCTAGTGATACAACATCAGAGAAAAACCAGCGGAAATAAAAACTTAAACATTTAAATAGTCATGGATCAAGATAAAGAAAATAGGCCAACCAAAACGGTTGTCTTTCAACATATATATATATACATTTGAACAAGCATAATCCTTACAACCCGCCACAACAAAGGCTGCACTTAAGATTTTTACAACAACTATGTCGACAGTGGCCCCGCCATACCCGAATGTACAAGAACCTATCGACTCGGTAACATACCAAAGATAAGCCTCAAGGAACGAGCTTCCCAATACGCCTGAAAGGTGATCCTAAACGCGGATCGACATGACGATTTCTACCGCGCAGATGAACGCAGCCCGGCGAGGTCAAGATAACAGTACTAAGTATGTGAAATCAGAATATCAGAAATGAAATCATAATAGTCTATATAAAGCAGAGACATGTATGATAACTAAACTACAAAGATACACAAAAACAGAGATCAAGTCGTGACTCACGCCCAAATCATCACTGCGTGGAATTCCTTCCTCACCGCCAGCTATGATATAACAATACCAAGGAGTATACATGAACACCGTGTCCCACTGTGTCATAAAACCGTGACGGCAAGTATAACTACCGATCCGACCGCATCAATAATACAATGCAACCAAAACACGGTCGACACGGGCAAGTACGAAGCCGACTACCAGATACCAAGGCCGCCACGAGCTGACCGGCAAGTACGAGGGCTAACTACTGTGTACCAAGGTCAGATCACGAGACTTCACACTACACCGAACGGGCAAGCGCGAGGGCTAACTACCGTACCAAGGCCGAATCAACCACGAGACGGCAGTTTAAAGCCGCCACCGTGTACCGCGCCGAACAAGAAGAAACCTCATGGAGAGCTAGTCCATGGAATAACACTAACAATGCGAGCGCACTGCGGAATTCTCCACACCGCCAGACGCCCAAGTAAGTCTCAATAAGTCAACCTACTCCATCGAGACGCGCCAGATAGAAACACAATACTTGCACACAAAGGATATAAAAATAAGCATAGCCAAGTTACACAACAATCATAGGCAAGTAACACAACAACAAGCATAGGCAAGTCACACAACTCAAGGTACTTTCATTTTATGTCAAAGTCCGGTTTTAACTCCTAAAGTACTACGTGACGTTAAATTCCTTTTAAAGAGATCCATTCCTTTATAAAAGTCACCCGATACCCGTAGTATAAAAATAGAGTGACTTACATTTTTAGGTAAACCAAAACACTTCTCTTTTTAAAGTCGAGTTACCACATTAAAAACCAATGATAAAACCCTTCTTTGTTTTCATAAAGTCGTTATAACTAACTTCCCATAAAGCTGTTATAACACTTTATGTTTTTAAACCATTTTAAGACAAAACAATGCCTTCCTTTTCCTAGAGTTCCAGCTTGCCTAATTTCAATTACTCCACTTCTTTATTTTAGAAAAGTTTCATAGTTCATAGTCTTAATCATTTAAGAATATAATTCTCTTTTAAACAACCTGAGAAACATATGCCTTATATGAGTGTATGTTATTCTTGTTCATAATCAATCTTATTAAGCAGCCATGATCTAGGAAATGTAATATCATTTTGTCTCATCTTAGCTTCTATGCAGATGGAGGTTTCTACTGGTTTTAATAATACTTCATTATTCAATACATTTTCCTTTATTAGCTACTGCAGCTGGTCTGTTTCGATACTTATTCGATTCAAATCAAGAAACATTATTCCTTTTAAAACCAAGTACTCATTACTCACGAACGAGGTTTCACACAAACATCCATATTAAGTTAAGTCTCTTATCTTTAAGATTAAGTCTCTTAACTTCTAAAAATCAAGAAACCATTCTTTTTATCTCTTAAGATGTTATACCTAACTTCCCATAAAGCTAGTATAACTCTTATGTTTTCAAAACCAAGTATTACTCTTCTTTCAAAAAGGTTTCTTATTTCTTTGAAATACTTCAAGATTCTTCTTATTCAGGCTTAAGTCAAAAGACATTGCCATAACACTACATTAAGTTAACACACGACGCCTACCGCACTATATCTATATTCCTTTTAAAATATTTCAAGGTTCTTATTATTCGTGCTTAAGTCAAAAGACATTGCCGCATAACTATATTCGCTAGCACACGACATCTACCATATAATATATACATATTATTCAGCTTAAGTCAAAAGACATTGCCACACGTACGCTCACCGCACTATATGTATTCTTTAAAATACTTCATGCTCAAGAGTATAGAAGAATCACATACCTCGCGACGATTATCGACTATAAGCAAAACGCCCACGGCTATCACCCTACTAGCCTTGTCCACCTTCTAAGTAGCACATGCTACTTGCGTAACATTCAACCAATAAAGGTTATCACCATCAGAATACAAATTCTATGTACATACAAATTTAAATCTTCTACTCATATATTCTTCCGACGTGATTTCACCAAGTCTATTCTCAGAATATCCTTCTATTACGCTCAAATCTCTTCTATGAATCTTATATTCATTTCAATTCTTCTACAAGATGTAATTTCCAATTACACTAGAAGGATAGATTATTTACCTCGACGAGCCCAAAATTATCCAAGTTTAACGTCGCTCCCGAGCAACGTTAAGCTCCTACCCGAGTGCTCCAATCCGCTCCAACAACCCTTAGAAGTTCTACGCACTTCTACTAAACACTTCAACCGACTATGAAGGTTTTCCTTAGGGTTTCGCTTGTGACTTAAAGAAATATAGTAGTATTTCCTGCTCTACGATAGAGGTAACTTTGGAAAGTACTACAAGGTATTTGGGCTAAAGTATTTGGGCATTATAACAATACTGAGAGTATTTCTATACCACAAAAGGGTATTTATACGAGACAACTAGGAAAGTGGGGTATTTCTCTCGCCAAAAGGCCTCAACAAAGGGGAGTGGTGTGGACTAAAACTCTCTAAGAGTGAGGGAGGATTTTAACACTTAGAACAATTTTGATGAAGAAGTTCATCAACATGTAGGGCATTTATAGGTCAAGCAAGGGCCAACCAATGGCCAAGATTAATCCATGTGTTAGGCAAGTGTAAGGCCAAGATCAAGCCAAGTACACCTTATCCATCTACCACCAAAATATCCTACCAACTACTTGACAAAACAAGCCACAATTTTCGCCCACTTTGCCGCCCACTTCCTTCCAATGCGAGGTGACACATGTCACCCTCCCGCTGGTCCAAAATGTTTCGCCTCTGAAAAATCCGCAAAATTAGAAATGACATAGCCGGAATTTTCCTTCGCAAGTTTAGTAAAACGCTTCATTTAAAAACGACTACTTTCGCACTTCGTGCCCAAATTTTCAACCTAGCCTAACTTTAAGGCTTCAATTTATATACGCACGCCTCACGCATATATTCGAAATACTGGTATAACATTCTCCTCCTTAGAAACATTCGTCCGAATATTCCTTCTCAAGACTGATAACGATGACGCCTTCTAACAAGTTGTCAACGCCACACCGCCACGTAATAACACACGCTTTCTTCCTCTTTACTCGCCGTGCCCTTCTCTAACACTTGAACTCTTCTAGTATACGCATCACACTTCAGCCATTGCTTCAGTTCCTGCAACATTCGAGTCACTACCTCCAACTTGGTCATCTTACTAACCTCAATCTCTCTTAAGACCATTCCCGCCTTCACGATCCGCTCGGTCGAACATATCCACGAACTCATACGATGGTCATCTAAACTGGGCCTAGCACCCGTGACCCTACCACCGCGACCACCAGAGCTGACCTAACTCGAACAGCCGCGGTTGGCCCGCAACACGGCCCCAACCCGACCCACTTAACGCATCAAGCTCTTGTTTCCGATCCGAACAATCTTATTTATACAGTCATGAAAGCTACCACTTCCATTTCACACAACCCAATGAATTATCACACAATACATTCTAGGCATAAGATGCACTCGACAAGGATCACTGCAAAGACTTAGACTCAAGACGACCTTACATCTAAGGTCTCAACTGTAATATTCTAAGGTTCATCATTTTCACCCAGCTTACCCTTTTTCACTAACTGTGTTTCTAAATCACATTTTAGCACAAGGCTATCCAAACATAACACTAAACACATCATCATAACATCAATACATACGTAACTCTGTAGGTTAAGGATATACTGAAAATAGGCGCTCAAAGGACCGCTAAAATCGGGAACTTCCACCGCGACTCTACCGGGCTCACGGCAGGAACATCCCGCCTAGCTATGGAAGGTGAAGAACCCGCAATCGCTTTAGTAGTCAGGCTATCCTACCACGCTACCCATGGCTCGGGACGCCAGATGGCTCTGTTGGGCCGCAAGAATAACAATCTCCCAAGTCAAGACGACACTCTCCTTATGAAGTTTTCCACAACGCCACATCGAGACAGTGGCGACCTTATCCGCGAAAGCACTCCTACCCCGAAAGTTCAAAACCGGGAGCCCCGACCGCTCCTCAATATCCCGGCGTCCCGGCGCCGCGAGGACCACTCAGATCGGGCGAGGCGCATAACTAGTTCGCCGAGGCGGTCCGCCGAA
Source organism: Przewalskia tangutica (assembly GCA_029844215.1). Classification (NCBI taxonomy): domain Eukaryota; kingdom Viridiplantae; phylum Streptophyta; class Magnoliopsida; order Solanales; family Solanaceae; genus Przewalskia; species Przewalskia tangutica. The sequence continues at coordinate 82,553,642 of CM056720.1, read as the reverse complement.
GTCACCAAAGCGACCCCGCTGCTCGCCCTCTTCGCCGATTCGTCATTCCGCCGATTTCTCCACTCACATCCAAGTGCATAAGCCGCACGCGGCAATGTCCATGCCCTACCAAGAGCTACACTAACAACTCTCTCGCTAGGTAATCATCGAGCCCTCAGAACATATCGGTGCACTCGATCCTCCATACTAGCTACCAATGCGGGACGATCGCCAATGAGTCGAACTCCACATTGTACTCCCAACCGCACGCCTGCTCGCCGCAACACCAAAAATTTGTCACCGAGCCTCTCATCCGGGAGGCAAGAAATGTGCAAGAAAGGCCTCGAGAACTCGCTCCATACACCGAAGTGCATGCCTCCCGACAACTCCCACGACCAAACCACGATCATCGCGTATCACGCAGCCGATGCGAACCTAGACCACCGACTCGGTCTCCGATGCCTCGATCACTCATGATCCGTCAGAATCGCTTGATGAACTCTCGCGATCATCCTCGTGCCTCACCCATAAAACTCGCGTCACATCTCGTAAAAATCCCGTAGCCTCAAACTATCTCGATCTAGGTGAACCATCAGCGCATCGAACTGCTGGGCCCAACCTATCTCTCAAGTCCGCCACAACCCCGCCATTAATCGCCTACCTTGTAACTCATCTCTTCTCGCCTGCATCGCGATCGAGGCTCGTGCATCGTGGTCTCAGAGATCGCCACGCTTCTACTCGCAGCCTCCTCGCCGCTTTGCCTCTCCCGGGCCCGGCTTCGCGCGAGGCATAATCGTACAAACGAGATAGGTCGAGGGTCCAACTTACAACACAAACTAAGGCACGATCTCGTAACGAGAAGAAGCGGAAACTAATCCTAAATATCTCGCAGCCTCTCGACATAGATGTGGTGCACAACACATCGATAATCAAGACTTACTAGACACGGTCAGAGACACTTTCCGAGGACTAATCGCCTGATACCACTTTTGTCACGACCAACCTCGCCCGCGGATCGTGCCTTACCCCGGGCACCCTAGTGATACAACATCAGAGAAAAACAAACGGAAATAAAAAACTTAAACATTTAAATAGTCATGGATCAAGATAAAGAAAATAGGCCAACCAAAACGGTTGCCTTTCAACATATATATATATAGACATTTGAACAAGCCATAATCCTTACAACCCCGCCCACAACAAAGCATGCACTTAAGATTTTTACAATAACTATGACGACAGGCCCCGCCATACCCTCGAATGTACAAGAACCCATCGACTGTGGTAACATACCAAAGATAAGCCTCCAAGGAACGAGCTTCCCAATACGCTAAAGGTGATCCTAAACGCGGATCGACAAAATGACTTCTACCGCAGATGAACGCACTTCGGGCGAGGTCAAGATAATAGTACCAAGTATGTGAAATCAGAATATCAGAATGAAATCATAATAGTCTATATAAAGCAGAGACATGTATGATAACCAAACTACAAGATACACAAAAACAAGATATCAAGTCGTGACTCACGCCCAAATCATCACTGTGTCTGGAATTCCTTCCTCACTACCAGCCTATGATATAACAATACCATGGAGTATACATGAACACCGTGTCCCACCGTGTCATAAAAACCGTGACGGCAAGTATAACTACCAGATCCGACCGCACTAATAATACAATGCAACCAAAACACGGTCGACACGGCAAGTACGAAGCCGACTACCGATACTAAGGCCGCCACGAGTCGACCGGGCAAGTACGAGGGCTATCTACCGTGTACCAAGGTCAGATCACGAGACTTCGCCACTACACCGAACGGGCAAGCGCGAGGGCTAACTACTGTGCACTAAGGCCGAATCACCACAGACGGCAGCACGAAAGCCGCCACCGTGTACCAAGGCCGAACAAGAAGAAACCTCGGAGAGCTAGTCCATGGAATAACACTAACAACATGAGCGCACTGCGGAATTCTCCACACGCCGACGCCCAAGTAAGTCTCAACAAGTCAACCGCCTCCATCGAGAAACGCTACAGATAGAAACACAATTCTGCACACAAAGCTATCACAATAAGCATAGGCAAGTTACACAACAAGCATAGGCAAGTTACACAACAACAAGCATAGGCATGTCACACAACTCAAGGTACTTTCATTTTATGTCAAAGTCCGGTTTTAACTCCTAAAGTACTACGTGACGTTAAATTCCTTTTAAAGAGATCCATTCCTTTATAAAAGTCACCCGATACCCGTAGTATAAAAATAGAGTGACTTACATTTTTAGGTAAACCAAAACACTTCTCTTTTTAAAGTCGAGTTACCACATTAAAAACCAATGATAAAACCCTTCTTTGTTTTCATAAAGTCGTTATAATTCAACTTCTCATAAAGTCGTTATAACACTTTATGTTTTTAAACCATTTTAAGACAAAACAATGCCTTCCTTTTCCCTAGAGTTCCAGCTTGCCTAATTTCAATTACTCCACTTCTTTATTTTAGAAAAGTTTCATAGTTCATAGTCTTAATCATTTAAGAATATAATTCTCTTTTAAACAACTCGAGAAACATATGCCTTATATGAGCGTAGGTTATTCTTGCTCATAATCAATCTTATTAAGCACCATGATCTAGGAAATGTAATATCATTTTGTCTCATCTTAGCTTCTATGCAGATGGAGGTTTCTACCGTTTTAATAATACTTCATTATTCAATACATTTTCCTTTATTAGCGCAGTTGGTCTGCTCGATACTTATTCTCGATTCAAATCAAGAAACATTATTCCTTTTAAAAACCAAGTACTCATTACTCACGAATGAGGTTTCACACAAACATCCATATTAAGTTAAGTCTCTTATCTTTTAAGATTAAGTCTCTTAACTTCTAAAAATCAGTAAACCATTCTTTTTATCTCTCTTAAGATGTTATACCTAACTTCCCATAAAGCTAGTATAACTCTTATGTTTTCAAAACCAAGTATTACTCTTCTACCGTACTATATCTATATTCCTTTTTAAAATATTTCAAGGTTCTTATTATTCAGGCTTAAGTCAAAAGACATTGCCGTACAACTATATTCAGTTAGCACACGTACATCTACCATATAATATATACATATTATTCAGGCTTAAGTCAAAAGACATTGCCACGTACGCTCACCGCACTATATGTATTCTTTTAAAATACTTCATGCTCAAGAGTATAGAAGAATCACATACCGCGACGATTATCGACTATAAGAAAACGCCCACTGGCCATCACCCTACTAGCCTTGTCCACCTTCTAAGTAGCACATGCTACTTGCGTAACATTCAACCAATAAAAGTTATCACCATCAGAATACAAATTCTATGTACATACAGCTTAAATCTTCTACTCATATATTCTTCCGATGTGATTTCACTCAAGTCTATTCTCAGAATATCCTTCTATTACGCTCAAATCTCTTCTATGAATCTTATATTCATTTCAATTCTTCTACAAGATGTAATTTCCAATTACACTAGAAGGATAGGATTATTTACCTCGATGAGCCCAAAATTATCCAAGTTTAACGTCGCCTCCGAGCAACGTTAAGCTCCTACCCGAGTGCTCCAATCCGCTCCAACAACCCTTAGAAGTTCTACGCAACTTCTACTAAACACTTCAACCGACTATGAAGGTTTTCCTTAGGGTTTCGCTTTTGTGACTTAAAGAAATATAGTAGTATTTCCTGCTCTACGATAGAGGTAACTTTGGAAAGTACTACAAGGTATTTGGGCTAAAGTATTTGGGCATTATAACAATACTGGAGAGTATTTCTATACCACAAAAGGGGTATTTATACGAGACAACCAGGCAAGTGGGGTATTTCTCTCGCCAAAAGGCCTCAACAAAGGGGGACGGGGGTGTGGTGGACTAAAACTCTCTAAGAGGGAGGGGGATTTTAACACTTAGAACAATTTTGGACGAAGAAGTTCATCAACATAGAGGGTATTTATAGTCAAGCAAGTACAACCAATGGCCAAGATTAATCCATGTGTTAGGCAAGTGTAAGGCCAAGATCAAGCCAAGTACACCTTATCCATCTACCACCAAAATATCCTACCAACTACTTGACAAAACAAGCCACAATTTTCGCCCACTTTGTCGCCCACTTCTTCCAATGCGAGGTGACACACGCCACCCTCCCGCTGGTCCAAAATGTTTCGCCTCTCTAAAAATCCGCAAAAATTAGAAATGACATAGCCGAATTTTCCTTCGCAAGTTTAGTAAAACGCTTCATTTAAAAACGACTCCTTTCTGCACTTGTGCCCAAATTTCAACCTAGCCTAACTTTAAGGCTTCAATTTATATACGCACGCCTCACGCATATACTGGAAATACGGTATAATGTATGTCATTCCAAATTTTTATAAGAAAGGAGATTCATTACGTGGTATGTGTATACTAGTATCATGAAGTTGATAGACGTGTTGTTGTTATTATAGGTCAAGTACCTATTCGGGGACGATTCTACTTATCATATAGGTTAGTCGTCAATAAGGTATGTGAACCTCTTCCTTCTTTCTTTGGCATGTTCTACGATGAAATATACATGTGGTATTGTTTCATGATTCATTATACTCTTAGAAGTTAAGCGGTATTCATGTTATCGGGTTCTATGCTAAAGGCATGTCTAAATTATTTCTAAGTCCTTACCAAGTCTTATGAGAGATATTTGTAAGAGTTTTTAGTAAGCATTGGAGTCGAGTTGATCTTGCTAAGTTACATCACTAATGAGAAAAGGTATCGAACAAGCCACTGCAGCGTTAGATGAAAAAGATATCGACAATCAATTATATTGAAATGAGTAGAATTTCCATCCGCATAGAAACTAAGATATAACTAGTTCGCTTTACATTTTCTAGTTCACACCGATTAGATAAGATCATTATTAATATATAACCTTCTAAAACTCATAAAATGAATTAATTTGGCAATTCGATCAGTTATCACTATGCAAATATGTCTATAATGTTAGCCATGAGCACGATTTAATTTATATTATCTAGTTGGTACAAACGACATGTGTTAGTATGTGACTCTTTCCTTTCTTCTTCGAGCATTGACTTTATAAAACGAGTGTACGGACGACGTGTTTAAATGAATCTAGGTTTCATGTGGTACATGAGGTGGAAGTTACTTGATTTTAAAAGTATACTTGAATTGATTTTAAAAGTATAAGTCACTTGGTTGTAAAAGTGTAAGTGTCTTGACTTTCCAAATGGTTATTTTAAAAAGGAAGGCATGGTATTGCCTTGGTATTTCTAAAAAGGAAGGCATGGTATTGTCTTGTTTTTTCAAAAAAAGGAAGGCATGTTATTGCCTTGGTATTTATAAAAAGGAAGGCATGGTATTGTCTTGGTTATTTTAAAAAGGAAGGCATGTTATTGCCTTGGTATTTCTAAAGGAAGGCATGGTATTGTCTTGGTTTTTTTCTAAAAAGGAAGGCATGGTATTGTCTTGGTTTTCCTAAAAAGGAAGGCATTGTATTGTCTTGGTTATTCTAAAAAGGAAGGCATGTTATTGTCTTGGTTTTTCTAAAAAGGAAGGCATGGTAGTGCCTTGGGTTTTCTAAAATGATAGTTATTCTAATGAGAGTCAAAGATGATTTAACTTGCATATGGTTGCTCATGATAGCTATTCGTGCAAGTGTTATATCTCCACATCACCGCGTCCCTCACTAGAGGGCCGACAATATATATATATAGGATTTAATTGACAAGCTTACAGGATGGTGGAATTCCCGGGATATTACATTGTAAGGCGGGTTCAATCCCCGGGATATTATATTATTCCATGGACAGGATCCATGATGCGAGTATAACTACTCATGCGGTCGATTATATTATTCCATGGACGAGATCCATGATGCGAGTATAACTACTCATGCAGTCGATTATATTATTCCATTGACAGGATCCATGATGCGAGTATAACTACTCATGCGGTCGATTATATTATTCCATGAACAAGATCCATGATGCGAGTATAACTACTCATGCGGTCGATTATATTATTCCATGGATAGGATCCATGATGCGAGTATAAATACGCATGCGGTCGATTATATATTTCCATCCCTCACTAAAGGGTCGGGATACGTTACCTGGACCGAGTCCCTCACTAAAGGGCCAAAATACATTATATGAAAACAGATACAATGACTCTCATTTTTATAAGGTACAGTGGTACAGTGATACAAGGTATAATTGGCTCTTATCTTATATGGCACGGTAGGATCTGGTATTTGATTTTCATACTTGCCCCTGTCATTCTTTTGTATAGTTATGATCTTGTTTATCAGATTTCATGTTTGCATACTTGGTACTTGTTAGACCGACTTCTTCGGGGCTGCTCACGCCCACTGGTATAGGTACACAATTTGGTTATCCTCGAGCTTAGATCCTTGTTCAAGAGCTTGGGATAGCTCCACTATTCCGGTGCTTGTATTTTAGTAAAGGTGTTCCATTATGACTTATATATATACCGGGTTACGGCTGGGCATTGTCCCGTAATAGTTTGTTGTCAAAAATCTTAGAGTTTTATATTCATACGGGCTGGACTTGCGGAATCAGATATATATTGTTGGCGCTTGACTACCGTGTTGCCGGATGTTTCCGCTATATATGTGGCACTTCATCGCTCGCCTGCTTTTATAACATGAGTTTTCTTAAAGCTTCCACCGATTTTATGTGATGTACGGGTAGAAGGGTGCTCAGTAGGCACCGCCGCCCGGGTTCTGGTCGACAACGAGGCATCTTTGGTATTGATTCGCTGGTTATTATTGTTGTTATTAACGTCACTACTTGCATGTTAAAATGAAGGAAATATGGTTATTACAAGTTGATATGATTATATTAAAGTATTGGAACTTAGATTGGACTATAAGGCATTATGAAAAGGGTTTTGGATTGTTGTTGTTGTTGTTGGCCGAGAGGTGTACCAAAATGTTGGATAATTGTGGTGCAGATTTAGGGACTGTTTTTGTCACGACCCGAACCCCGGGCCCACGACTGGTGCCCTACCTGGGCACCCTTCTACCTAAATGACACAAGTAAACCGCGGAACTAAATAACGCCTCATTTTTTTTAAAAAAAACAAACGAACATGCAAAGGCAAAGCCGATATATATATATATATATATATATATATAATAAAAAAGCACTACACTGTACACGAGTCCAATCCCACATATGAATACAAACCTCTAAGAGTTTTACTGAACTATGACGGGACAAGGCCCCACCGCATCTATAATCGCATAAAAGCTCAGAATGAAGGATCTATACCAAAATGATAAACTCCCGAACAAATAAAGCTGTCCAAAAACTCTGAGCAAGGGTCCTACACTTGCAGATCACCGAATCGCATACCTAAACTCGCATTTAACGCAACCCCTGCAGAAAGGGGTCAAGACGAAGAATGTACCAAGTATATGAAACAATAAGTATCAGAATGAGATCACACACCACATATAATGTGCAAAAGTATGATAACTCAAAACAACAACACATCGAACCTCGCAAACACGATAGTAATGCAATCATTTTTACCTTTTAAGTTATGTTTTTAACAACGAGATTAACTGCTCCACTTTAAGTCATGAACACACCGCACTTTTCATTAATGAAATCACTACCGCTTTCAAAACACGGGCGTCGTACTGCTGTGGCCATCCACCCTCCGAATTATTATGCAACCTATCATAGGACTATTTCACCCGCAAGTGACTATTTCACCGCATAGGTCATATGACTCGCAATGAGCATCGCACACGATACTCACATCACTGATAGCTAATCCATGGATTATATCTCGAATCAACCCGCCCGAGTCTATCCGACCGCGCGAGCGTGTACCACTCACACCACGCAGAGCTACTCCATGATATCTCAACCATGTCACGAATTCTTTGGAGGAACGCGAGACGTGGAAATACGACACTTGCACGAATGTCTATATGAGTAACCCATATGCAAGCAAACCATCTTTGACCCTTATTTATAAAATGAATAACCATCATTTTAGCAAACCAAGACAATACCATGCCTTTCCTTTTTACACAAACCAAGACAATACCATGCCTTTCCTTTTTACACAAACCAAGACAATACCATGCCTTCCTTTTTAACAAACCAAGAAAATACTATGCCTTCTTTTTTAACAAACTAAGACGACACTATTTAAGCAAGACGGCACTATCAAGGCACAAATAGAATAATTCTCATTTAAGCAAGCCAAAGTACTATCAAGGCACAAATAGAATAATTCTAATTTAAGCAAGCCAAAGTACTATCAAGGCACAAATAGAATAATTCTCATTTAAGCAAGAAAGGGCGTAACCAACGGAAGGTTCTCACCCTGTCCCCGACATTGTCTCCGATGATGTCCCGTGGGCAAAAGGCTTCGCAGTTCTAAGTGCTCTTTTCTTCCATCATTGCTTCGCAGTTCTCAGTTTTAAGGATATTTGACCACGGCGAGTAGCTTGGAACGCCTGTAAGTCTCGTTCAAGCGGCTCCGCTCCTCTCTATAGTCTGTCTCGTTGTTTCGCAAGCTTTTCGGGTCGAAAACCTGTTCGACGTCAGAACCGATCTCAAAACCTTAATATCACCCTCTGAAGAATGAGACCTTTCATGGAAGTCTTAGTTGGACTCTACACCGCTACGCAGCTTACGTCGATCTAGATGATAACAAGGCCTTTCTTCCTCATTCAAAAGGAGTAGAGACCTAGCTTTCATTCCAAAGGTTTACCGAGGTGAAGCTTTTGACAGGTATTCTTTTATTTAAAAAAAAAAAAAAGGAATGAGATCGATTCCTACTGGATGCGCCGCAACCGCCTTCTAAGCATTTTATTCTCTTACGAGATTTTGAAGCTCACTCTATCTATCCGTCCTAGATGAAGAAAGACGTAAACTCGAAATTCACACATTTTGACAGACGTTATTATGCGTAAGACATGCCATCTGATAGACTTTGGATTAAACCTTTTCCCCTCCCACGGCTACAGCCAGCACCAGGAGCCTAGAAAGGTATAGAGGGCAAAGCTGGAATAATAGCCAGGCTAAGCAGCGATCGCAGCGGATGAGCGCACTAGTGTGAAATCCGTTGCGCAACAAGCAGCGGATGAGCGCTACTAAGAAAATCGAATAGATAGGCTTTTTTCGCTTCTTCGTCAAGATTTCGAGCAGCTCTTTTGTTACACCCCGTATTTACAGGACATGTTTTTAAGAACGTACGTGAGAATTCCAAATGTTAAGATTTGAGACTTGTAAAAATTTATTGAAATTATGAAATTGTCGGAAAACGTAATATTAGATTTAATGGGAGGCGACACGTGTCACCCCCCCTTATGTTGTCTTGGACGAATTGAGCATGGACAAAAGGGTCATTTGACCATTGTTAGGAAGAAAAGTCTTGCAAGTTGATGAGCTTGAGAAAATTGACTTAGTCAATGGGACCACTAGTCTTGATATTTAATAGAAGCTCATCCAAGCCACACATTTGTACACATCTTGACCCTCAATTGTGCTATATAGTAGTACTAGTAGCAAGACTAACTTCTACACTTAGAAATTTTTTCAAGAATTTCAAGAACACTAAAGTGGTGCTCTGTTCACTCCTCCCAACAAGAAAAAAATTTGTTTGTTGTCCATTTAGCTCCACACTTTAAACCAAGGTTCATGAGTGTATTGTAAGGATATCTCAATAGAAAAATCCCGGAAAAAGATAGTTTTCGTATTAGTCGCAAGGTGAAAACCTAGTTTCTTTTCTAGGTTTTGTTTGGAAGATTGAAGGAAAGTTGTTTGTGTTATTCTAAGGGTCTCAAGTGGTGGATTGAAGTGTCAAGAAGAGGCTCTAAGTTGCTAAGGAGTGACTTGAGTTTAAGTCGACTAAGAATCGTTGAGGTAATAATCTTGTCTCTTAAGTGTTACAAGATCATATATTGTTGTTAGCCTTACATGTTTGCTAGCATGAAGTATATGTGTTGAAGTTTTATAAGTATTATGGATGGTTGTAGCCTAAAAACAGAAATGTAATGTAAGCCATTCAAGTCGATTACAATTTGGTCAGCATTAGAATTGTCGACGTTACTTACTCAAGATTATAGTAGTTATAATTGATCGCGACTTGATATCATGTTATGCTAACAACTTGATTGAAATGGAAATTGATAAGAATTCGTGTTATTATATCTCAAGTCACGAATTGGCCTAGTAGTTTGTATTAGTTTGATATCGCTTACGGGCTGGGAATTTTACACATCTAGTAGGCGGTAATCCCATATTGATTAATTGCATTGTTGGGCCTTAAATGTGGCGTGTTTGGTTATTGAATTCGCCTTGAAAAAGTGGCAAAGTATGTAGAAACAAAGGAGGCGCTGTCGATTTTCCGTAGAATTTAGTGACTTTGCACTTATAATATTCTACGCTTGAAGTAAGACGTTAATAGACGACAGTGACATTATAGGTTGACATACTACGGCGGATATTGTACTTAGCAAGTGGATTGACCCAAGAGGTATGTAGAACTTTCCTATCTTTTGAGCACGAATAGTTGACTTATATAAGATCGTAGACGATTAGACTCGATATCCTTTACTTGTTTTAAGAATGGCAAAGTTAAGTGAGTTAGGATTAACTCACTTCTTTAAAAGTATTAAGGATGTCTTAGGTTTTTAAAAGTTAAGGGACTTCAAGAGTTTTAAAGTATATGATACTTGTTTCGCTTAAACGATAAGTCCTCGATAGGAAATTGTATCATTAAGGTATAAAGTTAATATAACGACTTTATGGGAAGTTGGTTATATTAGCTTTATGGAAAGATAAATAAGGATAAAATGACTTGATTTAATGAAATGCAAATTGATTTTAAGGCATCAATGGCCTAAGGTTTTATAAGAAAAGAAGTCACTTGATTTAAGCCTAATTATATTTCTAAAAGTATCAGGACTTGTCTTGAAAAGTAATGGTGACTGATACTACTGCTATTAGTATTCTTGGAAGTTTTATAATGAAAAAGTCATTTTTAAAAGAATAGAAGTACGTAGTACTTTGGGTTAAATTCTGATTTTATAATGACATGTTAGTGCCTTAAGTAAAATAAAATGAGTGTATATGAATAAGGCTAATAAGAAGTTAGGGATTTCTTAACTTGCTTATTTATCAGATAATGTTTCAGAGTGCTTATGTTATGTATGATGTTTCCGTAGGGCTTATGTTATGCATGATGGCCGGCTGAGATAGGTAAGAGTATAAACGGCGGGTAAACCCCAAGACGTTATACCACCTTCTCCGTGGTAAGAGTATAAACGGCGGTAAACCCCAAGACGTTATACCACATGCTTCGTGGTAAGAGATAAACGGCGGTAAACCCCAAGATGTTATACCACCGCTTCCGTGGATTTGCTACCCATGACGCGGCGAATACCTCACGCGAGTCCTTACGGGCTTACGCGGTGAAATAGTCCCACGCGCGGCATGCCTTACGCGAGGAATACCTCACGCGTCCACACGACCTACGCGTGAAATAGTCCCGCGAGTAGGATTGCTTAATGATATCGCGGGCGGTGGTGCCGCTGATCGTGAGCTTCCTATTTTTACGTTGTAAGTATACTCTTAGTTACTCTCATTGTTAGTAAAGCACAAGGCATCGTAATTTGATTATCATACATGCCTCCCGCTTTGTTTTAAACTTATGATGTAATTACAATATTTTCCGCTTACATACTTAGTACATATCAGGTATCGAATTTCTTCTGGGCCGCGCTCACGCCGCAGTGTGGTAAGCAGGGTGGATCCTCATTCTTAGATCACCGATCAAAGCGCCAAGCTCCATTTCTCCCGAGGCTTGTCTTTTGGTACATTTTTCCCCGATGTTGTAGATTTATGTACATTCAGGTACGGCGTGTTATACCGTGATTTGCAGTATGTACGTAAGTGACGACGTAGAAAAATTTGAAACTTTTAAGTTAGGCTTCGCCGAATTAATTGTCGTGCACAACACCCGATTAGAGTCGCTTTTCGACGAAACGCTTTCGCCTTTCGTAGGGAATTTCCGCTATGTCTTTTTAATTTTTGCGGATTTTTCCGAGACACTAAACATTTTGGACCAACGGAGGCTTGTCACCTCACATCGACGTAGTGAATGGGCGTAATGGACGCAATTGCTTGCTCCATTTTTGTCAAGTAGTTGGTAGGATATTTGCGTGGTAGATTGATAAGCGGACCCACACAACACATGGCTAAATCTACACCCTACACTTGCTATGCACTTGGCAAGATCTCGCCATTGGTTGGCCTTCACTGACCTATAAATACCCCTTCCCTTGAAGACTTCTTCATCCAAAAATCTCTAAGTCTCGAGAGCTCCTCCCCATTTCGCAGGCCCCTCGTCGAGAGTAGCGCCTCCTAGTAGTGGCCGTGGGTACCCCTAGCCTAGTTGCTGTGATAATACCCCCTCAGGTGTAGAAATACTCTCAAAAGTATTGTTATAATGCCCAAATTACCTTAGTCGATACCTTGTTGTATTATAAGGTTATACCTATACGAAATGCCCAAATACTATTATACTCCACTACCACAAAACCGAAACCCTAGGAAAATATCCATAGTCCGTTGAGTATTGTGTGTTGGTTAGAACTTCTAAGGTGGTTTAGAGCGGTCGAGCGCCGAGTCGAGCTAAACGATTGCCCAGATCAACTTTAACTAGATAATTACGGGCTTATCGAGGTAATTATCTTGTCCTCCGTTGTAATTGGAAATTACATATTGTTAGAATATATAGTCAAGTATACTATATATAGAATCAACGTAGTTATCGGCAATGTCTTTTGACTTAAGCCCGATTAATACTTACAGAATGTCTCGCGACTTAAGCCCAATTTAAAGAAGAATACCGAATCAGAATTACATAGGTTGTATTACAAGAGACTTGTGTAGTAGTACCGTGGAGTAGAATTGTACGCTAGGTTAGACGATAACCCCCGGTTGGCTTGGCAGCCACCGATGCAGGAGAGATTTACGCTGTCATGTGGGAGGTGCCACGAATTTTCTGAGAATGTTCTACGACGAGATCTAAATGTTAATGTCACTTGTGGCCTTATAGGTTGAAGTACTACGTGTGGCGCGATCTACTTGGCTTAAGGAGCCGACGGAAGTACTGAGCGTTTGCTATTAGTCGATACTGGCCGCGAGGTATGCGAACCTCTTCCTATCTCTTCTAGCATGATATGTGTGAACTATGTAGTACCAGACGCATACGTGCTAAATGTATTTGATTGGTTTAAAACATAAAGTGTTATAACGCTTTACGGGAAGCCTGCTATAACCACTTTACGTTGGTAAGAAAATACTTGTGGTTTTTAAAAGGTAACCGATTTGAACTATAACGCTTGTTATGTGTTAATAGAGAACTCAAGTAATACTTGGTTTTGAAAACTTAAGAGTTATACTAGCTTTACGGGAAGTTAGGTATAACGGCTTAAGAATGTTTTATCGATTTCTAAATCGTAACGTATCGACAAACCACCGCAGCTAATTAAAAGGAAAATGTTTTGAATAATTAAGTACTATTAAAACTAGTAGAAACTTCCATCCGCATGTAAGCTAAGACGAGACAAAATGATATTTCCTAGATCATGGTCATTGAATAAGATTGTTATAAACAAGAATATCCTACTCACATATAAGGCTTATGTTTCTCCGATCGCTTAAAAGAGAATTATATTCTTAAATGAATAAGACTATGAACTACTTAAACCTTTCTAAAATAAGAAACGTGAACATTTGAAATTAGGCAAACTTGGACGCTTGGAAAATAATGTTGTTACTTGATTTTACAAAGGTAAGAGTTTTGGTTTTCTTAAAAGGATACACTCTATTTTATACTACTGTATCAGGTGACTTATGTGAAAGAAACAGATCTTTTAAAGATTTAATGTGAAGTACTTTGGGGATAGATACCCGAACTTGTTAGTAGAAAGTACCTTGTGTGAATAACTCGATTGTATTGGTTTGTAATAGCCTTGTAATACTTTCTTGTTGATTTGATAAGTAAACACGTTAGATGCTACGTGTTAGATTCGTGACGTTAGTGTAAAAGGGTTTTTCCTTCGATCGCGCTAAAGTTGTTTGACTATCACCGTTATGCTGGTATTGTACCACTCACCTTGACTTGTGCCCGAGGTTGTCGCCTCCACGCGGGTAGACTCGTGAGGTCCGGGACCATGATTCGAGAATACCTCACGCGGGTCCAGGGATCCATGCGAACCACGAGTTCCGTGTTAGCGCGCGCCTTTATGGTCACGCGGTCTCAGGTCCACGCGATCGCGAGTCCGTGATCGACGCCGGAGTAGCTACCCTCGACGCGGGTTATACCTCACGCGCCTACGAGGTTGGCTCATGCGCGAGTCGCGAGAGTTCCAGGCTAGACGCGCACATTTGATATCGCGCGAAAGTGACCGCCTTTTATCATGCGACTTCTAGACAGATATCATGACACGCTTTATGACCTTGTTGTCGCTGGTGTTAGTAGCTCGCCATGCCTTCGCATTTACCCTAGATCGCTTTATTAGGACACAGCGGACCGTGTTCACGTATTCCTCGCGCCAGATATCATAAACCGCCAGCCGGCGGGGTATTCCACGCACGATTGATGTTGCGGCGTGAGACCCATTGTTAAAATTGAGTGACGACTGAGGCGAGTCCCCGACTTGACACGATCGCTATTTATGGTGAATCAGTAGTTCGTTATCATACATGTCTCGCTTGTATAGACTACTATGATTTCATTTACAATATTTATTTTCGCCACATACTTGGTACCGCAGATCGACTTCCTCCGGCCGCGCTCACGCCGCAGTAAAGGTACACCGCCATCGATCCTCGCCTTAGGGTCACAAGCCAAAGATTGGGAAAGCTCCGCTTCTCCGAGGCTTATCAGCCGTATAGTCCTCGTTGTTGTGTTTACATTCGTGGTACGGCGGGCCCCGCCCGCCATCATTGTCGATCATTTCTGAGGTCCAGAGTACCGCAAGTGTGGTTTGTAAAAGGATTAAACTGCTCATGTTGAAAAAGTTGTTATTTATATATACGCCGAAAAGGCAAGTTTTTCTCAGATTATTGTTTCATATTTCATAATATGTCTCAGATCGCTTTATGTTCCGCCGACACTCGATGTTGTATCACTAGGTGCCCGGTAGGCACTAGTCACGGCCCTAATCGGGTCGTGACAAAAGTGGTATCAGAGCGCTTAATCCTCTGAAAGGTCTACGCATCAGATCCAAGAGAGTTCTTGATTATCGCGTGTTGTGCACCACACCAATAATCGTGAGGCTATAGAATATTTAGGATTGGTTTCATTCTTCTCACTCGAGATCGTGCCTTAGAGTCGTGTTGTAAGTCGACCCTCCGACGAAATTCTTTCCTTATCGCTATGCCTCCGCGTAGGCAATCCGCCCAGAGGCGCAAGGCGCGAGGAGCCGCGAGCAGAGTTCGAGGGTCATGAGGGCACAGCCCAATCATCACCGGGCGGTGTTTCATTCGGGAGTTTTGCGACGCCACTAGCCCCAAGAGTTTTAGCACGGCGGGCAGCCTCATCGCGCCACGATGTTTCGACCTTCGCCCGCGACCGGGACAAGAGAATATAGAGTGCAAAGAAGACGACCTCACATTAGCTATAGATTTGGCTACCGCAGAGTATACCGATGTACCGCGAGTCTCGAGGACTATCTAAAAGAGGTTGTGCAGAGTAATTCTTCACTGGCTCGAGCATGGCCTCAGTACGCTTATGCGCGCAGCAGTCGGAAGCGTAGAGATCGACGTTAACGGGCGACGACAGCAGAGGAGGCCAGAGCAGCAAGGTCCTTTGTAACTTTCGAGGCAAGTCGCCACCGCCAGATTTGATATGCACCTCCGCCAAGCAGAGTGGTCTTCCACTGATATCGGACGCTCGAGTACGCAGGAGTCGGGTCGTAACCTGTGGCTTCCGCTCACAGATGCATGCACGCCATCCCGAATGTCGCCTTTAGTCGGGTACTTGTTGCACTCGCGCCGCCGTGCCATGTGTCGGCAGAGTGTCCTTGTAGGAGGACTTAGCCTTCAGATTGGCGGTAGTTCGTCATCTTCCTTAGCTGCGCGCTTACGGGCAGTTTGATTTGAACGACTAAGGAGGAAGAAGAGATATAGATATATCTTTAACCCTCTGAGATCAAGATGTGTGATAAGGCGAGTATACCTTAAGTGCTATGTTCTGATAACAAAGGTGTTAGTCGTGATTAGATCAGCCGTTGTTTAAACCGAGTAAGATTTTGGGGATAGAGAAGGCGCGAGCCTTAGAGCTTTTTACGCAGACCTTAGAGGTGAGGCCATCTCGAGAAAAGGTGTAGTGTTATGTTTGACTTATCTAAGGCATAGCGCACGTGAGTTATGTTTGGGATAGTCCCTAGTAGTGTGGAATGAAAGGGGTAGTTGAGCTAAGAAGACCGCTAGGTTTTCAAACGTGATTTGTAGATTGTTCAATCGGGAGCTAGTATCGCAAGGCCGGGCCGGGTTGAGGCCACGCTGCGGGTCAACCCGCGTAGGTTTGGTGGTGGGGCCAGGTTGTGGTGGTCCCGCCTGTGTTAGGGTTGCGAGGGTGTTAGGCCCAAGTTTAGTTAACCAGACGAAGTTCGCTGGACGATTCGACCTGGTCGGTCGACGGGGCAGCCCATCGTGTTCTTCGTCAGACCGCGACTTACTCGTGTTGAGTTATCCGGAAGGTTGTAAGGCTGCGGGTGCCTACCTTCACCTTATGACAGATAAAGGAGCCCTGTGGCAGGCCGTTGTTGTTTCCGGAAGTTTTGCCAAGCACGTGTTAAGAACTCAGCGAGTCTCAGACCGCATTCGCCTCTGCCGTTGTTTCGATTTCGTGGATAGTTGGGATTGTTGTCTCCGTGGAGGAAGTGTTTAAGCTACCATTTCGTTGTTCTGATATCGCCTACGAAGCCTTGTAAGGGCGGTAAGCTGCCGGCCACGGGTTCGACGTTGGCGCGTTCGATAGTCGTTCAGCTTGTTCCAAAGCAGATCGTGGTTGTGGTGTGACGAAGTTTTGGTATAACAGCGAACTTAGCCCGCGTTACTTTGGGCCCTTGAGTTCATGTGAAGGATAGGCCGTGTTGCCTATATGATTAGCTTTTGCCGTCCGACTTAGGAGGCAAGACGTCCGGCCTTTCAGACATTATGTTCGGGAAAGTATCGAGATCCATCCAGAGTGTTCCGCTAACGATGACCACGTTAGGGATAGTAACCCCGAAGTTTTGGAAACCGTCGACGTAACGTGGTAAGAGTTCGAGGTACGACACCTCGTGGGTCGCAGCGTTCCCGCACCATTTGTCGGGTCGTCGAGCAAGGCTCGCGACAAAGTGACAAAAGTGGTACCATTTGTCGGGTCGCCGAGAAGGTTAATGCCTCGTGCAAAGTGGCAAAGTGGTATCTACGGCAAGTAAAGAGAGAAGCGAGCGTATGGCAAGCATAGATGTGATCATTTCTTTTGTAAAGAGAAGGCGCGAAGGAAGTATATTTGCACTCCGAGAAGTGTTTTGCGCGATGGTTAGAGGTGTTTCTCGTGACTTTGACGTAAGTAGTTGCGCAGCTTGTTTCGTGGCCGCGTGGCAGATTGATTCTCGTAAGTATAGTAGCGAAGACTATATCGGGCGCGCGCTTGTTTTGAGGTTGAAGGAACATTCGACGCATGTTTCGGGCGAGGAGAATGTTATACCCGTATTTCCGCAGTATGCACGTAAGGACGACGAGCAAAATTTGAAACTTTTAAGTTAGGCTTGGCCGAATTAATTGTTGTGCACAACACCCGATTAGAGTCGCTTCGACTAAACGCTTTCACACCTTCGTAGGGAATTTCCGCTATGTCTTTTTAATTTTTATGATTTTTCCTGACACTAAACATTTTGGATCAACCGAGGGCGACAAGTGTCACCTCACATCGACGTAGTGAATGGGCGGTAATGGACGAATTGCTTGCTCCATTTTTGTCAAGTAGTTGGTAGGATATTTGCGTGGTAGATTGATAAGGTGGACCCACACAACACATGGCTAAATCTACACCCTACACTTGCTATGCACTTGGCAAGATTCGCCATTGGTTGGCCTTCACTGACCTATAAATACCCCTTCCCTTTGAAGACTTCTTCATCCAAAAATCTCTAACTCTCGAGAGCCCTCCCATTTCGCGAGGCCCTCGTCGAGAGTACGCCCCTCCTAGTAGTGTGGCCGTGGGTACCCCAGCCTAGTTGCTTTCAGATAATACCCCTCAGGTGTAGAAATACTCTCAAAAGTATTGTTATAATGCCCAAATTACCTTAGCCAGATACCTTGTTGTATTCTAAGGTTATACCTATACGAAAATGCCCGTAAATACTATTATACTCCGCTACCACAAAACCGAAACCCTAGGAAAATCTCCATAGTCCGTTGAGTATTGTGTGTAGTTGGTTAGAACTTCTATGGTGGTTTAGAGCTGGTCGAGCGCCGAGTCGAGCTAAACGATTGCCCGTGATCGACTTTAACTAGGATAATTATGGGCTTATCGAGGTAATTATCTTGTCCTCCGTTGTAATTGGAAATTACATATTGTTAGAATATATAGTTGAATTATACTATATATAGAATCAACGTAGTTATCGCAATGTCTTTTGACTTAAGCTCATTAATACTTACTGCAATGTCTTCGCGACTTAAGCTCAATTTAAAGAAGAATACCGAATCAGAATTACATGTGTCAGACAAAGAGACTCAGGTAGTAGTACCGTGAGTAGAATTGTACCCGCTAGTGGTTAGACGATAACCCCGGTTGGCTTGGTAGCCACCTCGATAGAGGAGATTTACGCTGCCATGTGTGGGGAGGTGCCGAATTTTCAGAGAATGTTCTACGATGAGATCTAAATGTTAATGCGCACGTGGCCTTATAGGTCAAGTACTACGTGTGGCGCGATCTACTTGGCTTAAGGAGTAGCCGACTTGGAAGTACTGAGCGTTGCTATTAGTCGATACTCCGCGAGGTATGCGAACCTCTTCCTATCTCTTCTAGCATGATATGTGTGAACTATGTAGTACTGCAGACGCATACGTGCTAAATGTATTTGATTGGTTTAAAACATAAAGTGTTATAACGCTTTATGGGAAGTCTGCTATAACCAAATTTTTACGTTGGTAAGAAAATACTGTGGTTTTTAAAAGGTAAATCGATTTGAACTATAACGGCTTGTTATGTGTTAATAGAGAACTTGAAGTAATACTTGGTTTTTGAAAACTTAAGAGTTATACTAGCTTTACGGGAAGTTAGGTATAACGCTTAAGAATGTTTTATCGATTTCGAAATCGTAATGTGTATCGACAAACCACCGCAGCGCTAATAAAAGGAAAATGTTTTGAATAATTAAGTACTATTAAAACTAGTAGAAACTTCCATCCGCATGTGCTAAGATTAGACAAAATGATATTTCCTAGATCATGGTCATGTAATAAGATTGTTATAAACAAGAATATCCTACTCACATATAAGGCTTATGTTTCTCCGATCGCTTAAAAGAGAATTATATTCTTAAATGAATAAGACTATGAACTACGAAACCTTTCTAAAATAAGAAACGTGAACATTTGAAATTAGGCAAACTTCGACGCTTGGAAAATAATGTTGTTACTTGATTTTACAAAGGTAAGAGTTTTGGTTTTCTTAAAAGGACACTACTCTATTTTATACTACTGTATCAGGTGACTTATGTGAAAGAAACAGATCTTTTAAAGATTTAATGTGCGAAGTACTTTGGGGATAGATACCGAACTTGTTAGTAGAAAGTACCTGTGTGAATAACTTGATTGTATTGGTTTGTGATAGCCTTGTAATACTTTCTTGTTGATTTGATAAGTAAACATGTTAGATGCTACGTGTTAGTATCTTGTGACGTTAGTGTAAAGGGGTTTTTCCTTCGAATACGCTTTAAAGTTGTTTGACTATCACCGTTATGTTGGTATTGTACCACTCACCTCGACTTGTGCCCGAGGTTGTCGCCTCCGACGCGGTAGACTCAGGAGGTCCGGGACCATGATTCGAGAATACCTCTACGCGGTCCGTGGATCCATGCGAACCACGAGTTCCGTGTTAGTGCGCGCCTTTACGGTCACGCGGTCTTTGCGCTACGCGGATCGCGAGTCCGTGATTTACGCCGGAGTAGCTACCCTCGACGCGGGTTATACCTCACGCGGGCCTACGAGGTTGGCCTACGCGAGTCGCGAGAGTTCTGTGGCTAGACGCGCACATTTGATATCGCGCGCAGTGACCGCCTTTTATCACGTGACGGCCTGACAGATATCATGACACGCTTTATGACCTTGTTGCATCGTGGTGTTAGTAGCTCGCTATGCCTTCGCATTACCCCGCATCGCTTTATTAGACACGTGGGACCCGTGTTCATGTGTATTCCTGGTGCTTGATATCATAAACCGCCAAGAGCTGGAAGGTATTCCACGCACGATTGATGTTGCGGGCGTGAGACCCATTGTTAAAATTGAGCGACGACTTGAGCGCGAGTCCCCGACTTGACATGATCGCTATTTATGGTGAATCAGAGTTTGCTATCATACATGTCTCCCCGCTTGTATAGACTACTATGATTTCATTTACGATTTATTTTCGCCACATACTTGGTACCGTTGTATCGACTCTCCTCGGCCGCGCTCATGCCGCAGTAAAGGTACACCGCCATCGATCCTCGCCTAGGGTCACAGTCAAAGATTTGGGAAAGCTCCGCTTCTCCGAGGCTTATCGCTGGTATAGTCCTCGTTGTAGGTGTTTACATTCGTGGTATGGCGGCCCCGTCCCGCCATCATTGTCGTATCATTTCTTGAGGTCCGTAGTAATCACAAGGCGTGTGGTTTGTAAAAAGGATTAAATTGTTCATGTTGAAAAAGTTGGTATTTATATATATGCCGAAAGGCAAGTTTTTCTCAGATTATTGTTTCATATTTCATAATATGTCTTGTATCGTTTTATGTTCCGCTGATTACTCTGATGTTGTATCACTAGGGTGCCCGGGGTAAGGCACTACCACGCCCGGACCGGAATCGCGTGATAAGCGGTCCTCGTCCCGCCACAGTTGTTATTCCTAGAGGTCGGTAGTCACATGTTGTGGTTTGGGGCTGTAAGAACAGAGTTATACTGTTGAGTATGTATATTTTATGGAAGGCGGCCTTATCGGTTAGCCTGTGATGTTTATTGTCTAAACATGTTATATGTTGTGTATGTTCCGCTTCTATTCTCTGATGTATACCTGAACGGTGCCTGTAGGGCACCGCCGCCCCGGTCGGGTCGTGACATCTTTCAACTGCCGCCTTGTGGGATTACCTTCTTTTGTGTGACCAGGCCAAGTACTACGTACGTACGCCGCACGTTCTTTAAATTTTTCATAAAATCCCAAGGCCCTAGCCTTGCAACATCAAGTTACATATTCTTCAAATTAAGTGGCTTACACTCTTTATACTCTAGTCACTTCTTTTATTTACTACAATGAAGCCAAATTCATTTATGACCCCTAATACACTAAAACTCGTAGTATCGAGCCACTTCCATTTTTCAAATCAAACTACACTTTTAAAACTTCTATTCAAGGTTTTGAAATCAAGTAGCTTCTACTTTTAAATCCCAAGTAACTCACACCTTTAAAACAAGTTACTTCTCTTTAAATCATGTCATTTCTCCTCTTTTAAATCAATTAAGTAAATCACTCCTTTGACTCCCCTAAAGCCGTTATAACTAACTTTCCATAAAGCCATTATAACAACCTTTAGGTTTTGGAACTAAGGCACTATCTAAGAGATTATGAACCACTTCATTTTTAAGACTCTAAGTACTTCAAGTAAAACAACTTTCACTTTTCAAAATCAAAATTTTATCAAGGGAATGGATTATAACAACTTCTAATTTAAACATCCAAAGTACAATCAAGGAAGTATATAGAACAACTTCTATATTAGGCAATCCAAGTACAATCAAGGAAGTATATAGAACAACTTCTATATTAGGCAATCCAACTACACTCATGGGATAAATCATTTAAGGAGTAGGATTTACTTACTTTTCAATAAGGAATCATGCTAGAAGAAGAAGAGATGGTTTACATACCTTTTCGGCTTAATCCACACGCTAAGTCGAATACGCCACACGTAGAATTTTCAACCTAAAATGACCACAACACGATTATCAACTTCTAGTTTCTAACGTAGAATAATACTAAGTATAAGGTCTCTTGTTCTACGGAAAATTGGGCAGCGCTTCCTTTGTTACTACGTACTTTTCCACCTTTTTCCAAGGCCCGAAATCAACAACCAATACGCCACATTTGAGGCACAACCAACAGCTAACCAAAGGGGATTACACGCCTAACATGACGTGTAAAATTCTGCCCCACAATTCATATAAAACAGTCCAATATTATTAAGGGCATTCGGCCACAACAACAACAAATCCTAAGTCCTTCTCTTTAATTTCTTTTCAATCCAAGTTGTTAAGTCTAACATGTCATATAGTCACAACTAGTTGTAACAATTATAATCCCTTATTTAGCTAGCATGCGAAGATTGTAACTATCGACCAATTTGAATTACAATTTCAAGGGCTAAACATGCTAGTTTCGGATTGCTTCCAAAATTCCATAACACTTATCAATCTCCATTATATATCTCATGCTTGCTAATTTATATAACTACAACAACATGTAATCTTTAATCACTAAGACGACAAGATTGTTACCTTGATAAACCCAAAAATAACTCCAAGATTCAAAGTCGCTCCTTAGCAACTTAGCTCCTTTCCTTCATGCTCCAATCCGCTATTTGAAGCCCTTAGAAATTCATAAACAACTTCCCTTCTATTTCCAATCAAAACTTATGAAAACAACTTAGGTTTTCATCTTGCGACTCATGTAAAAACGTCGCTTTTCCGGGATCTTTGTGTTGAGATATCCTTATAATACCCCTAGGAACCTTGGGTTTAAGTATTGTGAATTATGAACAACAAACAATTTTTTTTGTGTAGACAAGGGCTTAATGCCGAGAGCTCCTCAAGAACAAGAATGAAGTCTTGAAATTTTTCTAAGTGTTGAGACTTGTCTTGCTACTAGGATGAATATATAATACAATGGAGGGTCAAGATTAAAACACTTGTGGGGTTTGGATGAAGAAGATTAAATATCTTGTGTCAACTTGACTAGTTGACTTGGTCAATTATCTCAAGCTTGTCATCCACTTGACTACTTAACCTTGGTCACTTGACTATTTAACCTCGTCACTGACCACTTAACCTTGGTCCAAAAATCGATCAAACCCATATGTGTGGGGGGGGGGTGACATGTGTCGCCCTCCCATTCATTATAACATTTCGTTTCCTGACATTTCCATAATTTCGATAAATTATACAAGTCTCAAATCTTAAAGTCCTGTTTTCTTACGTACGTTCTTATATACATGTCCTGGAATTCCGGGGTGTAACATTCTTCCCCCCTTAGAAATATTCGTCCCCGAACGTTCTTAGTCGGTCTTCAAGCTATACAAACTCCGACATAGTCTCCTTACTATGCCTGTCACTCAATACTCCACAAGACCAACAATGCCACACACGACCACCATATATCATATGTATACATATCAATGGACCTTCCATCCGCGGTACATTCTCACAAAACTCGAAGGTTACAGTTGTTACACCCCGTAATTCCAGGACATGAATAAGAGAATAGACGCGAGAACACAAGACTTGAAAATTGGTACAAAAGAAAGAATTGTTTTTCCGAAGAAAAATCTTCCGAACTTCGGAAAGGAAAAATGTTCGTTGATGAGAATTAGATTCTTAGAATAAATTATATGAGGAGTATGGAATTTATTATCATTGTGAAAATTTATTTTACGGATTTGGTCACGTAGGGCCCACCCGAGAAATTTTACGTTTTGTGGGGCCCACGAGGGTTACGAGATTTTATGGACGAATGAGAGGGCGACACGTGTAACCCCCCCTACATAGGCTTGTTCGAAATATACCAAGGGTATAATGGTCAATGACTAAGGAAGATGATCAAGTCTTGACAATATTGAGATTATTGACTAAGTCAACTTGATCACTTGATAGATATTAAATCTCCTTCACCCAAGCCACACAAATGTTGAAATCTTGACCCTCCATTGTCTTATATATACTACACTAGTAGCATGACAAGTCTTCAACACTTAGAAAAAATTGAGAAAACTTTGAGCTTGTATGTGAAGCTCTCGGGTTTGATCTAAAAAGAACACAAAAAAATTTCAATTGTTGTCCATAATTCACAAGACTTTAACCCAAGGTTCCTAGGGTATTGTAAGGATATCTCAATAGAAAGATCCCGGAAAAACGACGTTTTTACATTAGTCGCAAGGCAAAAAACCTAAGGTGTTCTTCAACTTTGAAGATGGAACTTGAAGAGGAGTTCTTCATGAGCTTCTAAGGAGTGCTTGGAGAGGATTGGAACATAAGAAGAGGAGCTAAAAGTTGCTAAGGATCGACTTTTACGCTTGGACATTATTAGGGCTTATTGAGGTAAAATCTTCATCTTCCTAATGTAATTGAAGATTACATGTTATAGTAGTTAAGAAATGAGCATGCGGTATATAGAATGAAGTTTGAAAAGATTTGGATCATGTCAACATGTTAAAACATAAAATGGACAAGTTAGCCATTAATGTTGTAATCAATTTGGTCGATAGTTACAATTGTCGCATGTTAAGGAAGAAAGGATTTATAGTTGTTGTAATTGTTATTATGTATATAACATATTGGAATAACAACTTGTATTGAAAAAGGAATTGAAAGGAAATTGATAATTTGTTGTGACAATGGTAGCCGATTATTGCTTGGAAATATCGATGCTTTTTTATTGATTGTGGCAGAATTTTACACGTCCTATTAGGCGTGTAATCCCCTTTGTATTTCTGAATTATTGGGCCTTAAATGTGGCGTTTGGTTATTGATTTCCGGGCCTTGAAAAAGGTGGAAAAGTACATAGAAACATAGGAAGTGCTGCCCGATTTTTCGTAGAATAAGAGACCTTACACTTAGTATGATTCTACGTTAAAAAGTGAGGAGTTGATAGACATGTTATGATTAATATAGGTTGAAGTACTACGAGTAGCGTATTCTACTTAAAGGATGGAATAGCTATCAAGGTTGAAGTTCTTTGGAGCATTTTGCTACTTGTCGATAATCGTCGCGAGGTATGTGAACCTCTTCCTCCTTTTGGCATGATTCTATGTATGAAATATACATGTGGTGTTATTTTAATTATTCCTTCTACTCTTAGAAGTTAAGAGGTATGTATGTTGATTTACTCTATGTGAAAGTTATGTCGAAGTTATCCTAGGTTCTTATCAAGTCTTATGGGGGATGTTGGTAAGAGTAATTAGGAAGTATTCGAGTCGAGTTGACTTTGCTAATTTATCGCATCTAATGAGAATAAGTATCGAACAAGCCATTGCAGCGTTAATAAAATAAAATGTATCGACAATCAATTATATTAAAATGAGTAGAATTCTCCATCTGCATAGAAACTAAGATAAGACAAAATTGTATTACATTTTCTTGATCATGGCTGCTTTAATAAGATCGTTATAAACGAGTATAACCTATTCAAAACACATAAAAGTATATGTTACTTAATTTAAAGAGTTTACGTTATGAAGTTTTAAGACCATGAACCTTGAATTATTAAAAGGTTAAGAGACTTTATTTTTAAAGTTAAGAGACTTGATATTCTAAGTTAAAGAGACTTGATATTCTAAGTTAAGAAACTTGATTTCTTAAAGTTAAGAGACTTGAAGTATTTTGAAAGCTATGTAACTTGATTTGAAAGTATAAGTCTCTTGGTTATAAAAAGAATGAATTTGTCTAAGATATAAAGAGTTATAACGACTTTATGGGAAGTTAGTTATGACGGCTTTATGAAAGGTTAAAGAAGTCTTAGTTTTAAAACATAAAGTTAGTATAACGCTTTATGGGAAGTCTGTTATAACAACTTTATGGAAGGTTAAAAGAATGGTTTTCTAGTAATGTAAACAAAGAAATGACTTGAAAAGAAGGGCAATTTGATTTAAAGGTATCAATTGCTTAAAGTTTTAAAGTAAGGGTCACTTGATTTAAGCCTAGAAATGTATTTCTAAAAATGTAGCGACTTGTTTGAAATGTAGATATGCCTTGATACTACGTGTTAGTATCTTGGGGTTTTATATGAAAATGAGTCTTTTGAAAAGAATGGAAGTACGTAGTACTTTGGGTTAAATTCTGATTTTTATGTGAAACGAAAAGTGCCTTGAGTTTATAAATGAAATTCATTTTTGTATGATAATGAAAGTCTAAAGATTTTATGAACTTGCGATGCTTGGTCGTGATAGCCTCGAGTGCAAGTATTATATGTTTATGTCGTTACATTTCACTGAGGCCAACCGTCTTGTTGTGAATTTACTCGACGCATCGACAGGACTGAGGCTTCCACGTATGCTTCCATTGTGATTGATCCGACATGCTTATACGATGTGGGATTTCGCATGCGACCGTGATGCGCGTTAGATTCCTGATTGTTTTTATTACTCCTGACATGCTTATACGACGCGGGATTCCGGCACGCGCCCGTGAGGCGTTAGATTCCCGTATTGTTTTTATTACACCACGACATGTTTATACGATGTGGATTCCGGCACGCGACCATGACGCGTTAAATCCCCGTGATATTGTTATTCCACGGACTAGCCCTCCATGAGGTTTAGCGACGCAGATGGCTCCGTAGTTAACTTCGATTGCCCCTGGCCGCTGGTCGACGCAGGACGGTCCGTAGTTGATTTCGTGACTTGACCGCCGCTTCTATGGCACGGTTTTGTACGCAGACTCGTAGATAGCTGTGACTTGCCCCTGGCCATATCTCGTGATGACAGTCGATCCGTAGTTGACTTTCGCATTTGCCCGGCCGCTTTTATGATGCAGCCGGATCCGTGGTTCACTTTCCTACTTGTCCCGTACATTTTTATGACACAGTTGGGACCTGGTGTTCATGTATACTTATTGATGTTATATTATATCATGGACCGCCGGCAGTGAGGAAGGAATTCCACGGGAATGATTGATATTATGGGCGTGAGACCCATGGTTATATGTGAGTAATGACTTTGAGGCACGCGCCCTCGCTTGACATGATCGCTATATATCAGGTAATCGTAGTTTCGTTATCATACATGTCTCCTGCTTTATATGATCGTTATGATTTCATTACGATTTTCGCCACATACTTGGTACATATTTCGCATCGACCTCCTACGAGCCATGCTCATGTCGCAGGTTGAGGTACATAGCTTGTTGATCCTCATTCTTAGGATCACTGTTCAGCTGGTTGGAAAGCTCCATTATTTCGGAGGCTTTGTATTTTGGTATAATTCCCTGAGGTTGTAGGTTTATGTACATTCAGGGGTATGGCGGGGCCCTGTCCCGTCACAGTTGTTATGTCAAAAATTCTTAGAGGTCTGTATTCATATCTTGTGGATTGTGTTGTGTAAAGAAAAAAAAGAAGAGGTAACTTATTTTCGGGTTACGTGTATATTTTTGGAAGGTGGCCTTATCGGCTAGCCTGTTATTTATTTCTTTTGAGATGTATGTATGTTCCGCTACTATTCTCTGATGTATACCTGTAAAGGGTGCCTAGGTAGGGCACCAGTCGCGGGCCCGGGGTCGGGTCGTGACAACAATCTATTCAAAACGGGATCTTTAGAGGTTCATTTCTTTTTCCCCTAATTGTGGACGGCCCTATCGCTTTCTAAGTCACGGACTAACACCATACGAACCCTTCAATGGAATCCCACTCAGATAAATTATGTTTTCCCCCGTGCTACTTCCCTTCTCGGTCTCACTTAGTCACAATACTAGTTGGGGCATGATCCTATAATCTGCATAGCTTAGTTTACCAACCGGTGTAAACTCTAATACTAGTAGCTGCCTTAATCACGAGCACCTATGGACAGTGTTATTGAACCTAAGGCGTGTGTATCATCACAATTAACCTCCATTCATGGCCTAAAAAGGATTCTCTCTACGCACCTTCATTACTCATAACTATAACCACTTTAGTTCTTTTAACCCTTGTTCCTTCCTTTTCTTACTTGTCGATTCTTTCTCGCACTTCCAAACTTATTCGAGCACACGACAAAATTTCAAATATTGTTTCGCTTCTCCAACTCGAGTTACTAACCAAACTTGGCCATTATGTCGCTTGAATTTCCGCAAGGCTCTTCTCGCCCTCACGACCTGGTTCCGGTGGAACACGTCCACGAACTCGTACAACGATTAACTAGACTTGGGCCTTGCATCCTCGTGACCCTATCACATAGCGGGACCATTTACAACTTGCACCACCTCATTCCATGCTACCGGTTGACCCAAAATCGTCCACAACCCACCCATCATCACACTTAACTCTTATTCTTAGTCTAAAATAAACCTCTCTCCTATCTCAAGGTACTTCTTACCCTATCCTACCATTCACTAGAGGTTCGTCACCTAGGCCGAAGTATTTCCACCGTACATCCTCCACTATCGGCCTTTACACCGCATGGGTAATTACAACTCATGAACCCTACACAACTATAGTCTTAGTTCATTTTATCATTCTTGTCAACATTCTTCACTCTTCACCTTACTAATCAAAGTATCTCTACCTCTGGTGGTGCTATCAATTTACAACTACTAGAAACAAAGGGAAATATATATGCTAGGCTAATCAATCTATCAAGTCACGTATGATTCAAAAGACTAGAAATATAATCAGAACCCCACGCGACGTCGCTTTGATCCCGCCTAGTAGCCATGACATCAATGTGGTTCAAGGACCACTAACTATAAACTCCACTCGACCTCTACCACGGGTCGACATTCAATACCGCCTGGGGCGATAGTCAGTAGAGGAAAAGGAACCAACCACCGACCTCATAGGCTGAGCCACCTCACTAGTGCACTTTCTAAAAGGACATTCCCTCAACATATTGCCCGGACGGCCATAATAAAAACAGACACCTGTTCCAAAATGGTATTTCCCCAAATGACGCTTACTACATCTAAACACCGAGGAATAAGTGGCCTCGATCGAGAAAATCCTCTCGCTTCTCAAAAACTCGAACTACGGAGCTCTGACCGATCCTAAATACCTCATGGGGTCCAATCTCCTCCCGTGAGTCATGGGTATGTGTTACACCCCGTAGTTCCAGGGTATGTATGCGAGGACGTACGTACGAGAATACGACATTAAAATTGGAAAGGAAGAAAGATGTGATTTTTCGACGGAAATGTTTCCGGATTTTGTGAAGGACAAAGGTTCGTTAACGGGAATTGGATTCCGATTTGGTATTCGGATTTCTTGGAATATTAGAGAATTATGGAATTTTATTTCCGAATTGGTCACGCTGGGCCCACAGAGAAATTTACTGGCTTTGTGGGGCCCACTTTGTTTTCGAGATTTTGGCCATTATGGATATTTTCGGAAGATGAAATATTTTGGACGAATAGGAGGGCGACACGTGTCACCCCCCTAGGTGGATCTTGGCCGAAATGTGCTAGACAAGTGGCAAGACAAGTGGCCTTGCCTTGCAAGATATTTTAGTTTGGACAAGTGGCTTGTGGGGCCCACACACACTTGTCCCCAATCTCAACCACACACTTGCCTTCATCCTAGCCCTTGGTTGTCCTATATATGCACCCTTAGTTGATGAAATCTTCCACACTTAACCATTTCAAGACTTGAACAAATACTCTCTCCCTTGCCTTGTGGTTTCGGCCATGACCTAATTCCTTGACCTAAATTTGTCCAACAATTCTTAAACTCTCAAGTGTTCTTCCCTAAGGTGTTAGGAAGATTGTGTACCAAGAGTTGGAAAAGATTTCACACCCCTAGCCTATTTTTCATGCCTTGGCCGAAAGTTGTCATCTTTGAAACCTAAGTGTTCTTCACTTTTCGAGTTCAATCTCAAGATAAGTTTGGTTGTGAGCTTCATGGGTTGCTTGTAGCTGATTGGAACGAAAGATTTGGAGCTAAGACTTTCTTGGAGCGACTTTAAGAACTTGGATATTCTTGGGCTATTTGAGGTAGTGAAACTTAAACCTCTTTGTGAATTGGTTATTATACATATATTATAAGTATATTATGGATTATATAATATATGGAGTAAAGTTTGAAGGATTTGGATCTTGTTAAGTTGCTAAAATGAAAATTGGCAAGAAAGCCACAAAATGGTAAAACGATCTTACTTGCTAAGAAGCTAATAACAAAGTAACTATAACTTATATTAAGACGGAATATGTTGGTTGACTAACGAAGTAATTGGATAAGTAAATGGACAAAGTCGCCAAGGACCCCAACTTAAGGACTGTATTTACTTTGGACTATATTTACTTGGATCAGATTTACTTTGGACCGTATTTACTTTGGATCGTATTTACATTTCGCGGAAGATTGTTCAATCGCGTTCGCTTGGGGCGCTGATCCCTTTTTAATTATTGTATTGTATCGTAAGGGAAGATTGTTAAATCAGGTTCCGCTTCGTGGATCCCCTTCTTTATGTTGTTTAATTATTACGCCTACATATGGCATATAAATTACTGCTATTCGCCTTGGAGAAAGATGAAAAAGTGAGTAAAACGGGGAAGTACGAATTTTCCGTAGAATTAGAGGGCTTTTATCGTATAAGTCTTCAATGGTAAGTAAGGTTTGATAGAAGTACTATGACCATTTTAGGAGCGAAGACTACGTGTGGCGTGGTCTACTTGGCTTAAGGAGTAGCCGACGGTCAAGTACTTGGCGCATTTTGCTATTTGTCGATAATCATCGCGAGGTATGTGAACCTCTTCCTATCTTTTCTAGCATGATTGTTGTGAACTATCTAGTACGGTAGACGTACGTGTGCTAAACGAGTTTTGGTTGGTTTAAAACATAAGGTGTTATAATAGCTTTATGGGAAGTTAGTTATAACGACTTTATGTAGGTAAAAGAATGGTTTATTGATTTTAGAAGTTAAGAGACTTGATCTTAAAAGATAAGAGACTTAACTTATAAATGACGTTTTATGAAATGTTAAGGACTATGAATTTTATTAAAAAATTGTGAAACCTCATTCGTGAGTAATGAGTACTTGGCTTTTAAAGAATAATGTTTTATCGATTTCGAAATGAGAATAAGTATCGAACAAACCATCGCAATGCTAATAAAGGAAAATGTATTGACTAATTAACTATATTAACCAAGAGAAACCTCCATCCGCATGAAGCTAAGATAAGACAAAATTGTATTACATTTTCTAGATCATGGCTGTTTTAATAAGATTGTTATAAACAAGAAAAACTACTCACACATAAGGTATATGTTACTCAATGATTTTAAAAAGAGATTACGTTATTTGATTAAGACTATGAACTATGAAATCTTTCGAAAATAAGAGACTTGAGTATTTGAAATTAGGCAACTTGAACTTTTGGAAAAGAATGTTGTTACTTGACTTTAAAAGGGGAAAATGTGTTGGTTTAAAATGAAGACATGGTATTGCCTTAATCGGTCTTAAAAGAGGGTTTAAATGTTATGGACGATTCTTTACCGAGTCCCACGGACGGGCCGACACGATTCCATACGATTCTTTATCGAGTCCCATGGACGGGTCGACATGTATTCCATACGATTCTTTACCGAGTTCCATGGGACGGGTCGACATGTATTCCATACGATCTCACCGAGTCCCACGGACGGGCCGACACGATTCCATACGATTCTCACCGAGTCCCACGGACGGGCCGAGACACGATACCACACGATTCCACCTCGTGTCCCACGGACGGCCGAGACATGTTATAATGATCATACGATTTATACCTAGATCGCCGGCAGCCGAGGAAGGAGTTCCACGGGCATGAGGGATGACTTTGAGGGCGTGAGTCCCCGACTCGACATGACTACTTTTATGTTGTAAACTGTAGTTTGGTTATCATACATGTCTCCTGTTTTATATAGACTGTCATGATTTCATTTACGATTTTTCGCCACATACTTGGTACCGTAGATCGACTCCTTCGGGGCCGCTCATGCCGCAGTGAGGTACATCGTCGCCGATCCTCGCCATAGGATTACACAATGCTGGGAAGCTCCGCTTCTCCGAGGCTTATCTGTATAGTCCTCATCAGTAGGTACCTACATTCAGGGGTATGGCGGGGCCCTGTCCCGTCATAGTTGTTGTTACATTCTTAGAGGTCTGTAGTACTATTGTGGGTAGAGTTGTAAATGGGATGTAATCGTCGTTCGTGTTTTATGTATATACAATGGCGTAACCGCTTTGGTTAGCCTGGTTTATTATGTTGTCTCTTGTTTCGTTTAAATTTTATTTCCGCTGATTTTCTCTCGATGTTGTTATCACTAGGTGCCCGGTAAGGCACCATGGCCCGAGATCGGTCGTGATAAAAGTGGTATCGAGCGCTTAATTCTGAAAGTGTCTACGCACCGCGTCTAGCAGAGTCTTGATTATCGGTGTGTTGTGCACCACACCTATAATCGTGAGGTCAGCAGGATATTTATGATTGGTTTCATTCTTCTCACCGAGATCGTGCCTTAGAGTCGTGTTGTAAGTCGACTCTCCGACGATTCTTATGTGACGCTTATGCCTCTACGCAGCGCGCCGTGGCCCGTGAGGCGCAAGCGCAGGAGTCGCGAGCAGAGTAGCGGCGGTCTCATCGAGGCCACGCACCGAGACATCGCACCCACCGGCAAGGAAAGAGGAGACGGGTTATGCGAGACGGCCCGCTTATTGGCCAGGATAGTGGCAAGGCACGAGGATAGGTTGGATGCAGCAATTCCGGTACCGGTAGTACCCGTAGTTCACCCGCGATCGGATAGTTTGAGACTGCGGACTTTCTGAGTTGCAGCCCGCCAGAGTTTTATGGGTCGAGGCCCACGATGATCCGCAGGAGTTCATCCGACGCTAGCCGATCATGAGTGATCAAGGCTTCGAGACCGAGTCGCGGTCTTAGGTTCGCATCGGCCGCGTGATATCGCAGCCGATCGGTTTGATTCGCGAGCCGTCCTGGGAGTACGCGCTCCAAATATTTGGGACGAAGTTCTCGAGGCATTTCTCGCCACTTCTTGCCTCCGCAGATGAGGAGGACGCGCCGAGATTTACGCCGAGACAGCAGGCGACGGGAATACAACGCGGAGTTCGACTCATCGCTCTGTGATGTCCTCGCGTTAGTAGCCGAGCATGGAGGACAAGTACACCGCCACGCCACCGCTCGACGACTACTGGCGAGGCTTGTTCGTAGCTCTTCACCGCCGCGATGGACATTGCCCGCACGCAGCTTACGCACTGATGGCGAGCGATGGGTCGCATGCGAACGACCGAGATCGCAAGAGGCCGCAACAGCAGG
Organism: Przewalskia tangutica; assembly: GCA_029844215.1. Taxonomy (NCBI): domain Eukaryota; kingdom Viridiplantae; phylum Streptophyta; class Magnoliopsida; order Solanales; family Solanaceae; genus Przewalskia; species Przewalskia tangutica. Next base: position 82,520,139 of record CM056720.1, on the reverse strand, counting down.
TCCTTTGGTAACTTTCGAGGCGACCGCCTCGTAAGGTGTTAGTTATGCACCTCCGCCAGTACAGAGTGGTCCTCCGCGCCTTCGTGACATTCGTATTCGAGCTGGTCGAGCCTGTGGCTTCGTTCACAGTATACACGGGTTCTAGCCACTGGTTCATGCTTCTCAGCACGACGATGGCAAGCGCCATCCCGGAATGTCGCTTTTTATCGGTGCTTGTTTTGCTCGCGTCGCCATGTACTATGTGGACGAGGAACCGCCCTAATAGGAAGGATTCGCAGAATGACTCAAATTCTCCCGTCGCGGCGTGTTCATCACCTTCTATAGCTACACAGTAAGGCGTGATTATGATTAGAGCGACGAAGGGAAAATGAAGCAGTTGATACAGGTATATTTTTACCCCTCTAGAGACTAGTTTGCTTTGATGTTATGATGATGTGTTTAGTATTATGTTGGTTGGATTGTGGTAACATATGATTTTAGAAGTCTGGTTAGAAAAAGGGTAAGTCTGGGGACGAGAAAATTGTGAGCCTTAGAATTTATAACAGTTAGACTCGATGCGCGCCGCTTGAGCGTGATTTTACGGTTGATCTTTGTCAAGTACTTGGTATGCGGAAAATATTGTGGGATAATTATATGGGTAGTGTGAGACGGAAGTGGTAGCTTTCATGACGTGAATTAGTAAGATTGTTCCGATCGGGAACAAGAGTTTTGGCACGATAGGGGGTCGGGTTGAGGACCATTCGCGGGCCAAACCACAGCCCGGATTGAGGTGGGGTTAGTTAGAGGTGGTCCCGCTAGGTGGTAGGGTCACGAGGGTGCTAGGCCCAAGTTTAAGTAACCATTGTACGACTGTGGACGCGCTCACCAGAATCTGATCGCGGCCTGGAACGGCCTTAAAGGAATTTGAGGCTAGTAAGATGACCAAGTTTGAGGTAGTGACTCCAAGGTTTTGGAAACCGCAGCGATGACTTGGAAATATGGTACGTACTAGAAAGAGTTCGTGTACGAAAGGTACGACGAGTAAGAAAGTAATCGAACACGTGTTAAGAGGACGGAAGGATCATTTTTGTGGTCAAGGCAAGAGAGTATCCTTTGGACCGTGAGTGAGAGTTAGTGTTGTTTTACATCTTAGAGGTGATTCCTCGTTGGTTTGGATTTGGGTTTCATACAGATGTGATATTATGGCCATGTTTGGCATAATTGGTTTCGTAAGTATAAGAGGAAGATTATACCGACGCACGTATGTTTGGAGACTTGTAAGGAACATTCGGACGAATGTTTCTAAGAGGAAGAATTTTACACCCCGTAGTTCCAGTGGTATGTATGCGAGGACGACGCATTTAGAATACGACATTAAAATTGGAAAGGAAGAAAGATGTGATTTTTCGACTTAAAAGTTTCCTGATTTTCACAAGGAAAAAGGTTCATAAGGGAATTGGATTCCCGATTTGGTATTCTGACTTTTGGAATATTAGAGAATTATGGAATTTTATTTGGAATTGGTCCCGTGGGAGAATTATGGAATTTTATTTATGAATTGGTCACGTGGGGCCCACGGGAGAAATTTACAGTTTTGGGGCCCACTTCGTTTTCGAGATTTTGGCCATTATGGATATTTTAGGAAGATGAAATATTTTGGACGAATAGGAGGGCGACACGTGTCACCCCCAGTGGCTCTCGCCGAAATGTGTTAGATGTTGGCAAGACAAGTGGCCTTGTCTTGCAAGATATTTTAGTTTGGACAAGTGGCTTGTGGGGCCCACACACACTTGTCCCCAATATCAACCACACACTTTCCTTCATCCTAGCCCTTGGTTGTCCTATATATGCACCCTTAGTTGATGAAATCTTCCACACTTAACCATTTCAAGACTTGCACAAATACTCTCTCCCTTGCCTTGTGGTTTCGGCCATGACCTAATTCCTTGACCTAAATTTGTCCAACAATTCATAAACTCTCAAGTGTTCTTCCCTAAGGTGTTAGGAAGATTGTGTACCAAGAGTTGGAAAAGATTTCACACCCCTAGTCTATTTTTCATGCCTTACGAAAGTTGTCATCTTTGAAACCTAAGTGTTCTTCACTTTTTGGAGTTGAATCTTCAAGAGAAGTTGGTTGTGAGCTTCATGGGTTGCTTGTAGCGGATTGGAACGTAAAGATTTGGAGCTAAGACTTGCTTGGAGCGACTTTAAGAACTTGGATATTCTTGGGCTATTTGAGGTAATGAAACTTAAACCTCTTTGTGAATTGGTTATTATACATATATTATAAGTATATTATGGATTATATAATATATGGAGTAAAGTTTGGAAGGATTTGGATCTTGTTAAGTTGCTAAAATGAAAATTGGCAAGAAAGCCACAAAATGGTAAAACGTATCTTACTTGCTAAGCTAATAACAAGTAACTATAACTTATATTAAGACGGAATATGTTGGTTGACTAACGAAGTAATCGATAAGTAAATGGACAAAGTTGGCCAAGGACCCCAACTTAAGGATCTGATTTACTTTGACCGTATTTACTTTGGACCATATTTACTTTGGACCGATTTACATTTCATAAGGGAAGATTGTTCAATCGCCCGCTTCAGCGTGATCCCCTTTAATTATTGTATTGTATCGTAGCGGAAGATTTGTTAAATCGCGTTCCGCTTGGGCCTGATCCCCTTCTTTATGTTGTTTAATTATTACGCCTACATATGGCATATAAATTACGGTTATTCGCCTTGGAGAAAGATGGAAAAGTGAGTAAAACGGGAAGTCGCCAATTTTCCGTAGAATTGTGGGCTTTTTATCGTATAAGTCTTCAATGGTAAGTAAGGTTTGATAGAAGTACTATGACCATTTTAGGAGTGAAGTACTACGTGGCGTGATCTACTTGGCTTGGAGTAGCCGACGGGTCAAGTACTTGAGCGCTGCTATTTGTCGATAATCGTCGCGAGGTATGTGAACCTCTTCCTATCTTTTCTAGTACGATTGTTGTGAACTATGTAGTACGGTAGACGATGTGTGCTAAACGAGTTTTGGTTGGTTTAAAACATAAGGTGTTATAATAGCTTTATGGGAAGTTAATTATAACGACTTTATGTAGGTAAAATAATAGTTTATTGATTTTAGAAGTTAAGAGACTTGATCTTAAAAGATAAGAGACTTAACTTATAAATGACGTTTTATGAAATGTTAAGGACTATGAATTTTATTAAAAAGTTGTGAAACCTCATTCGTGAGTAATGAGTACTTGGCTTTTAAAGAATAATGATTTACTGATTTCGTAAATGATAATAAGAATCGAACAAACCATCGCAAATAATAAAGGAAAATGTATCGACTAATTAACTATATTAACCAGTAGAAACCTCCATCTGCATAGAAGCTAAGATAAGACAAAATTGTATTACATTTTCTAGATCATGGCTGCTTTAATAAGATTGTTATAAACAAGAAAAACTACTCACACATAAGGTATATGTTACTCAATGGTTTTAAAAAGAGATTATGTTATTTGATTAAGACTATGAACTATGAAATCTTTCGAAAATAAGAGACTTGAGTATTTGAAATTAGGCAACTTGAACTTTTGGAAAAGAATGTTGTTACTTGACTTTAAAAGGGGAAAATGTGTTGGTTTAAAATGAAGACATGGTATTGCCTTAATCTGTCTTAAAAGAGGGTTTAAATGTTATGGACGATTCTTTACCGAGTCCCATGGGATGGGTCGGGACATGTATTCCATACGATTCTTTACCGAGTCCCATGGGATGGGCCGTGACATGTATTCCATACGATTATTTACCGAGTTTCATGGGATGGGCCGGGACATGTATTCCATACGATCCTTTACCGAGTCCCATGGGATGGGCCGGGACATATATTCCATACGATTCTCTACCGAGTCCCACGGACGGGCCGACACGATACCACACGATTCCACCTCGCGGTCCCGCGGATGGACCGAGACATGTTATACGATCATACGATTTATACCTAGATCACGGCAGCTGAGGAAGGAGTTCCACGTACGAGGGATGACTTTGAGGCGTAAGTCCCCGACTTGACATGACTACTTTTATGTTGTAAATCGTAGTTCGTTATCATACATGTCTCTTGTTTTATATGACCGCCATGATTTCATTTACGATTTTTCGGGCCACATACTTGGTACCGTTGATCGACCTCCTTCGGGCCGCTCATGCCGCAGTAGAGGTACATCGGCCGCCGATCCTCGCCATAGGATTACACCAACATGGGAAGCCCGCTTCTCGAGGCTTATTCGTATAGTCCCCGTCATCAGAGGTACTTACATTCGTGGTACATGCGGCCCCGTCCCGTCATAGTTGTTGTTACATTCTTAGAGGTTTGTAGTAATCGGGCGAGTTGTAAATGGGATGAATCGTCGTTCGTGTTTTATGTATATACACGAAGGTAACCGCTTTGGTTAGCCTGATTTATTATGTTGTCTCTGTTTCTTGTTTAAATTTTATTTCCGCCGATTTTCTCTCGATGTTGTTATCACTAGGTGCCCGGTAAGGCACCAGCGGCCCGAGATCGGGTCGCAGACAAGATGTCTCGTAGGCTGGTATGAATATCTCACTCATTCGAGGTCGCCATCCAAAAACTCGGGATAACCGACCGGTCAGCCTCTTACGCTGATTTCGCCGCCTCTACCTCAGACACCTATCTGACCGCCGAAAAACCTATTGCTGATGAAACTGCATCACCGCTATCTTGGTCAATAACCTAACTGCTTCCCTTATGACCTTATAGTCTTCCCCTAATCGAGAACCGGAGGCTCGCATCGGGCCTCAAAACTCGCGCAGAAACTTCGCCGACGGCGACAATATCCGGTGATATCCCGGCATGAGCCCTATCAACTCTCCGAGTCCGACGGGTTGCTCTCGCATCGCTTTGCCCTTCGGCAATCGTTCTCCTCGAGGCATAGTCAGAACACAATAATACGTCAGAGATGGAATATCTTAATAACACAGCTCTATGACACGATCTCAGAGTGAGAAGAATAGAAACCAAATCCTAAATGTCATAGCCTTCATATGGGTGTGGCGCGCAACACACCGATAATCAAGACTCTACTAGACACGGTCAGAGACATTCCGAGGACCGATCGCTCGATACTACTCTATCACGACCAACCTCAAGCTCGCGGATCGGTGCCTACCGGGGCACCCTTCTACCTAAATGACACAAGTAAACCGCGAAACTAAATAACGCCTCATTGTTTTTTAAAAAACCAATGAACATGCAAATGCAAAGCCGACAAGGCTGTCATATATATATATATATAAGAAAAAAGCACTACATGGTACACGAGTCCAATCCCACATATGAATACAGACCTCTAAGAGTTTTACTGAACTATGACGGGACAAGGCCCCGCTGCACTCCATAATCAGATAAAAGCTCAGAATGAAGGATCTATACCAAAATGATAAGCTCCCGAACAAATAGAGCTGTCCAAAAACTCTGAGCAAGGGTCCTACACTTGCAGATCACCGAACTGCGTACCTAAACCTGCGGCATGAACGCAGCCTCCCGGAAAAAGGGGGTCAGTACGAAGAATGTACCAAGTATATGAAATAATAAGTAATGTAAAAGAGATCACACAGTCCACATATAACAGGCAACAAGTATGATAACTCAAAACAACAGCACACTGAACCTTGCAAACATGAGAGTAATGCAATCATTTTTACCTTTTAAGTTATGTTTTTAACAATGAGATTAACTGTTCCACTTTAAGTCATGAACACACTGCACCCTTTCATTAATGAAATCACTACCGTTTCAAAACATGAAGCGTCGTGCGGCTGTGGTCATCCACCCTCTGAATTATTATGCAACCTATCATAGGACTATTTCACCCGCATAGGTCATGTGGACCCGCAATGAGCATCGGTACACGATACTCGCATCACGGATAGCTAATCCATGGATTATATCTCGGGAATTAAACCCGCCCGAAGTTCATCCGACCCGCGGAGTGTGTACCACTCACACCAGGGGAGCTACTCCATGATATCTCTTGACCCATGTTGTCGACAATTTATGGAGGGACGCGGAGATGTGGAAATACGACACTTGCACGAATGTCCATATGAGCAACCCATATGCAAGCAAACCATCTTTGATCCTTATTTATAAAATGAATAACCATCATTTTAGCAAACCAAGACAATACCATGCATTTCCTTTTTACACAAACAAGACAATACCATGCCTTTCCTTTTTACACAAACCAAGACAATACCATGTCTTCATTTTTAACAAACCAAGACAATACCATGTCTTCCTTTTTAACAAACCAAGATGATTACCATTTAAGCAAGCCGAAGTACTAGCAAGGCACAAATAGAATAATTATCATTTAAGCAAGCCAAAGTATTATCAAGGAAAAAATAGAATAATTCTCATTTAAGCAAGCCAAAGTACTATCAAGGCACAAATAGAATAATTCTCATTTAAGCAAGCCAAAGTACTACGTACGCCCGCCGCAAGTTCTTTACCTTTTTTATAAAATCCCAAGGCCCCAGCCTTGCAACATCAAGTTACATATTCTTCAAATTAAGTGGCTTACACTCTTTATACTCTAGTCACTTATTTTATTTACTACAATGAAGCCAAATTCATTTATGACCCCAAATACACTAACACTCGTAGTATCAAGCCACTTCCATTTTTCAAATCAAACTACACTTTTAAAACTTCAATTCAAGGTTTTGAAATCACGTAGCTTCAAATTTTAAATCCCAAGTAACTCACACCTTTAAAATAAGTTACTTCTCTTTAAATCATGTCATTTCTCCTCTTTTAAATCAATTAAGTAAATCACTCCTTTGACTCCCCTAAAGTCGTTATAACTAACTTCCCATAAAGCCATTATAACAACCTTAAGGTTTTGGAACTAAGGCACTATCTAAGAGATTAGGAACCACTTCCTTTTTAAGACTCTAAGTACTTCAAGTAAAACAACTTTCACTTTTCAAAATCCAAATTTTATCAAGGGAATGGATTATAACAACTTCTAATTTAAACATCCAAAGTACAAACAAGGAAATATATAGAACAACTTCTATATTAGGCAATACAAGTACAATCAAGAAAGTATAGAACAACTTCTATATTAGGCAATCCAAGTACACTCACGGGATAGATCATTTAAAGAGTAGGATTTACTTACTTTTCAATAAGGAATCATGCTAGAAGAAGAGGAGATGATTCACATACCTTTTCGGCTTAATCCACACACTAAGTCGAATACGCCGCACGTAGAATTTTCAACCTAAAATGACCACAACACGATTATCAACTTCTTGTTTCTAACGTAGAATGATACTAAGTATAAGGACTCTTGTTCTACGGAAAATTGGGCAACACTTCCTTTGTTTCTACGTACTTTTCCACCTTTTTCCAAGGCCTGAAATCAACAACCAATACGCCACATTTGAGGCACAACCAACAGCTAACCAAAGGGTATTACACGTCTAACATGACGTGTAAAATTCTGCCCCACAATTCATATAAAACAGTCCAATATTATTATGGGCATTCAACCACAACAACAACAAATCCTAAGTCCTTCTCCTTAATTCCTTTTCAATCCAAGTTGTTAAGTCTAACATGTCATATAGTCACAACTAGTTGTAACAATTATAATCCCTTATTTAGCTAGCATGCGACGATTGTAACTATCGACCAATTTGAATTACAATTTCAAGGGCTAAACATGCTAGTTTCGGATTGCTTACAAATATTCCATAACACTTATCAATCTCCATTATATATCTCATGCTTGCTAATTTATATAACTACAACAACATGTAATCTTTAATCACTAAGACGACAAGATTGTTACCTTGATAAGCCCAAAAATAACTCCAAGATTTAAAGTCGCTCCTTAGCAATTTAACTCCTTTCCTTCACGCTCCAATCCGCTATTTGAAGGCCTTAGAAGTTCATAAACAACTTCCATTCCATTTACAATCAAAACTTATGAAAACAACTTAGGTTTTCATCTTTCGACTCATGTAAAAACGTAACTTTTCTGAGATCTTTGTGTTGAGATATCCTTATAATACCCCTAGGAACCTTGGGTTTAAGTATTGTGAATTATGAACAACAAACGAATTATTTTTTGTGTGGACAAGGGCTTAATGCCGAGAGCTTCTCAAGAACAAGAATGAAGTCTTGAAATTTTTCTAAGTGTTGAGACTTGTCTTGCTACTAGGATGAATATATAATACAATGGAGGGTCAAGATTAAAACACTTGTGTGGTTTGGATGAAGAAGATAAAATATCTTGTGTCAACTTGACTAGTTGACTTGGTCAATTATCTCAAGCTTGTCATCCACTTGACTACTTAACCTTGGTCACTTGACCACTTAACCTTGGTCACTTGACCACTTAACCTTGGTCCAAAAATTGATCAAGCCCATGTGGGGGGGGGGTGACACGTGTCGCCCACCCATTCGTTATAACATTTCATTTCCCGACATTTCCATAATTCCGATAAATTCTACAAGTCTCAAAACTTAAAGTCCTGTTTTCTTACGTACGTTCTTATATACATGTCCTGGAATTCCGGGATGTATCATTCTTCCCCCTTAGAAACATTTGTCCCCGAATGTTCTTAGTCGGTCTTCAAGCTATACAAACTCCGGCATAGTCTCCTTACTATGCTTGTCACTCAATACTCTACAAAACCAACGATGCCACACACGACCACCATATATCATATGTATACATATCAATCGACCTTCCATCCGCGGTCCCTTCTCACAAAACTCGAAGGTTACAATCTTTTCAAAACGGGATCTTTAGAGGTTCCTTTCTTTTCCCGTAATTAGGGATGGCCCTGTCTTATTCTAAGTCGTGGGACTAACACCATATGAACCCTTCAGTCGGACTCCCACTCAGCTAACTGATGTTTTCCCCCGTGCCACTTCCCTTCTCTGTCTTACTTAGTCACCATACTAGTTGGGGCATGATCCTATAATCTGCCTAGCTTAGTTTACCAACCGGTGTAAACTCTAATACTAGTAGTGTCTTAATCACGAGCACCTATGGACAGTGTTACTGAACCTAAGACGTGTGTATCATCACAATTAACCTTCATTCAAGGCCTAAAAAGGATTCTCTCTTCGCACTTTCATTACTCATAACTATAACCACTTTAGTTCTTTTAACCCTTGTTCCTTCCTTTTCTTACTTGTAGTACTTTTCTCGTACTTCAAAACTTATTTGAGCACACGTACAAAATTTCAAATATTGATTATGTTCTCCAATACTTGGAGTTACTATCCAAACTTGGCCATTATGCTGCTTGAATTTCCGTTAAGGCTCTTCTCGGCCCTCACGACCTGGTTTTGGTGGAACGCGTCCACGAACTCGTACAACGATTAACTAGACTTGGGCCTCACATCTTCGTGACCCTATCAAATAGCGGGACCATTTCCAACTGGCACTACCTCAATCCATGCTACCGGTTGACCCAAAATGGGTCCACAACCCGACCCATCGTCACACTTAACTCTCATTCTTAGTCTGAAATAAATCTCTCTCCTATCTCAAGGTACTTCTTACCCTATTCTCCCTGTTATACCCCGTATTTCCAGAGTATGTACGTGAGGACGTACGTGTACAATTTGAGCCTTAAGTAGGCATAGTTTCGAAATTTGTACACAAGTGCCGAAAGGAGTCGTTTTTCGACTAAACGCTTTCCACTTACGTTGGGAAAATTCCGCTATATCATTTAGTATTTTTGCGGATTTTTCCGAGCGACGAACATTTTTGGATTAACGGAGGGTGACACTTGTCACCCTCATCGACGGCAAAGTGAGGGCTTGGCCTCGCCGATTGGCTCCTCTTTGTGCCTTGCTTTGTGGCTTGTTTTGTGGAGTGTTTTGTGGAGTGTTTTGTGGGTGCACTTGGCTTGATCTTGGCCTTACACTTGCCTAACACATGGATGGATCTTGGCCATTGGTTGGCCTTTGGTTTTGCTATAAATACCCTCTCGAAGACTTCTTCATCCACTCTTCACTTGCCTAAGTCTTGAGAACCCTCCTCCTCTTGTTGACTCTCGCCCAAGAGCCCCTCTCCCTCAGGAAGGCCTTTTGGCCGAAACCTTCCCTTTGCGAGCAAAGCCGAGAACACCCCCTCCCTTGTGGTGTTGTTCTCGTGGTACCCCCTTTGTGGTATTAAAATACTCCTCCAAGTATTGTTATAATGCCCAAAATACCTTAGCCTTATACCTTGTAGTATTCCAAAGTTACCTCTATACGTAGAGTCCTAAATACTACCTTTGTCCTTTTAGTCTCAAACCAACCCTAAGGAAACCTTCACCGTTGGTTGAAGTTTTGGAGTAAGTTGGATAGAACTTCTAAGGGTTGTTTGGAGCACTTGAGTAGAGCTAAACCTTGCTCAGCGCGACATTATACTCGGATAATTTTGGGCTTATCGAGGTAAACACTATCATTCTTCTATTGTAATTGGAAATTACATGTTGTAAGAATATATAGTGAAGTATACTATATATAGAACTATACTTAGTAATCGTGGCAATGTCTTTTGACTTAAGCCCAAGAATTAAGAATCGAATCGAATCAGACATGAGACTTGTGTAGTATTACCGTAGTAGAATTGTACACGTCCTGTTAGGCGTGAAACCTCCGCTTGGCTCGCAGCCTACCGATAGAGAAGGAGATTTACGCCGTATGGGGAGATGCCGAATTTTCTGTAGAATATTCTACGTTGTGGTCTAGATGATAATAAGCGCCTTGTGGCCTTATAGGTTGAAGTACCTACGTGTGGCGCGATTTACTTGGCTTAAGGAGTAGCCGATCGTTGGAGCGCTTTGCTATTAGTCGATACTCACGCGAGGTATGTGAACCTCTTCCTATCTCTTCTAGCATGATATGTGTAAACTATGTGGTACGGTAGACGCATACGTGTTAATCGTGGTTTGATTGTTTAAAACATAAAGTGTTATAACGCTTTATGGGAAGTCAAGTTATAACAGCTTTATGTAGATAAGAAAATACTTTGTGGTTTTAAAAGGTAACTGATGTGAATTATAACTGGCTTGTTATAATAAAGAACTTGAGGTATTTCAAAAGATTTATAAATCGTTTTGAAGGGAAAGTAACACTTGGTTTTAAAGGTTTTAAAAAAAAGAGTTATACTAGCTTTATGGGGAGTTAGGTATAATGTCTTAAGAGAGGTAAAGAAATGGTTTACTAATGTTTGAAGTTAAGAGACTTGATCTTATAAGATAAGAGACTTAACTTATTTGTTTAAAGTGAATGTTTGTGTGAAACCTCATTCGTGAGTAATGAGTACTTGGTTTTATTTAAAGGGATAATGTTTTACTGATTTTGGAAATCAGAATGTGTATCGACAGACCACTGCAGCGTTAATAAAGGGAATGTATTGAATAATGATGAATTGTATTAAAACCAAGAGAAACCTCCATCTGCATAGAAACTAAGATGAGACAAAATGATATTACATTTTCTAGATCATGGCTGCTGTAATAAGAATGTTGTAAACAAGAATAACCTACTCTTACGTGAAACATATATTACTCAATTGTTCTAAAAAGGAATCAAATGATTAAGTTTATGAACTATGAAACCATTTGAAAATGAGAAGCTTGAGTAATTGAAACTAGGCAACCGAACTTAGGAAAAGAATGTTGTTACTTGATTTTGAAAAGGAATGTGGGTTGGTCATTCTAATACTACGTATCGTGACTTTTATAAAAGTAATGGATCTCTTTTAAAAGAACTTAACGATGTAGTACTTTGAGTTAAAAACCCTGACTTTGGCATAAAATGAAAGTACTTTGAGTTGTGTGAAACTTGCCTATGCTTGTTGTTGTGAAACTTGCCTATGCTTGTGATGATAGCCTTTGTTGTGCAAGTGTGGTATTTCAGATACCGCCTCTCGATAGAGGCCACGACTTGTTGAGAACTTACTTGGACATGTCGCAGTGATGGAGAATTCCACCGTATGCTCGCTGATAGTGTTATTCCACGGACTAGCTCTCCATGAGGTTTCTTACCGCTCGCCCGTATCCGTGGTCGGCTCGTCTTGCCCCGCCTCGTGATCGATTCGGCCTTGGTATCCGTAGTCACCGTGACTTGCCCTGCTCGAGATAGTGACGGTTTCGTGATACGCCGTCCCCGTGGTCACCAGATTGCCCCGGCCACCGCGTGACCGCCTTGGTATCCTGTGAGTCGGCCGCACTTGCCCTGCCGCATCGGCCGTGTTTCGTTGCATTGTATTATTGGTACGGTCGGATCTCGTAGTTATACTTGTCTGCACGGTTTTTATAACACAGTGGGACATGGTGTTCATGTATAATCCTTGGTATGGTTATATCATAACCGCCAAGCTGAGGAAGAAATTCCACGCACGAGTGATAATTTGGAGGCGAGTCCTCGCCTTGATGTAATCGTTATATGTTATATATCAGAGTTTGGTCATCATACATGTCTCCCGCTTTATATAGACTATTATGATTTCATTTACAGATTTACGCTTTCACATACTTGGTACTGTATCGACCTCCTTCGGGCCGCGCTCATGCCGCAGTAGGTACATCTACCGCCGATCCTCGCTTAGGATCTCATTTCAAGTTTTGGGAAGCTCCGCCCGCCGGAGGCTTATCTTTGGTATGTTACCCCGAGTCCGTAAGTTCTTGTACGCTCGTGGTATGGCGGCCCCGTCCCGCCATAGTTGTTGTATAAATCTTAGAGGTCTGTAGTAATCGCTGCGGGTGGTTGTAAAAGGATTAAACTGCTCGTGTTTTATGTATATACCAAGGCAACTGCTTGGCCTGCTTATTTATTATATCTCTTATTTCTTGTGTAAAGTTTTATTTCCGCCGGTTTTCTCGATGTTGTATCACTAGGTGCCCGGTAAGGCACCGCGATCGCCCGGTTCGGGCGCCACAAAGTGGTATCGAGCGCTAATCTCTGAAAGTGTCTGCACCGTGTCTAGTAGAGTCTTGATTATCGATGTGTTGTGCACCACATCTATAATCGTGAGGCTATAGGACATTTAGGATTGGTTTCATTCTTCTCATTCCGAGATCGTGCCTTAGAGCCGAGTGATAAGATCGACCCTCCGACGTGTTTCGCTTTTACCGCTATGCCTCGCAAAGGCAACCCGCCCGGCGGCAAGGCAGCAGAGGATCTGCGAGCAGAGCAAATGGCAGAGACCACAAGACTGAGCCTCCACCCGCAACCGAGCAGAGGAGATGAGTTACGCGAGTGGGCCCGCAATGGCGTGGTTGTGGCCGACTTGAGGATAGGCCGACACGCAGCCCAAAGAGCACCGCGGTTCACCCTAGATCAGATAGTTCGAGGCTACGGGATTTTCTGAGTTGTAGGCCGCCAGAGTTTTATGGGTCGAGGCCTGAGGATGATCCGCAGGAGTTCATCCGACAGTTACAGCGGATCATGAGAGTGATCAAGGCATCGGAGGTCGAGTCGGTGGCCCTAGGTTCACATCAACTGCGTGATACCGCAATGATCGTTTGATTCTCGAGCCGCCCAGGAGAGCATGCACTTCCAGCAGATGGAACGAGTTCTCGAGGCTTTTCTTGCACATTTCTTGCCTCCTGCATGGCGAGGGCTCGCCGACAGATTTTTGGTGTTACGCGTAACGCGACGGTTCGAGTACAATGTGGAGTTCGACTCATCGCCCAGACGCCCTCGCGTTAGTAGCTAGTATGGAGGATCGAGTGCACCGATATGTTACGTGGCTCGATGATTGCCTTGCAGAGAGTTGTTCGTGTAGCTCTTCACCGCACGGATATCGCCCGCACGCAGCGATACACTGATGCGAGGAGCGGATAAATCGACGGAATGACCAAAGTCGCAGGAAGAGGCCGTAACAGCAGGTCCTTTAGTGACTTTCGAGGCGACCGCCAAAAGCAGACTAGTTATGTACCTCGTCGATGCAGTGGTCCTCCACGCGGACCTTCAGATATTCAGGAGCGTGCCTGGCTCCTGTGTTTCAGATTTTCGTGAGAGCGAGTGCTCGCGGACGAGGATGCCCTTGTCTCGCCAAGGCCATGGAAAGCTTCATAAGGGAGAGTCGTACTAACTCGAGATTGTTATTTTTGCGCCAACAGGCCATCCGGCAAGAGACCGTCCACTGGGTGGCACCGTAGGATAGCATGGACTACTAGAGCGCTTATGGTTCTTCACCTTCCGTAGCTGCAGATGTTTGTACACCTAAGGCCCTGTAGGGTCGCAGTGGGAGTTCTCGCTTAGCGGCCTCAACCGCCTAGTTTCGTATATCCTTAACCCTCTAGAGTTTTGTTTGTATTGATGTTGCTGATATGTTTAATGTTATGTTTGGATAGCTTTGTGCTAAAATGTGATTTAGAAACCCGTTAGTGAAAAGGTAAGTCCGGCAGGTAGTGTGAGACGGAAGTGGTAGCTTTCATGATGTGAAATAGTAAGATTGTTCCGGATCGGGAACAAGAGTTGGCGGTTGGGGTCGGGTTGAGGACCATTTACGGTCAACCCAGAACCCGGCTTGGGGTGGGTCCGCTGGGTGGTCCCGCCAGTGGTAGGTCACGGGTGCTAGCCCAAGTTTAGTTGACCATCGATGAGTTCGTGCGCGTGTTCGACCGTAATCGTTCGGGAAGGCCGAATGGCCTTAGGGAAATCGAGGTTAGCGAGATGACCAAGTTGGGAGGTAGTGACTCAAGGGTTGGAAACAGGCGCTGGAAAGAAGTGTGGTACGGATACTAGAACGAGTTCGAGTGTTCGTGAGTACTACGAGAGCGGAGAAGTGAACGTGTGTTTTGTGGCCAGCGTGGCATGATTGTTTTCGCACGATAGCAGTGAAGACTATACCGACGCCGTTGTTTTGAGATCTAGAAGGAACATTCGGACGAATGTTTCTAAGGGAAGAATGTTATACCCGTATTTCCGCAGTATGACGCGAGGACGACGCGTACAATTTGAGCCTTAAGTAGGCATAGTTTCGAAATTTGTACACAAGTGCCGAAAGGAGTCGTTTCGACTAAACGCTTCACATTGCTTACGCTGGGAAAATTCCGCTATATCATTTAGTATTTTTGCGGATTTTTCCGAGCGACGAACATTTTTGGATTAACGGAGGTGACACTTGTCACCTCATCGACGGCAAAGTGAGGGCTCGCCTCGCCGATTGGCTCCTCTTTGTGCCTTGCTTTGTGGCTTGTTTTGTGGAGTGTTTTGTGGAGTGTTTGTGGGTGCACTTGGCTTGATCTTGGCCTTACACTTGCCTAACACATGGATGGATCTTCGCCATTGGTTGGCCTTGGTTTTGCTATAAATACCCCTCTCTCGAAGACTTCTTCATCCACTCTTCACTTGCCTAAGTCTTGAGAACCCTCCTCCCTCTTGTTGACTCTCGCCCAAGAGCCCTCTCCCTCAGGAAGGCCTTTTGGCCGAAACCTTCCCTTTATGAGCCAAAGCCGAGAACACCCCTCCCCTTGTGGTGTTGTTCTCGTGTGGTACCCCCTTTGTGGTATTAAAATACTCCTCCAAGTATTGTTATAATGCCCAAAATACCTTAGCCTTATACCTTGTAGTATTCCAAAGTTACCTCTATACGTAGAGTCCTAAATACTACCTTGTCCTTTTAGTCTCAAACCGAACCCTAAGGAAACCTTCACTGCTGGTTGAAGTTTTGGAGAAGTTGGATAGAACTTCTAAGGGTTGTTTGAGCACTCTGAGTAGAGCTAAACCTTGCTCAGCGCGACATTATACTCGGATAATTTTGGGCTTATCGAGGTAAACACTACTTCTTCTATTGTAATTGGAAATTACATGTTGTAAGAATATATAGTCAAGTATACTATATATAGAACTATACTTAGTATCGTGGCAATGTCTTTTGACTTAAGCTCAAGAATTAAGAATCGAATCAATCAGACATGAGACTTGTGTAGTATTACTGTAGTAGAATTGTACACGCCCGGTTAGGCGTGTGAAACCCCTCTGCTTGGCTCGCAGCCTACCGATAGAAGGAGATTTACGCCGTGGCGGGGAGATGCAATTTTCAGAGAATATTCTACGTTGTGGTCTAGATGATAATAAGCGCTGTGGCCTTATAGGTCAAGTACCTACGTGTGGCGATTTACTTGGCTTAAGGAGTAGCCGATCGTTTGGAGCGTTTGCTATTAGTCGATACTCGTCGCGAGGTATGTGAACCTCTTCCTATCTCTTCTAGCATGATATGTGTAAACTATGTGGTACTAGACGCATACGTGTTAATCAGGTTTGATTGTTCTTAAAACATAAAGTGTTATAACGGCATGGGAAGTTGGTTATAACAGCTTTATGTAGATAAGAAAATACTTTGTGGTTTTAAAAGGTAACTGATGTGAATTATAACTGGCTTGTTATAATAAAGAACTTGAGGTATTTCAAAAGATTTATAAATCGTTTTGAAGGGAAAGTAACACTTGGTTTTAAAGGTTTTAAAAAAAAGAGTTATACTAGCTTTATGGGGAGTTAGGTATAATGTCTTAAGAGAGGTAAAGAAATGGTTTACTAATGTTTGAAGTTAAGAGACTTGATCTTATAAGATAAGAGACTTAACTTATTTGTTTAATGTGAATGTTTGTGTGAAACCTCATTCGTGAGTAATGAGTACTTGGTTTTATTTAAAGGGATAATGTTTTACTGATTTTGGAAATCAGAATGTGTATCGACAGACCACTGCAGCGTTAATAAAGGGAATGTATTGAATAATGATGAATTGTATTAAAACCAATAGAAACCTCCATCTGCATAGAAACTAAGATGAGACAAAATGATATTACATTTTCTAGATCATGGCTGCTGTAATAAGAATGTTGTAAACAAGAATAACCTACTCTTACGTGAAACATATATTACTCAATTGTTCTAAAAAGGAATCAAATGATTAAGTTTATGAACTATGAAACCATTTGAAAATGAGAAGCTTGAGTAATTGAAACTAGGCAAACTGGAACTTAGGAAAAGAATGTTGTTACTTGATTTTGAAAAGGAATGTGGGTTGGTCATTCTAATACTACTGCATCGGGTGACTTTTATAAAAGTAATGGATCTCTTTAAAAGAACTTAACGATGTAGTACTTTGGAGTTAAAAACCCGACTTTGGCATAAAATGAAAGTACTTTGAGTCAGGTGAAACTTGCCTATGCTTGTTGTTGTGAAACTTGCCTATGCTTGTGATGATAGCCTTTGTTGTGCAAGTGGTATTTCAGATACCGCTGCCTCGACAGAGGGTCACGACTTGTTGAGAACTTACTGGACATGCCGCGCGATGGAGAATTCCACGTATGCTCCTCGCTGATAGTGTTATTCCACGGACTAGCTCTCGAGGTTTCTTACCGCTCGCCCGTATCCGTGGCTCGCATCGTTGCCCCGCCTCGTGATCGATTCGCCTTGGTATTCGTAGTCACCGTGACTTGCCCCGCTCAAGATAGTGACGGTTTCGTGATACGCTCGTCCCCGTGGTCACCGACTTGCCCTTGCCACCGTGACCGCCTTGGTATCCTGTAGAGTCGGCTCGCACTTGCCCCGTGACGGCCGTGTTTTGGTTGCATTGTATCAGACATTGGTACGGCCGGATCCGTAGTTATACTTGTCCTGCACGGTTTTTATAACACAGGGACATGGTGTTCATGTATAATCTTGGTATGGTTATATCATAAATCCGCATGAGGAAGAAATTCCACGCACGAGTGATAATTTGGAGCGCGAGTCCCCGCTTGATGAATCGTTATATGTTATATATCGTAGTTTGGTCATCATACATGTCTCTCGCTTTATATAGACTATTATGATTTCATTTACGTGATTTACGCTTCACATACTTGGTACTGCAGATCGACCTCCTTCGGGGCCGCTCATGCCGCAGTAGAGGTACATCTACCGCCGATCCCCGCTAGGATCTCATTTCAGCTGGGAAGCTCCGCTCCGCCGAGGCTTATCTTTGCATGTTACCCGAGTCCGTAAGTTCTCAGACGCTCAGTGGTACGGGCCCCGTCCCGCCATAGTTGTTGTATAAATCTTGAGGTCCGTAGTAATCGCTGTGTGTGGTTGTAAAAGGATTAAACTGCTCGTGTTTTATGTATATACCAAGGCAATCGCTTTGGTTGGCCTGTTTATTTATTATATCTCTTATTTCTTGTGTAAAGTTTTTATTTCCGCTGGTTTTCTCTGATGTTGTATCACTAGGGTGCCCGGGGTAAGGCACCAGTGACGGGCCCGGGTTCGGGGCGTCACACTCCCATTCACTAGAGGTTCGTCACCTAGGCCGAAGTATTTCCACTGTACATCCTCTACTATCGGTCTTTACACTGTTATGGGGTAATTACAACTTGTGAACCCTACACAACTATAGTTTCAGTTCATTTTATCATTCTTGTCAATAGTCTTCACTCTTCACCTTACTAATCAAAGTATCTCTACCTCTGGTGGTGCTATCAATTTACAACTACTAGCAACAAAGGGAAATATATATGCTAGGGCGGAATCTGAATCTATCAATGCATGTATGATTCAAAAGACTAGAAATATATACCTGTAACCCCATGCGATGTTGCCTCTTGATCCTTCCTAGTAGCCACGACATTTATGCAGTTCGAAGGACCGCCAGAACTATAAACTCCACCCTGACCTCTACCACGGCTGGATGACATCTGAATACCCCGCCCTGGGAGGCGCACAACTGTAGAAGAAAAGGAACTAACCACCGACCTCATAGGCTGAGCCACCTCACCAGTGCTCTTTCTAAAAGGACATTCCTCAAAGATATGACCCGACAACTTTAATAAAACAAACACTGTGCTAAAACGACATTTCAAATGACGCTTCATTACATCTAAACACCGAGGAATAAGTGGCCTTGATCGAGAAAATCCTTCCGCTCGAAAACCTCGAACCCCGGAGCTTGACCGACTACTAAATACCTTGTGGGTCCAATATCCTTCGCGAGCCGCGAGGTATGTCCTCGCAGGCCGATGAATATCTCACTCACGAGGTCGCCCAAAACTCATCGGATAACCGACCGGTCTAGCCTCTCTTACGCCGATTTCCGCTATCCTCTACCCTCTCGTACACACTGGGCTCGCACCGCCGAATAAACTATTGCCGATGAAATCGCATCACCGCTATCTTGGTCAATAACATAATCGCTTCCTCATGACCCTATAGTCTTCCCTAATCGAGAAACCGAGGCTCGTGCTGGGGCCTCAAAACCGGGCGCAGAAGAACTTCACGACGGCGCACAATATCTCGAATGAGCCCTATCAACACTCTAAGTGTGATGGGTAGCTCGCATCGCTTTTTCCTTCTGGCAATCGGTTCTCTCGAGACATAGTAACACAATAATACGTCAGAGAGGGATTATCTTAATAACACAGCTCTATGGCACGATATCAGATTGAGAAGAATAGAAACAAAATCCTAAATGTCTTGTATCCTCCTATTTATGGGTGTGGCGCGCAACACTCCGATAATCAAGACTCTACTAGACACGGTATGTAGACATTCCGAGGATCGATCGCTTCGATACCACTGTCACGAATTCAACCCTGCTCGCGACTAGTGCCCTACCTGGGCACCCTTCTAACTAAATGACAAAAGTAAACCGCGGAACTAAATAACACCTCATTTGTTAAAAAAACCAACGAACATGCAAAGGGAAAGCCGACAAGGCTGTCATATATATATATATAATCAAAAAGCACTACACTGAACACGAGTCCAATCCCACATATGAAGACATACCTCTAAGAGTTTTACTGAACTATGACGGGACAAGGCCCCGCACCCATAATCGCATAAAAGCTCAGAATGAAGGATCTATACCAAAATGATAAGCTCCCAACAAATAGAGTCGCCCAAAACTCGAGCGTGGTCCTACACTTACAGATCACCGAATCAGGTACCTAAACTCGCGCATAACGCAGCCTCCCGTAGTGGGGCCGACAAGAATGTACCAAGTATATGAAATAATAAGTAATGTAAAGGAGATCACACAGTCCACATATAACAGGCAGCAAGTATGATAACTCAAAACAACAGCACACTGAACCTTGCAAACATGAGAGTAATGCAATCATTTTTACCTTTTAAGTTATGTTTTTAACAATGAGATTAATTGTTCCACTTTAAGTCATGAACACACTGCACCCTTTCATTAATAAAATCACTACCGTTTCAAAACATGAAGGTCGTGCCAGTGCCAGGGTCATCCACCCTCTGAATTATTACGCAACCTATCATAGGACTATTTCACCCGCATAGGTCATGTGGACCCGCAATGAGCATCGGTACACGATACTCGCATCACGGATAGCTAATCCATGGATTATATCTCGGGAATTAAACCCGCCCGAGTCTATCCAACCCGCCGTGAGTGTGTACCACTCACACCATGGGAGCTACTCCATGATATATCTGAACTATGTCACGACCCTTTATGGAGGGACGCAGAGATGTGAAAATACGACACTTGCACGAATGTCTATATGAGCAACCCATATGCAAGCAAACCATCTTTGACCCTTATTTATAAAATAAATAACCATCATTTTAGCAAACCAAGACAATACCATGCCTTTCCTTTTTACACAAACCAAGACAATACCATGCCTTTCCTTTTTACACAAACCAAGACAATACCATGCCTTCCGTTTTAACAAACCAAGACAATACCATGCCTTCCTTTTTAACAAACCAAGACGATTACCATTTAAGCAAGCCGAAGTACTATCAAGGCACAAATAGAATAATTCTCATTTAAGCAAGCCAAAGTACTATCAAGGAACAAATAGAATAATTCTCATTTAAGAAAGCAAAAGTACTATCAAGGCACAAATAGAATAATTCTCATTTAAGCAAGCCAGTACTACGACGTCCACGAACGTTCTTTACCTTTTCATAAAATCCCAAGGCCCTAGCATTGCAACATCAAGTTACATATTCTTCAAATTAAGTGGCTTACACTATTTATACTCTAGTCACTTCTTTTATTTACTACAATGAAGCCAAATTCATTTATGACCCCTAATACACTAACAATCGTAGTATCAAGCCACTTCCATTTTTCAAATCAAACTACACTTTTAAAACTTCAATTCAAGGTTTTGAAATCAAGTAGCTTCTACTTTTAAATCCCAAGTAACTCACACCTTTAAAACAAGTTACTTCTCTTTAAATCATGTCATTTCTCCTTTTTTAAATCTATTAAGTAAATCACTCCTTTGACTCCCCTAAAGCCGTTATAACTAACTTCCCATAAAGCCATTATAACAACCTTTAGGTTTTGGAACTAAGGCACTATCTAAGAGATTAGGAACCACTTCCTTTTTAAGACTCTAAGTACTTCAAGTAAAACAACTTTCACTTTTGAAAATACAAATTTTATCAAGGGAATGGATTATAACAACTTCTAATTTAAACATTCAAAGTACAATCAAGGAAGTATATAGAACAACTTCTATATTAGGCAATACAAGTACAATCAAGGAAGTGTATAGAACAACTTCTATATTAGGCAATCCAAGTACACTCACAGGATAGATCATTTAAAGAGTAGGATTTACTTACTTTTCAATAAGGAATCATGCTAGAAGAAGAGGAGATGGTTCACATACCTTTTCGGCTTAATCCACACGCTAAGTCGAATACGCCGCACATAGAATTTTCAACCTAAAATGACCACAACACGATTATCAACTTCTAGTTTCTAACTTAGAATGATACTAAGTATAAGGTCTCTTGTTCTACGGAAAATTGGGCAAAGACTTCCTTTGTTTCTGTGTACTTTTCCACCTTTTTCCAAGGCCCGAAATCAACAACCAATACGCCACATTTGAGGCACAACCAACATCTAACCAAAGGGGAATACATGCCTAACAAGACGTGTAAAATTCAGCCCCACAATTCATATAAAACAATCCAATATTATTAAGGGCATTCAGCCACAACAACAACAAATCCTAAGTCCTTCTCCTTAATTCCTTTTCAATACAAGTTGTTAAGTCTAACATGTCATATAGTCACAACTATTTGTAACAATTATAATCCCTTATTTAGCCAAAGATGCGATTATCAGAATTGTAACTATCGACCAATTTGAATTACAATTTCAAGGGCTAAACATGCTAGTTTCGGATTGCTTATAAATATTCCATAACACTTATCAATCTCCATTATATATCTCATGTTTGCTAATTTATATAACTACAACGACATGTAATCTTTAATCACTAAGACGACAAGATTGTTACCTTGATAAGCCCAAAAATAACTCCAAGATTCAAAGTCGCTCCTTAGCAACTTAGCTCCTTTACTTCACGCTCCAATCCACTATTTGAAGCCCTTAGAAGTTCATAAACAACTTCCCTTCCATTTCCAATCAAAACTTATGAAAACAACTTAGGTTTTCATCTTGCGACTCATGTAAAAACGTAGCTTTTCCGAGATCTTTGTGTTGAGATATCATTATAATACCCCTAGGAACCTTGGGTTTAAGTATTGTGAATTATGAACAACAAACAATTTTTTTTTGTGTGGACAAGGTCTTAATGCCGAGAGCTCCTCAAGAACAAAAATGAAGTCTTGAAATTTTTCTAAGTGTTGAGACTTGTCTTGCTACTAGGATGCATATATAATACAATGGAGGGTGAAGATTAAAACATTTGTGGGGTTTGGATGAAGAATATTAAATATCTTGTGTCAACTTGACTAGTTGACTTGGTCAATTATCTCAAGTTTGTCATCCACTTGACTACTTAACCTTGGTCACTTGACCACTTAACCTTGGTCCAAAAATCGGTCAAGCCCATGTAGGGGAGGTGACACGTGTCTCCTCCCATTCATTATAACATTTCGCTTCCGACATTTCCATAATTTCGATAAATTCTACAAGTCTCAAATCTTAAAGTCATGTTTTCTTACGACGTTTCTATATATATGTCCCGAATTCCGGTGTAACATTCTTCCCCTTAGAAACATTTGTCTCCGAATGTTCTTAGTCGGTCTTCGTTATACAAACTCCCATAGTCTCCTTACTATGCCTCGCACTCAATACTCCACAAGACCAACGATTCCACACACGCCACCATATATCATATGTATACATATCAATCGACCTTCCATCCGCGATCACTTCTCACAAAACTCAAGGTTACGCTTTTTCAAAACGGGATCTTTAGAGGTTCCTTTCTTTTTAACGTAATTAGGACGGCCTGTCGTATTCTAAGTCATGGGACTAACACCATATGAACCCTTCAATGGACTTCCACTCACTAATCGATGTTTTCCCCGTACATTTCCATTCTTTGTCTCACTTAGTCACAATACTAATTGGGGTACGATCCTATAATCGCCTAGCTTAGTTTACCAACCTGTAAACTCTAATACTAGTAGCGTCTTAATCACGAGCACCTATGGACAGTGTTACTGAACCTAAGGCGTGTGTATCATCACAGTTAACCTCCATTCATGGCCTAAAAAGGATTATCTCTACACATCTTCATTACTTATAAATATAACCACTTTAGTTCTTTTAACCCTTGTTCCTTCCTTTTCTTACTTGTCGTACTTTTCTCATACTTCCAAACTTATTTGAGCACACGTACAAAATTTCAAATATTGTTTCTGTTCTCCAATCCTTGGAGTTATTATCCAAACTTGGCCATTATGCTGCTTGAATTTCCGTTAAGGCTCTTCTCGGCCCTCACAACCTGGTTTTGGTGGAATGCGTCCACGAACTCGTACAACGATTAACTAGACTTGGGGCTCGCATCTTCGTGACCCTATCAAATAGCGGGACCATTTCCAACCGCCACTATCTCAATTCATGCTATCGGTTGACCCAAAATGGGTCCCAAACCCACCCATCATCACACTTAACTCTCATTCTTAGTCCAAATAAATCTCTCCTATCTCAAGGTACTTACCCTATCCTCTCATTCACTACAGTTCGCTACCTAGGCCAAGTATTTCCACTGCACATCCTCCACTATCTGCCTTTACATTGTTATGGGTAATTACAACTCGTGAACCCTACACAACTATATCTCGCTTTATTTTATCATTCTTGTCAACATTCTTCACTCTTCACCTTACTAATCAAAGTATCTCTACCTCACGTGGTGCTATCAATTTACAACTACTAGCAACAAAGGGAAATATATATTCTAGGGCTAATCGAATCTATCAACGCATGTATGATTCAAAAGACTAGAAATATATCTCAGAACCCCACGCGATGTCTCTCGATCCCCGCCTAGTAGCCACGACATCTATGCAGCCAAGGACCGCCAGCACTATAAACTCCACCCTGACCTCTACCACGACTGGATGACATCTAAATACCCCGCCCTGGGGGGCGCACAACTATAGAAGAAAAGGAACCAACCACCGACTTACAGTCGAGCCACCTCACCGCTCTTTCTAAAAGGACATTCTCAAAGATATGACCCGACGGCCATAATAAAAATAAACACTGTACAAATGACATTTCCCAAACGACGCTTACTACATCTAAACACTGAGGAATAAGTGGCCTTGATTGAGAAAATCCTCTGCTTCTCTGAAAACCTCGAACCCTGGAGCTTGGACCGGCTCCTAAATACCTTGTGGGGTACAATATCCCTTCGTGAGCCGCGGTATGTCCCGGTAGGCCGGAACGAATATCTCACTGGCCGAGATCGCCGTCTAAAAACTCGCCGATAACCGACCGATCTAGCCTCTTACGCTGATTTCCGCTGTCCTCTACCCTCTGACACATGTCCAGACCGGCCGAATAACCTATTGCTAATGAAACCGCATCACCGCTTATCTTGGTCAATAACATAATCGCTTCCTTATGACCCTATAGTCTTCCCTATCGAGAAACTAGAGGCTCGTGCCGGGGCCTCAAAACCCGTGCAAGAACTTCACGACGCGCACAATATCCAGATATCCCGGCATGAGAACTATCAACTCTCTCGAGTATGACGGGTAGCTCTCGCCATCGCTTTGCCCTTCTCGCAATCGCTGTTCTTCTTCGAGGCATACCAGAACACAATAATACGCCGCAGGATTATCTTAATAACACAGCTCTATGGCACGATATCCGATTGAGAAGAATAGAAACAAAATCCTAAATATCCTATAGCCTCCTGTTTATATGTGTGGCGTGCAACACACCGATAATCAAGACTCTACTAGACACGGTCTGTAGACATTCTAAGGACAGACTTCTCTGATACCACTCTGTCACGACCCGAACCCCTGCTCGGATCGTGCCCTACCTGGGCACCCTTCTACCTAAATGACACAAGTAAACCGCGGAACAAAATAACACCTCTGTTTTTTTTAAAACCAACGAACAGGCAAAGGCAAAGCAGACAAGGCTGCCATATATATATATAATCAAAAAGCACACACTGTACACGAGTCCAATCCCACATATGAATACGCACTTAAGAATTTTATCAACTATGACGGACAAGGCCCCGACGCACTCCATAATCGCATAAAAGCTCAGAATGAAGGATCTATACCAAAATGATAAGCTCCCAACAAACGGTTGTCCAAAACTCGAGCAAGCGGTCCTACACTTGCAGATCACCAAATCAAGGTACTAAACTCATGCAGACAACGCAGCCTCCCGTAGAAGCGGGTCAAGACAAGAATGTACCAAGTATATGAAACAATAAGACCGTGAAAAGAGATCACACACCACATATAACAAAAGCAAGTATGATAACTCAAAACAATAGCACACCGAACCTTGCAAACATGAGTAATGCAATCATTTTTACCTTTTAAGTTATGTTTTTAACAATGATTAACTGCTCCACTTTAAGTCACGAACACACCGCACTTTCATTAATGAAATTACTACCGCTTTCAAAACACGAAGCGCCGCTGCCGCTGTGGTCATCCACCTTCCGAATTATTACGCAACCTATCATAGGACTATTTCACCCGCATAGGTCACGTGGACCCAAGAATGAGCATTGGTATACGATACTCAGATCACTGCTAGATAATCCATGGATTATATCTCGAATCGAACCCGCCCGAGACTATCCGACCCGACGTGAGTGTGTACCACTCACACCACGAGCTACTCCATGATATCTCAAGCATGTCACGAATCTTTATGGGGACGCGAGATGTAGAAATACGACACTTTCACGAATGTCTATACGAGCAACCCATATGCAAGAAAACCATCTGACTTTATTTATAAAATGAATAACCATCATTTTAGCAAACCAAGACAATACCATGCCTTTTCTTTTTACACAAACCAAGACAATACCATGCCTTTCCTTTTTACACAAACTAAGACAATACCATGCCCTCCTTTTTAACAAACCAAGACAATACCATGCCTTCCTTTTTAGCAAACTAAGACGATTACCATTTAAGCAAGCCGAAGTACTATCAAGGAACAAATAGAATAATTCTCATTTAAGCAAGCCAAAGTACTATCAAGGCACAAATAGAATAATTCTCATTTAAGTAAGCCAAAGTACTATCAAGGCACAAATAGAATAATTCTCATTTAAGCAAGCCAAAGTACTACGTACGTCTGCCGCACGTTCTTTACCTTTTTGATAAAATCCCAAGGCCCTAGCATTGCAACATCAAGTTACATATTCTTCAAATTAAGTGGCTTACACTCTTTATACTCTAGTCACTTCTTTTATTTGCTACAATGAAGCCAAATTCATTTATGACCCCTAGTACACTAACACTCGTAGTATCAAGCCACTTCTATTTTTCAAATCAAACTACACTTTTAAAACTTCAATTCAAGGTTTTGAAATCAAGTAGCTTTAATTTTAAATCCCAAGTAACTCACACCTTTAAAACAAGTTACTTCTCTTTAAATCATGTCATTTCTCCTCTTTTAAATCAATTAAGTCATTATAACAACCTTTAGTTTTTGGAACTAAGGCACTATCTAAGAGATTAGGAACCACTTCCTTTTTAAGACTTTAAGTACTTCAAGTAAAACAACTTTCACTTTTCAAAATCCAAATTTTATCAAGGGAATGGATTATAACAACTTCTAATTTAAACATCCAAAGTACAATCAGGAAGTATATATAACAACTTCTATATTAGGCAATACAAGTACAATCAAAGAAGTATATGTAACAACTTCTATATTAGGCAATCCAAGTACACTCACAGATAGATCATTTAAAGAGTATGATTTACTTACTTTTCAATAAGGAATCATGCTGTAAGAAGAGGAGATGGTTCACATACCTTTCGCTTAATCCACACGCTAAGTCGAATACGCCGCACGTAGAATTTTCAACCTAAAATGACCACAACACGATTATCAACTTCTAGTTTCTAACTTAGAATGATACTAAGTATAAAGTCTCTTGTTCTACGGAAAATTGGGCAAGACTTCCTTTGTTTCTACGCATTTTCCACCTTTTCCAAGGCCCAAATCAACAACCAATACGCCACATTTGAGGCACAACCAACTGCTAACCAAAGGGGATTACATGCCTAACAGGACGTGTAAAATTCTGCCCCACAATTCATATAAAACAGTCCAATATTATTAAGGGCATTCAGCCACAACAACAACAAATCCTAAGTCCTTCTCCTTAATTCCTTTTCAATCCAAGTTGTTAAGTCTAACATGTCATATAGTCACAACTAGTTGTAACAATTATAATCCCTTATTTAGCCAAAGACGCGACGATTGTAACTATCGACCAATTTGAATTACAATTTCAAGGGCTAAACATGCTAGTTTCGGATTGCTTATAAATATTCCATAACACTTATCAATCTCCATTATATATCTCATGCTTGCTAATTTATATAACTACAATAACATGTAATCTTTAATCACTAAGACGACAAGATTGTTACCTTGATAAGCCCAAAAATAACTCCAAGATTCAAAGTCGCTCCTTAGCAACTTAGCTCATTTCCTTCACGCTCCAATCCACTATTCAAGCCCTTGTAGTTCATAAACAACTTTCCTTCCATTTCCAATAAAAACGTATGAAAATAACTTAGGTTTTCATCTTGCGACTCATGTAAAAACGTAGCTTTTCCAGGATCTTTGTGTTGAGATATCCTTATAATACCCCTAGGAACCTTGGGTTTAAGTATTGTGAATTATGAACAACAAACGAATTTTTTTTGTGTGGACAAGGTCTTAATGCCGAGAGCTCCTCAAGAACAAGAATGAATTCTTGAAATTTTTCTAAGTGTTGAGACTTGTCTTGCTACTAGTATGAATATATAATACAATGGAGGGTCAAGATTAAAACACTTGTGGGGTTTGGATGAAGAATATTAAATATCTTGTGTCAACTTGACTAGTTGACTTGGTCAATTATCTCAATTTTGTCATCCACTTGACTACTTAACCTTGGTCACTTGACCACTTAACCTTCGTCCAAAATCGATCAAGCCCATGGTGGGGTGACACGTGTCGCCTCCCATTCGCTATAACATTTCATTTCCCGACAATTCCATAATTCCATAAATTCTACAAGTCTCAAATCTTAAAGTCATGTTTTCACGACGCTCTTATATACATGTTCTGGAATTCCGGGGTGTAATAGTTTTGTGATGTTATAAAACTGGAAATTCAGCCACCAATATGCGTGTTTAAATATTGTAATTGCTAATGAAAGTCCTAAGGGAATAAGGGTGTAGAAGGGTGTTGAAAGGCCTCACATTTTACCCTTGTTGTTGTTGAATTGTGGACTGTTTTTATGAACTGTTTTGCCAAGATTATGGACTATTTTTACGTGAGAAATAGGTGTGTGAATCACCTTGGTTAACTGTTGGTTGTTCCCTTAATTGGTGCCTTGGTTATTGATGAAATTGGCCTTCTTGAAAGGTGGAAAAGTACGTATAAGTAGGGGAAATGCTGTCCAATTTTTTATAATAAAAGAGGGCCATTACTTGGTATTGACCTACACTAGTAAGCATGGAGTTGATATACATATTATTGTATTTATAGGTTGAAGTACTACTTGAGGCAGATTCTAGATTGTTGAGTTGGTTAGTTCACCGATAAGGTATGTGAACCTCTTCCTTCTCTCTTTTGGAATGTTCTACGTATGAGCCATAACTTGTCACGACCCGACCCCGGGCCCGCGACTGGTGCCCTACCTGGGTACCCTTACAGGTATACATCAGAGATAACCAACAGAATATAACTAAAGCTCGTAGACATGCTTCAATATGAAATAAGAAACCGGTCAGCCGATAAGGCCACCTTTCTGTAATACATACAAAACAAGGAAATACATCCTTTATAAGTCCAACCCATAAAACATGACTACAGACCTCTAAGAGTTTTGACATAACAACTGTGACGGGACAGGGTCCCGCCATACCCCTGAATATACATGAATCTACAACAACAGGGATTCGTACCAAAAGATGAACCTCCGGAGAAATGGAGCTTCTCAAAAGCTAAATTGTGATCCTAAGAGCGAGGTCAACAAACTGTGTACCTCTACCGCAGACGAACGCAACCCCGAGGAAGGGATCGCACAAAATATGTACTCAAGTATGTGAAAGCATCAGAACGAAATCATATAGTCTAAAATCAAGTCGAGACATGTATGATAACTAAATTAATAAAGACAATCGCGGCCTTATTAATAACGAGTAAATAAGAGTAAACTTTGCCGGTTTTAAAATAGGAGCTTATGATCAATCTAGGGCCACCCGCCCATAGTATCATTATGCAATCCTACTACTGGGACTATTTCACCCGCATAGGTCTCGTGGACCAGCATGAGGTAATTTCCTGGCCTGGGACTATTTCACCCGCATGAGACTATTTCACCTGCATGAGCCCTACGGACTCGCATGAGGTAGTTTCCTCGCATCGTGGGGAGCAAATCCACGGAAATGCAAAATGCAACATGTGCAAGTTAAGAAACCCCTTAACTTCTTATTAGACTTAAGTAGCATGTGCTCTCATTTATTTAAACTTAAGGCACTAACATGTCATGTAAAAATCCGGGAATTAACCCAAAGTACTACGTACTTCTATTTTTTTCAAAAGACTCTTTTTCATATAAAATCCCAAGATTCTAACGCCCATAGTATCAAGGCATGTCTACTTTTCAAATCAAATTACTTCACCTTTAGAATTTCATTTCAAAGCTTTGAAATCAAATGCTTCTATTTTCAAAACTTAAGTAACTTATACCTTTAACTAAGTTACCCTTCTTTAAGTCATGTCTTTGATCCTCTTTTTAAATCAATCAAGTAAACCACTCTATTAACTTTCCATAAAGTCAGTATAAACTTCCCATAAAGCCGATATAAAAACTTTATGCTTTAGAAAACTAAGTCATTTTCATCTTTTAAAATCAAGTGAGTTAACTCTCTAACTCAACCAAACTTGGTCATTCTTAAATCAAGTCGTTGATATCAAATGAAACCGAATTCATTCAAAGCTCAGACGCTCACCGTACTATACAGCTTATAAAACTCATGCTCAAGAGATAGGAAGGTTCCACATACCTCTTCGGCTCAATCCACTCGCTAAGTTGAATATGCCACACGTAGAACATCAACCTATAATGACCATAATACGTCTATCAACTTCCAGCTTTCTAACGTAGAATATTTCTAAGTAGTCTCTTATCCTACGGAAAATTGGGCAAAGATTTCCGCTTCTACGTACTTTTCCACCTTTTTCAAGGCCCAAAATCAATAACCAATACGCCACATTTAAGGAACAACAAATCATTCAACCAAAGGGGATTACACTTCTAAAAGGACGTGTAAAATTCTGCCCCACAATTCATATAAAACAATCCATTTAATTAATCCATTTCTAGCCAACTTCTAGGGCCATTCTCGCCCACAATGTGTGACAACAACATATATTATTTTTCAATTCCTTTTCAATCCAAGTCGTTATTCCAACATGTTATATCATAATCAATTATGTCACGACCCGACCCCGGGCCGCAACTGGTGCCCTACCTGGGCACCCCTTTCAGGTATACATCAGAGAATAGCAGCGGAACATACACAACTTCTAAAATAAAAAATCATACTTAGACAGTAGACATCTGTCACGACCCGAAACTGGGCCCGTGACTGGTGCCTTACCCCGGGCACCCTAGTGACACAACATCAGAGTAATCAGCGGAACATAAAACAACAACATGAGATAAATGTAAATATAAAACAATAATCAGGAAACTTGCCATCGGCATATATATAACCATCAACTCTTTTACAAATGAATGTTTTAATCTTTTACCAACCCCCGCCACAACAAAGCATTTACTGCACTTAAGAATGATATGACCACAATGGCGGACAGGCCCCGCCAAACCCCCGAATGTAAACACTTACTACGACGGACTATACCACCGATAAGCCTCCGAGAAACGGAGTTTCCCAAACGCCGAACTGCGGACTCGAGAGCTAGGATCAACGATCGACGTACCTCAACTCGCGGCATTAACGCAGCCCAAGGGCGAGGTCGCATAACAAAAATTTGTATGTGAAACAAACAAAATAAATAAATACTGTAAATGAAATCATAGTAGTCTATACGGCGAGACATGTATGATAACCAAACTACACTCACCATAAATAAGCCAGAGTCAAGTCAGGGACTCACGCCCTCAAAGTCATCACTCCAATATAACTATGGGTCTCAAGCCCATAACATCAATCATGCCCGTGGAATACCTTCCTCACTGCCGGCAGTCTATGATAGAAAAACACCACGGAATACACATGAACACCAGGTCCCACCTGTGTCCAACTAAAACCGTACAGGGTAAGTACGAAGGCATAGCCGACTACTAACACCCACGCATCTAACAAGGTCATGAATCAGATTATAAGATCTGTCTGCATCATTACATGATCAAAGCCGCCACTTGCCCGCAGTATCTAATGTGCGCGTCTAGTCCTGGAACTTCCCGCAGCTCCGCATAGGCCAATCTCATCGGCCCGCATGAGGTATTCCCCGCATCGAGGGTAGCTACTCCCCGGCATCGTCCTGGACTTTCGAGCCCGCATGGCCACAAGGACCGCATGCCCATAAAGGACGCACACTAACCTGGAACTCTCGTAGCTCCGCATAGGCCCTGTGACCCGCATGAGGTATTCTCGAATCACGGTCCTGCATCACCGAAGTCTACCCCGTGACGGAGGGCAAATTTAACCCCTAATCACCTCAAGAGATGAATGCCACAATACTATCATAACGACCGATAGTTAGTAAGCACAATCAAGGGAAACCCTTTACACAAACATCACAAGATACTAACACACGTAGCATCCTAACACGCTTACTTATCAAAGCAACAAGAAAGTATTACAAGGCTATCACAAACCAATACAATCAAGTTATTCACACAAGGTACTTTCTACTAACAAGTTCTGCATCTATCCCCAAAGTACTTCACACATTAAATCTTAAAAAGATCTGCTTTCTTTCACATAAGTCACACAATACCCGTAGTATAAAATAGAGTGACTGTCCTTTTAAGAAAACTAAAACTCTTACCTTTGTAAAATCAAGTAACAACATTATTTTCCAAACGCCCAAGTTTGCCTAATTTCAAAAGTTCACGTTTATTTTAGAAAGGTTTCAGCTTCATAGTCTTATTCATTTAAGAATATAATTCCTTTAAACAATCCGAGAAACATAAGTCTTATGTGAGTAGGATATTCTTGTTTATAACAATCTTCTTACAAAGACCATGATCTAGGAAATATCATTTTGTCTCATCTTAGCTTCTATGCAGATGGAAGTTTCTACCGGTTTTAATAATACTTAATTATTCAAAACATTTCCTTTTATTAACGCCGCAGTTGGTTTGTCGATACACATTCCGATTTCAAATCAAGAAAGCATTCTTAAGCCGTTATACCTAACTTCCCATAAAGCTAGTATAACTCTTAAGTTTTCAAACACCAAGTATTACTTCTCCTTTCAAAATGATTCAAAATCTTTGAAATACTTCAAGTTCTTTCTTATCATATAACAAGCCGCTTATAGTTCAAATCGCTTACCTTTTAAAACCACATGTATTTTCTTACTAACATAAAGTCATATAACCAACTTCCCATAAAGCCGTTATAACACTTTATGTTTTAAACCACTCAAACACATTTAGCATACGACGCCTACCGTACTACATAGTTCACACATATCACGCTAGAAGAGATAGGAAGAGGTTCACATACCTCGCGACGAGTATCGACTAATAGCAAACGCTCCAAACAAATGGCTACTCCTTAAGCCAAGTGGATCATTCCACACGTAGCATTTCAACCTATAAGGCCACAAGGCGCTTATTAACATCGTAGAACATTCTACGGAAAATTCGCAAAGACTTCCCCCGCAACAGCGTAAATCTCCTCCTCTAACTGGGCCGCTACCAAGCCAACCTGTGGGGTTATACATCCAACCCTAACTGTACAATTCTACACCACTGCATTACTACACAAGTCTCATCGTAATACCCCATGTAATTACAGCTCAGCTTCTTCGAGCTTAAGTCCAGACATCACAAGCTATGTTCAGTTATATATATATAGTATGCTTTAACTATATTTTCCTACAACATGTAATATCCAATTACAAAAGGGGGACAAGATAGTTACCTCGATAAGCCCATAATTATCCGAGTTTAATGTCGATCCTTAGCAAAGTTTTAGCTCCAACTCCGAGCGCCCAACCCGCCTAAACCACCCTTAGAAGTTCTAACCAACTTCTACACAATACTCCAACTGACTATGGAGATTTTCCTGTGGTTTCGGTTTTGTGACCGACGGAAGTATAATAGTATTTCTGGCTTTTCAGATAGGTATAACCTTAGAATACAACAAGGTATACGGCTAAGGTAATTGGGCATTATAACAATACTTTGAGAGTATTTCTACCAAGAGTGGGTATTATATGAAAACAAACTAGGCTGTGGGTACCCCACGGCCACACCACAAAGGAGTGTGGCTACCCTCGGCCTACCCCACTGTGGGGAACTCTCGCCAGGGGCCTCACGAAGTGGAGGGGGAAGGCTCTCAAGACTTAGGCATTTTGGACGAAGAAGTCTTCAACCTAGAGGGTATTTATAGCACAAGCCAAGGCCAACCAACGCCAAGATCTAGCCAAGTGTAGGCCAAGATATGCCCAAGTGCCCCTAGTCCCTACTCCTTAAAACCTCACAAATATCTACACAAATATCTACCCACAACTTGCCCACCAATCGGCCCTAAGTCGCCCCACTTGTTTCCAATGCGCAGGTGACACATGTCACCCTCCCGCTGGTCCAAAATGTTTCGCTTCTCGGAAAAATCCGCAAAAATAAGAAAAGACATAGCCGAATTTTCCTCGCAAGTTATGTAAAACGTTTCGTCGAAAACGACTCTAACCGGTCAGGCACAAATGCCATTCTACTAAGCCACCTAGGCGGGGTGACACGTGTCACCCTCCTATTGGCCCAAAATAAAACATCTTCCAAAATATCCATAATGGCCAAAATCTCAAAACAAAGCTGGCCCTACAAAACCAGAATTTCTCCTGGCCCCACGTGACCATTTTCAAAATAAAATTCCATAATTCTCTAATATTCCGTGAAGTCCGATACCAAACTGGGAATCCAATTCCCATTAACGAACCTTTTTCCTTCACAAAACCTAAACTTTTCCGTGGAAAAATCGCCTCTTTCTTCCTTTCCAATCTTTCTCGTCAGATTCTCGCACGCACGCCCTCGCATACATACCCTAGAACTACGGGTATAACATTCTCCTCCTTAGAAACATTCGTCCCGAATGTTCCTTCTAAGTCTCAAAACAAACGTGCCAATATAGTCTTCACTACTATACTTACGAGAACAATCCCGCCATACCGCCACGGAAACACCGCGCAAAACTTACATCTAAGTCCACGAGGAAACA
Organism: Przewalskia tangutica; assembly: GCA_029844215.1. NCBI lineage: Eukaryota > Viridiplantae > Streptophyta > Magnoliopsida > Solanales > Solanaceae > Przewalskia > Przewalskia tangutica. The sequence goes on along the minus strand of CM056720.1, from coordinate 82,485,175 downwards.
CCTCTACATCACCACAAATACCTCTTCCCGGGTCAAAATATACTTCCTTAGTCACCGATACCACTTTTGTCACTTTGTCGCGAGCCTTGCTCGACGACCCAACAAATGGTACCGGCCGCCATGATCCTCGAGGATCTCGACACTCGAACTCTTACCACATTCTCGATACGGCCGCTTTCCAAAACTCGGTTACTATCTCTAACGTGGTCATCATTAATCGGGAACACTGATGGATCTCCGATACTTTCCCGATCATAACAATACGAAGACCGGACGCCCTTCCTCCTAAGTCGGACGGCAAGAATGCTAACATATAGGCAACCCGCCTATTCTTCACATGAACTCACAAAGGCCCCAAAGTGACTCGCTAAGTTCCTTCGCTTTCCACAACTCGTCACACCGTCCCGGTGGTACTTTCAAGAAGACCGACCGCCAACTCAACTCTGCTGCCGCCGATTATCCGCACGATTCCTCCGAGCCGCCGTAACTTCTTCTAGATGAGCTTTACCCTATCCATACACGGAACAAGCTCGATCCAACTATCTCAACCCTCGCCAACATCGAACCAATCGACCGCAACTTGCATTTCGCCTTCTACAAGGTGTCACAAGACGACATCCGAACACCGAAATGGTAGCTTAAACACTTCAACCGAGACAACGATCCTCACGCCTACCCTCAAATCAAAACATCGCCCGAGGCGAACGCGATACGGACTCACCGAAGTTCCTAGCCCGCTCGTACAAACTCCCGTGAAGAGAAACAACGCACTGGCTCCATCCGTTCATAAGGTGAAGGTAGGCACCTGCAACCTCACAACCTTTTCGTGATAACATCAACACCGCCGAGGAACGACCGACCAAGAACACGATAGTCGCCCCATCGGCCCGACCATCGGTCTAACGCATCCACGAACTTGCACGCTGGCTAACTAAACACGGGCCTAACACCCTCATGACCCTAACACAAAGAGGGACCACCACAAACTGACCCCACCACCAAACCTACCGCTGGTTGACCCGCACGTAGCCTCAACCCGACCCGGCAAGGCGCAAAATACCATCTCCCCGAAGGAACAATCTTACTAAACACCTTACGAAGACCTGGCGGTCTTCTTAGCTCAACTACCCTCTTTCATTTCATACTACTTAGGACTTATCCCAAACACACTCACGTGCACTATGCACTCTATAAGTGGTCAAACATAAACATACGTCTACCCGAGACGGCCTTACCTCTAAGGTCTTTGCGTATAAAGCTCTAAGGCTCACACTTTCTCTATCCTCCAAAATCTTACTCTGCTAACCCACCATGATTTCTAATCACAACTAACACACCGCTATCGTAACATAGCACTTAAGGTATACTCACCTTGAAAGTTACCAAGGACTCACGCCTCGCCTCTTCTCGCCTGGTTAACCCGTCGATCTCTACGCTTCTCGGCTGCGCATAAGCCCGCATACGTGCCATGCTCAAGCCTAATCAAGGATTACTCTTGCACAACCTTCTCTTAGGTAGTCATCAAGACTTGCGATACATCGGTAAACTCTCCGTAGCCAAATCCATAGCTAGTAACAAGGTTGTCTCTTGCAATCTATATTCTCGCTTCGGCCGTGGGCGAAGGTTCACATATCATGGCCGCAGAGGAACCGCCGCCGCCATGCTTAAACTCTCTGGGCTAGTGACGCCGCAGAAATCCCGAATGAAGCACTACCCTAGGTAATGATTTGGCCCGTGCCTCGCCACCCTCGAACTCTACTGCAGCCTCCGCCTGCTCGCCTCTGGGCCGGTTGCCCTGCGGAGGCATAACGATAAGGAAATAATTTCGTCAGAGGGTCCAACTTACAACCCAGCTCTCAGGCACGATCTCAGAGTGAGAAGATTAGAAACCAATCCTAAATATCCTATAGCCTCCTGATTATTGGCGTGGTGCACAACACACCGATAATCAAGACTCTACTCGATACGGTCTGTAGACACTTTCCGAGGATTAACTGCTCTGATACCACTTTTGTCACGACCAAATCGGGCGTGGATCGTGCCTTACCCCGCACCCTAGTGACACAACATCGAGTAATCGAACATAAAACAACAACATGAGATAATGTAAATATAAAACAATAATCAGGAAAACTTGCCTTGCGTATATATAACCATCAACTCTTTTACAAATGAGCGTTTTAATCCTTTTACCAACCCCCTTACAACGGCATTTACGCACTTAAGAATGATCGACCACAATGGCGGGACAGGGCCCAAAACCCCGAATGTAAACACTTACTACGACGGGGACTATACCACCGATAAGCCTCGAGAAACGGAGTTTCCCAAACGAACTGTGACCACGAGCTAGGATCAACGCATCGATGTACTTCAACTGCGGCATGAACGCAGCCCCAAGGAGGTCAAGATAACAGTGCACGAGTATGTGAAACAAACAAAATAAATAAATCAGTAAATGAAATCATAGTAGTCTATACGGCAGAGACATGTATGATAACCAAACTACAACCACCATAAATAAGGCCGTGTCAAGTCGTGGACTCACGCCTCAAAGTCATCACTCCAATATAACTACGGGTCTCAAGCCCATAACATCAATCATGCCTGTGGAATACCTTCCTCACCGCCGCGATCATGATAGAAAAACACCACGGAATACACATGAACACCAGGTCCCACCTGTGTCCAACTAAAACCGTACAGGGTAAGTACGAAGGCATAGCCGACTACTAACACCCACAGTACCAACAAGGTCATGAATCAGATTATAAGATCTGTCTGGCCGTCACATGATCAAAGCCGCCACTTGCCCGCAGTGATCTAATGCGCGCCTAGTCCCGAACTTCCGCAGCTCGCATAGGCCAATCTCATCGCCCGCATGAGGTATTCCCGCATCGAGGGTAGCTACTCCCGGCATCGCCCCGACTTTCGAGCCCGTGGCCAAGGACCGCGTGCCCATAAAGGACGACACTAACACGAACTCTCGTAGCTCGCATAGGCCCCGTGACCCGCATGAGGTATTCTCGAATCACGGTCCTGCATCACCGAGTCTACCCAGCGTGGGCGGCTTAACCCCTAATCACCTCAAGAGATGAATGCCACAATACTATCATAACGACGATAGTTAGTAAGCACAATCAAGGAAACCCCTTTACACAAACATCACAAGATACTAACACACGTAGCATCCAAACACGTTTACTTATCAAAGCAACAAGAAAGTATAACAATGCTATCACAAACAAATACAATCAAGTTATTCAAACAAGGTACTTTCTACTAAAAAGTTCGTATCTATCCCCAAAGTACTTCACACATTAAATCTTAAAAAAGATCTGCTTCTTTCACATAAGTCACACTGATACGTAGTATAAAATAGAGTGATCATCCTTTTAAGAAAACTAAAACTCTTACCTTTGTAAAATCAAGTAACAACATTATTTTCCAAACGCCCAAGTTTGCATAATTTAAAAAGTTCTCGTTTCTTATTTTAGAAAGGTTTCGAATTTCATAGTCTTATTGATTTAAGAATATAATTCTCTTTTAAACAATCTGAGAAACATAAGTATTATGTGAGTAGGATATTCTTGTTTATAACAATCTTCTTACAAAGACCATGATCTAGGAAATATCATTTTGTCTCATCTTAGCTTCTATGCAGATGGAAGTTTCTCGGTTTTAATAATACTTAATTATTCAAAACATTTCCTTTTAACGCCGCGTTGGTTTGTCGATACACATTCGATTTCGAAATCAAGAAAGCATTCTTAAGCCGTTATACCTAACTTCCCATAAAGCTAGTATAACTCTTAAGTTTTCAAACACCAAGTATTACTTCTCCTTTCAAAATGATTCAAAAATCTTTTGAAATACTTCAAGTTCTTTCTTATCATATAACAAGCCAGTTATAGTTCAAATCAGTTACCTTTTAAAAACCACATGTATTTTCTTACTAACATAAAGCTGTTATAACCAACATCCCATAAAGCCGTTATAACACTTTATGTTTTAAACCACTCAAACACATTTAGCACGTACGCTCACCGTACTACATAGTTCACACATATCACGCTAGAAGAGATAGGAAGAGGTTCACATACCTCGCGACGAGTATCGACTAATAGCAAAACGCTCCAAACAATGGCTACTCCTTAAGCCAAGTGGATCATTCCACACGTAGCATTTCAACCTATAAGGCCACGCGCGCTTATTAACATCGTAGAACATTCTACGTAAAATTGAAGACTCTCCCGCAACAGCGTAAATCTCCTCCTCTAACGGGGCCGGCTACCAAGCCAACCAGGGGGGGGTTATACATCCAACCCTAACGGGTACAATTCTACACCACGGTACTACTACACAAGTCTACTGTAATACAGTCCTATGTAATTACAGTTCAGTTCTTCAGGCTTAAGTCCAAGGACATTGCCACAAGCTATGTTCAGTTATATATATATAGTATGCTTTAACTATATTTTCCTACAACATGTAATATCCAATTACAAAAGGGGGACAAGATAGTTACCTCGATAAGCCCATAATTATCCGAGTTTAATGTCGATCCTTAGCAAAGTTTTAGCTCCAACTCCGAGCGCTCCAACCCGCTCTAAACCACCCTTAGAAGTTCTAACCAACTTCTACACAATACTCCAACGGACTATGGAGATTTTCCTAGGGTTTCGGTTTTGTAGTGGGAAGTATAATAGTATTTCGGCTTTTCAGATAGGTATAACCTTACAATACAACAAGGTATACGGCATCGGGAAATTGCCCATTATAACAATACTTTTGAGAGTATTTCTACCAAGAGGGGGGGTATTATATGAAAACAAACTAGGCTAGGGGGGGGGGGTACCCCACGGCCACACCACAAAGGAGGGGGGGTGGCTACCCCTCGGCCTACCCCACTAGGGGGGGAACTCTCGGCCAAGGGGGCCTCACGAAAAGGGGAGGGGGAAGGCTCTCAAGACTTAGGCATTTTGGATGAAGAAGTCTTCAACCTTAGAGGGGTATTTATAGCACAAGCCAAGGCCAACCAATGGCCAAGATCTAGCCAAGTGCTAGGCAAGTGTAGGGCCAAGATATGCCCAAGTGCCCCCTAGTCCCTACTCCTTAAAACCCTCACAAATATCTACACAAATATCTACCCACAACTTGCCCACCAATCTACTAAGCGCCCCACTTGCTTCAATGTGAGGGTGACATGTCACCCTCCCGTTGTCCAAAATGTTTCGTTTCTCGGAAAAATCCGCAAAAATAAGAAAAGACATAGCCGAATTTTCCCCTCGCAGTTATGTAAAGCGTTTAGCCAAAACGACTCTAACCGTGTTGTGCACAAATGCCATTCGGCTAAGCCACTAGGCGGGTGACACGTGTCACCCTCCTATTGGCCCAAAATAAAACATCTTCCAAAATATCCATAATGGCCAAAATCTAGAAAACAAAGTGGGCCCACAAAATCAGAATTTCTCCGTGGCCCCACGTGACCATTTTCAAAATAAAATTCCATAATTCTCTAATATTCCAGAAGTCCGAATACCAAATCTGGGAATCCAATTCCCATTAACGAACCTTTTTCCTTCACAAAAACCGGAAACTTTTCCGTGGAAAAATCGCCTCTTTCTTCCTTTCCAATCTTTCTGTCGTATTCTCGTACGTACGTCCTCGCATACATACCCTGGAACTACGGGGTATAACATTCTCCCCTCCTTAGAAACATTCGTCCCGAATGTTCCTTCTAAGTCTCAAAACAAACGTGCGCCAACATAGTCTTCACTACTATACTTACGAGAACAATCCTGCCATACCTGGCCATGGAAACACCTGCGCAAAACTTACATCTAAGTCCACGAGGAAACACCTCTACATCACCACAAATACCTCTTCCCGGGGTCAAAATATACTTCCTTAGTCACTGATACCACTTTTGTCACTCTGTCGCGAGCCTTGCTCCGACGACCCAACAAATGGTACCGGCCGCCATGATCTCGGAGGATCTCGTACACTCGAACTCTTACCACATTCTCGACACGGCCGCTTCCAAAACTCGGGGTTACTATCTCTAACGTGGTCATCATTAACTGGGAACACTCTGGATGGATCTCCGATACTTTCCCGATCATAACAATACGAAAGACCGGACGTCCTTCCTCCTAAGTCGGACGGCAAATGCTAACATATAGGCAACCTGGCCTATTCTTCACATGAACTCACAAAGGCCCAAAGTGACTCGGGCTAAGTTCCTTCTGTTTCCACAACTCGTCACACCCTGTCCGGGGTGGTACTTTCAAGAAGACCGACAACTCGAACTCTGGCGTCGTCGCCGATTATCCGCATCGATTCCTCCGAGTGCCGTAACTTCTTCTAGATGAGCTTTACCTATCCACTGCCGGAACAAGCTCGATCCAACTATTCAACCTCGCCAACATCGAACCAATCGACCGCAACTTGCATTTCGCCCCTACAAGGTGTGTCACAAGGCGACATCCGAACAACCGAATGGTAGCTTAAACACTCAACCGAGACAACGATCCTCACAAATACCCCAAATCAAAACACGGCCCGAGGCGAATGCGTCTGAGGACTCACCGAGTTCTAGCCCGCTCGTACAAACTCCCAGAAAGAGAAACAGCCGTACCCTGGGCTCCACTGTCCGTCATAAGGTGAAGGTAGGCACCCCGTGCAACCTCACAACCTTTTCAGATAACATCAACACTGCCGAGGGAACGACCCTGACCGAAGAACACGATAGGCTGCCCCCATCGGCCCGACCACTGGTCGAACGCATCCACGAACTTGCACGCTGGCTAACTAAACACGGGCCTAACACCCTCATGACACTAACACAAAGAGGGACCACCACAAACTGACCCCACCACCAAACCTACCGCGGGTTGACCCGCACGTAGCCTCAACCCGACCCGGCAAGGCGCAAAATACCATCTCCCCGAAGGAACAATCTTACTAAACACGTTACGAAAACCTAGCGGTCTTCTTAGCTCAACTACCCTCTTTCATTTCATACTACTTAGGGACTTATCCCAAACACACCACGTGCACTATGCACTCCTATAAGGGTCAAACATAAACATACGTCTCTACCCGAGATGGCCTTACCTCTAAGGTCTTTGCGTATAAAGCTCTAAGGCTCACACTTTCTCTATCCTCCAAAATCTTACTCGGTTAACCCACCATGATTTCTAATCACAACTAACACCTTATCGTAACATAGCACTTAAGGTATACTCACCTTGAAAGTTACTGAAGGACCTGATGCTCGCCTCTTCTCGCCCTTGGTTAACCGTCGATCTCTACGTTTCTCGGCTGCTGCGCATAAGCCCGCATACGTGCCATGCTCAAGCCTAATCAAGGATTACTCTTTGCACAACCTCTCTTAGGTAGTCGTCAAGACTCGCGGGACATCGGTAAACTCTCTGGTAGTCAAATCCATAGCTCGTAACAGGGTTGTCTCTGGGCAATCTATATTCTCGGTTCGGTGGGCCGAAGGTTCACATATCACGGCAGATGAACTGCCGCCGCCATGCTTAAACTCTGGGGCTAGTGACGTCGCGAAATCCCGAATGAAGCACTACCCTAGGTAATGATTTGGCTGTGCCTCGCCACCCTCTCGAACTCTACTCGCGGCTCCGCCATTGCCTCGCCTCCCGGGCGGGTTGCCTGCGCGAGGCATAACGATAAGGAAATAATTTCACGGAGGGTCCAACTTACAACACGGCTCTAAGGCACGATCTCGAGTGAGAAGAATAGAAACCAATCCTAAATATCCTATAGCCTCACGATTATTGGCGTGGTGCACAACACACCGATAATCAAGACTCTCTTCGATACGGTCTAGACACTTTCCGAGGATTAATCGCTCGATACCACTTTTGTCACGACCGGCCGGGCGTGGATCGTGCCTACCCCGCACCCTAGTGACACAACATCGAGTAATCACGAACATAAAACAACAACGTGAGATAACGAAATATAAAACAATAATCAGAAAACTTGCACTCGGCATATATATAACCATCAACTCTTTTACAAATGAATATTTAATCCTTTTTACCAACCACCGCACAACGATTACTACGGACCTTAAGAATGATACGACCACAATGGCGGGACGTGGCCCCGCCAAACCCCGAATGTAAACACTTACTACGAGGACTATACCATGATAAGCCTCCGAGAAACGGAGTTTCCCAAACGCCGTGACCACGAGCTAGGATCAACGGCGATGTACCTCAACTGCGGCGTGAACGCGGCCCGAAGGAGGTCGGTCTAACAGTGCAGGTATGTGAAACAAACAAAATAAATAAATCGTAAATGAAATCATAGTAGTCTATACGGCGGAGACATGTATGATAACCAAACTACATACCACCATAAATAGCGACGTGTCAAGTCGTGACTCACGCCTCAAAGTCATCACTCAATATAACTATGGGTCTCAAGCCCATAACATCAATCATGCCCGTGGAATACCTTCCTCACCGCCATCTATGATAGAAAAACACCACGGAATACACATGAACACGTGTCCCACCGTGTCCAACTAAAACCGCATGGTAAGTGCGAAGGCATAGCCGACTACTAACACCAGCGGTACAACAAGGTCATGAATCAGATCATAAGATCTGTCTGGACCGTCACATGATCAAAGCCGCCACTTGCCCGCAGATCTAATGTGCGCGTCTAGTCCTCGAACTTCGCACTCGCGTAGGCCAATCTCATCGCCCGCGTGAGGTATTCCCGCATCGAGGTAGCTACTCCGGCGTCGCCCCGACTTTCGAGCCCGCATGGCCACAAGGACCGCATGCCCATAAAGGACGACACTAACTCGGAACTCTCGTAGCTCGCGATAGGCCCTCAGACCCGCATGAGGTATTCTCGAATCACGGTCCTGCATCAGCGAGTCTACCCCGCGTGGAGGCGACTTAACCCCTAATCACCTCAAGAGATGAATGCCACAATACTATCATAACGACTGATAGTTAGTAAGCACAATCAAGGGAAACCCCTTTACACAAACATCACAAGATACTAACACACGTAGCATCCTAACACGTTTACTTATCAAAGCAACAAGAAAGTATTACAAGGCTATCACAAACCAATACAATCAAGTTATTCACACAAGGTACTTTCTACTAACAAGTTCGGGTATCTATCCCCAAAGTACTTCACATTAAATCTTAAAAAAGATCTGCTTCTTTCACATAAGTCACACAATACGTAGTATAAAATAGAGTACTGCCCTTTTAAGAAAACTAAAACTCTTACCTTTGTAAAATCAAGTAACAACATTATTTTCCAAACGTCCAAGTTTGCCTAATTTCAAAAGTTCACGTTTCTTATTTTAGAAAGGTTTCGCAGTTCATAGTCTTATTCATTTAAGAATATAATTCCCTTTTAAACAATCTGAGAAACATAAGTCTTATGTGAGTAGGATATTCTTGTTTATAACAATCTTCTTACAGCAGCCATGATCTAGGAAATATCATTTTGTCTCATCTTAGCTTCTATGCAGATGGAAGTTTCTACTGGTTTTAATAATACTTAATTATTCAAAACATTTCCTTTTAACGCTCGCAGTTGGTTTGTCGATACACATTCGATTTCCAAATCAAGAAAGCATTCTTAAGCCGCTATACCTAACTTCCCATAAAGCTAGTATAACTCTTAAGTTTTCAAACACCAAGTATTACTTCTCCTTTCAAAATGATTCAAAATCTTTTGAAATACTTCAAGTTCTTTCTTATCATATAACAAGCGCTTATAGTTCAAATCGATTACCTTTTAAAAACCACATGTATTTTCTTACTAACATAAAGTCGTTATAACCAACATCCCATAAAGCCGTTATAACACTTTATGTTTTAAACCACTCAAACACATTTAGCACGTACGTCACCGCACTACATAGTTCACACATATCATGCTAGAAGAGATAGGAAGAGGTTCACATACCTCGCGACGAGTATCGACTAATAGCAAAACGCTCAACAATCGGCTACTCCTTAAGCCGTGGATCATTCCACACGTAGCATTTCAACCTATAAGGCCACAGCGCTTATTAACATCGTAGAACATTCTACGTAAAATTGGCGAGACCTCCCGCAACAGCGTAAATCTCCTCTCTAACGGGGTAGCCACGAAGCCAACCAGGGGGTTATACATCCAACCCTAACGGTACAATTCTACACCACTGCGGTACTACACAAGTCTCAGAATACAGTCCTATGTAATTACGATTCGATTCTTCGTGCTTAAGTCCAAGGACATTGCCACAAGCTATGTTCGATTATATATATATAGTATGCTTTAACTATATTTTCCTACAACATGTAATATCAATTACAAAAGGGGACAAGATAGTTACCTCGATAAGCCCATAATTATCCGAGTTTAATGTCGATCCTTAGCAAAGTTTTAGCTCCAACTCCGAGCGCCCAACCCGCTCTAAACCACCCTTAGAAGTTCTAACCAACTTCTACACAATACTCCAACGGACTATGGAGATTTTCCTGTGGTTTCGGTTTTGTATTGTGGGAAGTATAATAGTATTTCGGGCTTTTCAGATAGGTATAACCTTAGAATACAACAAGGTATACTGGCTAAGGTAATTTGGGCATTATAACAATACTTTTGAGAGTATTTCTACCAAGAGGGGTATTATATGAAAACAAACTAGGCAGGGGTACCCACTACCACACCACAGGAGGGGTGGCTACCCTCTACCTACCCAGCTGGGGAACTCTCGCCGAGGGCCTCACGAAAAGGGGAGGAGGCTCTCAAGACTTAGGCATTTTGGATGAAGAAGTCTTGACCTTAGAGGGTATTTATAGCTGTGAGCAAGGCCAACCAATGGCCAAGATCTAGCCAAGTGCTAGGCAAGTGTAGGCCAAGATATTCCCAAGTTCCCTAGTCCCTACTCCCAAAACCCTCACAAATATCTACACAAATATCTACCCACAACTTGCCACCAATCGCCCTAAGCGCCCCACTTGCTTCCAATGTGAGGGTGACACGCCACCCTCCCGCTGGTCCAAAATGTTCGCTTCTCGGAAAAATCCGCAAAAATAAGAAAAGACATAGCCGAATTTTCTCGCAAGTTATGTAAAACGCTTCGTCGAAAAACGACTCTAACCGTGTTGTGCACAAATGCCATTCGGCGAGCCACTAGGCGGGGTGACACGTGTCACCCTCCTATTGGCCCAAAATAAAACATCTTAGAAAATATCCATAATGGCCAAAATCTCAAAACAAAGTGGGCCACAAAGCGTAAATTTCTCGTGGGCCCACGTGACCATTTTCAAAATAAAATTCCATAATTCTCTAATATTCAGAAGTCCGAATACCAAATCTGGGAATCCAATTCCATTAACGAACTTTTTCCTTCACAAAGGAAACTTTTCCGTGGAAAAATCGCCTCTTTCTTCCTTTCCAATCTTTCTGTCGTATTCTCGTACGTACGTCCTCGCATACATACCCTAGAACTACGGGGTATAACAACATCAACCGGCTAGCCGATAAGGCCGCCTTTCGTAACATATACATAATACAAAATTAAAACAGCACATCTATGTTCTTACAAACCCAATCCACAAATGTGACTACTGACCTCTAAGAATAACAACTTTGGCGGGATGGGGCCCGCCATACCCCTGAATGTACAACAACCGACAATACAGGATAAGCCTCCGAATAAAGAAGCTTCTCAACAAACCGAACGGTGATCCTAAGAGTGAGGATCAACAACTCAGACTTCTCACGGCGTGAGCACGAAGGAGGTCGGTGCACATGTACCAAATATGTGGAAATCAGCGTAGTGAAATCATAAGTCTAAAATAAAGCGGAGACATGTATGATAACTCATATAACGATTACCGTGCCTTACTAACAATGAGTAAACAAGAGTATACTTTCGCATAAAAATAGGAGGCTCATGATCAGCAGGCCACCCGCCCGCAGATTATTAAGCAATCCTACTCACGGGACTATATCACCCGCAAGGGTCGTATGGACCGCATGAGGTATTCCTCGCATAGATCAGATCCGCCCGCATAGGTCGTGTAGACCGCATAAGGTATTCTCGCATAGGATCGTCCGGTCGCACGGGAATTGCTTCCCGCGTAAGCCCTTTCGGACCGCATGAGGTATTCTCGCATCACGGGTAGCAAATCCATGGAATATGCAATGCCACAATGTCACGACCCGTTAGGGGCGTGGATCGTGCCTCAGGGGCACCAAGTAGTCATACATCGAGTAATCAGGAAACATAAAGCAAGACATGAAACGCTTTATAAAACAAGACCTGACATGTGAGAAAACATCGCTTTCTAAGATATATATATAATCATGTTTTAGCGATTACATCCGACATCGCATAACATGACTCTGCACTTAAGGAAATATACAACTATGGCGGGACGGGGCCCCGCCATACCCCGATCACAAAACTATCTACAATGTGGAGATCATACCAAAAGTAGAGCCTCGGAAGAGATGGAGCTCGACACCAACGTAGAGATCCTAAGGATGCGGATCTAGCACACCTTGCCCACCGCGGCATGAACGGCACCCGAAGGAGGAGGTCGAGACAACAGTACTAAGTATGCGGCGTAAAGTACTTAAATGAAAACATATCATTTTTAAAACCGGTTTACAAATATGTGTGAAACAACCAGAAACCGCATATAGTGCCACATCACAAACAAGAGCAACAATAGGTAATCGAATACGTCTTGTCTAGGCTGCGAATGATCGAAACAGGCCACTCGCCACATCCTCATTCTGCAAGCCTAATCCTCGACTCCGAGTCCGCATAGGCCACTCGCGTGGGCGCATGAGGTATAACCCGCGTCGAGGGTAGCTACTCCTCGGCATCGCCCGGACTCATTGTCCGCGTAGGCCACATAGACCGCGTGAGGCATAACCCGCATACTAACTCCGGAACTCGTAGCTCCGCATAGGCCCCTGGACCCGCATGAGGTATTCTCGAATCATGGTCCTGCATCCGCTGAGTCTACCGCGTGGAGGGCATCTTAACCCCCGGTATCATCTCAAGAGGTGAGTGATAGTATACTAACATAACAACTTATCTTTAAGTAACATAAGCATAACAAGGATACTCACCTATACAAACGTTACAAGATACTAACACACATAGCATCATATCATGTCTACCTATCAAACCATCTTATTATTCTTTTCACAATATAAGTCCATTTATAAACACATAGGCAAACTTGTTTCTTTTCTCAATCTTAAGTGGTTATACTTACTTCCCATAAAGCTAGTATAACTCTTAAGCTTCGCTTAAAAACCAATTAGTTCTCTTACATAATAAATGGTTCAAGTAGTCCTTTGAAATGTTTCGGTTCTTTATTATTCGTGCTTAAGCTGTGAGGCATTCTGCACGTATTATTCGAGCTTAAGCGTGAGGCATTGCCGTAAGTATTATTCGATTAACACATGTACGCGTCACCGTACTATATACATATTGTAAAATATCATGCTTTAGGAAGAATCACATACCTTCTCGTGAAATCCACACAAGTCGAGTATGTCGCGCAGAGAATCAACTATAATAGTCACGAATATCTATCAAAGTCTAGACTATTCTGTAGGTCATTCTAAACAGAGGGTCCTCAATTCTACGGAAAGTCGGGCAGCACAACCCTACGGTGAGCTATATAAGTTCATGTGAAAACAATCTATGTAAATGCAGATTCGTATATTCTTCTTTTATACCCTTCTAAGGTGTTACAGTTCAATTCTATTCCTTAATAACCTTCTAAGTATTTATACTTATTCTTATTCTACAACAGTAAGTATTCTCTAATTCAAAGAGGGTTAGGATTAGTTACCTCAGTAAGCCCAATAATATCCTAGAAAAGTCGCGCTGAGCAAGGTTTTGCTCTAAGTTGTATGCTCAGAAACCTTAGAAGTTCTTCACAACTTCTACTAAGTACTAAGGTATTTGGGCTAGGGTATTTTGGGCATTATAACAATACAAGAAGGCAACTTTTCTACCAAGGGAGGGGTAGGTTTCGGCCAGGCTAGGGTGGGGTAGCCTCGGCAAGCTTCTCGAGGGAGGGGGTGTGTTGGACTAATTGCTTACAAAGGGAGAGGGAAGGATTTTTAGACTTGGAAAGCTTTTGTGGATGAAGAACTCTTCATCTCAAGAGGGTATTTATAGGTCAAGACATGTGCCAACCAATGGCCAAGATTTAGCCAAGTGCTAGGCAAGTGTAAGGTCAAGATTAGGGCAAGTGTACCTAGCCAACTTGCACACAAAATATCTAACCAACTTTATGACAAGGATGGTCATCCATTTGGCCCTATTGCGTGACAAGTCCACCAACGAGAGGGTGGCAAATGTCGCCCTCTCATGGGTCCAATGTGTTACGTCGCTCGGAAAAATCCGCTAAAATTCGAACTGTCATAGCCGAATTTATCCTACGAAAGGTGGAAACGTTTCGTCGGAAAACCGTTAAGCTTTGTGAGTTGTGCCTAAAAATCGTCAAGGCCTAACTTTAAGACCAAACTTTTTGACGTATTCCTTTACGTACATACTGAAATACGGTATAACATTCTCCTCTTAGAAACATTCGTCGAATGTTCCTTCCCAAGACAGGATAACGATAAGGTTCTTCAAAACTTAAACGGTTTGCAAAAGCCACACGGCCATAAACAACACTTAGGCATAAACGATAATGAAGATTTACAAGTAGGAAAGTGAATTACGGAGGGTGGGGAACAGTGAGGATATACGCCTCATGTCCTCGGCTTCCCACGTCATCTCCTCCGAGCTCGTTCGCCACAAGACTTTGTGGAAGCCACGCCCTTCGCTCGCAGACGCCTAACCCGACGATCGATTATCGCTATGGGAATCTCCTCATACGATAATCCCTCACACCGGACATCGTCAATCGGATGTACTCTAGATGGATCCGATACATCTCTCAAGATAGAAACGTGAAACACCGGATGCGCGCCTCGGACGGACGGCGATCCAACTCATAAACGCGCCTACCTCGCGGATAATCTGAAACGGCCCAATGTACCTTGGTGAGTTTCCCTTCTTCCGAATCTCATCACACCCTTCGTGGGTGACACCTTCAGAAAACCTAATCATCAATCGCAAACTCGGATGTCGACAGCGATGATCTGCATCGACTTCCGACTCAGCCGTCGATAGCCGCCTCGGATAAGCTTCACCTTATCCGCACTGCGCAAATCTGGTCCCACTAGCCGCACCTCGCCCACCTCGAACCAACCTATAGGCGATCGCACTTCCTCCCATACAAGGCCTCATAGGCGCCATCCGAATCTGAGTGGTAGCTATTATTATCGCGAACTCAACTAGAGGCAAATGATCCTCCCAACTACCACGAAGTCAATAACACGGGCTCGCAGATATCCTCGAGAGTGCGGATAGTGCGCTCTGCTGTCCGTGCTCGTGGATGAAATGCGGTACTCGAGCTCACTGCGTCCTAAACCTCTGGAAGGACCTCCAGTTGGCGTGGCGGGCTCCTGCATGCGATATGATCGGGTAGGGACTCCATGCGATCGGCGATCTCGGATGTAAAGTCCGCATAATCCTCAGAAAAAAAGTCACTGACGGAAGAAAGTGGGCTGATTTTCGACCGCCGACGATAACCCATATAGAATCATGTCTCCTCCGAGTGCGAGGTAATCCCGTGATGAAGTCCATGTTGATTACCTCCCACTTCCAGTCGGGATCTCTATCGCTGTAACAAACCACCGTGTCTCGGTGCTCTACCTTCACCGCGACAACGGGCGCGAGCTACGAACTCGCAACGTCCTCTTCAAGCCATCCCACCAATACACGTATCTAAGGTCGTGGTACATCTTGGTCGACCGGATGGATAGTAATGCTACCGTGTGCTTCCCAAGAACTCGCTGAAGTCACGAAACATCTGGAACACACAACTCGCCCTCAAACCTTAGCACCCATCTTGCTACCTCAGGACCCTTGCCCTCACGAAGAGTCAGATCACGATATCGAATCAAAGTGGATCCTCGAATTTGCCTCTTCACCTCCTCAACGATGGAAGACTCGGCAACCTCACGAACTCTAACCCCATTGCTATCAGAATCAATCAAACGGACACCAAGGCTCGCTAACTGGTGCAAATTACGAACCATGTCCCTTCTCTCTGGCACATCGATAGGCTCCCATCGACCTACGACTAAGGGCATACGCCACAACGTTGGCCTTGCGGGTAGTGCAGATGTCACATCGTAATCCTTAAGCAACTCTAACCACCGTCTCCGTGTAAGTTCGGCTCCTCTGTCAAGATATCTTGGAGGCTCTTGTGGTCTGTAAAAATATCCACGTGAACCCCATACAAATAGTGCCTCCAGATCTTCAAAGCGTGAATCACCGCTGCCAGCTCCAAATCATGGGTGGGGTAGTTCCTCTCGTGTTTCTTCAGCTGTCGGGATGCATATGCTATAACTCTGCCATGCTGCATCAACACATCCCAACCCGATGCACGCGATCACAATACACGACATAACCATCCGGACCTGCGGAAGAGTAAGAACGGGCGGTCGTCGCCTCTTTCAAAGAATCGAAACCCGCCACAAGCATCGGTCCATCAAACTTGCGCCTTCGAGTCGGCTAGTCAATGGTGCGTAGATAGAAGCAAACTTCTCCACGAACCGCCGATAATACCTGCAAGGCCCGAAACTGCGAACCTCAGCCGGAGTAGTAGGTCTAGGCCAAGTCTGGCTGCGCCGATCTTGGCGTATCAACTCGAATGCCATCACCCGGCAATATGCCCCAAAACGCCAAGTTAACCAAAACTCACATTTGGAAAACTTGGCGTACAACTGCTGGTCTCGAGAAGCTGTCGGCCACGATCGCCAAATGCTCGCATGCTCTGCTCTGGCGAGAATAAACCAAGATATCATCAATGAACACTATCACAAGCGTGTCCAAAATGGTTTGAACACTCGGTTCATCAAATCCATGAATACCGCCGGAGCATTGGTCAACCCAAAGACATGACCACGAACTCATAATGCGTCTGGTCGAATGCACCCTAAGGACATCCACTTCTCGACTCGCACTGATGATAGCGATCGCAGATCAATCTTGGAGAAACATCTCGCACTCGCAATCGGTCGAACAAATCATCAATCCTAGGAAGGGTATCTGTTCTTAATGGTCACCTTGTTCATTTGCACATGTCGACACACATGCAGCGTCCGTCCTTCTTCTTCACGAACAATACCGCGCTCCCGGGGAGAAACACTAGGCCTAATGAAGCCGCTTCTCTAGCAAATCCCTAAGCTGATCCTTCAACTCTCTCAACTCGGCAGTGCCATTACGTATGGCGGAATGGAAATAGGCCGAGTATCCGCAACACATCTATACAAAACTCGATCTCACTCTCGGGAGGATACGGGAGGTCATCCGAAACACGTCGGGAACTTCGTGACTCATCGAATCGACGGAAAATCTGGTACGCGACTTCAGTATCAACCACGAACGAGATGGTAGATATACCCGCCTGCACCATCTTCCTAGCCTTGAGGTAGAAATAAACCTACCCCCGGCGTCACCGTGCTCCTCCCACTCGACAACGGCTCGCCTCAGAAAGCGAACCGTACTATTCTCTCTGCGGTCTACATTGGCGTAGCGAGGAAGCTAGCCAATCCATCCCGTGATCACGTCGAAGTCAATCATCTCCAACTCTATCAAGTCGGCGGTCGGCGACGTAAATGATCACAGGACAAGCTCTATATACGCCGAGCTACCGCGAATCACCCATCGCGTAGCTACCTCGAAAGGGTCTATGGACTCGAGCTCTATCCCTATCCTACTAGCAACAAGGGAGATATATGGGGCCAGTAGAACCGGATCTATCAAAGCATACATATCAAACCCAGGCGATAAGGTACTGGCGACATCGGTGAGGCCTCACGATCTGTCGGTGGACAAAGCATAAATGCGGTTCGAGGACGCTAGAAGCTGGGACGAGCCACGGCTCTGCGCGACCTGGCGACCCGTGAGCACCACGCCTCGGGCGAGTAATCGTAGGAGATGATGAAGCGACAGCGAGAACTGAAGGTGAGCCTACCACTGTGCCCCGGTCGGACGGTCCTCGCAAAGTGACCTGCAGCCTGGCCCAGTAACAAGATCCAAAAGTAGTACCACACTTCCGTAATGGGATCTACCGCGTCGGCCTGCGGGGTGGTCGATCGGCGATACCTCTGCTACCACGGGCGTCGAAGCCACAGGGCCCAGTCCGCCCTCAGCGTGGGCATGTGAGGGCGGTGCGAGTGCTCTGTCCGGGCGTGGTGCGAATCTAGGCTGCTGCTTGAGGCCGCCCACCACGATAACTACGGAAGACCCTCCGTCCCGGCCTTCTTCTGCTGTCATCCACTCGTCGACCTCTGCGCTCGCCGCATCGAGGCGTGAGCTGCGTGCGGTAATGTCCATACCGGTGGAGAGAAACCCCCATACATGACTTCGGCCATATAGTCGTCTAGCGGTGACATAGCGGTGCACCTATCCTCCATATCTGCTGCAATCTTTGGGACATATCGAGCCAATGAATCAAACTCGACATTGTACTCACGACGGTCGTCTCTGCGCCTCGATGGTAAAAATCTATCGGCCGCGCCCTCATGCAAATCGTGGAGGCAAGAAGTGAGTGAGAAAGCCTCGAGAACTCATCCCAGTAGGCGGGACGCGTGCTCTCCCGGGATAACTCCCGTGAATCAAACCAATCGATTGCGGTATCACGCGACTATGTGACCAAAGATCACGGACTCGGTCTCGGCATACGATCGCTCTCAAAATCCTCTGAAGGCGGCGGATGAACTCCTGCGGATCATCCTCCCTCGATCCATAAAACTCCGGTGACTCTGGCTCAAAAAGTCTCGTAGCCTCAAACTCTCTGCACTCGGGTTAACAACGTGCGGCCGATTTGGGTAGGCTGGGCTGCGCGTCCGGCCTCTCCTCGTGTCGGGCCACAACTTTAGCCAAAATGGGCCATCTCGCGTACCCTAACTCCTCCGCCCGGTGTGGGACGGGAGGTGTGGGTCTTGTGGTCTCTTTGGGGCGGCGTCATAGAACTCGCCGTCTGCGGTATAGGCGGGCACGAGCCCTCGTGACTCTGGGTGTCACGCTGGCGACTCCTCACGCCGCTTTGCCGCGGGCGGGTTGCCTTACGTGGAGGCATAGCTATTACAGGAAAGGAATACGTTAGAGGGTCCAACCTATAACACGACTCTAAAGCACGATCTCGGAATGAGAAGAGCGAAACCAATCCTAAATATCCTATAGCCTCACGATTATTGGTGTGGTGCGCAACACGATAATCAAGACTCTACTAGATACGGTGCATAGACACTTTCAGAGGATTAAGCGCTCGATACCACTTTTGTCACGACCCGTTCGGGGCGTGATCGTGCCTTACCGGCACCCAAGTAGTCATACATCAGTAATCACGGAAACATAAAGCAAGACATGAAACGATTTATAAAACAAGACCACAGTTATGTGAGAAAACATCGCCTTTCGGCGTATATATATAATCATGTTTTAGCGATTACATCCGACCTTTGTACAACATGACTACAGACCTCTAGGAAATATACAACTATGGCGGGACGGGGCCCGCCATACCTGTATGCAAAAACTATCTACAACAGGAGATCATACAAAAGTAGAGCCTCGGAAGAGATGGAGCTCACGACACCAACGTAGAGATCCTAAGGATGCGGATCTAGCACACCTTGCCGCCTGCGGCATGAGCGGCGCGGCGAGTCGATTACAACAGTACTAAGTATGCGAAATCAGAAAGTACTTAAATGAAAACATATCATTTTAAAACCGGTTTACAAATATGTGTGAAACAACCGAGAAACGCGCATAGTGCCCATCACAAACAAGAGCAACAATAGGTAAGCGTAATACGTCTTGTCTAGGCTGCGAATGATCAAGCAGAGCCACTCGCCCACATCCTCATTCTGCAAGCCTAATCACGGACTCGAGTCGCGTGGGCCTTCGCGTGGGCGCGTGAGTATAACCCCGCGTCGAGGGTGCTACTCCTCGGCGTAAATCACAGACTCATTGTCGCGTGGCCACATAGACCGCGTGAGGCATAACCCCGCATACTAACACGGAACTCTCTCGTAGCTCCGCATAGGCCCCACTGGACCGCATGAGGTATTCTCGAATCATGGTCCCGGACACTTTGAGTCTACCCGCGTCGGAGGCGACAACCCCGGTATCATCTCAAGAGGTGAGTGATAGTATACTAACATAACAACTTATCTTTAAGTAACATAAGCATAACAAGGATACTCACCTATACAAGCGTTACAAGATACTAACACACGTAGCATCATATCATGTCTACCTATCAAACCATCTTATTATTCTTTTCACAATATAAGTCATTTATAAACACATAGGCAAACTTGTTTCTTTTCTCAATCTTAAGTGGTTATACTTACTTCCCATAAAGCTAGTATAACTCTTAAGCTTACGTTTAAAAACCAATTAGTTCTCTTACATTAATAAATGGTTGATAGTCCTTTTGAAATGTTTTTGATTCTTTATTATTCGTGCTTAAGCGTGAGGCATTCTTGTGCGTATTATTCGGGCTTAAGCGTGAGGCATTGCCGTAAGTATTATTCAGTTAACACGTATGCGTCTACCGTACTATATACATATTGTAAAATATCATGCTTTAGGAAGAATCACATACCTTACCGTGAAATCCACCGCCAAGTCGAGTATGTCGCGCAGAGAATCGACTATAATAGTCACGAGATATCTATCAAAGTCTAGACTATTCGTAGGTCATTCTAAGCAGAGGGTCCTCAATTCTACGGAAAGTCGGGCAGCACAACCCTACCGGTGAGCTATATAAGTCTCTTTGTGAAAACGATCACATGTAAATGCGATTCGTATATTCTTCTTTTATACCGCTTCTAAGGTGTTACAGTTCAATTCTATTCCTTAATAACCTTCTAAGTATTTATACTTATTCTTATTCTACAACATTAAGTATTCTACAATTCAAAGAGGGTTAGGATTAGTTACCTCGGTAAGCCCGATAATATCCTAGAAAAGTCGCTGAGCAAGGTTTTGCTCACAAGTTGTATGCTCCAGAAACCTTAGAAGTTCTTCACAACTTCTACTAAGTACTAAGGTATTTGGGCTAGGGTATTTTGGGCATTATAACAATACAAGAAGGCAACTTTTCTACCAAGGGAGGGTAGGTTTCGGCTAGGCTAGGGGTGGGGTAGCCTCGGCCAAGCTTCTCGAGGGAGGGTGTGTTGGACGAATTGCTTACAAAGGGAGAGGAAGGATTTTTAGACTTGGAAAGCTTTTGTGGATGAAGAACTCTTCATCTCAAGAGGTATTTATAGGTCAAGACATGGCCAACCAATGGCCAAGATTTAGCCAAGTGCTAGGCAAGTGTAAGGTCAAGATTAGGGCAAGTGTACCTAGCCAACTTGCACACAAAATATCTAACCAACTTTATGACAAGGATGGTCATCCATTTGGCCCTATTGCCGTGACAAGTCCACCAATGAGAGAGGGTGGCAAATGTCGCCCTCTCATTGGTCCAAAGTGTTCGTCTCTCGGAAAAATCCAAAAATTAGAAATGACATAGCGAATTTATCCTCGAAAGTCGTGGAAACGTTTAGTGGAAAACCGTTAAGCTTTGTGAGTTGTGCCTAAAAATCGTCAAGGCCTAACTTTAAGACCAAACTTTTTGTACGTATTCCTTTACGTACATACTCTGGAAATACGGGGTATAACACACAAACCCGGGGAATGACCCCGTAATGCACAATATATCACTAGCACAACCGACTATCATACATAACATAAGCACTACCGACTTATCATACATAACATAAACACTACCGGCTTATCATACATTACATAAGCAAGTTAAGAAATCCCCCTAACTTCTTATTAGTCTTATTCATATGCACTCTCATTTTAGTTTACTTAAGGCACTAACATGTCATTATAAAATCCGGGGATTTAACCCAGTACTACGTCTTCTATTCTTTTAAAATGACTCTTTTCATATAAAACTTCCAAGATACTAATAACCGTAGTATCAAGTCATAACTACTTTTCAAGACAAGTCACAATACCTTTTAGAAATACATTTATAGGCTTCTAAATCAAGTGACTTCTTTCTTTTAAAACTTTAAGCAATTGATGCCTTTAAATCGATTTTCCTTTCATTATTTCAAGTCATTTATCATACTTAAATTACTTAGAGTAAACCACTCTTTTTAACTTTCCATAAAGCTATTATAACCAACTTCCCATAAAGCCGTTATACTAGCTTTATACTTTAGAAACTTACATTATTCTTTGTAACCGAGAGACTTAAACTTTCCAAACAAAACAAGTGTCAAATACTTTCAAAAATACTTTAAGTCTCTTAACATTTAGAAAGTAAGATATCCTTAATATTTTAAACAAGTGAGTTAATTCCCTAACTCAACCAACTTGGACATTCTTATAATAAGCCAAGGATATCAAAGGAACTAAATTCGTCAAAACCTCGTACGTCCACCGTACTATATACTTACAACTATTCATGCTCAAGAGATATGAAAGTTCCACATACCTCTTCGGTTCAATCCACTTGCCAAGTCCAATATGTCATACGTAGTATGTCAACCTATAATGACCATAGTATGTCTATTAACTTCTTACTTCAAACGTAGAATATTCCAAGTGCAAAGCTACTAAATTCTACGGAAAATCGGACAACACTTCCTTTGTTTCTACATACTTTGCCACCTTTTTCAAGGCCGAATTCAATAACCAAACACGCCACATTTAAGGCTCAACAATGTAGTTAACGATAGGGGATTACACGCCTACAAGACGTGTATAATTCCGCCACAATTGATATCAAACAAGTCAATACAATGTCCATTTGGCAAATTAGGGACAACAATACAAATTCGTTTCCAATCCCTTTTCAATCCAAGTGGTTTAATATAACATGTTTGTTACACCCCGTAGTTCCAGGGTATGTATGTGAGGACATACATACGAGAATACGACAGTAATATTGGAAAGAAAGAAAGGTGTGATTGTTCGACGGAAAAGTTTCCGGGTTTTGTGAGGAAAAAGGTTCGTTAATGGGAATTGGATTCCCAGATTTGGTATTCGGACTTTTTGGAATATTTAAGAATTATGGAATTATATTTCCGGAATGGGTCACGTGGGGCCCACAGGAGGAATATACGGTTTGTGGGGCCCACTTTATTTTCAGATTTTTGGCATTACGGATATTTTTCGGAAGATGAAATATTTTGGACCAATAGGAGGGCGACATGTGTCACCCCTAGGTGGCAAGGTTGGACGAATTGGTGGACTAGTGTGTACGTTTTCTCGTGAAAAGGCCATAAACATTTGGTCAAAGTCTTGAAGATATTTTGTGTAGTAGATAGATAAGTGAGACCAGCACACACATGGCTAAATCTAGACCTCACACTTGCTATGATCTTAACCCTTGATTCCTCTATAAATACCCCCCTAGTTCAAGACTTCATATCATCCCACACTTAGATTTTCCAAGGCAAAACTCCCTCCCTTTCCTTTGTAGTTCTCGGCTTTGCCTTGATTTCTTGACCAAAAGTTGTCCAAAAATTCTTAAAGTTTTAAGTGTTCTTCCTTAGAGTGTTAGGAAGATTGTGTACCAAGAGTTGGAAAATATTTCACACCCCTAGCCCCTAAAACTACCCCTTGGCCGAAACTTGCCACATTTAAAGCCTAAGTGTTCTTCACTTTTTGGAGTTGAAGTGTTAAGAGAAGTTGTTTAGAAACTTCTAAGGGTTGCTTGGAGCGGGTTGGAGCGTAAGGATTTGGAGCTAAACGTTGCTCAGGATCGACTTATAATCTTGGATAATTTTGGGCTCATCGAGGTAATTATCTTTGTCCCCCTATTGTAATTGGATATTACATGTTGTAGTAATGTATAGTTGAGTATACTATATGTAGAATGAATATGGATAAGAATTGAACTGTATTTACATTGGTATATTCTGATAAACTTGTAGTATTATTGTGGGGCGATGTTGTACACGTCCAGGTTAGGCGTGTAACCCAGTGGAGTTGTTGGCTTGGTAGCGGGCCTTGATAGAGGAGGAGATTTATGTGGTTACGGGCGGGGAGGTCTTTGCGAATTTTCCGTAGAATAAGGAATCTTGTATTTAGAATATTCTACGAAGATATCTAGAAGTTGATAGACATTTTATGTCCATTATAGGTGGAAGTACTACGAGTAGCGTATTCTACTTGAAGGATGGAAAAGGCTAGCAGAGTGATAGTACTTTGGAGCGTTTTGCTAATTGTCGATAATCATCGCGAGGTATGTGAACCTCTTCCTATCTTTTCTGTGCTACCGCGTCTCTTGTTGGAGGGCCGGCTATCTGGTTGATTGATGGACATACTGACACGATGGGTGGCCCACGGGTATGCTTCCAATATGAGTGTTATTCAGTTATTTGCTTTGGACATACTGACACGATGAGTGGCCCACGAGTATGCTTCCACTATGATTGTTATCTTGTTATTTCCTTTTGGACATACTGACATGATGGGTGGCCCACGGGTATGCTTCCATTATGAGTGTTATTCTGTTATTTGCTTTGGACATACTGACACGATGGGTGGTCCACGAGTATGCTTCCATTATGATTGTTATCTTATTATTTCCTTTGGACATCACGACACGATGGGTGGCCGGGTATGCTTCCATTAGGTTGGTTCCATGGACATGCTTATCACAGGAGTAAGATCTTGGAGGCGTGCGGCCGTTGTCGAGTTAAATTCGGGTTATATTTGAGTGATGACTTTACTGGCGTGAGTCACGACTTGACATATTTGCTAATATATATTGTGATCGTAGTTTGGTTATCATACATGTCTCTATTTTATATAGACTATTATGATTTCATTTCTGATATTTTGATTTCACATAATTGGTACTGTTATCGACCTCGCCCGGAAGTGCGTTCATCTGCATGAGTAGAGGTACACCGGTTGTTGATCCTCGCTCATAGGATCACAGTTCAGCGTTTTGGGAAGCTCCGTTTCTCCGGAGGCTTATCTTTTGGTATGATTCCCTGAGTTTGTAGGTTCCTGTACATACAGGGGTATGGCGGGGCCCTGTCCCGTCATAGTTGTTATAAAATTCGTAGAGGTTTGTAGTACTGTTGTGGGCAGGGTTTGTAAGGGATTTAACTGTTCAATTTTGATTTATATATACAGGAAGGTAACCGTTTTGGTTAGCCTATTGCTTATTTTATGTCTTGTTCATGTTTAAGTTTTTATTTCCACTGATTTTCTCTGATGTTGTATCACTAGGGTGCCCAGGGTAAGGCACATGTCGCGGACCCGAGGTCGGGTCGTGACAAAAGTGGTATCAGAGCAGTTAATCCTCGGAAAGTGTCTACAGACCGTGTCCAGTAGAGTCTTGATTATCGGTGTGTTGTGTGCACATCTATAATCGAAGGCTACAGGATATTTAGGATTGGTTTCCATTCTTCTCATTCTGAGATCGTGCCTTAGATCTGTGTTATGAGTTGGAATCCCTCTGACGTATTCTCATGTACCAGTTATGCCTCCGCGCAAGACAACCAGGGCCCAGAAGGGCAAGGCGGCGAAGGAGGCTGAGTAGAGCACGAGAGGGTTATATGGGCACGAGCCAGTCTTTACACGAGGTGGTGCTGCGACGGCGAATTCCACGATGCCGCCCGGCCAGCGAGTTTAGAAGCGGCGGCGGTAGCTGCGAGGCCACGATATCCGAGCCTCGGTCCCACGGCCGAGAATAGAGGATATGGGTTACGAGGAGATGACCGATTACTAGTTAGGTTTATGGAGAGACTTGAGGGCAGGCGGGGCGGTGGTGCCGTGGTGCACCCAGGCCGATAGTTGGAGACGGGACTTCTTGAGTTGTAGTCCACTGAGTTCTACGGGTGAGGCACGAGGATGATCGCGGGAGTTCATCCGGCGATTCTGACGGATCGTAAGTGATCGAGGCTTGGAGACCGAGTCGGTGGTCTTAGGTTCGCGTCATTTGCGTGATCTGCGATCGTGGTTTGGTCGTGGGAGCTGTCGGGAGCATGCGCCTCGGTATTTGGGGCGAGTTCTCGGAGGCATTTCTCGGCAATTTCTTGCCTCCGCGAATGAGGAAACGCAGCGGACAGATTTACGATCTTTGAGGCGAGAGGCGTGCGGTTCGGAGTACAACGTGGAGTTCGACTTCGTTGGCTCGATATGTCCCTGCGTTAGTGGCAAGTATGGAGGGCGAGTGCACCGCTACGTCCGCGGGCTTGATGACTACTTGGCGAAGCTTGCTGCGGTGTAGCTCTTGGTGGGCATGTACATTGCGTATCTGAGCTTATGCACGAGGATGGAGGCGTAGAGGCCGGCGTAGGGACCGTGATCGGCATAAGAGGCGAGCGGCGGTCGCTGGTAACTTCGAGCGAGCGACCTCGCGGCCGAATATATACCTCATCCGGTTGAGTGGTCCTCCACGATCTTGAGCGTCGAGGATTGAGGCGGTCGGGCTCGAGTTTCAATTTTCGGGAAGCGGTGTGCTTGGATGAAGCCACCCCTACCGTTGTGGCCGTTGTGGCGAGCTCCATTATGAAGTCTGTGCTAGTTTGGGAGTTTGTTTTACATGCGTGGCGAGGGCCATTTGCGAAACTGTCCGGCCGGAGTGGCACTAGTGGGATAGCACTGACTACGGGATCGATTGCGGGTTCTTCACCTTCCATAGCTAGGCGGGATGTTCATACCGTGAGCCACGGCGAGTCGCGGTGGAAGCTCTCGATTTTAGCGGTCCTTTGAACCGCCTATTTGATTTTCCGGTATATCCTTAACCTCAGAGACTAGTTTGTTTTGATGTTATGATGATGTGTTTAGTATTATGTTTGGTTGGATTGTGGTAAAATATGAGTTAGAAGCACAGTTAGAAAAAGGGTAAATGCAGGGATGAGACAATTGTGAACCTTAGAATTTTTGTGATTGAGACCTTAGATGTAAGGCCGTCTTGAGTAAAAGACTTTGTTAATCTTTGTCGGAGTGCATAGTATACGTGGAGTTTGTGTGATAATTCTATGGGTAGTTTGAGATAGAAGTGGTAGCTTTCATGGCGTGAATTAGTAAGATTGTTCGGATCGGGAGCGAGAGAGTTTAGCGCGATAGCGGTCGGGTTGAGGCGGATCGCGGGTCAACCCGCGGCCGGAATGAGGTGGGGTCAGTTCGAGGTGGTCCCGGTGGTAGGATCACGGTGCAAGGCCCAAGTTTAGGTAACCGTTGTACAAGTTCGTGGATCGTTAGACGAGTCGGATCGTGAAAGGCGGAAGGGCCTTAAAGGAATTTGAGGCTAGAAAAATGACCAAGTTTGGAGGTAGTGACTCGAGTTTTGAAGCGAGGCGATGGCTAGATGCAGTGCGTGTACTAGAGAGTTAGGGTGTGCGAGAAGGGTATGAGTAAGGAAAGGAGTGAACATGTGTTAACAGAATAAAAGAGATCATTTTGTTGTGAAGTGAAGATGCGAAGGGAGTATCCTTTAGACCATATGTGGAAGCTTTTGTAATGTTAAAGGTGATTTCTCGTTGGCTTGGATTTGAGTTGTTGCGTGTGTGTTATATTATGGCAATATGGGGCATAGTTGGTTTCGTAAGTATAGTAGTGAAGACTATACCGACGCATGTACAATTG
This sequence comes from Przewalskia tangutica, assembly GCA_029844215.1. NCBI lineage: Eukaryota > Viridiplantae > Streptophyta > Magnoliopsida > Solanales > Solanaceae > Przewalskia > Przewalskia tangutica. Next base: position 82,457,394 of record CM056720.1, on the reverse strand, counting down.
GAGACTTAGAAGGAACATTCGGGACGAATGTTTCTAAGGGGGGAAGAATGTTACACCCCGTAGTTCCAGGGTATGTATGTGAGGACATACGTACGAGAATACGACAGTAATATTGGAAAAAAAGAAAGGTGTGATTTTTCGGAAAAGTTTAGGGTTTTGTGAGGAAAAAGGTTCGTTAATGGGAATTGGATTCCCAGTTTGGTATTCGGACTTTTGGAATATTTAAGAATTATGGAATTATATTTCGGAATGGGTCACGTGGGGCCACGGGGAGAATTACGGTTTGTGGGGCCCACTTTATTTTGGATTTTTGGCATTACGAATATTTTTGGAAGATGAAATATTTTGGACCAATAGGAGGCGACATGTGCCACCACAGGTGGCAAGGTTGGACAATTGGTGGACTAGTGTGTACGTTTTCTCGTGAAAAAGCCCATAAACATTTGGTCAAAGTTTTGAAGATATTTTGTGTAGTAGATAGATAAGTGGGACCCACACACACATGGCTAAATCTAGACCTCACACTTTATGATCTTAACCCTTGATTCCTCTATAAATACCCCCTAGTTCAAGACTTCATATCATCCACACTTAGATTTTCCAAGGCAAAACTCCTCACTTTCCTTTGTAGTTCTCGGCTTTGCCTTGATTTCTTGACCAAAAGTTGTCCAAAATTCTTAAAGTTTTAAGTGTTCTTCAGAGTGTTAGGAAGATTGTGTACCAAGAGTTGGAAAATATTTCACACCACAGCCACAAAACTACCCTTGGCGAAACTTGCCACATTTAAAGCCTAAGTGTTCTTCACTTTTTGGAGTCGAAGTGTTAAGAAGTTGTTTAGAAACTTCTAAGGGTTGCTTGGAGCGGGTTGGAGCATAAGGATTTGGAGCTAAACGTTGCTCAGGATCGACTTATAATCTTGGATAATTTTGGGCTCATCGAGGTAATTATCTTTGTCCCCCTATTGTAATTGGATATTACATGTTGTAGTAATGTATAGTTGAGTATACTATATGTAGAATGAATATGGATAAGAATTGAGCTTGTATTTACATTGGTGTATTCTGATGAACTTGTAGTATTATTGTGGGGCAGTGTTGTACATGTCCGGTTAGACGTGTAACCCCCATAGGAGTTGTTGGCTTGGTAGCGGGCCTTGATAGAGGAGGAGATTTATGTGGTTACGGGGGGTGAGGTGCTGCCGAATTTTCCGTAGAATTAGGAATCTTGTATTTAGAATATTCTACGAAGATATCTAGAAGTTGATAGACATTTTATGGCCATTATAGGTGGAAGTACTACGAGTAGCGTATTCTACTTGAAGGGTGGAAAAGACTAGCAGAGTGATAGTACTTTGGAGCGTTTTGCTAATTGTCGATAATCGTCGCGAGGTATGTGAACCTCTTCCTATCTTTTCTAGCATGATTGTGTGAACTATGTAGTACGGTAGGCGTGTCGTGTGCTAAGCAATTTGATTGGTTTAAAACATAAAGTGTTATAATGACTTTATGGGAAGTTTGTTATAACAACTTTATGTAGGTAAAGAAATGGTCTGTGGTTTTTAAAAGATAGGAGACTTGACTTATAAATGACTTGATGTGAAATATTAAAGACTTGGTTTGTGTTAAAAAGTTGTGAAACCGCATTTATGATAAATGGGTAATTGAGTTTTAAAAGGAATAAGTTATATTGATTTCGGAAATGAGAATAAGTATCGAACAAACCACTGCAGTGTTAATAAAGGAAAATGTATTGACAAATAATTAATTATATTAAAACCAGTAGAAACCTCCATCTGCATAGAAGCTAAGATAAGACAAAATTGTATTACATTTCCTAGATCATGGCTGCTTTAATAAGATCATTAATAACAAGTATTGATTTTTCTTAAATTCCAAAGTAAGGAACTTGTTTTCTAAAAGAAATGATACTTGAGGAATTTGAAGTGTTTTGGTTTAAAAGAAAGGCAAAGTTTTGTCTTAAATTGGTTTAAAACATAAAGTGTTATAATAGCTTTATGGGAAGTTAGTTATAACGACTTTATGAAAACAAAAGTATGGTTTTATTATTGGATTTAAAATGGTAACTGGACTTTAAAGGGAGAAATGATTTGGTTTAAAAAGAAAGTATGAAAATTGTTTTGGTTTACTTACAAAGACAGTTACTCTATTTTTGATACTACGGGTATCGTGTGACTTTTTGTGAAAGAAATGGATCTTTTAAAGAGTTAAAATACGTAGTACCTTGGGGTTAAAACCCGAATTTGTGTTCATAAAAAGAATGTCTAAAAGTATGTTGAACTTGCCTATGCTTGTGGTGATAGCTTTTGTTGTGCAAATGTTGTGTTTACGTACTCTGGCGTCTCTTGTTGGAGGGCGGCTATCGGTTGATTGATGGACATCTTGACACGATGGGTGGCCCGGGTATCTTCCCGATATGAGTGTTATTCGGTTATTTGCTTTGGACATCTTGACACGATGAGTGGCCAGTATGCTTCCACTATGATTGTTATCTTGTTATTTCCTTTTGGACATAATGACATGATGGGTGGCCACGGGTATGCTTCCATTAAGTGTTATTACATTTATTTGCTTTGGACATCTTGACACGATGGGTGACCGAGTATCTTTCATTATGATTGTTATCTTGTTATTTCCTTTGGACATCTTGACCACGATGGGTGGCCACGGGTATGCTTCCATTAGGATGGTTCCATGGACATGCTTATCACCGAGTAGAATCTTGGGGCATCACGGTAGTTGTGCGGGTTAAATTCGGGTTATATTTGAGTGATGACTTTACGGCGTGAGTCACGACTTGACATATTTGCTAATATATATTGTGAATTGTAGTTTGGATATCATACATGTCTCTGTTTTATATAGACTATTATGATTTCATTCTGATATTTTGATTTCACATACTTGGTACTGTTGTCTTGACCTCGTTCGGAAGTGCGTTCATGCGAGTAGAGTACCGGTTGTTGATCCTCGCTCATAGGATCACGGTTCAGCGTTTTGGGAAGCTCCGTTTCTCGGAGGCTTATCTTTTGGTATGATTCCACGAGTTTGTAGGTTCTGTACATTGAGGGTATGGCGGGCCCTGTCGTCATAGTTGTTATAAAATTTGTAAGTGCAGTAATCTTGTTGTGGGCGGGGTTTGTAAGGGATTTAAGCTGTTCAATTTTGATTTATATATCTGAGGAAGATGCAGTTTTGGTTAGCCTATTGCTTATTTTATATCTTGTTCATGTTTAAGTTTTTATTTCCGCTGATGTTCTCTGATGTTGTATCACTAGGGTGCCCGGGGTAAGGCACCAGTCGCGGGCCCGAGGTCGGGTCGTCACAAAAGTGGTATCAGAGCAGTTATTCCTCGGAAAGTGTCTGAACCGTGTCGATGGAGTCTTGATTATCGGTGTTTTGTGCACCACATCTATGTCGAAGGCTACGAGATATTTAGGATTAGTTTCCATTCTTCTCATTACGAGATCGTGCCTTAGATACGTGTTATGAGTTGGACTCCCTCAGCGTATTCTCATGTACGATTATGCCTCGCGCGAAAACGGCGAGGGCCCGAAGAGGCAAGCGGCGAAGGAGGCTGCGAGTAAACGCAGATGGTTACGTGGGCACAGCCCGATCTTTACGAGGTGGTGCTGCGCGGCGGAATTCCACGATGCGCTAGCCCAGTGAGTTTAGAAGCGGCGGTAGCTGCGAGGCCACGATATCTGAGCCTCGGTCCACGGCCGGAAAAGAGGATATGGGTTCTGAGAGATGACGATTACTAGTTAGGTTTATGGCGAGACTTGAGGATGAAGCGGGGCCGGTGAATGCCGTGAGTGCACCCAGGCCGATAGTTGGAGACCGGGACTTCTTGAGTTGTAGTCCACACGAGTTCTACGGGTCGAGGCACGAGGATGATCCGCGTGATTTCATCAAGCGATTCTGGATCGTAAGTGATTAAGGCTTCGGAGACCGAGTCGGTGGTCTTAGGTTCGCATCGGCTGCGTGATACTGCAGTCGAATGGTTTGATTCGTGGGAGCTGTCCCGGGGGAGCATGCGCCTCCAGATGTTTGGGACGAGTTCTCGGAGGCATTTCTCAGCCATTTCTTGCCTCGCGAATGAGAAAAACGGCGAATAGATTTACGATCTTTGAGACAGAGAGGGCGTACGGTTCGGGAGTACAACGTGGAGTTTGACTCGTTGGCTCGATATGTCCCTGCGTTAGTGGCAAGTATGGAGGACAGAGTGCACCGCTACGTCACGGGGCTCGATGACTACTTGGCAGAGGCTTGCTCTGGTGTAGCTCTTCAGTCGGGCATGGACATTGCCCGTATCTGAGCTTATGCGAGGATGGAGAGCGTAGAGGCCGAAGCGTGAGACCATGATCAGCGTAAGAGGGCGAATAGCGAGGTCGCTGGTAACTTTGGCGGCGGCCTCCGCGATGGGCGAATATATACCTCATCCGATTGAGTGGTCCTCCGCGATCTTGAGCGTCGAGGATTTAGGAAGCGGTCGGGGCTCGAGGTTTCAGATTTTCGGGAAGCGGTGTTATCGGATGAAGCCTCCCTACCTCGTTGTGGCCAGTTGTGGTAGGCTCCATTATGAAGTCTTGCGTGCTAGTTTGGGAGTTTGTTTTACATGCGGCCGGCGAGGCCATTTCGCGGCTGTCAGGCCGGAGGTGGCACTAGTGGGATAGCACTGACTACGGGATCGATTGCGGGTTCTTCACCTTCCATAGCTAGGCGGGATGTTCATGCCGTGAGCCAGCGGAGGTCATGTGGAATCTCGATTTAGCGGTCCTTTGAACCGCCTATTTGATTTTACCGGTATATCCTTAACCTACAGAGACTAGTTTGTTTTGATGTTATGATGATGTGTTTAGTATTATGTTTGGTTGGATTGTGGTAAAATATGAGTTAGAAGCCTGGTTAGAAAAAGGGTAAGTCTGCGGATGAGACAATTGTGAACCTTAGAATTTTTGACAGTTGAGACCTTAGATGTAAGGCCGTCTTGAGTAAAAGACTTTACGGTTAATCTTTGTCGGTGCATAGTATCGTGGAGTTTTGTGTGATAATTCTCTGGGTAGTTTGAGATAGAAGTGGTAGCTTTCATGACGTGAATTAGTAAGATTATTCCGGATCGGGGAACGAGTGAGTTTGGCGCGATAGCGGGTCGTGTTGAGGCCAGATCGCGGGTCAACCCGCGGCCGGAATGAGGTGGGGTCAGTTCGAGGTGGTCCGTCGGTGGTAGGATCACGGTGCAAGGCCCAGTTTAGGTAACCGTTGTACAAGTTCGTGGATCGTTCGACGAATCGGATCGTGAAGGCGGGAAGGGCCTTAAAGGAATTTGAGGCTAGAAAAATGACCAAGTTTGGAGGTAGTGACTCGAGGTTTTGGAAAGCCCAGGCGATGGTAGATGCAGTGCGTGTACTAGAGAGTTCGGGTGTCACGAGAAGGGTATGAGTAAGGAAAGGAGTGAGCGTGTGTTAACAGAATAAAAGAGATCATTTTGTTGTGAAGTGAAGATCACGAAGGAGTATCCTTTAGACCATATGTGGAAGCTTTTGTAATGTTAGAGGTGATTTCTCGTTGGCTTGGATTTGAGTTGTTGCGCGTGTGTTATATTATGGCAATATGGGGCATAGTTGGTTTCGTAAGTATAGTAGTGAAGACTATCTGTGGCGTATACGATTGGAGACTTAGAAGGAACATTCGGGGCGAATGTTTCTAAGGGGAAGAATGTTACACCGTAGTTCGAGTATGTATGTGAGTACATACGTGCGAGAATCTGACGATAATATTGGAAAGAAAGAAAGGTGTGATTTTTTCGCGGAAAAGTTTAGGGTTTTGTGAGGAAAAAGGTTTGTTAATGGGGTGGATTCCCAGTTTGGTATTCGGACTTTTGGAATATTTAAGAATTATGGAATTATATTTAGGAATGGGTCACGTGGGCCAGCATGAGAATTTACGGTTTGTGGGGCCCACTTTATTTTTGATTTTTGGCATTCTGAATATTTTTGGAAGATGAAATATTTTGGACCAATAGGAGGCGACATGTGCCACCCCTAGGTGGAAAGGTTGGGCGAATTGGTGGACTAGTGTGTACGTTTTCTCGTAGAAAAAGCCCATAAACATTTGGTCAAAGTTTTGAAGATATTTTGTGTAGTAGATAGATAAGTGGGACCAGCACACATGGCTAAATCTAGACCTCACACTTGCTATGATCTTAACCCTTGATTCCTCTATAAATACCCCACAGTTCAAGACTTCATATCATCCCACACTTAGATTTTCCAAGGCAAACTCCTAACTTTCCTTTGTAGTTCTCGGCTTTGCCTAGATTTCTTGACCAAAAGTTGTCCAAAAATTCTTAAAGTTTTAAGTGTTCTTCCTTAGAGTGTTAGGAAGATTGTGTACCAAGAGTTGGAAAATATTTCACACCACAGCCCACAAAACTACCCTTGGCGAAACTTGCCACATTTAAAGCCTAAGTGTTCTTCACTTTTTGGAGTCGAAGTGTTAAGAGAAGTTGTTTAGAAACTTCTAAGGGTTGCTTGGAGCGGGTTGGAGCGTAAGGATTTTGTTATACCCCGTAGTTCCAGGGTATGTATGCAAGGACGTACGTACGAGAATACGACAGAAAGATTGGAAAGGAAGAAAGAGGTGAATTTTCCACGGAAAAGTTTCCGGTTTTGGTGAAGGAAAAAGGTTCGTTTATGAATTGGATTCCCAGTTTGGTATTCGGACTTCTGGAATATTAGAGAATTATGGAATTTTATTTTGAAAATGGTCACGTGGGGCCCACGGGAGAAATTCTGATTTTGTGGGGCAGCTTTGATTTTGAGATTTTGGCGTTTGGATATTTTGGAAGGCGAAATATTTTGGGCCGAATCGGGGCGACACGTGTCACCCCGTGTGGCACCTTTGGGCCGAAATATGTTTGTGCCTGACACGGTTAGAGTCGTTTTTCGGCGAAGCGTTTTCCACGACTTTCGTAGGGAATTTAGGCTATGTCATTAAGTATTTTTGCGGATTTTTCAGAGGCGGAACATTTTGGACCAGCGAGAGGCGGCACTTGGCACCTCTCATTGGTGGGCAAAGTGTGGGCGGTTTGGACGATTTGGGGAGAGCAGTGGGAGATATTTTTGGTAGATATTTTGTGTGCAAGTTGGCTAGGACACTTGGGTGAATCTTGGCCCTACACTTGCTGGGCACTTGGCTAGATCTTGGCCATTGGTTGGCCTTGGCATGCTATAAATACCCTCTCCTTTGATGAACTTCTTCATCCAAAATGCCTAAGTCTTGAGAGCCTTCCTCCCTTTCGTGAGGCCCCTTGGCAGAGTTCCCCACTAGTGGGGTAGGCGAGGTAGCCACCCCACTCGCTGTGGTGTGGCGTGGGGTACCCACTTAGCCTAGTTTGTTTTCATATAATACCCCATCTTGGTAGAAATACTCTCAAAGTATTGTTATAATGCCCAATTACCTTAGCCATATACCTTGTAGTATTCTAAGGTTATACCTTTAAAAAGCCGGTTATACTATTATACTTCCGTCGATCCAAAACCGAAACCACAGGAAAATCTCCATAGTCAGTTGGAGTATTGTGTAGAAGTTGGTTAGAACTTCTAAGGGTGGTTTAGAGCGGGTTGGGCGCTGGAGTTGGAGCTAAGCGATTGCCCGGGATCGACTTTAAACTTCGGATAATTATGGGCTTATCGAGGTAATTATCTTGTCCTGTTGTAATTGGAAATTACATGTTGTTAGATTGTATAGTAGAAGTATACTATATATAGTCTTGTGTAATTACATGGGGCTGTATTACAGTAGACTTGTGTAGTAGTGCAGTGGAGTAGAATTGTACAGTTAGGGTTAGATGTATAACCCACTGGTTGGCTTGGTAGCCAGGCCTCGTTAGAGGAGGAGGTTTCTGTTGCGGGAGAGTCTTTGCGAAATTTACGTAGAAAGTTCTCACGATGAGACCTGAATGTTAATAAAGCGCCTTGTGGCCTTATAGGTTGAAGTACTACGTGTGGCGCGTTCTACTTGGCAGGAGTAGCCGACGGCGAGTACTCGAGCATTTTGCTATTAGTCGATAATCGTCGCGGTATGTGAACCTCTTCCTATCTCTGGCATGATATGTGTGAACTATGTAGTGCGGTGAGCGTCATGTGCTAAATGTGTTTGAATGGTTTAAAACATAAAGTGTTATAACGGCTTTATGGGAAGTTGGTTATAACGACTTTATGTTAGTAAGAAAATACATGTGGTTTTTAAAAAGTATCGATTTGAACTATAAGCGGCTTGTTATATGATAAGAAAGAACTTGAAGTATTTTCAAAGATTTTGAATCATTTTGAAAGGAGAAGTAATACTTGGTGTTTGAAAACTTAAGCGTTATACTAGCTTTATGGGAAGTTAGGTATAACGGCTTAAGAATGCTTTCTTGATTTGAAATCGGAATGTGTATCGACAAACCAACTGCGGCGTTAATAAAAGGAAATGTTTTGAATAATTAAGTATTATGAAAACCGGTAGAAACTTCCATCTGCATAGAAGCTAAGATGAGACAAAATGATATTTCCTAGATCATGGTCTTTGTAATAAGATTGTTATAAACAAGAATATCCTACTCACACATAAGGCTTATGTTTCTCAGTTGTTTAAAAGAGAATTATATTCTTAAATGAATAAGACTATGAACTACGGAACCTTTCTAAAATAAGAAACGTGAACATTTGAAATTAGGCAAACTTGGACATTTGGAAAATAATGTTGTTACTTGATTTTACAAAGGTAAGAGTTTTGGTTTCTTAAAAGGGCAGTCACTCTATTTTATACTACGGTATTGTGTGACTTATGTGAAAAGCAGATCTTTTTAAGATTTTTAAATGTGTGAAGTACTTTGGGGATAGATACAGGAACTTGTTAGTAGAAAGTACCTTGTGTGAATAACTTGATTGTATTGGTTTGTGATAGCCTTGTAATACTTTCTTGTTGCCTTGATAAGTAAGCGTGTTAGGATGCTCGTGTGTTAGTATCTTGTGATGTTTGTGTAAGGGGTTTCCTCGATTGTGCTTATTAAACTATCGATCGTTATGATAGTATTGTGGCATTCATCTCTTGAGATGATTAGGGTTAAAGCGCCTCCGTCGCGGGTAGACTCGCGGTGATGCAGGACCGTGATTCGAGAATACCTCATGCGGGTCTGAGGGCCTATGCGGAACTACGAGAGTTCCGAGTTAGTGTCGTCCTTTATGGGCGTGCGGTCGCGTGGCATGCGGATCGAAGTCGGGGCGATGCCGGAGTAGCTACCCTCGATGCGGGGATGCCTATGCGGGCGATGAGATTGGCCTATGCGAGTGCGGAAGTTCCATGACTAGACGCCGCGCATTAGATCTGCGGGCAAGTGGCGGCTTTGATCATGCGGTGCAGGCAGATCTTATAATCTGATTCATGACCTTGTTGAGTGCGTAGGTGTTAGTAAGCGGCTATGCCTTCGTTTACCCGTGCGGTGTTATTATGGCAGTGGGACTGGTGTTCATGTGTGTTCCTTGGAACTTTTATATCATAAAGCTATGATGAGAATGTGTCCCACGCACGATTGATGTTAATGGCGTGAGACCCACTGTTATGTTCTTTGGTGATGACTTGAGGCGTGAGTCCACGACTTGATATGGCTTAGTTATTGTAAAGCGTAGTTTGGTCATCATACATGTCTCTGCTTTATAGACTATTATGATTTCATTTGCGTATTTTTAGTTTCACATGCTAACTTTTGTTATGCGACCTCGCCCGAAAGTGCGTTCATGCCGCGAGTTGAGGTACACCGCCGTTGATCCTAGCTCGAGGTCACAGTTGGCGTTGGGAAGCTCCGTTTCTCGGAGGCTTATCGGTGGTGTAGTCCCCATGCGTAGTAAGTGTTTACATTCGGGGTTTGGCGGGGCCACCCCGCCATTGTTGTCATATCATTCTTAGAGGTGCAGAAATCTTGTTGTGGGCATGGTTTGTAAAAAGGATTAAACTGTTCATGTTAAAAGTTGTCATTTATATATATCTTGAAAGGCAAGTTTTCCTGATTATTGTTTTATACTTCATTATCTCGTATGGTTGTGTTTATTCCGTGATTACTGGATGTATGTCTACTTGGGTGCGGGGTAAGGCACGATCCACGAACCGGTTGGTCGTGACAAAGTGGTATCGGAGCGATTAATCCTCGGAAAGTGTCTACGCATGTATCGATGAAGTCTTGATTATCGATGTGTTGTGCACCACGTCAATGTCGTGAGGCTATAGGATATTTAGGATTGGTTTCTATTCTTCTCACTCGAGATCGTGCCTTAGAGTGTGTAGTAAGTAGAACCCTCTGACGAAATCTATTCACTAATCAATATCCCACCGCGTACGGCAACCCGAGCCCACGACCGCAACGCAGCCCAGGGAGCTGCGAGTAGAGTTCAGAGGGTGGCGAGGCGCAGCCCGATCATTACCTAGGTAGTGCTTCATTCGGGATTTGCGGCGTCGCTGCCCAGAGTTTAGCAGTGGCGGCGGTCCTCTGCGTCACGATATTGAACCTTGATTCCACGGCAACAGTGAATATAGATTTCAAAGAAGCGACCACATTAGCTATAGATTTGGCTACCGGAGATTATCTGCGATGTACGAGTCTTGATGACTACCTAAGAGAGGTTGTGCAAGAGTAATTCTTGATTGGGCTTGAGCATGGCACGTATGCGGGCTTATATGCAGCCGAAAACGTAGAGATTGTGGGTTAACCAAGGGCGAAGAGGGCGGAAAGTGAGTCCTTCGGTAACTTTCAAGGTGAGTATACCTTAAGTGCTATGTTCTGATAGCAGTGTGTTAGTTGTGATTAGAATCATGGTGGGTTAACCGAGTAAGATTTTGGGGGATAGAGAAGGTGTGAGCCTTAGAGTGTTATACGTAAAGACCTTAGAGGTAAGGCCGTCTCGAGAAAGGTGTAGTGTTATGTTTGACCCTTATAGGAGTGCATAGTGCACGTGAGCTATGTTCGTGGATAAGTCCGAGTAGCGTGATTTGAAGGAAGGTAGTCGAGCTAAGACCGCCAGTTTTTAACGTGTTTAGTAAGATTGTTCCTTGGGGAGATGGTATTTGCGCTTGCCGTCGGGGTTGAGGCTACGTCTTGGGTCAACCCGGTAGGTTTGTGGTGGTAGGTCGGTTGTGGTGGTCCTGCTTTGTGTTAGGGTCAGAGGTGTTAGGCCCGTATTTAGTTAGCCGTGCAAGTTCGTGGATGCGTTCGACCCGATGATCCGCCGATGGGGCAACTATCGTGTTCCTCGGTCGGTCGTTCCTCGGCGGTGTTGATGTTATCCGAAAAGGTTGTGAGGTTGCAGGGTGCCTACCTTCACCTTATGACGATGGAGCCAGTGCGCTGTTTCTCTTTTGGGAGTTTGTACCAGCGGGTTAGGAACTCGGTGAGTCTCCAGACGCGTTCGCCTCGGGCGGTGTTTTGATTTGAGGTAGCCGTGAGATCGTTGTCTCGGTTGAAGTGTTTAAGCTACCATTTCGGTGTTCGGATGTCGTCTTGCGGCGCCTTGTAGGGCGAAATGCAAGTTGCTTGGTCGATTGGTTCGATGTTGGCGGGGTTGAGATAGTTAGTTCGAGCTTGTTCCAGGTGTGGATAGTGAAGCTTGTCTAGAAGAAGTTCCGCGGCTCGAGGAATTGTGCGGATAATCGGCGGCGACGCTAGAGTTGTGGACGGTCGGTCTTGAAAGTACCACCCCGCGGTGTGGCGAGTTTTGGAAGCGAAGGAACTTAGCGAGTTACTTTGGGCCTTTGTGAGTTCATGTGAAGAATAGGCGGGTTGCCTATATGTTAGCTTTTTGCCGTCAGAGCTTAGGAGGAAGGGCGTCCGATCTTTCGTATTGTTATGTTCGGAAAGTATGAAGATCCATCCGAATGATCCCGATTAATGATGACCACGTTAGAGATAGTAACCAGTTTTGGATACTAAGCGATCGAAATGTGATAAGAATCAGTGCGTACAACTTCGATGATCGTGCGGCCCGCATCATTTGTTGGAGTCGTCGGAGCAAGGCTCGCGACAAAGTGACAAAAGTAGTATTATTTGTGGTGATGTAGAGGTGTTTCCTCGTGGACTTAGATGTAAGTGTTGCGCGGTATTTACGTGGCGGTATGGCGAGATTGTTTCGTAAGTATAGTAGTGAAGACTATCTTGGCGCCGTTTGTTTGAGACTTAGAAGGAACATTCGACGAATGTTTCTGAGGAAGAATGTTATACCCGTAGTTCGGGTATGTATGCAGGGCGTGCACGAGAATCGGCGAAAGATTGGAAAGGAAGAAAGAGGTGAATTTTCCACGGAAAAGTTTCCGGTTTTGTGAAGGAAAAAGGTTCGTTTATGGGGTGGATTCCCAATTTGGTATTCGGACTTCTGGAATATTAGAGAATTATGGAATTTTATTTTGAAAATGGTCACGTGGGGCCCACGGAGAAATTCTGATTTTGTGGGGCCCGCTTTGATTTTGAGATTTTGGCCGTTTTGGATATTTTCGGAAGACGAAATATTTTGGACGAATCGGGGGGCGACACGTGTCACCCCCATGTGGCACCTTTGGGCCGAAATATGTTTGTGCACAACACCCGGTTAGAGTCGTTTTTAGACGAAAACGTTTTCTGACTTTCGTAGGGAATTTCCGCTATGTCATTAAGTATTTTTGCGGATTTTTAGAGGCGAACATTTTGGACCAACGAGAGGCGGCGCTGCACCCTCTCATTGGTGGGCAAAGTGGCGGTTTGGACGATTGGGAAGGCAAGTGGGAGTATTTTGGTAGATATTTTGTGTGCAAGTTGGCTAGGACACTTGGGTGAATCTTGGCCCTACACTTGCTAGGCACTTGGCTAGATCTTGGCCATTGGTTGGCCTTGGCTTGTGCTATAAATACCCCTCTCCTTTGATGAACTTCTTCATCCAAAATGCCTAAGTCTTGAGAGCCTTCCCCCTCCCCTTTTCGTGAGGCCCCAGGCGAGAGTTCCCCACAGTGGGTAGGCGAGGTAGCCACCCACTCCTTTGTGGTGTGGCCGTGGGTACCACTGCTAGTTTGTTTTCATATAATACCCACTCTTGGTAGAAATACTCAAAAGTATTGTTATAATGCCCAAATTACCTTAGCCATATACCTTGTAGTATTCTAAGGTTATACCTTTACAAAAAGCCCGTTATACTATTATACTTCCCAGTCCCACAAACCGAAACCCTAGGAAAATCTCCATAGTCAGTTGGAGTATTGTGTAGAAGTTGGTTAGAACTTCTAAGGGTGGTTTAGAGCGTTGAGCGCCGGAGTTGAGCTAAACGATTGCCCAGATCGACTTTAAACTCGGATAATTATGGGCTTATCGAGGTAATTATCTTGTCCCCTATTGTAATTGGAAATTACATGTTGTTAGATTGTATAGTAGAAGTATACTATATATAGTCTTGAATCAGTAATTACATGGGACCAGACATGAGACTTGTGTAAGAGTAGTGGAGTAGAATTGTACAGTTAGGGTTAGATGTATAACCCCTGGTTGGCTTGGTAGCGGCCTCGTTAGAGAGGAGGTTTACGCTGTTGGGGGAAGTCTTGCGAAATTTCTCAGAGAAAGTTCTACGATGAGACTGAATGTTAATAAGCGCCTTGTGGCCTTATAGGTTGAAGTACTACGTGTGGCGCGTTCTACTTGGCAAGGAGTAGCCGACGGCTTGAGGTACTGAGCATTTTGCTATTAGTCGATAATCGTCGCGAGGTATGTGAACCTCTTCCTATCTCTCTAGCATGATATGTGTGAACTATGTAGTACTGCAGACGCATACGTGCTAAATGTGTTTGAATGGTTTAAAACATAAAGTGTTATAACGCTTTATGGGAAGTTGGTTATAACGACTTTATGTTAGTAAGAAAATACATGTGGTTTTTAAAAAGTAATCGATTTGAACTATAAGCGGCTTGTTATATGATAAGAAAGAACTTGAAGTATTTTCAAAAGATTTTGAATCATTTTGAAAGGAGAAGTAATACTTGGTGTTTGAAAACTTAAAAGCGTTATACTAGCTTTATGGGAAGTTAGGTATAACGGCTTAAGAATGCTTTCTTGATTTCGAAATCGAATGTGTATCGACAAACCATGCTGGCGTTAATAAGGAAATGTTTTGAATAATTAAGTATTATGAAAACCGAGAAACTTCCATCCGCATGAAGCTAAGATGACAAAATGATATTTCCTAGATCATGGTCATTGTAATAAGATTGTTATAAACAAGAATATCCTACTCACACATAAGGCTTATGTTTCTCAGTTGTTTAAAAGAGAATTATATTCTTAAATGAATAAGACTATGAACTACGGAACCTTTCTAAAATAAGAAACGTGAACATTTGAAATTAGGCAAACTTGGACATTTGGAAAATAATGTTGTTACTTGATTTTACAAAGGTAAGAGTTTTGGTTTCTTAAAAGGATGATCACTCTATTTTTATACTACGGGTATTGTGTGACTTATGTGAAAGAAACAGATCTTTTTTTAAGATTTTTAAATGTGTGAAGTACTTTGGGGATAGATACCCGAACTTGTTAGTAGAAAGTACCTTGTGTGAATAACTTGATTGTATTGGTTTGTGATAGCCTTGTAATACTTTCTTGTTGCCTTGATAAGTAAACGTGTTAGGATCCACGTGTGTTAGTATCTTGTGATGTTTGTGTAAGGGTTTCTTGATTGTGCTTATTAAACTATCGTCGTTATGATAGTATTGTGGCATTCATCTCTTGAGATGATTCCGGTTGCGCCTCCGTCGCGGGTAGACTCAGCGTGATGCAGGACCGTGATTGAGAATACCTCATGCGGGTCTGGGGCCTATGCGGAACTACGAGTTCCGGTGTTAGTGTCGTCCTTTATGGGCATGCGGTCGCTTGGCCGTGCGGATCGCGAAGTCGGGGCGATCTTAGGGAGTAGCTACCCTCGATGCGGGGATGCCATGCGGGCGATGAGATTGGCGGCGCGAGTCGCGGAAGTTCCATGACTAGACGCGCGCATTAGATACTGCGGGCAAGTGGCGAGCTTTGATCATGTGACGATGCAGACAGATCTTATGATCTGATTCATGACCTTGTTGCACTGCGTAGGTGTTAGTAAGCGGCTATGCCTTCGCACTTACCCCGTCACGGTGTTATTATGGCACAGTGGGACACGGTGTTCATGTGTGTTCCTTGGAACTTTTATATCATAAAGCTATGATGAGGAATGTGTCCCAGGCACGATTGATGTTATGGCGTGAGACCCACTGTTATGTTCTTTGGTGATGACTGAGGCGTGAGTCCACGACTTGATATGATTGCTTAGTTATTGTAAAGCGTAGTTTGGTCATCATACATGTCTCCCGCTTTATAGACTATTATGATTTCATTTGCGATTTTTAGTTTCACATACTGCACTGTTATGCGACCTCGCCCGGGCTGCGTTTCACGCCGCAGTTGAGGTACACCGCCGTTGATCCTAGCTCGTGGTCACAATTCAGCGTTGGGAAGCTCCGTTTCTCGGAGGCTTATCGATGGTGTAGTCCCTGTCGTAGTAAGTGTTTACATTCAGGGGTTTGGCGGGGCCCTGTCCCGCCATTGTTGTCATATCATTCTTAGAGTTCTGTAGTACTGTTGTGGGCAGGGTTTGTAAAAAGGATTAAACTGTTCATGTTAAAAGTTGTCATTTATAGATATGCCGAAAGGCAAGTTTTCCTGATTATTGTTTTATACATTATCTCATATGGTTGTGTTTGTTCCGCTGATTACTCTGATGTATGTCTACTTGGGTGCCCGGGGTAAGGCACCAGTCACGGGCCCCGGTTCGGGTCGTGACAGATTTGGAGCTAAACGTTGCTCAGGATCGACTTATAATCTTGGATAATTTTGGGCTCATCGAGGTAATTATCTTTGTCCCCCTATTGTAATTGGGTAGTACATGTTGTAGTAATGTATAGTTGAGTATACTCTATGTAGAATGAATATGGATAAGAATTGAATCAGATTTACATTGATTGTATTTACTGAGACTTGTAGTATTATTGTAGGCAATGTTGTACACGTCAGGTTAGGCGTGTAACCCCATAGGAGTTGTTGGCTTGGTAGCGGTCCTTGATAGAGAGGAGATTTATGTGGTTACTGTGGGGAGGAGTGCCGAATTTTCCGTAAAATAAGGAATCTTGTATTTAGAATATTCTACAAAGATATCTAGAAGTTGATAGACATTTTATGGCCATTATAGGTGGAAGTACTACGAGTAGCGTATTCTACTTGAAGGGTGGAAAAGGCTAGATAGTACTTTGGAGCGTTTTGCTAATTGTCGATAATCGTCGCGAGGTATGTGAACCTCTTCCTATCTTTTCTAGCATGATTGTGTGAACTATGTAGTACGGTAGACGTACTTGTGCTAAACGAATTTGATTGGTTTAAAACATAAAGTGTTGTAACGACTTTATGGGAAGTTTGTTATAACAACTTTATGTAGGTAAAGAAATGGTCAGTGGTTTTTAAAAGATAAGAGACTTGACTTATAAATTACTTGATGTGAAATATTAAGGACTTGGTTTGTGTTAAAAAGTTGTGAAACCGCATTTATGATAAATGGGTAATTGAGTTTTAAAAGGAATAAGTTATATTGATTTCAGAAATGAGAATAAGTATCGAACAAACCACTGCAGCGTTAATAATGGAAAATGTATTGACAAATAATTAATTATATTAAAATCAGTAGAAACCTCCATCTGCATAGAAGCTAAGATAAGACAAAATTGTATTACATTTCCTAGATCATGACTGCTTTAATAAGATCATTAATAACAAGTATTGATTTTTCTTAAATTCCAAAGTAAGGAACTTGTTTTCTAAAAGAAATGAGACTTGAGGAATTTGAAGTGTTTTGGTTTAAAAGAAAGGCATGGTTTTGTCTTAAATTGGTTTAAAACATAAAGTGTTATAATAGCTTTATGGGAAGTTAGTTATAACGACTTTATGAAAACAAAAGGATGGTTTTATTATTGGATTTAAAATGGTAACTGGACTTTAAAGGGAGAAATGATTTGGTTTAAAAAGAAAGTATGAAAATTGTTTTGGTTTACTTACAAAGACAGTTACTCTATTTTTGATACTACGGGTATCGTGTGACTTTTTGTGAAAGAAATGGATCTTTTAAAGAGTTAAAATACGTAGTACCTTGGGGTTAAAACCCGAATTTGTGTTCATAAAAAGAATGTCTAAAAGTATGTTGAACTTGCCTATGCTTGTGGTGATAACTTTTATTGTGCAAGTGTTATGTTTCTGTGCTACCGCGTCTCTCGTTGGAGGGCCGGCTATCTGGTTGATTGATGGACATATTGACACGATGGGTGGCCCACGGGTATGCTTCCATTATGAGTGTTATTCTGTTATTTGCTTTGGACATACTGACACGATGGGTGGCCCACGAGTATGCTTCCACTATGATTGTTATCTTGTTATTTCCTTTTGGACATACTGACACGATGGGTGGCCCACGGGTATGCTTCCATTAGGAGTGTTATTCTGTTATTTGCTTTGGACATACTGACACGATGGGTGGCCCACGAATATGCTTCCATTATGATTGTTATCTTGTTATTTCCTTTGGACATACTGACACGATGGGTAGCCCACGGGTATGCTTCCATTAGGATGGTTCCATGGCCATGCTTATACCGAGGTAAGATGCCGGGGCATGCGGCCGTTGTGCGGGTTAAATTCCCGGGTTATATTTGAGTGATGACTTTACGGGCGTGAGTCCCTGACTTGACATGACTGCTAATATATATTGTGAACTGTAGTTTGGTTATCATACATGTCTCCTGTTTTATATAGACTGTTATGATTTCATTTACGTGATTTTCGCCACATACTTGGTACTGTTATCTTGACCTCCTTCGGGCCGCGTCATGCCGCAGGTAGAGGTACACCGGTTGTTGATCCCCGCTCATAGGATCACAGTTCAGCGTTTTGGGAAGCTCCGTTTCTCCGGAGGCTTATCTTTTGGTATGATTCCCTGAGTTTGTAGGTTCCTGTACATTCTGGGGTATGGCGGGGCCCTGTCCCGTCATAGTTATTATAAAATTCGTAGAGGTCTGTGTAACACCCCATTTTAACCGAAGTCGAAAACGGGATTCTAGCGAACCCTGCTTAATAAAAAGTGTTAGAAAAATGAATAAAAGTGTTAAATGTTAAAAGAATACTAAAATTTAAAAGGGTTGCTAAAGTGTTAAAAAGGTGTTTTTAAAAAATGCTAAAGGGTTCGGGAGTCGCCACCTAATTAGTTTGGGTGAATTAGGACACCTAAATGTTTAACTAGTTTAAAGTAAAACATTAACTCCATTTTAATGGTCTGCTAAACTTAATGAGATTCTGGGTAAGGGTTCTTTATTATCCTAAAGGGAAGGGGTTAGGCACCCTAAAGGATCCGCTAACTTGCGGTTGTCCGTTCAAACCTAGGGTTTATTATCTGAGATGCAATACATGTCTTTGAAAAAGTATTTAAGTGACAAAATATAGGAAGTTTTCTTATTAACATAAAATGTGAGATTTAAAACATGTATTATTATGTATGCAAAGACGATTTATACTTTTATTAGCATATCGTAGTATGCCAAATGTTTAGGAGGTTTTTTTTAATAAAAGAAATAAGGCTTTTATGCAAATGTTAACGAGGGTCTATAACAAAATGGGTTGGAAATCTAGTAATAAAATGCTAGCGGCGAACGAAGATAAATAAAATTTAATAATTTGGTATGACTTAAGCAATATATAGTGAGTTTAGAGTAATTAACCTAAAGAGAATTGCTTTCTAATCTAGAGGTTCAGGGTTTAGATATTCTAATTATTCTATTAATTAATATAGCGTTAGACAAATAATTTACAACAAATAAATGGGGTGAGGATATGAATTAACAAGGACTCGAAGAAATGGCGAAGTCATTTCGCCTATGATTTGGAGTTTGTGGTGCGGAGGTAAATGCATGTAGATGTGGGTCTTCGCGTTTGCCCCGATGAGTCCCGCTATGAGACACTTCATTGCTCCGGTGCATTTCATGTAAAAAGAAAAGATAAGGATTAGAATATATCGGAAGAATAGACAAATAACCGTATAACTCAAGCATGTATATGGTTTCATTTTAAATATTAGTCAAAATATGAACTAACAAGTCCAAACCAACAAAGGCCCAAAGGGAATTGTCAGATATCATTTAGGAGAATCATAACAGAAACAGTAAACAGTTTTAGCCTTCGGAACGCGAATAAGAAACATGTAAAATGCATTTAGGCATAACAATTTATCTAACTTGGCAGATCCTGTATGGAACATGTTTTAGCTCTGACGCACAAGTAACACATACTCGGATGAGGGGTGAAACATGGGAAGAAAACTAAGATGGAATAGTGTATCATATATATAGCAGCAAAACCAAAGAGAACAAACTATCAATATGTAGAATATGAACATGCTCAGGTGAGAAAAGCAACTAGCCCAGTATGACATGTCTGGGTTTTCCCTATAAAAGACTTATGACAAACACACAAGCGAGTTTACTAGTTCATCAACAATATGCTTGATGTGAAGTACTAAGCCGGTTTACAGATTCATGAAATTCTGAACATGAGAATCCTTATTCAAACAATTTCAAAGCCAAACAGTTCCTTGTATGTATACTACTACGTGAAACATTATTGTCATCTTAACTGTATAAGGCAACAGGGATTACAACTTCAGAAAAATGGCTCAAGTGATGTAATCGGGTAAAGATACTAATGCAATATTATTTAAACAAACTTACAAATAGGGGGGGTGGCATGCAGTAAAACAGAGGTGTATTTATGAGCACGTTAATGATGGATACTTCAGAAACAGGGCATAATATGGTCGGAATGGTTATCAAACATGTGACTGAACTAGCTGACTGGCTTATCTTATCCAGAACAACAGATAATGCTTATTAAGAATGATCTAATTACAAGTTTAATAACACAAGTCATGCTTCAGCATTTGAGTCTTTAGATGATAAACATGAGTCCAAATTTATACGCCTACACACACACGCTACTTCCTATCACCTTCCACATTTTGCTACCCCCTGATTCATACCCATGAGTTTGTAGACATGTTAATAAAGATTTAAAACCAAACCTATCTTACACTGCATATAAACAGATTATCGACATGTTTCCAGATTGTCCGACCAGTTTGCAATTTGTTAGTCACTTTCAGATTCAATTTGGGGACAGATTTCAGTGGTATCAAAACAGACATAGAACATCAATTTACAAAAAAACACATATGAATTGTATACTTCAGTGAACATATCGTGGTTATGAGTACTAGCAGTAAATTCATCAACATGATTTAAAGCGACATCACATATATAAATGGTAGTTAAAATATACTGGACACATTTGACAAGCACATTATCAATCAAACAGATCACAAAATATAAATCGAATGGAAAATCAAGGGGCGATGAATTTACCTTCTCCGGACAGCGAACCGAGGCAGCGTATCAAGTCGTCGACTCGCTCGGGTTTTGGTTTTGCGATGCGAATAAAAAAAGCTTGGGTCTTTCGACTGTTCGAGGGTGTTCTTGGTTGGTGTTTTACTGCAAAAATGCCCTTTTTGAGGGCAGAGATTTCAGAATATGTAAAGGTTTTTGCATGCCAGATCCACGCCATCGTGCTCGCCTTCTCCGCCTCGAATGCCTATTGCATGCCTAAACCTTCTGTCTTATAGCTAATAATCTGGGCCTTAAGTTGGTAAGTAATCAAGGTTGATTCTGTGCGATATTGGCTTGCCTAGTTTGGATTGATTTGCTACTGATTTTGTGAAGATTTTGTGGGCTATTTCGAGTGTAATTTTAGAAAGTAAATATGGCATGTAACGATTTTGAATGGTACTGGTAAGAGAAAGGAAAGTCGCCGGATTCTTAGGCGAGAATCTCGGCGGGGGTCTTGGTATTGGAGGGAAGGCGGCGACGGGAATGGTAAGCTTTTTAGGGCTGATGTGTATGATTCGTGCGATTTGAACCCGTAAGATAAGGAAATGATTGAGGTCTTTAAAGAGAGATCTTGGTCGAGATTTGTGCTTGATTTGGGTTGATTTGTCACTGATTTTGTATTGAGATTTGGGTGCTGGAGAAGAGAAGGTAAGGGGTCCGGATTTTCAGCCGAAAATCCGGCGAGAATATCGGGTTTTGACGAAGGCGGCGATGGAGGATGTGCAGCGGATTCTTTTTCCTTAGGTTTTGCTGACTCTCTTCTGTTGTGGATGATGGGGGGTTAAGGTAAGGGAATAAGGGCTGATGTTTCATGGGCTGCTGGTAACTGGAAGGGCTGCGTTTTAGTGGGCTGAAGATGGTGGGCTGAGGGTATTAAT
Organism: Przewalskia tangutica; assembly: GCA_029844215.1. Lineage (NCBI taxonomy): Eukaryota > Viridiplantae > Streptophyta > Magnoliopsida > Solanales > Solanaceae > Przewalskia > Przewalskia tangutica. Next base: position 82,435,952 of record CM056720.1, on the reverse strand, counting down.
ATTGGGTAGATAGTTTAAAGTGTTAGTCAAATGGGTATTAGATTTAGGAATTTGTTTTAGGTGTATTAATTAGTGACAAATTAAATTGTGATTAAATTATTTAGGTGTTTTGATTAGTCCAAGTTTGAATTACAAAAATAAGACGGGTGTGCTATTTAATTAGTGTTTAATGTTTATAATGTGATGTCGTTATTAAGACTTATTAAATAAAAATTAGGACTTCTTAATTCTTTTATGAACGTTATTATTAAAACGCGTATGTTAAATTATTATTTTATGTATTTATTATTTATTATTAAATTGTTTATTTATGCAGATTAATGTTTTATTCTTTGCATTTTTATTATTTTAAAATTATTAAAATTATTGTTGAAAATTAGTGTAATTTTATAGCTATCGTGCGACGGAGGGTCAAAATTGAGTGTCAACAGTTGTCCTCTTTGTATGGAGATGATGGAAGAATCTTCGACAAAGACGTTGACTCATGCCAATTTTGTCTCGATCCTCGAATTGAAAGGTTTGGGCAAATAGACAAAGTGACGCAAAATTTAAAAATTGTCCCGATGTCGAGTTATGGCGACACCGCTACCATGGTCAAACACTGCGGGCTAACGCGGACTCAAAATTTGTCGGTGTCGAGTTATGGCGACAACGGGTTACCATGGTCAAAACACCGAGGTGGGCTAGCGGACTCATAATGTCACGACCAACCGGGCGTGGATCGTGCCTTACCCCGCACCCTAGTAATACAACATCGGAGAAAATCAGCGGAAATAAAAACATGAACATGAATTAAGAGACAAGATAAATAAACAAAGCCAACCAAAGCAGATTGCCTTCATCATATATACATAAATACCCGACGCTTATCCTTTTTACAAACCCCGCCCACAACAAAGGCTGCACTCTAAGATTTTTACAGCTATGACGGACAGGCCCCGCCATACCACAATTTATAAGAATCTGCACTGTGGTAACATACCAAAAGATAAGCCTCCAAGAAATGGGGCTTCGACACGAATCGTGATCCTATGGCGAGGATCAACCACCGATGTACCTCGACTGCGGCATGAACGCAGCCCCGGCGAGGTCGATAACAGTACCAGTATGTGAAAGCTGAAAAGATCGTAAATGAAATCATAATAGTCTATATAAAGGCGAGACATGTATGATAACCGGATGAAATCGTGACCGCCCGTCTCGGGACTCGGTGTAATATCGGATGAAATCGTGACTCGCCATCTCGTGGGACTCGGTGTAATATCAGATGAAATACGTGACCCTGCCCATCTCGTGGGACTCGGTGTAATACCCGATGAAATACGTGACCCTGCCCATCTCGTGGGACTCGGTGTAATATCAGATGAAATACGTGACCCTGCCATCTCGTGGGACTCGGTGTATAATCGTTCATAACAAATCAACCGGCCCTCCATCGAGAGATGCGGGGGTACAAAAATACAACAAAGGCTATCACAACAAGCATAGGCAGTTTCACAACAACAAGCATAGGCAAGCTTCACAACAACAAGCATAGACAAGCACCACAACAAGCGTAGGCAAGCTTTACACAACTCAAAGTACTTTCATTTTATGCCAAAGTCAGGTTTTAACCTAAAGTACTACGTCGTTAAATTCCTTTTAAAGATCCATTTCTTTTACGAAGGTCACCCGATACCCGTAGTATAAAAATAGAGTGACTAACATTGTTAAGTAAACCAAAATGCTTTCCTTTGTAAAATCAAGTAACAACCTTATTTTCCAAACATTCAAGTTTGCCTAATTTCAAATGCTCAAGTTTCTCATTTTAGAAAAGGTTTCGTAGTTCATAGTTTTAAATCCTTTAAAACATAATCCTCCTTTAAACGTTTTGAGAAACATATGTCTTATATGTGAGTAGGTTATTCTTGTTTATAATCAATCTTATTAAGCAGCCATGATCTAGGAAATGTAATATCATTTTGTCCTATCTTAGCTTCTATGCGGATAGGTTTCTACTGGTTTTAATACCATACTTCATTATTCAATACATTTTCCTTTATTACTTACGCGATGGTTTGTCGATACTCATTCGATTTCCAAAATCAAAACATTATTCCTTTTAAAACCCAAAGACTCATTACTCACGAATGAGGTTTCACACCTTTAACAAAATTCATATCAATACCATTAAGTCAAGTCCCTTATCTTAAAAAAAATCAGTAAACCATTCTTTTTATCACTCTTAAGACGTTATACCTAACTTCCCATAAAGCTAGTACAACTCTTATGTTTTCAAAGCCAAGTATTACTTTTCTTTCAAAAATGTCTTTTTGAATCTCTTCAAGTTCATTTTTACTAATCATCAAATGAGTTATAAGTCAAATGTCTTACCCTTTGAAAGCACAATGGTTTTTCTTAGCTACATAAAGCTGTTATAACCAACTTCACATATAGCCGTTATAACACTTTATGTTTCAAACCAATCAAATACATTAAACACATGTATGCTCACCGTACTACATAGTTATACGTATCATGCTAGAACAGATAGGAAGAGGTTCACATACCTCGCGACGATTATCGACTAATAGCAAAACGCTCCAAGTACCTCAAACCGCTTCGGCTACTCCTTAAGCCAAGTAGATCACGCCATACGCGATTTCAACCTATAGAGGCCACAAGGCGCCTATTAACATCCTAGATCTCAATGTAGAATATTCTACGTAAAATTCGGCAAGACTCTCCCCGCAACAACAGAAACTCTCCTCTATCGAGGCCGCTACCAAGCCAACCGGGGGGTTTGCACGTCTAACCGGGCGTGTACAATTCTACTCACGAATACTACAAGTTTCTTATGTCTGATCCTATGTAATTACAGTTCAGTTATATTCTTTAAATTAATGCTTAAGTCTCAAGACATTGCGTAAGTATTATTCAGCTTAAGTCAAAAGACATTGCGCAACTATGTTCAATTCTATATATAGTATACATAACTATATACTCCTACAACATGTAATTTCCAATTACCACAGAAGGTTAAGAATGTTTACCTCGATAAGCCCAAAATTATCCGAGTTTATATGTCGATCCTGAGCAAGGTTTAGCTCCTACTCCGTGCGCTCAGGCCGCCTCAACCAACCCTTAGAAGTTCGACCAACTTCTACTTATAACTTCAACTACGGTGAAGATTTACTTAGGGTTTTGTTTTTGTGGTGAGGAAGTATAATAGTATTTTCTGGGCTTTTGTAAAAGTGTAACCTTGGGAATACTACAAGGTATTTGGGCCAAGGTATTTGGGCATTATAACAATACTAGGAGAGTATTTCTATACCACAAAAAGGGGTATTATACTCAAAACAACTAGGCTAGGGGTACCACGCTCCACTACAAAGGGGAGGGAAGCTCGGCCAAAGGGCCTTCTCAAAGGGGAGGGGGCTTTTGGACGAGATCAAACAAGAGGAGGAGTATTTGAGACTTAGAAAGATTGCTCGAGTTTTGGATGAAGAAAGTCTTCAACTTAGAGGGTATTTATAGGTCAAGTAAAGGCCAACCAATGGCCAAGATGAAGACAAGTGTGGTGCAAGTATAGGGCTAGATTTCAACCACGTGGACCTTATCCATCTACCACACCAACTTGCACAAATATCCTACAACCAAAGGCACAAAAACGTGCCCTTGACTTGCCCTTGCCGCCCACTTGCTCCCGATGTGAGGTGACCATGTCACCCTCCCGTTGATCCAAATGTTTCGCCTCTCGGAAAAATCCGCAAAATTAAAAATGCCATAGCCGAATTTTCCCTACGAAAGTCGTGGAAATGTTTCGTTAAAAACGACTCTACCGGGTGTTGTGTACAAATTTCGAAACTTGCCTAACTTAAGGCTCAAATTATTATACGCACGCCTCACGCATACATACTGGAAATACGGTATAACATTCTTCCTTAGAAACATTCGTCCGAATGTTCCTTCTCGATCTCAAAGCAAACACGCGCCAGATAGCCTTCACTACTATACTTACGAAACCAAACATGCCACACCCGCCACAAAAATAACATGCGCGAAAACCCAAATCAAGTCCACGAGGAAACACCTCTAACATCACAAACTTTTGTCACTTTGCCGCGAGGCTCGTGTCACTGGCGACCCAACAAATGGTACGGATCGCACGCGATCCCCGAGGTCTAAAATATACATCCTTCGCGACCTTCTCTTCACAAGAAATGATCGTATCTATGCTCGCAATACATGCTCGCTTCACCCTTACTCGTCGTACTCTTCTCGAACACTTGAATTCTTCTAGTATCGTACCATACTTGATTTCCAACACTTTGAGTCACTACCTCCAAACTTGGTCATCTTACTAGCCTCGATCTTCCTTAAGGCCATTCTCGGCCTTCGCGATCGGCCGGTCGAACATATCCACGAACTCATACGATGGTCATCTAAACTGGGCCTAGCACCTCGTGACCTACCACCGGGGGACCACCCAGAGCTGACCCCACCTCGAAACAGGCTGCGGGTTGGCCCGCAACATGGCCCCAACCCGGTCCACTTAACGCATCACGCTCTTGTTTCCCGATCCGGAACGACCTTGCTAAATCACATCAGGAAAGATACCACTTTCATTTACCCAACCCAGGGACTTATCACACAATACATTTATACGGAAACCAAGTATTTCAACAAGGACTAACCGTAAAATCTTTTATTCAAGATGACCTTACATCTAAGGTCTCAACATGAAATATTCTAAAGTTCACACTTTCCATGCCCCCATACATATCCTTTCAACTAGCCAAGCTTTCTAACTCATAACCAACATAACGCTATCCGAACGTAGCACACAATAATAAGGTCATCATATCATGCATAAAAATCTCTAAAGCGGTTAAGGATATACCGAATCTACCGCTCCACTCTAATCAAAGGCTCACCACAGGCGCATAGTTATAGAAGGCGATGAACTCGCCACCGATCCTGCAGGTGAGTCATTATGTTTGCATCCTTCCTACTAGACGCTTTCGTTCCCATGGCCCTCGACGGAAGGAAAAACAAGCACCGGTAAAGACGACATTCCCGGGATGGCGTGCGCCACATCGTGTACATCGAGGAAAACGCTGAACCCGGCAAGAACCCGTGTATATCTCGGAACTAAGCTCCGAGCTCGACCCACTCCGAATACCAACGCCCCGGACGATCGCTGGGGGACCACTCAGATCGTGGAGGTACATAACTAGATCGCCGAGGCGGTCCGCCTCGAAAGTTACCAAGGACCTGGCTGCTCGCCTCTTCTCGCCGATCTCTGGCCATTCCGTGCGACCTCTCCGTGCCTCACATCCTAGTGCATGAGCCAGACGCGCAACGCCCATGCCCGCCAAGAGCTACTCCGCATAAGCCTCGCTAAGTAATCATCCAGCCCGGTGGCGTAGCGGTGTACTCGTCCTCCATATCGCCTACCACTGGAACATACCGAGCATGAGTCGAACTCACATTGTACTTCTAACAGTCCGCGCCCCGCCTCAACGTCAAAAATTGTTGCCCGAGCCCTCTCATCTGGGCAAGAAATGTGCAAGAAAAGCCTCGAGAACTTCGTCCCATACGGTGGGAGTGCATGCTCTTCCCGACAACTCCCACGACCAAACCAATCATCAGAGATCACGCAATGATGCGAACTCAATACCACCGACTTCGCTCGAGACTGGATCACTCTCATGATCCGTCAGAGGTATCGGATAAACTCCCGAGGTCATCTCGGCTCGATCCATAGAACAACGGGCTACAACTCGTAAAGTCACGTAGCCTCAAACCGCTCGCTGGGGTGAACTACGGTACATTGGGCCGGAATCACGTGCATCTAGCCTATCCTCATATTCGACCACGACTGGCCAAGAATCGCCATCTACTTGCACCATCTCATCTCGCTTCCAGATGTGGGACCGAGGCTCGTGTATCAGTAGTCTCAGCAGCCTACCATCGCGCTCTAAACTCTCTGTCTTTGTGGCGGCGCTGAACTCGCCGGAAGCACCGTCTCAGTCTTCGACCGCTCGCGCCTGATTTCTCTCAGATCCCACTAACGGCTCCTTCGATCGCCTTGCCCATCTGGGCTGGGTTTTTACGCGAGGCATAATCGGTAAAGGAAAGGAATACGTCGGAGGGGTCCAACTTATCACACACTCAGGGCACGATCTCGTAATGAGAAGAATGGAAACCAATCATAAATGTCCTATAGCCTCCTGATTATAGATGTGGTGCACAACACATCGATAATCAAGACTACTAGACACGGTCTGTAGACACTTTCCGAAGATTAACTGCTCTGATACCACTTTTGTCACGACCAACTCCGGCCTGCGGATCGTGCCTTACCCGGCACCCTGGTGATACAACATCGAGAAAATCAGCTAAATAAAAACATGAACATGAATTAAGAGACAAGATAAATAAACAAAGCCAACCAAAGCGCTTGCCTTCATCATATATACATAACTACCCGCCCCCTGATCCTTTTTACAAACCCTGCCCACAACAAGCATGCACTTAAGATTTTACAATGGTATGACGGACAGGCCCCGCCGTACCACGAATTTATAAGAATCTACAGACTCAGGGTAACATACCGAAAGATAAGCCTCCGAAGAAATGGGGCTTCCCGACACGCTGAACTGTGATCCTATGAGCGAGGATCCACCACCGATGTATTCACGACCTCGCGGCGTAACGCAGCTTCCAAGGAGGTCGGCTGACAGTACAGTATGTGAAATCAGAAAGATCGTAAATGAAATCATAATAGTTTATATAAAGCAGGAGACATGTATGATAACCAGATGAAATACGTGACCCTGCCCATCTCGTAGGACTCGGTGTAATATCAGATGAAATACGTGACCCTGCCCATCTCGTAGGACTCGGTGTAATATCAGATGAAATACGTGACTCGCCATCTCGCGACTCGGTGTAATATCGGATGAAATCGTGACGACCGCCGTCTGGGACTCGGTGTAATACTCCGATGAAATACGTGACCGCCGTCTCGTGGGACTGGTGTAATATCGGATGAAATACGTGACTCGCCGTCTCGTGGGACTCGTATAATCGTTCATAACAAATCAACCGCCCCATCGAGACGCGAGAGTACATAAATCTAACAAAGGCTATCACAACAAGCATATGCGGTTTCCACAACAACAAGCATAGCAAGCTTCACAACAACAACCATAGACAATTCACCACAACAAGCATATGCAAGCTTTACACAACTCAAAGTACTTTCATTTTATGCCAAAGTCCGGTTTTAACCCTAAAGTACTACGTCGTTAAATTCCTTTTAAAGATCCATTTCTTTTACGAAGGTCACCCGATACGTAGTATAAAAATAGAGTGACTAACATTGTTAAGTAAACCAAAATGCTTTCCTTTGTAAAATCAAGTAACAACCTTATTTTCCAAACGCTCAAGTTTGCCTAATTTCAAATGCTCAAGTTTCTCATTTTAGAAAAGGTTTCAGAGTTCATAGTTTTAAATCCTTTAAAACATAATCCTCCTTTAAGCGCTTTAGAAACATATGTCTTATATGTGAGTAGGTTATTCTTGTTTATAATCAATCTTATTAGCGGCCATGATCTAGGAAATGTAATATCATTTTGTCCAATCTTAGCTTCTATGCAGATGGAGGTTTCACCGGTTTTAATACCATACTTCATTATTCAATACATTTTCCTTTATTAACGCCGCAGTTGGTTTGTCGATACTCATTCGATTTCCAAAATCGGTAAAACATTATTCCTTTTAAAACCCAAGACTGCATTACTCACGAATGAGGTTTCACACCTTTTAACAAAATTCATATCAATACCATTAAGTCAAGTCTCTTATCTTAAAAAAATCGATGAAACCATTCTTTTATCACTCTTAAGACGTTATACCTAACTTCCCATAAAGCTAGTACAACTCTTATGTTTTCAAAGCCAAGTATTACTTTTCTTTCAAAAAGGTCTTTTTGAAACACTTCAAGTTCTTTATTACTACACATCAAATCCATTATAAGTCAAATCAGTTACCCTTTGAAACCACAAAGCATTTTTCTTACCTACATAAAGTCGTTATAACCAACTTCCCATAAAGCGTTATAACACTTTATGTTTCAAACCAATCAAATACATTAAACACATGGTATGCGTCTCACCGTACTACATAGTTATACACATATCATTCTAGAGCAGATAGGAAGAGGTTCACATACCTCGCGGCGATTATCGACTAATAGCAAAACGCTCCAAGTACCTCAAACCGTCGCTACTCCTTAAGCCAAGTAGATCACGCCATACGCAAAGATTAACCTATAGAGGCCACAAGGCGCCTATTAACATCCTAGATCTCAATGTAGAATATTCTACGAAAATTTGAACACCTCCCCAAGACAGAAAACTCCTCCTCTATCGAGGCCTACCAAGCCAACCGAGGGGTTTGCATCGCCTAACCAGGGCGTGTACAATGCTACTCACAGAATACTACACAAGTTTACTGTAATACAGTCCTATGTAATTATAGTTCAGTTCTCTTCTTTAAATTCAGGCTTAAGTCGCAAGACATTCCGTAAGTATTATTCAGCTTAAGTCAAAAGACATCACAAGACAACTATGTTCAATTCTATATAGTATACATAACTATATACTCCTACAATATGTAATTTCCAATTACCACGTATGTTAAGAATGTTTACCTCGATAAGCCCAAAATTATCCGAAGTTTATATGTCGATCCCGAGCAAGGTTTAGCTCCTACTCCGCGCCTCGACCCGCTCAACCAACCCTTAGAAGTTCTGACCAACTTCTACTTATAACTTCAACTACGGGTGAAGATTTACTTAGGTTTTGTTTTTGTAGATCAAGGAAGTATAATAGTATTTTCTGGCTTTTGTAAAGTGTAACCTTGGGAATACTACAAGGTATTTGGGCCAAGGTATTTGGGAATTATAATGATACTAGGAGAGTATTTCTATACCACAAAAAAAGGGTATTATACGAAAACAACTAGGCAGGGGGTACCCCACTTAACCACTACAAAGGGAGGAAGCTCGCCAAAGTGGCCTTCTCAAAGGGGAGTGGGCTTTGGACGAGATCAAACATGAGGGAGGAGTATTTGAGACTTAGAAAGATTGCTCAAGTTTTTGGATGAAGAAAGTCTTCAACTTAGAGGGTATTTATAGGTCAAGTAAAGGCCAACCAATGGCCAAGATGAAGACAAGTGTGGTGCAAGTGTAGGGCTAGATTTCAACCATGTGGACCTTATCCATCTACCACACCAACTTGCACAAATATCCTATCTGGCAAAGGCACAAAAACGTGCCCTTGACTTGCCCTTTGCCGTCCACTTGCTCCCAATGTGAGGTGACACATGTCACCCTCCCGTTGTCCAAAATGTTTCGTCTCTCGGAAAAATCCATGAAAATTAAAAATGCCATAGCCTAATTTTCCCTACGAAAGTCAGGGAAACGCGTTTAAAAACGAATCCTATCGGGTGTTGTGTACAAATTACGAAACTTGACTAACTTAAGGCTCAAATTATTATACGTACGCCTCACGCGTATACTGGAAATACGGGTATAACACATAATTTGTCGATGTCGAGTTATGATGACAGGCAATGGTGCAAAAACAAAATAAGTAATCGCTCGAACTAGGGTATCTGCCATGGCTTATGGTCTTTGGGTTTTATGGTGATGTGGGCAGTGGACCGGCGCGGAGGTCGCTTACGCCATTTGTTGGGAAGGTTGGCCCGACAAATTGCCGGTTATTTGTAAGAGAAAATCCACGTGGTGCTCCAGCTTTTGCCGTGCCTGTAGATTGAAGCTAAGATAGAAGCATTAGTGCATAAGCATGAAAACAAAACAATGTAAGAATGTGAATTTTGTGTTGTGGTTGTAGTCAAATGAAATGGTGTGATGATATCGCAAGCCTTGTATGGCGAGATGTAGATGACGCCTTGTATGGCTGGATCGTCTTGTATGGACGAAAATGCAAATGTTAAATCGTTTATAAACGAATGTAGATGACGCCTTGTATGGCGGGATCGTCTTGTATGGACGAAAATGCAAATGTTAATGCGTTGTATAAACGAGATACAAATGGCCTTGTATGGGCGTTGTCGTCGTGTATAGACGAAATGCAAAGCGTTAAATGCGTTGTATAGACGAGATGCAAATAGCGCCTCTGGCATAGATAAAAATTGTTTTATATATGGAGTTATGTCGCAATTCATGCGTAATCAAAACTAGATGAAATAATTAAAGAAGTAAATGATGCCAGCACAGTGATTTTTGCAAGATGTATTTGATGTAGACTTGTTGCGGTTTGACTTTGGCGGAAATGCTGTTGTGTTGTTGAATATTGCTATTGGCGTCGTTTGAGTTATCGTCGTTTTGGACTTGTTGTGTTGATGACGTTGTTGCACGGGCGTGAGGCTAAAGCTCAAGAAAGAGTTAGTGCATGCTGCTAAGGCAGAATAATAATAAAGCGTAAAATGAGAAAAAATGCAATTTTGAGAGCAGAGAAAAATCGTCCACTGCGTAGATGTGATATGTTGATGATGGCGTCGTTTTGGACTTGCCGTTTAGACTTAGCGTCGTTTTCGGACTTAGCGTCGTTTGGACTTGTAAGTCGTTTCGGATGTGGAGTCGTTTAGGACTCGGAGTTGTTTCGGACTGGATCGTTTCGGACCGGAGTCGTTTTGGACGCGTCGTTTCGGTGGCGTCGTTTGACGCGGCGTCGTTTTCGAGCGGCGTCGTTTTGCAGCGTCGTTTTGACGTGAGTCGTTTCCGGACTTCCGAGTCGTTTTGACTTCGAGTCGTTTTGACGTGGCGTCGTTTTGGGCGTGGCGTCGTTTTCGGGCGTGGCGTCGTTCCGGACTTGGCGTCGTTTTCGAACTTGGCGTCGTTTTGGGCGTGGCGTCGTTTCGGGCGTGGCGTCGTTTTGAACGTGGCGTCGTTTTGGATGTGAATGCTGGCGTGGAAATGCGTTTCGAACTTCGCCGTTTCGGACGCGGCGTCGTTTCGGACTTAGCGTCGTTTCGACGTAAGTCGTTCGGACTGGAGTCGTTTGGACTTCGGCGTCGTTTTCGGGCGTAATCGTCGCTTTTGGACGTAGTCGTTTGGACTTCGGAGTCGTTTGAACTCGACGTCGTTTTTGGACGTAAGCGTCATTTCCGCAACGGCGTCGTTTCCGAACGTGGAGTCGTTTCGACTTCTTGATGCTCCGGTATAATAAAAGCTCCTGCAAGCTAAGCGAGAAAATTAGTGTATAACAGGTAAAACAAGATGATAAATATATTAGAAATGCAGTTATTTGAATAAGGATGTCTTCGCGTATGATATGTGGGTGTTGTGAATCTTGAGATGTTGTCTGGCGGGCGTGAATCTTGTGCCGCCATCGAATTGCCATGATTCCTTTGTTGTATGCGTTTGTGAACCATGTGGATTGTCATGATGTCTTTGTTGTGCGTTTGTGCCGCATTGAGTTGCGATTGACTACAGGGCGAGATGATGCGCTATAATTTGTTGCGGGATTTGAACTACGATTGATGATGTTTATGCGCCTGCTTGAAGAATTTTGTTGTATTTTGCTATACCGCTATCATGCGAAACTTTGTTGTACCTTCTGCTAATATGAAGGACCTGTGCTCAAAGAAAAATTTGTGAGTTTGAGGGGGGGCGGTTGATTCGCGTTGACTTTGTAGTTTTGACTCTTGATGTCGGACGTGCGCTTGTTTGGGACTCATAACCGCACGGTTTCCTACCTTGTCCCAGTTTTGAATATCTGGCGTTTTGGCCAAAGTGGTCTTAATGGAGTTGCTTGTATGTTATGTGTATTCTTGTTATTTTGAGAGCGGGGAAAGTTTCCAATGGTGTGGCCGGCCGGAATTAGGCGCCTCGTATCCCCACGTGGGAATCGGTCATGGCGTGATTCATTACAAGCGAATATTGGGTAAAATTTTAAAGGAGGTGGGGCGAGGCCGAGTGTGGCGCCACGTGCCTTGAGGAATCAGTCGAGCGTGGTTCCAATTACAATGAAGAAATTGGGATTTTCTAAAGGTTGGACCGGGCGATGTGGCGCCACGTATCCGCCAAGGAATCAGGTCACGCGTAGTTCCAGTATTACATATGAAGGGCAAAATATATTAAACTAACTATTTTAGGACTCTGGGCCAAGCAGGGCATGAGTCCACTTCTTGCGCTTTGTGTCTTAGAGGCGGGAGTCTTGGCGGGATCATGCGGATCACATTGTATTTTCAAATAGCGAAGCGGACTTTAGAGCCCTTCCGCGCGGTTTTGTATCTTAACTGCTTTTGATTTCTGCGAAGTGCGTGTTTTGATGAATGATTGATTCGAGCAGGCTCTAGCTGCGAGGCATTTCTCTTCCTTGGAGATTGATTGATGATTGACGATGCTTTCCAAATTTGCTTTGTTCAACAATCATGTTCGCATGTGCATCATCGAGTGCAGTAAGTGGTTGTTGTTTATATTGGGGAAATTCTTTAAGTTGGATGACTCCATGCTTTTGATCGATTCCTCGATTTTGTCTTTGAGGTGTAACAATTTTAGGATATGCGTGTCCTACTGCTTGTGGAGTGGTATGCACTGATATTTAGTTTTATCGTGTCCTAAGGAGGTAGGCACAAGGGTATTTAAGGGAATTGGGTGGAGAGTATTCCTCACGTTTTCGGCTTCTCTTACACTTGGGCTATGGGTTCGCTCTAAAGGTGTATAGGTTTTGTTGGTTTTCTTTCGCATCTACGCGGTTTCCGGGTCCGCTGGGCGCGCATGCCCGACAAGCAAAGCGCAGTATTGGATACGCTGGTTGGAATGTAAACAGGATACGCGGGGCGAGTGTCGATAATGTGGATTTGGCAGCGGTTATAGTAGCGAGGCGCGGATCGTGGATAAGACCGACGTTGTTCGCCTATGCTCCGCACGACCATGATGTAGGCGACGTGATCTCTTCTCCTCGCCGGCGGTACCTCCTATGGAATCTGAATTTATCGTCGCTACCGCTTGTGGTCGCTGCATCGCCTTCTTCCACAAAGTCGCCCATTCTTACGGACTTCCCGCAAACTTCTCGCCCCAATTACACCGATCATCCTT